>CM070786.1:11195194-12395194 GCA_036346955.1 Dipus sagitta
GTGGGCTGACCTGAGTCCATTCTCACCCCCGCCCCGTTTCCTCCCGCATCGACACAGGCTTTCAAAGAAAGGAACTCGGTTCACAACCCTCCCCACGTAAACAAAACACTCAAGAGGAACCTTGTGCGTCGCAGTTAGCGCCACACACACCTGTCTCTGTAAGGCATACTATATACCCTCTCACTTTTCTGCCCTGACTGGCCTTGAACTCCTAACTCAAGCAATCCTTCCATCTCAGCCTTCTGAGTAGCTGAGAGTGCTGGTGACTGAATACTTCTTTTTTTTTCCTTAAAGACTGGTGGGTGTCCTGCTTCATGCTCACCTCTCTGAGCACTAAGCTTACAGGAGGCTTACTTTATAGGAGTTTTTATTTTATTTTATGTTTTTTATTTTATTATTATAGGAGTCCTTATAGGAGTATTTTATTTTATTTTATTTTATTTTATTTTATTTTAGAGAGAGAAAGAGAGAGAGAATGGGTGCACCAGGGCCTCTAGCCACTGCAAACAAACTCCATGTGCCACCATGTGCATCTGGCTTATGTGGGTACTAGGGAATCAAACCTGGGTCCTTAGGCTTCACAGACAAGCGCCCTAACCACTAAGCCATCTTTCCAGCCCCTGAATACTTTTTTTTTCCCCCGAGGTAGGGTCTTGCTCTAGCCCAGGCTGACCTGGAATTAGTCTCAGGCTGGTCTTGAACTCACGGTGATCTTCCTACCTCAGCCTCCCGAGTGCTGGGATTAAAGGTGTGTGCTACCACACCCGGCCTGAATACTTTTTAAAAAGAATATTTTTATTTATTTACAGAGAGAGAATGAATGAATGGGCATGCCACAGAGCCTCTTGCCACACAAACTCCAGATGCACATGCCACTTTGTGCACCTGGCTTTGTGTGGGTACTGGGAATTGAACCTGGGCTGGCAGGCTTTGTAAGCAAGCACCTTTAACCACTGAGCCATCTCCCAGGTCCACCAACTGAACACTTTTAAAACTCACTTCTGGGCCTGGAGAGATGGCTCAGTGGTTAAGGTGCTTGCCTGCAAAGCCTAAAACGACCCAGGCTCAATTCCCCAGGACCTTCGTAAAGTCAGATGCACAAAGTGGTGCGCACATCTAGAGTTCATCTGCAGTGGCTGGTTGCCCTGGCATGCCCATATTCATTCACATACACACTCTATCTCTCTTCTTTCTGCTTATACATAAAATAAAACATTTTTTTAAGAAAAAAAAACTTATTTCCTAAGACAATCTGAGTCAAACAGAATGATTATTCAAACAATGAGGCATTTTCCTAAACCCATGCTGATGTGACATTAATTCAATAATTACTTAATAAAAATTTTAATAAATATTTAATAAAAATTAAATAAAGGGTTATATGGCTTTCTGTCAGAGGATCATGACAGCATAGAAACTTCTTAAACATGCCTACAATAAACACACGGTGTCACCAGGCCCAGAAACAGCCCACCTTCTTTTCCTTTCATCGCGGCACACACTGCTGACGAAGAGCCAGCAGGGCCTGCCTGGTTACAAGCGTGGACAGTGAGGAGCTCAGCCGCATCCCCGCACCCTACGCTTTCTCCGGCGGGCTGTGAGGTCCAGAACACAATGCAACTCGCTATGTTACTTGTCCCACGAGGTTCACAGGCCTGACACTTCAATTAACGTTGTGGGAATGAACAGTACCACGTGCAACTCTGGCTTCTGCTATAGTCTGAGTCAATTCTCTTTCAAGAGCCCTCTTGAGTTTCCCTCATGGAGTGGTGATTAAGACAGTTTTCGTCCTTGTGGGAATAATTTCTTCTCTCCCCATGGTCATCACTATACCAAAGAAGCAAAAGGGACAATGTCGTTGGGCGTGGTGGCGCACACCTTTAATCCCAGCACTTGGGAGGCAGAGGTAGGAGGATCGCTGTGAGTTCGAGGCCAGCCTGAGACTATACAGCGAACTCCAGTTGAGCCTGGGCTAAAGTGAGACCCTACCTCATAGAGAGAGAGAGCAAGAGAGAGAAAATGTCTGGCCTTAGACTGCACAGGATGTGAAAAGTCGAATCAGGCGTCATTCCCACAAAAGGCGGGTTTGCACACCCTGTCCCTGGCCCCCACGTGAATACACCACCTATCGCACCTATTCGCACCTCCGCACCCCTCCCGCTCCAACGACCTCATTCCTCGGGGCCAAAATCTTCGCGGGCTTCTAATGAAGGCTTCGGAAAGCCTGGACTCTGACCTCCTCATCTCCAATCTGGAGTCACCACACCCTGGGCTCTCAGAGGTCCTGCCTTCCCTCACTGTAAGATTTTGGGGCCAATGGAAGAGACCATGTCCTGCCCGTGGCATTCACTTGGTGCATGGTGATGCCCGTCAAGTTTCTAGCCACTGAATGCCCCCTCGGGCTTCTGGTCCAGGCCTCTGGCTTCCAATACCGTTCCCGTTCACTTTTTTCCAAAGGAAAATGTTCTATTTCAATTGTTATATTTGCATCAGTAGGTAGGGTGCCTAATTTTAGCCAATGTGGACATTTTCTTTTACTTATTTATTCATTTATTTGAGAGAATGGGTGCTCCAGGACCTCCAACCACTGCAAATGAACTCCAGACGCACGTGCCACCTTGTGCATCTGGCTTACGTGGGTACTGGGGAATTGAACCTGGGTCCTTAGGCTTCACAGGCAAGCTCCTTAACCACTAAGACATCTTTCCAGCCCTAATGTGGACATTTTCAATAGGAAAATACATTTCCTCTTCAGTTCAGAAAACTCTTCTTCCATCATACTTATCCGCATACCGTTAACATACCATCTTTAAGCTTTTAGCAGACACAGTATTAGCAAACATTCCAGATATTTCTTCATGTTTTCCAACTGGAAAATAAACACACACTGTAATTCTTTCCACACCACAATGGAAATACGGATTCCACTCCAGAGATAAATTGGCTTTATTTCCACATATGTTTGATAGTAATAAAAGGTTACACTCAGCGTGAGTAAATGCTCGCTGATTCCCTTCTAAGGCTGTTGGCTCTGCCCTTACCATCAATCCCACTCCAAGAGGCCAAAACCCAAAATAATGCACCAAAATAATAATAGTAATAATAATAATCCTATAGTCAAACAAAATTTTACATCTTGCTTCAAGCTGAAACAAACGCTAGGTTTTGATAAAGCTGCCTTTATTTTAAGGCCACTTCCTGTGCAGTGACCTCAAGTGCACACAGTTCCTCAAGGGCACAGCTCTCAAAAGCCTGGTTCCTCCAGCGAACAATGGCTACCTTGGCCTGCTCCGTGGGGTCCCTGCTGACAAAACACAGACACCTTTGCAGCCACTGCCCTCCCCCAAGAAATGACTGCTGTAGACAAAATAAGCCAAATTATCAACTGACTGCCACATGTTGAGGAGAGAAGAAAAGAACCTTAAAGGCTCTGTCTCTCAAAGGTGCCACCTTTAAAGAGGATGGCTCAGTGCGTCAGGAGTACCTGAGAGAAGCCAGGCTTGGTAGAGAGTCTGTAAGGCATGGAGGCAGACACAGGGACCCTCTGGCCCTCACTAGATAGCTAGTCTAGGCAAATCAGAGAGCTCCAGGTTGAGCCTATCTCAAAAAAAAAAAAATTAAAAAAAAAATGAGGCAGGGGGCTGGATAGATGGTTCAGCGATTAAGGCACTTGCCTGCCAAAGAACCACAGTTGGATTCCCCAGGACCCACATAAGTCAGATTCACACGGGGGCACATGCATCTGGAGTTCATTTGCAGCGGCTGGAGCACCTGGTGTGCCCATTCTCTCTCTCTCTCTCTTTCTTTTTTTTTTTTTTTTTTTTTTTTTTTTTTTTTTTGGTTTTTCGAGGTAGGGTCTCACTTTGGTTCAGGCTGACCTGGAATTCACTATGGAGTCTCAGGGTGGCCTCAAACTCTCAGTGATCCTCCTACCTCTGCCTCCCAAGTGCTGGGATTAAAGGTGTGCACCACCACGCCCAGCTCTCTCTCTCTTTCAAATAAATAAATAAAAATAAAAAATATTTTTTAAAAAAAATATCCTTCTGGCTGGGCATGGTGGTGCATGCCTTTAATCCCAGCACTCGGGAGGCAGAGGTAGGAGGATCACCGAGAGTTTGAGGCCACCCTGAGACTCCATAGTGAATTCCAGGTCAGCCTGGGCTATAGTGAGACCCTACCTCGAAAAAACAAACAAACAAACAAAATATATATATATCCTTTTGGACTGGAAAGATGGCTTAGTGGTTAAGGCACATGCCTGTGAAGCCTAAGGACCCAGGTTCAACTCTCCAGGACCCACGTAAGCCAGATGCACACGGTGGCACATGTGTCTGGAGTTCATTCGCAGCGGCTGGAGGCCCTGGTACAATGTTCTGTTCCCACTGCCAATAAACACCTTCCAGGTGCAGGTCAACACATGGAGTGCCACAAAGGCACACAGATGTGCATACACCACACATACCACACACACACACACAGGCACAAGCAAGTAAAACAAAACAAAACAAACAAAAAAGAAACAATACATGGATTGGAAAGATGGTTTACAGGGCAAAGTGACTGTCATGCACTCACGTAAAAGCCAGGAGTGCGGCCCACGCCTGTAATCCCAGTGTCGGGAAAGTGAAGACACAGAACCCTTGGGGTTCACAGGGTACTCTAACCAACTCTAGGTGCAGCAAGAGAACAACTGACCTGTGCTCTCCCCACGCGTGTGCTGCAGAACTTCTCTGAGAAGATCACCCCAGCGCCAGTATGAGTGAAAGCAGAGGCGTGTACCTACCTGGGGGCCAAAGAAAGCGACTTCGGCCACGACTTGAGCTTTTTACTTTCATTTCATAGTGTGTAACAGCCCAAGGGAGGGGATACGGGAGCAGGCTGCTGCTTTACAAAGGCAGGATGTGGCAATTAGCTGAGTTGGCTTGTGTGGTTAATATGGTTCAAAACAAATTTTCAGGGCCTGGAGAGATGGCTTAGTGGTTAAGGCACTTGCCTGAGAAGCCTAAGGACCCATGTTCAATACTCCAGATCCCACATAAGCCAGACGCACAAAGGTGAGGTAAGCACAAGGTTGCACATGCCCACTAGGTGGCGCAAGCGTCTGGCGTTCAATTGCAGTGGCTGAGGCCCTGGTGTGCCAATTCTCTCTCTCTCTCGAATAATTTTTTTTTTTCAAAACATGCATATCAATCATTCCTGTAGGCAGGTTGCCCTAACCATGAGCTCTATTTTTCTCTATTTTAGTCTGAACTGTCTTTTCTTCTCATCACCCCTCTGGGCCCTTACTGGGCAGTTCTCTCGTTGGGATTTTCTCTTTGGGATAAGTTCAGCTCCTCAACGGTTCACTCTTACAATACCTTAGTGAATCAGTCCAACTTTCAGTTTCTTTTCTACTACACATGTGCACACACATATGCACAGCCTCACAAACACACACACACACACACACACACATATGCCCAGACACATACAAACACTCATATACACATACACACATGTCACACATATCCACATACAAAAATAGAAACAATATCTTAGCTAGACATGGTGGCTCATGTCTGTAATCCCAGTACTTAGGAGGCTGAGGCAGAAGGATTGCCATGAGTTTGGGGCCAGCTTGAGCCACACAGCAAGACCCTGCATCAAAAAACTTTAAGAAGAGCCAGGCATGGTGGTGCATGCCTTTAATCCCAGCACTCGGGAGGCAGAGGTAGGAGGATCGCCGTGAGTTCAAGGCCACCCTGAGACTCCATAGTGAATTCCAGGTCAGCCTGGGCTAAAGTGAGACCCTACCTCGAAAAACCAAAAAAAAAAAAAAAAAAAAAAAAAAAAAACTTTAAGAAGGTCTGGAGATATAGCTTAATGGCGCAGAATTTACCTGGCATGTATGAAGCCCTGGGTTCAATCCCTAGTACCACAAAAAGAAGCAATGTTGACTCAATGTAAAAAGTCCGATACCCTATATAGAATCATTTCCTTAAAAGTAGTTTTGGAGGGCTGGAGAGCTGGCTTACTGGTTAAGTCTCTTGCCAGTGAAGCCTAAGGACCCAGGTTCAATTCTCCAGATCCCACGTAAGCCAGATGCACGTGGTGGCACATGCATTTGGAGGTCATTTGTAGTGGTTAAACGCCCTGGTGTGCCCATTCTCTCCCTCCTCTCTCTCTCTCTCTCTAATAAATATATAAAAATAATAAATAAATAAATAAAAAAGAGTGTTCCTGAAATTAAGAAAGCAGTTTTTGAAATTTGGTTTAATGACGATTTTTATACATGTATTTTGATAATTATCTCCCATTACCATCTCTTGCCCCTTCTCATTCCCTTCTCACCAGACCCCTTCTCCCCAGTAAGTCTCTCTTCTACTTTGATGTCTTCTCTTCCCCTTTGTATACACATGTGTGACCCGCTGAGTTTAATTAGGGTAGCTTGCATGAGCACAGATGGTTAGTGGAGTGTGTGAGCAACTTACACTACTGAAGGAAACGTCTCCCCTCCCCCAGTAACCATTAACTGCCAATTACTGCTCAGAGGGGCGGGGCTTCATGCCCTCCTCCGTCGTCCGTGATGTTAGTGGACCCAGCATGGTACAGGTCTTGTGCAGGTGACTACAGTTGCTGTGACATCACAAATACAACAGCTAGGTCATGTCCGGATGACAGTGTTCCACAGTCCTCTGGCTTATACATGCTTTCCAAGCAGTTTTTTAAAATATTCATTTATTTATTTGAAGGCAGAGAGAAATAGAAGAGAAACAGAGACAGTGAGCACGCCAGGTCTTCCAGTCACTGCAAACGAACTCCAGATGCAGGCACCACTTAGCATCTGGCTTTATGTGGGTCCTGGGGAATTGAACCTGGGTCATTAGGCTTTGCAGACAAGCGCCTTAACTGTTGAGCCATCTCTCCAGCCCTAGTTTTTTTTTTTTTAAAGAGTCAATAACTTTACTGAATCAATTATAGTCGATTCTCATTACTCAAAGTAGTTATGCTCTATAAAGTCTCAGAACAGTTTGAACTAGAGAATTTCTGGACCATCACTCCTAGGGGAAATACAGGGTTAGGGTTTGCACGTCTCTGGCCACCTTTCATCAGCACAAACGCCATTTGACTGATTTAGGTTCATTTGCCAAAGTCCTCGTAAAAAGTAAGGCAGTTTCATTAGTGTGGAGAAGCAGCTCTTCCAAGAAACTCTTTCCCCGCATATCATTAGGCAGGAGCAGGGCACGCGCAGGTCCACGCACGCACGCACACATCATCCATGGTTTTAACCACTTCTGTGGTCAACTAAAGTCCAAAAATACTAATGCAAAAATTCTAGAACAAACAATACGTAAGTTTTAAATCTCACACTGTTCTCAGAAACATGATGTAATCTCATTCCAAATCCAGTATTGGGGCAGGAGAGATGGCTTAGCAGTTAAGGCACTTGCTTGAGAAGCCTAAGGACCCCTGTTCAAATCCTCCAGATCCTACATATAGCCAGATGCCAACAGTGATGCACGTGTGCGATGCCACGAATGCCCACAAGGGGGCTCACACGTCTGGAGTTTGTTCATAGTGGCTGAAAGGCCCTGGACACCTAGCTCGCTTGCTCTCTCTCTCTCTCTCTCTCTCTCTCTCGTTCAAGATCATTCAAAATCAAAGCCAGTATTGGTGGCTCATATCTATAATGCCAGCACTCTGGAGGCTGAGGCAGGACTGTCATGAGATTGAGGCCAGTCTGGGATACAGAGTGACCTCCAGGTCAGCCCAGGCTAGCGTGAACCCTTGCCTCAAACAAAGACAAGAACATACACTAAGCGGGTACTTGAAAGGGCACGCGCACTTTGCAGGAGACGGGGAGCTGGCAGGGCCAGCCTTGCTCTGGCTGTACTGGGAACACGGGCTTCGAGGGACTCTGTTTCCACGGGCCTGTGTATTGCTGCTGGGGATAATAAATAGACCCCAGGGAGTAGACCGATTTATTGATACGGAGCCTCTGAATAATGAGGGTCAACTATGTATTTTGCGAGTGTGTGCGTGTGCAGGTGGTGCATGTGCACGTGTTTACGTGTGCGTGTGTGTAGGCCAGAGGACTACACATGTAATCATCACCAGGAACACACAGTCCACCTTTCATTGGCCTTTTAGTTCACGAGTCAGACTGGACTGCGTGACCAGTGAGCACCAGGGACCCTCCTGCCTCTACTTCCCCAGCACTGGGGCTACATGCTGGCATTTTATGTAGGTGGTGGGGATCAGACGGAGGTCGTCATGCTTGCAAGGCGAACACTTTACCCCCTGTGCTATCTCTCCGGCCCTACTTTTAAATGGTTAGAACGTTTTTTAAACCTAGAGCAGGCAAACTAACACAAAGGAACTCAAATCTCAAAAGGAAAATTGTGTGTGTGTGTGTGTGTGTGTGTGTGTGTGTGCACGCACGCGTGCTCATGCATACAGCCATGAGACACCACTGAGTTCCATTCTCTTCCCACACAATTACAGGCTTCTCCGATTGTTCAGTGGAAAGAAGACACTTCACCGTGGTCTCTTCTTCAAAACAGACACCTTTAAGTGACTCAATTATTTCAAAATTCCGTGATGAATAATAGTTAGCTAAAACAAGCAATCTACAGAATAGTAGGCGTTCAGGCTCAGAAAATATACTCAAAAGATACAGCCCCGAAGCTTTAAAGGTATTGATTTTGAACTACTTTAAAGTACATCATTCTCTGGGAAGATTCACAGTTACAACATCAGTCAGGAGCTAATGATGCCCACCTGTGGGTTCCCTCTAGGTGGTATCACAGAACTGTTGTAAGACTAGAGTTCCTGGAGAGGTAAAACTGGGAATACATCTCGGCCCTTGCAGGCTTATCTCTCTAAGGCACAAAACCACCAAACCAGCAACAGGCTGTGAACTTCCGGTGGAGGAACACTGGCCGTAAAGCAGTGAGTGGGCATTACAACAGTGTCGTGAGTACTCTGGTGAGAGGGGGGGAAGATCAGACGAGGAAGTACAAGGGAGGGAGTCTGCGATTTTAAATAGATGGGTGGTCAGGGAAGGTACCATCAGGAAGTCAAAGGAAGGATGTCCCAGAAGGAGGTGACAGGAACTACAATGGGGTGGGAGGAAGCCTTACCTAGAAAACAAAAAGCATAGCCAGTGTGACTTCTAAGTAAGTCAAGGGAGAAACAAAACAGAGACAGATGGAAACAGGATTGGATACATGTGGCCTTTCTGAGTGTAGGGTATAGAGCTCATTCCCTGTGAGAAGTGGTCCATTAGGGAATTTGTTCTGGATGGGGTTGACTGGATTTTTAAATTTTTTTCCAGGGCTAAGCTCAGCAGCTAAGGTGCTTGCCTGTAATGCCTAACGACCCGGGCTCGATTCCTCAGTACTGACATAAAGCCTTCTGTTTGCAGTGGCTAGAGGTCCTGGTACACCCATTCTCTCTCCCCACCCCTTGTAAATCAATAAATTTAAAAAAATTAAAGTAATAATATTCCATATTTAAGAAAAGGGAAAGAATAGAAAAACCCACATACCCACCACCTAGATTCAACAGCCACTAGCCTTGACCACATTTTGCTTTACTGATGTGTACAAACGGATGTAAGTGTATGTGTCTCTCTCAATAACTTGTCTCCGAAACATTTGCCATTATGTCATCCCTCTCTTCAACCGTTCAGCACGCATTTCCTACGATCCAGGGCTCTCTTGTACTGCCTGACTTCATGACATTCGTAGTGATGTCCCTGAATCACCCAGAGGAACAGCCCATAGCCCCACGCACTCAAATGTCTGAAGCATTAAGGTCCACACGTACAGGCTGGGAGATATCCCTATCAGTTAGTTTTTCTCATTGCTATGATCAAATACCTGACAAAAGAAACTGAAAGGAATGAGAGAGGGAGGGAGGGAGGAATCATTCCCGTGCACAGCGAGAGGGTCCAGTCCATTACGAGGGGGAAGGCATGGCCACAGAAACATGAGGCACTTGGTCACATGGCCTGCTCCAACAGGAGCAGAGACTGAATGCTGCGCTCGGCTCACTTTATCCTTTTTATGCATTCTGGGACCCCCCCCCCCACCAGCCCATGAGATGGTGCCACCACATGTCAGTGAGTCTTCCCATTTCAATTAACCCAATCTAGAAACTCCCTTACAAACAAGCTCAGAGGTGGGTCTTTGATATGATTCTAGACTCTGTCAAACGGACAGTTCACATTAACCTCCACACTAGGTCACTACAGCCTCTTTTCAAAAGACCAGGCTTCCCTCTGTGTCTCCCAGTAACATTGACCTTAGAAGACAGAAGGCCTGTGGTTTCACAAATAGTCAGTCGCATGTTGCAGATTTGTCTCGGTGTTCCTGCCCGGCGGTGCCTCACTGACTTCTCTGTTGTCTCTGTTTTCTGTTAGCCAGAAAGTAAAGTCTAAGGTGTGATCAGACTCTGGGAGGGAGTCGGGTAGCTTTGTTAAACAGTTAGGGTGTCTGGTCCCCTGAAAATAAAAAAATAAAAAAAATGGGAATGTCTTTGGGTGTCTCCTTGTAGTCAGCACTTGCTAGAGGTCAAAGGATGACCTGCCTCCTTATCTCTTGCCTAAAGGAGAACTGTTTTTCCACAAACAATCTGGGCCCCTCTTGGGACGGAGGCCTTTCCTAGAATTTAAATCTAATCCTAACATGTGGTTGGTCAAGTTCAGCCCCCAGAACTTGGGATCATAGCTAGCCTCTTCCTGAGAGGGGTCACAGCCCAGACCAGTTGGCTTTCTCTCGGCTCACCTGAGCCAGGAGGTAGGGCCCACGGCTACAGGGTTATAAATACGTTTAGGAGGGGAGGGCAAGCTCTCTGGGCTGCCTGACCACTCAAGGAAACTCCAAGTTCTGGTAAGTTTCCCAGTCGGGCTGAGATGAGGAGAGAACCCCCGACCCCCTGCTTCCCCCATGGTCTCGCGTCTTCTCCTGCCGTCCACATGGCCAGAGCTCGTCTAACTTTCTTTTCTTTCCTCTCTAACTTCCTTTTGATGGTCTTTCCGGGCCCACTACGTGAGCTCTCAGACCACATCAGTGTATTCACTTCCCTTGCCTTGGTTCTGTACTTCTCTCCATACATAGATAGAACATGTTTATAATCATCCTTCTCAGTCTTCTTTTATTCAATTCTTTGGTTAAAAGAAGACTGGAGGGATGACTTAGCGGTTAAGGTGTTTGCCTGCAAAGCCAAAGGACCCAGGTTCGATTCCCCAGGACCCATGTTAGCCAGATGCACAAGGGGGCGCATGCGTCTGGAGTTCATTTGCAGTGGCTGGAGGCCCTGGCACGCCCATTCTCTCTCTCTCTGTGTGTCACTCTTCCTCCTTCTCTGTCAAATAAATAAATAAAAATAAAAATATTTTAAAAAGTAGACATGAGGACTGCAGAGATGGCTTAGCGGTTAAGCGCTTGCCTATGAAGCCTAAGGACCCCGGTTCAAGGCTCGATTCCCCAGGACCCACGTTAGCCAAATGCACAAGGGGCGCACGTGTCTGGAGTTCATTTGCAGTGGCTGGAGGCCCTGGTGTGCCCATTCTCTCTCTCTCTCTCTCTCTATCTGCCTCTTTCTCTCTCTGTCGCTCTCAAATAAATAATTTTTCTTTAAAAAAAGTAGAGACGAACCTAGGGTTTTGGGTTCAAGGACTTTCCAGAACCCCTAACACCTCATTTCAACTCAAGTGTCACTGGGAACACCAGGCCACATCCTGTGACAGGTTCTTCCCACAGAAAAGATGCTGAACCTGAACACGTGAATGACGCAGATGACATGGGAACCACCAGCTGCTTCCCTTGCAAGGTATCGTTTACCCTTGTAGTTAGCAAGTGAGCTTTGCTATATTGTATTTATAATTATAATTATATTATATTACAGACACACATATACACACAAATCACAGACACACCCTGCCAACGGCCCTTTCCCCATCACTGGTACGTCATGCTTTTGATATGCTTCAGGGGTCTTTGCCAACAGGATTTCTTTGGGGACTGAAATATGGGAATTTTTATCATGCTTTCTACATTTCTAGTTGACAGTCTCCTCCTACTCCTCTCTTGCACTTTTGTTATTATCATTAAAGATACACAGATCTTTTTTTTTTTCATTCCAAGCATTATCAAATATCACCATTATTGTCTTTTTGACACGGCCCTCATGAACCTTTGATTACTCCTTGGATTCTGGGTTCTAACAATGTCCCGGGCTTATTTTATACTTCTCTTGTTGCAGACTGGAATTATCCATTTCAGAGCGGCAGGCTTTGAATAAAGAAATTTGACTTTTAAAAAGGATTACTCCAGCCAGGCATGGTGACACACACCTTTAATCCCAGCACTCGGGAGGCAGAGGTAAGAGGATTGGTGTTAGTTCAAGGCCACCCTGAGACTACATAGTGAATTCCAGGTCAGCCTGGGCTAGAGCGAGACCCTACCTTGAACTCCCACTCCTCCCCCCAAAAAGGATTATTCCAGTTGCTGGGTTGAGAACAGCATTATGGAAGCACAAAGACTCATCAATAAGGCTCCTGGGGTCATGCAGGCAAAAGTGATTCCAGGGTTGGATTCTGGGGATGGGGTGTGTGTGTATGTGGTGGTTTGATTCAGGTGTCCCCCATAAATTTAGGTATTCTGAATGCTAGGTTCCCAGCTGATGGGGATTTGGGAATTAATGCCTCCTGGAGGGAGTGTATTGTTAGGGGTGGGCTTATGGGTGTTATAGCCTGTTTCCCCATGCCAGTGTTTGGCACACTCTCCTGTTGCTGTTGTCCACCTGATGTTGTCCAGGGGGTGATGTCCACCCTCTGCTCATACCTCGTTTTCCCCTGCCATCATGGAGCTTCCCCTCAAGTCTGTAAGCGAAAATAAACCTCTTTTTCCCACAAGCTGCTCTTGGTTGGCTGATTTCTGCCAGCGACGGAAACCTGACTGCAACAGTGTGCATGTGTGAACAGATGCAGAGGCCACAGGAGGGCGCTAGCTGTCCTCTGTCTCTCTTCCTTATGCCCCTGGGCACAGTCTCTCCCTGGGATGGAGCTCACAGCTCTTCCACTACACTGACTGACCAGTGAGCCTCCTCCCTCAGCACTGAGGTCACAGGCGTGAGTGGTGACGCCCCGCTTACTGTGTGAGCGCCGGGCTTCAAACTCAGGTCCTCGTGCTTCAAGAGCCCATGGGGCCATCATCCAGCCCAGCATTATCACCTTGTGTGTGTGTGCACGCACGTGTGTGTGTGTTTTAACAGGCCTTCCCAGAGCTGGAGAGACTGGTTCAGTGGTTAAAGGCACTTGCTTGCAAAGCCTCACAGCCTGGGTTTGATTCTCCAGTATCCACACAAAGCCAGATGCACAAAATGGTGCATGTATCTGCAGTTCCTTCGCAGTGGCAGGAGGCCCTGGTGTACCCATTCACACACACACACGTTCTCTCTCTCTTCTTTCTCCTTAAAAAATAAAAATCAAATAATTTTTACAAAGCCTTCCTATTTGAAGGTCTCTTAGTCCACTTATGCTGCAACAGAGAAATGCCTGAAACTTGTCTGAGAAGACCAAGCTCAAGGAGCTGCCTGATTTGGTGTCCGGTATGGGGCTGTTTGTTACACAGCAGCTTGCTGTTACACAACGGTTCTTCACATGCAAGGGAATGGGATAAGCAGACACTGTCACACACAGCAGAAGGAACAGTGAACTTCTCCTGGCCCTTCTATAAGGCACCAGCCACTCCCTAGAGGCCTAGGCTATTAATGCTGTTGCACTGGAGATTTCCGTTTCAACATGATTTGGGGAGAGCTGGGTTGGGGAGGGAGATGGAAAACATTAAAAACTTATGCTGTAGTTACTTTTGCATTGCTGGATCAAAGCACCCAACCAAAAGCAGCTGAAGGGAGGAAAGTTTTTATTTCGGCTTACATTCTCAAGGGAAGCTCCAGGATGGCAGGGAAAGCATGGCATGAGCAGAGGCTGGGCATCACCTCTGCCACAGCAGATGGAAAACAGCAGCAGGAGAGAGATCCAAGTTCTGGCAAGGGGGAGCTGACTATAACACTCCAAGCCTGGCCCCCCAACAACACACCTCCTCCAGAAAGGCTCCACCTCCCAAATTTCCATCAGCTGGAGACCAAGCATTCTGAACGTAAGAGTTTATGGGGGACATCTGATTCAAACCACCACACCAAAGCACAAGAAAGCAACATGTTCTTATATGATTCCTCAAGGACTTTTCAAGTTTTCTGTTTTAAAAAATATATGTATTTGAGGGCTGGAGAGATGACTTAGTGATTAAGCGCTTGCCTGTGAAGCCTAAGGACCCTGGTTAGAGGCTCAATTCCCCAGGACCCACGTTAGCCAGATGCACAAGGGGGCGCACAAGTCTGGAGTTTGTCTGCAGTGAGTGGAGGCCCTGGTGCGCTCATTCTCTCTCTCTCTCTCTCTCTCTCTCTCTCTCTCCCTCTTTCTGTCTGTTGCTCTCAAATAAATAAATGAAAATGAACAAAAAAATTTGAAAAGATATGTATTTGAGAAACAGAGAGGCAGAGAGAGAGAGAGAGAGAGAGAGAGAGAGAATATGGGCATGCCAGGGCCTCTAGCCAATGCAAATGAATCCTAGATGCATATGTCACCATATAGATCTGGCTTCCTGTGGGTACTGGAGAATAAAACCTGGGTCCTTGGACTTTGCAGGCAAGCACCTAACTGCTAAGCCATCACTTCAGCCTCTAAATTTTTCTTCTTTATATATAAATCTTTGCTCCGTTTAGAATACACATGGCATCCATCTGAGGTGTAGAGACAAAAAGGCCAAAAATAACAACAGACATCACTTTAATAAGCAGACCCTGAGCACTTGGTCCCCGACCCCACTGACTTGTGAATCTTAGACATTCAAAGCCTAAATCCTAATGAACTCAAATGCCAATGTCAAGAAAGATAACCAGTGGCTATAAAAATTCCTGCTTTTAAAGACAGTGAGCCGCCCACTTATCTGTTTAGATATGAGCACTTGCTTACAAAGCCTAACAACCCAAGTTTGATTCTCCAGTACCCACAAAGAGCCAAATGCACAGGGTGGCACATGCATCTGAAATCCCTTTGTAGCAGCTGGAGGCCCTGGCATGCCCATTCTCCCTGCCTTTCTCTCTTCTATCTCTCCTTGCTTGGAAATAATGATTTTTAAACATTTATTTATTTATTTATTTATTTGTTTATTTATTTATTTGAGAGAGAGAGAAAGGGAGATAGAAAGAATGGGTGTACCAGGGGCCCCAGCCACTGCAAATGAACTCTAAATGCATGTGCCACCTTGTACATCTGGCTTACATGGGTCCTGGAGAATAAAACCTGGGTCCTTTGGCTTTGCAGGCAAATGCCTTAACTGCTAAGCCATCTCTCCAGCCCTAAATTTTTTTTTTTTTTAATTTTTTCCCTTGGTCTTTTCTGTATCTGTTCTGGTCCGGTAAATGCTTTTACCCGCACGCATGTGGTTTGTCGCTGTCATTCGCAGCAGGATGCCAGATAACTAGTGCCCGCAGACCAGGTGGCAGTGGCATGGCCCACAGGCACACGCATTAGTGTTGGCTCACTGCTGCCTGGATGTAAGCTCTCCTCAGATTCCTCCATGAGGGAGAGACAAAGAGACCCACTTAATAGGTTGTCCTGGGATTAAGTAGGAATACTATGCACAAGTGCTTGCCTGGGCTCTCACAGAGGAGGGAGCCTTGGGGCTTTGTTACCTCTTCCTTTGCTTCTTTTGGTCTTTCTGCCTTTTTGAGTAATTTCCTCCTTACCTAAAGACATACAAAAATAGCTGGGCGTGGTGCCTTTAATCCCAGCACTCGGGAGGCAGAGGTAGGAGGATCGCCGTGAGTTCAAGCCACCCTGAGACTCCATAGTGAATTCCAGGTCAGCCTGGGCTAGAGTGAGACCCTACCTTGAAAAACAAAACAACAACAACCAAAAAAAAAAAAAAAAAAAAAAAACCCACTGGGGAATTGATGCATCAATGTCGATCCTTTAAAAATAGCTTCACTAGGCGTGATGGTGCACGCCTTTAATCCCAGTGCTGGGGAGGCCTAGATAGGAGGATCACTGTGAGTTCAAGTTCACCCTGAGACTACATAGTGAATTCCAGGTCAGCCTGAGCTAGAGTGAGACCCTACCTCGAAGAAAAAAAAAAAAAGCTTCAGAAAGTTTTGAGGGTGAGGAGATGTCACAGATGATAAAGCACTTTCCACACAAGAATGAGGAGCTGAGTTCGCATTCCGGCCTCCACATAAAACTCCATGTGGGTTCTCACGCCTGCCATGCAAGCTCTAGAGAGGGGGAGACAGCGAGCTCCAGGGGCTCACTGGCTAGCTAGTCCACCCGAACTGGCGAGTTCCAGGTTCAGCGAGAAACCCTGTCTCAAAGACTGAGATGGAAGCCGGGTGTGGTGGCGCACGCCTTTAATCCCAGCACTCAGGAGGCAGAGGTAGGAGGAGCGCCGTGAGTTCGAGGCCACCCTGAGACTACATAGTGAATTCCAGGTCAGCCTGGACTAGAGTGAGACCTTACCTCGAAGAAAAAAAAAAGACTGAGGTGGAGAGCGACTGAAGCCCTTGATATCTACCTCCAGCCTCCACATGCGCGTGCACACACATGCGCGCACACACACATACGTATTCACACATAAAAAAATAACTTAATTGAGGCTGAAATTGGGCTTTGGGAACTATGTGTGGATGGAGGTGACCGCTTTCTGACCCACGCAGCCATGCAGAATGGATTTGAGTGGACAGCACCTTCATACCCCATGGTCTTTGGGAAGTGTGGGCCCGTCAGTCCACATCAGTCCTGCAGTGAACGCGTGACAGGTGCTCGGCCGGACACTTGCCCCCAATTCACTCACAGACGCCACGTATCCCACAACGTTCTGCTGAGACAGGTGAGTTCTGGGTGCCATGTAACACTTTAGAATAATGTCCAAAGTTAGGAATTTTTAATTTTTTAAAATATTTGTTTATTTATTTGAGAGAGAGAAAGAAAGAGGCAGAGAGTGAGAGAGGATGGGCATGCCAGGGCCTCTAGTCTCTGTGAACAAACTCGACACATGCACCGCCATGTGCATCTGACTTACGTGAGTAGTGGGGAATCAAACCTGGGTCCTTTGGCTTTGCAGGCAAGCACCTTAACCACTAAGCCATCTCTCCAGCACCAAAGTTGAGGTTTTCTTTAGAAAATATTTCTGTACATGTTGTTTTACTTTTATTTTTGTTTATTTATTTGACACAGAGAGAGAATGGGCACGCCAGGGCCTCCAGCCACTGCAAACAAACCCCGCATGTATGTGCCACCTTGTGCATCTGGCTTACGTGGGCCCTGGGTCTTTTGGCTTTGCAGACAAATGCCTTAATCATTAAGCCATCTCTCCAGTCTGAAGTTGAGATGTCTGAATAGGGGCTGGCATTGAGTTAGGGTTAGCACTACAGGAATTCAAGATCAACTTCAGTCACATAGTGAGTTCCAGGCTAACCGAGATCTTTCCTCAAAGAAAAAAGGTTATTTATTTATTTGCAAGGAAGCAGAAAGAAATAATGTGCCCACTAGGGCCTCTATCCACTGCATATGAACTCTAGATGCATGTGCCACCTTGTGCATCTGGCTTTACCTCAGTACTAGGGAATGGAACCTGGGTCATTAGGCTTTGCAGGCAAGTGCCTTTACCACTGAGCCATCTCTCCAGCCCAGAAAAAAAGGTTTGGAGTGACAGTCTAAGTACCAGACACCAGGATATGTGGTTAAATAAACAACAAATAATTTGGTATTTGTTAATTAAATATATAAATCGACTATGGTTAACTTTAAAATATCTGACAAATTATTAATAGAAACCCACATTAAGTGAAAATGAAGCATTCTGCTCACCACAAATGTGTGAACATTTATGCAAACTGACAAAGGAAAATGCTAGAAAAACATTAAAATGGGGAGGTTCCTTTTAAATTTTTTCTCACTCTGGAAAAAAAAGAAAAACCGGCTGGAGAGATGGCTTAGTGGTTAAGACATTTGCCTACAAAGACAAAGGATCCCCATTTGACTCTCCAGGACCCACGTAAGCCAGATGCACAAGGGGGTGCATGCATCTAGAGTTCCTATGCAGTGGCTGGTGCCCTTGGCGTGCCCACCCTCTCCTCTCCTCTCTCTCTCCCTCTGCCTCTTTCTCAGATAAATAAGATACATTAAAAAAAAAAAAAAAGCAACTATGGTCAGGTGCAGTGGTGCACACCTTTAATCCCAGCACTTGGGAGGCAGAGGTAGGAGGATCACCATGAGTTTGAGACCAGCCTAGGGCTACATACTGAACTCCAGGTCAGCCTGGGCTAGAGTGAGAGCCTATATCAGAAAAGAAAAGAAGAGAAGAGAAGAGAAGAGAAGAGAAGAGAAGAGAAGAGAAGAGAAGAGAAGAGAAGAGAAGAGAAGAGAAGAGAAAGAAGAGAAGAGAAGAGAAGAGAAGAGAAGAGAAGAGAAGAGAAGAGAAAAGAAAAGGAAGGAAGAAAGAAAGAGAAAGAGGAAAGGAAAGGGAAAAGAAAGAAAAAGGTAACTCTGGAATAAATATTAAAGTTGTCTACAGGTCTGGAGAGATGGCTTAGTGGGTTTTTTTGCCTGCAAAGCCAAAGGACCTCAGTTCGATTCCCCAGGACCCACGTAAGCCAGATGCACAGGGGGTGCATGCGTCTGGAATTCGTTTGCAGTGGCTGAAGGCCCTGGCGCACCCATTCTCTCTCTCTCTCTCTCTGCCTCTTTACCTCTCTTACTCTCTCAAATAAATAAATAAATAAATAATTTTTTTAAAAAACTATTTAAAGTTGTCTAGATGAACATATATGTAGACCTCAGAGATCTAACCCTGGCAGGGTAACATTAGTTCTCTTTCTAGACCCACCAACGTGCACAGAGAGGTTGAAAGAAGTTATTGTGCCAAGTTTTAACCCCAGGAAAGGATCCCTTGTGACACTGTTATTTAGCAGAAGGTCACTTTTATCAATTTGGAATAAATGTCACAATAAGTATCATAGAAGGCATTACAGAGAACTGCCTTGCCTTACGCCTTCATGCAAGCTAGTCCTGTTCCTAGGTGAGCAGAATTTTTAGTTTTTGCACATGTATGTTGTGTGCACACAAGCATGTGTCTGCATGCTCGTGGGTGCGTGTATATGTAGGGGTGCACGTGAGGCCAGAGACTGACACTGGGGGGTTTCCTCAGTTGCTTTCCATTTTATTCTTTGAGACTGAGTCTCTCCGTGAGCCTAGTGCTCACCAATTCAGCTAGGCTAGCTAGCTAGCGACCCCCAGGGAGCCCCTGGGTCCCTGCGCACTGGGTTACAGGTGCGTACCACCACTCCCAGCAATCCGCATGGGCGTCGGGATCTGAACTCAGGTCCTCACGTTTGTACGGCAAGCGCTTACCCTCTGAGCCATATCCCCGGTCTTCGTCGATGTTCTGTTAAACTGAAAGTGCGGCACCCATTTCTATGACTAATATTCTAACAACACACTAAGTCGGGGCTGGTGATGTAGCTCAGTTTAGCAGCTGCTTGACCAGCATGCATGAGGCTGTAGGTTTGAGCCCCAGCACTGCAGAAACCAGGCATGGTAGCACGTGCTATAATCCCAGCACTGGAGAGGTGGAGGCAGGAGAAATCAGAAGTTCAAGGTCATCCTGGGCTACATAGTGAGTTCAAGGTCATTCTGGAATATATGAAAAAAATATTAGAACTGGGTGTGGTGGCAGGCATTGAGGAGACTGAGCTAGAAAGATCATGAGTTTGAGGTCAGCTTGAGCTGTATAATGAGATCCTGTCTTGAAAACCCAAACATAATCATGAATTCTTCCTACATTATCTAACGGATACTCAGGCATGCCTGTATATGAATGTTCTTTAGCTAAGATAGATCTGTTGAGATAACTCAGTAAGAAAAGCCATTGCTAAAATGAAACTCGCAAAGTATCAATAAAGCATGTGACAGTTTTCAGTCTCATCACTAATGACAGAAACACAAGTTAGAATTCCAAGCCGCATGCTTCCTTTTTTTTCTGTCTACTTAACCTCGGACTGTAAGCCAAACTCAACCACTCCTCCTTAAATTGCTTTGTTAGGTCTCTTAAAAAATTTATTTACTTAGCCAGGCGTGGTGGCGCACGCCTTTTAATCCCAGCACTCGGGAGGCAGAGGTAGGAGGATCGCCGTGAGTTCGAGGCCACCCTGAGACTACATAGAGAATTCCAGGTCAGCCTGAGCTAAAGTGAGACCCTACCTCGAAAAACCCAAAAAGAAAATAATGTTTATTTGAGAGAGAGAAAAAAAAAGAGGCAGGTAGAGAGATGGGGCTATTGCAAACAAATTCCAGTTTCATACACCACCTGGTGCATCTGGCTTTACATGGGTGCTGGGGAATCAAACCCAGGTGGTCAACCTTTCCAACAAGTGCCTTAAACAGCTGAGTCATCTGTGCAACCCCAAGGTCTTTTGTCACATCCACCAGGAAGGTCTTCAATGCAAGTCTGCAGACTAAGACCCCCAGAAATGAGTTCCTGATGGCAGAGGAGGTAGCCAGCCTGGCGGAAACCAGTTTTGAATGTTGCCCACAACCTATGCCACGTGGCAGGGGATGCCTCAGCTGGCTGGCATCTCAAACTGGGTGTTTGAGACCCATAAACTGTCCAACAAATGCTAAAGATGGTTACAACCCAGTCTGGGTCATTCACACCATGAAAATAAATGCCATGGGAGGGGGAGGGAGAAACCTCCGTGCGACTTCTTTTTTTTTTTTTTTTAACAAAGGAAAACGCTTCTGTTTTAAAAACAAAACTATCCATTTTCATGCCCAATCACTGTAAGTGTGGCTCTTCCGTGGAAAGGTGAAAAGCCTTGCCAGAAACCCATCGTCCATCTCTTTAGACCTCGGAGACAGAGTGCGTGCACGGTGGCTTTTAGAGGAAGAGCTGACACTTTGGACGCGTTCCCAGGCTAACATCTCCCATCTAGCAAAAGCAAGTGGGCTGCAGTTGGTCCTCAGTAAGCGTCTGAAAGCAGGCATTAGTCCGCGGACAGAGTTAACAAGGAAGGGTTTGGCTGAAACGCAAACACGGGTGCACTCATCCTGATGTTCTACCATTTTCTGACAGCCCGACATCACTTTTTTTTTAAAAAAATATTTTACTTATTTACTTGTAATCAGAGAGATACAGAGGGGGGGGCGGGGGGGTAGAGTATAGGTGTGCCGGGGCCTCTAGCCACTCCAAATGAACTCCAGATGCACGCACCACTTTGTGCATCTGGCTTATGTAGGTGCTGGGGAACTGAACCCAGGTCTTTCGGCTCGGGAGGCAAGTCCCTTAACCACTGAGCCATCTCTCCTGCCCTGACATCACTTTTTCATCAGAATTCATGGCAAAACAAATTCTGGAGGTAGGTCCCTCTGCTTGTATGCCGTGTGTGTGTGTGTGTGTGTGTGTGTGTGCGCGCGCGCGCGTGCCCCATGAGGAAGCCAGAGGAAAGCTTTGGGTGTCGACCTCGGGAACACACCATCCATCTTTTCTTGAGATCGTTTCTGTCATTGGCCTAGAACTCACCAAGTAGGGCTGGCTGCTGGCCAGCAAGTCTCAGGGACCTGCCTGTCACTACTTCCTCAGCTCTGGGATGACTACACCCAGTCATGTTTATGTGGGTTCAGGGGATCAAACTGAGGTCCTTGCGATTCCGAGGCTAGCACTTTACTGAGTGAGCTAGCTCCTCGGCCCCTGACTTATAGTCTTTTTTTGTTTGTTTTCTGAAGTAGGGTTTCACTCTAGCTCAGGCTGACCTGGAATTCACTACATAGTCTCAGGGTGGCCTCGAACTCACAGTGATCCTCCTACCTCTGCCTCCCGAGTAGTGCTGGGATTTAAAGGCATGCGCCACCACGCCCGGCCCCTGACTTATATTCTAACGTACATCTGCAATAACGCCATTCATTGCCCGATGGAAACACGAGTCCTTACGGTCTTGTGGAAGAGCGCTCGTTCCCAACACGGCACCACGGAAAGGGTCAAAACCACCCAAGAGACAAACCACCGCTTGGGTTTTGTTTTGCACATGTCCATCTGTGGGTTCAAAACCCTCAGCTTTCCAGACAGAAAACAGCGGGAACTCACTTGCCCCGCGGACTCACATGATGCAGATCTCCTGAGAGCTAAGCATTGAGTCCTTCGGGGACGATCCCAGAGGCGACACTGGAGGAGACAAGCCCTCTCCACCCGCAGGCAGACAGAGGGTGCACGGTGTCCTCCTGATTCTTCTGTCTCCCGCCCTGCCTGCTTTCCCTGCTCACACCCACACCTCCAGTGAATTCCCAGCCAAAGCCAGAGTGCAAACACAACTGGTGGGTCCCTGGGTTCTTACTCAGGGGGCCAGCCGCAGGCCCCCGGAATGTGCCCAGCAGATGGGGTGGGTGAACACGTGAAAGCCAAAGACTTTCGGGAGGAGTTTCAACATGAACAGCTCTCTCAGTTTATCGTCAGGGAAATGGGTTTATAAGCATCAGAGGGCAGGGGGAAGGGTCCTAAGGGAAGTGGTTTAAATGCTGCTAGCCTATGCCTAGGGACGTTCTTTCTAGAATGCAGGGGAGAGAGTCAGGTGATCTACAGAGGGTCACAGGACTGTGTGAAGGCTGATAAGGAGTTTCCTAGGCAACTGGCCAAAGGTCACAGGGCTGTGGGCAAAGCCCAAGTTCAGGTGTGCCAGGCTTGGAGAGGGAGGGGCCTCCTGTAGCCTGGGTGGTCCTCAGCCGCGCCTGGCAGCTCAGATCCCTCTCCTGAAGGCTCCCACACGTCCCTGTCTTTTTTTTTTCTTTCTTCTTCTTTTTTGCTGCCTGAAATAGATCCAGTGGCAGAAACAGCCACAGCCCAGACTTCCCGAGCTTTGCCGAAGTCCCCCCCATTCGGCAATCAAGCACCGCCGCCGCCCCCCCCCCCTTGTATGACTCTAGTGGCGTAATTTATTACAATCTACAGAGGATTTTGTTTTCAAGGTTTCTAAAATTAGACACAACTTCATCAGCAGTATCAGCCCCACAGTCCAGCTGCTTGTGTGCCGGGCTGTCGGGCTTCAAGGATAAGTGGGCATAAAGAGAAGGGGACACTTGCTGGGAACCCAACACTAAGCGTCAACCGCCCCGACCGTCGGCCATCGTCTAGACACACAAGCAGCTCGCGTGCGTGACTGCCTCCCCCCATGATCTTCTGTTCAGAGGAGACAGAAGGAACGTGAGAGACACGATGGTGATAAGTACTACGGGGCGCTGTCTGCCACCTTCAAAGTGGCCCTGGTGTTTATGACCTCACAGCAGCGGCTGCTGCCTGCACGAGACTTACACATAGGGCCCACCAGCATCCTGTCATAGATAATGCAGGAGGACAAAATATATATATATATATATCAAAGTAGAAGAGGGGCTATTTTGAAAGAAGGGGTTAGAAGAAGGGGACAGGGGAGGAGATGACAGCACATAATGGGAGGGAATTACGATTAAGGTAAATTACATACATGTGTGAAAACTGTCAACAAACTGTTTTTAAAAACCAACTCCTCTGGTGAACACTCTAGCATGGAATTAACAGACTCTCTAAGCTTCCTGAGTAAGGAAGCAACTATAATTAAATTCACACTTATGAGAAATCATAGTGTGAAAAATGTTGTCTCGGGGAAAAGGAAGAAAACAAAAATCAGCTTTTTCCAAATCCAGAGGGGAGATGGATGCACACGGTGTCCCTTTGCTCAACCTCAACTCCACGGACGCTTGGAGTTGACAGCTTCTTGTTGGAGAGGCCCCGGGGGTCTGTAGGGTGTGTTGTAGGGCTCTGAGCGGTACCCCAGGATGCTACCAACAGATGTCAGTCAGCAGAGGTCTGCAGTCACTGTGGGATGCTCCGGGTTTGCCGAGCAACGGAATGCCCTTGTGTGACTTTTCCCGAGGAGACCCCAAACAGGGCGCCATGACGCACCAAAAGCAACGACTCCATCCCTCGAGCTTGGTTAGCAGATGAGCTTTTTGGGGTCACACGAGCTTGGTGAGCCGATGAGCTTTTGGGGGTCACACACGGGTTGTGGGTGACTCAAAGACAGCTCAGTTACCAAAAGCCCACTGTGGCATGAGCAACTGCCCAAAAGCTACATTCTGGGGTCCCTTGCATAACTTACAGGCAGCTCCACCATGGGGTCTCCCCTTCACCAATAATCACTTCTTACAAAATCTGGAGGTGGAACCTTACGAACCTTGTAGCTTTCTTTTTTAAAAAAAAAATATTTAATTTAAAGCCAGGCATGGAGGCACACACCTTTAATGCCAGCACTCGGGAGGCAGAGGTAGGAGGATCTCCGTGAGATCGAGGCCACCCTGAGACTACATAGTGAATTCTAGGTCAGCCTCAGCCAGAGTGAGACCCTACCTCAAAAAACCAAAAACTAATAATAATTTATTTAAGAGAGAGAGAGAGAGAATGGGTACACCAGGACCTCTATCCAGTGCAAAGGAACTAAAGATGCATGAGCCACCTCGTGCATCTGGCTTTATATGGGTACTGAGGAACTGAACCTGGGTCCTTTGGCTTTGCAGACAAGCGCCTCAACCGCTAAGCCATCTCTCTAACCCGAAATCTTGTAGTTTTCTAAACTGTCCGAGCTTTGTAAGCTTCCTTAGATTGAGTCTTCCAAGCCTCCTTTTTTTTTTTTTTTTTTTTTTGTCCTCCAAGAAGGAATGCTTCAATTCAGTTCTGAGAAAACAGCTACCCATCTCTCCAGAAAAGGGATCAGCTGACCCTTCCTTCCTGGGACGCTCTTTCCCCCACTCTTAAACAAGCTCCTCTAGAGACAACTTCACGGAGAACTTCAGGTCCACAAACAACTTTGAGGCTCTTGTTCAAAAAGGAAGTCGAGGAGCTGGGAAAATGGCTAGGCGGTTACATGCACTTGATCGCAAACCCTGCCAGACCACGTTCCATTTCCAAGCCACCTGCGAAAGCCAGATGTACCTGGCATTTGTTTGCAGTGGCAACAGAAGCACACGTATACAAATAAAAATTTTTTAAAGGGAGTTGAAGCAGGGCATGAAGGTGCACACCTTTAACCTCAGCTCTTGAGAGGCAGAGGTAGGAGGATCACTGTGAGTTTGGGGCCACCGTGAACTACAGAGTTGCAGTTAAGCCTAGGTCAGAGTGAGACCCTACCTTGGGGGAAAAAAGAGAAGAATTTGAAATAGTACACTAGGCATTTGGGTAGAATTCCCCCACAGGTGCTCTGTTTACTGATTCCAAGGGCCAACTTCCTTCCTTGCTTGTGGGCAAAACAATGACGAGCCAAGAGACCCACTGGAAGGATTCATGCCAACCACTGCCCCTCCCTGCCCCTCAGGACTCAGGGGAGAAGATGCGGTTACGTCCTTTGATCTGAGAGGACATTGCCGTTTCTCCAACCTACAGTTTTCGTGTCCCTTCCAGAAGATTCCAGCTCCCTTCCCAATGAAAGGGGCGCATCTCAGAAACACACACATCTCCTATTAAAAGAAAACAGTATAAGGGGCTGGAAAGATGGCTCAGTGGTTAAAGGAGCTTGTATAAAAAGCCTGAAGTCCAGGGTTCAGTTCCCCAGTAGCCACATAAAGCCAGATGCACAGAGTGGTGAGCACAAATGGAGTTCATTTTTAGCAACAGGTGGCCCTGGAGCAGCTATTCTCTCTCTCTCTCTCTCTCTCTCTCTCATAAATACATAAAAAAAAGCACAGGTGTTTCATAACCTACATACATCATCTCGTGTACTTTACATCATCTCTACCTTATTTCCAATGCTAACACTGTAAATTCCATGTAAACAGTTATACTATTTAAAATAATATTGTTTAGAGAGTAACAAGGCAAGAGAATCCAGATATGCTTCATTCAGACATAATTTGTTTTTTCCCCCGAATATCTTCTGTCTGCAGTTAGTTGAATCCAAGAATGTGGAGCCCACGTGTATTCATCAGACTTCTGTCTCAGACCAAAACCACGGAAAGGAGCAGGGATGTAGGCTCAGCCTCAGAGGCTTCTGTCCATGGTGGTGAGGAAGCCGTGCAGAGAGAGGTGGCTAGAAACGGGAGAGAATGCTAACTTCCTGCGTCTCACCCCCGTAATCCACCCTGCGGTGGTTTGAGTCAGGTGTCCTCCATGAACTGAGATGTTCTGAATGCTAGGCTCCCAGCTGATGGAGATTTGGGAAATAACGCCTCCTGGAGGCAGTGTATTGTTGGGGGCGGGCTTATGGGTGTTACAGCCAGTTTCCCCATGCCAGTGTTTGGCACACTCTCCTGTTGCTATTTTCTACCTTATGTTGTCCAGGGGGTCATGTCCACTCTCTGCTCAAGCCATCATTTTCCCCTGCCATCATGGAGCTTCCCCTCGAGCCTGTAAGCCAAAATAAACCTCTTTTTTTTTTTTCCCACAAGCTGCTCTTGGTTGGGTGATTTCTACCAGCAATGCGAACCTGACTGCAACACACCCTCAGCCTATGGGGATGGCGTGGCCCATATTCAGGGTGGGTATCCCCCTCAGTTAATTCTCTCTGGAATGCCCTCAGGTACCAGTTATACTTCACTAATCTCCTGGGGGTAGAGTGGGTGTACAGAGAACTGACTTATTGTACGGTCCTCAGTTCTTGGGTCCCACACAAGTGCAGCTTCAATTGTATCTGGGAGAACAGAGTGAAAAAAAAAAAGACCAGTGGTATGTCTTGGGCAATCTGCTGGCCCTGGAGCAGACAGCAGGCGGCCACTAGGATTCTAGAGCACCACTAGTACAGATGTTCCCTGAAACCCAGAGCTGGAGAGATGGCTTAGCGGTTAAGGTGCTTGCCTGTGAAGCCTAAGGACCCAGGTTTGACTCTCCAGGGCCCACGTGAGCCAGATGCACAAGGTGACCCACGCGCAAGGTCACACATAAGCACAAGGTGGGGCATACATCTAGGGTTCGATTACAGTGGCCGAGGCCCTGGTGTACCAGTTCTCTCTCTCTCTCTCTCTCTCTCTCTCTCTCAACTCCCCACTAAGAAGCACTTCCTTTCCCATCCTTCCAACGGCCCTCTCAGAAACAATGAGAAGACAGGCCATGAACAATCGCCGTGAAACCACCCAGGGCTATGGCAAGGAAAGACTTGTAATGAAGTGTATCTGGGGGTTAAGTTAAAATTCATAACCGCTCCATGAAATTCAATATGCTATAAAAACTTATGGCACACACTGAAATTTTATTTTGAAAAGCAAACCTACTGATAATAGTAAGGGAGACATAGAAAATATATGAGCCTGTAATATGAAAAATGTTATCAGAATGATTCAGTTTCTCATGCCCTTTGGCTTTCGCTAAGAGGTTTTTCTAGAGTGAGCCTAAAATAAGGATTGTGCTTCAAGCTTTATTAATTTTCTTAGATTTTGGTCCCCTCAACCAAAAAAAAAAAAAAAAAAGTTAAAACTTTTCAGTTTCCATTGCGGAAGCTGGAACCCAGGGCCTTGCTCATACCAGGCAAGTCCTCTACCACTGAGCTATTTTTTTCTACCACCAGCCATTTTTTAGAAGTAATCACACCATAGCTGGCTTCTATTTTTAATTTTAAATATATGTGTGAGTGTATATGCCAGGTTCTCTTGCTGCTGCAAATGGATGTCTGTCTGGCTTACATGAGTGGCTAGGGAATTGAACCCGGGCCTGCTGACCCAGGTTTGCTCCAGGTTCAAATCCCCAGTACCCAAGGTAAAGCCAGATGCACAAAGTGGTATGTATTCTCTCTCTCTCTCTCTCTCTCTCTCTCTCTCTCTCTCTCTCTCTCTCTCTCTCTCCCCCACCCCTCAGATAAATAACGAAAAAAAAAGCTCATGATAAAGCCGATAATGACCTTGAATTCCTGATCTTTCTACCTCTGCCTCCACAGTGGTGGGGTGATGGGTATGTGCCGCACAGCTGGAATTCAGCTCTTTTAAAACAAATCTTTACTTATTGGACAAAGAGAGAGAGAGGGAGAGTGAACTGGGGCCTCCTGCCATTGCAAACTCCAGATACCTGTGTCACTTTGTGCTTCTGGCGTTACATGGGTACTGGGGAATAGAACTCCAGGCTATCAAGGTTAATAAGCAAGTACCTTTAAAAGCTGAACCATGCCGGGCGTGGTGGCGCACGCCTTTAATCCCAGCACTCGGGAGGCAGAGGTAGGAGGATCACCGGGAGTTCGAGGCCACCCTGAGACTCCATAGTGAATTCCAGGTCAGCCTGGGCTAGAGTGAGAACCTACCTCAAAAAAATAATAATAATAAAAGAAAAGAAAAAAATTATTAAAAAAAAAAAAAGCTGAACCATCTCTCAGCACCCTGGAGTTTAATTCTTACCTAGCACAGGCGGTCGCTCTCCTTAGTAGATAAAGTGATGACATTTATCAGTTAGCTAAAAAAAGCAGAATGTAAGGGATGGGGAGATAGCTCAGTGGGTAAGATGCTTGCTCTGCAGGCATAAGGACCCAAGTTCGATCTCCAGCACCTGCATAAAAAAGTTGGGTGCAGCCACCCACACCTATAGCCCAGTGTTGAGGGGGATGGAGACAGGACAATAACCGGGGTTCCCTCGTCAGCCAGTCTGACTGAAAATGGTGAGCTCCAGATTCCCTGAGAGACTGTCTTCGGGAAATAAGGCAGAAGAGTGACAGGAGGACACTCAATATCTTTCTTTTAATTTTTATTTTATTTATTTAGAAAGAGAGAGAGGCAGATATAAAGAGGAGAGTATGAAAATAAAAGAAAAATAAAACAACGAAAGAAAGAGGAGAGTATGGGTGCACCAGGGCCCTCAGCTGCTGCAAACGAACTCCAGAACCATGAGCCACCTTGTGCATCTGGGTTACGTGGATCCTAGGAAATCGAACCTGGGTCCTTTGGTTTTGCAGGCAAGCACCTTAACCGCTAAGTCATCCCTCCAGCCCCAATATCTTTCTTTTTAAGCATTTGAGAGAGAGAGGCAGATGGAGAGAAAGAACAGGCATGCCAGGACCGTTAGCCACCGCCAGTGAACTGCAGACGCATATACGCCACCCTGTGCATCTGGTTTACATGGGTACTAGGGAATAGAACCTGGGTCTTTAGGCTTCACAGGCAAGCGCCTTAACCACTAAGCCATCTCTCCAGTCCCACTCAACGCCTTTCTCTGGCCTCCACTCCCATCGTGCTCCTTGGACATGCGCATTGGCACCTACACGTATACGCACAGCAGAATGCAACGTATTAAGACAGAAGGAAATCAAATCTCAGACACTTTGGGTCTTAATCACAATTGCTCCAAAATTCCCTCCCAGCTTCCCACAGGAGCACCCCACAGCTCCCCGCCCCCACGGTGGACATAGCCCCAGGGGACCGCAGCAAGCTCCCCGGCAGATCCTCAAGCCACAAGCGCCCACTGCCAAAGGTAGTCAACAGTAACGTTAGGGTTGCAAATGGGGCTTAAGGAATCAAGGTACCTCAGAGGTCCTTCAACTGTAGTCAGTCTTCACTCTCCTAAATCTGCTTTGGCCGTCAACTTCTTTGCCCTGCTTAAGTAAAGGGGTTCTTCCTCTGTCTGGTTGGCGGGGGCAAATCAGGCTCTAACTCAACGGAGTAGTTCCACCTCCAAGGGCGCACCCTGCTTCTGTGGTCTCGGGGTCACACCTGACCTTCCTTCCGGTGTACGACATCACTGACCCAAAACACAGCCGTGTCTATTTTTTCCACTCAGTATGTGTTCAGGACCTGGTCCGTCGCCCTCAATTTTCAGACAGATCTCTTGATTGCACTTAAATGAATTGAAGGAGGGGTGACAGTTGCTTTAAAAGTGAACTGCACGGGCTGGAGAGATGGCTCAGCAGTTAAGGGGCATGGCTGCAAAGCCTACTGACCCCAGTTCGATTCCCCAGTACCCACGAAAAGCCAGATGCACAAAATGGAGCATGTGTCTGGAGTTCGTTTGCAGTGGCTAGAGGCCGTGGCATGCCCATTCTTCCTCTCTCTCCTTCTCTCTCTCTCTCTCTCTCTGTCTCCAATAAATAAATAATTAAAAAATTAAAATGGAGCCGGGCATGGTGGCGCACGCCTTTAATCCCAGCACTCAGGAGGCAGAGGTAGGAGGATCGCTGTGAGTTCGAGGCCACCCTGAGGCTACATAGTGAATTCCAGGTCAGCCTGGACTAGAGTGAGACCCTACCTCAAAACAACAACAACAACAACAACAAAAATTAAAACGGGGCTGAAGAGATGGCTTAGCAGTTAAGGTGCTTGCCTGTGAAGCCAAAAGACCCAGACTCGATTCCCCAGGACCCATGTGAGCCAGATATACATGGTGGCACATGCATCTGGAGCTCATCTGCAGTGGCTAGAGGCCCTGGTGCACCCATTATCCCCCCTCTCAAATAAATAAAAATAAAATATATAAAATTGAAATGAATTAAGGCAAGGGATTGAAAGAGCCTGGGTGAGGGGTGTTCCTTTGTAAGGAGTGATCTGAAAAATAGATCTCTTGGAGGAACCCTCAAGCACAGGCTTGGATGGAGTGAAGAAATGGGCCACGTTGGACGGACACGAGGGGCTAACAGGTGTAGAGTGAGTGCCTCTGGCCCTTGCCAGGAAAAGCAGGCAGGTCAGGCGGCTGCCACCTAGGAAGCGGAGACTTGTGGAGGAAGGTCTGAGGGTTGAGATCCAGAGGCAAGGCCAGGGACCGGGTCACACGGAGGAGATCTGTGTTTTCGTGGAGATGCGATGGAAATCCACCAGCACTTCTGAAGTCCCGCACAAGCTGACACACCCATCAGAAAACTTCCTCCAGCCACTGTGCCGGAGAACATGGGCTGAGGCCAGGGGCAGAAGCAGGGAGAGTTGAGAGCAAGAAGGCACTGACGCGAAACGGAGCGAGGGTGGCAGAGATGCTACGGCATGGTCTGGACCGATTTAGTAACCAACCTTCCTGTGATGCTTAATCTCAGTGTCATCCTGATAGGATCTGGAATCACCATGGACGGCCGGAGAGATGGCTTAGCGGTTAAGCGTTTGCCTGTGAAGCCTGAGGATACCGGTTCGAGGCTCGATTCCCCAGTACCTACATTTAAGCCAAATGCACAAGGTGCTGCATGCATCTGGAATTTGTTTGCAGTGGCTGGAGGTCCTGATGCGCCCATTCTCTCTTTCTCTCTCTCTCTCTGCCTCTTTCTCTCTCTGCCTCTTTCTCTGTCTGTCACTCTCAAATAAATAAATAGAATCACCATGGAAGGGAATCTCTGGATGTGTCTATCAGAGAGTTTCTAGATTAGCTGAGGAAGAAGACCCACCTTAGACGTGGGCAGCACCTTTCCATGGGATTGGGGTCTTGGACTACATAAAAAGAAGAGGCCAGGGCTGGAGAGATGGCTTAGCAGTTAAGCGCGTGCCTGTGAAGCCTAAGGACCCCAGTTCGAGGCTCAATTCCCCAGGACCCACGTTAGCCAGATGCACAAGGGGGCGCACGCGTCTGGAGTTCGTTTGCAGTGGCTGGAGGCCCTGGTGCGCCCATTCTCTCTCTCTCTCTACCTCTTTCTCTCTGTCTGTTGCTTTCAAATAAATAAAAAATAAATGAAAAAAAATTTTTTTTAAAAAAGAAGAGGCCAAACTGAGTGCCAGCATCCACCTCTCTCTGCTTTGGGACTGTGGACTGAGTGTGACCAGACGCTCCATGCTCCTGCCGCCATGCCTTCCCCGCCAGGCTGCACTATGCCCTCAAAACGCAGACCCAAACTAACCCCTTCCTCCTTAAGCTGCTTTAGTCAAGTGTTTTGCTGCAGCATGACAAAAGTCACTAACCCACTCCCCTAGGAAAAGTAAGATGCAGCCGGGCGTGGTGGCGCACGCCTTTAATCCCAGCACTCAGGAGGCAGAGGTAGGAGGATTACCGAGAGTTCAAGGCCACCCTGAGACTACAGAGTGAATTCCAGGTCAGCCTGCGCTAGAGTGAGACCTTACCTCAAAAAAAAAAAAAAAAAAAAAAAGTAAGCTGCATTGTGGATAGCTACATGAGAAGAAATAAGTAATTTCAGGCTGGAGAGATGGCTTAGAGGTTAAGGTGTTTGCCTGCAAAGCCAAAGGACCCAGGTTCAATTCCCCAGGACCCACGTAAGCCAGATGCACAAAAGGGAGCATGCGTCTGGAGTTCCTTTGCAGTGGCTAGAGGCCCTGGCATGCCCATTTTCTCTCTCTCATAATAATAAATAAATAAATTGTAGGCATAGTGGTCCCTGCCTGTAATCTCAGTCCAATGGAGGCAGAGACAGGAAGATCCGTCGGGTTTGCTGCCTAACTATGCTAGCTGAACCAATAACCTCTTGGTTCAGGGACAGACCTTGTTTTAAAAAGTAAGGTAGGGGGGGAGGTGAAGAAATGGCTTAGTTGCTAAGTCGTTTGCCTGCAAATCCTAATGACCTGAGCTCAATTCCCCTGTACCCTCGTGAAGCCAGATGCACAAAGTGGCGTATGCATCTGGAGTTCCTTTGCAGCAGCTGCTGGAGGACCTGGCATGCCTATTCTCTCTACCTCTCTTCTCTCTCTCTCTCTCTGCTTGAAAATAAATAAAATTATATAAAAAAAAAAAGAAACCATTTTATTTTAAAAAGTAAGGTGGGGGCTGGAGAGATGGCTTAGCAATTAAGGCACTTGCCTAAGAAGCCTAAGAATGCATGCTCGAATCTCTAGGTCCCACGTAGCCAGACACAAGCATGCAATGTAGCACATGTGCACAAGGGGGCGCACACATCTGGAGTTTGTTCACAGTGGCTGAAAGGCCCTGGCACACCCATTCTCTCTCTCTCTCTCTCTCTCTCTCTCTCTCTCTCTGTCTCTATCTCAAAAATAAAATGATAATAATAATTTTTAAAAAGTGAAGTGGGCCATCTCTCCAGCGGTTAAGTGCTTGCCTGTGAAGCCTAAGGGCCCTGGTTCAAGGCTCGATTCCCCAGGACCCACATAAGCCAGATGCACAAGGGGGCGCACACATCTGGAGTTCGTCTGCAGTGGCTGGAGGCCCTGGCACGCTCATTCTCTCTCTCTGCCTCTAAATAAATAAATAATTAAAAAAATTTTTAAGTAAAGTGGGGTTGGAAAGTTGGCTGTGATAGTTTAAATGCATGGCCCCACAGACTCGGCCACTCCTACTTAAACCTCTAGCAGGCAGATCCCTGCTGTAGGGGGTGTGACACTGGGGTCAGATCCGAGTCTATCCCAAAGCCATGAGCTCTGGCCGTGCGTGTTTGCTTGTGGTGCTAGCTGTCGGTGGTGTCCCTGTGCTTGGATCTGTGAATGGAAGCCGGCTTCTCCCTCCTGGTGTTCCCCTGGACAGTAAGCCTGAAATACGCCTGCTCCTCCCATAAACTATGTCGGGTTAGAGGTTCCTCCCAGCAACAAGGAGCTCTGCCCCCCACTGCAGGTGAATGTATGGGGCATCACACCATGCACCCCACACATACACATACACACACAGAAGGAGAGAGAAATCCGGTGAAGTAGGATTAAGAAAGCACCCAGATGTGGTGGCGCACGTTTTTAATCCCAGCACTTGGGAGGCAGAGGTAGGAGGATCGCCGAGAGTTTGAGGCCACCCTGAGACTCCATAGTGAATTCTAGGTCCGCCTGGACCAGAGTGACACCCTACCTCGAAAAAAAAAAAAAAAGACACCCGATTCTGCTGTCTATCCTAGAAACTCCCTAACAGAGTGCTTACATGCACCCACATACATACAAACACACATACACACAGGCATGCGCGCGCACACACACACACACACACACACACACACACACTTGCAAGAAAAATGAAGGGCTGCAAACATGACTCAGAGGTTAAAGGCACACGTCTGCAAAGCCTGCCAGCCTGGGTTCAGTTCCCCAGTAACCAGGTACGGTAGTTTACATGGATGGCCCCCAATATATTCAGGAGTTTATTAAAGGTTGTAATTTAGATCTGCAGCCACCTGGCTGGAGGAGGTGTCACTGGGGGATCTTAGGGGTCCGGCCCTAAGGTGTGGGGGTGGCTGTGGAATTCCAGACTGAAGACATGCCGAGTGCTGGAGCTCGGTCTGGAGTTCCCAAGGGTGCTTGCTTGCTGCTGGGGGCTTGTGGCTCTTCTCTCTCTGCTTGGCCCTGTAAAAGCTGGCCAGCTTCTTCTGCCATGATGGGGACTTCCCCTCTATCTTCAATAAATCCCTTCCTGGGCTGGGGAAATGGCTTAGTGGTTAAGGCATTTGCCTGCAAAGCCTAAGGACCCTGGTTCTATTCCCCAGGACCCACGTAAGCCAGATGCACAAGGAGGCACATGCATCTGGAATTTGTTTGCAGTAGCTAGAGGCCCTGGCATACCCATTCTCTCTATCTGCCTCTTTCTCTCTCTCTCTCTCTCTCTCAAATAAATAAGTATTTTAAAAATAAATGAACAAATAAATCCCTTCCTCCATAGCTGTGCCTGGTCTGGACGTTCATCTCAGCAACCTGAAGGTGTACCAGGTAAACCAGGTGCAAAAATGGTGCATGTGTCAGGCATTCATTTGCAGCAGCAATGTGTGTCCACCTATACACACACACACACACACACACACACACACACACACACACCCTGCTGGAAAATAAATAAATAAAAACATTTTTTAAAAAATAATAATCTACATCTTTTTCTGACCATCCTAACTAAATCCATCACATTATTGCTTCATTTTTCTTGTTTCACTCCATGGAACCCGTTTATTAATAATTTGATTTATGTTCCTGTTTGATCTGCTACACTTTCTTAAAGCTTCTCAACTCCCAGGATTTGACTGTTTCATTTCTCACTGTCGCCCCAGACCCAGAGTCCTTTCCAGAACACGGCTGGCCTGCACCACGTTTGCCAGAGGAATAAATCATCCTCTTCTATATTCCTCAAAGCTAGTCGTCGAGTAATACACATAACGTGTCAACACGTTCACGGATTTACTAGTTATGTCCCCGTGCCTCATGGGGACATCAGGAGCTCTGCAGCAAACTCAAACTCAGACGCAAACAATCACAACTGTCACCAGGGCTCACGGTTATCTATGTGGAGGCTGGGGAAGTGATCCCAGACTGCAGTCTCAGCAGTTGGGAGGTGGGAGCAAGAGGATCAGGAGTTCAAGGCCAGTCTTAGATACAGATCAAGTTCGGCATCACCCTGGGCTGTATGAAACCTTAAAACAAACAAACAAGGGCTTGAGATGCAGCTAAGTTTGTAGAGTGTTTGCCTTGCATGCACAAGGCCCCAGTTTTGATTTTTCAAAAGCATATAAACTGGGTAATGGCGGCACAGGCCTGTAATCCCAGCACTCGGGAGGTTAGAAGCCAATACAACTCAAGTCTAATTTGTTGATAGAAATATGTACCGCAGGGCAGGAGAAATGGCTCAGCAGTTAAGGAGCTGCTTGCCTGCAAAGTCTAATCACCTAGGTTCCATCCCCCAGGACCCACGTAAAGCCAGATGCACGAAGGGCGCATGTATCCAGAGGTTGTTTGCAACAGCTGAAGGCCCTGACTTGCCTATTCTCTCCCTTTCTGTCTCTCTTACTTCTCCATCTTTGCTTGCAAAAAAGAAAGAAAGGAAGAAAGGAAGGGAGGGAGGAAGGGAGGGAGGAAGGGAGGGGGAAGGAAGAAGGAAGGAAGGAAGGAAGGAAGGAAGGGAGGGAGGGAGGAAGGAAAGAAAAGAAAACAAAAGAAAAGAAAAGAAAGAAAGAAAGAAAGAAAGAAAGAAAGAAAGAAAGAAAGAAAGAAAGAAAGAAATATCACAGCCATTACCTCTCCAAAGGAAAATGACCCCAAATCTTACAGGCCAGGTGATTGTGACAATTAGTGGTGAATCCTCAGACACACCCACAGGGCCTTTCTCCCACACTCAAACTGGTCCTTGGAGGACCTCCATCAATATATCCCAAACACAGACATTAACACGACTATTGTACCTCACAGCCCAGCCTATCAGTTCCAGAATCAGAAATGAAAGGAGCCATTAATGGTGAAGTGTTAGTGCTGTGATTTATGGGCCCAAATGTTAGCCACCCCCACGTAACACATACCGCGTCCTCCTGTGATAATTTCCCTGTCAGTAAGAGATTTTCACCTCATCTCCTGAGTGAGAAGTGGATGTTTGTTTATTCTAAGATATGCTCGAACGACAAACAGACAACGTGCAAATGAAAGAAAGAAAATCTTCCCGGTGGCTTGTCAGAAGGACAATTGTTCTGTTAGAGATAAAATGTACACTAACATGAGGCCATGTCCTGTTTCATTCCAAAATATATGGTGGAGGCTGGAGAGATGGCTTAGCAGTTAAGGCACTTGCCTGCGAAGCCTAAGGACCCAGGTTCAATGCCCTACTCCCCACATAAGCCAGATGCACAAGGTGGCACATGTGTCTGGAGTTTACAGTGACTAGAGGCCCTGACATGCCCATTTTCTATATTTATCTGCCTCTGTCTCTGCCCCCTCTCTCTCAAATAAATCAATAAATTAAAAAAAACAAAAACATGGTAGAAGGCTGGGCGTGGTGGCTCATGCTTTCAATCCCAGCACTTGGGAGGCAGAGGCAGGAGGATCACCGTGAGTTTGAGGCCACCCTGAGACTACAGAGTAAATTCCAGGTCAGCCTGGGCTAGTGCGAGACCCTACCTTGAAAAACAAAAACAAAACAAAACAAAACAAAAACAGCCATGGTGGAAGATTCTATTTATCATTGCTCCTTCGTTATGCTAAGCAACCAGTATCAATGTTTCACACTGGGATCACTACATGCAAAGCACAAGAAATATAAGGGCTTGGGACGTAACTCAGTGGTAGAGTGCTTGCCTAGCATGCACAAGGTCATGGGTTTGATTGCCAGTACTGCAATTAATTAATGTATTATTTATTAAGACAAAGGAAGGAAGGAAGAAGGAAGAAAAGAAGGAGAAAAGGGAGAGAAAACAAAAGTAGTAAACAATATGTGTATACATATATATATATATGTATGTATGTATGTATATGTACATATATATATATATATGCATGCACATATGTGAAATCTCTCTGAAAATAAAAGCACAAGTATGTTTCTTTGCAGACTTGTATGAAGACTGGAGATTAACTTTTTTTAATAAACTTTTCCCACAAGCTGCTTTTTTTGATTGGGTTCTTTTTTTATTTTTTTTTAATTATTTTGTTTATTTATTTGAGAGTAACAGACAAAGGAAAGAGGCAGATATAGAGAGAGAGAATGGGCGCGCCAGGGCCTCCAGCCACTGCAAACGAGCTCCAGACGCGTGCGCGCCCATGTGCATCTGGCTAACATGGGTCCTGAGGAATTGAGCCTCGAACCGGGGTCCTTAGGCTTCACAGGCAAGCGCATAAGCGCTAAGCCATCTCTCCAGCCCTGGAGATAAATTTTTAAAAAATGAAAGTACTCACAGGGGAAAACAGGCTGCAGAAAGAAACCCTATAATGTCCTCTTCACTGTGACATTGAGATCTGATTTAACGACAGGACCAGGGCATCTCTGAACTGCTGATAGGACCTGGTGTCTTTATCTCCGAGGTGGGAAAAAGGTCAGATGCCTTTCCCAAGTGTCCCATGGGTCCAGAATGCCTCATCCGGGTCTTTGTTTTCAGGCGCGGGGCAGAGATTTTCTGTCTATACAGTGATCCGTGCAGCAAAGTATTTAATGTTAAGTCAATGCACAAAAAACTGGGACTTCCGGTTGCTGCCTCTAACACCAAGTGTAACTTGGAAAACAACACGGAGAAGGTGTCTGGCGGACGCGGCGGGCGCTATTCTCTCTCCAGCACTGGCTAGAAGCAGAGGAGACACGGGCCAAGGGAAGGACAAGAAGCAAGGACACCAGAGGCTCTCTCTGGCCTCCATATGCACATGATCACATGTACGTACACCCACAGAAATATGTGTGCATGCGCGCACACACACACACACACATACCTTTAACAAGCAGAGGCAAAGGCTGTTACACCTTAACAAGACAGCACTAAGGAAACTCAGCTCGGAGCGTTAGGAAATGATCCTGGCCAGGGCAGGGTAGCCGACAGTCAGCTAGTTGTGGAAAATGCTGCATTTAACCCGCAGTTTCCGAGGCCAGGCACCTAGCGGGGGTGGAGAGGGGAATCCCCAGCGCTCCCTGCTCCGCGAGAGCGGAACTAGATGAATGGGCTTTCGATGAGAAAGAAAAACAAATCAGAAAAAACTAGAATGAGGGCTGGAGGGATGTCTTAGCGGTTAAGGCCCTTGCCTGCAAAGCCAAAGGACCCAGGATTTGATTCCCCAGGACCCATGTTAGCCAGATGCACAAGCGGGCACATGCGTCTGGCGTTCGTTTGCAGTTGCTGGAGGCCCTGGCGCACTCATTCTCTCTCTCTCCCCCTCCCTTTTCTCTGTCAAATAAATTAATTAATTAAATAAAAAATTTTTTGAAAAGAAAATACTAGAATAAACCACTACAGATGTCACACAGAACACAATTCTAAACAACAGCCTGGCAGAGGGGAGGGTACTCGCCCTGCACAGGGTGAACCTGGCTACCTCCTCTCCTGGTCGGCAGACTTGGCACAGAACCAGTTACGGTCTCAAGGCCTCAGGGCCCTTGCAGGAAGGCTCCTTATGTTCAGCCACATGTGGTAAAAACAGAAGATCCACCTTTTATGGTCACAGAACTATCATGTAAAATAACCAAACACTTACTTCTGGGGAGATACAAGATACAAATTTAACAAAGCTGCAAAGGCTACAGAGGCGACAGAAGCACAGGGCTTCGGGGAGCAGCAGAGACGGGTGTCAGGGGTGCTGTTACCATAAGGAGAGAAAGCTTCAAAGACTCAGGTAGGTCCTGTCTATCCTGCTGGATCATGGGTGACTCACAGATCCTGGGGACGTACGGAGGGACAGGCAAGCTTCTGATTGCCATTAACTACTGTGTGGCACCAAGTAGGTCTCATGGTGATTTAAACAGCCCCCTAGCTGCTCCAGTCCCTGGATGGAGGCCAGGATGCAGACTTACTCCACTCACACACCAGAGACTGTTAGAAAGCGGCCTCTCCAGTCCAACCCCCCCCCCAACAGGTGTGCCCAGCACCAGATAACCCCTACCTCCTGCTAAGAAAATTGGCTCAGCCTTACTGCCCCAGGACCCCAGGATGAGGAATGAGACCTCCTCCCAGCCACACTTACCCATGACCCTGGCTGGGGATGTGGCAATCCAAACCTCACTTCCCTGAGGAAGTTTCTGTAGACGCTGCAAAAGAGCCCTGTTTAGCTGTCCGTAAAATCCAGACCCAGAAAAGGACTGTCCACCCCCAGCACAAGGCTCCAGCCACCCAGAGTCGCAGATCCTCAATCCCCCTTCCCTCGCAGTACAGTTCTCCCCTCTTCTTTTCCTGAAAGCCTCTCAAATCTCCCTCCTCCCCTTACTCCGGCTTCTAAGGCGACCCTCTCTTGCTTGGCACCCCACCAGCCTCTCCTGGCATTCCCAAAGCCTCCTCCCTCTTTGCTACAGATTTCCCACTGATCTTTCCTGGTGTTCAATAAAACCTTGCAGTAACCACATACAATGTGACCAGTGGCCATCAGCCTCCCTCTGCCTTCCAGAAGCGAGCCCAGGACCCCAGGGTCCTTGTGGCACTGATGTTACAAGGAGCATGAGTTCAGGATGCATTGGCCTGGCTGAGCCATGGTGCCTAGGCAGATGGCCATGCATTATTCTGGAAGTTTCTGTGAGAGTGTTTGTTGGGTGGCATTAATATTTAAATTGATGGACTGTGAAGAAAGCAGAGAGCCTTCCATAAGTTACGTGGGTCTTGGCAAGTCACTTGTGGTGGTTTAAATGGAAATAGCTCCGTAGGCTCATGTGGTTTGAATAATTGATCCCCCGTTGGTGACAATTTGGGAAAGTTGTGGGGGTCTTTGGGAGGTAGAGCCCTGATGGAGGTGTGTTGCTGGGAGCAGGCTTTGGGGTAGGGTAGCCTCATTCCCAGCCAGTTCTCGGACTGTTTCCTTCATGTTGCTGTGGAGATGTGATGCCCACCTGGCTGTCTGCTCCTGCCACGCTTTCCCCGCAGTGACGAAACCTGCCCTTGTAGCTGTACACGTGGAAATAAACACTTTCCTTCCACCAGCCGCTTCTGGTCAGGTGTTTGTTCCAGCAACGACAAGGCAACCGCCACAACACGGAAGACCTAAATGGAACAAGACTGACCACCTCTAAGCAAGGCAGACTTCGGCCACCACACACCTTCAGGCCTTGCACTGTTAGCCTCTGCCTGGGTCTCCAGCCTCCACAGCCGTGGGACCCAACTTCTCTAACCACTCAACCTCTCCTTGTTGGTTACAATTTTCTGAAAAAAATCTTAACACTATGTCATCACAATACTCATCCCATGTCACCTCCTGGAGCCCCCCAGTTTAGGACTCAGGGGCTTTATTAGACTCCACATTCTGTTGCGAGCCATCGACTTCTAAACGCCTCTCCACCTCTTGGCCTCTGCCTGCCTCCTACTTTATCTACTTACACTCCAAAAGATGCAGCTCATGTCCGTTCATCCCATGGCCCTCCTAACTAGAAGTCTCCCTGGAGATTAGCTCAAGTCCAGTGGTCCAGGCTGAGGACACAACGGAGACAGCTGGTCTGATCAGTATGCAGAGTCCCAAGGAACACTGCTTAAACACCTAGCTCTCCCTAAGGAGGGTGGTGTGCACTGAGACCTCTGAGGTGCTGCTGGGACTCCTCCAAAAGCCTCCCAAGGTAAGTCATGGTGGGTTCCTCATAGACTAGCCTATCAGCCAGGGCTCTCCTTTCTGGTTTGAGTGTCCTGATTTTTCTTCCCCAAGGGGTGTGTGTGTGTGTGTGTACTCATGGGTGTGAACGCAGGCATGTACGCCACACCACACATGTGGGCATAAGAAGACAACTGCGGGTATCAGTCCTCATTGTCCATCCTGTTTGAAGTAGGGTCTCTAACCGTTCACCACTGAATTCACAAGGGTAGCCGGCTGTGGCAGTTTGAATGCGAATGTACGTCCCCCATAGACTCAGGTGTTCTATTAAGCTTATAACTTGGGTGTCCAGCCGCCTGGCTGGAGGTGGTGTCACTGGGGGTGGATCATGGGATCCAGCTCAAAGGTGTGCTTGGGGGCAGATCTGATTCCAGCCCCAAAGGTGTGGAGAGCAGTCTGAGCTCTGCCCGGTGTGCGCTTGCTACTTTTTGGGTGTTTGCTGGCTGGTGGTGGTGACTCTCTGCTTGGATATATGAATGGAAGGCAGTTTATTCTACTACTGGTGGAACTGCCCCTGGATCTGTAAGCCTGAAATAAATCCCATTCCTCCCATAAGCTGTGTCTGGTTTGGATGTTCCTCCCAGAGTGTGGAGCTGTCTACTATACTGGCCGTCTTGTGAAGAGGGCTCTGCTCCAACTCTGCCCACCCCTCCTGTGTTAGTCAGGGTTCTCTAGAGGAACAGAACCACTAGAATGAATTATATTAAAAAGGGAATTTGTGGAATGTGGTGGTTTGATTCAGGTGTTCCCCCATAAACTTAGGTGTTCTGAATGCTAGGTTCCCAGCTGATGGAGATTTGGGAAATAACACCTCCTGGATGGAGGCAGTGTATTGTTGGGGGAGGGCTTGTGGGTATTATAGCCAGCTACCCCTTGCTAGTGTTTGGCACACTCTCCTGCTGCTATTGTCCACCTGATGTTGGCCAGGGGGTGATGTCTACCCTCTGCTCATGCCATCGTTTCCCCTGCCATCATGGAGCCTCCCCCTCGAGTCTGTAAGCCAAAATAAACCTCTTTATTCCCACAAGCTGCTCTTGGTTGGGTATTTTCTGGCAGCAATGCAAGTGTGACTGCAGCACCTCCTGACCCTGCCCACCCCTCCCGACTCGTAGCAATGTGATGGCTCCTCCATCATAAGCCAGCAACTCACATCGCTGACAGTCCCAAGTCATTTGCGCCAACTTTGTGCTGACCTCGTATTTCTATCCCTCATCAGGATGACAAGTAGTTAGCATTTCCCCTGGACCTAGAAGAGACCTGACATCCCAAGAACTATGACCGAGGTCACCACTGTTCCCACTCATACACCGCCATGCTCCAGTGACACACGCAAGTGAGAAAACCCATCAAGTTCTCAGTGGAGGGTGACACACGCCAGGGGCCACGTGGGAGTCAGGGACACAAATCCGGAGTCCTGACCATTCTGTTAGGGAGCAAGGATAGCCATGTCACGGCCCTGGCCATTGCTGTCTTCCCAGGACCCCCACTCAGGATGTGCTACTTTATGTGTGGTGCTTGAGGTCTGGTGACCACCTCGGTTGTGGAATCAAAATGCCTTGGGGGCGGGAGAGTTGGCTTAGCAGTTAAGGCACTTGCCTGCGAAGCCTAAGGACCCAGGTTCAATGCCCTACTCCCCACATAAGCCAGATGCACAAGGTGGCACATGTGTCTGGAGTTTACAGTGACTAGAGGCCCTGACATGCCCATTTTCTATATTTATCTGCCTCTGTCTCTGCCCCCTCTCTCTCAAATAAATCAATAAATTAAAAAAACAAAAACATGGTAGAAGGCTGGGCGTGGTGGCTCATGCTTTCAATCCAGCACTTGGGAGGCAGAGGCAGGAGGATCACCGTGAGTTTGAGGCCACCCTGAGACTACAGAGTAAATTCCAGGTCAGCCTGGGCTAGTGCGAGACCCTACCTTGAAAAACAAAAACAAAACAAAACAAAACAAAAACAGCCATGGTGGAAGATTCTATTTATCATTGCTCCTTCGTTATGCTAAGCAACCAGTATCAATGTTTCACACTGGGATCACTACATGCAAAGCACAAGAAATATAAGGGCTTGGGACGTAACTCAGTGGTACAGTGCTTGCCTAGCATGCACAAGGTCATGGGTTTGATTGCCAGTACTGCAATTAATTAATGTATTATTTATTAAGACAAAGGAAGGAAGGAAGAAGGAAGAAAAGAAGGAGAAAAGGGAGAGAAAACAAAAGTAGTAAACAATATGTGTATACATATATATATATATGTATGTATGTATGTATATGTACATATATATATATATATATATATGCATGCACATATGTGAAATCTCTCTGAAAATAAAAGCACAAGTATGTTTCTTTGCAGACTTGTATGAAGACTGGAGATTAACTTTTTTTAATAAACTTTTCCCACAAGCTGCTTTTTTTGATTGGGTTCTTTTTTTATTTTTTTTTAATTATTTTGTTTATTTATTTGAGAGTAACAGACAAAGGAAAGAGGCAGATATAGAGAGAGAGAATGGGCGCGCCAGGGCCTCCAGCCACTGCAAACGAGCTCCAGACGCGTGCGCGCCCATGTGCATCTGGCTAACGTGGGTCCTGGGGAATTGAGCCTCGAACCGGGGTCCTTAGGCTTCACAGGCAAGCGCATAAGCGCTAAGCCATCTCTCCAGCCCTGGAGATAAATTTTTAAAAAATGAAAGTACTCACAGGGGAAAACAGGCTGCAGAAAGAAACCCTATAATGTCCTCTTCACTGTGACATTGAGATCTGATTTAACGACAGGACCAGGGCATCTCTGAACTGCTGATAGGACCTGGTGTCTTTATCTCCGAGGTGGGAAAAAGGTCAGATGCCTTTCCCAAGTGTCCCATGGGTCCAGAATGCCTCATCCGGGTCTTTGTTTTCAGGCGCGGGGCAGAGATTTTCTGTCTATACAGTGACCCATGCAGTAAAGTATTTAATGTTAAGTCAATGCACAAAAAACTGGGACTTCCGGTTGCTGCCTCTAACACCAAATGTAACTTGGAAAACAACACGGAGAAGGTGTCTGGCGGGCGCTGCGGGCGCTATTCTCTCTCCAGCACTGGCTAGAAGCAGAGGAGACACGGGCCAAGGGAAGGACAAGAAGCAAGGACACCGGAGGCTCTCTCTGGCCTCCATATGCACATGCACACATGTATGTACACCCACAGAAATATGTGTGCATGCGCGCACACACACACACACACACACACCTTTAACAAGCAGAGGCAAAGGCTGTTACACCTTAACAAGACAGCACTAAGGAAACTCAGCTCGGAGCGTTAGGAAATGATCCTGGCCAGGGCAGGGTAGCCGACAGTCAGCTAGTTGTGGAAAATGCTGCATTTAACCCGCAGTTTCCGAGGCCAGGCACCTAGCGGGGGTGGAGAGGGGAATCCCCAGCGCTCCCTGCTCCGCGAGAGCGGAACTAGATGAATGGGCTTTCGATGAGAAAGAAAAACAAATCAGAAAAAACTAGAATGAGGGCTGGAGGGATGTCTTAGCGGTTAAGGCCCTTGCCTGCAAAGCCAAAGGACCCGGGGTTTGATTCCCCAGGACCCATGTTAGCCAGATGCACAAGCGGGCACATGCGTCTGGCGTTCGTTTGCAGTTGCTGGAGGCCCTGGCGCACTCATTCTCTCTCTCTCTCCCTCGCCCTTTTCTCTGTCAAATAAATAAATTAATTAAATAAAAATTTTTTTTTGAAAAGAAAATACTAGAATAAACCACTACAGATGTCACACAGAACACAATTCTAAAACACAGCCTGGCAGAGGGGAGGGTAGTCGCCCTGCACAGGGTGAACTTGGCTACCTCCTCTCCTGGTGGCCAGACTTGGCACAGAACCAGTTACGGTCTCATGGCCCTTGCGGGAAAGGCTCCTTATGTTCAGCCACATGTGGTAAAAACAGAAGATCCACTTTTTATGGTCACAGAACTATCATGTAAGATAACCAGACACTTACTTCTGGGGAGATACAAGATACAAATTTAACAAAGCTGCAAAGGCTACAGAGGCGACAGAAGCACAGGGCTTCGGGGAGCAGCAGAGACGGTGTCGGGGTGCTGTTACCATAAGGAGAGAAAGCTTCAAAGACTCAGGTAGGTCCTGTCTATCCTGCTGGATCATGGGTGACTCACAGATCCTGGGGACGTATGGAGGGACAGGCAAGCTTCTGATTGCCATTAACTACTATGTGGCATCAAGTAGGTCTCATGGTGATTTAAACAGTCCCCTAGCTTCTCCAGTCCCTGGATGGAGGCCAGGATGCAGACTTACTCCACTCACATACCAGAGACTGTTAGAAAGCAGCCTCTCCAGTCCAACCCCCCCCCCAACAGGTGTGCCCAGCACCAGATAACCCCTACCTCCTGCTAAGAAAATTGGCTCAGCCTTACTGCCCCAGGACCCCAGGATGAGGAATGAGACCTCCTCCCAGCCACACTTACCCATGACCCTGGCTGGGGATGTGGCAATCCAAACCTCACTTCCCTGAGGAAGTTTCTGTAGACGCTGCAAAAGAGCCCTGTTTAGCTGTCCGTAAAATCCAGACCCAGAAAAGGACTGTCCACCTTGTTTGAAGTAGGGTCTCTAACAGTTCACCACTGAATTCACAAGGGTAGCCGGCTGTAGCAGTTTGAATGCAAATGTACGTCCCCCATAGACTCAGGTGTTCTATTAAGCTTATAACTTGGCTGTCCAGCCGCCTGGCTGGAGGTGGTGTCACTGGGGGTGGATCATGGGATCCAGCTCAAAGGTGTGCTTGGGGGCAGATCTGATTCCAGCCCCAAAGGTGTGGAGAGCAGTCTGAGCTCTGTCTGGTGTGCGCTTGCTATTTTTTGGGTGTTTTCTGGCTGGTGGTGGTGACTCTCTGCTTGGATATATGAATGGAAGGCAGTTTATTCTACTACTGGTGGAACTGCCCCTGGATCTGTAAGCCTGAAATAAATCCCATTCCTCCCGTAAGCTGTGTCTGGTTTGGATGTTCCTCCCAGAGTGTGGAGCTGTCTACTATACTGGCCGTCTTGTGAAGAGGGCTCTGCTCCAACTCTGCCCACCCCTCCTGTGTTAGTCAGGGTTCTCTAGAGGAACAGAACCACCAGAATGAATTATATTAAAAAAAGAATTTGTGGAACGTGGTGGTTTGATTCAGGTGTTCCCCCATAAACTTAGGTGTTCTGAATGCTAGGTTCCCAGCTGATGGAGATTTGGGAAATAACACCCCCTGGATGGAGGCAGTGTATTGTTGGGGGTGGGCTTATGGGTATTATAGTCAGCTTCCCCTTGCCAGTGTTTGGCACACTCTCCTGTTGCTATTGTCCACCTGATGTTGGCCAGGGGGTGATGTCCACCCTCTCTACTCATGCCATCGTTTCCCCTGCCATCATGGAGCCTCCCCCTCGAGTCTGTAAGCCAAAATGAACCTCTTTATTCCCACAAGCTGCTCTTGGTTGGGTATTTTCTGGCAGCGATGCAAATGTGACTACAGCACCTCCTGACCCTGCCCACCCCTCCTGACTCGTAGCAATGTGATGGCTCCTCCATCATAAGCCAGCAACTCACATCGCTGACAGTCCCAAGTCATTTGCGCCAACTTTGTGCTGACCTCGTATTTCTATCCCTCATCAGGATGACAAGTAGTTAGCATTTCCCCTGGACCTAGAAGAGACCTGATATCCCAAGAACTATGACCGAGGTCACCGCTGTTCCCACTCATACACCGCCATGCTCCAGTGACACACGCAAGTGAGAAAACCCATCAAGTTCTCAGTGGAGGGTGACACACGCCAGGGGCCACGTGGGAGTCAGGGACACAAATCCGGAGTCCTGACCATTCTGTTAGGGAGCAAGGATAGCCATGTCACGGCCCTGGCCATTGCTGTCTCCCCAGGACCCCCACTCAGGATGTGCTACTTTATGTGTGGTGCTTGGGGTCTGGTGACCACCTCGGTTGTGGAATCAAAATGCCTTGGGGGCGGGAGAGTTGGCTTAGCAGTTAAAGCACTTGCCTGCAAAGCCAAAGGACCCAGGTTTGATTCCCCAGAACCCACATAAGCCAGATGCACAAGGGGGCGCACGTGTCTGGAGTTCCTTTGCAGTGTCTAGAGGCCCTGATGTGCCCATTCTCTCTCTCTCTCTGTCTCTCCCTCTTTCTCTGTCAAATATATATATATATATATATGAAAGAAGCTGGACATGGTGGCGCACGCCTTTAATCCCAGCACTTGGAAGGCAGAGGTAGGAGGATCACCATGAGTTCAAGACCACCCTGAGACTACATAGTGAATTCCAGGTCAGCCTGAGCTAGAGTGAGACCCTACCTCAGAAAACCAAAAAAAAAAAAGATACACTACAGTTGCTTGTTACCATTTAACCAAAAACTGCACAGGAGTGTTAATTTAGGGTATTTTATTTTTTAGTGAATCATTCTGTTCACAAAGAGAAAACATGTACTTTCTACACTAATTGTGGTTTCCTTGGTGATGAGATGGCCCGAAGTTACTGTTGTCAGCTCAGATCACTACCTTAAAACTGATCATTTCGTAGCGTGAGTTAGGGTGATGGTTTACAGTGACTGCTGCCTACAGTGAAGGCCGTGCATGGATCACGGTTTCTGAGCAGACACTTACGAGGTCCATGAAAACCGGGATCAGGTCAAAACACCCTGAAGGAAGAGGACACGGAGAAAATGTCTGTTTATAAAGATGAAGAGGGGGTTCACTCCTGCAAGTAGATATGACATTGCCGTTGCATGAAGACGCTTATAAACTCACATCACTAGAACTAAGTAAATGCACATGTCCCATCTATTAGCCCGGCAAAGGTTCACTGAAAACCATGGTAAGGGCTGGAGAGATGGCTCAGCAGTTAAAGGTGCTTGCTTGCAAAGCCTGATTGAATAGGTTCACTTCCCCAGTATCCACATAAACCCAGATGCACAGAGGGACATATGCATCTGGAATTCATTTGCAGTGTCCTCTCTCTCTCTCTCTCCCCCTCTGTTTGCAAATAAATAATTAAAATATTCTTTTTAAAATATGTTAAATTATATGGTCTCAGAACAGTTCATCTACTCCCTCTGACCAAAAGTATGTGCCTGCAAGTAAAATATTTAAGGATTAAACAAGTTTATCCGGGTGTGGTGGTGCACGCCTCTAATCCCAGCACTCAGGAGGCAGAGGTAGGAGGATCACCGAGAGTTCGAGGCCACCCTGAGACTCCGTAGTGAATTCAGGTCAGCCTGGGCTAGAGTGAGACCCAACCTCAGAAAACCAAACAAATAAAAAATAAAGAATTAAACAAGTTAGAGAAAAATAACTTCTATTTGCCAATACATTATCACTGGAAACTTAATTAGATCAGAATCACCCACATCCACCCATTACCAATCAACAGTGGACATTGTCTTCCTCTCAACGACCTATAGAATCCAAACTGCCCACTGCCCACTGCCACTGCCCTACTGAATGCATGTATTCTTTTTTGAAATCTCACATGTCACAACCAAAAAAGTATTTCATTCATGCATGCCAGTATGAACATATTCAGAATGGTAATTTCGGCTGGAGGGATGGCTTAGCAGGTAAGACACTTGCCTTCAAAGGCAAAGGACCCAGGTTCGATTCCCCAGAACCCACGTAAGCCAGATGCACATGGTGATGCATGTGTCTGGAGTTCGTTTGCAATGGCTAGAGGCTATTTTTTCTTTCTCTCGCTCTTTCAAAAAATAAATAAATAAAATAAAATACAGCCGGGCATGGTGGCACGCGCCTTTAATCCCAGCACTGGGGAGGCAGAGGTAGGAGGATTGCCGTGAGTTCGAGGCCACCCTGAGACTCCATAGTGAATTCCAGGTCAGCCTGGGCTAGAGTGAGACCCTGCCTCGAAAAACCAAAAAAAATAAGTAAATAAATATAATAAAATATTTTTGAAATATGTTAAAACTGCATGTATTATAAGCCAATATGAAAAAATAAGTAAATACAGTGACTTCCACACATTACCACCATCACATGCTTGGACAACTGAAGGGTCAAATTGACATTTTGAAATACACTAGATTCTGTTTATAAAATAGCTCCGGGGCTACGGACATAGTTCCATAGGTAAAGCGCTTGCTTGCGTTGAGATTTCCAGAAGCCAGTACACTGGCAAACATGGCAAGGTTCTCCTGTAACCCCAGTGCTTGGGCGGTGACAGGACAATCCCAGGGGCTCAGTGACCAGCTAGTTCTAGATTTACCAAGAGACACTGTCTCAAAGGATAAGGCACAGGCCGGAAAGATGGCTTAGTGGTTAAGGAACTTGCCTGTGAAGCCTCAAGAGCCAGGTTCAATTCCCCAGAACACATGTAAGTCAGATGTACATACATGATGGTGCATGTGTCTAGAGTTCATTTGCAGCGTGGTTGGAGGCCCTGGCATGCCCATTCTCTCTATAGATCTGCCTCTCTCTCTAATAAACAAACAAATAAAATAAAACATTTTAAAAGAGAATAAGGTGGAGAGCAACTGAGTAAGACACCCGAAATTGACCTCTGGCCTCTGCAGGAATGTGCACACATGTGTGCATACACCTACACACACATGTGCACCCATACATATATGAAGATGCATATGCATACATATCACACACATGAATACATGCAAAAAGAAAGAAAAAAGAAACCTAACAGCTGCTAGGGTACATGCAGAGATTCACGCTAACATCACTTTCTCCCTAGTCCCAAAGTCACTTGCAGGACACTCACCAATGCTACCAGAGAGGCCCAAGGAAGGCCTGGTAACCCTCAAGCCATCCCCAAGCTTCTCCTCTCTTAGATCTGATGTGATTATCTAAGAACCCTCGAGGCCTCGCCTTCCATTTTCAAAAGGCTCTGACAGCTACCGAGAGGACCCTCATATGAATCCGCTCAGCCAGCATGCCCCACGACCACGTATGCCACACCTTAAAGACGCAGGAACTAAGCGGAAGCCTTAACGTGGCACACAGCTGTAATCCCCTGGACCCAGGAGGCTGAGACAGGAAGATCTCGGGTTCAAATCCAGCCTCAACTGTATAGCCAGTTACAGGCCAACCTAAGCCACAAAGCAAGACCCTGTCTCGATGGATCAATAGATAGATAGATAATAGATGGATGGATAGATATACAGATAGATGATAGATAGATAATAAATGGATGGATAGATGATAATAAATAGATGATGGATGAAGGGATAGATATATAAATATATAGATGATGGATAGATAGATAATAGATGGATAGATAGATAGATAGATAGATAGATAGATAGATAAAAGATATATATATATGCCGGGCATGGTGGCGTACACCTTTAATCCTATCACTCAGGAGGCAGAGGTAGGAGAATTGCCATGAGTTCAAGGCCACCCTAAGACTACAAAGTGAATTCCAGGTCAGCCTGAGCTAGAGTGAGACCCTGCCTCAAAAAAACAAAAACAAACAAACAACAACAAAAAAAGGATATATATAAAAGATGCTCAATTAACACTGCAGAACAAACAGAGGAGCCATTTGTGAGTGAGGTCATGCTCCGGGGCAGTTCGCCCAACATAAACAAGAGACAAGCCCCAAACGAGAGGTGCGTACTTGCAATTTAACTTGAAGTTTTCTAGTGGGCACAGGCTGAAAGGTAGAAAGAAACAATTACAATGCATTGAATATATTTTGCTTAACTAAATAGCTAGAAAGCCGGGCATGGTGGTGCACGCTTGTAATCCCATCTGCAGGGAAGCCAAAGTCACAGGATTGCTGTGAGTTTGAAGCCAGCATGATCTATGTAGAGAGTTCCAGAGATAAAGATCCTGTCTCCAAGCTGGGCGTGGTGGTGCATGCCTTTGATCCCAGCACTCGGGAGGCAGAGGTAGAAAGATTGCTGTGAGTTCAAGGCCACCCTGAGACTACATAGTGAATTCCAGGTCAGCCTGGGCTAGAGTGAGATCCTACCTGAAAGAAAGAAAGAAAGAAAGAAAGAAAGAAAGAAAGAAAGAAAGAAAGAAAGAAAGAAAGAAAGAAAGAAAGAAAGAGGGAGGGAGGGAGGGAGGGAGGGAGGGAGGGAGGGAGGGAGGAAGGAAGGAAGGAAGGAAGGAAGGAAGGAAGGAAGGAAGGAAGGAAGGAAGGAAGGGAGAGAGGGAGGCAGGCAGTTTTATGTTCCATTTTTATTATACATCACTAGATCATCACAAAAAGACAGTCTGAGCCACGTATGGTGGTTCACGCCTTTAATCCCAGCACTCAGTAGGCAGAGGCAGAAGGACTGCGCCGAGTTTGAGGTCACCCAAAGACCACATAGTGATCTCCAGGTCAGCCTGGAAAAACCAAAAGACAGTCTGGTATCATTTCAGAATTTCCCACCCAGTGGTGGTTCTGACAACCTCACCAACAAAGTTGTCTTAATTTCCATTTCTTAAATCGCTACGGAAGGCAAACCTGTTCTTAACCTCTGAGTCATCTCTCCAGTCCCAAGGACACAGCTGTTCTTGCCTGCGACATTATGTCTCAAACTGCGTTCACTCAAAGCGCCTTTTGTGAGGACCCTGGGCTCTGACCTTTGCTAACTCAATTTGTTATATTTTAGATATAACCACTTTATCTTTGAGACCATCCCATTATTTTCACCCAAGCGTTCCATTTAATACTTCTTTTATTGTTGTTGGCTCTTTTTCTTTTATTCCTCTGATACTTAAGCACATCTGTCTTGTATATATAATGGTGTTTTTTTCCCCCATTGCTTCAGTGGTCATAAGTTATCTTCTCTCTACAACTGGATTGAAAATGCAATTTCATTTTCCTCTAGTTATACTGCAGATAAATACAGTGGAGTTTAAAAGCAGAGGCCTTTAGGCTCTAGAATGAGTAAGGATGGACTTGCTAGGATAAATGCACAGATGTGTCCGAGGTGGATTTGACCACATCATCAAATGGCTGATACCCTAAACAGCCACCTCCCCCATCGAGAGGCAGCAGACACCAAACCAAGAGAGGAAACTTTCAGCACCTCTGGAGAACCTCGGCTCCCTAAAATTCTTCTCACCATCAAATATCAGCAGGCAGGTCCATTGCAACAAGAGAAAGGGGTGGGAAGAGGCAGAGAGAAAGAGAGAATGGACACACCAGGGCCTCCAGCCACTGAAAACGAACTTGACACATATGCCCCCTTATGCATCTGGCTTACGTGGGTCCTGGGAATCAAACTGGGGTCCTTAGGCTTCACAGACAAATGCCTTAACCACTAAGCCATTTCCCCAGCCCACAAACACACTGTGTGTGGGGGGGATGGGGGGCCAGGGTCTTGGTCTAGACCAGGCTGACCTGGAATTCACTATGTAGTTTCAGGGTGGCCTCGATTTGTTGTTGTTGCTTTGTGGTTGTTGGTTCGTTTCCATGTGACAGGGTCTCACTGTGTATCCCTGGCTGGCCTGGTACTCGCTATGCAGCCCAAGCTAGTCTTGAATTCATGGCAATCCCCCTGGTTCAGCATCCTGAATGCTAGAATTACAGGGACCACAACACACAGCTCAATCTTATTAAAATTAATTTCCAGCAAAAGGATCACTAATATGCAAAAGCAATCAAGAAATCACCTGAGACCTGTAATGTCATAATGTCATTCAAGAAAACACACACACACACACAAAGTTAAAATGGCTGTGAGAACATTTTATCTGCATTGTGAAAGTTTTTGTTGTTGTTTTTTGGAGATAGGGTCTTACTCTAGCCCAGTCTGACCTGGAATTCACTGTGGAGTCTCAGGGTGGCCTCGAACTCACGGTGATCCTCCTATCTCTTCCTCCCAAGTGCTGGGATTAAAGGCACGTGCCACCACGTCCAGATCTGCATTGTGATTTTTTTCTGATTTATTTATCCACTCATTTTAACTGATTTATTTATTATATTCTTTTGAGGCAGGACTCACGATGCTGCTCAGACTGTCCTCAAGTTCATGATGACCCTCCCCTCTTGCCTCCACCTCCCTGGGACTGGGATTACAGGTGAGTACCACCATGTACAGTTTCACCTACCTATTGTTTATAAGACAAAACTCTATGGGAAATTTTCATAATTTCCCCCAAAGACAAAAAGTGCAATTAAAAACAATATAAAAGAAAACAGTGAGGCCAGGCATGTGACACAAGAATCCCAGCTCTTAGGAAGTCGAGGCAAAGAGAACCTAAAGTTCAAGAACACCCTAGGCTATAAAGCAACACCACCACGTCTCAAAACAGCAAATGTGCATACAAATAAAAAGCAGCACGCCCGTAATTATGGGGTCTGAAGGGGGCGTACAGGCGTGTGTGCAGATACGCATGGGCGTGGGCAGAGGCCAGAGACAAAGATCAGGTGCCCCCTTCTACCGCTCTTCTGCCTTACGTCCTTGAGACAGACAGAGTCTCTCATTGAACCTGGCACTGGCAGTTTTTCAATGAGACTGGATGACCGGTGAGCCCGGGAGATTCTCCCGTCTTCGCCCCACTCAAGGACGGGGCTACAGCCACACATGGCCATGCTCTGCTTTCTAGTTGCTATGGGTGACATGAATCCCAAGGATCTGATGGATTCCTGGAGTTCTCACAAGAAGAAAGAGAACACCCTCACATCACTTTTGCGAGGCACCTTCCAGTGCCTTCAACCAGCATCGTATTACAAGGCAGCCTCATCGTGCCCGTTATGCTGGCAAAGGCAGCTTTATCCCATCTCACAGATGCAGAGTCTGCGGTACGCAGCTGTGAACGAACTCGCTCTTCAACAACAGGGTCTTACGACTTCTAGGACACCGTGTCCGTAGCCAGCACTCCCCAGCAGTGTCCACATGGGGAAGGAAGAGACAAGCACTTCGTGAGGACAGTGAAGGCGGGCAGAACACAGGGACACCACACTGCACTGCTCTCCGATTCCCTCACTGGGTGTGGTGTCCACTCCCACCTCTGAGCAGGGACTTGAGCTGACACTGCTCCATTGTGGTGGTTGATCTCTGGTTGTCAACCTGGCAGGATCTAGAATCACCACGGAAACAAATCTCTGGGGGTGTCTGTGAGGGGTTTTCTAGATGACATTAATGGAAGAGAGGCAACCCACCCTAACTGTGGGCAGCGCCGTCTCAAGGGCTGGGCTCCTGGGCTGGATGGAAAGGAGAGAGCTGGCTGGGCATTCTTCAGCTCGCCCTGCCTCCTCTCTGCTAATGTGATGATGTGACCCCAGCTTCCTGCTCCCGCCACACTTTCCCTGCCATGAAAGAACCCTGCCCTCGGGGATTGTGAGCAGAATTAAACCCCTTTTCCTTCCTTTACTGTTTCTGCTTGGGGGTTTTGTCCCAGCAATGAGGAAGTGACTGACACATCCAATACATGCCCGTTTTCCCGTCGGCTTGCCTGCTCTGCTTCCTGAGCTATGATGTTTCCTAACAACCTGCCTTCTGTCCCAAACAAAAAAATCATGCTTAAGTTTTTTTGTTTGTTTGTTTTTGCTTTTGTTTCTTAAACCAGGAGACATGGCTTCGGCTGGGTGGCTGGGATGTGGACTTCTGTTCCCCTCTCCATGAATCAAGAGGGTGGGAAGGAAGAGGCATCACCGGGGGCTGTCAGGCACAGCCCCCGACTCCCAGGGGCCACGTAGCCTAGTAGAGCGCAAGGCCTACCTCTCTGACTTCGTGAAGCTGGCCGGAATACTGACTCTTGGCTCTTCGGGCGGCTGCAGGCGACTTGTGATGCGTGATTGTGACAACACCGGGGGCCCCCGCACTGAGGTGTCTCTGGCTACAGGGAGACGCGGAATTGGGTGTTCCATGGGGGAGCAAAGTGAGACTTCGGCTTCGGGAGCTTGGAGTACTCTAGAATAAGCAACAGGTGTCAAAACTCAACAACTGGCCTGCAGAGGTGCTGTCCATTCACGTGGGACCACTTAACCTTCCCCCTTGACCTGTTTAGCAGGACGAAGGCATGGTGGGGGTGGGGGGGGGGGAGAAGGTCCAAACCCACAAGGGCTCACTTCAGAAAGACAGTGTCCATTAGCTGCCCTTCTCACTTCTCACTGTGTCTCCTGTCCTGTCCTGTCCTGTGGCCATGAAGAAACACCTAAGATCCCCCTCCCGAAAACCCACAGACTTACGATCGTTGCCTACATTCTCGTTGCTCATGACTTCCTCTCGCTAACAAGCTCTTCCCTGCCTGGATGCACGCCTCCGGCGAACCTTCCAGCAGCTCGGTGCCATCCACTCTGGGATGAGTCTACCTAGTTCCTCAGTCCCTCTGCTCTCTTACCCCACCTCCGCAGAGATCCCACTCATGGTCCAGCGACTGCTTTCAGAGGTCTCTTCACACTCATCTCTACATCCCAAGACCTGGCATATACTAACCGTTGATGCTATACTCGACACAGGCTTGTTGTGTGAGGGAGAGCACTAAGCCATACATCCTGTATCAGTCCCATGCTTACACTTCATCCTGTAGGAACACGCCATCCAGATGACGATGGAGGATAAAGTTGGCGACTCAGCTTCTTGGGAATGAATATTTCAAATGACCAGGAGGCCATCTGAAAACAAACCTGGGTTTGTTTCTCATAGCAAAGACTGCAAATGGACTGAAGAAAGAGAGACAGACACAGGGCTAGAGAGCTGGCTCAGTGGTTAAAGGCACTTGCTTGCAAAGCCTGGCAGCCCAGGTTCGATTCCTCAGTACCCATGTAAAGCAGATGCACATGGTGCATGGAGCATGCAATTGGGAGTTCATTTGCAGTGGCAGTAAAGATAGATTAGATTAGATTAGATAGATAGATAGATAGATAGATAGATAGATAGATAGGCACCAGAAGACAAGGCTTATAATGCTTTGAAACCCAAAAGGCACAAAGAAAAGCTTGATGAATTTGCCTTAAAAATGAAAACATCAAGGAAACAAACAAATCAATATTACCCCCAATAAGGCCAAGTGATTAAGCTAGAAAAAAAAAATGTAGAGCTGCAAACTTGTATTACACAGACCAAGTTATAAATAAGCAATTTACAGGGAAAAAAAAAAAAAAAAAGAGCCGGGCACGGTGGCGCATGCCTTTAATCCCAGCACTTGGGAGGCAGAGATAGGTGGATTGCCATGAGTTCGAGGCCACCCTGAGACTACATAGTGAGTTCTAGGTCAGCCTGAGCTAGAGTGAGACCCTACCTTAAACCCGAAAATAAGCTCCACTGTACTTACCAGGTAAAGGTGTATTTAAACCACATCTTCTGTCCACCAGACTAGCAGACATTCAAAGGTCTGAGTACACAATACGTCAGCAGGACCACAGGGAACTCAGTCTATGTGTGTAAAGGTTAGACGTTCCTCCGGCCCCCAACCCTGAGGAGTTCAGCCTGGCAAACGTCCTTCTCTGCACTACAGCAATCCCTCTGCCTGAGAATGGGTCCTCCAGACAGAGCAGCACCCAGGCAAAATGCCACATGTCTGCTAGTCATGTCGCCGTGGCGAACATAACAATATGCTTAATGACAAAGAAGAGAAACAGCCTACATGCCCGTCAGTGAGGGACAGGTAGTGTCAGTGACAGTACGGAACTACTACTGAGCTGGAAGAGAACACTGAAAAAGTCTCTATGGATTGACCTTGGGGAAAGTCTCTAAGTAGCCTGCAGAGATTGCTCAGTGGTTAAGGCGCTTGTCTGCAAAGCCTAACGACCTGTGTTCAGTTCGCCAGAACCCATGCAAAGCCAGAGATGCCCAGAGTGGAGCATGTGTCTGAAGTTCATTTACAGCAGCTAGAGGCCCTGGTGTGCCCATTCTCTCCATCTGCCTCTTTTCTATCTCTCTGCTTGCAAATAAGTAAGTTAAAATATTTTATAAAGATTTATAAAAAGTCTCTCAGCAGGGCTGGAAAGATGGCTCTGCAAACCCTAATGAACTGAATTCGATTCCCCAGTACCCATGTAAAGCCAGACGCACAAAGTGGCGCATGCATCTGGAGTTCATTTGTAGTTGCTAGAGGCCCTGGCATGCCCATTCTCATTCCCTATCTATCTATCTATCTATCTATCTCTATCTCTATCTCTCTCTGCTTGCAAATAAAATAAACTGAAAACAAAGTCTCTAAGCTACACCTGCAATCACATAAGGTGAGCTGCCGAGCCGTTGTGTGGCGTGCAAAGTTGTGTAGTGTGCAAAGTGACAGTGTGCAGGGTTGTGTAGCATGCAAAATTCTGTGTTGGAATGTGGGAAATGAGTATTTTCAGAGTTATTGATTTTTTTTTTTTTAATTTTAGAGCACAAGAGAGAGACAGAGGGAGAGTACATTGGTGTGCCAGGGCCTCAGACATCACAAAACACAAGAACACCTGGAAAGCATGCATCTAAAGCTGACACGTGGCTGTTGCTTGCCCAGAGCTGGGGGGCGGGAGGGAGGGCCAAGGGGAAGGAGATGCTTCACTGAGCAGCTTTTTCTGTTTTTCCATGTTGAACGATGTGAATGCATTGCCTATTCACAATTGCTTTTTTTATATTATTTTATTTTTGAGAGACACAGAGACTGAATGAGGCAGAGAGAGAGGGAGGGGGTGGAGAGAGGGAATGGGCATGCCAGGGCCTTTCAGCCGCTGTGAACGAACTCCAGACATGTGTGCCCCCTTGTGTCACTTTGTGTCTGGCTTATGTGGGACCTGGAGATTCGAACATGTGTTCTTAGGCTTCGCAGGCAAGCTGCTTAACTGCTAAGCCATCTCTCCAGCCCAACTTTTAAAAGTTTTTATATATTTATTTGCAGTTGGAGAAGGGAATACCAGGGTCTCTTGCCACTGCAAATGAACACCTGGCCAGGTGTAGGTGGGTAGCTGTGGAATTGAACCTGGGCAGGCAGGCTTTGCAAGCAAGCACCTTTAACCTATGAGGCATCTCCCCAGCCCCATATATTTTTTAATCTACATGAAAATTACATTCTGCCTTTCTAGAGCATCATTTAACTTGAGAAAACGCAGGTAGATGATATGTTGGCATAACACCAGGTTCTGTGGTGCAATGATCAAATAAGTAAATATTGACTGGATACTTGCTATGTGCTTAGAAGAACCCCTGTTGTGGCATGTCACAGAGAAACACAAGCCTGTGGGTGACACAATACACACTGATTGCAACAGGCAGTCACATACACACACTTAAAAAGTGAGGTAGCCGTGAGCTGGGGACGTAGTTTGGGCAACATGAGATGCCATCTCAAAAACGATAAAAGTGTTGGGCGTGGTGGAGCACGCCTTTAATCCCAGTACTTGGGAGGCTTGCCATGAGTTCAAGGCCAGTCTGGGACTACACAGTGAATTCTAGGTCAGCCTGGGATAGGGCAAGACCTTACCTTGGAAAACCGAAAAAAAAAAAAGACAATAAAAGTGTTTAGCACTTTTATAATAAGATGAGAATTTAGCAAAAACAGCTGAGAAATGTGAAAGAAAAAAGAAAAGCCAGCCATGGTGGCACACACCATTAATCCCAGCACTCAGGAGGCAGAGGCAGGAGGATTGCTGTGAGTTCGAGGCTACCCTGAGACTACACAGTGAATTCCAGGTCAGCCTGGGCTCCAGCAAGACCTCACCTCCAAAAAAAAAGGCTGGAGAGATGGCTTAGCGGTTAAGTGGCTTGCCTGAGAAGCCTAAGGACTCACGTTTGATTCTCTAGGTCCCACATAAGCCATATGCACAGTGATGCAAGCACGCAAGGTCACACACGTGCACAAGCAGTTGGAGTTCGAATGCAGTGGCTGGAGGCCCTGGTGTGCCAATTCTCTCTCTCTCTCTCTCTCTCTCTCTCTCACACACACACACACACACTTGCATTAAAAAAGGCAGTCTGTTGGGCTTGCCTCAAAACAAAAAAAGGATGACGAGGAGAAGAAGGAAAAGAGAAAGGGGAGAGAAAGGGGGTGGGGAGGGGAGGGGAAAAAGAAGGGATAGGGAGGGGAGAGAAGAACAAAAGGTGGGTTGGGGAAATAGTTCAGCCATTAAAAAGGGCACCCAAATTCCACCTTCCAAGGCTCAGGGTCCACTGCGGAAGAGGTGGTGGAAAGAATGTAAGAGCCAAAGGAAGGGTAGGACTCCTTACAACGTGATCCTCCAGACACAAAATGGCCTGGATATCCATGACCTCACAGTGCCTAACACTACCTGCACAAGACCATCATAAGCAGAAGAAAAGGTCATGACATAAAAATAAGAGAGACTGATTGAGATGGGGAGAGGATATGATGGAGAATGGAATTTCAAAGGGGAAAATGGGGGGGGGGTGGAGGGTATTACCATGGGATATTTTTTATAATCATGGAAGTTGTTAATAAAAAAAATTTGAAAGAAAAAGGGCGCCCGATTTCTTGCAGTCTATCAGCTCAGGCTTGATTCCCCAGTACCCACATGCGGTAGTTTGAATGCATGACCCCATAGACTCAGGTGTTTTATTAAAGCTTATAACTTGAATCTCCAGCCACCTTGCTGGAGAAGGTGTCATGGGGGGAAGGGGTGGATCCTGGAGTTCAGCCCTAAGATGTATTTGGGGGGCATCTATCTGGTTTCCAGCCTGAACGCATAGGAGAGCAGTCTGCGCTCAGGAGTCCTGCTGGCTGCTGGCTTTGGGTGTGTTTGCTCCTCTCTGCTTGCATGCATGGCACCCTCTTCCACCGCTGACGCTGACGGAACGTCCCCTGGATCTGCCAGCTTGAAATTAACCCCTTCCTTCTCTGAACTGAACCTGGTTTGGGTGTTCATGCCAGCGACATGAGCTGTCTACAGCACCACATGAAGCCAGAGGCACAAACTGGTGCATGCATCTGAGGTTCGTTTTCAGCAGCAAGAGGCCCTGGCACTCACTCGTGTGTTCTCTCTCTCTCTCTCTCTCTCCTGAATAAAAATCTTTTTTAAGAATGAAGAAAGGAAACATTGAAGGCTGGGCATGGTGGCACACACCTTTAATCCCAGCACTTGGGAGGCAGAGGTAGGAGGATCACTGTGAGTTCGAGGCCACCCTGAGAATACATAGTACATTCCAGGTCAGCCTGGGGTAGAGTGAGACGCTACCTCGAAAAACCAAAAAAAAAAAAGAAAAAAAGAAAAAAAGAAAGGAAGGAAGGAAGGAAGGAAGGAAACGTTGGGGCTTAGCGGTTAAGGCATTTGCCTGCAAAGCCAAAGGACCCTGGTTTGATTCCCCAGGACCCACATAAGCCAGATGCACAAGGGGGCACACACGTCTGGAGTTCCTTTGCAGTGGCTGGAGGCCCCCTGGTGCGCCCATTCTCTCTCTCTCTCTGTCTCTCTGACTCTGTTAAATAAATAACTAAAAAAGAAAGGGAACAATGAGGAAGAGCTGATCCTAGCACACACAGATTCTCTAAACAGGAAGAGCCTTGGCTTGGAGAGGATTTAGGAAGACAAACGACGAGGCAACAGAATCCCTGGCGATCGGACCTCCTGAGCGCTCCCAGCAGTCTTGGCCGCAGGCCAGGGGAATAGGCCCTTTACAGACCTCCCAGACTGGGGACGGGGCAGTGGCCAGGGTAGGAATCAGATTTCTGGATTACCCTGAAATGCCACAAGATGTTTTAAGATCTCTCTGGATGTGATTCGCAGACAAACAATAGGAACAAGGGGGTAGGGGTAGGGGGATGGAGGACAGAGGGTTTGGGGGGACGGTAAACCAACATTAAAGACATGGGCTAGCCATGTAGAAATCTACTTCTTTGTCAGCCAATATTAAAATGCAATGTTTTTAAAAGCCTGAAGAAAAGCTGGGTGTGGTGGTACAAGCCTTTAAAAGTCCCACCACTTGGGAGGCAGAGAGGTAGGAGGGTCACTGTGAGTTCGAGGCCAGCCTGAGAGTACATAGTGAATTCCAGGCCCAGCCTGGGCTAGTGCGAGACCCTACCTCGAAAAGAAAACCAAAAATATAAAATGAAATGAAAAGCCTGACTAGAAGTACCTTTTATGGAGAGAGGAGGAGTTACTTGACAGGTTCGGGGAGGGACAGAGTCTAGGAGGGGCTTGGAGGGGTACAGGAGGGATTTACACAGAAGTTAAGACAACATGAATCAACTCCATAGACACCCTCCTTCGGGCTAGCGTTCTACAAGCTAAACTACCAAAGAAGGGTGACTGGGGACACTCCAGACAGAAGGTGGGAAAAGCTTAACCATAAAACCATGGAGGCAAATCCCAGGCCCAGAATTGGGTTGTCTCCCCCATAGTGAGCTGTCAGCCAGGGAGACCCATGAGGTCCCCAAAATAATGTAGGCCATTGCCAAAACACTTGATTACCTGCCAGAGCTAAAAGGTAAGACCCTATTACTGAAGACACCATGGGCTGTGGTCACAGGACATCAAAATAACTGGCTGGAACCAAAAGGGAAGCTAGCTCCCTCCTGGCTAGCCCTGATAGTGCTGGAGAGTCCTACGGAAGCCGCTGGAAGAAAACAGTCACCAACAGCATGAGTAAGCAGGGGACCTTGCAGACTATAAAATCAACTAGCTGGACAAGAAGTACACATTTATGCCATAGGGGCACAAGGTCTCTGCATGTAACCAACCATTCTCTGACTGCACATGAAGTTGGTTCAGTGGGAAAGAACTCATATCTGATACAGGAAACCAAGTTGGAATCCCAAGGTCAGGAAATCCAGACTTCAGAAAGAAGACCCATTGCTCTCTGGAGAAGAAGAGTTGGACATGGACACCAAGAAGTCTCTCAAATAACTCTGCATGCCCCTTAACTCAAGCCGCTTTCACTCTTGGTTGGAGAATCTGTGGAGAACCAAGATCCATGCATAAGACATAAAGATAGCCGACTGCCAGCCACGAGATGCGCCACCTCTACCACATCTGTGGGGCCCCAGGAGAAATTGCAGAAGTGGCAACATGAACACTGCTCTTACCGCTAGCCTGACAGCCAGCCCCAGGTTGATGGGGACAGATACAGTGATCAATTGAAACCCATTAAAGCAGAAATCCAGAGACTACAGAGAATTCAACGCTGAATCAGACTGCCAAGAGCCTTGCCGTGACTCAGGAAACATTGCGAAAGGGGGGGCAGAAAGATTGTAAGAGCCACAGAGTGGGTAGGAATACCCTGAGGCATGGCTTGCCGTTACCCCAAAGGGACAGGAAGGCCTTCATGACCCCACAGTGAATACAATAGCCCCACTAAGGAGGGCCCCCAGGGTAATGGGAGGTGGGATGAGGGGATAAAAGAGTATAGCCTACTACGATATTAAAATAAATTAAATTTTAAAAAGAGTATCCTGCAAGGATGGATAATACTGTTCCCAAAAACCATGCATTAATATAGAAAAATCTCAGAGCCAGAAGTGGGATACCCTCCCAGTGAGTTGTTGGTCAAGGTCCCTGAAGCCGCCCTCCCTCCCCCCGCAAATAATACAGGCTATTTCCACTGCTCTTAAGTGCCAGTCAGAACTATATGGTAAGAGCCCGTCGCTGAATGTGTTGATTACACATGTGTTGATTACAGAACACTCGGATATCAAGCTGGAATTGAGTTGAAAGCCTTCTCCCAGCGCTGCTAGGGGACAAAAATCAAGTCTCACTTAGAAGTGGACCCTGAGAAACTCCACAACTGACCAGCCATGCAAGATGTGCTCAGAGGTGCAACAGTGGCATGACTATTCTGGATGTAACCAACCACCCTCTGGATATGACACTTGCTCCATGGAAGGGAATTCATACCTGGTCCTGAAAACCTAATCAGAAGCCTATGGCTGGGAAGGTCATAGTCGCCAGGTAGGAAACTGCTACTGTCGTTTGACAAAATGGACATGCTGTGTCCATTGAATTGCCATCTAATTATTTATGCTTCTAAACATCTATTAGTACTACTCTCACCTTTGAGTAGAGGTCACTTCTCTTTTGCAGATAACAGGGACTGCTGAAGAGACTCAAAACTCATCAGTTCCCTGAGAATAAGTGACTGTTGCGTGCTCAGTGCTAAATGAAGCAGCTGTGTCACCCCCTCCAAGGCTCAGGAAACACTGCAGAAGAGGGGGCGGAAAGAAAGTAAGCTAGCCACCGGGTGTGGTGGCGCACGCCTTTAATCCCAGCACTCGGGAGGCAGAGGTAGGAGGATCACCGTGAGTTCAAGGCCACCCTGAGACTACATAGTGAATTCCAAGTCAGCCTGGGCTAGAGTGAGACCCTACTTTGGGAAAGAAAAAAAAAAAGTAGGAGCCAGAGGTTGGAGAGGAGGAGTGCTATCTTGAGACACGACACAACCACGTCACTCATGACCTCACAGTGACCGTAGTTATCTGCAGCAGACCTGTACGGTACTGGGTCCATCAACACTCCATCATGGAAGATGGCGGAGTGCATAAGGCCCCCATCCCTCCCTGAGGAATTACTGGCAGTTAAGGCGTGCTGGGAGAGCAGGAGACATTTTCTACAGTGCTGTAGCCACTGGTAAATTGTGTGAAGGTAATGGGAGGGATTATTGTGATCAAAAAACATCTCAAGGCTGGAGTGACGGCCTCAGCAGTTAAGGCGCTTACTTGCAAAGCCTAGTGACCTGGGTTCAATTCCCCAGTACTTACATAGAACCCAAATGCACGAAGTGTCACATGCATCAGGAATTTGTTTGCAGTGGCTAGATGCCCTAGGGCCCATTGTCTCTCTCTCTCTCTGCCAGGCATGGTGGCACACATCATATTATGTGTGAGTGTATGATGCATGTACAAAACTTGTCAATATAAAAGAAAAGAAATAGCCAGGTGTGGTGGCGCACGCCTTTAATCCCAGCACTCGGGAGGCAGAGGTAGGAGGATCGATCGCAGAGAGTTTGAGGCCACCCTGAGACTACATAGTGAATTCCAGGTCAGCCTGGACTACAGTGAGACCCTACCTCAAAAAACCAAACAAACAAAAAAGAAAAGAAAAGAAAAGAAATGTAAACAAAAGATGAAGGAAATGGCTCCATGTTTAGTTAAAGGTGTTTGCTTGCCAAGCCTGCTGTGGTAGTTTGAATGGATGGCCCCCAGCAGATACAGGACATAATTAAAGCTTTGGATCTCCAGCCGCCTGGAGGAGGCGTCACTGTGGGCGGATCCTAGAATCCAGCTCTAAGATGTGGGGATCTGGAATTTCCAGCCAAAGATATGAAAAGTGCTGGAGCTCTACTTGGGGTTCCTGGAATGTGTTTCCCTGTGATGATGGTGGTGGATGCCCCCCCCCCTCTCTGCGCGGACCTGTGAAAGGGGGCCAGCTTCTTCTGCATGGAACTTCCCCTTGATCTGTAAGCTTCAATAAATCCCTTCCGCCCATAAACTGTGTCTGGTCTGGAGATTCATCCCAGCAACCTGAGGCTGACTGTAGCGCCTGCTGACCCGAGTTCAGATCCCCAGCACCCCCATAAACATAAGCAGCGCATGCAACTGTGATCTTAACACACCACAGTGAGAGGCAGAGTCAAGAGACTCTGAAACCTCGCAGGTCAGCGAGTCTGGTCTTCCCAGCAAACAGAACACCAAGGGAGGGCCCGCCTTGTCTCAAACAAGCTGGGAAGGTAAAGATCCACACTCCAAAGCTGTCCTGCGAAGCCCTCGTTTTCCCTTCAACTAGCCTTCTGTGTGGGAGATGCACAAATGTGTGGTCTGGGAATTACCTCTCTCTTGATCTCAATGGACCACTGTTACTTTCCCCCCAGTCTTCTTTCTTGGGGTGTGGAGGAGGCCATTTCCCTAATCCTTTAATCACAGGGAATTTGCCTAAGTATCAAGAGTCCACTGAAATGCATTTTGATTGCTTGAAAGGCTTATTCCAGCCCAAGGAAAGCGAGATTTTTCTCCTAGTATTTGAAGAGGCTTCATTTTCCCCCAGCTCTTCTGGGTTCCAGCCACTGTGACCTTGGGTGAGTTATTTAAGCGTTTTCATTAAGCATCAATTTCCTAATCTTTCAGAGAGGAATAACAATATTGACCCTTAAAAGCCATTGTGAAGATTAGATTAGATCATGTGCAGAAAATGCTTAGCCTCGACCTGACATGCGGGAGCTACACAGCCAAAGTTTATTGATTTATATCACTTAAAATCGATCAATGAAAACTTACTGATTTTCTTCAGTGTTGACAAGTCACTTAGCACAAAATCACAACAGGCACCAAACCTCTCCTTTTCTTTTTCTTTCTTTCTTTTTTTTTTTTTTTTTTAAGATTTATTTTTATTGGGCTGGAGAGATGGCTTAGTGGTTAAGGCATTTGCCTCCAAAGCCAAAGCACCTCGGTTCGATTCCCCAGGACCCACGTAAGCCAGATGCACAAGGTGGCACATGTGTCTGGAACTCGTCTGCAGTGGCTGGAGGCCCTGGCACGCCCATTCTCTCTCTCTCTCTCTCTCTCTCTCTCATAATAAATAATTTAAAACTACTTTAAAAAGATTTATTTTTATTTATTTATTAGAGAGAGAGAATGGGTGCCAAGGCTCTCTACCCACTGCAAACGAACTCCAGATGCTTGTACCACCTTGTGCATCTGGCTTACATGGGACCTGGAGAATCGAACCTGGATCCTTGGGCTTCGCAGGCAAGCGCCTTAGCTGCTAAGCCATCTCTCCAGCCCCCTTTCCTTTTCTTAAAAAAAAAAAAAATTTTTTTTTAAACATTATTTGAGGGGACAGAACGGGCATGTGTGGAGGTCAGAGGCCAAGCTCGACGTGTCTGGGCTCCATCTTCTTTTAGACAAGGACTGTAAACTTCAGATTCTCCCGGCTCCACCTCCCGTTGTCACGGGCAACTGGGGTCACAGACACACACACCACTTTGCATCCAGCTTTACAGAGGTGCTGGGGAAGCTGAAGCCAGGTCAGCAGGCTTTGCAAGCAAGTGCCTTAAACACTGAGCCTCCTCCCCAGTCTGTTCCTATTTTCTTTTTTTTTTTTGGTTTTTCAAGGTAGGGTCTCACTCTAGCTCAGGCTGACCTGGAATTCACAGTCTCAGGATGGCCTTGAACTCATGGCGATTCTCCTACCTCTGCCTCCCGAGTACTGGGATTAAAGGCATGCACCACCATGCCCAGCTATTCCTATTTTCTTGTATCGCCTTGTGTGTCTGGCCTACGTGGGATCTGGAGAGTCGAACAAGGGTCCTTAGACTTTGCAGGCAAGTGCCTTAACGGCGAAGCCATCTCTCCAGCCCTGTTCTCCTTATTTTCTGTAGGATGAAAGCAGTAAAAAGCCCAAAATACAATTTAATGCATGTGTAGTCAGTAATCACATAATCAGACTTTATCAAACTTCAGGAGAACACACACACACACGTGTGTGTGTGTGTGTGTGCGTGCTACTAAATTCTGAGTAGAGATGAGGACCTATTAGAAATCAGAGTCCAGGGCTGGTTAAGGCACTTGCTTGTAAAGCCTATCAACCTGAGTTCAATTCCTCAGTACCCACAAAAGCCAGATGCACAAAGTGGAGCATGTGCCTGGAGCTCATTAGCAGCTAAAGGTCCTGACAGACCCATTTACACACTCTTTTTTCTCTCTCCCCTCCTCTTATCTCCTCTCCTTTCCTCTCTTCTCCCTTTCTCTCTCTCTCTCCCTCCCTCCCTGCTGGGCATTCTGGCACATGCCTTTAATCCCTTTGGTTTTTTTTCAAGGTAGAATCTTGTTCTAGCCCAGGCTGACCTGGAACTCTGTCCTCTCAGGGTGGCCTCAAACTCACAGAGATCTTCCTACCTCTGCCTCCTGAGTGCTGGGATCAAAGGTGTGTGCCACCACGCCAGGCAAAAACCCTCTAATTTTTCTGTGAACTGGATTCTCACCAAGGTTCATTCACACCCAGGTAAACATGAGCAAAAAAGTCTCACTCTGGGTGAATCCCATGGGTAAACTGGAGAGGGTAAAAATGAAGGAAAAAAAAAACATGGCAGCCCAATTCAAACTGCTGCAAATGAAAAGGCCTTCTTTCCAGCGACACCAGCTGACAAAAATCTGTAGGGTATGTTTTAAACTTGGGTGGATGTCACAAAAAGTGTATCTTTGCTCCTAATTTAAGATGAAATATTAACAGTCTGAGGAACAACATGGCAGGGTTTTGTTCCAAATATTTACTACAGCAGAGGTGACTAAAAATGCCGAGCACACCATCTGTGGAAAATTCTGAGTCAAGAGTAACGGTCTGTTTGTCCTTTCCCCATAAGACTCGCTCCTTCATCCCGCCCGCCGGCAGCCGCTCATCAGCCTGTGAGTGTCCCCCTCCTCGGTAAGCACAGGCCTGCGGCCCCCCACCTTCCCTCAGCAAGTGCCTGCCTGCGGAGGGGAACAGCACCAAAGACGGTGGGAGCGGGTAAGCAGGGATGCGGGTACCCGGAGCCTGGCCAGGCCCTCTAGGGAGGGTCACAGTGGCCTCCTGCGTTCTTCACTGACTCTCAACCTTCCAAGTTGAGAGAAAAGAGGGACACACACACACACACACACACACACACTTCCCACAGAATGACCAAACCTAGCATGACGGGAAGGTACCCTGGGAATGGGAGAGGAGTCATTAGGAAAAACCAAGCACCTTCAAGGCCACAAGCCAGAGGGGCGGAAGCCCTGTCAGGAAAGGCTGAGGGCCACAGCACTGACTGAACCATTCTCAGAGGCTCCACTAAGCTCCACCAAACCCACAAGAGAGGGCTGGAGAGATGGCTTAGCAGCTAAGGAGCTTGGCTTCGAAGCCTAAGGACCCAGGTTCAATTCCCCGGTACCCACGTAAGCAAGATGCACGAGAGGGCGCATATGTCTGGCTAGAGGCCTGGAGTGCCCATTGTCTATCTCTTTATCTCCCCTCTTTCTCTCATAAATAAATAAATAATATTACAAATCCACGAGAGCATAGGAAACTGGCGACAGCATACTTTCCCCATGCGAGAGCAGGGTCGAATCCAGGCTCTATCACTCACAAGCCACCGACAGAGCAGTATGCAATACATAGGATCCCTAACAATAAAAGTGGGGTCCGCAAGCACCCCTGTGGGGCGCTGTCCATGCCCCGAGTCAAGTACACAGACCTAGGGGCTGATACTGTCTTAAGACCTCTTTAACTTACAAAAAATAAAGATAAAAATAATGGAGTCATCTTCATGACTTAATGACTTGTTTTGAGAGGGAAAGGGGATATTTAAAACAGTGATTTCATACTTACTTGTTATAGAAAGCAAAGTGCCTTTATATAATTATAATGCTACATGGAGGTGGAGTAATTAAATCATGGGAATTTTCCATTAATATTTGTGATCAAATGACATTTAAAAATCCCAAATTGAAAAGATTACCAACTGGTCCTAAAAGCCTCTTAAGACATAAATGAACACATTTGGGTTGCTGAGTTAGAATTAAAAGGCTGAAAATGGGTGTTGTTGCTGTTTGTGACGGGGTCCCCCCATATAGCCCTGGCTGGCCTAGAACTCACTATGTACTCCAAGAGGGCCTCCTGCACCACCACGCCCAGCTAACAGTTTGCACACTTTGATCCTTTGGGTGGGGAGGGGATTGGGGACAGTGCAGGGGATGGGACCCTAGGCCTTGCACATGCTACGTAAGCCCTCTATCACTGACCTACAATCCCACCATTGATGTCTTGAATATATATTCATGATAGTCATATTTTTTACTATAGATAATTTTTCTGATAGGAAACTCTTCAGAGGCAACTGAGTTAAATACGCAGATCTATTTAATCCCAGCACTCTGGAGGCAGAGAGAGGAGGATCACCATGAGTTCGAGGCCACCCTGAGACTACATAGAGAATTCCAGGTCAGCCTGAGCTAGAGTGAGACTCTACTTCAAAAAAAAAAAAAAAAGAAAAGAAAAGAAATGCAGATGTAAGGGCAGACACTGTCTTAAGACCTCTTTAAGTTACAAAAAATAGAGTCTAGTCTTAATTACTAATGACTTGCTTTGATAAGAGTATTCAAATGGCATTTAATTTGGAGATTTGGGATGGGGAGATGGCTCAGTGGTTAAAGGTGCTTGACTGCAAAACATGTCAGCCTGGGTTCAAATCCCCAGCACCCATGTAAAGCCAGATATGTAAAGTGGAGCATGTGTCTGGAGTTCATGTGCAGATGCAGGGGCCCTAGCATGCCCATAGTTTTTCTCTGTCTCTTTCTGTCTGCTTCTCTCTCTCTCTCTTAAATAAATAATAAAAATATTTTAATTTGGAGTAGATTTTTTTTCTTATTTCCTTGAATTCTTTCATAGCAAGGAGTAAAAAAGGGCGGGGGGAGATACTGTATTTCCGAAGAAAATAACCCAAAGGTAAGCAGAAAAATCAAAGCAGTCTGGCTATGTATTCTAAAACCAAGTAAAACAATTTCATTATATCCCTTCTCTTCTTCTAAAATAAAATTAATGTGCAATTTGTAAGTGATTTTTTATGCTTAGCAAAAGCTAAGCATAAAGAATGTGTGATTTATTTCCTTTCTTTCAAAAGTAAACATATCTCAAAAAAATAAGAAAAGCATAATGGTTTTTTTTAAAAAAAGAGAACAGTGAGAGCCTTAAAATTATTCACAATTTCATTTTCCTGGTATTCAACATCTGTATAAAATGAAGACTGGTTTTTAAATGAATTCATTCCAGCATTTTACTCAATGGCTTCACATGGACCTTCTCTTTGTCCTGTTTTTTTTTTAATTGTTTCTTTTTAATTTTCTATTATGACAAGTTTAACACAGGCTCAAAGTAGAAATGAGATTTTATTTTTAAGTGGGACAATTTGCAAGTCCATTTCCATGATTAACTTTTCAAGGTCATTTTAGCACTTTCAACTTTTCCAAATTCCAGCAGAGCAGAGGTTTAACAGAATGTGAAAGAGGGAGACATGGTGCTGTGACCAGAAGCCATGTTGAGGAGGTCAGGCACAAACTTACTGCCTGATGCTGTGACCAGACGCCATGTTGAGGAGGTCAGGCACAGACTTACTGCCTGATGCTGACCAGAAGCCATGTTGAGGAGGTCAGGCACAGACTCACTGCCTGGTGCTGTGACCAGAAGCCATGTTGAGGAGGTCAGGCACAGACTTACTGCCTGATGCTGACCAGAAGCCATGTTGAGGAGGTCAGGCACAAACTTACTGCCTGATGCTGACCAGAAGCCATGTTGAGGAGGTCAGGCACAAACTTACTGCCTGGTGCTGTGAGCAGAAGCCACGTTGAGGAGGTCAGGCACAGGCTGGCTCCCTTGGGAAAACTGAGTCCCGATATTTTCCTTTTCCTTGGAACTCACAGCAGTTCTATACTTTTCCTGCCCACATCTACCTCGAGAGCCAGTGTGGCCTTGGTGGAAGAACACTAAAGCAAGCTCACAGGAAAATATCTGCAGTGAGTTCAGGGGCAGACATGGGATGGGGGAGGATTGTGTGCCGGGACTGGACTCCAGCAAGCTGTGTGGTCCTGGGCAGCAGGAAGGGTGGGACCTACTGTGTCCTCTCTAACCAGTGCAGATGGGTGCTGCCCCCATCCCCCAGCTACATATGCTCTACACCGTTGCCTGAGACCTACCAGACATGAACAGTTTGGTGCCAACTTGGCTTGAGGGGGTGCATTCAGCTAGTCTATCCTGAGTCATCACCAGACAAAAGAACTAAGGTTCCCTGCTGCATTGCAGCTAAGAGTCAATGGCAACTGAAACCCATTCCAGCCCATTAAAAACCAAGCCGTGGCCAAAACCACTCTCACCAGCTGAGTGGGGAGCCAGGCACAAAGAAGGAGTGAATATCCTGCATGTTTTGAGGCACACAACTCAAGAAGACACTGAAGGAAATAAAAGTTACTCAGCGTAGGGGATGGCCATTCCTACTCTGCCCAGCCACTCCAGCAAAACTTAGAAGAAAAGAGAGGGGTCTATGGCCATACCATGCACCTGGATGGGAGGAAAACAAAAAAGAGGAGGCTAGAAAGATGGATCAGCAGTTAAAGACACTTGTTTGTGAAGCCTGGTAGCTAGCGTTCTATTCCCAAGCACCCACATAAAGCCAAATGCACTAAGTAGCACATGCATCTGGAGTTTGTTTGCAGTGGCAGGGAGGCCCTGGTGCGCCCATACACTCCCTTCCTCTCTTTCCCTGTCTCTCTCTCAAATAAATAAATGAAATGTTCTTTAAAAGGAAGAGAGGGCCAAGCGTGGTAGCACACGCCTTTAATTCCAGCACTAGTGAGGCAGAGGTAGGAGGATCACTGTGAGTTCAAGGCCACCCTGAGACTACATAGTGCATTCCAGGTCAGCCTGGACTAGAGTGAGATCCTCACTCAGAAAAAAAAAAAAAATTAAAAGAAACTATAAGCCTAAATAAACCATTTCCCTCCATAATCTGCTCTGGTTGGAAGTATTTTGTCCCAGCAACCAGAAAATGCTACGGCATGTCTACAGAGAAGATGCAGTGCCCCCCACTCACGTCACTCAACGGGTGACACCCAGGACCTCAAATCTAGGAAATACAGCTACTTGTCTTAAGCGTAGAGGAAGACGGCCACCCCAGGCCAGGGAAACAGTCTGGAAAACACAACAGCCACGCTAACTGCGCAATGCTGCCCTCTAGGCGTAACACGCACGTGACCATCCTAACGCGAGCCACTGAGATTAGATGCACGTGACCCTCACAAAATAAGGCCTGCTGATGTTACCTTATAGGGGGGAGTGAGCCGGTCATGAGACCCTCTTCCCAGCCACTCACCCCTGCGCCTCCCTCCCGGCTGTGTGTAATCCTGCCCGAGCTGCATGTGGTCTCAGGAAGTGCTGGACTGTATAGACTAGGGTGGAAGATTAACTGGGGGGAGAGCTCCATCTGGGCCGCTGAGGTGAAACTTTGCAGTAGGTAGCTGTTCTGGTCCCCCATGCTCCTGTAATAACCCCTCCCCCACGCTTCTAGAAATAACCCCTCCCCCACGCTCCTGGAAGTAACCCCAATGAAAGCACTAGCTCACCAAGATGGACTTGGATGGACTTGTCACTGTGGTCTGTCCTCACTGCCCTATCAACAAGTGAATGTTGTTCATTTCTCCCCAGAGAAAGTAACACGGTACCAACTGTACACAGACATGAAATGGTCAAAAAAGCAGCCCTATTACAACTCAGCCCAAATCCACATTATTTAGAAATGTTAAAAGTATTTAATGCACACCCACTATGTGCCAGGCTCTGCCGTACATTACAGAGATACAGGAATAGGAAGGGTAGGGCTCCTTACAACGCGCTCCTCCAGACACAAAATGGCCTGGATATCCATGACCTCACAGTGCCTGACACTACCTACACAAAAGGAAAAGATCACGGCATCAAAATAAGAGAGAGACTGATTGCGAGGATAATGATGGAGAGCGGAGTTGCAAAGGGGAAAGTGGGGGGAGGGAGGGAATTACCGTGGGTTATTGTCTACAATTATGGAAGTTGTCAATTAAAAAATACAATAATAATCAAAACACAAACATGCCGTCCTCATGTCAATAGCTTTCTTTCAGGTGTGTGTGTGTGGGGGGGGGGTCCTCTGTGTGCAGGTGTGTGCGTGTGCGTGTGGGTATGTGCCTGTGGGGACCAGACGATGCCCTTAGGGACTGTTCCTCAAGAATGCCATCCAGTATGTTTTGTTTTAAGATTGGCCTAAAGCTTGCCAAGTAGGCTAGACTGGCTGGTCAGTGAACGTCAGGGACTCCCCGCCCTCCACCACCCTACATGCTGGGATTACAAGTGCATCCCACCACACATGGCTTTTTTTTTTTTTTTAATGTGGATTCTGGGGAGGGTCTCAGGTCCTCATGCTTGCAAAGCAAGCAATTTACCAACTGAGTCACCTCCCCAGCCCAGAAATGGCTTTCTAATGAGACAAAAAGACCTTCCCCCCTCTCCCTGTGGCAGAGGAGATAAATGGGTAAAATATACGATTCTTTGTTAGTTATGTGCTGGGGGTAGAAGCCAGGGCCTTGCAGTTGCTAGAGAAGTACTCTGCCTTTGAGCTGGATCCTCAGCACCAAGAAACTTTCCAGAGGGAAATGCAAAGCAAAGACAGCAAACCCTGGGAAGGCTTTTCAACTTTCCATAGGAAAAAAGTAACGCCGGGTTAAAAACGGGGATGGCACCAAGAAGCGAGTCTTGCTATCCGAGCCCCCTAGGGAGAAACTCGGCCGATGCAAAGGCCCTGGGCTCAGTCCGCCAGGCGCGTGAGGGACGGTGTGAAGCCAGGCTAGAACAGAGCTGGAGGCCAGAAAGGGACTGGATGGGAGAGGTCAGTGAGCCCCAGGGATGGAACCCAGGCCCTTGCGCATGCTCAGCCCCCTCTAAGGGCATGCATCCCAAGTTCCTGAACTGGAAATGAGAATTGCCAGATCTGGGCACCTGGGATCACAGTGGGCTGACACAGACACTCAGGGTGACAAGCCAATTAGCCCAGCCATCTCCAGGAAACTCCCTCAGGGCCACATTCAGGGATCCGATTGTAATTTATGTGTGTCTAGCTGGCCTGGATCATCACTACAGGATAATTTGCACGGTAAAAGTGCGTCACTGCTGCTCTAAAGACGGGCCTTTTCTGATTTATCCCGTTCCCTGCCCCTCCTTACCCCTCCATAGCATCGACCCAGAAGGTGGTTGATGCCAGAAATGAATCACAGAACAAAAGGCGAGCGCATACCCAGGACTTCTATACGCGATCACTCTGCCACACGGGAGAAAGAGGCTCCTATTTCACAGTGAAACTTCTGTCTCCCACCGCAGGGTCAAACCAGCCGTGGGGATGAAAAGCCCGATACAATTCTAAGACAGATCATTTCAGGAAGCAAATTTGATTTTCTCAAAATCAATATCCCGTCTGTGTCAGAAGACGCTCTTGTCTACTTACGGATCATTATCTCCTTCCTAAATGCTCAGGCACAAATTGTGACACTCAGAGGGACATCCCTATTTGTGTTCTGAAATATGCTGTGCTTAAAAAGAGAGAAAGAGCCGGGCGTGGTGGCGCACACCTTTAATCCCAGCACTCGGGAGGCAGAGGCAGGAGGATCACCATGAGTTCAAGGCCAGCCTGAGACTACATAGTGAATTCCAGGTGAGCGTGGACTAGAGTGAGACCCTACCTCAAAAAACCAAAAATAATTTTTTTTTAAAAAAAGGAATTTATCCAATGTGGAGGTCCAAAATAATCACTGTGGTTGCTGTCTGTCATCAGACAAAAGAATTATCTTTACAATAAAGGACTTCCAAAACCAAATGAAAATTTGACTATTAAACAACCTTCATAAAGAAATATTCTTGCGGGCTGGAGAGATGGCTTAGTGGTTAAGGCGTTTGCCTGTGAAGCCCGAGGACCCAGGTTCGATTCCCCAGAACCCACATCAACCAGATGCATGTTTCTGGAGTTCATTTGCAGTGGCTACAGGCCCTGGTGTGTCTCTCTCTCTCTCTTTCCTTCTCTTTCAAATAAATAGATAATAGAAAAACTTTAAAAAAAAAAAAAAAGAACTATTCTTGGGCTAGAGAGATGGCTTAGTGGTTAAAGCACTTGCCTGCAAAGCCAAAGGACCCAGGTTCAATTCCCCTGACTTACCCACGTAAATCAGATGCACACAGTGGCACGTGAACTGGAGTTCGTTTGCAGTGGCAAGAGGTCCTGGCATGACCATTCTCTCTCTCTCTCTCTCTCTCTTTCCCTCCCTCACTCTCTCTCTGCTTCTTTCTCTTTTGCTCTCTCTCTCTCTCTCTCAGATAAATAAATCAAAATTTTAAAAAATATTCTGCACAAAAAAGGAAATATAGAAACATTAAGTGGATACTTGTATCACCTAATTTATGTAACTTGGTTGGCTTCTCCACAAGCTCACCTCATTATGTACTTTGTACTTATTAAAGTCTGCATTTTTAAATATTAAAAAAAGCAAGAGTGAATATATTAATGCTACTCTCACTTTTGGTAGAGAACCTTCTCTTTTCAAATGGCAGTGACCTTGGGATGACTCAGCAGGCATCATGGTGCTGGAAAGAAGTGACAGAGGAGTGCTCAGCATTGCAATATCTCTATCACATCTTCCAAGGCTCAGGGTCCATTGCAGAACAGGTGGCGGAAAGAATGTAAGAGCCAAAGGAAGGGTAGGACTCCTTACAACATGCTCCCACCAGACACAAAATGGCCTGGATATCCATGACCTCACAGTGCCTGACACTACCTACACAAGACCATTATAAGAGGAGGAAAAGATCATGACATCAAAATAAAAGAGAGACTGATTGAGAGGGGGAGGGGATATGATGGAGAGTGGAGTTTCAAAGGGGAAAGTGGGGGAGGGAGGGAATTACCATGGGATATTGTTTACAATCATGGAAGTTGTTAATAAAAAAAGAAAAGATTGAAAAAAAAAAAGGCAAGAGTGAAAGTGATTAAGGACGATAGCTGGTGGTGACTTCTGGCCTCCACCTGCGTGCACGCATACATGCACAATCGCACACACGCGCACACGAACACACCCCGCACACGCTGATGTGACCACATGCACACACCCATACCCACACCCACACCAAACCACATACACCACACATATACATGCCCAAAAAAAAAAAAAAAAAGGAACAAGGGCTGTGAAATGGCTCAGCAATTAAAGGTGCTTGCTTCACAAAGCCTGCTGCCCCAGATTTAATTCCCTGGTACCCATGTAATACCCTCAGAAAGCCTCAGAAAGCATAAAGCGGCATGTATTTCTGGAGTTTGTTTGCAGTGGCAAAAAGCCCTGGTGTACCCACTCATTCTCTCTCTCTCTCTCTCTCTCTCTCTCTCTCTCCTTCTCTCATAAATAAGTAACTTAAAATTTTTTAAAGGAAAGAATTTGGGATGGGAAGGTGGCTCTGCAAAGAAAACTGGTTGCTTGCAAAAAAAGAAAAAGGGAAGAATTAACTCTCACCTCAGTTGACCGGCTAGGACTGAACTGTGAGCAGAGTCCTATGGGGTCTGGGAACGGAAATCCCACTGATCACTAAGCCAGGCTTTGGGTTGCTGATGTCATCAAGAGACAGATGCACATTCCCCAGTGACTCGGGAAGTCTCCATAGGCAACACTTTACTGACCACATGGGGACAGCTGAACAGCCATCAGGAGCTCCTGGGACCTTTGTAAGCCTGGACTAATCAGGTATTTTCCCATTTTGAATTTTACTTTATTCTTGCTTTGCTTTCCGAGCGAGCATCTTACTCTGGCCCAGGCTAACTGAAAACTCACTCTGTATCCCAGGCTGATCTCGAACCCCCCGGCGATCCTCCCACCTCTGCCTCCCAAGTGCTGGGACTAAAGGCGTGTGTCACCATTTCTAGCCCGTCACTTTAACCCTAAAAACACTGTATGACTCAGAACCTTTGAAGTTCCTGATGTTTACCTTCCTCTTTTTTTTCCTTTTGGAATTTTTTAATTTTGTTTTTCAAGGTAGGGTTTTGCTGTAGCCCAGACTCACGTGGAATTTACTGTGTAGTCTCAGGCTGGCTTCAAACTCACAGCTATCCTCGTACTTCTGCTGGGATTAAAGGTGTGTGCCACCACACTCAGCCTTCTTTAGATTTTTTTTTTTTTTTGCACATACATGTGGGGAAGTGTGCAATGCCAGGTGTCACACTTGATCCTTTGCACATTACTTTTTGAGGCAGACTCTTGTCACTGAGTCCTCAGCTCGCTGCTTCAGCTGGCCAGAAATCCCCAAGCGTCTTCCCATTTCTGTCTTCAGAGCACCGGGATTAAATATTTATTTAGGAGAGAGAAAGGGACAGAGAATGGCCACACCAGGGACCTCTAGCCACTGCAAATGAACTCCGGACGCATGCACCACCTTATGCGTCTGGCTTACGTGGGTCCTGGGGAATCAAACCCTGAGTCCTTAAGCTTTGCAGGCAAGCGCCTTAACCACTAAGCCATCTCTCCAGCAAGGCCTTGGAGATCTGTTTTGAGACAGCATATATTGGTAGATATTCCCTGGCTGGCCTCAAATCAAAGCAATCCTCCTGCCACATCCTCTTGAGTGCTGGCATTACAGGCACGTGCCGCCGCACCTGGCTTTGCCCTCCTCTCTCTGAAGCACTTTTGGGGTGCCTGTAACATTACACAGGTGTGTGAGGGCTTCTGCTTTACCTCAGCCTAATTCTCCTTTTGGCACCTCTCAGCAAGGCAGGAATAAACACAGGATTATGTTAACTGTGAGCAAGGTTTATTTTAAGACACAAGGAAGTTTAGCTCGTGTCTTACATTTCAAAAACCCTAAACCCAGATTTAGAGCTAGATGAATGTACAGAGCTCGAGACTCGTTTGCATACTTTCTCACCTTGCTTTCTACTAATTTCAAGTTTACAAAGGAAAGAATGTGATTCCCCCTCAAATTTCTCTATTTTGCTCAAAGAATTTGAGATTTTTTTTTTTTTTTCGAGGTAGGGTCTCACTCTAGCTCAGGCTGACCTGGAATTCACTATGTATTCTCAGGGTGGCCTCGAACTCATGGTAATTCTCCTACCTCTGCCTCCCTAGTGCTGGGATTAAAGGCGTGTACCACCACGCCTGGCTTCTTCGAATTTGAGATCTTTTTGTTTGTTTGTTTTGTTTTGTTTTGTTTTTTCAAGGCTGGGTCTCACTCTGGTCCAGGCTGACCTGGAATTCACTCTGTAGTCTCAGGGTGGCCTTGAACTCACGCGATCCTCCTACCTCTATCTCCGGAGCACTGGGATTAAAGGTGTGCGCCACCACGCGTGGCCAAAAATGAGATCTTCAGAGATATTCCTGTTGTAAGGACCAGGCCCTTGTCATCCCAGTCAGGAAATGACTACAGGTTGTATATCAAGAGCTACTCGCAATGGTGTTCCACTCTCAGGAGCTGCGCGGGCATGGACAATCTCCACGCATGATGCATGTGTAGATGGGGCCACCCAGGACTTCTTCCGCTTGAAACGCCTTAGTGCCTGAGTAATTTTTACATGATCGGGTGCACAAGCATACAAAAATAGATATATGAATCCAATATTTGTTGAAAGTAAGTCACAAAGAAATTTATTTTAAAACAGTCCTTTGACATCTGTATGACTCTACCATTTGCCTGCAGAGAATGGATGTGCTTATTGGCTTTGGATGAATATTTGACACTACAGGAAACAGATCATCTTCAAAGGTATTTTGTTTTGTTTTTTAAAGGTAAGGTCTCACTCTAAGCCCAGGCTGACCTGGAATTCACTACATAGTCTCAGGGTGGCCTCAAACTCACAGCAATCCTCCTACCTCTGTCTCCCAAGTGCTGGGATTAAGGCATGCGCCACCATGCCGTCCTTCAAAGGTTATTATTTTTTAATTTTTTGTTTATTTTTATTTATTTATTTGAGAATGACAGACAGAGAGAGCAAGAGGCAGATAGATAGAGAATGGGCACGCCAGGGCCTCCAGCCACTGAAAATGAACTCCAGATGCATGTGCCCCTTGTGCATCTGGCTTACATGTGTCCTGGTGAATCGAGCCTCGAACCAGGATCCTTAGGCATCACAGGCAAGCACTTACCCGCTAAACCATCTCTCCAGCCCATTTAAAGGTTGTTTTTAAAATGTTTGTATTTATTTTCAAGAAGAGAGAGAGAGGGAGGGAGGGCGGGGAGGGGGGGCACTTCAGTCTCTCTTGCCACTGCAAACAGACTCTAGATACATGCACCACTTTCTGCCCCTGGCTTTATATGAGTACTGGGGTAGCAAACCCAGGCCATCAAACTTTGCAAGCAAGTGCTTGGGAGGCCAAGGTAGGAGGATTGTTTTGTGTTCAAGGACAGCCTGAGACTACAGAGTGAATTCCAGGCTATATTGGGCTAGAGCAAGACCCTACCTTGAAAAAAACAAAGAAAAGAAAGAAAGAAAAAGAAAAGCAAGAGCCTTCAAGCACCAAACCACCTCCCCAGCCCAATATTTTGGTTAAAAAATATATTTTTTTAGACCTGGAGAGATGGCTTAGCGTTTCAGGCACTTGCCTGCAAAGTCTAAGGAATGCCTGTTCGAATCTCCAGATCTGACTTAAGCCAGAAAACACAGTAACGCAAGAGTACAATGTTGTACATGCCCACAACGAGGTGCACACATCTGGAGTTCATTCACAGGGGCTGAAGACCCTGGAGGGCTCATTTGCTCTCTCTCCTTTCCGCCCTCCCTCTCTCTCTCCCTCTCTCTCTCTCTCAAAAATAAACTTTATGGGTTGGATGGATGGCTTAGTGGTTAAGGTGTTTGCCTACAAAGCCAAAGGACCCAGGTTCGATTCCCCAGGACCCACATTAGCCAGATGCACAAGGGGGCACATGCATCTGGAGTCCATTTGCAGTGGCTGGAGGTCCTAGCACACTCATTCTCATTCTCTCTCTCCCTCTCTCTCTCTCTCTCTCTCTCTCTCTCTCTCTCTCTCCCTCTTTCTCTGTCAAATAAATAAAATAATTTTAAAAAATTTTTTAAAGGCAGGAAGAAGCCGGGCGTGGTGGCGCAAGCCTTTAATCCCAGGACTCGGGAGGCAGAGGTAGGAGGATTGCCATGAGTTTAAGGCCACCCTGAGACTCAATAGTGAATTCCAGGTCAGCCTGGACTAGAGTGAGACCCTACCTCTAAAAAACAAAAAAACAAAAAAACAAAAAAAAAACAAAAAGAAGAAAACTTATATACTTGGTCCTCAGCTCCGGGCGCTGTGTGGGAAGGTTGTGGAACCTTTAGGAAGCGGAGCCTTGGTGGAGGAAGGGCGGGAGCTCACCCTCATTTCCTGTTCTTCCTCTGCTTCTTGACTCTGGCAACTCTGTTCTAGCTCCTCCACCACACCTTCCCTGCCCTGAAACTTCCCCTCAAAACTGGAATCCAAGCCAGGCATGGTGGTGTACACCTTTAATCCCAGCACATAGAAGGCTGCTAGGAGGATCACTGTGAGTTCAAGGCCACCCTAAAACTAGTAAATTTCAGATCAGCCTGGGCTACAGTGAGAACCTACCTCAAAATAAATAAATAAAATAACTGGAATCCAGGGCAGGACTGGAGAGGTGGCTCAGTGGTTAAAAAGGTGCTTTCTTCCAAACCCTGATGACCCAGATAAAGCCAAATGCACAAAGTGGCCCGCCCATGCATCTGGAGTTCATTTACAGGGGCAGGAGGCCCTGGCACACCCATGCCTGCTTTCTCTATGTCTTCCTCTTTCTCCCAATCTCTGTCTCAAATAAAATTCAAACAAATAAACAAAAAACTGTAGTCCAAAAAAGCCAGGGTGTGGTGGCACATGCCTTTAATCCCAGGACTCTGGAGGCTGAGATAGGGAGATCTCCTTGAGTTCAAGGCCAGCCTGGAACTACAGAACTACAGAGTGAGTTCCAGGTCAGCCTGGCTAGAGTGACACCCTAACTTGAAAAAAGAAAAGAAAGAAGAGAAGAGGGGAGGGAAGGGAAGGGGAAAACTGTAAGCCAAAAATAAATCCTTTCCTTCCTTAAGTCTTTTGTTTGTTTGTTTTGTTTTTTTGAGGTAGGGTCTTGCTCTAGCCCAGGCTGACCCGGAATTCATTCACTATGGAGTCTTGGAAAATGGAATGTGAAAGGAATGGGGTGATCCCTCAGTACAATGCAGGTGCTTAACTAAGTAATGGGATGATCCCTCAGTACAATGCAGGTGTTTACTGTTACCTAAGGAATGGGATGAGCCCTCTGTGCAATGTACCATGGCCTCCCTGCATCTCTTTGTTTCTAAATATCTTTGTGATTACATAGCATAGATGTTTCTTGCCTCAGTTCCGCCTATGTGACCTATGTGACTTCTTATAATAGCCCCCCCCCCCCCCCTTGTTTAACAGTATGTAACTTTGTGGATTAACTCCCGTCCTGTTTTACTATAAACATCAAGTGGTTATTTCCAACAAAAACTGACCCTCAGAACAGATCAGGGCTGCATCTTGAGATCCCGAACTCTGGGATGCAGACCTGATGCACCGGCTTTCTTATTTTTCTCTCTTTTTACCCAATAAAACTTTGCCTCACGTTCTGTGAGTCAGTAGTCTTACTTGTGTGACTTTGGACCCCATAACAGTCTCAGGCTGGCCTCGAACTCACATCAATCCTCCTATCTTTGCTCCCGAGTGCTGGGATTAAAGGCATGCACCACCATGCCTGGCTACTTAAGTCATTTTTTTTTTATCAAGTATTAGTTTTCAGTAACGAGAAAGTAACCGGTAAAGAACTGAGGAAGACCCCTGGCCTCCGAATGCACACACACACATATAAGACCACACATGCACATACATGCACAAAAAAGATGCATGCTGCAGGTTTGAATGCTTATGGTTTATGACTTAGCAAGTGTTAAAGAGAGACAGGCACCTCCAAACTGCATTAGCTAAGAGGATTTCTCCTGGAACATCTGAGCCTTGGAATCACATTCCCCGATCGATGCCTGAGCTACAAGAAAGCAGGGTGCAACCCCCTAGCTCAACCTCTGCTCGAAACAGGAAGTGGCACTGGCTCACAGGGGTCAGCACCTGGGCGGAGCAGCTCTGTGTTGAAGGCTGACAATTCCTTTTCCAAAATGCTTAAAGTTTTTGACGTCTTCCCATCTTGCAGAATCAGCATATACCCTAGGAGAGATCTTGAGGCTGATATCCAAGTTAATCTTGTCAACTTGATGGGATTTATAATCTCTATGGAAACAAGCTTCTTGCCCCGTCTGTGTGGGAGATTCTAAATGAGGTTAATGGACGTGAGAAGACTTACCCTAATCATGGGCGGGGCCATCTTCCAAGGGCAAGGAGTTCTGGAATGTGTAAGAAAGAATAAAGCAACCAGGGGAGATGGCTCAACAGGTAAGACCAACTGCTATGCAGGCATGAGGAGGGCCTGACAGGGTCTTAGTCTCATCATTAGCACACACGTAAAAAGCTAGGCATGAGCTGAAAAAGATATATATATAAAGCTAGGCACGACCATGCATACTTGTAATCTCAGTCCTGTGGAGCGTGGAGGCAGGAGAATTGCCAGGGCTCGCTGGTCAGCCAGTCTGTGGTAGTTTGAATGCACGTCTCCCAATAGACTCCAAATGTTTTTATTTGTTTATTTATTTTTTCAAGGTAGGGTCTGGCTCTAGCCCAGGCTGACCTGGAATTCACTATGCAGTCTCAGGTTGGCCTCGAACTCACGGTGATCCTCCTACCTCTGCCTCCCCAGTGCTGGGATAAAAAGGCGTGCGCTAACCACACCAGGTTTGATTCAGATGTTTTATTAAAGCTGGAAACTTGGATTTCTAGCTGCCTTGCTGGAAGAGGTGTTACTGTGGGCAGATCGTGGGGTCCAGCTCTAAGGCATGACTGGGGACAGATCTGATTTCCAGGCCAAAGGAATGCAGAGAAAGGCCTGAGTTCTGCCTGGGTCTCTGCTGTCTGCTGTCAGTGTTGTGCTTGCTTGTGGTGCAGGTGTGTGGGGGTGTCTCTCTGCTTGGATCGCTTCTTCTGCCATTGGTGGAACTTCCCCTGGATCTGTAAGCCTGAAATAAATCCCGTTCCTTCCATAAACTGTGTCCATTTGGAAGTTCATCCCAGTCACGTGGAACTGACTACAACACAGTCTGATTAAAAACTGGCAGCTCTGGGGCTGGAGGGACGGCTTAGCAATTAAGGCATTTGCCTGCAAAGCCAAAGGACCCAGGTTCGGTTCCCCAGGACCCACGTTAGTCAGATGCACAAGGGGGCGCATGCGTCTGAAGTTCGTTTTCGGTGGCTGGAGTCCCTGGCACACGTATTCATTCTTATTCTCATTCTCTCTCTCTCTCTCTCTCTCTCCCCACCTCTTTCTCTGTTAAATAAATAAATATATTTTAAAAATTGCAGTTCTGGGGCTGGAGAGATGGCTCAGAGTTTAACGCACTTGCCTACAAATCCTGACAACTGGGTTTGATTCCCCAGTCCCCATATAAGGGCGGATGCACAAAGTGGTGTATGCATCTGGAGTTCGTTTGCAATGGCTGGAGGCCCTGGTGGATCCCATTCTTTCGGTCTGCCTCTCTCTTCTCTCTCTGCTTGCAAATCAATAAGTAAATAAAATGACAGCTCTAGGTTCAGTGTGAGACTGTCTCAAAGAAAAAAACACGGAAGAGTGGTGGAGGAGGAGACGTAACACTCTCCTCCGGCCCGCATATGCACACGCACACACGTGCATCTATCCACACACTTAGACACACTGTCCATTTACACCCCTCCACAAAAGAGGAGACACGAGGCTGAGCACCAGCATTCACCTCTCTTCTTTCTACCTGTGGATGCCAGGTGACCAGCCACCTCGCAGTCCTCCCACCACGCCTCTCCTACCACGACAGACCGTGTCCCCTCCAACCGTGAGCCGAGCTAAACCCTTCCTCCCTTAAGCTGCATGTGTCAGGTATTTTGTCACAGCAACGAGAAAAGTAACTACTGTGAAGCCTGAGCACACAAATCATGACTGCACACTTACGCGCACAAACCACAGGAAATTTTACACGGTGTTTTTAGAGCGCCTGCATTTGGACCACAACCCATCGCCGTGAGGTTGGGTATTCGTGCTCGTGACGTTTTGGATCTGGGAGCATTCTGGATTTGAGATTAGGGGTACTCAACCTGTTAAGGAAAGCCTGACCCTTGAGCTGGGCGCGGCGACGCACGCCTTGAATCCCAGCACTCGGGAGGCAGAGGTAGGAGGATCGCCATGAGTTTGAGGTCTGAGACTACATAGTGAATTCCAGGTCAGCCTGTGCTAGAGCGAGATCCTACCAGAAAAATAAATAAATAGAGCCGGGCGTGGTGGTGCACGCCTTTAATCCCAGCACTCGGGAGGCAGAGGTAGGAGAATCGCCGTGAGTTCGAGGCCACCCTGAGATTCCATAGTGAATTCCAGGACAGCCTGGGCTAGAGTGAAACCCTACCTTGAAAAACCAAAAAACCAAAAAAACAATAAATAAATAAATAAAAAAATAAATAAATAAATAAAATTTTGAAAATTCAATGCAGATAAAGGCCGGGCGTGGTGGCGCACGCCTTTAATCCCAGCACTCGGGAGGCAGAGGTAGGAGGATCGCTGTGAGTTCGAGGCCACCCTGAGACTCCATAGTGAATTCCAGGTCAGCCTGAGCTTGAGAGACCCTACCTCGAAAAACCAAAAAAAAAAAAAAAAAAAAATGCAATGCAGAGAAGCTCCTGGGCTTGGCTTTACCTAAACACAATAGCTTTCGCTGCCTCTCAAAGTGCTTTTGAGGAAGTATGCCACTGTCATCCCCGACGTTAGAACACGTGAGGGAGAAAATTAAACTCTAATCACTCCCTGCATGATGGAACATAGGAGATTTTTCTTCATTTCCTCCTGTCCCCAGAGACTCCACTACCTGTTGAAGAGTCCAAATTATTCATTTTTTTTTAAAGAAAATTTTACCTTCTGTTAAAATCTAATTGGGCTCCTGTGGCTTTAGCAAACTGAGTGGATTTTCAGTCTATCAGATCAACCGGCCCGATTCCCTCCAAAGCAGTAAGGAAGGCTGGAGAAATGACTCAGAGGGTGAAGTGTTTTTGCTGCACAAGCAGGAGGACCTGAACTCCATCCCCAGAACCCAGGTAACGAGCATGGTGCCCCGAGCCTGGCATCCCCGCGAGTGGGGGGTGGGAACAGGCAGAGCCCGGCAGCAAGCTGGCTGACTAGTCTGGCTGAATTGGTGAGGTCTGGGTTCCGTGAGAGAATAAAGAGCATAAAGAATAAATGGGGGGGGGGGCTGGAGAGATGGCTTAGCGGTTAAGCGCTTGCCTGTGAAGCCTAAGGACCCCGGTTCGAGGCTCGATTCCCCAGGACCCACGTTAGCCAGATGCACAAGGGGGCGCACGCACGCATCTGGAGTTTGTTCACAGTGGCTGGAAGCCCTGGCGCGCCGGTTCTCTCTCCCTCTCTCTCTCTCTCTCTGTCTCCCTCTTTCTCTCTCTCTGTGTCACTCTCAAATAAATAAATTAAGATGAACAAAAAATATTTAAAAAGAATAAAGAGGGTGGAAAGTAATTGAGGAAGACACCCGATACCAGCCTCTGGCCCCCACAGGAATGAGAGCACACATATGAATACATAAAGACACATGCACCCACACTATACACGGAACATGCAAGCAAAAACAGTAATAAAGAAGCCAGGGCGTGGTGGCACACGCCTTTAATCCCAGCACTCGGGAGGCAGTGGTAGGAGGATTGCCATGAGTTCAAGGCCACCCTGAAACTACATTGTGAATTCTAGGTCAGCCTGGGCTACAGCGAGACCCTACTTCGAAAAACTGAAAATACATATATATAGTAATAAAGAAAAGAGGAACAAATTAACAGCCAGTCATTGTAGCGCACACCTTTAATCCGAGCCCCCAGGAGGCTGAGGTAGAAGGATCACCATGAGTTTAAGGCCAGCCTGGGCTAGAGTGAAACCCAGCCTCAAAAATCAAGACAGGGTGGGGAGAAGGAGGGTATTACCATGGGATGCTTTTTATAATCATGGAAGTTGTTAATAAAAAAAAATTGAAAAAGAATCAAGACAGGGGACTGGAGAGATAGCCTGGCAATTAAGGTGTTTGCCTGCAAAGCCAAAGGACAACCTCGGTTCAATTCCCCAGAACCCATGTAAGCCAGATGCACAAGGTGGCACATTGCAGTGGCTGAAGGCCCTGGTGCACCCATTCTCTCTCTCTGTCTGCCTTTCTTTCTCATAAATAAATAAGTAAATCAAGATAAGCCTGCGGTGGTGGTACACACCTTTAACCCCAACACTCGGGAGACAGAGGTAGAAGGATCACTGAGTTCGAGGACAGCCTGAGACTATTATAGAGTGAGTTCAGGTCAGCCTGGGCTAGAGTCAGACCCCTCCTCAAAAAGAAAAAAAAAATACAGACAAGGAAAAGAAAAACAAAACAGGGCTCTGTCAAAGACACTAACACATACATACACCACACACACTCAAGTAATAATAATAAGTCACAAATGTAAAACAGTCTGCTTTCTTGTTTGAAGCAATACACACATGTACCCAACTCCAGAATATACTTTGGGGAGTGGGAGAAAGCAAGGGAGTAGCACAGAGCTTCCAATACTATAGAAAGCAACTCAAAGGGCTGGAGTGATGGGCTTAGCAGTTAAAGCACATGCCTGTGAAGCTTAAGGACCCAGGTTCGATTCTCCAGGTACCACGTAAGCCAGATGCACAAGGTGACGCATGCATCTGGGGGGTTCATTTGCAGTGGCTACAGGCCCTGGCACACCCATTCTCTCTCTCTCTCTCTCTCTCTCTCTCACTCTCACTCTTTCTCTCTCTCTAATAAATAAATAAAATAAAAATAAATCTTTAAAGAAGAAAGCAACTCGAAATCCCACCTCATATAGATTAAAACAAGTATAGCACAGAAAGTCCCTCCTCCCCACCTGTCAAGAGCACACAGGTTGGCAGCAGGGCGCTCCCACGGCCCGCTCGGGGCACCTTCAGCAGGTGAAGCTGACAATTATACGATTCATCATCATTATCGTTATGATATTAATAGCTACTGAACCTGTCTTTGACTAATCCTCTTGGAGACTATCAATTTCTTTACCCTGCAATGTCTGTGTGACACACAGGAAGGAAAATGCTCCACCTATTTACAGACAAGAAACTGAGGTACCAAAAGAAGGAAAAAAAGGTGTGGCATGGCATGGTGGCGCACACCTTTAATCCCAGCACTCGGGAGGCAGAGGTAGGAGGATCGCTGTGAGTTCAAGGCCACCCCGAAACTACACAGTGAATGCTAGGTCAGCCTAAGCTAGAGTGAGACCCTACCTCAAACAAACAAACAAACAAACAAACAAACAAAAATTTTGAAAAAAAAGACTAGAGAATAGTCTTTTTTTTTTTTTTTTTTTTTTTTTGCAGGGGTTGGAGGGGTTCAAGGTAGGTCTCACTCAATAGCATGCCTTCCAAGCCTAAACCCCCCTGATGCGGTATGTCTACAGTGACTCGCCATCCGAGGAAATTCCTAACTACGTAACTCTGTCTTCAAATCCAGCCAGTCAAAACAGGTACCCGAGGTCATCAAACTTCCAGAAAAACTTCACAGGGAAAAAGGTATGGGAATTTTCTGTCCTTATTTCAAAAGTCCAATCGACTTTCTTTTCATGCATACTTATATATCTATACACACATATATATGTGTATATACATATATGTGTGTGTGTGTGTGTGTATGTGTGTGTGTATGTATATATATATATATTTAGGGGTGTGTGTGTGTGTACACGCGTGACAGCAAACATCAAACTCTAAACAGGCGCCCCTCCACCCTGGGCCCGTACCACCAATTCCATGGGGAAAGGAATAGGATACTTACCACCTCACAATAGACCGAAATGCCTGGCTCCCTGAGAACCCAGGTCCGGAAACCCCAAGAACAGAAACGCTTCTTCCTCAGCCCAAACCCCCAGACTAATCTCAACCCCCTCCGCCCCTCTCCCGGAGGCAGCCCCATCCTCCCCTTTTACCTTGGAGGAGAACCAGGCGCCAGGGAACGCACAGGAGCCCCTGTGGGCATCCTCCCGCAGCGGGATGAGGCAGGAGGAGGCTCGGCTGTCAGTTCGAACCACGGCTGAGTGGGTACAGCCCATGAAGAGAACCAGGAAGCCCCCCCCCAAAACCCCAGGACAAAGTCCTGCGTGGCCCGGGAGAGGACACCTAGCTTATCCAGCCTCACGCGACCATCCGTCCATTCTCTTCTTGCGCGGAGCAACGGAGGGCACAAAACTCCCCAAATACAGGATTTGCCTCCAAAGCAGCAACACGTGCAAGAGGCATGGCCCAAGCTCTCCTTAGAATCCCGCCAGAGGGGCTCCAAGGCTGCAAACTCTGTTGTCCCCTCCACTGCCTGGCTGACACTGCCAACCTCTGGGGCACTGTCCCCAGCAGGCAGGTGGGGCAGGCTGGGCAAGCACTGGCGCCCCCGTGGCCACAACCTCTCTCCATTTTTATCTGCGAACCCCTCCTTGCAGGAGAGGCCGAGGACGCTCGGAGACTTGATGGATAGACTGTCAGGGATCTGGCAAAGGGAAACGGGGTTTTTCCCAAGAGCAAAATCTCAAAACCCAGAACAAACGCCACCAGCTCGCCTCTCTCGGACGTGCTGAAACGCCACTTCCCAGCAGCTGGGGGCGGGGAGGGAAAGAAGAATCTCGAACGCGGAGCCACACATCCCCGGACGGCTTCAAGACTCCCTTCTGCCGTGCGCTAGCCAAGGGGCCGGTTCCCCTCTCTGAGGCTGTGTCACCTGCAAACGCAGACACAGTACCTACAGGGGGGGGACTCTGCTGCCGCCCTGTACCCTCTGGTAGAGCATCCAGCACGCACAAGCCGGAGATGCTGTGACATCATCACACTTAGGGGAGTCCCCTCATGACAGAGTTTATCCATGCAGGGCTGGAGCGATGGTTCAGTAGTTAAAGGCACTTTCTGGCTAAGTCTCTTGACCCAGGTTCGATTCCCCAGTACCCAAGAAAATCCAGATGCACAAAGTAGTGCATGCATCTGGAGTTCATTTGCAGCAGCAAGAGGTCCAGGCACACCCAGATTCATGTTCTCTCTCTCTCTCTCTCTCTCTCTCTATTTTGAGGTAGGGTCTCACTCTAGCCCAGGCTGACCTGGAATTCACTATGGAGTCTCAGGGTGGCCTCGAACTCAAGGCAATCCTACCTCTGCCTCCCGAGTGCTGGGATTAAAGGCGTGCACCACCACACCCTGCTCTCTCTCTCTCTCTCTCTCTCTCTCTCTCTCTTTCTCTCTATTTCGCTCTTTCCCACTGTCACAAATAATAAATAAAAATATATTTTAAACAATCATCCATACGATGACAGTGCCAGGGAAAATCTCCATATGAGGAAACATGTGAAAGGAACTAAAACTGCATCATTTCTTCAGAACGTGTTTTGTGGTTTCTGAACATGCCATTTTCATGCAATAACAGTATGACATACTTATGTTTGCTTTTATTTTTTAATTTTTTGTTTATTTCAATTTATTTATTTGAGAGCGACAGAGAGAGAAAGAGGCAGAGAGAGAGTTATGTTTGCTTTCGTGACTGACATCAATACAGACTAAGAATCAGGGGCTGGGAAGGTGGCCTCAGTGAGTAAAGTGCTTGCCTTGAAAGCATGAAGACCTGGGTTTCATTCCTCAGCATCCAAGGAAAGGGTGGACACGGGAACCAGAGCCTGTGACCTCAAGGCTGGGGAGGCAGAGACAGAAGGGTCCCAGGATCTTGATGACTAGCTAGTCTAAGCTAACCAGTGAGCTCCGAGTTCAGTGCAAGACCCCATCTCAAAGAATAAGGTGGAGGGCTGGGGAGATGGCTCAGCAGTGAAAGGTGCTTGCTTGCAAAGCCTGCCAGCCCAGGTTCAATTCCCCAACACCCACATAAAACCATATGCACAAAGTGGCCCATGCTCCTGGAGTTTATATGCAGAGGCAGGAGGCCCTGGAGTGCTCATGCTCCTCTCTCTCTCTCCCTTTTTCTAATAGATAAATAAATAAATTTTTTTTTAAAGATGGAGAGCTGGAGAGATGGCTTAGTGGTTAAGGTGCTTGCCTTGTGAAGCATAAGGACCCAGGTTTGATTTCCCCAGAACCCACATAAGCCAGATGCACAAGGTGGTGCACGCATTGTCCGGAGTTTGTTTGGAGTGGCTAGAAGCCCTAATGCGCCCATGTTCTCTCTCTCTTTGTGCATCTTTCTCCCTCTCAAATAAGTAAATAATTTTAAATAAGTAAATAAATATGTATGTATTTTTATTTATTTATTTCAATCAATAAGTATTTATTATGGGGAAGACACCCAAAGTTGACCTCTGGCCTCCACATGGATACGCGACATGAACACACACACACACGTGTACCCACATGCGTAAATGCACACCACATGCACACGCAGAAAAAAGAGACTTGGGGAATTTGAAGCTCCCACGCTCAAAGCTGTGAAGGGCGGAGCAGCAAGGGGAGGGCGCTGCACACAGTAGGCAGCTTACGAGTGCCAGGTGTGCAGGCCTGCGCACGCGGTAACGAGACGCGGGCAGGACAGAATACGCCGCCGAGATCATCTGCCAAGGAGACGAGCAAGAAGCAAATCTCCCGAATGCTGGCGTCAGGCGTCAGCAGCTGTCTGCCAGTTGCTGAGCTGGCTCAAGACAGAGGCAGAAGAAAGATCCAGAAGGCAGGTGCCAAGCTACTAATGGAACTCGGGGATTGTTGTATGGCATCTTTCCTCTGGGCGTAACATGAAGCCGTCCCAGGGTACAGGGTGCTTTGGCCAGCACTGTGACACAAGGTCTAAGTAATGGCGATGGAGCCACTGACAAGTCCCTAGTGGAGGGAGGAGGGGAGGGTCACAAGACAGACCCTCACCTGAAGCTGCAGCAAGTGACCTTGGGAACGAGCTAGATGACACAGGAGGTGGAGGGTTGGCCGGAAGTGGGGCTCCACCATGCAGCTCCCGTGAGGCCACCGTCCGGGACGGGGTGGGACTTTGTGGTGACACAGCTGTCCTTGAGTCACCCACGCTCCTGTAAGTCACCCTCACCCTGCTCGTAAGGAACCCCAACAAACTCACTGGTTCACCAAAAAACTGGTTTTGGTGTAATGGTCCTTTGATCCGTCACCTATGCCCTACTTGGGGGAGAAGACATGCGTCCCCGTCTCTCCAGGGAGAGGTTTTTCCCTCAACAGAGTGCCACGGACATGACCCAAAGAGCGTCTGTGGCAGCCTCCGTATGAGTCACTCTTCTTGCTGCTGTGGTCGATACCCGGCAAAGGCAAGTCAAGAAGGGCAGGGCTGGTTTTGGCTCACAGTTTCAGGGGTGCAGCCCATCGCAGCAGGAAAGGCACGGCAGCAGGCACGCGAGGCAGCCAGCCACATCGAGTCCACAGTCAGGAAGCAGAGCGAGGGGAATACTGGGGCTCAAGTCGCTTTCTCCTTTCTACGTGGTCATGGACTCCAGTCCAGAATTAAGGGTGGGTCCGCCCACCTCCATTAGACACACTTAGAAAAGCCCTCGCAGTCACGCCCATGATCATTCTACATTATTTCAAACTGACAACTGAGATCACTCCTCTGCTGCGGTCAGTGCCGCGTAGCTGGGACAAACCTCCAAACAGACACAGCTCACGGGAGGAACGGGATTTATTTCAGGCTTACAGATCCAAGGGAAGGGTCTGTCAACGGTGGAAGAAGCCGGCTCCCATTCACAAATGCAAGCACAGAGACACCGGCAAGCAGCCAGCACCAGGAGCAAGTAAGTACACAGGACCAGCAGCGAAACAGCAGGGGCCCAGGCAGAGCTCGGACGGCTCTGCATTCCTTTAGGCTGGAAATCGGATCCACCCCAAACACACCTACTCCAGCCAGGTAGCTGGAAACCCAAGTCCTAATAAAACACCTGAGTCGGGATGGAGAGATGGCTTAGCGGTTAAGGTGCTTGCCTGCAAAGCCCAAGGACCCATGTTTGACTCTCCAGATCCCACTTAAGCCAGACGCACAAGGTGACCCAGCACTCAAGATAGCCCATGTGCACAAGGTAGCACACGCATCCGGAGTTTGATTACAGTAGTTGGAGGCCCTGGCATGCCAATTCTCTCCCTCTCTCCCTCTCTCCCTCTCTCTCTCTCTCTCTAAAATAAAAAAAAGTTTTAAAAAATTTCTTTACATTACAAAAGGCCACCTGAGTCTATTGGGGGACATTCATTCAAACTATCACACCTTCACACCTACCTGTCTAGGTTGTTGAGGTTGGTTGTCAAGGGGTCTGCAAAAGGTAGTAAGAACAGCAAGGTGACATGGGTGACATTTGTGGTGAAGAAACAGGATCATCCAATTAACACAGCAGGCAAGATAGGATGGGAAGGTCAGTGGCTGGTAGAATTAAAAAACAAAAAAAGAAAGGAAAAGATTTTCAAGAATCCTTTATACTCTCCCTTTCCAACTTATGACCAGCAGAATGGACCACAGAAGGAAGAGAAGCAAGAAAGAAAACGGCTGTTCTGCCATCAATGAGGTGGTGACCCAAGAATACACCATCAACATTCAGAAGCCCATCGTCCATGCAGTGGGATCCAAGAATCAGGCCCCTTGTGTACTCAGAGAAATCTGTCAACTTGCTATGGAGACAGGGACTCCGGATATGTACGTGCCTTGACACCAGGCTCTTGCCTCTGCAAACGAACTCCAGACACATGAGTTACTTTGTGCTGGAGTTCATTTGAAGTGGCAAGAGACCCTAGCATGCCCATATTCTCTCTTTATATATATGTATATTTATTTGTAAATAAAAACATTTTTTTAGGGCTGGAGAGATGGCTTAGCAGTTAAGTGCTTGCCTGTGAAGCCTAAGGCTCGATTCCCCAGGAACCATGTTAGCCAGATGCACAAGGGGGCGCACGCATCTGGAGTTCGTTTGCAGTGGCTGGAGGCCTTGGTGCGCCCATTCTCTCTCCCTCTCTCTCTGTCACTCTCAAATAAATAAATAAAGATGAACAAATAAAAATTTTAAAGCACATTTTTTAAAACCACCCAGCATGTTCTCTACACTGAAAACAGCAATTCAACTGCTTATTCTAGAGCAAAGTACCAATTAAAATAATATAAATTAGCTCAACTGAATCAAAACTGTATCACATTGGGTTTTTTAATATTTATTTATTTATTTGAGAGGGAGAGAAAGAAAGAAAGGCAGACAGAGTGGGCACGCCAAGGCCTCCAGCCCCCCACAAATGAACCTTAGGCACATGCGCCACCTTGTGCATCTGGCTTACGTAGGTACTGAGGAACTGAACCTGGGTCCTTAAGCTTCACAGACAAGCACTTTAACCACTAAGTTCTCTCTCCAGCCCCACCACTTTTTTTTTAAATCATTTTGTTTATTTATTTACTTATTTGAGAGAAGGAGGGAGGGAGAGAGAGAGAGAGAGAGAGAGAATGGGTGTACCACTGCAAACGAACTCCAGATGCATGCACCCCCTTGTGCTTCTGGCTTACATGGGTCCTGGGGAATCGAACCGAGGTCCCTTTGGCTTTGAAGGCAAGCGCCTTAACCGCTAAGTCATCTCTCCAGCCCCCAGCCCTTTTTTTATGGAGGTTGAAGAGATTGACACAGGGTCTCACTATGTAGCCAGAGCTGACCTCAAACCCTTGGTGATCCTCCTGCTTCAACCTTCACAGTGTTAGGATTATAGGGTGTACCACCACACCCAGGAAAAAATAATGCTTTTAACCTAAAGGTCTCATGCCCTACACTTGGGAGTTAGAAGATCAGGAGTTCAAGGTCATCCTTTGCTACATGGAAAATTCTAGGCCAGCCTAGGCTATATCAGACCCTGTCGCAAAAACAACAATAATAAAAGTCTCAGATCTTGACCTATGATCATCTTCCTGGGAAGTGCCCGTCTTTTCCTTTCAGGTAAGGTAGGCAGCCAAAGTTTAAAATTATGTCGGAGAAGGGATGCAGCAAAATTGTTGCACTTTATTGCGATAATAAAAGAATCCTCAAACTTTATTGTTTTAATAAAAGCTGTTCTTAAATTGTGTTTTATTTACTTAATTTGATGGTGGGTTTAGGAGGGCGATGTTTTACACTTACTTTGAAGTACTCTAAAGGTAATTATCTGTGAAAATTCTAGAAGAAAAAAAAAAGTCGCCCAGGGCTTAATGGACATGAAAGTGAAATTGCCCAGTAGCAGGAACATCTGAAGCAAGCCCAGACCACTTTACTCACTGGGAATTTGCCAAGCATACACTCAGCCTAACGGAGTCTCCCAGAGACCTGCTCCATAAGAAACCGGGTATGAATTACCTACCACAGGACGCCCTTCCACGTCTCAACCTGGGTCTTCGCACCCCAAGGTCCCTATGGGAGACGACAGCATGCCTTTTACACAGCAACTTGGGAGAGGAATTTTTTATTTTTTTTTTATTTTTTGAGGTAGGGTCTCACTCTAGCCCAGGCCTCGAACTCACGGCGATCCCCCTACCTCTGCCTCCCAAGTGCTGGGATTAAAGGAGTGCGCCACCACGCCCGGCTGGAAATAAGTTTTTAAACCGGCAATCATGCTGGTATGTTACCCCGTGAGATGCTTGAGTTGGTTTTCAGGAATACATGAGGTTTCACATGGACCCATTAACCGACCCCTTTCAGCCTGCGGTGGCTCAGATCACCTTCCCTGCCATGCGGACCAAGGCGCGAACCGACCAAACACCCCACCCCCCCACCCCCCCACCCCCCCCACCCCACCCACCCCCCCCACCCCCCCCACCCCCACCCCCCCCCCCGCCAACCAGAGGGGCCACCCTGCACGCGTCACGAACCACGCTACTCAGTTCAAATAAAGGAGAGGCAGAGAGAGCGCTGTGTCCCCGGAGAGCGTGAAACTGGGAACACTTCCCAACTATAGCAAGCAAAATCGATTCAGAGGGACGAGAATAGAAGTAGCACACAGGAACTGGAAAGAAATTTGGAATTATCAAAAATCGCCGAGGACATTTAGTCTGCAGACTTTCAAACGAAGAACATGTTGAGACGCAGGATGGTGGTGACTCCTTGGTGGATAGTCAGCCTCCCTGCGGGCGTCAGCACCTGCTTGACCCACTTGAGACTCCTCAGTGGGGAATCATCCTATGGACATCAGGGCCAGCTTGCCCTGTCCATATAAAATCTCTCATCGATGTTCCACACGGAAACAAGCCCAGCTCCCAGGAAATCAACCTGCTCTTTCTTTCTTTGATCCCTCTCCTTCCATTCAGCCTCCCTTTATTTCTTTCTTTTTCTCACTCTCTCTCTCTTTCCTTCCTTCCTTAAGCTTTCCAGGCAAGTGCCTTAACCGTTGAGCCAGCCTCCAAGTTACAAGCTTTTAATAAAACACCTGAGTCTCTGGGAGACATGCATTCGCTACACTGAAGATGACCTTGAACTTCTGGTCCTCCTGCCTCTACCTCGTGAGTACTGGGATTGCGGACGTGTGCCACCGCGCTTTTGGTTGCTGCCGTACTGGGGGTTCTGTGGTCTCCAGTCCCCACAAGACTGGGGTTGCAGTGGCGTGTGGCCACGCCCAGCCGCTGACAGGAGCACTGGGGAGTCTAACTCAGGCAGTCTCAGACCCTCTCCCGGCCTCTCACTTGAGCAGCAAGCGCTCTTAGCCACTGAGCCCTCTCCCCAGGCCCAACAGAAGGTTTTAATAAACACTTCTCCAAAGGAGATATGTGAATGGCTAATAAGGGCAAAAGAAGCTACACAACATCACTCTTTATGAGGGAAATGCAAGTGAAAGGCGCAAGGAGGTGCCACCTCACACCCAGTCCCCGTAGCTGCTAGGACCAACACTGACAAGGTGTGGAGCCCTCCTACGTCATGAGAATGGCCAACAGTGCCACAGGCTTCAGCAAACAGTCTGGTTTGTTTCTAAAATGTCAATCACTGCGCCGGGCGTGGTGGCACACGCCTTCAATCCCAGCACTCGGGGGGCAGAGGTAGGAGGATCACCATGAGTCGAGGCCACCCTGAGACTCCATAGTGAATTCCAGGGTCAGCCTGGACCAGAGTGAGACCCTACCTCGAAAAACAAACAAACAAAAACAGTTAATCATTGAATTACCATATGGCCCAACAATTCCACATTTAAGTATATATTTAAAAAAATTAAAAACAGAGGTGGGGGGGTTGCTAGAGAGATAGCTTAGCAGTTAATGTGCTTGCCTGTGAAGCCTAAGGACCCGTGTTCAACTCCCGAGATTTCATGTAAGCCAGATGCACCGAGTGACGCATGTGCAAGGTCGCACATGTGCACAAGGTGGTACACGTGTCTCCAGTTCAATTACAGTGGCTGGAGGCCCTGGCACACCAATTCTCTCTCTCTTTTTCGCTCTCATGCTCTCATTCTCTCTCATTAAAAAAAGGCCAGTCTGTTGAGCTTGACTCAAAAAAAAAAAAAAAAAAAAAAAAACAGGGATAGAGAGATTTCTCAGTGGTCAGTGGTTACAGCACTTGCTTGCAAATATCTGATGGCCTGAGTTCAATGCCCCAGTACCCACGTAAAGCCAGATGCACGAAGCGGCACATTCATCTAGAGTTTGTTTGCAGTGGAAGGAGGCCCTGGTGCACCCATCCTCTCTTTCTCTCACCCCTTCTCTCTCAAATAAATAAGAAAATAAAAATATTTATTCTCTGTCATCTCTCTCTCCTTCCAAACAAATTTTAAAGACTTAAACAATTAAAAACAGGGGCTACAGAGACTGCTTAGTGGTTAAGGTGTTTGCCTGTAAAGCCAAAGGACCCAGGTTTGATTCCCCACGTAAAGCCAGAAGCACAAGGGGGCACAAGCATCTGGAGTTTGTTTGCAGTGGCTGGAGGCCCTGAAGTGTCCATTCCCTCTCTAATAAATAATCAAATAAAAATAAATATTTTTAAAAGAATTTAAAACATACATAAGGGGCTGGAGAGATGGCTAAACGGTTAAATCACTTGCCTGCAAAGCCAAAGGACCCAGTTCAATTCCCTAGTACCCACATAAAACCAGATGCACAAGGTGGCATATGTGACTAGAATCTGTTTGCAGTGGCTAGGGGCCCTGGTACGCCCATTCTCTCTCTCTCTTAAATAAATAGACTTAAAAAAAATTTTTTTAAAAGCATACACAAGAACCTGCATACAAAAGGTCATAGCTACATTAATCACAATTGCCAAAAAGTGAAAGTGGGGCCAGGCGTGGTGACGTACTCCTTTAATCCCAGCACTCAGGAGGCAGAGGTAGGAGGATTGCTGTCAGTTCGAGACCAGCCTGAGACTGCAGAGTAAGTTCCAGGTCAGCCCGGGCTAGAGTGAGACCCTACCTCGGGGAAAAGAAAAAAAAGTGAAAGTGGGACTAGAGACACGGTTCAGTTGATACAGCATCTTGCCAGCATGCACGAAGCATGGTTCAATCCCCAGTATCAAATAAACTGGGTATTTGGTGTCATTTGTCAGAATATCCAAAATTCTTAGAATCCAATCCTGAGTCATCAGCAATGCCTCTCCAGGTGAATGAACTTAGGTGTTGTTTTGAGTGCGGTCAACCCAGAGGTCCTATCTATTTATCTATCTATTTATTTATTTGTTGCAAACGCAGACAGAAAGATAGAGGGAGAGATCCAGAGAGAGAGAGAATGGGCGCACCAGGGCCTATTGCCACTGCAAATGAACTCCAGACACATGTGCCACCTTATGTATCTGGCTTTATGTGGGTCCTGGGGAATCCAACCAGGCTATCAGGCATTGCAAGCAAGTGCCTTAACCATTGGGCAATCTCTCCAGCTCCCAAAGGTCATTTTTTGTGTGTATTTCTGTCGACACAAGGGGATAAGACAGGACCAGGGTGTTGGGTTAGGTGGCCCTTAGCCATGTGTCTTCAACATGGCATGGGGTGAATCCTGGTTGGCAGATGCCAGCCACGTGCTAAATCCTTTAGCAAGAGACCCAGCCCCTTCTGCACACAGCCTCTGGCTCACACCCCAGGCAACAGAGAGGCAAGAAGGCTGGAGTCCACCTCCCATAGGAAGCCTGGCTGGCTGTGAGGGGAGGGCGGGGAAGAAAAAATCAGACTTCATTTTGCCTTTAAACTCAACAATGAGATCAAATGTCCCACCCTCCTTCGCCTCCCTCCAACCCCAACAAGTCAATTCCTCAGAAGTGACCCCAGATCAAGATTCCCAGATCAAGTTACTTGACGTCCTCCATAGGGATGTCTGCTCCTGGCAACCCAGCGGGGGTACTCAGTTGGAGCTCTAAAGTCACTCCTAGGTGCTTAGCCAAGCAAGTAGGGACAGTGATATGGGGCCGACAGTGACATCACTTGACAAGACGGCTCACTGATCTTCAGCCTCCTTCTGCACTCTCCATCTCACTGTGCACTGAAGTCCCCCCGCCACTCCCCCCCCCCCAAAGAAAGCATACCTGTGTTAAAACTCTTGCACGGCTGATGAGAACCTCGGGATGGTACACAGTTGGAGTTTTGCAGCTCCAGGACCAAATGATCTTAGACTATCTTAGCCCCCTTAAGTAGTCATTTGTTGCCCACTTCTGTATGTGACCTAACGTCCTTGTGGTGATAAGGTAAGTCCTCCAGGAATGTAAAACAGACCCCTAGGCTTTTACCAACCCAAAGGCTAAGAATGTCACCAAAGAACACCAGAGGATTATTAAAGAAATGTCCCTGCTTCGCTGTAACATGCCTACTGGAAGTTTCCACCAGTGTATTTCTAAAGTCCCTTAACTTGGGGATGGAGAGATTGCTCAGTGGTTAAGGTGCTTGCCTGCAAAGCCTTAAGGACCCAGGTTTGATGCCCCAGTACCCTCATAAAGCCAGATGCACAAGGTAGTGCATGTGTCTGGAGCTAGCTCACTACAGAGGCTAGAGGTCCTGGAGAGCCCATTCTCTCTCTCTCTCTCTCTGTGGGTAGGTATGTGTGTCTACCTGCCTCTCTCTCTCTCTCTCTCAAATAAATAAAATATTTTTAAAGTATCCTTTTTAATTTTTTAAAAGATTTTATTTTCGTTTATTTATTTATTAGAGACAGATAAAGGAAGAGAGAGAGAGAGTGACAGAGAATGGGTGCACCAGGGCCTCTACCCACTGCAAATGAACTCCAGATGCATGTGCTACCATGTGCATCTGGCTTACATGGGACCTGGAAAATCGAACCTGGGTCCTTGGGCTTCACAGGCATGTGCCTTAACCGCTAAGCCATCTCTCCAGCCCTTTAAAAGTATCTTAATTTATGACCGTCTTTGCTCTGTTACTATAAAAACTTCATGAGATTATTAACACATGAACACTGAATTTGAGGTAAGTCTGTGGTCCTGGCCCATGGTCACTCATATTTGGCTTTAGAACATTGTCTCTCTTATTACCTTTGGATTGAGAGTTGTGTTTTTAAAATATCTTTATTTATTTGTTTGCAAGCAGAGAGAGATAGAAGAAAGACAGAGAGAATGGGCACGCCAGGACCTCCAGCTGCTGCAAACAAACTCCAGATGTATGTGCCACTTTGTGTATCTGGCTTTATGTGGGTACTATGTCATTAGGCTTTGCCGGCAACCCTCAAGCACTGAGCCATCTCTCCAGCCAGAGAGAGAGCTATGTTTTTAAGTGCATATCACTACGGCCTGATGGAACCAGACAACGTGACAAGAGCAGAGTCTCTAGGTGTCTTAGGGACTCTATTACTGGTGTCAGCTGTCATTGGAAGCTTGTGAAAACTTGAGCCGATCTGCACGGCTCGAAGGGGAGAGGAAGAACTTCCCCAGCCTCTCTGAGGGGGTGTCAGATCCCAGTCACCAATTTTAGGACAGAGCTCTAAGACCACCAAAGTCTTACATGAGTTAACATGCAACTATCATTATTTCAAAAGGGGCGGTGGGGGGCGGGGAGACAAGGCTTGTGAATTCCAGGGCTTCTGGCATGAATATTTATACAGATATTCCCTGAAACCCAGCGGCTTTCGTTGCTCATTCAAGACCTCCTAAGACTCATAATAAATCTAAATCCCTACATTAGACAATCATACTCCTCCCATGACCAAGTCTGCATAAGACTTTACCACAAAACTTGCATTTAAATTTAGAATTACCTAGCAAGAACAAAGAACCTCAAGGACAGATCAACCTGATCAAACCAAACCACGGTGTCCTCCAACATTCTTTAGAACCTGTCACCCTAGGCATGGCCATCCCTACCTGTGCTGGGTGAGTAAAAGGTCATGAGTAGGAGACAGTAAGATGGATCACTGGAGCCCAGAGTAGTAAAAGCTGCGCTGGGAGCCTGGGGAAAAGTCCTGGAAGTCCAGAGAAAGGGCTAACTCTACATTTCTTTGCCAAAATTATTCATAAATGGAGCCGGGTGTGGTGGTGCACGCCTTTAATCCCAACACTCAGGAGGCAGAGGTAGGAGGATCACCATGAGTTCGAGGCCACCCAGAGACTACATAGTGAATTCCAGGTCAGCCTGGACTATAGTGAGACCCTGCCTTGAAAAACAAAAACAAAAAAAATATTCATAAGGGCTGGAGAGATAGCTTAGCGATTAAGCGCTTGCCTGTGAAGCCTAAGGACCCCGGTTCGAGGCTTGATTCCCCAGGACCCACGTTAGCCAGATGCACAAGGGGGCACACATGTCTGGAATTTGTTTGCAGTGGCTGGAAGCCCTGGCGCGCCCATTCTCTCTCTATCTATCTCCCTCTTTCTCTCTGTGTCTGTCGCTCTCAAATAAATAAAATAAAAATAAACAAAAAAATTTTAAAAATATATTCATAAAAGGAAAAATATTTTACTATACCTTCCATGTTGTTTGATGGGTAAAATACCCGCAGAGATACACACACACACACACACACACACACACACACACACTGTGGTAGTGTGAACATAAAATGTCCCCCATGGCCTCATGTGTTTGTGATTAAGCCTCATACTCAATCCCCATCTAGTGGAGCCTTTGGGAAGTGGAGCCTTGCTGGAGGAGGTGTGTCACTGGGGACAGACTTTGAAGTTTATTAGCCAGGCTCCAAGCTCAGTATTTAGACTACCTCTACCCACCTATGTGCCAAGCTGTTGAAGGAGGATAGGAGAAAGCTAGTTTCTTTTAGACAGTTTTAGTTAGAAATTGAGGCCCAGAGAGAACCAGGAGATGTCACCCCACATGCCACCTCACCCTGGCACAAGAACAGAACTCTTGGCAGAAATGGAACCCATGTCTGATCGAGACTGATCTACAGAGTTTCCCTGCTTTCCACAGTCTAGCATGCTACCTGGATGGGCTGGCCCGGGTGGGCTGGTTCTGGGATCCACCCTCCAAATCTACAAACCAGACGGGTCTTCCCCTTGCCTGCGAAGGGTGCTGGCTTCTTCCCGTCGCTGGCTCCCATCCACTCTGCTCTGTCTTCTCCTGGCTCTACCTGTCTCCCTTCTTCACAGGGGCAAAGGGGAGTCTGGCATCCCCCTCACCCAGCCTGGCTGGGTGGGGGAGGGGAGAGCATAAAACAGTTTCATCCGTGAGAAATTTTCTGCTTGCCTCTGCTTTATACTTTGGAGCAACTTCTCACTTTGATTACATGCAGATTCTCCTCTGGTCTCTGAGTCTACCGTGTGTGTATTTCCCTTACACACTAGATCTACCACTACCACGTGAGCACTCTCTCTAACTCCAGGCCTGCTACCTGTGTAATTGCCTTAAACTCAGGGTAACCAGGAGTGTAGCTTTCTTCTTTATTCATTTCTCCTCTGAATTTCTTGGTCTTTTCTTTGACATGTTCCCTCCTGTTCTTCCTTTGAGCCTCGCCGTTTGCCTCTTAACTACCTCCATAGGAAAGCGCCCAACAGACGCCATGTGCATTCCTTTGAAATCTCCTTCCCAGACTCCTCCGCATGCTTGCAGCTTGACTCTAGTCTCTCCCTAGAAGCTTCTGTTTCTCCTACGTGAGCTTTCCACACGCCTGCAACTTTAATCTCTCTTCAAAGGCCTCAGTTTCTCTTAAATCCCAAACTCCCTTAAATAAACCCCACAATTTCAGATTGCCCCCTAAGTAAACTTAATAATTCATAGTCTATCCTTCCTCAGTCTGTCTTTATTAATTCTTTATTAAAGGTAGGACAGCGGGCTGGAGAGATGGCTTAGCGGTTAAGAGCTTGCCTGTGAAGCCTAAGGACCCCGGTTCAAGGCTCAGCTTCCCCAGGACCCACGTTAGCCAGATGCACAAAGGGGTGCACGCATCTGGAGTTCGTTTTCAGTGGCTGGAGGCCCTGGCATGCCCATTTTCTCTCTCTATTTCTGCCTCTTTCTCTCTCTGTCTGTCGCTCTCAAATAAATAAAATAACAAAAAAAAATTTTTTTTTAAATAAAGGTAGGACAGAATCCAAAACTTAGGAGCTCATAAATTCTGGGCCACCCCTCCTGAACCCCCAAATCCCTCATCAGTGGGACACCCAGCCTGTGCTCTGCTATGCCACGATGAAACTTCCTTTGAGACGTCAAGCTGAAATGAGCCCTCCCCTTCCCCATGCTGCTTTTGGTTTGGATAGGAGGACTGTTGTGAGTTCAAGGCCAGCTTGGGACTACAGAGTGAGTTCCAGGTCGGCCTGGGCTAGAGCCAGATCCTACCTCGAAACAAACAAATGGGAACAAAAAAAAAAAAAGATAGAAAGTCTTCCTGAGAGTGACCCCAGGACCCTCCTCTGCCTCCGGGTGTGCACGCATGCCCACACACCCTCACACACGTACAAAGGCGGCATCCTAAGCAGCCGTAGGAACACCGTTCGCCAGTCTACCAGGCAGGCTCTGGACTGCTGGGAGAGAAGGAGGAAGAGACACGGTGACTGTGGTCCTAATGACCACAGTGCCAAGGAAGCATTCGTCCTGCCGTCAACGGAGGTCAAGGTTCTGTTCATCTTAAGGCAAGCTTCATTTTTAACCCTTCCTTTTACCTCATCCACTTCCGAGTAGCAACATCTTGTTCACAATGTGAAATTTTCAGCAAGCGCCTATAACCACTGAGCCATCTACCCAGCCAACAATGTGAAATTTCTTGTTCTCCATGTTCCCAGATTAGAAACCCTATAGGCGTGAAGTTCCAATTTTTATTTTGCTTCTTTTACTAACAGATTGAACAGGATTCTTGCAATGAATCAGAGAATTTATAAAGGAAATCAAATTTCTCCTCACAGACTCTTCAAATTCTTCTTTTTCCCAGACATTAGCTGGCCTTCACCTCCCCTTCCCGCCAGTGATTCATCAAATACCAAGACTCTCAAATCTGGTTCCCTAGCCTACTTCCCACTCCCAGAACAAATTCCAGATGAGCTGGTAATTTAAACATAATCATTGAACTATGAACTCGCTAAAAGAAAAGAATGAATGTGTTCACAATTTTGGCACAAGAGAAACCCTTACTAAACACAGTGCAAAAGCCAAAAATGAAAATCTTCATAAACTTGACCATAAAAAACTAAGTGTTCCACTCAGAAAAAAAAAAAAAATTCAAATTCAAAGGCAGTGAGGTAGAGAGGCACCTACCTGTAAAACCCCAGTACTTGGAAGACTGAAACAAGAGGAGAGTTAGAAGTTCAAGGCCAGCCAAAGGACCCATGTTCAATTCCCAGGACCCACGTAAGCCAGATGCACAAGATGGCTCATGCATCTGGAGTTCATTTGCAGTGGCTGGAGGCCCTGACATGCTCATTCTCTCCCTCTCCCCCCCCCTCATATCTCTGCCTCTCTCTCAAATAAATAAAAATATTTTTTAAATTTTTATTTATTTGAGAGAGAGAGAGATAAATAGGCAGGTAGAGAGAAGAGACAGAGAGAGGGGGAGGGAGGAAGAGAATGGGCATGCCAGGGCCACCAGCTGCTGCAAACAAACTCTAGATGCATGTGCCCCTGTGGTAGTTTGAATAGATGACCCCCAATATATTCAGTTCTTTATTGTTTGTAATTTGTATCTGCAGCCACCTGGCTGGAGGCAGTGTCACTGGGTGGATCTTAAGGTGTGGTGGTGGGTTTCAGATTTCAATCTAAAGATATGCAAAGTGTGCCTAGCTGGAGTTCCTGAAGTGTGCTGTGCTGTGTGTCTTTTGACTTTTGGAATGTGCTTCTCTCTCTCTTCGCCTGGTCCTGTGAGGGCAGGCCAGCCTCTTCTGCCATTATGGAACTTCCCCTGGATCTGTAAGCTTCAATAAATATCCCTTCCTCCATAACTGTGCCTGGTCTGGAAGTTCATCTCAGTGAACCTGAAGCTGTCTGCTACAGCCCCCTTGTGCATCTGGCTTACGAGGGTCCTAGGGAATCAAACCTGAGACCTTTGGCTTTGCAGACAAGCACCTTAACTGCTAAGCCATCTCCCCAGCCTAAAAATAAAATTGAAAAAAAAAAAAAAGGGAGAGACCTGAATATGTAAGTGCTCTACTGGGAGAATATATCTAACAGTACAAATAACAGGCAAAACCCACACCAAAGAAAAATGGCCTTCATAAGCAAGGAGCAACTACAAATACAGAAGGCAAAACGGGGCTGGAGAGATGGCTTAGCTGTTAAGGCACATGCCTGCAAAGCCTAATGACCCAGGTTCGATTCTCCAGGTCCCATGTAAGCCAGATGTACACAGTGACGCATGCTTCTGGAGTTCGTTTGCAGTGGCTAGAGGCCCTGACATGCCCATTCTCTCTCTCTCTCTCTCTCTCTCTCTCTCTCTCTCTCCCCGCACCCCCATCTCTAATAAATAAATAAATATAAATAAATCCTAAAAAAAAAGGCAAAATGAACTCAAAAGAAAAACACTTGAGCCGGGAGTGGTGGTGCATGCCTTTAATCCCAGCACTCGGGAGGCAGAGGTAGGAGGATCACCATGAGTTCAAAGGCCATCCTGAGACTACATAATGAATTCCAGGTCAGCCTGAGCTAGAGTGAGACCCTACCTCGAAAAAAAAAAAAAAAAAAAGTTCTGAAGAAGTAAGACATCTCTATCACACCCTGCAAGGTTCAGGGACCATTGCGGAAGCGGTGGGGGAAAGAACATAAGAGCCAAAGGAAGGGGACGCGTGCTGACAACACCATCTTCCAGACACAACGCGGCCTTGATATTCATGACCTCATAGTGATATAAGGAGCGGGGGAGGGGGGGTGGGGGGGCGGAATTGATGGCATCAAAATAGAAGAGAGGCTATTTGGAAAGAAAGGATTCAGTGGAGGAGGGATTCAGGAGGGGGGAAAGGGAGAGTACTGGGAGAGGATTGTGATCACGCTATATTGTCTATATGTACATAAGCTGCCAATAAAAAGTTTTTAGGAAACTACTCATTTCCTTGTTGAACCGGTTCCGCTTCATGAAAATAAACAACGGGGGTTGAGGCTATAGCTCAGGGGGTAAAGTGTTAGTCTAGCATGTGACAGGCCCTGGGTTTGAGCCCCAGCACTCCATAAACAGGATATGGTGAAGAAAGAAACAATGTAAATATAATGACTGTGAAGAAATCATTTTAGGGGCTGGAGAGATGGCGCAGCGGTTAAGGCGCTTGCCTGCAAAACCTAAGAACACGAGTTCTATTCCCCAGTGCCCACATAAAACCAGATGCACAAGGTGGTGCATGCATCTGGAGTTCGTATGCAGTGGCTACAGGCCCTGGTGCACCCATTCTCTCTCTATCTGCCTCTTTTTCTCGCTCTCATAAATAAAATATCAAAATAAAATTAGCCGGGTGTGGTGGCGCACGCCTTTAATGCCGGCACTCAGGAGGCAGAGGTAGGAAGATCACCATGAGTTCAAGGCCATTCTGAGAGTACATAGTGAATTCCAGGTCAGCCTGGGCTAGAGTGAGACCCTACTTTGGAAAAAAAAAAAAATCAGATTGTATGTGGGGACAGAAGAACAAGGTGCACGCCATGTGCTCCCCTATAACCCAGCAGTTGGGAGGCTAAGGCAGGAGGATTGCTAGGAGTTCAAGGTCAGCTCGGGCTATGCAGTGAGTTCCCATCCAGCCTGGACCACAGCAAGAGAAACTGAGGGTCTAAGTCCTCATCTCACGGGGTCCTCAGCGAGGAGGCAAGCAGGTGAAAGTAAATGGACTGTAAATAGAACTTTGAAGCGGGTAACTGGGGACATAGCTCAGCGGCCTTGGGTTCGATCCCCAGCCCTGCAATAAAAAGGAAACGAGCTTGAAGTACTAATCTTTCTATCAGGTACCCCGAATGCGGAAAGAAATACAACAACCAAGTACAATAGCCCAATCTGAATTAATCGTAGAAGAGAGGAAGCCCTTGGAGCACTGATCTTAACCAACCTTTATTGCTCTGAATGAGTGCGTTTGGCAGTGACCTCCTGAGTTTTGGGGATCGGACACACTCCGCAATAAACCACGAACATGCCCGCCTGCTTTCTCCCACGCAAGATCTCCAGGGCAAAATAAATCATCCTTGGAAGCCGACTCCCCGGGGAACCTTTTCTAAACGCTTAGCATTCAGGGGCTCCCTGCAGCGAGCCTCATCAATGTGAGGTCTGGGTTTTACTTAAGGATCAGCGACAACGACCGGGCTTGAGCCTCCGTGTACCGGGACGCCCAGTGGCCCTGATGAACGTGTCCACTCGGCCTTCCACAGGCCCGCCCACAACTGCCCGCGCTGACCACGCACGCAAAGGGCAGCGAGTGTCCGCAGAACAAGCCTCCGCCTCCCGGCTTTGAACGTGGACGCTGGGGGACAAGCACGAACCCCGATGTCGGTGGACACCGTTACCGGCAAGCTTGGAGAGCCCGGGTGACGCCCAGGCCTCCCTCCCAGCCCGGGCTGCTTACCTTCGAACTCGCTTCCATGTGATGCTTCGCGCAGGCTCGCAGCTGAGTCACCCAAAACTGTCTCTCTTTTGCATCGGCAGCTGAAATAGACAACACAGAGAGAGAGAGAGGCTTTGTAGCCCCGACCACTTCCCAAGTACCCTGACTTGTTTCTGCAGCCACCCGAGGGGGACGGGGGCCCTGGAGGGAGAGGCAGGAGACCCCGAAGGGAAATAAAAACCTTAGTGTGCCAAGCAACGCGGAAACGCCACACTAAACATGGATGGGGGGGGGCAGGGCTCAGCAGGTAAAGTGCTTCCTGGAGTGCCTGGCTTTGGATCCCCAAGGCACACAGAAAGGCCCGAAGCTGTGGCGGGGCTTCTATAATCCTCGTGCCCCCTACTGTGAGAAGGGAGGCAAAAACCCGGAAAATGGAGAACTTCCTGGAAGCTGGTAGACTGGCAAACAGAGCAATGAACTGTAAGGAGAGAGCCTGCCTCAAATGAGACAGAAGGCTAAGACAGACCCCAAGTGTTGTCTTATGACCTCCACGTGCATAGTCTCTCTCTCTCTCTCTCTCTCTCTTTCTCTCTCTCTCTCTGACACACACACACCACAAAAAATCTTTTGACTGGAGAGATGGCTTAGCAGTTAAAAGCACTTGCTTGCAAAGCCCGGCAGCCCAGGTTCAATACCTCAATGCCCACATAAAGCCAGATGCACAAAATGGTACATGTACCTGGGGTTTGTTTGCAATGACAGGAGGCCCTAGCACACTCACTCCCTCTCTTGTCCTCTCTCTCTCTCTCTCTACTTGAAAATAAATTTAAAAAATTTTTTTTAACTATTGGGAACCAGGCGTGGTAGCACACCCCTGTAATCCCAGTGCTGGGGAGTTGTAGGCCAGTTTAGACTAGCTATGTGGCTATATATCAAGTTCTAGGCCAGCCTAGCTGGACTGCATAGTGAGATTCTTATTTACTTTTTATTTTAAAGGGGGGGCGCTGGAGAGATGGCTTAGCAGTTAATGCACTTGCCTGCAAAGCCTAAGGACCCAGGTTTGCTTCTCCAGATCCCACATAAGCCAAATGCACAAAGGTGAGGCAAGCGCAAAGTTGCACATGCCCACCAGGTGGCGCAAGCGTCTGGAGTTTGATTGCAATGGCTGAGGCCCTGGCGTGCCAATTTTCTCTGTCTCTCCCTCCCTCCCTCCCTCCCTCCCTCCCTCCCTCCCTCTCTCTCTCTCTCTCTTTCTCATAAAAAAGTAAAATAAATAAAAAATTAAAAAGGGCTAGGAACTGAAGATATGGCTCAGGTGGTTAAAGGTGCTTGCTTGCAAAGCCTGATGGCCTACGTTCAATTCCCCATTACCCACAAAAGCAGATGCACAAAGTGGCCCATGCACCTGGAGTTCACTTGCAGGGGCCCCTGGCATGCTCGCTCTCTTCTCTCTCATAGTAAAAAGATAAAATATCTTCTTTCTTAAAAGGGATGACGAGATTGCTTAGTGGGTAAAGACAACTGCCTGGAAAGCCTGGCAACCTGGGTTCAATGCCCCAGTGCCCATATAAAGCCAGAAAGCCAGATGCACAAAGTGACATATGAATCTGGAGTTCATTGGCAGCAGCAAGAGGCCCTGGTGTACCCATTCTCACTCACTCTCCCCTCCCTGCCTCTCTCATAAATAAATAAAATAGTTTTTTGTTTGTTTGTTTGTTTGTTTTTTGTTTTTTTTAAGGAAAGGGAGAAGTCAGACATGGTGGTGCACACCTTTAATCCCAGCACTAAGGAAGCAGAAGGATCATTGTGACTTCAAGGCCAGCAGGTCAACCTGGGCTAGAGCAAGACCCTACCTCAAAAAAAAAAAATTTTTTTTTAAAAAGAAAGAGGGCTGGAGAGATGGCTTAGTGGGTAAGTGCTTGCCTGTGAAGCCTAAGGACCCTGGTTCAAACAAATAAATTTTTAAAAATAAACAAAATAAATTTAAAACAAAAGAAAGAAAGAAATTAAGATGTCAATCATATGGCCATTGTCTTGCATCTACACTCATTCCTCAAACGATGACTACACAATTATTATTAAGGCGTATGGCCACACAACAACTTTCAATACTATCTAAATCGTCAATAGAACTGTAATTAACAACATAAATACTATAATAAAATTAACCACATAAATGTTAACTATGCAAAAAAAATATGCCCATGGAAATTATAGTGATTTACAAAAATGAATTTAAAAGCCATTTGAGCAATCCAACTACAGCTTGAACTTCCATATGAAGAAATCCAGAGTCAGAAAATGGGTGCAGAGATGGCTGAGCGGTTAAGCGCTTGACTGTGAAGCCTAAGGACCCCAGTTCGAGGCTCAGTTCCCCAGGACCCACATTAGCCAGATGCACAAGGGGCACACGCGTCTGGAGTTCGTTTGCAGTGGCTGGAGGCCCTGGCGCGCCCATTCTGTCTGTCTGTCTTTCTGTCTATCTATCTATCTGCCTCTTTCTCTCTCTCTCTCTGTCACTCTCAAATAAATAAATAAAATGAACAAAAAAGAAAATGGGTGGGGCATGTGTCCCACATCTGTCATCCCCGTACCCAGGAGGCAGAGGACTGCTGTGACTCCAAAGCCCACTTGGGCTACACAGTGAGTTCCAGGCCAGCCTGGGCTATAACATGAGCCCCTACGGAGGAAAGAAGACAAGAACGGAAGAAGAGAGAGAACGAAGGAAGGAAGATGGGGGAGGGAGGGAGAAAGGAAGAAAGAAAGGAGGAAATGGGGAGTTCCTTGGCTTGGTCTGGTTTGGGACTTTTAAAATCCCCAAATAATTTGCCTGTCAGGAGACCTGCTGCACATACATGGTAAACACAGCATTAAGACCAGGGGCAGGAAACTTCCAAAGACAGAGAAAGAGCCCGGACGTGGGGCGCACGCCTTTGATCCCAGCACTCGGGAGGCAGACGTAGGAGGATCGCTGAGACTACATAGCGAATTCCAGGTCAGCCTGGACCAGAGTGACACTCTACCTAGAAAAACAAAACAAAACAAAGACAGAGAAAGCACCAATCCAAAGTTTCTATATCAAAAAACATTTGGGGCTGGAGAGATGGCTTAGCGGTTAAGCGTTTGCCTGTGAAGCCTAAGGACCCCAGTTCGAGGCTCAATTCCCCAGGACACACGTTAGCCAGATGCACAAGGGGGCGCACGCGTCTGGAGTTCGTTTGCAGTGGCTGGAAGCCCTGGCGTCCCCATTCTCCCTCTATCTGCCTCTTTCTCTCCCTCTCTCTCTGTTACTCTCAAATAAATAAATAAAAATGAACAAAAGAAAATTAAAAAAAAAAAACAAAAACATTTGTAGCCAGGCACAGTGGCTCATGTCTATAATCCCAGTATGTGGGAGGCTGAGGTAAGGTAAGAACATTGCCATGAGTTCAAGGTCAGCCTGGGCTAGAATGAAACCCTCAAAAAAAAAAAAAAAAAAAGAATAAAAAAAAAGAATTGCCAAAGCCATGCATCTCACGACACGGTGAACCAACACCACTGGTTGTAAGAAAACGAAATAACGGTGAGCAAGCTCCTAATGGAACGGACCGTGACAAGGCCATAAACATGCAGAAACCCAGCCTGCCTTTCTTACAGTTGATAAGTTTCAGCTAAATTTAGCACTTCTACGATTTCATGCAGATAATAAAGTTTTTATGTTTGCTATTAAAATTGCCCTTTATAAAAACTAGACTTTAATAATCCACAGAATATTAACACTTCCGCGACAAAAACGAGATGACCGTTGGGCTGGAGTTCTCTTTTGTGCGCCTTTGTGTCATTTTATAAACCGCGGGCGGGAGGGGCACCACGTTTCTCCCCTGCCATTGTGTCTGCTCAGACAATTTATTAAGCAATAAACAGCAAAGCGAAACCAAGGGGCAGATAGATGCAGCCAGCCGCAGCACCCGCACCGTGAATCTCCAGAGACAACGCGCACCTCACCGCGGTCCCCCCCAAAACCAAAAAATCTTTCTTCGTCAACTGCGAGCGCTTTTATTGCACAGGCTTTTCGGCTGTTTTATAGGTTCTGAAATAGAGTTTTTATCTAGATAGAACAGAGAGATTGACTTATACCATCTCTGGGGGCAGTAAGGTTTGAGGACAGAGCCAAGTGAAAACTGGCCTGAGAAGTGGGGACCCCAGGGGCTTTGTGTGGCTTCATGGCCATTACCTGTCCCAGTGCATGACAGGTAAGAAGAAGTGTCATCCTCAGTACTTTGCTCTTATTTAGGCAAAGAAAAAACACGTTAGCCAGATGCACAAGGTGGCACATGTGTCTGGAGTTCGTTTGCAGTGGCTGGAGGTCCTGGCACGTCCATTCTCTCAAAAAATTAAAAATAAAGTGAGCTGGAGAGAAGGCTCAGCAGTTAAGGTGCTTACTGGAAAAGCCAAGGGACCCATGTTCAATTCCCCAGTACCCATGTAAAGCCAGATGCACAAGGTGCACATGCATCTGGAGTCCATTTGCAGTGGCTGGAGGCCCTGGTGGGCCATTCCCTCTCTCTCTCTCTCTCTAAAATAAATAAATGAAAAAATAAAATGGAGGGGCCTAGAGAGATGCTTCAGTGGTTAAATGCACTTGCTCGCTGTCTGCTGGCCAAGATTCATTTCCAACATTCATGTAAAGTCAAACGATGCATGCATTTGGATTGTGTTTGCAGTACTAAGAGGCCCTGGTATGCATTCTCTGTCTCTCTCTATCTTTTTTTTTTCTCTCTCTCCCCACCCTCTCTCACTCTTGCAAATAAGTAAATAAAAATAATTTTAGGGGTAGAGAGATGGTTTAGCAGTTAAGGCACTTGCCTGCAAAGCCTAAGGACCCATGTTTGACTCTCCAGGTCCCACATAAGCCAGATATACAGTGATACAAGCACACAAGGTCACACATGTGCACAAGGGGGCACACACATCTGGAGTTTGATTGAAGTGGCTGGAGGCTCTGGCACATCAATTCTCTCTCTCTCTCTCTCTCTCTCTCTCACACACACACACACACACACACACACACACACATACACACATAAAGAAAAAACAAAAAGGCCAGTCTATTGGGCTTACTTCAAAAAAATTTTTTAAATAATTTAAAAAATAAAGTGGGGGGTTGGAGAGATGGCTTAGTGGTTAAGGCTCATGCCTGTGAAGCCTAAAGATCCAGGTTCAATTCTCCAGGTCCCACATAAGCCAGATGCACATGGTGGCACATGCATTTGGAGTTTGTTTGCGGTGGTTAGAGACCCTGGCGTGCCTATTCTCCCTCTCTCTGCCCATCCCCCCTCTCATAAATAAATAAAACTAAATCTTTTTTTTTGGGGGGGGGTTTTCAAGGTAGGGTCTCACTCTGGCCCAGGCTGACCTGAAATTCACTATGTAGTCTCAGGCTGGCCTCGAATTCACGGCAATTCTCCTACCTCTGCCTCCCGAGTGCTGGGATTAAAGGTGTGTGCCACCACGCCCAGCTAATAAAATTAAATCTTTAAAAAAATAAAATGGGGTTGGAGAGAAGGCTCAGTGGTTAAAGGTGCTTGATTGCAAGGCCTGGGTTTGACTCCACAGTACCCGCATGAAGCCAGATGCACAGAGTGGTGCCTACATCTGGAGTTCCTTTGCAGTGGCAGGAGGCTGTGCACCCATTCTTCCCCCTGTCCCCCTGTTCCTCTCTGAACTAAATAAATAAAATATTTTTTAAAAATAAGGTGGAGGGCTGGAAAGATGGCTTAGCGGTTAAGGTGTTTGCCTGCAGAGCCAAAAAACCCAGGTTCGATTCCCCAGGACCCACAGAAGCCAGATGCACAAGGTGGTGCATACATCTGGAGTTCATTCGCAGTAGCTAGAGGCCCTGGAGTGCCCATTCTTTCTCTCTTTCTGTCCCTTTCTCTCTCTCTCTGAAAATAAATTAATTAAATTAATATTTAAAAAAAAATAAGGTGGAGAACGAGAAAGGAAGACACCTGATATCAAACTCTGGCCTACCCGTGCACACGCACACACGCACACAGAAGGCAGAATTATCAACCACCTTTACGGCCCAAGACACCTCAGCTTCTTCCGTACTTAATATTTAACCTCAACGCGTGTGCACGCGTGCATGCGTGTGCGACAGGTAATCTTTGTCAACTTGACTGGATTTATAGACACACCTCTAGCCACGTCTTTGAGGGGGTGTCTTCAGAGGTTCAGCTGAGGAGGAGAGACCTACCCTTGGTATGGGCAGCAGCACCGCAGGAGCCGGGGTCTGGACGGAGCACAAAGCCAGCTGAGCAGCAGCGATCGCAGCTCTCTGCTTCCTGACCGTGGACTTTCGTTCTGACTCATTCGTCACGGTGTGTGTAACAGGTGGTGCGTGTGGTGTACGCATGCGTGTGCCCCCACGGGCATGCGTGTGGAGGAAGACATGGGGTGAGACTCCTCTATCGCTCTTCCACCTTATTCCCCTGACACAGAGACACCCCCTGAACCGGGAGCTCCCTGGTTCTCAGCAAGGCTGTCTGACCTGAGTCCCAACAATCCACCTGGCCCCGCCCTGCTCGGTGCTGGGGTCACAGGCATGCGCAGTAGCGGCAGCTTTTTTATGGGGGCGCTGGGGATTGAACATGGGCCCTCGTGCTTGCATAGCAGGCTCTCCTGCACACTGAGCCATTTCCCCAGGATCCCTCAAGTAGCTCTGATCAGATATTTTGTCACAACGATAAGAAGAAAAACACACACACACACACACACACACACCACACACTGGGTGTTTGTGCACACACATGTGCACTTGGATTTTTGTTTGTTTGGCTGTTTTATTAGAAGAACACTGACAGGATGCAGCCAGGTCAGAATCTTGGCAGAATGTTCCAGTAATCAAATCACCCTGCCACAATCAGGTCTGGCATTTCTGTGCAAGGGAGGTGCCCTGAGGGTGAGCTCTGGCCTCCCTCTACAGCAAGTAGATTCCAGAAGATACGGCTTTCAGGGGCACAGGGAAGGAGAGGAAGAGCCCCAAGACAAACGGGGACAGCTGGCATCTCTGTGAGCTCCCCACAGCAACGCAGTTAATCAGACTTGAAGAAAGGGCCCTTGACCGAGAGAAGTTTCTAGAGAAACTTTAGAGGGACGCATCGGGACCTTTAAAAAGTTTGGCTTGCTCTTACAACACAGCTCCCATAGGGCAATGGAGTGAAGATTCATGTAATAAGTTGTGTGTGTGTGTGTGTGTGTGTGTGTATGTGCACACACCTGTACTGAGTGGATGCTATAATCTTCCAGGCTCGGCTAACTCTACAATGGCTCCCTTTCCTGTGTCTTTAATTCCTCAGTAAATTAAAATAAGAAATTCCAGGCTGGAGAAAATGGCTTAGCAGTTAAGGCATTTGCCTGCAAAGCTAAAGGACTTCGGTTTGATTCCCCGGGACCCACACAAGCCAGATGCACAAGGTGGCGCATGCACCTGGAATTCGTTTGCAGTGGCTGGAGGCCCTGGCGCGCCAATTCTCTCTCTTTCTCTCTCTCCCTTTCTCTCTCACTGTTAAATAAATAAATAATTTAAAAAAATAAAGAAAGAAAAACAAATTCTTAAGGTCAGCTGTACCTCCCTACCCAGGAGTTAAAAGGAGCACAGATTGTCCACACAGGCCTCCAAACCCCAAAAAATGTTAAATATGACTTTAAAAAAAAAATTACAAGCAGGGCTTGGTGGTGCACACTTTTAATCCCAGCACTGGGGAGGCAGAAGTAAGAGGATTGTTGTGAGTTAAAGGCCAGCCTGCGACTACAAAGCAAATTCCACGTCAGCCTGAGCTAGTGAGACCCTACCTCAAAAAAAAAAAAAAATCACAAAACAGGCTGGGGCAATGACCTCAGTTGGTCAGCATGAGAACCTGAGTTTAATCCCCAGGACTCCTGTGAACAGTCCAGGGGTTGTGGCGTGTGCTTGTGATCCCACGGCTGGGGAGGGGGAGACGAGCGGACGCCCGGTGCTCACTAGCCAGCCAGTGTAGCCTAATCAGCGTGCCCCAGGCTAGTGAGAGAGCCTGTCTCACAAAAGATAGATGGATGGGGGCTGGAGAGATGGCTTAGAGGTTAAAGTGTCTGCCTGCAAAGCCAAAGAATCCCGCTTTGATTCTCCAGGACCCATGTAAGCCAGATGCACAAGGGGAAGCATGCATCTGGAATTCGTTTGCAGTGGCTGGAGGCCCTGGCGCACCCGTTCTCAATCTCTCTCTCTCTCTCTCTCTCTCTCTCTGCCTCTTTCTCTCTCTCAAATAAATGAATGAATGAATAAATAAATAAAATACATTTTTTAAAAAAAGATAGATGGATGGGGCTGCTGCACATATGCCCTGGTTCATAGTTGTCACAGCAAAATGGTAAGATACGTCAATTAAAAACCTAAATTACTGGGCTGGAGGGATGGCTTAGCGGTTAAGGCGCTTGCCTGCAAAGCCAAATGACCCAGGTTCTATTCCCCAGGGCCCACGTTAGCCAGATGCACAAGGGGGCACATGCATCTGGCATTCGTTTGCAGTGGCTGGAGAACCTGGCATACCCATTCATTCTCTCTCTCTCTCTCCCTCTCTTTCTCTGTCAAATAAATAAAAATAAAATATTGTCCGGGTGTGGTGGCACACGCCTTTAATTCCAGCACTTGGGAGGCAGAGGTAGGAGGATCGCCGTGAGTTTGAGGGCACCTTGAGACTACATAGTGAATTCCAGGTCAGCCTGAACTAGAGTGAGAACCTACCTAGAAAAAAAAAAAAAAAAGGTAGCTGGGCACTATGGCACATGCCTTTAATGCCAGGACCAGGAGATTGAGAAGGATCTTTGTGAAATCAAAGCTAGCCGGGGTCTACAGAGCTCCAGGTAAGCCTGGACAATGTAGAACGAGACACTACCTCAAAGGTAGATCATGCTCCTGAGGAACGACACTGAGGCTGTCCTCTGGCCTACACACACACACACACACACACACACACACACAGAAAACCAGACAGTGACCAGGACAGCACCTCTAAGCAGCATCGAGACCCGCTGACAAAGTGTCCCGATGCCAGCGTACCTCTCAGCTTGTACATCTCCCCGTTGGCAGAATACACGACGAGCATGTGGGGAGCCTCGTCGCTCAGGGACACGATGGCTCCAGATAAAGACAGGACTCCCCGCGGCTTCTGGTGTTTGCTTTGCTCGTTCACAAAATACTGCAGGAGGCCAGCTTCGAAATCCAGCACAAAGTACCTGGAAGGACAGAAAGCACGACGTGTCACTCTTCTCTCCGGCCCGCCCCACGCAACTCAGCAGAAGAGAAAAGACAAGAAATCAGTCCTGAAGGCGGCACTGACACGGAACTCACAAAGCCAGGGACCCAAGCTCCTGCCAGGAACCCCCGGTAGAAGTTACCCAAAGGAGAAGAGCGCTCAGGTGGCCCACCTGTAATGCCAACACTTGGGAGGCAGAGACAGGGCATCTAGGACAAGCCACCTAGGTAGACTAGCTGAATTGGTGAGCTCTGGGTTCAAGTGAGGGACTCTGTCTCAACAAATAACGTGGAGAGTGATTAACCTCTGATATCAACCTCTGGCCTTCACATGCCAAGCACACATACCACATGCACACGCATACGCACACATGAACATGCATACGTATGCATGCCACATACACACATACCCCAAAATAAAAACAAATAGTAAATGAACGTATAAATAAAACATATTTAGGGCTGGAGAGATGGCTTAGCAGTTAAGGCACTTGCCAGCTAAGCTGAAGGAACCAGGTTCGATTCCCCAGTACTCATGTAAAGCCAGATGCACATGGTAGTGCATGTGTCTGGAGTTCATCTGCAATGGCTAGAGGCCCTGGCATATTCTCTCTCTCTCTCTCTCTCTCTCTCTCTCTCTCTCTCTCCCTCTCTCAAATAAATAAGTGAAATAATAATAATAATAAATTAAAATACTTAAAAAACATATTTAGCTGCGCATGGCGGCACATGCCTGTAACCTGGCACTTGAAAAGTTGAGACAGGAGGATTGCTGCAAGTTTGAGGCTAGCCTAGGTTGCATAGTGAGGTCTAGGTCAGCATGGGATACAGGAAGACCTTGTCTTAGAAAGCAGAAAGAGGCGAAGGTGAAGAGAAGGAAGAGAGGAGAAGCCACAACTTCCAGAAAGCCTGAGAAGCCTTGGTCTAGGAGCACAGGGTCCTAGCCGAGAACACAGACAAAATTTTCCCAGCTGGCCTTCAGGGAGGACATGGCCACTTGTGCCCCACCCAGTAGAGCAACACGTCAGCTAAAGTAACGCCGGTCCGTTAAAAGCTCACACACACATATAGAGACACATGCGTGCCGGGATGAAGGCAACTTACAGGCCAGAGCCCGGCACCCTCAATGGACATGACACACAAGACTGAAGGAGCCACCCAGATGACGACCTGCTGGAGAGCACCCACAGAACACAGAAAGCACCCTGACTGAGAAACTTCCAGAAGGTCACTGGGACTCAGGTGCATTCCAGCAGCCAGTCTGATATCACCACATGCACATGTGTTTCTAAAGATTAATTAATTGAGGGCTGGAGAGATGGCTTAGCGGTTAAGGCGCTTGCCTGAAAAGCCAAAGGACCTTGGTTCGATTCCCCAGGACCCACGTAAGCCAGATGCACAAGGTAGTGCATGCATCCGGAGTTCATTTACAGTGCCTGGAAGACCTGGTGTGCCCATTCTCTCTCTCTCTCTCTCTTTCCCTCTCTCAAATAAATAAATAAAAATGAAATATTTTTTTAAAAAATTAATTAAATGATTGATTGCAAGCAGAGAGAGAGAATGGGCACACCAGGGCCTCTAGCCACTGCAAGCAAACTCCAGATGCATGCACCACGTCACGCACCTGGCTTTATGTGGGTTCTGGGGAATCGAACCTGGGTCATTAGGCTTTGCAGGTAAGTGCTTTAATCACTGAGCCATCTCCCGAACCTTCATCATGTCCAGTTTGAAATGTCCTCCCACTCCTGACCACAGGGCAAAGCCGAAACACCCTCAAGGGGAGAACAGGGTGCAGCCTGACTGAACAGCGGTCAACCTGAGTGCTGACCTCAGCTTCTCTCTAACAGGAAGTGTTTGGCTCGACCCCTACTGAATGTCACCCCAACCGCACCACAGAATCCAGGCATTGACAATGACCCTGACAGGTGGGTGGCAGGAAGGGCAGCCGCAGGAGTCTGGCAATCAGGGACACCACCCCCCAGAAGACAGAAGCCCCACCTTCCCACTCGGGATAAGGAGGTAAGGAAGGGGGTACGTTTCCAAGGAAGAGGCAGAAGCCATTGCTCGCCATTGTCTGCATCCGCCTTCCTCTCCGTCACTGCCTGGAGACAAGGCTGGACCGTGAATCCCCCACAGCTCCCCACCCGAGACAAGGCTGGACCGTGAGTCCCCCACGGCTCCCTCACCCAGTGCCAACCATCCCCGCAGCTGCTTGGTTGGCCCCAAAGAGCAACCATGTATTAGTGGAGAACATCCTTCCAAACCCGCCCAGAGGAAGGACTGAATGCTGTTTCCTCTCCTCAGCAAGAATGGAAGTTGGGGATGGGGAAATGGCTTAGCGGTTAAGGCGTCTGCCTGTGAAGCCTCGGGACCCAGGTTCAATTCCCTAGGACACACGTAAGCCAGATGCTTAAGGGGGCCCATGCGTCTGGAGTTTGTTTGCAGTGGCTGGAGGCCCTGGCGTGCCCCATTCTCTCTTTCTCTGCCTCTTCCTCTCTCTCAAATAAATAATAAAATATTTTTTAAAAAAGAATGGAAGTTGGTGCCACATCGGACACTGTATACCACGTTGAACCTGACGACACAATTTTTTTTCTCACATTAGCTGTTTAAACTGACATCTTGATTCTAACTTTCTGCCTCGGGTGGAAAACACAAACCTTGCTCTAGCTTCCTAAGAAAGTTTGGGGTTTTGTTTTTGTTTTCAATAAATTGGTTTATTTGCAAGCAAAGAGAGAGAGAAGAGAGAGAGAGAATGGGCGTGGTAGAAGAGCCTTTTGCCACTGCAAAAGAGCCCCAGAAGTAAGGGTACTGGGGAATCAAACAGGCTTTGCAAGCACTGAGCCAAGGTTTTGTTGTTTTTTGAGAAAAGCCTCATGTAGCCCACACTGGCCTCAAACTCACTATGTAGCTGAGGACAACTTTGAACTCTTGATCTTTCTGCCTCCACCTCCTTAGTGCCCCGTGGGATGAGAGGGGTGCATCACCGTGCCTGGCTTTGTTTGGTCCCGGGCAAGTGAACCCAGGTCCTCATGCTTGCCAAGCAAGCACACTACTAACTGAGCTACATTCCCCAACGCTCTAAGACAGCTTAAATGCAAATGCACCAGTTTGAATACTTCGCACTGGAGAAGGACGTCAGTACTAGACTCCTTTGCAAGCTGGCTGTGGTGGCTCACTCCTGTAACTCAGGAGCAGTGCTATGAGTCTGGGCCAGCCTGGAATACATAGTGGGTTCCAGGCCAGCCTGAGCTACAGTGTGAGACTCTGGCTTGAAAATAAATAAATAGTTGGGTGTGATGAGCATGCCTATAAACTTAGCACTTTGGAGGTGGAAATAAAGAGGACTAGTTCAACACCCCTCTGTCAAAATAAGATTTAAAGGAAGGGAGGGAGGGAGGGAAGGATGGACAAAAAGAAGGAAATAACATACTCACAATAAACTCCTTAAGAACTTGGGCTGGAGAGATGGCTTAGTGGGTAAGGCACTTGCCTGCAAAGCCAAAAAATCCAGGTTTGATTCCCTGGGACCAACATAAGCCAGATGCACAAGGTGGCGCATGCATCTGGAGTACATTTGCAGCAGCTAGAGGCCCTGGCACAACCATACACTCTCTCTCTCTCTCTCTCTCTCTCTCTCATAAATAAACACACAAATAAATAAATAGTATATATTTTTTAAAAAAACTTGGGCTGGAGAGATGGCTTAGTGGTTAAGGCACTTGCCTACAAAGCCTAACGACCTAGGTTCGATTCCCCAGTACCCATGTAAGCCAGATGCGCATGGTAGCACATGTGTCTGGAGTTTGTCTGCAGTGGGCTAGAGGCCCTGGCACGCCCATATTCGTTCTTTCTCTCTCTAATAAATAGATTGTTTAAAAAATTTTTATCATATGTGGCAAGAAGGAAGGGATGGACAGGATTCACTGTATGATCTCATCACACTAAAGATGGCGCTCTGTCAACACGGCCTTGGAAAGTTAAGTCAGCTGAAGTCACCGATAGGTGAGAGCTGTCCAGACAGCATTCAGAAGAACAATTCCTGTCGTCACAGCCGCCGGGAGGAAAGAAATTAAATTTTGCTCCCCACCGGGTCACAGCTTTGCCTGTCCTGCTGGTTAGAGCCTGCAGTTATATCTGAAAGACACCGTTTTCACTTTAAGTAGGAAAGTTCATCATAATTTTGGACTAGGCTTCATTTAGGCAAATGAAATTGCAAGATAACAATCCCAAAATAGTCTTCAAGGTTGTCCCTTCTAGAGAAATGATTAAGAAAACAATCTAACCTCTAGAATCTGGGGTGGGTGGTGTGTGTGTGTGTGTGTGTGTGTGTGTGTGTGTGTGTGTGTATAATTAGTATATTTGAGCCATAATGCACAGTTTGTTGTGTAGATGAACTTGTGTACAGAGAGCATTTTCTAGCTTCCTTTTTATGGCGTGTGTATGTGGGGGGACAGGTGTGTGCTATGTCATGTGTATGAATGTCAAAGGGCAACCTCGGAGTATCAGACCGCCCTACCCAACTTGTTTGAGACAGAGTATCTCGCTTTCTCTCCCTCTCTCCCTCATCACTGTAAACTCCAGACTAGCTGGCCGCAAGCTCTGGGATTCTCCTGGCTCTGCCCCCCCATGCTGCGGGCTCCTTGAGTTACTTATATCTGGGTTTACATGGGTTCTGGGGATCCGAATTCTTTTAGGCACTGAGGCATCGCCCCAGCCCAAGCTTTTTCTTTGCTATATTAAATTTAAAAGAATGTGATGGGGACTGGGGAGGTGGCTCAGCCGTTAAAGGTGCTTGCTTGTAAAGCCTGAAGGCCTTGGTTCAGACCCCCAGTACCCACATAAAACCAGGTGCATTAAGTGACAATGCGTCCAGAGTTTGCTTGCAGTGGCAGGAGGCCCTGCTGCATCCATCCTCTCTCTCTCATAAATAAATAAGATATTTTTTAAAAGCCAGCGTGGTGACGCATGCCTTTAATCCCACAACTCGGGAGGCAGAGGATCACCATGAGTTCGAGGCCACCCTGAGACTACATAGTGAATTCCAGGTCAGCCTGGGCCAGAGTGAGACCCTACTTCGAAAAACCAAAAAAAAAAAAAAAAAAAAAGAGAAATATATATATATATACATTTTTATTTATTTATTTATTTGAGAGTGACAGAGAGAGGAAGAGGCAGATAGGGAGAAAGAGAGAGAATGGGCGCGCCAGGGCTTCCAGCCACTGCAAATGAACTCCAGACACGTGCGCCCCCTTGTGCATCTGGCTAACGTGGGTCCTGGAGAATCAAGCCTTGAACCGGGGTCCTTAGGCTTCACAGGCAAGCGCTTAACCGCTAAGCCATCTCTCCAGCCCTATATATACATTTTTTAAGTAAAAACAGGGGACTGGAGAGATGACCTTGCAGTTAAGGCACTTGCCTGCAAAGCCAAAGGACCCAAGTTCAATTCCCCAGGACCCATGTAAACCACACACATAAGGTGGCACATGCATCCGAAGTTCGTTTGCAGCAACTGGAGGCCCTGGCACGTCCATTCTCTCTCTCTCTCTCTCTCTCTCTCTCTCCCTCTCTCTAACTGCTTATTTCTCACTCTCAAATAAATAAGTAAAAATAAAAACCAAAAAAAAAAAAAAAAAAAAGCCACAATGGGGGCTGGAAAGATGGCTTAGCGGTCAAGGCACATGCCTGTGAAGCCTAAGGACCCCAGTTCAATTCTCCAGGTCGCAAGTAAGACAGATGCACATGGTGGTGCATGCGTCTGGAACTCGTTTGCAGTGGCTAGAAGCCCTGATGTGCCATTCTCACTCTCTCGCTCTCCTCTCTGTCTCTAATAAATAAATAAAAATAACATCTTTTTTTTTTAAAAAAGCCACAATGGGATACATTCCGTGCACGGCTATAATAAAACAGAAAACAACGAACCGTGCTTGCAGGGATGGAACAGAACTGCTGCTGGGAAAACATACCTCACCCCGACACACAGCCACTGCCTTTCTGAGAAGCTACAGAACTCAAATGAAAATGGATCTCTCCGTGTTCCTCTGTGCGGGGCCGAGAACTTGAGGGCATATGTTCAAAGCAGTATTAGTTATGGTGGACAAACTGGAAACCCTGCAAACATCCATCAACGGGTGAAGAGAGAAGAGGAGACGCACACGGTGAAACGCTGCTTAGCACTGAGAACACACTGACGCACACACTGCACCAGGGAGGAACCTCAGACACGCTGGACGAGCTGAGAGAAGCCAGAGGCCAAAGATGACATATTATCAGAATCTGTTTGTGTGAAATGTCCAGAAAAGAGAAGCAGACACACACACACACACACAAATGTGGCTTTCTGGGGCTGATCGTGGGAGCAGGAGTGACTGTAAACTGTGGAGGGGGGGTTAGAAATGTTCTAACTGAGCTGGGCGTGGTGGCACACACCTTTAACCCCAGCACTTGGGAGGCAGAGGTAGGAGGATCGCCATGAGTTCGGGGCCCCCCTGAGAATACATAGTGAATTCCAGGTCAGCCTGGACTAGAGCGAGACCCTACCTTGAAAAACCAAAAAAGAAGAAGAAGGAGGAGGAAGAGGAGGAGAAAAGGAAGGAAGGAAGGAAGGAAGGAAGGAAGGAAGGAAGGAAGGAAGGAAGGAAGGAAGGAAGGAAAAGATATGTTCTAACTGAATGGGCCTGGAGAAATGGCTCAGCAGTTAAAGGTACTTGCTTGCAAAGTCTGATAGCCTGTGTTCGATCCCCCAGTACCTACGTAAATACAGATGCACAAAGTGGCACATGCATCTGGAGTTCTTTTGCAGCAGCTGGAGGCCCCTGATGTACCCATTTCTCCCTCTCTCTCTCTCTCTCTCTTTCCTTTTCTCTCCCTCTCTCTTTCTCTGTCTATCTCTCTCCTCACAAATAAATAATATTTTTTTGTATTTAATAAAGGAAATACTCTAACTGGAGAAGAGCCGGGTCTGGCTGCGCACGCCTGTCTCCCCAGCACCAAGGGGGCCACTGGCAAGAAGGAGGTTTCTGGGGTCTGCTGTCCGCCAGTCTAGCTGCAAAGCACTGAGCACCTGGTTCCGTGACAGACGCTGTCTCAAGGAAACACAGTGAGAAAACGAAGAGGACGCCTGTACACACATGTGCACCTAACACACACAAATGAGGGCTGGAGGGATGGCTTAGCAGTTAAGGCATTTGCCTGTGAAGCCTAAGGACCCGGTTCGATTCCCCAGAACCCATGTAAGCCAGATGCACAGGGTGACGTATGCATCTGGAGTTCGTTTGCAGTGGCTGGAGGCCCTGGTGCGCCCATTCCCGCCCCCCCCTCACCGCCTGCCTCTGTACTCACTCAAATAAATGAATAAATAAAATATTTTAAATAACACACAAAAATGAAATGTTCTCTGACTGAATTCTGGCAGCAGTTAATGATAGAAGCACAGCAAACAAACTGAACTGCCCACTTACAACAAGTAATTTTTACAATGTGTAAATCACGCCTTCATAGAAGTGGTCTAGCCACAGTCCTGGTGAGGGTGGGGAATGCTGGAGTTATGGCAGAGTTACAATTGACAAGACCTGATGAACCAGATGTGCATGTGCGATCGATGGATGGATGGATGGATGGATGGATGGATGGATGGATGGATGGATGGACAGAGAGCCCACAGAGCTCTGAGCTGGAGGTGTGTAGGGCACAGGAAATGAGTTGCCCTAGAGGCCACAAGGCTGGATGACATTGCCTGGGAAGAGAAGGCAGAGAAGTGAATGAGAGAGAGGTAAGGAGGAGCGGGCCTGAGCCCGAGAACTGAGCAACTCTAACGTTAAACCGAGACAGGGAGAGCGGAAATGACGTGGGGGAGGCAAGAGGAAAGCCGGAGGCCCAGGAAGAATGTGCAGGGAGAACTGAGCATGTCCCCCTGTGACAAACACCAAGCTGCTTCCTTCTATATTCATAGGCTCTTTTTTAAAAATACTTTATTTATTTATATGCAAGGAGAGAGAGAGAGAGAGGGAGAGAATGGGCTTGCCGGGGCCTCCAGCTGCTGCAAACGAACTGCGGACGCATGTGCCAATTTGTGTATCTGGCTTTATGTGGGTACTAGGGAATCGAACCTGGGTCATTAGACTTCTCAAGCAAGTGCCTTAACCACTGAGCCATCTCTCCAGCCCCCGCCTCCCTTTTTGGCACATGTCTGTGCCAGGGTCTCTTGCTACTACAAACAAACGCGAGATGCCATAGTACTAGGTGACTGACCCCAGGGTGGCAGGCTTTGCAAACAAATGCCCTTAAGCACCGAGACCTCTTCCCAAGCCTAGATTCATGGATTCTTATGTCCCTACTTTCTCGTCCAGAAATCTCACTCTTTTTTATGCAGCATGCCCGACAGCCAGGTGAGGAATTCATCTTGACTTCTAACACTGAAGGCCTAAGTCCATCAGCCCCTTCCCAAAACTGACCATCCACTTTTACTGGAAATGGCAGAAATGTCAGTGGGTTGAAAACTTGGATCTGAAACTCATGCCTGTCTTTGTTAAATCTGCACTTATATATTTATGAGAGAGAGAGAAACAGACCGAGAGAGAGAGAATGGGCGCACCTGGGCCTCTAGCCACTGCAAACTCCAAACACATGCACCACCTTGTGCAGCTGGCTTATGTGGGTCCTGGGGAATCAGACTTGTGTATCTAGGCTTCACAGGCAAGTTCCTTTATGGCTGAGCCATCTCCCAGCCCTGCACTTGTTTGTTTGTTTGTTTGGTTGGTTGGTTGGTTTTGGTTTTTCGAGGTAGGGTCTCACTCTAGCCCAGGCTGACCTGGAATTCACTCTGTATTCTCAGGGTGGCCTCGAACTCACAGTGATCCTCCAACCTCTGACTCTCAAGTGCTGGGATTAAAGGCATGTGCCTCCACGCCTGGCTTCTTTTTTTCTTCTTTTCCCCAAAATGGTCACACTAAGGCCGTCAGCTGCTGCAAATGAACTCCAGAAGCATGCACCACCTTGTGCACCTGGCTTATGTGGGTCCTGGGGAATCGAACCTGGGTCCTTTGGCTTTGCAGGCAAATGCCTTAACCGCTAAGCCATCCCTCCAGCCCCTTGCACTTTCATTATATAGCATTCTCCCCCAGTTTAAACATTCCCACTGGAGAGAGGCGACAGCACCTGACACTCAGGAAGCGAACAGCTCACGGGAGGCCCTGAAACTTACCCACTCCTCCTCCCCAAAGTCAAAGAAGGCAGAAACAGTGTCTGGGGAAGTCTGCCAAGGAGAGCTGCCCGCAAGAGGAGCAGCGAGGGAACTCCACAGGTGTCGCTTTCCCCAGCCCATCCATCACCCATGCAGAGGTGGCGGGAACTCACTGGCTCACCAAGCTGAACCGTGGTACCGTAGTCTGTTACCTGTGCCCCATGTGGATGAACAGACGCCTGTTTGCATCTCGAAGTTAATGTGACAGCTACAGAGACACACATGCACACTACCCACTCATGTCCATTTTCTCCTCTTTTTTTTGTTTGTTTGTTTTTTTGTTTTTTGTTTTGTTTTTTGCTTTTTCGAGGTAGGGTCTCACACTAGCTGAGGCTGACCTGGAATTCACTATGTAGTCTCAGGGTGGCCTTGAACTCACAGCGATCCTCCCACCTCTGCCTCCCAAGTGCTGGGATTAAAGGCATGTGCCACCACACCCGGCTCGTCTCCTTTTTAAAAAAGATATATGTATTTATTTTTATTTGAGAGAAAGAAAGAGATTGAGGGAGAAAATGGGCACACCATGGCCTCTAGCCACTGCAGACGAACTCCAGACGCATGCACCATCTTGTGCATCTGGCTTACGTGGGTCCTGGGGAATCAAACCGGGATCCTTTGGCTTTGCAGGGAAACGCCTTAACCACTAAGCCATCTCTCCAGCCCTCCTTTTTTTTTTTTTCTTTTTAGTTTTTTGAGGTAGGGTCTCGCTCTAGCCCAGGCTGACCTGGAATTCACTATGGAGTCTCAGGGTGGCCTCAAACTCATGGCGATCCTCCTACCTCTGCCTCCTGAGTGCTGGGATTAAAGGTGTGCGCCACCATGCCTGGCTGCTCTGTTTTTTTTGTTGTTGTTGCTTTTTCTTTTTGGTAAGACAACTAAGATTTGTTTTAGGGAAGAAGGTAAAGCAGAAAGCTCCCTAGTTAGGTAGGGCCCCAAGTGGGTCAGCCGTATTTTTTCTGTTCTCTCTCAAATAAAGAGAACACACTGCTTCGGCCTGTGGATGTGATGATGTGACTCCGGCTTCCTGTTTCTTCCCTGCCAAAATGAACTTCTCCTCAAAACCACTGGCCAGAAACAAACTTCCCTTCCCTGGGCTGCTTCTGGTCAAGTCGAGCACGTGAGGCCAGGCAGCCATGGAGTAAACACTCTAAAAGTGTGAGCCCAAATAAATGTTTCCTTCCTCAGTTTATTTCTGTCAGGTGGTCACACAGAGCCGTCGGGCTATTCCTCCTGGGCCAGTGTGGATGTCTTTACAAAAGGGAATTGTAATGATTTCCACTTCTACAAATACTTAAGAACCTGCTGTATCCCAGGCACTGAAGCTGGTAAGTGACTAGGTTCCTGCCCTCAAAACACTTACAGAGGCCGGGCGTGGTGGCACACACCTTTGATCCCAGCACTCGGGAGGCAGCAGTAGGAGGACCGTCATGAGTTCAATGCCACTCTGAGACTACATGGTGAATTCCAGGTCAGCCTGAGCTAGAGTGAGATCCTACCTCGAAAAAAAAAAAAATTACAGAGGAGCCGGGCATGGTGGTGCACGCCTTTAAATCCCAGCACTTGGGAGGCAGAGGCAGGAGGACTGCTATGAGTTGTGAGTTTGAGGGCACCCTGAGACTGCATAGTGAATTCCAGGTCAGCCTGGGCTAGAGTCAAACTCTACCTTGAAAAAAAAAAAAAACCACAGAGGCCTGTAGGTGTTTAAGGGGCTTGCCTACAAAGCCTAAGGACCCAGGTTCAATTCCCCAGTACCCACGTAAGCCAGATGCACAGAGTTGCGCACGCGTCTGGAGTTTGTTTTGCGGTGGCTGGAGGCTCTGGCATTCCCCCTCTCTCTCTCTCTCCTTGCAAATAATAAGTAAAAAAATATTTTAAAAGAATTTTTTAGAAACCTTACAGATATGTTGTCTGACATGACATGAATGGGTTCAATGAGTACACTCACCCAACTGTACAGAAGCTGCAAACATTTGTGCGCACCAGGGTGCAGAACCCAAGGGGAGAAAACATCATCACACTGAAGGGACATTAACAGCCTGTTCCAGATCTGACTCCTTGTTCCAGCGAAGCGCTCAGGAACGAGCCGCTGAGAGCAGTCCATCATCACTGCCATACCCTCCACACACAGCAGTAGACACGATGCCAGTAAGCCCTCCACTTCTCACTGATGATCATCAGGAACAGTGATACATTAACCTGGAGAAACTCACTCCATTACCATATGACCTCAGCACAAACAAAGCACCCAGCACTGATCTTAAAGCTTTCAAACTACTCAAAGGATGCGGCTGGAGAGCTGGCTCGGTGGGTAAAGTGCTCGCTGGTAAGCGTGAGGACCTGAGTTCGGATCCCTAGCCCCCACATAAAAAAATACCAAGCATGGTTGTGAATGCCTGTATCCCAGGACCAGGGAAGCAGAGACAAGAGGATCCTCTGGGCTTATTAATTAGTTATTCTAGGCCAATTGGTAAGCTACCCATCTCAAAAAAAAAAAAAAAGTGATGAATTGGGGCTGGGGAGATGGCTCAGCAGTTAAAGGTACTTGCTCCTCAAGCTTCTGACCTGGGTTCAACCTCCTGCACCTATCTAAAGTTAGACACAAAGAGGCACATGTGTCTATAATTCAAGACATCTATGGCAATGGCAATGACAGATGAGGCCAGGGGTATCCCAAAGCAATAAAAAACAAGGGAAGGGCTGGAGAGTTGGCTTAGCGGGTAAGCGCTTGCCTGTGAAGCCTAAGGATCCTGGTTCAAGGCTTGATTCCCCAGGACCCACGTAAGCCAGACGCATAAGGCGGCACATGCATCTGGAGTTTGTCTGCAGTGGCTGGAGGTCCTGGCATGCCCAATCTCTCTCTCTCTCTGTCACTCTCAAATAAATAAATAAAAATAAACAAAAATAATTTAAATAACAAGAGGGAGAAAGCCGGGTATGGTGGAGCATACCTTTCATCCCAAGCACTTGGGAGGCAGAGGTAAGAGGATTGCTGTGAGTTGGAGGCCAGTTCTGAGACTCTGAGACTACATAGTGAATTCCAGGTCAGCCTGGACTAGAGTGAGGCCCAACCTCAAAAAAAAAAAAAAAAAAAAAAAAAAAACAGAAAGAGAGAGAGAAACATTGCCTCCAAAAAAGTAAGTAAATTACTAAGGTAGAATGAAAGAATCAACACCCCAAGGGTTGACCTCCACACACGACCATACGAATAAACAAAGAAAGAAAGAAACCAGTTACTTTCTCTTTGCTAGGACAAAACACCTGACCAGAAGTGATTTGGAGAAGGAAAGCTTGTCGCTGGCTTGGACTTTCAAGGGGAAGCCCGTCGTGAAGCAGCGCAGGGGCAAGAAGCCCAGGTCCCATCATGGATCCCCGAGGCGCAAATGACGAGAGGTGAGAGCTCGGGCTCAGCTAATTTGTTTCTGCAGCCCCCCTCCTTTTTTTTATTTTGGTTTTTCGAGGTAGGCTGTCACTCTAGCTCAGGCTGACCTGGAATTCACTATGTAGTCTCAGGGTGGCCTCGAACTCAACGGCGATCCTCCTACCTCTGCCTCCCGAGTGCTGGGATTAAAGGTGTGCGCCACCACACCCAGCTTTTCTCCCTTTTTTATACATCCCAGGACCCCAGCCCCTGGACTAGTGCCACCCACAGTTAAGGTGGACCTTCCTACCTTTATTAACCTAATCAAGATAATCCCTCCCAGGTAGCTCGAGGTCCTGTCAAATGATGATATAAACCATCACAAATAATTATTAATTAATTGGCGAGCGATTGAGAAAGACTCCTGACCTCGACCTCTGGCCTCTCTACATGGACATATGCATACATACACACACACACACACACACACACACACACGTAAGCAATAAGACAAGAAAAAAAAAACTCACAGGGCTGGAGAGATGGCTTAGCGGTTAAGTGCTTGCCTGTGAAGCCTAAGGACCCCGGTTCAAGGCTCAACTCCCCAGGACCCACGTAAGCCAGATGCACAAGGGGGCACATGCGTCTGGAGTTCATTTGCAGTGGCTGGAGGCCCTGGCGCACCCATTCTCTCTCTCTCTCTCTCTCTCTCTCTCTCTCTGCCTCTTTCTCGCTCTGTCTGTCACTCTCAAATAAATAAATAAAGAAAAGCCAGGCGTGGTGGCGCACACCTTTAATCCCAGCACTTGGGAGGCAGAGGTAGGAGGATTGCCATGAGTTGGAGGCCACCCTGAGACGACATAGTGAATTCCAGGTCAGCCTGAACTAGAGTGAGACCCTACCTCGAAAAACCAAAAACAAAGAAAGAAAGGAAAGAAGGAAAGAAAGAAAGAAGGAAAGAAAGAAAGAAAGAAAGAAAGAAAGAAAGAAAGAGAGAAAGGAAGGAAGGAAGGAAGGAAGGAAGGAAGGAAGGAAGGAAGGAAGGAAGGAAGGAAGGAAGAAAATGAACAACAAAAAAATTAAAAATAAAAATAAAAAAAGCTCACAGGCAGACACTGTCACACTGAAAAACACTCCGTAGAGGAAAGAGCATTATTGCATCATATTTCAGTTGCCACAGAAAAAACAGTCATGTCCCCAAAAGACTGCTGAAGAGTCCATCCTTTAGGAGAGCGTGAGCTCCAAGCTCCAGGCGTGAAGAGCCGCATCCCTTTCTGGGTTGCTTCTGCTGTGGTGGGGATGAGATGGAAGCCAGGACCTCGTGCAGGTGACGAGATCTCTGCCCCTGAGCCGCAGCCGCAGCCATAGCCCAAGGCATACATTTCATAGGAGCTCATCAAATGGAAACCACTTGTATTTTCTACAAAAGTCCAGCATGATTTCTTCACAAATCTATGAATTTTTTTAAAAAATATTGTTATTTATTTATTTTCAAGCAGAGAGAAACAGACAGAGAGAGAGAGAGAGAGACAGAATGAGCACACCAGGGCCTCCAGCTGCTGCAAACGAACTCCAGACGCCTGCGCCACTCTGTGCATCTGGCTTTAAGCAGGTGCTGAGGAATCAAACCTGGGTCATCGAACTTTGCAGGCAAAGCGCCTTAACTGCTGAGCGGTTTCTCCAGCCCCACAGATCTGTAGATTTTGAACGACCACTTCCTGTGAGGGACAAGCTCAGTCCTCACACAACAACAAGATGCTGAGGGGGCTGAAAGCTCTGCAGGAAGCAGCACCGGGCGAGGTAGATCGTTGTGAGTTCGAGGCCAGCCTGAGACTACATAGTGAATTCCAGGTCAGCCTGGAGGCCCTGGCGCGCCCATTCTCTTTCTCTGTCTCTTTCTCTCTCATCTGCCTCTCTCTCTCTCAAAATAAAAATAAATTTTAAAAACTTTTAAGTTTACAAAACAATTTTTGAGTTATTATTAAATTTAAACTTTTAAGAAATATTTTATTTACTTAATAGAGAGAAACAGAAAGAGAGAGTGAGTGAGTGTGCCACGGTCTCCAGACACTGCAAATGAATTCCAGACATCTGTGCCCCTTGTCCATCTGGCTTAGTGGGCACTGCATAATCAAACCTGGGTCCTTGGGCTTCACAGGCAAGTGCCTTAGCCACTTAAGCTATCGCTCCAGACCCTGAAGTTTTTGATACAGGTCCTCATTCTAACCCAGGCTGATCTTGAATTCATTTAGTAGCCCAGGCTAGCCTCTAACCCACGGCCATGCTCCTACCTCAGCCTACCAAGTGCTGGGACTATAAACATGAGCCACCATGCCCCGCTTAAAAGGCACAGCCCAGGCTGACCTTGAACTCCTGATCCTCCTACCTCTGCCTCTTTAACAACTGCCTACTGGCATGGACCATACACCATACCACATGACATAAACACAAGCAAAAAATAAAAAAGAGGAAAAAACAGAAGAGAAGAACTAAATAACTCCCTTTGTACATGAGCAAAAACCTAGTCTACTACCAACAACTACATTTAAGGAGATTTTTATTTTAGAGAGAAAGAGAGAGACAGAGAGAGAAGTGGTGTGCCAGGGCCTCAGCCACTGCAATTGAACTCCAGACGCTTGTGCCACCTAGTGGACATGTGCAACACTGCACTTGCCTCACCTTGGTGCATCTGGCTTACATGGGATCTGGAGAGTCAAACACAGGGCCTTAGACTTTGCAGAAGCATCTTAACTGCAAAGCCATCTCTCCAGCCCTAAGGAGATTTTTAAATTAAGAAAAGGAAAATTTTCTGGGGATGGTGGTGCATGCCTTTAATCCCAGCACTCAGGAGCAGAGGTAGGAGGATCACTATGAGTTCGAGGCCACCCTGAGATTACATAGTGAATTCTAGGTCAGCCTGAGCTAGAGTGAGACCCTATCTTGAAACCCCCCCAAAAAAAAAAAACCATATTAATTGTATTTATTAATGAGGTTTGGTGTGATGTTTTCACACATGCATACAGGTTACACTGATAAAATTCAACCCAACTTTACCTACTCCCTACACACACACACACACACACACACACACACTTCTCAGTGTATTAGTACTCCCTATTCTTCATGCAGATCAACTTGTTTTTAGCTTCCACATATGAAAAAGAACATGCATTATTTGTCTTCTGTGTCTGGCTTGGAAATATACCTTTGTAATTTATAATAACTTGCTTAAGAATAAATGTAGAAAAAATATTTAAAAAATAAAACAAGTAAATAAATAAAAGGGCTGGAGAGATGGCTTAGTGGTTAAGGCACTTGCCTGAGAAGCCTAAGGACCCATGTTCAACTCTTCGCATTCCTCCATAAGCCAGATGCACAAGATGATGCAAGTGCAAGGTCATACATGCCCACTAGGTGGCGCAAGCATCTGAAGTTCAATTTCAGTGGCTGAGGCCCTAGAGTACCAATTCTCTCTCTCTCTCTCTCTCTCTCTCTCTCTTTCTCTCTCTCTCTCTCTAATTAAAAAAAGAAAGAATAAGAAGAATAAATGTAGAAGGGGTCTGGGGAGATGTCTCAGTGTGTAAAGTACTTGCCACACAAGGATGCTGACCTGAGTTTGGATTCCCAGCAGAGTTGTGGTACACAGCTATACTCCCAGAGCTAGGGATGCAGGGACAGGGAAGCCCTTGGACTCACTGGCCAGCTAGTGTACACAAATCAGTGAGCAGAGGTGCAGTGAGAGACCCTGTCTCAAAGAATAAAGGGAAGAATGGCCGAGGAAGGCACCCAATGTCGACCTCTGGTCTCCATACACGTGTGCACACACATATGGATATGCATACACACACATGCCTATGCAAAAAAGATAATACTTTTGGAAAGCTGAGGAAATGATACATGAAATTCTTTTACAAGCTTTGCAAATTTATTATAAATCTAAAACTATTTCACAATAAAATAGGTAATAAAGGGCTGGAGAGGTGGCTTAGCGGTTAAGCGTTTGCCTGTGAAGCTTAAGGACCCCGGTTCGAGGCTCGATTCCCCAGGACCCACGTTAGCCAGATGCACAAGGGGGCGCACGTGTCTGGAGTTTGTTTGCAGTGCCTGGAGGCCCTGGTGTGCCCATTCTCTCTCTGTGTGTGTCTCTGTCTGTTGCTCTCAAATAAATAAATAAATAAATAATTCTTTATAAAAAATAGGTAATAAAAATAGGTATTGATGCTTATGAAAATGTCTTTTTGGCATCTATTTAAGCAGTCCTATGGATTTAGGATATACTTTTAAATCCTATAGTCAAAGAATAAACATTTTGTGTTGATCTCCCCACATGCATTCTCATTCTTTTTTTTAATTTATTTTTGAGAGAGAAAGAGACAGATAGAGAGAAAGAGAAAAAATGGGCAGGCCAGGGACTCCAGTCACTGCAAACAAATTTCAGATTCATGTGCCACCTTGTGCATCTGGCTTACATGGGTCCTGGGGAATCAAACCGAGTTTCTTTGGCTTTGCAGGCAAATGCCTTAACTGCTAAGCCATCTCTCCAGCCCCCACATTCTCATTCTCCCTCTACTCAACATAATGATTTTTTTTTTTTTTTTTTTTTTTTTGGTTTTTCAAGTTAGGGTCTCTCTCTAGCCCAGACTGACCTGGGAATTCCCTATGTACTCTCAGAGAGACCTCAAACTCACAACAATCCTCTCACCTCATGCTTTTGAGTGCTGGGATTAAAGGTGTGTGCCACCATATCCGGTGGTTCAGATAGTGATCATTTTTAAGTGTGAATGGGATCCCCTGGTGCTCCTGATTTAAATCCTTTAATGGCTTTGGCAGCAGTTTCAGTGTAAAGTGTCCCCAGTGGCCTTAAGTGTTTGAGATGAAGCCTCTTTATGTCCCCAGCTGAAGCCTTTGGGAAGGAGGTGTGTGACTGGTGGGGCCTTTGGGAGGTGGAGTCTTGCTGGAGGAGGTGTGTGACTGGTGGGGCCTTCGGGAGGTGGAGCCTTGCTGGAGGAGGTGTGTGACTGGTGGGGCCTTTGGGAGGTGGAGCCTTGCTGGAGGAGGTGTGTGACTGGTGGGGTCTTTGGGAGGTGGAGCCTTGCTGGAGGAGGTGTGTGACTGGTGGGGCCTTTGGGAGGTGAGCCTTGCTGGAGGAGGTGTGTGACTGGTGGAGCCTTTGGGAGGTGAGCCTTGCTGGAGGAGGTGTGTGACTGGTGGGGCCTTTGGGAGGTGAGACTTGCTGGAGGAGGTGTGTGACTGGTGGAGCCTTTGGGAGGTGGAGCCTTGCTGGAGGAGGTGTGTGACTGGTGGGGCCTTTGGGAGGTGGAGGCTTGCTGGAGGAGGTGTGTGACTGGTGGTGAGCCCTGGAATTCTATAGTCCAGCCCACCTGCCAGTACTAGCTAGCCCACTCTTGCTCCTCCCTGTTGATGTGTGACCATGTGGACCCGCTTCCTGTTCTGCCATGTTTTCTCTGGCAGGATGACACTTCCCTTCACAACTGTAAGCCAAAATATACCCTTTACTTCCATAAACTGCTCCTGGTCCAGAGTTTTGTCCCAGCAGTGAGAAGTGCCATTTTGAATACCACTGAATTCAAAATTAAACCCCAAATCCTCAAACGGCTCTATAGGACTTGCAGGATGTAGCTGAGCTCAATGCCCTATTCATCTCTGACCACCTCGTCCCTCCACTCCAGCCACATAGGCCTCATCCCATGTCCACTCCTGTGCTATCTCACAACACCCACTCAGACTGTCGCCACAGGATGGAAACCACTCACATCATGACTGGTCCTTGGTTGTGTGTCTAAAAAAATATTTATTAATTTTGCTGGGTGTGGTGGCGCATGCCTTTAATTTCAGCACTCCAGAGACAGATATAGGAGGATCACTATGAGTTCAAGGCCAGCCTGGAACTACAGAGTAAGTTCCAGGCCAGCCTAGGTTAGAGTGAGATCCTTACCTCCAAAAGAAATCCAATGTGTGTGTGTGTGTGTGTGTGTGTGTGTGTGTGTGTGTGTGTGTATAAATTTACTTGATGTATGTCTGTGTTCATGCTCATAAGTAGTAGGGGTGATCATGCTACCATGTGCATGGTATGCTGGTCCTTCCCTTTTTCTTTTCCTTTAAATATCTTTATTCATTTCCAAGGGGAGATCAAGAGAGCATGGGCACACCAGGGCTTCTAGCCACTGCAAACAAATTCTGGATGCATGTGCCACTTTGTGCATTTGGCTATCAGGAGTATGGAATGGAAAAAGAGAAGCTAGGTACAAAAGCCGGAAGCTGTGGAGCGGTTCTGTCATCCCAGGGTGCCTAAGGCGAAAGAGGAGGTAGAACTTGCCTGCGAAGCCCGAGGACCCAAAAGAAGTGGTGAACGATGAGAGGCCCTGCTTCAGAAGGGAAGGACCAGGGAGCTGGAGAGATGGCTCAGCAGTTACAGGTGCTTGGCTGCAAAACCTAACGACGCAGGTTCAATTCCCCAGTTCCCATGTAAAAGCCAGACGCACAAAGTGGCGTGTGCATCTGGAGTTCATTTGCAGCAGCTGGAGGCCCTGGCATGCCCATTCTCCCATTCTCTCTGTCTCTCTTCTCCCTACCTCTCTCTCTGCTTAAAAAGAAAGAAAAAGGGCTGGAGGGATGGCTTAGCGGTTAAGGCATTTGCCTGCAGAGCCAAAGGACCTAGGTTCGATTCCCCAGGACCCACGTTAGCCAGATGCACAAGGGGGCGCAAGCATCAGGAGTTTGTTTGCAGTAGCTGGAAGCCCTGGCGTGCCCATTTCTCCTCCCCCCACCCATTCTCTGTCAAATAAATAAATAAAAATAAATATTCTTTAAAAAGAAAGAAAAAGAGGAGAAAGAGAGGTAAGCACCAGCATTCACCTCCACCTGCTTCCTGACTGCAGACACAATGTGACAGCCGTCTCACAGCCCTGCCACCATGCCTTCTCGGCCATGAGCCAAAATAAACCCTTCCTTAAGTTGCTTTGTGCGTGCGTGCGTGTGTGCGTGTGTGTGTGCGTGTGTGTGTGCGTGTGTGGGTGTTAATATGTGTGTGGACATAGTGTATGCGGGTACATATGTGTTTGGAGGCCACAAGATGTTGGGTGTCTGCTTCAGTCACTCAATACATTTATTTTTTTAATATTTTTATTTATTTGCAAGCAAAAAGAGAAAGAGAGAGAGAAGAGAGACAGAGAGAATGAGCACGCCAGGGCTTCCAGCTGCTGCAAACAAACTCCAGAAGCATGTGCCACTTTGCGCATCTGGATTTACATGGATACTAGAGAACTGATTCATTAGGCTCTTCAGGCAAGAGCCTTAACCACTAAGCCATCTCCCCAGCCTGCTACCTTTAGTTTTTGAGACAGTGTCTCTCAATGAGCGTAGAATTCACTGATTTAGCTGTAGTGACTAACCAGGAAGCCCTAGGGATCCGCCTGTCTCCTTCCCCTCACTGCTGGGATTATGCATGTATGCCACCACACCCAGCATTTTGCGTGGGTACTGAGGATTCGAACTCAGATCCTCACACTTGTTCAACAAGCACTTTACTTACCCACTGAGCCATCTCCCCGGTTCCTCAAGTTTTTACTGTCAGGCGTTTTTGTCAAAGCACTAATACGAGCTGGAGAGATGGCTTAGCGGTTAAGTGCTTGCCTGTGAAGCCTAAGGACCCCGGTTCGAGGCTCGACTCCCCAGGACCCACATTAGCCAGATGCATAAGGGGTCACATGCGTCTGGAGTTCATCTGCAGTGGCTGGAGGCCCTGGCGCGCCCATTCTCTCTCCCTCTGTCTATCTGCCTCTTTCTCTCTCTGTCTGTCACTCTCAAATAAATAAATAAAAATAACAAAAAAAAAAAGCACTAATACTCATTCAGAATACCTGAGTGTATGGGGGGACACCTGAATCAAACCACCACAGCCTGTAATGTTTTGGGGGCATCAGGGACCTCCCTGGCCAACAACTCACTGGAAGGTATCCCATCCCTGGCACTGAATTTTTTCTAGTAACAGTCTATGGAGATTTGGGAATTAACACCTCCTGGAGGCAGTGTATTGTTGGGGGTGGGCTTATGGGTATTATAGCCAGTGTCCCCTTGCCAGTGTTTGGCACACTCTCCTGTTGCTATGGTCCACCTTATGTTGGCCAGGGGGTGATGTCCACCCTCTGCTCATGCCATTGTTTCCCCTGCCGTGATGGAGCTTCCCCTCGAGTCCGTAAGCCAAAATAAACCTTTTTTCCCTCAAGCTGCTCTTGGTCGGGTGATTCCTACGAGCAACGCGAACCAGACTGCAACATCCCAGAACATATTTTTCTCACCTCCTCCGGCCTCTCGGCCTCTCCCACCCCTACCTCAGTCCTCCTCACATCCAGAATTAGTTTTACTGCTTGATTACTTTCACTGGGCATGGCTGCCCACGCCATGCAGACTGGCAGGGACCCAAAACACTTAGCAAGAGCTTAATGGCCACCCAGTCAGCTATCTCAGAGCCAGTCTGGGCAAACCGGGACAGACAGGCAATTAGTTCCCGGCACTAATGCACCAAGAAGTCAACATGATCTACGGACAGTCAGAGCTGGCTGCCACAGAAGGTTCTAGAAAAACACACATATCTTTTTCAAAATGAAATCCTCCCCGGATGCCCAGCTTCACCTGGCTTTTAATTAAATGAGCCTGAAAGGAAAAACTGACCAACAAAACCTCCAGTCACAGGATTAAAATCCCCCTGTTCCTTCGCATAGGACAGCCCACAGTGACCACGGAGTCACAAACGCCGGTCATTCGGGGCCTCTGCAAGTGACTGTGGGCGCACAGGGAACAGATAATCCCAAGCAGAGGTCAGAGTGGGCTCACATTTCGAATTTCCAGCAGCTCTGGTTCTCCACGGACTCAAAATGCCACTGTATCAAAGCCACTTCTAGCAGGGTTGACAGTCTGTGCCTAGAAAAACCACTGAAAGACATAATTTCCCCAGTTTTCTGTGGAAAGAAGAGGCATCTGGGGCTGGAGAGATGGCTCAGAGGTTAAGCGCTTGCCTGCAAAGCCTAACAACCCAGGTTTGATTCCCCAGTACCCACGTAAAGCCAGATGCACCGTGTATGCATCTGGAGTTTATTTGCAGTGACTGAAGGCCCTAGCATATCCTCTCTCTCTCTCTCTTTCTCTCTCTCCTTCCAAATAAATAGTAATAATAATAAAAGCCAGGTGTGGTGGCTCACACCTTTAATCCCAGCAGCACTTGGGAGGCAGAGGTAGGAGGATTGCCATGAGTTTGAGGCCACCCTGAGACTACATAGTGAATTCCAGGTCAGCCTGGGCCAGAGTGAGACCCTACCTCGAAAAAACCAAAAAATAAATAATAATAATAATAATAAAAGAGGAGGTGTCTCTTGATGACAAATCTCTCAGCTCTGAGGTTTCCTGTGTGCATGTGTGTGTGTGTGTGTGTGTGTGTGTGTGTGTGTATGAATGTGTCTGTGTGTGTGTGAATGTGTCTGTGTGCGCATGTGCATGTGCATGTGGGGGAGGGCAGAGGTTGCTACTGGCTGTCTTCTTAAATCATTTCCCATCTTACCACTGAACCCGGCGCTCACTGATTCGGCTAGACTAGCTGGCCAGCAAGTCTCGGGAACCCCCCTGTCCCCACCTCCTCACTGCCCGCCTGTAGATGCACTCCACCACGCCGGGCTTTCTACACGGGTGCTGGGATCTAAACGCACGTCTTCACGCTTGCATACCAAACACTTTACTGACTGAGCCATCTCCCCAGTGCCCACTTTTGAGGTTTTCCTCAACAAAAATTTTATTAAACCACAGGCAGGTATAAACACAAAACAAAGATATAAACCCCAGCCAAGCTGGATGACCAAAGCGTTCACCCCACAAGGCTTCCATGAGGGTCACGAAATCAGTATTTGTAAAATGCTGAGACTAACACACAAGGGTAATATATGCAGACAAGTAATATAAAATTAAGGGACTAGTAGCCAATTATCCTAGCTTATTTTTTATATTTTATTTATTGATTCGAAAGAGAGAAAGAGGCAGATAGAAAGAGAATGGGCATGCCAGGGCCTCTAGCCACTGCACACGAACTCCAGATGCATGTGCCACCTCGTGTAGATACGTGGGTACTGGGGAACAGAAGGCAGGTCGTTAGGCTTTGCAGGCAAGCACCTTAACTGCTGAGCCGTCTCTCCAGCCCCTGGCTTTTTTTTCTAGGCCCCATGTGAGTGATGCCATTCTGTGTGTATGAGTTGGTATTGCCTATTCCTCAAGTCACACAGTGACATCAAACTTATCAAGGTGTCAGGAGGCGTGTGGCAGTCCACAAGGAAAACCACATATGGGAAGCAGGTGATCATTCATCTGTATAAATAAGATGAAGGCCTGGGTAGAGAGAACAGAGATTAAGAAATACTACTGAGTTTCAAACACTGACTATATTTACCAAACTTGTTTTGAGCTCTCGTGTATTCCATCTCTAGAGAAAATGTCTAAGACATCTTAGTAAGACCACAGAACATTCCTTGTCAAGAACGTATCTCTTGGGCTGGAGGGATGTCTTAGCAGTTAAAGACGGTTGCCTGCAAAGCCAAAGGACCCAGGTTCAATTCCCCTAGGACCCATGTAAGCCAGATGGACAGGTGACTCCTGCATCTGGAGTTTGTTTGCAGCAGCTGGAGGCCCTGGAGTGCCATTCTCTCTCTCTCTCATTCTGTCTCATAAATAAATAAAAGTTTAAAATATTTTTTAAAAAAGAACGTGTAGCTGCATTCAGCATTTTGACTATCCACATCGACCTAAAGAGGGGAAGACGCCACTGGGAGATGAGGTTGAAGAAAATCGCCCTGGGCCTGGTGGCACACACCTGCAAACTCAAGTACTACCAAAGCTTGGGCAGGAAGTTCAAGAGTTCAAGGCCAGCCTGGACTACATAGGAGCACCCTCTCTCTCTCTCTCTCTCTCTATATATATATATATATAGATAGATAGATAGATAGATAGATAGATAGATATAGATATAGATATAGATATAGATATAGATATAGATATAGATATAGATATAGATATAGATATAGATATAGATATAGATGTATTCCTGATCTCTTCAGCATACTTTGGGAAATGTTATTCTAGGAGACCTTGTCTTGGCTTAGGACTCCTTAAAAACAGAAAAAGAGCTGGGTGTGGTGGCGCACGCCTTTAATCCCAGCACTCGGGAGGCAGAGGTAGGAGGATCACTGTGAGTTCGAGGCCACCCTGAGACTACATAGAGAATTGCAGGTCAGCCTAAGCTAAAGTGAGACCCTACCTCGAAAAACCAAAAAAAGAAAAAAAAAGCTAAATGGGATAGTCCATACCAGTAATTCCAGCACTAGATAGAGGCAGGAGGATCAAAAAATCAAGGCTGGGCTGAAGAGATGGCTCAGCAGTTAAGGCACTTGCCTGCGAAGCCTAACGACCCGGGTTTGATTCCCCAATACACACATAAAGCCAGATGCACAAGGTGACACATGCATCTAGAGTTCATTTACAGTGGCTAGAGGCCCTGATGTGCCCATTCTCTCTCCCTTCACCCTCCTCCTTGCAAATATATATTTTTAAGCTTTTCAAGGTAGGGTCTCACTCTAGCCCAGGCTGACCTAGAATTTACTATGTAGTCTCAGGCTGGCCTCGAACTCACAGCAATCCTCCTACCTAGGCCTCCTTCTTGTTGGAATTAAAGGTGTGCACCACCATGCCCAGCAAATAAAATATTTTTTAAGGGCTGGAGAGATGGCTTAGCAATTAAGGCACTTGCTAGAAAAGCCAAAGGACCCAGGTTCAAGTCTCAAGTATGCACATAAAAGCCAGATGCACAAAGTGGCACAAATGTCTGGAGTTCATTTGCAGTGGCTAGGAGGCCCTAGTGTGCCCATTCTCTCTATTTGCCTCTGCCTCTCTCTCTCCCAAATAATTTTTTTTTTTTTTTTTTTTTTTTTGGTTTTTCGAGGAAGGGTCTCACTCTAGCCCAGAGTGAATTCCATTCTGGGCTACAGTGAGACCCTACCTCAGAAAACCAAAAAAAAAAATTCAAGGTCACCCTCAGCTACATAACAGCCTGGACTAAATGATGCCCTGACTCAAGAAAGGAAAGAGGGAATGGACAGGGAGGGCACGGGAGGGGAAGGGATTAGGAAAGGAAGAAGAAAAGAAAGAAGGGAAGAGGAAAAGAGAGAAGAAGGGAAGGGAGCAATAAAGAACAGATAATTGAAAACAAAAAGAAACTCTTCAAGTCCGTGTATCACTGAGAGCTCCAGCACACTGCCCCCATCTCTCACCTCGTCGCCTCAGCCAGGGCAGGAAGGCGCTCTTTCCCCACCCTGCCAGTGTGAAAGGGAAGGCTGGCGCATGTGCACGGCCTCCCCACGGTCATGTGAGTCTGTAAGCGACCCGGCCTAGGACCAGATACCTGAACTTCTGGTTTTTCAAGGTAGGATCTCGCTCTAGCCCAGGCTGACCTGGAATTCACTATGGAGTCTCAGGGTGGCCTCGAACTCACGCCGATCCTCCTTACCTCTGCCTCCCGAGTGCTCTGGGGATTAAAGGCGTGCGCCACCACGCCCGGCCATCTGAACTTTTGTCTTCTGCTTACATCATTACACGGAAAGGTTTCCTGCGTCTTGTGTTTCTATTCACTGCCACGGATTCTTCCAATGTCGGGGACAGAGCAATGACCAAGAGCAACACTCCTGTCCTCATAGAGCTGACGCTCTAGTCGAGGAGGAGAAATTACAGACGTGTACGTTGGATCCATTCAGGATCAGTAAGTGCTTTAGAGTAAAAGAGAAAGGAAGGTCTGGCGCTGGTGGGTGAGAAAGGGCTGCTGGGTAGGAGACCGCACTGGGCCTGTCACAAAAACGTGGAAAGGGAAATCAAGGCTAGGAGACTTAGCTACATGAAGCAAGCGAGTTCTGACTGCGTGTTTGTCAACTAGACAGGATTTAGAATCACCATGGAAACAAATCTCTTGGCATGTCTGTTAGGGATTTTCTAAATCCACTTTAACGATGGGTGGCGCCATCCCATGAGCCGGAATCCTGGGCCCCAGGTCTCCGAGCAGCGACCTTGAACTCCCTCTGCTTCCTCGCTGTGCACTGAACGCAGCCGCCGGCCTCCTCCCACTCCTTCCGCCGCGCCTCCTCCGCCACGGCGAACGGGAACCTGGAATTGTAAGCTGAAGTAGAACCCTCCCTTCCTTACGCTGAATTTTTTTTAAATGTCTTTATTTATTTATATTAGAGAGAGACAGGCAGAAAGAGAGAGAACGGGCACACCAGGGCCTCCAGCCACTGCAAACAAGTGTGAGATGCATGCGCCCCCTTGTGCGTCTGGCTCACGTGGGTCGTGGGGAATCGAACCTGGGTCCCCAGGCTCCACAGGCCTTAACTGCTGAGCCATCTCTCCAGCCCCCTTCCACTGAATCTTGTCAGGTATTCTGTCTCTGTAACAGGAAGGTGACTCAGTGCGCAGAAGAAAGGTGGTGTGTTTTTTTTTTGGGGGGGGTGGAATCTGGGAAGATGGTTCAGTGGTTAAAAGGCTGGCAAAGCCTGCCAACCCAGGTTCAATTCCCAAGGCATCCATGTAAGCTGGGTGCAAAACGTGGCACAAGCATCTGGCGTTCATTGCAGCAGCAAGAGACTCTGTTCACACACATGTTCACACACGTGCGTACACACGTGAGAAGTTTTTTATTTACTGTATTTATTTATTTTAGAGAGAGAGAATTGGGCACCAGGGCCTCAGCAACTGCAATCAAACTCCACACGCTTTCGCCACCTAGTGGTCATGTGCCACCTTGCACTTGCCTTACCTTTGTGCGTCTGGCTTACATGGGATCTGGAGAATCGAACATGAGTCCTTAGGCTCTGCAGGCAAACGCCTTAACCGCTAAGCCATCTCTGCAGCCCTAGTTTTTTTTTTTTTTTTTGACAAAGAAAGGCTGGAGTGCCCCTGTGGTTCCACAGGCAGGGTGGGTGGGCGATGTTAGTACTGAGGCAGAGCACAGCGTGATCACAAAGCCTGGCAGGGTGTGGGGAGCCTGCGGTTTGACGCTAGACACCGGGGGACGTCTCTGGGAGGCTCAGAGCAAAGACACAGCATGGAAGATCACTCTAGAACAATGCGGCCTGTTGTGGATGGAAGCAGGAGGCCTGCTCAGAGCCTACGGCAACAGTCCGGGTAGATGCCACCACAGGTATACCACGCGGCGCGTGCACTGATGGGTCATGGGGATAATGGCTGCCTTTATGTTTCCTCCAACACAGCAGCCTGACGAGTTGTGGCTTTATCGAGTAATCAGAGAGGCTGGGTGCTCAGCCCTGGACAATGTACCAGTGTCCTTTGTCACAGTAAATACCCTACTTACGTCTGCTCCGGTTCACAAGTGAGGATGAGGTTAAGAACAAAAGGGACGGGAATGGGGGGGGGATAAAACAAAAAAAAACACCCTTGACTTAGGTCTGCTGTGACTTCCGGATGTGTGCTTGACTTCAAGCATTCCCCGATCAATCCTTCTGCTGAAACACTCGCCTCCCATTGGCCAGGATATTTCTAAGTACCCGGAGGATATCGATCTATGGATACCACAGCACTCCCAGGCAGTGAGATGTGAGGAGACCACAGCTCCCCTGCGGTGCTTGCAAGGAAGAAGCACTGTTTCATTTGGCTTGTCCTTAACCAGTGGTGAGTAACCGGGAAATCACTTCAACACAGGAACCTACTCAAGGGCCGTCTAAAGATGTCACCTTGAGTCACAGGAGCCAGAAAGAAGGGTCTCCGGGTATACGCATGTGAGGAGCAAGCTGACGCTTGTCCTGGTGTATTCTGCAAGACTCCAGACTAGCTGCTGCACTGACCTTCCCCTCTGCTGGGAGCAGACGCAGCTTATGGCAGGAAAGGGTTTATTTCGGGCGTACAGATTCCCGGGGAAGCTTCATCATGGAGGAGGAAACTCACTTCAGCCACCACAGCAGACAGAGAACAGCCAACACCAGCAAGCACGGACGGCCAGAGCTCCAGCAGGCTCAGAACAGCCCAGTAGGGCTGGACTCAAGATCCACCCCAGGGACACAGGACACACCTCCTCCAGCAGGGCTTTGCCTGCTGAAGACCAAGTAGGAAGGGTGCTTAATCAAAACTACCTGACTCAGGGCTGGAGAGATGGCTTAGCGGTTAGGCACTTGCCTGTGAAGCCTAAGGACCCAGGTTCGAGGCTCAATTCCCCAGGACCCACATTAGCCAGATGCACAAGGGAGCGCACGGGTCTGGAGTTCATTGGCAGTGGCTGGAGGCCCTGGAGCGCCCATTCTCTCTCCTCTCTCTCTCTCTGCCTCTTTTTCTCTCTATTGCTCTCAAAAAAATAAATAAAAATAAAAAATAAAAACTACTTGAGTCAGGCCAGCCTGAGACCGCATAGGGAACTCCAGGTCAGCCTGGGCCAGAGTGAGACCCTACCTCAAAAAAACAAAACAAAACAAAAGCCAAAAGAAGGCTAGGACTTCTTCCAGTGCACTCTTCCAGAAACAAAATGGCCTGGATTTCCATGACCTCACAGTTCTTGACACTACCTACACAAGACCATCGTAATAGGAGGAGAAGATGATGACATCAAAATAAAAGAGAGACTGAGAGGGGGACCCCTCCCCCTGGATGGAGAGTGGCGTCACAATGGGGAAAGAGTGTGGGGATGGGGTGGGGAATTACCATGGGTTATTGTCTATAATTATGGAGATTGTCAATTAAAATAAATAAATTGCTGGGCGTGGTGACGCATGCCTTTAATCCTAGCACTTGGGAGGCAAAGGTAGGAGGATTGCCGTGAGTTCAAGGCCACCCTGAGACTACACAGTGAATTCCAGGTCATTCTGGGCTAGAGCGAGACCCTACCTACAAAACAAAACAAAAATAAATAAATAAAGTAAAACAATAAATAAATAAAACACTTGAGTCTATGGGGAACAAATATTTACATTCAAGCCACCACATCACTAAGAGATTAATAGGCCAAGTCAGTGACTAGAGAACCCAGGTCACCTTTGCAGACTGCTAGCCAGGCCCTCTGCTGAGCTCTCAAAGTCAGGTTACCGTGTGTGTGTGTGTGTGTGTGTGTGTGTGTGTGTGTTCACACATGTACATGTGCTTGCGGTATGTGTACGTGTGCATGCATGATCACATGTGTGGAGGCGCATGTGTATATGTGTGGGCATGTGTACATGGGAGTGCACCTGTGTGTTTGGATGCACATGTGTGTGTGCATGTGCACGAAGGCCAGAGAGCGACTAACGTCAGGTCTTCTTCAATTACGCCCCATCTTATTCTCCGGAAAAGGGTTTCTTGCAGATTGTAGAGTTCACCAATTCAGCTAGACTAGCCAGCCAGTCAGCCCAGGGACTGTCCTGTCTCAACCTCTCCCGTGCTCCCCATAAGCATCCCCATTTTTACAAGGGTGCTGGGGACCAGAACTCGGGTCCCCACTACCCACTAAGCCACGTCCTCAGCTCCTGATCGCTTCCCCTCGTGCGGCACTAATAAAGTGACCAGGTCATTCCCTCACATAATCTAGCACCGTGCCATCTACCAAAAGAATACATCAGCGTTCAGCCAAACAGACTGCCTCGACTTGGTTTCTGCTCCTCTGAGGTTTGTTTTGTGGGGGTCTGTTTTAAAGGCGCCTGGAGAACCAGCACAACGGGAGGTGGAAGATCCCGCTGACCGCGGCTCGGCTGTGGCTAAGGAAAGCTGCCGCTGGCGTGGCTCAAGGTCAAAGGGGAGAATCGCTCACTACGCTGCCTCCTCTCAGCAAGTGAGTTCATCAGCAAACAAAACTGCAGATTAATGTTTCCGCAGCGATTCACGGATGCAGAGGAGCCGCTCTGGACCCCCAGCCATTCCGTTTCCCCCTCGCGAGTCAGATAAGCGTGCTGTGACTCAAATAACCCCCTCGCGTTAGCATCTTCCCAGGGCCACGCTCCACGCTCCGGTCACAGCAAATGCCGCGTGGCCTTCGACAGTACCACACGCATCTCCCTGAACCGCCCTCACGCTGAGCAGCGGTTCTGAAACCAGCCATCTAACACCTTTAATGCAACTAAATAAATAAACAGGGCTGGAGAGATGGCTCAGCGGTTAAGGAGCGTTCCTGCGAAGCCTGAGGACCCAGGTTCAACTCTCCAGGTCCCACGTGAGCCAGATGCAAAAGGTGATGTAAATGTGCAAGGTCTGACAGGTACGCAAGGTGGCGCACGCATCTGGAGTTTGATTGCAGTGGCTGGAGGGAGGCCCTGGCATGCCAATTCTCTCTCTCTTTTTCTCTCTCTCTCTCTCAAAAAAAAATACCAAAAAAAAGCCAGGCATGTTGGCACATGCCTTTAATCCCAGCATTTGGGAGGCAGAGGTAGGAGGATTGCCTTGAGTTCAAGGCCATCCTGAGACTACATAGTGAATTCCAGGTCAGCCTGAGCTAGAGTGAGACCCTACCTAATGGCCAGGCTTGATTCCACAGATACACAAAGTGAGACATGCATCTGAGGTTTGTTTGCAGTGGCAAGAAGCCCAGAGGCACTCTCTCGCTTTCTCTCCTTGCAAATAAATTTGCAAAAAAAAAAAAATTTAAGTAAGTACAGGGCTGGAGGGATGGCTTAGCAGTTAAGGTGTTTGTCTGCAAAGCCAAAGGACCCAGGTTTGATTACCCAGGACCCATGTTAGCCAGATGCACAAGGTGGTGCACGCATATGGAGTTCGTTTACAGTAGCAGGAGGCCCTGGCATGCCCATTCTCTCTCTCTCTCTCCCTCTTTCTCTCTGTCAAATAAATAAATAAAAATGAAAGATTGAGATGGGGAGGGGATATGATGGAGAATGGAATTTCAAAGGGGAAAGGGGGTAGGGTAATACCATGGGATATTTTTTATAATCATGGAAAATATTAATAAAAATTGGGAAAATTAAAAAAATAAAAAATAAAAATAAAAATGAAAAGTATTTTTTAAAAACATAAGTACAGCCAGGCATGGTGGTGCACGTCTTTAATCCCAGCACTCAGGAGGCAGAGGTAGAAGGATCGCCGTGAGTTCGAGGCCACCTTGAGACTACATAGTGAATTCAGGGTCAGCCTGGGCTAAAGCAATACCCTACCTTGAAAAAAAACAAAAAAAGTAAATATAACAGTCAAACACTACTCCAATATGGTGGGGCCCTGCTTCATCTCTCTGAGCTAAAACTGTGAACACACAGAACCAGGGATGGTCAGGGCTGACAGTGAAGGGCCTCCAGCAGGAGTTGGCAAACTTATTCAAGGAAGTAAATATGTTTAGATTCGGGCCATATACTTGCTGTTGAGACTACCAAGTCCACTGACGTAACCAAGAAGTAGCCACAGTTAGCCAGGCGTGGTGGCGCACACCTTTAATCCCAGCACTTGGGAGGCAGAGATGTAGGAGGATCATTGTGAGTTTGAGGCCAGCCTGGGACCACAAAGTAAGTTCCAGGTCACCTGGGCTTCAGTGAGATGCTACCTTAAAAAAAAAAGAAGAAGAAGAAGCCACAATAGAAAGTAAAGAAATAGGTGTGGCGGTGCTCCAATAAAACTTTATTGAAAAAGGTGGCAGGCAGGATAGTGTCAGAGTGTCTGTGACCACACACAGTGAATTCTCCACGGCTTCTAGGGAATGGGGAGCATCCACAGACAGGCAATACTCCCACCATCCCCACCACAGCCTGCTTCCTCTTCCTTAGAAGTGCACATGTGCACCCATTCATTCACATACGTACACACATTTTTAAAAGGTTGATCGCACCTGAGGAATGACACCCGGGGTTGTCCTCTGGTCTCTACATGCATGCGCACATGCAACTGAACACATGCACAAATGGTAAAGCTATAATAGTGAGGGGAGGAAAAACATTGCTACATCTAAAAATAGCTAAAATGATAAATTTTTCATCTACGTTTTACCACAATAAAACAGTAGGTGTTAAGAGGTAAAATACTAACCATAGGGGATAAGATGAAATATTTGGGGCTGGAGAGATGGCTTAGTGGGTAAGGTGCTTGCCTGCAAAGCCTAAGAACTCCTGTTTGAATCCTCCAGATGCCATGTATAGCCAGACGCAAGTGACGCCAAGTGTGCAATGTCACACATGCCCACCAGGGGGAGCACTCTGGAATTCGTTCACAGTAGCTGAAAGGCCCTGGCAAACCCATTCTCTCTCTCTCAAAAAATAATTTTTTTTTTTAAAAAAGATGACATATCTGAAGAGTTGGTTACTGAGGAATTCCAAATGGTAGAAACCAGCAGTACTTTCTAAACTCTTAGGATGGAAAGTTGAGGAGCACAGAGAACTCTCATCTGCTTCCTGAAACCTGCGAGTACTCTGCACAAGTCTTCCCCTGCCATGCTAACGTTGCCATGAGCCCACAACGCACCGTGTTGCTGCCAAGAACGCTCTCAATAAAGCTGCCGTCAGATGGCAGAACGTCAGCGCTGGAACCTTGGGGGCCGCACACACTGCCCAGCAGCTCTGGGGCTTTTCCTGCTGCGTTGTGTATGCCGGACAGTGTCCACCATGACGATGGACGATGTCCGGCATCCGCCATGATGGACCATATGGGACATACTGTCACGGTGTGCTCCCTCTCACAGGGGGGGGTGTCAGGTACTCTGCTGTGACCAAACACCTGGCAGGAAGCAGCCCACCTGGCAGGAAGCAGCCCACCTGGCAGGAAGCAGCCCACCTGGCAGGAGAGAAGGAGATTTTTTCTGGATTACAGTTTCCAGGGGATGCGTTGCCTTCATGGCGAGGACGCGTGACAGCAGGAGCAGGAAGCTGACGGGTCACAGTGCAGCCAGTCAGGAAGCAGAGTACCATCAGGAAATGAGAACCAGCTCAAAACAACTGTTAAGCTCCGGGCTGGAGAGATGGCTTAGAGGTTAAGCACTTGCTGTGAAGCCTAAGGACCCCGGTTCGAGGCTCGATTCCCCAGGACCCACGTTAGCCAGATGCACAAGGGGGCGCACGCGTCTGGAGTTCGCTTGCAGTGGCTGAAGGCTCTGGTGCGCCCATTCTCTCTCTCTCTCTCTCTCCCTCTCTCCTTCTCTGTCTGTTGCTCTCAAATAAATAAATAAATAAATTTAAAAAACAAGAAAAGAAAACCTTAGCAGCCAGGTTTGGTAGCTCACGTCTTTAATCCCAACACTCAGGAAGCAGAGGTAGGAGGATCACTCTGAGTTTGAGGCCACCCTAAGACTACATGAGAATTCCAGGTTAGCCTGGGCTACAGCAAGACCCTACCTCAAAAAACAAACAAACAAACAAAACCAAGCAACCGGGCAGGAGAGATGGCTTAGCAGGTAAGGCACATGCCTGCGAAGCCTAAGGACCTGAGTTCGATTCTCCAGGTCCCACGTAAGGTGGATGCACATGGTGGCACATGCATCTGGAGTTCATTTGCAGTGGCTAGAGGCCCTGGTGCACCCATTCTCCTTTTCTCTCTCTCTCTCTCTCTCTCTCTCCCTCCCTCCCTCCCTCCCTCCTTCTCTCTCTCTCTCTCTCCCTCTCCTCTCTCCCTCTTGCTGTCTCTAATAAATAAATAAATAAATATCTTAAAAAAGAAGAAGAGCGTAGGCTCAAGTGAGACCCTGCCTCAAAAAAATGGGGACTGGAGAGATGGATGAGTGGTTAAGGCATTTGCCTGCAAAGCCAGAGGACCTAGTTTCAATTTCCCAGGACTCATGTAGCCAAATGCACAAGGTGACACATGTATCTGGAGGGTTTCTTTTTTTTTTGTTTGTTTTTTGTTTTTTGTTTTTTGCAGCAGCTAGAGGCCGGGGTGTGCTCATTCTCTCTCTTTCTCTCCCTCTTTCTCTCTCCTGCTCTCAAATAAATATTTTTTTTTAATGTGCTCTTTCACTTCATACCAACTAGATGGGGGACCTTATCAACAGTGGTGGAGTTTACAGTCCTTTTAGCTCAGCAGGTGAAATGACCACATGAACACTAGTTGTAAAAACCAACCCCCCCCCCCGCGCCAAAAAAAATTACAGAAAAGCAAAGTCAGTTAACCTTTCAGCACATGCATCCATGAAGCCCTTAGACCACAGACTTAGGAAAGCTTGGAAAACTGACAGAACACAACATATGACCGTGAAAATCAGAAAGAATGGGCTACAGAGATGGCTCAGTGAGTAAATCACTCAACATACAGTGTGAGTACCCAAGTTCTAATGCCCAGGCCCCAAGGAAAAGCCTGAAGCTCTAGTGAGCTTCCATAACCCCAGGTGCCAACAGCAAGATGGGGGACTCCCAGCTCACGGCCAGCTAGCCTGGCAAACGCAGCAGTGGACAATACGTACAAGACCCTGCCTCAAATGAGGTGGAAAAGTTGTCCTCTGACTGCCACACGCACACCATAGCACGCCCACGCCCTCCACACACACACATGAACATGCACACATACATATTTACCAAAACCTATACACATAACAAAAAAAAAATAAAAAGTAAATGAAGTACAGTAACATAAAATGTTCCCCTTGGTTGGTTTTCCTGAGTGGGTGACTTGCGGAATGGCATGAGTATTATCAAGAGACAGGGGCTGGAGAGATGGCTTAGTGGTTAAGGCATTTGCCTGCAAAGCCAAAGGACCCAGGTTCAATTCCCAGGACCCACATAAGCCAGATGCACAAGGGGGAGCATGTGTCTGGAGTTTGTTTGCAATGGACTAGAGGCCCTGACGTGCCCATTCTCTCTCTGTCTGTCCCTTTTCTCTCAATCTCTCTCTCTCTGCTTGCAAATAAACAAAATTTAAAAATAAAATAATAATAATAAAGAGATAGGGAGATATCAAGGGTACAATAGGTTTGCTTCAAACACTATGAAGCCTTAGTCCTCATAAGCAGAGCAAAAAAATGAAATACTTTATATCTTTTTGTTGGCATCAAACCTCCCCTTAAGTTACATTGTTTTTTTGTTTTCTTTTGTTTTTGTTCCTTTTTTTCAAGGTAATGTCTCACTCTAGTCCAGGCTGACCTGGAATTCACTGTATAGTCTCAGGGTGGCCTCAAACTCATGGCGATCTTACTCTCTCTGCTTCCTGAGTGCTAGGATTAAAGGTATGTGCCAACATGACCGGCTTACATTGTAATGTGTGTGTGTGTGTGTGTGTGTGTGTGTGTGTGTAGCCAACACGCCCCCCACACACATAGATGATCACATTTCACCATCCACAGCTCATCACAGATATGTTAATCAGTGCAATAAAAATGTAAATATTGAACCAGCTCACTACTCCTACAGATTCAAGTGGACACTGCACAGCCATCTTTCCCCAACATAAATGCCTGATAAGTCCGTGATTAATTGCCTTTCAGGCACCTGTTAATCTCCGTTGCTCCTTCTAATTAACAAAACCCACAACAGCAGGTTTTCATGTTCCTGCCAAAAGGACCAGTCGTGCTGATTTCTTCCACCCGACTCCCTCCTAAAAATGTTCACTTATCTACCTTTGCTTCTCTAATAGTTCTGTTTAATAAACGTCTTTATTGTAAGCCCCAAGTTCCCACTAAGAAACATGAAGCCAGGCATGATGACGCGTGCCTTTCTTTAGTCCCAGCACTGGGGAGACAGAGGTAAGAGGATCGCTGGCAGTTCGCAGCCACCTTGAGACTACATAGTGAATTCCAGGTCAGCCTGGGCTACAGCAAGACCCTACCTCAAACAAAAACCATATATATTAGCAAAATAATGTAACAGCCAAAGGAAGGGGAGGAGTACTTTGCAATACTGTCTTCCAGACACAAAGTGGTCGTGTGGTATTCATGACCCCACAGTGGCCTGTGCCATGTACATAAGACCTACATAATAGGAGGGAAAAGAATATGACATCAAAATAGAAGGGATTCAACCAGGCGTGGTGGCGCACACCTTTAATCCCAGCACTCGGGAGGCAGAGGTAGGAGGATTGCCGTGAGTTCGAGGCCACCCTGAGACTACATAGTGAATTCCAGGTCAGCCTGGGCTAGAGTGAGACCCTACCTTGAAAAACCAAAAAAAAAAAAAAAAAAGAAAGAAAGAAAAGAAAAGAAAAAAAAGAAGGGATTCCATGGGGGGGATGACTTAGGATGGAGAGATTGTGATATATTGTCCACATGTACAAAGGTTGTCAATAAAAAGTGAAAAGAGGGCAGGAGAGATGACTTCGTGGCTAAGGTGCTTGCCTGTGAAGCCCAAGAACCCATGTTCGACTCTTCAGGTCTCATGTAGGCCAGACACACAAGGTGACACATGTGTCTGGAGTTAGATTGCAGTGGTTGGAAGCCCTGATGTGCCAATTATCTCTCTCTCTCTTTCTCCCTCTTATCATAAAACAAAAATTTTTAAGAGAAAAGAGAGTTCAGAGCCTCCAGGCAGGTGGTCGAGGAGCTGGGGCAGGCGTGGAGGTCAGAGGACAACTTGCAGGCTGCTCCTCTGCCTTTCCACCTCCTTTGAGGCAGGGTCTCTTTCTCTGGATTCTCGCTATTGCTCTTTGCTGTGGTGACCATGAGCGCCCAGGAAATTCTCCTGTCTCCACCCGCATCTCACACTCAGCATGCTGGGGTAGCAGAAGCCAGCCACAGCTTCTGGCTGATTTTTACAGGGGCTCCAGGGCATTGAACTCTGGTACTTCAAGTTGAGTGGTGAGCACTTCATCCACTGTGTATCTCCCAGCCCTCGATCACTTTTGTATGATTTAACAAATTGGGGCTGGGGTTGGGACTGGAGAAATGGCTTAGTGGTTAAGGCACTTGCCTGCGAAGCCTAAGAACCCAGGTTTGATTCCCCAAGACTCATGTAAGCCATATGCACAAGGTAGTACATGCATCTGGAGTTTATTTTCAGTGGCTGGAGGCCCTGAAGCATCCATTCTCTATCTGCCTCTTTCTCTCTCTCTCTCTCTCTCTCCCTCTCTCATAAATAAATAAAATATTTTTAAAAGATTTAAATTTTATATTTATTTATTTATGTGTACATGTGAATGGAGAGACACACCAGGGTCTCTTGCTGCTACAAATGAACACCAGATGCATGCACCACTTTTTTAGAGGGTGGTCTGGCTTTACTTGGGTGGCTGGGGAGTTGAACCCTCTTTCACTTTACTTGGGTGGCTGAGCCAGTAGGTTTTGCAAGCAAGAGCCTCTAACCACTGAACCATCTCCCCAGACCACAATTTTTTTTTGAAACAGGATCTCATGTACCCCAAGCTGACCTCAAACTTGTTAGGTTGCTGAGGATGATCTTGAACTTCTGACCCCCCCTGCCTCCACCTCCCAAGTGCTAGGGTTACAGGTGTAGGCTACCATGCAGTTTTATGTGGTGCTGAGGCCCTAACCCAGGCCTTCATACATGCTAGTTGTTAAGCACTCTACCAACTGAGCTACATCCCCAGCCTCTTTGGTTCAGATTTCTTTTTTTTTTTTTAATGTTTATTTGTTATTTATTTATTTTAGAGAGAGAGAGAGAGAACTGGCACACCAGGGCCTCAGCCACTGCAATCCAACTCCAGACGCTTGCGCCACCTAGTGGGCATGTGCGACCTTGCCTCACCTTTGTGCATCTGGCTAATGTGGGATCTGGAGGGTCAAACATGGGTCCTTAGGCTTCACAAGGCAAGCGCCTTAACCACTAAGCCATCTCTCCAGCCCTCGATTCAGATTTCTAAGAGAGAATCTGATTGGCTTGCCCTGTCTAATCACATCACTAAGGAAACACTCATCATTGGGGGGGGGGGCAGTTCACAGGAGAGGGATGGCCTCATTATTGTCTCCACTGTTTGCTAAGTAAATCTCATTATTTTAGGCCAGATAAAATGAGAGAGCCAAGCGTAGGCAGAGCCGGTAGACCCGCCAAGCCAGGCAGCACAGGAAGTCTGGAACGAATGAGGTTTCTATGGGGAGATAATGGCGTCAGTATTGTCACCGGAGCTGGTGGTGGTGCGTGTGTGATGCCCTTGAGCAATCAGAACAGTCCTCTACTCTATTCCAAAGAGGAGTCCAGTGTCCTGCGTCTGCTAAAGGAGAACGCTTGCGCATTCCAATGGCCAGGCATTTTCAGAGGACACTCAAAAAGAAAAAGCCACACACACACACACACACACACACACACATGGTGGCACACACCTATAATCCCAGCACTTGGGAGGGCGAGGCGAGAGGATCACAAGTTCGAATCCAGTCTGGTCTACCTAGCATGTTCCAGGCCAGCTTGGAATACAGAGAAAGACCTTGCCTCAAGGAAAAAAAAAAAAAAGTAGCTATGTACAGAGATACATGTGGTATGTACATGCTCACAACCACACACACACCCTCATCCACACACATGTTTTTTAAATTTTAATTTAAAATCTACAAAACACAAGAAAAGATGTAAAATAAAGAACGTGAAATATAGAAAAGGAAAAAGCAAAAATACAGCCAAAGTGAAAAAGATGAGCATTAGCCAATGGTTTGAAGAGAGAAAAAAAAAAAAAAGAAGGAGAGATAAAAAATGTAATGCACAGAAGACTTTCAGGGTGATGAAGGTATTTTACATAATACTATAATGATGGATAAATGACGTGCATTTGTCAAAAGCTATGGAGCAGCTCAACACAATGAGTGCAGCTTGATGCATGCAAATTTAAAAAGAAAACCATTTAGGAGGTTGGAGGGTGACAGGGAAAAAAAAAAGAAAGAAAGAAAAAAAGCCTAGACTGCGCCAAGAGAATTTCACTGCGTCGCGAGTGCTTGACGGGAGCTGACGGGCGTCATGGGAAGGCGCCGACCTGGGTAAGCAGCTTGGAGACTGAGCCGAACGACGGCGGAGCACGGAAGACTGCGTCCCGCGGGACAGCGTGATGCCCCGGGGCCCACGGGCCGGGACTCAGCCGCGAAGCGCATGGTGAAGCCACGTGTCTCACCGTCGGATGCAGGGTTTGAGGAGAAATGAGAAAGACCAGACTGGTCCATGCAATGGCCACTAGCCTGAGAAATCAACATGTTAAATATCAAATTCCTGTTACACTTAAGCAGACGCACTGGAGAGATGGCTCAGCGGCTAAAGGTACTTGTTTGCAAAGCCTGCGATGCCAGCGTGGGTTTGATTCCCCAGCAGCCACATAAAGCCAGATACACAAAGTAGAGCACGCATCTAGAGTTTGTTGGCAGTGACAAGAGGCCCTGGCATGCCCATCCACTTTCTCTCTCTCTCTCTCTCCCTTTCTTTGCAAATAAATAAAAATATCTTTAAAAAATAAATAAATAGGGGTGGAGAGATGACTTAGCAGTTAAGGCGTTTGCCTGCAAAGGCTAAGGACCCAGGTTTGATTTCCCAGTACCCACATAAGCCAGGTGCACAAGGGGGCACATGCGTCTGAAGTTCATTTGCAGTGGCTGGAGGCCCTGCATGCCCATTCTCTCTATCTGCCCCCCATAAATAAATAAATAAATAAATAAATAAATAAATAAATAAATATTTTTTGAGCAAGCGAGAGAGAGAGCTAATGAGCGCACCAGGGCCTCCAGCCACTGCAAATGAACTCCAGATGCATGTGCCCCCTTGTGCATCTGGCATATGTGGGTACCGGGGAATCAAACCTGGGTCCTTAGGCTTTTCAGGCAAATGTCTTAATCACTAAGCCATCGTTCCAGCCCCATAAATAATTTTTTTAAAGCTATCAAAATGATGAGGTTGTGCCCAGATAATCCAGGAGCCAAATGGCATGAGATTCCAATAGTCAACAAAGATGGAAAAATTTGAGCACCGAAACAAATTAATGCTACTATAACCCAAAGAGAAAAAATAAATACAGTAGACTTCCTTATCTGTTGTTTCATTTTCCAAAGTTTCAGTAACATACAGTTAACCACAGTCAATATTAAAATGGGCTTGGATGGGCTAGAGAGATGGCTTAGCAATTAAGGCACTTGCCTACAAAGGCTAAGGACCCAGGTTCGATTCTCCAGGTCCCACGTAAGCCAGATGCACATGGTGGCACATGGGTCTGGAGTTCGTTTGCAGTGGCTAGAAGCCCTGGCACGCTTATTCTCTGTTACTTTCTTTCTCTCTCACTCTCTCTGTCTCTAATAAATAAATAAAAATAAATTTAGCTGGGCGTGGTGGCACATGCTGTTAATCCAGCACTTGGGAGGTTGAGGTAGGAGATCGCCATGAGTTCGAGGCCACCCTGAGAATACAGAGTGAATTCCAGGTCAGCCTGGGCTAGAGTGAGACCCTGCCTTGGAAAAGCAAAAAAAAAAAAAAAAAAAAAAAATTAGAATGGGCTTGGAGAGTGGGGTCAGCAGTTAAAGGCACTTGCTTGCAAAGCCTGATGACCCCAATTTGATTCTCCAGTATCCATGCGAAGCCAGATGCACAAAGTGGCAGATGTGTCTGGGGTTCATTTCCAATGACAGAAGCCCTAGCACACTCACACTCACACTCTCTCTTTCTGCCTCTCTCTCTCTCTCTCTCTCTCTCTCTCTCTCAAATAAATAAATAAAATAATAAATGGAGCCAGGCGTGGTGACTCACACCTCAAATCCCAGCACTCCAGGGGCTGAGGTAGGAGGATCACCCTAAGTTTGAGGCCAGCCTTGGCCACAGAGTGAGTTCAGGTCAGTCCAAGCTAGAGTGAGAGCTTGCCTCAAAAATAAAAAATTTTAATGGAAAAATCCCAGAACTAAATCATTCATACGTTTTAAATGACGCATTATTTATGCAGTGTAACGAAATCTGACCTTATCCTTCTCTGTTCCACCCGAGTTGTAAGTCAGCCTTTGACCCAGGATGTCCGCACGGTACGCGGCCCCCTCCTCTTAGTCAGTTAACGGTTACTTACCTTGGTTATCAGACTAACTGTTGCCGTGTCGCAGCGCTTGCATGCCGGGTTCAGTACTCCCATGGGTTTCAGCACGGAACACGCACCCCCACCCAGATGAGTGGGGACCAGTGTGCCCGTGGCTCCGTGCTGACGTGAGCAAGTGATAAAACAGTAACAACTCTCACACTCAAAAGAACTCCAAAAACCTACGTAACTCCTCTGCCCTCGAGCAGGGGGGCGAGGTACAGCACTCCTCAAGCTTGGCACGAGCACAGTGGTTCCCCTCCAAAGAGCGCAGGGTGAAGGGGCAGGGGTAAGGGCCGGTGACTCTGTCATGGGCAAACCCGAGAGAGCAACTCAAGTCAAAAGCAAGAATGTCACCAGGGGCTGACATGAGACGGCTTAGTGGTTCAAGCACTTGCCTGTGAAGCTAAGAACCCAGGTTCAATTCCCCGGTACCCATGTAAGCCAGATGCACGTGGTGGCGTATGCATCCCGATGGAGTTTGTTTACAATGGCTAGAGGCCCTGGTCCGCCCATTCCCCCTCTTTCCAATAACAAACACATGAATAAATAAAAATTAACTATTAAGAAAAGAAAGTCAGGCATGATGGTTGACGCCTGAAATCATAGTACTTAGGAGGCTGAGGCAGGAGGAATGTGTGTGTGCAGGTTCAAAGCTCCCCTAGGATACATAAAATGGGTACCAGGCAATCTGGACTACAGAGTAAAATCCTCTCTCAAAAAAGAAAGAAAAGGTGGCTAGAGAGATGGCTTAGCGGTTAAGACACTTGCCTGCAAAGCCAAAGGATCCCAGTTTGATTCTCCAGGACCCACGTAAGCCAGATGCACAAGGGGGCGCATGCATCTGGAGTTTGTTTACAGTGGCTGAAGACCCTGGTACGTCCATTCTCTCTCTGTGTCTCTGCCTCTTTCTCTCTATCAAATAAATAAATAAAATATATTTTAAAAAGAAAGAAAGAAAAGGCCGGGCGTGGTGGCTGGCGCACACCTTTAATCCCAGCACTCGGGAGGCAGAGGTCAGAGGATTGCTGTGAGTTCAAGACCACCCTGAGACTACATAGTGAATTCCAGGTCAGCCTGAGCTAGAGTGAGACCCTACCTCGAAAAAACAAAAAATAAAAACCACAACAGAAGTCGAACAGGAAGGTCTGTCGGGAGGAGTCTGCATGACAACCAAATGCACTCTGCTGTCCTGGGTGGGGTCAGAGAGGAAGGGGACGCTGGGTTCAGAGCTAAAGGAATCTACGACACTGCTTCACTACCTATAGCCAATTACCATATTAATGTGAGATGTCAATAACAGGGAAACAGAGAGGGGGTGTGCAGAGAACTCTCTGTACTGTCTGCTCAGATTTCCTGCAAATCCGAGACTGTTCTTTTTTTTTTTTTTTTTTTTTAAGTGTCTGTTAAAATTGTTTGAAAGGGTTTTAAGTGGAAGCAACGAGAAGAAAGGTAGGGGGAGCTTTGAGGGCTGTCAGTTTCCCAGCAGGGCAAGTGGGATCCAGAATCCCGCTCGGCTTCCTGGGGAGGGGAAGCTGTCTTCTGAGGTGGGATCTCGTGTGCGTGTGTGTGTGTGTGTTCAAGTGTGCGCACCCATGTGCATATGTGCTTGTAGAGGTCAGGGCAAGCTCCCCAGGCGTCCTCCACCTTCTCTGAGACAGGGTCTCTCTCTCACTGGGCTGCAACGTGCCAGGAAAGCTAGACTGGCTAACCAGCAAGTGTCAGCCTTTCTTAGTCTCCCCAGTCGCTGGGAAAACATGCCCAGGTGTTCTTTTGTTTTTGTTTTTGTTTTTGTTTTTGTAACATGGGCTCTGATCCTTGGGAAGGGTGAGGAGAAGGGGCTGGAAGGTTCAGCAGTTTTAAAGGCTCTATTTGCTTGCAAAGCATGCTGGCCCAGGTTCAATTCCCAAGTTACCCACAAAGACAGATGCAAAAGGTGGCAAAAACACCTGGTATTGGCTTGCAGTGGCAAGAGACGCTGGTGCACCCCTCCCCCGCCAAAAAAGACACATGTACAAATAAATACTTTTAAAAATTAATGAATAGGGCTGGAGAGATGGCTTAGCAGTTAAGGCGCTTGCTTGCAAAGCCAAAGGACCTCTGTTGGATTCCCCAGTACCCACGTAAGCCAGACGCACAAGGCAGTTCGTTTGCAGTGGCTGGAAGACCTGGCACACCCATTCTCTCTCTCTCTCCCCCTCTTTCCCTCTCTTAAATAAATAAATAAAAATAAAAATATTTTTAAAAATAATAAATAAATATTGGGTGATGTTTCTATTTAGAGATTTTTTTTGTCAAGGTAGGGTCTCACTCTAGTCCAGGCCGACCTGGAATTCACTATGTAGTCTCAGGGTGGCCTAGAACTCATGGCGATCCTCCTACCTCTGCCTCCCAAGTGCTGGGATTAAAGGCATGCGCCACCACGCCCAGCTCGAAGTTTCTATTTAAAAAAAAAAAGTCCAGGCATGGTAACACACCTTTCACCCCAGTAAGCAGGAGACAGAGGATCGCCATGAGTTCAAGGCCACTCTGAGACTACATAGTGAATTCCAGGTCAGCCTGGGCTAGATAAAAAAAAAAAAAAAAGCCTCACTGAGGTACTTGTGAAGGTAGCATCTGACGAATGAGCTATGTCCCGGCCCCCTAAATTGGAGAGCTCCTCTGGGTACCACATCCCCCTGAGCTCTGAACCAGCACTGCTGGCACTGGGGAGAGAACATTGTAAAACACAAACCCGAAACTATTTTTAATTAAGTATCAGGAGTTTCCAGAAACATTATAGGGAGTTGTTGTGAGGGCTCCACAGGGTATAAAAATCACTTGGGGGCTTTAAACAAACAAAGGCAAGAGGCCAGATGAAAGAGAAGCCTTGTGGAAACACTTCACAAAGAAAGAACAAGGAGCAAGGTCCCGGGCCATAAATGACTAAAAAGGCGTTCTTCATTTATCCGCACGGTTTCCTAGGGCAACCAATCTCCTGTCATTGAGGAGTCTCTCAGGACAAGCAAATCCTACGAAAAGCCGGGCTGGCCAGACGGGTGGGGGAAAGGCTGGCAAACCAAGCTCTAATTCTGGCGAATTAACATTGTCCCTGATTAATATCTGGCTGTTACCCCAGAGCGCTCTCTCTCTCTCTCTCTCTCAAAGTCCAGTTTCTATACAAACACCAGTGCCTGGCCTGACACTAACAGACTATAAATGTCACTCTGAAACAGAGGGAAGAAATAAACATGGCCACTGAGATGAGAAGTCAGACAACCAAGAAAAGAGTTCTTTTTCTCCTTCTTGCTTTTTTTTTTTTTTTAGTTTTTTTTTTTTTTTTTTTTTTTTTTTTTAGTTTTTCAAGGTAGGATGTCACTCTAGCTCAGGCTGACCTGGAATTCACTATGTAGTCTCAGGGTGGCCTCGAACTCTCGGTGATCCTCCTACCTCTGCCTCCCGAGTGCTCGGATTAAAGGTGTGCGCCACCACACCCGGTTCTTCTTGCATTTTTTTAAAAAAAGATTTATTTTTATTTATTTATTAGAGACAGAGAGAGGGAGAGAGAGAAAATTGTGCACCAGGGCCTCTGGACATTGCAAACGAACTCCATACGCATGTGCCACCATGTGCATCTGGCTTATGTGGGACCTGGAGAATCGAACCTGGGCCCTTAGGCATTGCAGGCAGGCGTCTTAACTGCTAAGCCATCTCTCCAGCCCTTCTTGCATTTTTTTAAAGATAAAAATACTATGGGGACTGGGGAGACTGCTCAGCAGTTAAGGCAATTGTCTGCAAAGCCTAATTATCCGGGATTGATTCCCCAGTACCCATGTAAAGCCAGATGCACAAAGTAGCACATGCATCTGAAGTCCGTTTGCAGCAGCTAGAAGCCCTGGTGCGCCCATTTTTGTTTTCTCTCTCTCCCTCTCTCTCTTTCTCTAACTAAATAAAATAGCTGAAAAATACTAATGGCTGAAGACGTAGCTCAGTTGGTAGAGTGTGTGCCCAGCATGCACGGCACCTTGGATTTCACCCCCAGCACCACATAAAACAGATCACACTTGTGATCCCAGCACTTGGGAGGAGAATCAAGAGTCCAAGGCCATCCTTGACTACATAGCAAGTTCAAGAGCACCCTGGGGTGCACAAGACTCTGTCTCAAAACAATTTATAATATTTATATAAAATAACCCTATTTAAACCAGATAGGGTAGCATCGGTTTATAATCCCAGCTACTCCAGAGTCTGAGGTAGGAGGATTACAAGTTCAAGCCCAGCTTTAAATGATTGGGCTAAATGAGACCTTGTCTCACTTTTTATTTATTTATTAAGAGAGAAAGAGAATGAAGCTGGGCGTGGTGGCACACGCCTTTAATCCCAGCACTTGGGAGGCAAAGGTAGGAGGATCGCCGTGAGTTTGAGGCCACTCTGAGACTCCATAGTGAATTCCAGGTCAGCCTGGGCTACAGTGAGACCTTGCCTTGAAAAACCAGAAAAAAAAAAAAAAAAAGAGAGAGAGAGAATGAGTGCACCAGGGCCTCCAGCCACTGCAAACGAACTCCAGATGCATGCATCACCTTGTGCATCTGGCTTACGTGGGTCCTAGGGAATCGAACCTGGGTCCTTAAGCTTCACAGGCAAGCACCTTAACCACCAAGCCATCTCTCCAGCCCTCACTTTAAAAATAAATAAATAAATAAATAAATAAATACTCAGTAGCAGAGTACTTGCCCAGCATGGGTGAGGCCCTGGGTTCAATTCCTAGATGATAGATAACAGATGAAGAGATAAATGAAACAGGTAGATGATAGGTAGATAAATAATTTTACTTTCAAAAACCCATGGAATTTTGAGATACTATCCTTGGTGGTTTTGGGAGTGGAAATGAAAGAGAAAAGCTGTTCGGCTTGGCCAACAGGCAGTGGTCACAGGTAGGCAGTACCAAGGCCCAGGGCAGAGTGCCTGGAAGCCAAGCAGCCCCTTCTCTGTGAGCTCGGCGACATTTCCAGGGAGTCACGCCAGCTTCCTTGGCATGGGGAAGCCAAGTTCTACTTGAGCCCTCTCTTGGGGGAAAAATCCTGGAACACACACTCTTTACTGCAAGGCTAAATGCAAGCCCCCATCTTGGAACAAATACATGCGGGAAAACCAGCACGGGGCAGGGAGTTAGCCCCATAGGTAAAGTAGTCATCTTACGAACATGAGGATCTGAGTCACATCTCCAAGAACCCACGTGACAAAGTGGGGTGTGGTGGTATGCACTTAGAAGCCCAGCACGCAGACAGTGCAGACAGACGGGTCCCCAGAGCTCGCCGGCCCGGCCAGCCCAACTAGACTACCTGGTGCGCTTCAAGACAACGAGAGACTGCTTCGAAAAATGAAAGCAGAGGGCTAGAGAGATGGCTCAGTGACTGAGGTGCTTGCCTGAAAAGCCGAAGGACATGTACCCGTGTAAAGCCAGATGCACAAGGTGGCACATGTGTCTACAGTTCGTTTGCACTGGCTGGAAGTCCTGGCGTGCCCATTATCGCCCTTCCCTCCCCCCACAAAAAAATAAATAAATATAAAAGTTGAAGGTGTCTGAGGAACAATACCTAAGGTTGTCCTATGACTTACACACACACACACACACACACACACCCCAGCATAGACCATTCTTGTGTGTGTGTGTGTGTGTGTTTTGTTTTGTTTTGTTTTTCGAGGTAGGGTCTCACTCTAGCCCGGGGTTAACCTGGAATTCACTATGGAGTCTCAGGGCGGCCTCGAACTCACAGCAACTCCCTAGTGCTGGGATTAAAGGCGTGTGCCACCACGCCCGGCTCAACTTTAATTTGTTAATATTTTTATTTACTTATTGGAGAGAGAGAGAGGGAGAGAGAAAAAGGACGGGTTCTCCAAGACCTCCTACCACTGCCAGCGACCTCTAGATGAGTATGGCACTTTGCATTTGGCTTATGTGGTTACTGGGGAATTGAACACAGACCATCGGGCTTTGCAAGCAAGTGCCTTTAACCACTGAGCTATCGTTCCAGCCCTCATCTTTTATTTTTCCCTAAAATAGTCATCCATTCAAATTTCAGTAACAGAGTAAACCCTCATGGTTCGTAAGCCAGGAAGAAAGCCAAAGGGAAGAGGAGTCTCCTTTACGTGTTCCTTAAAGAAACTTGACAGAAAGTAACACAAGTGTAAAAAGGACATGGGCTTAATCAAGCAAGACCCAGCCAGGGAGAACCACCAGGGGACTTATTTTCTGAAAGAGAGAGTACTTGGAAGACAGTCCACACCATATGGAAGAGACTGGAACTTCTCGAGGCCCCAAAACCTTGCCAAGAAACGTCAGCTGGCTCCTAGATCATCCAGGACAATTCATCCAGCATAATATGGCATATAAGACTCTCCCGATACTGAAAACCTACAACAGCAGGGTAGTCATGAGCCCTAGGAGTGTATCGTCTGCTGCTGTCTGGCTAAATGTATATACTATGCTCACCAAACTGCCCAGTAAGCACTTCTCTTAATGTTCATACCCATATATTAATGCTACTCTCACTTTTGGTTAGAGAAGCTTCTCTTTTCAGATGGCAGTGACCTTGGGATGACTCAGAAGGCATCATGGTGCTGGAAAGAAGTGACCAGAGTGCTCAGAACTGCAATATCTCAATCACACCTTCCGAGGCTCAGGGTCTATTGTGGATGAGGTGGTGGAAAGAATGTAAGAGCCAAAGGAAGGGTAGGACTCCTTACAACGTGCTCCCACCAGACATAAAATGGCCTGGATATCCATGACCTCACAGTGCCTGACACTACCTACACAAGACCATCATAAGAGGAGGAAAAGATCATGACATCAAAATAAAAGAGAGACTGGTTGAGAGGGGAAGGGGATATGATGGAGAATGGAGTTTCAAAGGGGAAAGGGGGGGAGGGAGGGAATTACCATGGGATATTGTTTACAATTATGGAAGTTATCAATAAAAAAAAAAGACTCTCCCAAATGATGCCAACCTCACCCGCTCTCATCTTCCACATCCCTCCCTAAACCGCCCCGTGACGCCATGAAGCCTCACAGCCCCTCAAGCGTTTGCTCATGAGCTTTCAAATGTCAGGTTCGTCACAGAGTGGCCACATAATTTACTTCTTAAACCAGGCTTTTTTTTTTTTTTTTTTTTCGCAAGGTAAGGTTTCATTCTAGCCCAGGCTAACCTGGAACTCACATTATAGTCCCAGGATGGCCTTGACCTCACAGTGATCCTCCTACCTCTGCTTCCTGAGTGCTGGGATTAAAGGGGAATTTTTGAGATCAAAAGGAAGGCTATTAATAATTATGCTAGCCAGGCATGGTGGCGCATGCCTTTAATCCCAGCACTTGGGGGGCAGAGGTAGGAGGATGGCTGTGAGTTTGAGGCCACCCTGACAATACAGAGTGAATTCCAGGTCAGCCTGAGCCAGAGTGAGACCCTACCTCGAAAAAACAAAAACATAAAAAAAAAAATTTAAAGATAATTATGCTAGAACAAAATGCATAGTGGGAGGCAAGCCATGATGGAGAGTCATTCGGCCTTTATTCATGATGACTTCTTTGGTGGGAACTAATACAACCAAACCTGAGTAAACACAGAAGCTAACGGCTCACATGGTATGCTTCCCCATGAAGCTAAGTAGGAACGCTCTCCTGTGCAGAGGCTCTGTCCTGAACTTGTTTCCGACTGTGCTTGACACCGTGAGGGTTCATCGTGTCTGCCCACTTGACAGGATCTACAATCACCTAGAGACAGATCTCTGAGCACATCTGTAAAGAAATTTCTAGGGGCTGGAGAGATGGCTTAGCGGTTAAGGTGCATGTCTGCGAAGCCTAAGAACCCAGGTTAGATTCCCCAGGACCCACGTAAGCCAGATGCACAAGGTGCGTGCGTGTCTGGAGTTCGTTTGCAGTGGCTGAAGGCCCTGGCACACCCATTCTCTCTCTCTCTCTCTCTCTCTCTCTCTCTCTCTCAAATAACTAAATAAAAATGAATAACAAAAATTTTTAAAGAAAGAAATTTCTGGACTAGGTAAAATGAGGAGGGAAGATTCACCCTAATTGTGTAAAAGACAGAGTGCAAGCTAAGCCCGTCCCTCATCTCTCCGTCTTCCTCCCTGTGGATGCAAAGTGATGGGGCGCCTCACTCTCCTGCCGCCGGGCCTTCCCAGCCCTGATGGGCTGTAACTGAGCCCTCAAACCGTGAGCCACAACAAACCCTTCTGTTGCTTTCGTCAGATGTGTCGTCACACAACGAGACAGTAACTAATACAGTCATTGTCTTCTCTTTTTTTCCTTTTCAAAGTACGATCTCACCCTAGCCCAGGCGAACCTAAAATTCACTACGAAGTCTCAGGCTGGCCTCGATCTCAACAGCGATCCTCTTACCTCTGCCTCTTGAGTGCTGGGATTAAGGGCATGCACCATCATGCCCAGCTTTCATTTTTTTTTTTAATTATTTATTTGAGAGAGACAGAAAGAGGCAGAGAGAAAGAGAGAATGGGCACACCAGGGCCACTGCAAACAAACTCCAGACGCATGTGCCACTTCGTGCATCTGGGTTACGAGGATATTGAGGAATCAAACCTGGGTCCTTTGGCTTTGCTGGCAAGTGCATTACCTGCTAAGCCATCTCTCCAGCACCTCATTTTCTTGTAATAACATAAACTACCTAGTTTCCCTTAGAAATCACTCTGTGCATAGCAAAAACCAGTGTTTCTCACCCAAACCCAGGACATCTACAACATTTGGCAATATTTTTGTTGGCCTCACTAGGGGAGATGCCAATAACATTTAATGGTCAAGGGCCAGGGAGGTCCCCACACATTTCACAACACATAGGACAATCCCCCAAAACAAAGAACTGCTCAGGCCAAACTGTAAACAGCACAGAAGGTGAGAAACCCTGAAACTCCAGCTCCCTCCTGCAGCAAGTTATCAAACATTCTAGCATAGGGAGATAGGGCTTTATGGACATTTCCAGCACACGGGCCATAAACACATTTACAAAGCCAACACACGTGAGGATTTGGCGTAATACAGGATAAGCAAAAATAGCACAGGCTCACTGGAGAGATTTGGGAATCCATCTAGAAAGCAGGGTGGAGACACAGGCTGGGTCGGCCGAGAGTACTTAGAATGTGACTCTGTGGAAGAAGCCATTAACTGAACCTGTGAGTGACAGAGCCCAGATCTGGTAGAAACCCTAACTCAAGTCACATTAATCACCATTAATCATACATGCAATCACAGGTGGCGGAAAAGTGACAGCCTCTGGATCCCACTGAAGCCACGGACATCTGGAATCCAAAGTAGATTAAGAGCTGGAGAGATGCTTGGCGGTTAAGGCGCTTGCCTGAGAAGCCTAAGGACCCATGTTCGTCTCTCCAGATCCAATGCAAGCCAGATGCACAAGGTGGCGCAAGTGTGCAAGATCGCACAGGTGCACAAGGTGGTACACGTGTCTGGAGTTCGACTGCAATGGCTGAAGACCCCAGCATGCCAATTCTCCCTCTCTCTCTCTCTCTCTTTTAAAAAAAAGTAGATTTAAATCATCCCAAGTAGTTTCTCTTCTATTTTGATATCATCATTTTTTCCCTCCTATTATGCAAGTAACATCAGCCTCTGAGGTCATAAACACCACAGTCACTTTGTGAAATTTGCTCTTTTTCCAGAAGGTTAAATACAGGGCTAGAGAGATGGCTTAGCAGTTAAGACGTTTGCCTACAAAGCCAAAGGACCTCGGTTCAATTCCCCAGGACCCATGTAAGCCAGATATACAAGGTAGTGCATGCGTCTGTGGTTCCTTTGCAGTGGCTGGAGGCCCTGGCACACCCATTCTCTCTCCCCTCCCCTGCCCTGTCTCTCTCTGCCTGCCTCTACCATGAGAGTCCAAATACACTATCATGTGTACAAGGAACTCCAGGATATTGAGAGGATATTTTCAACCACATAATCCTATAAAATTAACTTTTAAAGGAAATCTTGTTCGTTACCTATTTATAACTGCTTCCACGAGAACAAACTGTTTACGCTCCCTTAGTAACAAGAACCATTGGTACTCTTCATGCTTACTTGGTAACATTTCCAGATAACTAAGTAAAAACGGAATTTTCATCTATATTATATTTATTACGCGTGTGCCATATATATATATATATATACATAGTGCTATATTTAGGATCTGAAGTGATCTCCCCACCCCCACCCAAATCCCCAAAGACTGGTTGATGCCCGGATTGGCACTATTTGGAGGTGGGGTTTGACGGAAGGACTTAGGTCATTGGAGGTATGTCCTCAAGAAGCACCCAGCCCCTTCTTCTTCCTCTCCTTTATTTCCTAACCATGAGATAAGGGACTTTGCTTCACGACACACAGGCCCGCCCATGATATGCCGCCTCACCACGGGACCAAAAGCAGCAAGGCAACTGACCATGGACAGGTTTGAGGCCAGCCTGGTCTGTAAAACCAGTTCCAGGCCAGCCAAGGCTACATAGTGAGACTCTGTCTCAAAAAGAAAGCAAAGAGGGCCTGCAAAGCCAAAGGACCCAGGCTCGATTCCCCAGGACCCACGTAAGTCAGATGCGCAGAGGGGCGATTGCTTCTGGAGTTTGTTTGCAGTGGCTGGAGGCCCTGGTGCACCCATTCTCTCTCTCTCTCTCTCTCTCCCCCTCTCTCATAAATAAATAAGTAAAATTTTTGTTTTAAAAAAAAAAAAGCAGGAGGCTGGAGAAATGGTTCCTTCAGTAAAGAGCTTGCCTCATAAGCATGAGGACCTGAGTTCAATCCCCAGAACCCACACGAAAAACCTAGACAAAAGCTGGGCGTGGTGGCACACGCTCTTAATCCCAGCACTCGGGAGGCAGAAGTAGGAGGATCGCTGTGAGTTCAAGGCCACCTTGAGACTACAGAGTGAATTCCGGGTCAGCCTGAGATAGAGTGAGACCCTACCTCAGAAAACCAGGAAAAAAAAAAAAAAGGACAAAGAGAACAGTTGTGTCGAAAGACTGAAGGAAATTAATTAAGAGAAATAATTAAATATGAGCCACAACCCATAAAAATTTGAAGGTCATTAAACGAGCGGCTGGGTTCTGCTCATGACATCTTCAACAACCACCCCTACTCCTGCAAGCACAGATACTTTAAGGAGAAATCACTGAGATTTACAAATGTTATTTAAGACTCTACAGAATATGAGCACTTAGGTCCTTACAAAACTTTAATTCAGAGGTATTGATCTTTTTAAAAACAGGCAACACAAACGGAAACAGCCTGCCCATTTGGCATCTATCTTAGCTTGCCTGGGACGGCGGGGGGGGGGGGGGGGGCAAAGTAAAGTAAACCTCTAATGGAGAGAGTTTCAAGAATGACTCAGACATCAAGGTGACTTATCAGAGTTTATCTGCACGTGAGAGTTATTATCTCGGATAAAAACTATGGCGTATGTTTCCTCTCCCCCATCCCACCCCCAACAGCCCAGTGTTTATTTCAGAGCTCGTAGCACCGGGCACGGAGCTCAGGTTTGCACAACCAGACATGCTCACGGTGCACACCTACACCCACCTCTTCTCTCTCCCTCCCTCCCTCCTCTCTCTCTCTCTCTCTCTCTCTCTCTCTCTCTCTACCCACCACTCCTCCTTGATAAGCACTTGATAAGTGAGACCCTACCTTGAAAAAAAAAAAAAAAAGAGGTTGTCCTTGGTTGTATCGAGTTTGAAGCCAGTCTGGGCTGTAAACGAACTAAAAGAAAGAACAATGGGCTGGACAGATGGCTCAGAGGTTAAGGTGCTTGCCTACAAAGCCTGATGACCCTGGTTCAATTCCCCAGTGCCCACGTAAAGCCATATGCAGAAAGTGGTGGATGCAACTGGAGTTTGTTTGCAGCAGCCAGAGACCCTGGCATCCTCCCCACCCTCTTTCTCTCTCTGTCTCCTTATAAATATATAGGAAGGAAGGAAGGAAGGAAGGAAGGAAGGAAGGAAGGAAGGAAGGAAGGAAGGAGGGAAGGAAGGAAGGAAGGAAGGAAGAGGGCTAGAGAGATGGCTTAGCCATTAAGGCGCTCATCTGCAAAGCCAAAGGACCCAGGTTCAATTCCCCAGGACCCACATAAGTCAGATGCAAAAGGTGGCACATGCATCTAGGGTTCATTTGCAGCAGCTGGAGGCCCTGGTGTGCCCATTCTCTCTCATTCTATCTGCCTTTCTCTCTTTCTCCCTCTCTCAAATAAGTGAATTAAAATTAAAATTTAAAAAAAAATTAAAAAAAAAAGAAAGGGGCTGGAGAGATGGCTTAGCGGTTAAGCGCTTGCCTGTGAAGCCTAAGGACCCAAAGTGGTATGTGTCTGAAGTTTGTTTACAGTATCAGTAGGCCCTGGTGTGTCCATATTCATTCATTCTCTCTCTCTCTATCTATCTATCTATCTCTCGTTCTCAAATAAATTAAATTAAAATTTTGTGTGTGTTCTGAACATGGTGGTCCACATCTTCAACCCCAGCACTTAGAGTTCAAGGCCAGCTTTAAACTACATAGTGAATTCCAGGTCAGCCTGGATTAGAGCGAGACTCTTCCTCAAAAAAAAAAAAAAAAAAAAAAAAAAAAAAAAAAAAAAAAAAAAAAAACTGGGCCTGATCGTGCACACCTTTAATCCCAGGACTCAAGAGGCAGAGGTAGGAGAATTACCATGAGTTCGAGACCACCTGAGACTACATAGAGAATTCCAGGACAGCCTGAGCTAAAGTGAGACCTTACCTCGAAAAATCAAAAACGCAAAAAAAATTTACAACTCCTATCACAGGTAAAGGACTAATTTCATAACACATAAAGCATTTGCTTATTATTCAAAAACCAGTAATCCAAGAGAAAAATGGTCATGTAGTAAATATATACTTCACAAATAGAAAATAGCAATGGCCCTTCATTGTGTAAAAGTCAATTCCATTCACAGTAAGAAAAATGCACATTAAAATCAGCTAAGAAATTACTTCTGCCTTTCAGACTGCCAAGAATTCAAAATACATCTGGTTGATACACGCATTCTTAACTTGCTATGGGAATATACAACCTTTATGAGTGGTGATTTGGCCATACATTTCAGAATAAAAATGCACGTACCCCAGCTCAGCTATTTCCATCTTCAGCATTTACCCCCCCAGAAACAAGCATATAAGTGAAAAATAGCATAGGAATTGTTGCTGCAATGTCCATTATTATAATAGCAAAACCTGGAGCCAACCTAAGCACCAGCAGGATGATCAAGGAAGTACAGTGAATCCATACAAGGTCCTACCGTGTACTATCACAGGAATAAATTCTTATCAGGCTGGAGAGATGGCTTAGTGGTTAAGGCATTTGTCTGCAAAGCCAAAGGACCCAGGTTCAATTCACCAGAATCCACATAAGCCAGATGTACATCCAAGGTGACACATGCGTCTGGAGTTCGTTTACAGTGGCTGAGGGCCCTGGTGCGCCCATTTTTTCTCTCTCTCTTGCAAATAAATAAAATAAATAAATACTTTTTAAAATAATAAACTTGTATTTATTGCTATGGAATAACATTTTAAAATACTCTTCAGGGGCTGGGGAGATGTCAATGGACATCAAAGCCAGAGGCATAAAGTGGCGCAAGAATCTGGGAGCAAGAGACCCTTGTATGTCCATACACAGACACACAATGCACATGCAAATATTTAAACTTAAAAAAAATTTTTTTTTTTTTTTTGGTTTTTCGAGGTAGTGTCTCACTCTAGCTCAGGCTGACCTGGAATTCACTATGTAGTCTCAGGGTGGCCTTGAACTCACAGTGATCCTCCTACCTCTGCCTCCCGAGTGCTGGGATTAAAGGCGTGCACCATCACACCGGGCTACTTTTTAATGGGCTGGAGAGATGGCTTAGCAGTTAAGCACTTGCCTGTGAAACCTAAGGACCCCGGTTCAAGGCTGGATTCCCCAGGACCCACGTTAGCCAGATGCACAAGGGGGCGCACGCATCTGGAGTTCGTTTGCAGTGGCTGGAGGCCCTGGCATACCCATTCTCTCTCTCTCTCAGATAGATAGATAGATAGATAGATAGATAGATAGATAGATAGATAGATAGATAGATATAGATATAGATATAAACAAAAAAAGCTAAATAAATATTTTTAAGAACAGATGAGAAAAGAGAAGAGTCACTCATATGTGTTCATACCGACATTAGAGACCCCTGACCACTTACACAAGAAAGGTTAGGTTCTGTTGTCAACTTGACCAGATTAGGAGTGGCATGAGGGACAGGCCTCTTGGGCGGGGCCGTGAGGGTGTTTCCAGGCAGGATGACAGATGAAGTACTTCCTTCGGGTGGAGGGACTGTGAATAAGGATGCTGAGGAGCCGGCCAGAGCTTTGCGTTTTGTTTTGTTTTGTTGCTGTTGTTTTTTTGTCTGTTTGTTTGTTTTTGGTTTTGGTTTTTCGAGGTAGGGTCTCACTCTAGCCCAGGCAGACCTGGAATTCACTATGTAGTCTCAGGGTGGCCTTGAACTCACGGCGATCCTCCTACCTCTGCCTCCCGAGTGCTGGGATTAAAGGCGTGTGCCACCACGCCCGGCTTGTTGCTGTTGTTTTTGATCTGCTGCTGGTGCGTGCTTTTCGCCTGGCTCCCCTGGCTGCTGGCTCGGGCATGCTTCTGCCCTTCGTTTGGCCATCCTCTGCCCTCTGAGGACACTGGCATCCAGCCCGCATCCGGCCTCGTGGGCTAAGCAGCCGCCGGCCCTCCAACTGTGCAGTGTGCAGACAGCTGTGGTTAGACTGCCCAGCCCGTATCTCGTCAGCTAATCCAATACATCCCCTCCTATCGGTCCTGATGAATACATCTGCTGACCAATGGGAGGCCAACTGCGACAGGGCTCTTGTGCACGGTGACTATCGTGGTCTGAACATGAAATGGTAGCCGAAGGCTAACGTGTCTGAGCATTTGGTACTCAGCCTGTGACACTGTTCCGGGAGGGTGTGAACCCTTTAGGAGGTGGATTCTTCCTGGAGGAAGATGTGACCCACTAACCACAAAAAGCCAGATGTAGGGCTGGAGAGATGGCTTAGCGGTTAAGCACTTGCCTGTGAAGCCTAACGACCCTTTTTTGAGGCTTGATTCCCCAGGACCGACGTTAGCCAGATGCACAAGGGGGCGCACGCATCTGGAGTTCGTTTGCAGTGGCTGGAGGCCCTGGCGTGCCCATTCTCTCTCTCTCTCTGTCTCTCTCTCTCTCTCTGCCTCTTTCTCTCTCTGTCTGCCACTCTCAAATGAATAAAAATAAACAAATAAATGAGCCAGACGTACACAGTGGCACATTAACCACTTGAGGCAAATGCCTTAACCACTAAGCCATCTCTCCAGCCCAAGTTAAATTCTTTTAAAACTTCAGTAGCACACTCCCTTCCACCTCCAACCATCGACTCTTATTAGGATCTGTCCATTATTCCTTCTCTAGCACCTTACCATTCTCCTCCCCAACTCTGTGGCCACCCAACTCCAACTCCTGGGCAGTTCTTTATATCCCCTCACCCATTAACAATGAGCCTTCACCTCCCCTGTGGGGTTCCTTTTAAGGAGATGAGCTTTTTTTTTTTTTAATTTTTTTGTTTATTATTTCTTTATTTGAGAGTGACAGACAGAGAAAGAGGCAGACAGAGAGAGAGAGAGAATGGGCGCGCCAGGGCCTCTAGCCACTGCAAACGAACTCCAGACGCATGCGCCCCCATGTGCACCTGGCTAACCTGGGTCCTGGGAAGTTAAGCCTTGAACCGGGGTCCTTAGGCTTCACAGGCAAGCGCTTAACCACTAAGCCATCTCTCCAGCCCCGGAGATGAGCTTCTTGAAGTCTTCTCCATGAATCAATTGGTGCTGGCTACATGCGGCAGGTCTTGGTCATTTGGACCCCAGCCACCTTTCCAACTCAAGCTCCCAAGGGTGGTGGTGCTTATGTTTTTAACTCTTCAGCTCAACTAGAACCTTGGGACTATGTCTTTTCCAAAAGAATGATCATGGCCACTGGATGTGGTGGTCCACACTTACATCTTAGGTCTTGGGAGGTGAAGGCTGGAAGGCCAGGAGTTCAAGGCCAGCCTCTGTTTAAGAAGGCCAACCTGTGTCAAACTGACTTCTAGATATTTATGTTTGGGCTGGGGAGATGGCTCAGCAGTTAAAGGGCGCTTGCTTGCTTGCAAAGTCTGCTAGCCTGGATTCGATTCCCCAGTACTCATGTAAAGCCAGATGCACAAAGTGGCGAATGCATCTGGAATTCATTTGCAGTGGAAAGAGGCCCTGGCACACCCATATTCTCTCATTCTCTCTCCCTCTCCTCACAAACAAATAAAATAAATTTGTTGGGTTTTGCTGTTGTTTTGTTTTTTTGGTTTTTCGAGGTAGGGTCTCACTCTAGCTCAGGCTGACCTGGAATTCCCTATGTAGTCTCAGGGTGGCTTCGAACTCACAGCAATCCTCCTACCTCTGCCTCCCGAGTGCTGGGATTAAAGGCATGCGCCACCACGCCCAGCTCCCTAAAGGTTTTAAAGGGACAACCTGGGCTGTGAGACCCAAGCTCAGAGAAAGAGAAACAAGGAAATCATGATCTAACCTACTTTTCAATTCTCTAAATCCCTTCAAATAGTGTCTTGCACATAGTAGGTGTTCAAGAAATGTCCTTTGAATAACTGAACACACAACAAATATACAGAGATATAATATTCAGACTTAAATATCAAATTACACTATACTACAAAACTAAAAATGGGCGAATGGGGATTTGGCTTAGCAGATAAGGCCTGTGAAGCCTAAGGACCCATATTCGACTTTTCAGATCCCACGTAAGCCAGACGCACAAAGGTGACGCAAGCACGAGGTTGCATATGCGCACTAGGTGACACAAGCATCTGGAGTTTGATTGCAGTGGCTGAGGCCCTGGCACACCAATTCTCTATCTCTCTCTCTCTCGAAAATGAAAAAAAAAAAAAAAAAAAAAAAAAAACTAAAAATGGGGCTGAAGAGACGGCTCAGCGGTTTAGGTATTTGTCTGCAAAGCCTAAGGGCCCGGTTCAATTCTCTAGTACCCACTCTGTGCATCTGACATTTGTTTGCGGTGACAGGAGACCCTGGCCACTCCCTTTCTATCTATCTATCTATCTATCTATCTATCTATCTATCTATCTACTGTGCATTTGACATTTCTTTGCAGGGACAGGAGGCCCTGGCGCACTCCATTTCTTTTTTTTTTTTTGGTTTTTCGAGGTAGGGTCTCACTCTAGTTCAGGCTGACCTGGAATTCACTATGTAGTCTCAGGGTGGCCTCGAACTCATGGCAATCCTCTTACCTCTGCCTCCCAAGTGCTGGGATTAAAGGTGTGTGCCACCACGCCCGGCAACGCGCACTCCATTTCTTTCTTTCTATCAATCATCTATCTATCTATCTACCTATCTATCTATCTATCAATCTATCTATCTGTCTGTCTATCTGTATATCTATATACTGTGCATTTGATGTTCGTTTGCAGTGACAGGAGGCCCTGGCGCACTCCATTTCTTCCTTTCCTTCTTTCTATCTATCATCTATGTATATATATAGATAGATGATATATATATATGTATATATATGCATATATATATTTTATATATGTATATATGTATGCATACATATATACATATATAAAATCTCTTGCTTCCCACCATGAGGTGAATGGTTCTGCTCCACCACCCCACCACCCACCTCCGCCCCAGTGAACACCACTGCCTCAAAGCCATAGGTCCAAAGGACCAAGGACTGAACCTCTGAAACAGGGAGACACAATGGCCTTTCTCTTCAACTGTTACGGTGAGGGAGAGCCGAGTGACACACTTCAGCACTTCCCTCATGTCCCCGGGGGGCGCTGCCTCAAACTCAACATCCTCCACGACCCCACTCCATTCCAGAGGCGACACCAACGGCCGAGGTTCCCCAGCGCTGCTTCTGCTGACAATGGTCTTCACATTAACAACGTGAGGGGGAAGGAGCGCTGAGACAGGTCACTTATTCCATTGATCTAGGCTCCCGTTTCCCCATAGCTCAAAGCTAATATGCACTTTATCTCCCCAGATCCATAGGAAAATCTAGAAGGTTTTAAGCTGCGTATAATAAAAATAACTCAACCTACCAGATCCCTGCCTGCCTACTTTTTTCTCTCTGAATGCTGTCAAAGGACAATACACGCTCCCGATATGATACAGAAGCTTGGATTTAACATCAGTCGAAAGCTGCTTTTCATCCTCCTTTTTGGCATCATACAAAAAAGTGGAAGCAAAAAGAAAAAAAAAAATGGAATCAAGCCAAGTGTGGTGGCGCACGCCTTTAATCCCAGCACTTAGGAGGCAGAGGAAGGAGGATGGATCGTGGTGCGTTCGAGGCCTGGCCTGGAACTAGAAAGTCTCAGGTCAGCCTGGGCTAGAGTGAGATTCTACCTTCAAAACAAAACAAAACAAAACAAAAAAAGTGGAGTCTAAAGTTTGTCAGCCTTCATGGGGCTGTGGTGATGGCTCACAGGATAACAGTGCTTGCTGCATAAGACTGAAGGTCGGAAAGGGCCTGCTTCCCCTTGACTTCAATCCCCAGCACCCACGTAAGCAGCCTGGCTTGACCATGCCTGTAACCTCAGTCTCATGGGCAGCGGAGACTGGAGAATCACTGGGGCTCCCTGGTCAGTCTGACAGGAGACAGTAGCTCTGGGCTCAGTGAGACTCCACCTCAAGGAAACGCATGGATGAGTGACAGAGGACACCTGACAGTCTCCTCTGGCCGCCAAATGCACGCTCATGGGGTACACATACCTGTGCGCACACCCATGCACACACCACACACACACTACACACGCAATGCAAAAAAGAAAGCTTATCAGCTTTCAAGAAAACAATGCAATATGCGAATTTTTTATATTTTATTTTTATTTACTTGAGAGGCAGAAAGAGGCAGAGATGCGTGCCAGGGCCTCCAGCCGTTGTAAACCAACTCCAGACGCATGTGCCACCTTGTGCATCTGGCTTACGTGGGAGATGAACCTAGGTCCTTTGGCTTTGCAGGCAAGTGCCTTAACCACTAAACTATCTCTCCAGCCCATATGTAAATTTTTTTGTTTGTTTGTTTTGTTTTTCAAGGTAGGGTCTCACTCTAGCTCAGGCTGACCTGGAATTCACTCTGCATTCTCAGCGTGGCCTTGAACTCATGGCGATCCTCCTGCCTCTGCCTCCCAAGTGCTGGGATTAAAGGCGTGCGCCGCCACGCTCGGCTCCATATGTGAATTTTTAAAAGTCATAACATATTAATAGTTTACCTGAAGAAAAAAGTTCTTCAGGACATGAAAGTTTTATTTCATATGAATTAAAGGAAAACAAACACGATTTAGGAAGGCGAAAGCATTCTTATGGGTGGCAGTGGTTTCAGAAACCAGACACAGTTATCAAAACTCATGAGGGGGAGGGCCAGGCATGGTGGCACAGGCCTTTAATCCCAGCACCCAGGAGACAAAGATAGGAGGATCACTGTCAGTTTGAGGCTAGCCTGGAACTATAAAGTGAGATCCAGGTCAGCCCGAGCTGGAGTGACACCCTACCTCAAAAAATAAATAAATAAATAAAAGTAAATAAACAAAAAAACCTCATCTGGATCTGGAGAGGTGGCTCAGCTGTTAAGGCACTTGTCTGCAAAACCTAACAACCCAAGTTTGAGTCCCCAGTGCCCATGTAAAGTCAGATGCACCAAGGGGCACATGCATCTGGAGTTTGTATTGAGGGCCTTGGCGCATCCATTCTGTCTGTCTCTCTTCTCACTCTGTTTGCAACTAAATTAATTAATTAATTTTAAAATTTTAGGCTGGGCGTGGTGGCGCATGCCTTTAATCCCAGAACTTGAGAGGCAGAGGTAGGAGGATCGCGGTGAGTTCAAGGCCATCCTGAGACTATGTAGTGAATTCTACGTCAGCCTGGGCTGGAGTGAGACCCTACCTCAAAAATAAATAAATAAATAAATAAAACCCATCAAGCCAGGTATGGTGGTGCATTCCTTTAATCCCAGCACCCTGAGATTACATAGAGAAATCCAGGCCAGCCTAGGCTAGAGCGAGACCCTGCCTAATCAACATATGGGCACAAACACACACAGGAAAAAATTGGACTGGTATACTACAGTGACTCAATTTTACACAAATTATCCAGTGGCAAATATTCTTCTTTTCCATCAAGTATGGTATCTTTTTGCAACAGGTATGTTATGAACACTTGAAAAATAATTTGAAGGCTTGGGCAATGGGTCACATCTATAAAGTGCCTGCTGTGAAGGTGTGGGGACCTGAATGTGAATCCCAGCACCCAGGTAAAGGTGGTGGTGAACTCCTGTCATGCCAGGGCTCCAGAAGCAGACAGGCACATAGATCACTCGGACAAGCTGGCCAGCCAGACCAGCTCAGCCAGTGAGCTCTGGGTTTAGCGAGAGACCTTGTCTCAGTAAACAAGGTGCAGACTGGCCGGGGCGTGGTGGCGCATGCCTTTAATCCCAGCACTCGGGAGGCACAGGGAGGAAGATCACCGTGAGTTTGAGGTCACCCTGAGACGACATAGTGAATTCCAGGTCAGTCTGGGCTAGAGTGAGACTCTACTTCTAAAAACCAAAATAAATACATAAATACAGTGGAAAGATACCCAAAAGAACCCCCAAACCCTCACATGCACATGTGCACACATGCACCTATACATATATGCACATATCCAAAAATAAAAAAAAAAAAGAATTTAAGTCCAAGCAACTCAAAACAGTTTAAAGATCTCACTGCAAGTCGGGCAGTTAAGAAATGGCTGCAGTGGCTGGGGAACGTAGCTCAGTTGGTAGAGTGCTTGCCTGGCATGCTCAAAGCCCTGGGTTTGGACCCCCAGCACCTCATAAACCAGACACGGAGGCACACATTTGTAAACCCAGCGGCTGGAGGGTGGAGGCAGGACGATCAGGAGTCAAAGTTGATCCTCAGCTCCATAGCGAGTTCGAAACCAGTCTCAAAGCCAGTGCTTACAAAGTGCTTTACTAAGTACTGTAAGACATTCAACACTGGATGGTCCCAGCCTCCAAGGACAGAACATTTGAGCGGAGAAGCATTAAGCACGACAGAACGCTAAAGAGGCCGGCATGGTGGCGCACACCTTTAATCCCAGCACTTGGGAGGCAGAGGTAGGAGGATCGCCGTGAGTTCGAGACCACCCTGAGATTACATAGTGAATTCCAGGTCAGCCTGAGCTAGAGTGAGACCCTACCTCAAAAAACTAAAAGTAAAATAAAAAAGTTTTCACATTCTGATCTTATATTCTAAGGATGTGCCCTCTATGTCCTCTAAGGGAAAAAAGAAAAGTGTCACACACTCTAAGATAAGAAACTCTTTTTTTAAAAAACACTTCAGAAAACTGGGCGTGGTGGTGCACGCCTTTAATCCCAGCACTTGGGAGGCAGAGGTAGGAGGATTGCCGTGAGTTCAAGGCCACCCTGAGACTCCATAGTGAATTCCAGGTCAGCCATGACCAGAGTGAGACCCTACCTCGGAAAAAAAAAACCCTTCAGGATGGCCCGGGCGTGGTGGCACACTCCTTTAATCACAGCACTCTGGAGGCAGAGGTAGGAGGATCACCATGAAAAGTGAGTTCGAGGCCACCCTGAGACTACATAATGAATTCCAGGTCATCCTGAGCTACAGTGAGACTCTACCTCGAGAAACCCAAAATTAAAAAAAAAAAAAAAATTAAAGAAACATTTCATAGGTGGAGCGCAGTCCGGGCTCAAATTAGAAAAGACTTCCCACTGGACAGAAGGCTTTCACATGAAGGGATTCTCAGGATGTTAGATACTACTTGACAGAACATTAATTTTGAGAGGAAAGAAGACAGAAATGTTAATTACCATGGTCTAGAATAAAATCTTCCAAAAGAAACTAAACTCTAATATTTATGATGGTAATAAATGTACATCTGTATAAAAGAGATATGATAGCTAATAAAATCATCTTCTGGGGTGAAGAGATGGCTCAGCGGTTAAGGCACTTGCCTACAAAGCCTAACGACCCGGGTTTGATTCCCCAGTACCCACGTAAAGCCAGATGTTCAAAGTGGCACATGCATCTGGAGTTTGTTTTCATCAGGTGGAGGCCCTGACATGTGCATTCTCTCACTCTCTTTCTCTCTCTTTGCAAATAAATCAATAATGAAATTAGAAAAAAAAAAAAAGCTGGGTGTGGTGGCGCACACCTTTAATCCCAGCACTTGGGAAACAGAGGTAGAAGGATCGCTCTGAGTTTGAGGCCACCCTGCGACTACATAGTGAATTCCAGCTCTTCCTGAGCTAGAGTGACACGTGAGACCCTACCACGAAAAACCAAGTATATATATTTTTAAACACCTTTTGTGAAATCTAGCATATATAATGGATTTTAGTACAAGACATAAATAAATCTTAAAATTTAAAAAAGCCAAGTGTGGTAGTGCCTTTAATCCCAGAATTCAAGAGGCTGAGGTAGGAGGATGGCTGTGAGTTTGAGGCCAACCTGAGACTACATAATGAATTCCAGGTCAGCCTGGGCTAGAGTGAGACCCTACCCTGAAAAAGCAAAAACCAAAACACAAAACAAGATGGAAGTTTGTGCTAGAGAGATGGCCTAAGTTAAAGGTGCCACCCTGAGACCATGGAGTGAATTCCAGGTCAGCTTGAGCTAGGGTGAGACTTTACCTAGGAGTGAAAAAAAAAGTTAAATTCCAGTTTTTATTTCCAAGAAGAAATGTTCATACTTTGAAAAATATAAGGGAAAAAATCAAAGAATATTTTTTCATGTTGATTCTAAGCTTTCAAAAGCCAGCCATGCATCAAAGACACCTTCACTGAAATACATATTTCTTCTTATTCACTTAATTAGTAGAAGGTGAGAGAGGTAAATTCTGTTTTCCACATTTCCAAATTCCATGAGTTTCCATGAAACCACAAGAAATCTCCTTCCCCCAAAACACCTAAAGCTTCTGTTTTGGAAAGAAAGTGAGAAAATAACCACATTTATTTCCTGAAGGAAAAAAAAAAAAAAGGTTAAATAGGCCAAATATATAAAACTTTCATGAAAAGTGCAACACTTTATTTTAGTCATTGAAGGGAAATCTGTTTCAACTCCTATGGAATGCCACTGAGCGCTACTGAGAAGTGTTGATTCTCTGCTGACTTTAAAGACTCAGAATTAGGGACTGGAGAGATGGCTCAGTGGTTAAAGGTGCTTGTTTACAAAGCTTGACAGCCTGGGTTCAATTCTCCAGTACCCACATACGGCCAGATGCAGTGACAGGGGTGTGCCCATTCTCTCTCTCTCTCTCATAATTAAAATATTTTTAGTGAGTTTTTTTTTTTTCAAAGTAGAGTCTCACTCTACCCAGGCTGACCTGGAACTCACTCTGTAGTCACAGGCTGGCCTCGAACTCACAGCTATCTTCTTACCTCTGCCTCCCAAGTGCTGAGATTAAAGGCATGTGCCAATACACTTGGCAATAAAAATATTTTTCATATTTTTTTATAAGGGAGAGAGACTGGCATGCCATGGCCTCCAGCCACTACAATCAAACTCCAGAGGCTTGCAGCATCTTGTGTACATATGCGACCTTGCATCGCCTTGTGTGTATGGCTTACATGGGATCTGGAGAGTCAAACATGGGTCCTTAGGCTTCACAAAATTTTTTTGACTGGTGCATCAGGTCTGCACCCCAGGGGTGGGGAATCTCAGGATGCAGCCCCGAAACTGTTCAGAGTGTCAACTTTTATTGGAAATAACTACATGATGTTTATAGAAAACACAGGATGGGAGTTAAACCATAAAGTTCCTGTTAAAAGGGGGTGGGCCCAATGAGAAGCAAAAATCCAGGACCTTCCCCAGGGAAATCAATGTGATTTTGCACTTAGAGCTTAAAGGATTATTAAAATCATAGAAATATCTTTTATTTTTTTAGGAATCAATGACTTAACAGAACTCAACTGTATAAATAGTTTGGTCCCCTTAAATGCCAATCTTCCATATTAGTTTTAAATTTTTTTAAATAGGGCATACCATTTCTCCCTGACATTTGTCAGTGATGTTGCCTAGAATCTTCTTACACACATTGAGTACAGAAGATATTTCAAATTGTTTTCAGTGAAAACAAGTCCTTCCATAACAGTAACAGCTCCACCAATTTCTTCTCTAAATTTTTATGCCTGCTTTTAGCAGCCATGAAATTGTCATAAAATTAATGGATTTAGAAATGAATAAAGATTTATATATTTGCTCTTTACATATAATAAATAAATAAAAGGGGGTGGGGCTATTACAAGAAGTCATATAATCTTCAAAGACGAGGACAAGACAAAGGAACACACCACCAAATACAACACGCTAGCACTGACGGCTCTCCCGCCTCTGCCTTGCGGCTGCCAAACCAAAACAGAACCAGAAACAGGCCTCCGTTCGAAATCTCTGAACGGAGCCAGAGAGGGTCAAGGGCGGCCCCTCGATCCCTCATCCAGGGGAATTAATGCTGCGTCCAGCTTCCCTCTTGGACCCAGAAAAGCATGCAAAACCAGAAAACCAGGAAAAAAAAAAAAAAAAGAAGAGTGGAAACAGCACCTCCGGAGGTTTCTTACCCAATAAAGGAGGGGGCCGGCAGTCCTAGGCAAAAGTTCCCCATCAAAGGCTTGCTACCAACTCCAACACCAGGAACGTGTAGACGGATGGACATCTAGTTCTAGGGCTGAGATTAGGGGTCCTTCCCTGGTATGGTCGCCCCAGAGTCGGGGAGGGAGGTTTAAAAATGTGGATCCAGGTAGAGCCCCCAAGAAGTTATGGGGTCCAGTGTCACACAAGTAAGACCATTGACTCTCAGAATGTGAGGCAAAGTTTTATTGGGTGAAAAAGAAGATAGACTGGTGCACTAGGTCTGCACCCCAAAGGTCGGGATCTCAGGAAGCAGCCCCAAAAATATTGTTTTAATTGTAATGTTGGAGATTAAACAAAGGCCTTGTTCATGTTAGACAAGGGCTCTACTATTAAACCTTGGCATGAACACAACAAACATATCGTGTGTGTGTGTGTGTGTGTGTGTGTGTGTGTTTTGTGCTTTGGTTTTTGGTCAAAGCAGGGTCTCAGCTCAGGCTAACCTGGAATTCACTGTAGCCCCAAGCTGACTTCAAACTCTCAGCAATCCTCCTACCTCTGCCTCCCGAGTGATGGGACTACAGGCGCAGGCCATCACACCCAGATCCAAATATACCTTTTTGTGAGCACATATGTGTATAGTATGTGCAGTGTGGTATGTATAGGTATAGACCTATGTGCACATACATGTGCCTAGTGCTCATGTGGAGGCCTGAGGAGAGTGCTGGGTGGCCCCTCTCCAGCCCTACTTAGGGCTGGAAAGATGGCTTAGCCATTAAGGCATTTTCCTGCAAAGCCAAAGGACCCAGGTTCAACTCCCCAGGACCCATGTAAGCCAGATGCACAAGGGGGTGCACACATCTGTAGTTTGTTTGCAGTGGCTGGAGGCCCTGAGTGTCCATTCACCTATCTGCCTCTTTCCTCCTTCTCTCTCTCTCTCTCAAATAAATAAAAATATTTTTTAAAAAAATATTCATTTTTTTGTTTGTTTGCTTGAGAGTGAGAAAGGGGCAGAGAGAAAATAGGCAAGCCAGGGCCTCTAGACACTGCAAACAAACTCCAGACACATGCATCACCTTGTGCCTCTGGCTTTACATGGGTACTGGGGAATCAAATCCTGTTTGTTAGGCTTTGCAGGCAAGCGCCTTAACCTCTGAACCAATCAATCAATCCCCTTACTAACTTTTAGTGGTGCCTTCATACACTCCAAAGTCAAATGCTGCATCAATTCCCCAGTGTCCCCTCCCAGGCTATGCGTCTTTCTCCTCGGCGACCCACTCCATCCCCACGGCATCTGGTGTCACCATCTCCATGGTGACCACGATCCTGCCCCAATATTTTCAGGCTACTTCTTCCTTGGGGCCTCCAGTGGCAATGGAGTCAACTGCCAGCTGCCCTCTCCCCCACCACAAGCACCTCCACTTCTCAGAAAGCAAACCCTTATCTTCGCATGTCTCATCCCACACATGGGGGGCCAGGGGAGACACGGCTATTCACCCTCAGTTCAGTGGTGTATTCTTTTTCTCACATTTATTTTGTCCCATACTTCATCCTGACAGCTCCGCTTCATGAACGGAGGGCTTATGTGTGTGCACATGGTGCGTGCATGTGTGTGTGCATGCAGCTCATGTGCATATGAAAAGGCCACAGGGGACTGGAGAGATGGCTTAGCAGTTAAGGCGCTTCCCTGTGAAGCCTAAGGACCCATGTTCGACTCTCCAGATCCCATGTGAGCCAGACACACAAAGGTGAGGCAAACGCAAGGTGGCACATGCCCAGTAGGTGGGCACAAGCGTATGGACTTCGATTTCAGTGGCTGAGGCCCTAGCATGCCAATTCTTTCTTCCCTCTCTCTCCCTAACATAAAAATAAATAAATAAAAGACAATAAAAAAGAAAAGGCCAGAGGGAGATATAGCGTATCCTCCTCTATCTCTCTTCTGCCTCATTTCTCTGAGACTCTCACTGAACGAACGTGCAGATCCCCGGTTTCCACTTAGACTGGCTGACCACAAAACCCCAGTGATCCTCTGTCTCCATGCACTGGGGTCACAAGCGTATGGGGACACACCCAGCTTTTCCATGAGAGCTGGGGATCAAACTCAAGTCCTCATGCTTGCCTAGCACGTGCTCTTACCCTGCTAAGCCATCTCCCCGGCCCCAAGGTGTATTTCGTTTTTCTCTCTCCACTTCTTCCCTTCTTCAGTCCTGTCTGACACTGACCACCTCCATCTCTTACAGGAACAGACACTGACTGTCTCCTATCCTTCATCGCCAGCCAGCCAGGTGGTCCTGCCAAGGTGTCTTGGGCTGCAAGGTCACTGAGAAATCCTGCTGGAGCTGAGCTGAAAACCTCCTCCATGTAGACCAGCTGACAGAAAGCTGGAAAAAGCTAGGCTGCATGAAGTTCAATGGGAGAGAGAGAAATCACCAGGGGAGATACCCAACAGTGGACACTGCAAGCCTTTAATTTGGCCAGCAGGGCCAAATGAGCCAACAGGTGCAATAGTGGCACATCTGTTAGGAGGGAAATCAACTGCTCTCTAATTGGACTGGAGGCCCGCTCCATGGGAGGGAATACATCCCTGATACTGAAAACCTACAACAGGAGTAGTCATGAGCCCTAGGGGTGTAACATCTGCTGGTGTCTGGCTAAATGTATATACTGTGCTTATCAAACTGCCCGGTAAGCACTTGCCTTAATGTTCATACCCATATGTTAAAGCTACTCTCACTTTTGGTTAGAGAAACTTCTCTTTTCAGATGGCAGTGACCTTGGGATGACACAGAAGGCATCATGGTGCTGGAGAAGTGACAGAGGAGTGCTCAGCACTGCAGTATCTCTATCACACCTTCCAAGGCTCAGGGTCCATTGCAGAAGAGGTGGCGGAAAAGAATGTAAGAGCCAAAGGAAGGGTAGGACTCCTTACAACATGCTCCTCCAGACACAATATGGCCTGGATATCCATGACCTCATAGTGCCTGACACTACCTACACAAGACCATCATAATAGGAGGAAAAGATCATGACATCAAAATAAAAGAGAGACTGATTGAGAGGGAGAGGGGAAGGTGGTGGGGGGGTAGGGAAGTACCATGGGTTGTTGTCTATAATTATAGAAATTTTTTTTAAAAAAAATTTTTTAAAGTTAGTGTGGCCAAGCAAAAGTGAATAAGAGGCTGTGCCTCAAACCAGATAAGGGCAAGGACCGACACCCAAGGTTATTCTCTGACCGCCGCATGCGTGCAGTGTACCTGCACTTACACAGAGGGGGGAAAAAGTGAGAGCTGGAGAGGTGGCCCAGTGGTTAGATGTGCTTGCCTACAAAGCCAAAGGACCTAGGTTTGATTCCCCAAGACCCATATAAGCCAGATGCACAAGGTGGAACACGTGTCTGGAGTTCATTTGTAGTGGCTGGAGGCCCTGGTGCACCCATTCTCTCTCTCTCTTTCTCTCTCTCTCACACACACACACGAATAAAGAAATAAAAATTTTAGCTGGGTGTGGTGGCACACGCCTTTAATCCCAGCACTCGGGAGACAGAAGTAGAAGGATCACCGTGAGTTCAAGGCCACCCTGAGACTACATAGTGAATTCCAGGTCAGCCTGAGCTAGAGTGAGACCCTACCTTGGAAAAAGAAAAAAGAAAAAAAAAAAGAAGAAGAAAGAAAATTTTTTTAAACTATTTAGAAAAAAAAAGAGGTTAGTAAAATATTCAAGAAATGTCTCCTTGGGGCCAGAGGGCTCAATGGTTAAGGAGCTTGCCTGTAACTCCTGACAACCCGAGTTCGGTTCCCCAGTTCCTACGCAGGGCCAGACACACAAAGTGGTGCTTGTGCCTGGAGTTTGTTTACAGGAGCTAGAGGTCCTAGCGTGCCCGTTCTCTTTTTCTCTCTTTCTCTCTCTCTTTGTTTCTCTCCCCCCCCCCACTTGCAAAGAAAATGAAACGAAAAAAGAGGGGAAAAAAAAAAGAAATGTATTCTCAGACTAAACAGAGAGACAGGCACATGCGGTATCAGTACTGAAGAAAACAAGCTCAAAAGAAAACGTAAGTATTTCAGACATAATACTTCAGTAACCCTATGAACACGGAAGACTGAACTGTCAAGACCCCCTGCGAACCAGAAGAAATGGCAGGACCAAAAGAATAAAACAGCTACTGGGCTCACTGCAAAGCAGAAATGAAAGGAAATTGGAAGTCATCGTGGGTCAATAAATAAATCTGAGGGAAGACTTACTGAGCAGAGAGAAGACTCTTCAACGGATATAAAAATGGTCACTTTTTTGGTTGATTTCAAAAAGACAGTGTCACTCTGACAGGCCTCCCTGCACTGTGTAAATTCCAACAGAAGGAGCTAGAAGCTGAACAAAAACCAAGAAATGAACCAACAGTTCAAAAGCATCGAGCCTAGACGCCTCGTGTTCCCCAAACAGGGCTCCAGCTACCCGACCTATTGCCAAGATCCCTGCTGACCTCAATCTCTTGTTCCCCACCATCATTTTTAGAGTTACTGCTAAGAAGCAACTCTAAGGGACGCCGTCTCCATGACCTGCCATCTCCCATGTTGCAAGGGGCTACTGGCTTAGTCCAGGAAAGAAAGTGGACCAGGGTTAAACTGCAAGGGAAATGAACTCCTTAAATATCAGGAAGCAAAGTGGCTTTATTCCCAGCACTCAGGAGGCAGAGGTAGTAAAATCACCGTGAGTTCAAGGCCACCCTGAGACTACATAGTGAATTCCAGGTCAGCCTGGGCTAGAGCGAAACCCTATCTAGGGGGGGGAAAAAAAAAACTAACAAAGCAGGGAAGCCTCCTGTGAGAGGCAGCCTGGCCCCTCCCGATCCCCCAGAAGCACAGCCAGGTGTGGGACCCCTGTGTCAGTGAGTGTGGAGGAGGTATTCTCAGGAGAAGCCTGGAAGGAGGCAGAAGAAGGTACTGGAAGGAGAAAGACTCAGGCTGTGTGGTAGTCTGGATGTATGTCCCCCAACCGACTCCCTTGTTTTATTAAAGCTGTAACCTGCCGGGCGTGGTGGCGCACGCCTTTAATCCCAGCACTCGGGAGGCAGAGGTAGGAGGATCGCCGTGAGTTTGAGGCCACCCTGAGACTACATAGTGAATTCCAGGTCAGCCTGGGCTAGAGTGAGACCCTACCTCGAAAAACCAAAAAAAGAAAAAAAAAAAAAAAGCTGTAACCTGGTTAGCCGGGCATGGTGGCGCACGCCTTTAATCCCAGCACTCGGGAGACAGAGGTAGGAGGATCACCATGAGTTCAAGGCCACCCTGAGACTACAGAGTCAGCCTGGACCAGAGTGAGACCCTACCTCGAAAAAACAAAAATCAAAAAACAAAAAAAAAGTTGTAACCTGGGTCTCCGGCTGCGTGGCCAGAGGAGGCGTCACTGTGGGCAGATCCTGGGGTCCAGCCCTAACGTGTTACTGGGGGCAGATCTGAATTCCAGCCTAATTCCAGGCATGCCCAGAGCGTGCTTGCTTTTGCTGGTGCTGGTGGTGGCGGCTTTTTGTCCCTGCGTGGACCTGTGTAAGGGGGCCAGCCTCTCCCACCGTTATGGAACTTCCCCTGGAGCCGTAAGCATCCATAAATCCCGTTCCTCCCATACACTCTGGTTTGGAGGCTCATCCCAGCCGCGTGGAGCTGACTATGACGGCCTGGCACGACAGAGGCCAGCGACCCCAGGGTGCAGGGTGCGTGACCGCCCAGTCACCTTCAGGTTAAGGACCCCAATCCAGGCAAGGAAGAAGGGTACAAATGATGGTGGGAAATACACTAGTTAACTTCCCATGGCTGTGAACAAACACCTGACCAGAAGCAACTTGAGGAAGTTCAAGGCCACATTCCATGGTGGTGGGAAGGCATGGCGGTAGGAGCTTCCGGCAGCTGCTCACCTGCACTTGCAGTTAGGAGGTAGAGAGCCATGAATGCTAGGGCTCACCTAGCTTTAGCTATTTTAAAATATATATTTTTATTTATTCATTTATTTGAGAGAGAGAGAGGTGAGGAGAGAAAGAGGTAGAGAGAGAAAGGGAGGGAGAGAATGGGAGCACCAGGTCCTCCAGCCACTGCAGAGGAACTCCAGATGCACGTGCCACCTTGTGCATCCGGCTTACATGGGTACTGGGGAATCGAACCTGGGTCCTTAGGCTTGGCAAACGAGTGCCTTAACCACTAAGCCACCTCTCCAACCCAGATTTAGTTTTTATACCCAGTCTGGCCAATGGTGCTGCCCACAATTAAGATGGGATCATCCCACCTCCATTAACGTAGTCAAGATAATCCCTCAAACTCACCCAGAGGCTAGCCTACTCCACATACGACCTCATACTCTTGCCCAGTGGCTGGATTCGGAGACTGTTCTAGAACCTGTCAAGTTAACCATCACAGTAACCAACCTCTGACAGGTCAAGGGTTGGGTGCAGGGTGCCACCAAGGCCCACTCAGGAGTCCACAAAGATGGCCTATGCGGAAGGAAGGAGGGAGGGATCGCTCAGGGCTAGGAACCATTCCCCTACACCCTCCCTGCTCGCTGTCCAGGAGGGGCAGAAGCTCGAAAGAGCCCTGAGCGTGGAGCGATTTCACGGCCCACACCGCAGGTCTGTCTCCCAAGCACACGCCGGGTTTCCCGATCCCCCACTGCGAGCAGCAGCCTGCAGCGCAGTTCCAGCCCCTCCTGCCCCAGAACGCATTAGCCTGCGTCCATCCCCGTGACCACACCGAAGCCACCGAGGGGCAGTAAGCCTCTGCCGTATAACTGACAGCTTCCCTCCCCTTTCCACGGTGCCTTTTATGTGGGCTTGGTAAAGCTTCACGTTTTACCTTCTGCATTTCACCGTGTGTGCTCAAGCGCGCCCTGGGAGTGTGGCTGTGAGCTTTTAATTTTATGGGACATTTTCTCTGTCTCCTTTGCACTAAAGCACAGCTAAGAGGTTGCCAGGCATGGTGGTGCATGCTTTTAATCCCAGCATCCGGGAGGCAGAGGTAGGAGGAGCACTGTGAGTTTGAGGACAGCCTGAGACTACATAGTGAATTCCCGGTCAGCCTGGACTAGAGTGAGACCTTAACTCAAAAGACCAAAAAAAAAAAAAAAAAACATGCTGAGAAATTGGACAGGGTCTCCAAGGCAGACTTTTTTTTAAAAAAAAATATTTTAATTATTTATTTATTTGAGAGAGAGAGAGAGAGAGAGAGAGAATGGGCACTCCAGGGCCTCCAGCCACTGTAAGCAAACTCCAGATGCATGCGCCCCCTTGTGCATCTGGTTTACGTGGGTCCTGGAGAATCGAACCAGGATCCTTTGGCTTTCCAGGCAAACACCTTAACCGCTAAGCCATCCCTCCTGCCCCAAAGCAGGTTTTTTTATGCAGTGGTTCAAAGGATTCAAGACAGAAGAGACTTGGGGAGAACATCAGAATAATAGCTAGTGCCCCCATCTCACAGCTTGACGTATTCAGAATCTGTGGAAATACGGGGCCAAATAAGTGAAATGTGAAGTAATAAAATTAGCTTTGTGATAAAAGGCTAATTATTGCAGGTGAAGGAAGCAAGAGCTTGGAAAGGTGCCGGGGAGATTCCTGGATCACCAGCTCAGGGCAGGGGGAAATAACACGAACCAGTGAGCTCATTAATTATGACCAAACCCACAGAGCAAGTTCTGACACACTGCTCTGGGGGAAGGGAAGACAGGCTGCTTTCTCTCCCTCTCTCCCCCTGTTGTTTTTGTTTGTTTGTTTGTTTTGATTTTTTTTTTCTGAATGTGTATACCTGTGTGGGGTGCATGTGTACAGCCATGCATTCTTGCATGGGCACATGCCAGAGGTCAGCATCATGTCTTTTCCTTCGTCACCTCCCCCCCCCCTTTTTTTCTTAAGTTTGTTTTGTTTTGTTTTGTTTTGTTTTGTTTTTTTGAGAGAGAGACAGAATTGGCACTGAAATCGAACTCCAGATGCTTCCACCACCTAGTGGGCATGTGCGACCTTGCGCTTGCCTCGTCTTTGTGTGGCTGGCTTACATGGGGTCTGGAGAGTCAAACATGGGTCCTTAGGCTTCACAGGCAAGTGCCTTAACCACTAAGCCATCTCTGCAGCCCTTTAATTTTTTTAATATTTTATTTTTATTTATTTATTTGAGAGAGAGAGAGAGAGAGAGAAATACAGAAATAGGCAGGTAGAGAGAGAATGGGCACACCAGGGCCTCCAGCCACTGCAAACGAACTCCAGATGCATGTGCCCCTTGTGCATCTGGCTTAAGTGGGTCCTGGGGAGTCAAACCTGGGTCCTTTGGCTTTGCAGGCAAGCGCCTTAACCGCTAAGCCATCTCTCCAGCCCTAATTTTTATTTATTAGCAAGCAGAGAGACAGAGAGTATGGGCAAACCAGGGCTTCTTGCCACTGTAAGTGAACATACACACATGCCATTTTGTGCTTTATGTAGGTGATAGGGAATCGAACCCAGGCAGACAGACTTTGCAAGTAAGCACCTTTATCCACTGAGGCATCTCCTCCCCAGTCACTACCTTATTTTTTGAGACAGGATCTCCTATTGACCCTAGACCTCACCAATTTGGCTAGATTGGCTAGCCAGCAAGCCTTAGAGATCCTTCTGTCTCTGCCTCCCCAGTGCATGCCACTAGAACTGGTTTTTATGAGGGTGGGGATCTGAACTCAGGTCCTTGGGCTTACATGACAAGCACTTTACTCACTGAGCCAGCTTCCCAGACTTTTTTGTTTATTTATTTTGTGCTTTTTTTTTTTTTTTTTTTTGCTTTATTTATTTTTGTTTGAGGTAGGATCTGACCTCTACAGCCTCAGGCTGGCCTCGAACTCACAGCAATCCTACCTCTGGCCCCTGAATGCTGGGATTAAAGGTGGGCACCTCCACTGCTTTGTCTACTTAAGGCAGGGTCTCATGTAGCCTAGAGTGCCCAAGATCACTATGTGATAGAGGCTCCCCTTGAAATGATCCCCCTGCCCCAACCTCCCAAGTACTGGGTATACAGGTGTGTGCCACCACACCCAGCCCCTCCAGGTTGATTTCTTGACTAATGCCACTTGGCCTCAGTTGTCCTTCCTAATGTGTACAGTAATGAATTCATGAAGGACTGCATCAATCAACTGGAAAAAGAAAAACTAGCAACAGGGCTGGAGAGATGGCTCAGCAGTTAAGGCACTTGCTGCAGAGCCTAAGGACCAGGGTTCAATTCCCCAGTACCTACGTAAAACCAGATACACAAAGTGGAACATGATTTGGAGTTCATTTGCAGTGGCTAGAGGCTCTCTCTCTCTCTCTCTCTCTCTCTCTCTGTCCTCGCAAATAAATAAAAACAAAAAACGTTTCCTGACTGTTGTACCCTGGGCTGGAAAGATGGCTTAGTGGTTAAGGCACTTGCCTGCAAATCCTAACAACTGGGATTCAATTCCCCCAGTTCCCACGTAAAACCCAGATGCACAAAGTGGCAAATGCATCTGGAGTTCATTTTCAGTAGTTGGAGGCCTTAGTGTACCCATTCTCTCTGTTTGCCTCTCTTCTCTCTATCTCTTCTGCTTGCAAATAAATTAATAAAAATATTTTTATTTTTATTTATTTATTTAAGAGAGATGGGGGCCTAGAGAGATGTCTTAGCAGTTAAGGCACTTGCCTGCGAAGCCAAAGGATCCTGGTTCAAATCTCCAGGACCCACATAAGCCAGATGCACAAGGTGGTGCATGCATCGGAGTTCGTTTGCAGTGGCTAGAGGCCCTAGCATGCCCATTCTCGCTCTCCCTTTCTCCCTCTCTGTCTCTAATAAATAAATAAATAAACAAATCTTTATTAAAAAAAAAGAGAAAGAGAGATAGATACAGAAATTGGCAGGTGGAGAGAAAGAAAGAGAGAGAGGGACAAAGGGAGAGCGAGAATGGGCATGCTAGGGCCTCTAGCCACTGCAAACGAACTCCGGATGCATGCACCACCTTGTGCATCTGGCTTATGTGGGTCCTGGAGATTTGAACCAGGATCCTTTGGCTTCGCAGGCAAGTGCCTTAACTGCTAAGCCATCTCTCCAGCCCTAATAAAAATATTTTTTTATAAAAAACTAGCAACAGCAAACCTTCAGAGCATGTTCCATGCACATTGAGTAGCACAGGGAGTCAGACACATACGGTATCCTGTGATCTCATGAAGACACTACACAGTACAGAAACTATCAAAGGGTATCAAGAGCCTATCTCACACCATATGCTCAAAAGTCCAGACAGATTAAGAGCTTAAAGGTGAAAAGTAAACTTTTGAAACTTTCAGAAGAAAATATGAGAAAATGTCTCATTAGCTAATATATATAACATAAGATATATACACAATAACATGCATAATATATATATATAATTTCTACTACATTAAAATACAAATTTCTCAGGGCTAGAGAGATGGCTCAGTAGGTAAAGTGCTTGCTGTGCAAGCATGAGGACCTGAGTTCAAATCCCCATAACCCAGAGGAAACGCCAGGCATCTTGGTGCACACATGCAATGTGTGGAGATGGAGACAGAAGGATCCCTGGAGCTTGCTGGGTAGGTAGTCTAGCTGAATTTACGAGCTCCAGATTCACTGGGAGATCTTGTAATTAAACTAATTAAATTAAAGTAATTAAAGTGGGGTTGGAGAGATGGCTTAGCAGTTAAGATGCTTGCCTGCAATGCCTAGAGACCCAGGTTCAATTCTCCAGGACCCACGTAAGCCAGATGCACAAGGTGGCGCATGTATTTGGAATTGTTTGCAGTGGCTAGAGACCCTGGTGTGCCCACTCTCATTCGCTCTCTCTCTCTCAAAAATAAATAAATTAAATTAGATTAAAGTTAATTTAATTTAAAAAAATAATAAAAGTGGGGCTGGGCGTGGTGGCGCACACTTTTAATTCCAGCACCCGGGAGGCAGAGGTAGGAGGATCGCCATGAGTTCGAAGCCACCCTGAGACTCCATAGTGAATTCCAGGTCAGCCTGGACTAGAGTGAGACCCTACCTTGGAAAACAACAACAACAAAAAGGAAAATAATAATAATAATAAAAGTGGAGAGCAATTAAGGAGACACCTGACATCAACATTTGGCTTCCATATACACATGCACATATGTACACTCACATCTTCACACACATGTACATACACATATATGAAGACACATGCACATATGTACACACACCAAAAAAAAAAAACACCACCAGGCAGGTGTCATGCACCTTTAATCCCAGCACTCAGGAGACAGAGGTAGTAGGATTGCCTCAGACTATATAGTGAACTTCAGGTCATCCTGGGTTAGAGCAAGACTCTACCTCAAAAAATAAAAAGACAGGGTTGGAGAGATGGTTTAGCGACTAAGCACGTGCCTATGACGCCTAAGGTCCCCGGTTCAAGGCTTGATTCCCCAGGACCCACTTAAGCCAGATGCACAAGGCAACGTATGCATTTGGAGTTCATTTGCAGTGGCTGGAGGCCCTGGTGTGCCCGTTCTCTCTCTCTCTTTCTCTCCCTCTCTGCCTCTTTCTGTCTGTCTATCTCAAATAAATAAAATAATTTAAAAATTAAAAAAGGAAAAGAAAGGACTAGAAAAAAATAGGGCTGGAGAGATGGCTTAGCAGTTAAGGCACTTGCCTGTAAAGCTAGAGGACCCAAGTTCTATTCCCCAGGACCCATGTAAGCCAGATGCAGAAGGTAACACACGTGTCTGGAGTACATCTGCAGTGGCTTGAGACCCTGGCACACTGATTTCTCTCTCTCTCTCTCTCTCTCTCTCTCTCTCTCTCTCTCTCTCTCTCTCTTTCTCTCAAATAAATAAACAAAAAATTTTTTAAAGAAATTTTTTTGAGAGTGACAGAGAGAGAAAGAGGCAGATAGAGAGAGAATGGGCGCGCCAGGGCCTCCAGCCACTGCAAACGAACTCCAGACGCGTGTGCCCCCTTGTGCATCTGGCTAACGTGGGTCCTGGGGAATCGAGCCTCGAACGGGGGTCCTTAGGCTTCACAGGCAAGCGCTTAACCGCTAAGCCATCCCTCCAGCCCAAAATAAAATATTTTAGAAAAATAACAATAAGTAAATAAAAATCCCCCAAGAACCAGTTGGCTGCAGCGGCTGGGAGCTGGGGGCTGCTCTCAGTGACTCTCCTGAGCTGGCGGCTCTGCGGGCTGAAGCAGTCAGTCCTGTAGGAGTCAGCGATTTCTCAAGCACGTCTCTGCTGGAAGCCCTAATTCTGTGCGCTTGTGTTAGCCGCCCAGGTACCTGAAGAGGGGCTGTCAGGACGGATGGCTTCTTCTGTCATGGAACAGAACAGTAGGTGACATAATTGAATTATATTTTTAGCCGGGCGCGGTGGCGCACGCCTTTAATCCCAACACTTGGGAGGCAGAGGTAGTAAGTTCGAGGCCACCATGAGGCTACATGGTGAATTCCAGGTCAGCCTGGGCTAGAGTGAGACCCTACCTCAAGAAACCAATAATAATAATAATAATAATAATTTTGCTCCCTCCAACAAAATACCTCAGAGTCTTACAATACCCACAACTTTCCCTCAGGTGGGAGAAATATATCTTGCCCAAACATGGTCATGAGATCTAGAAACAGCTTATATATATATATCGATGTGTCCCTTGTTGGCAGCCAAGACAAGGGGGGAAGCTCTCCCAGCTAATGCCATTTTTAGTCAAAAACAAGGAAAAACTATGAGGCAGTTGGGCCTCTTTTCTGCTGTGGTGAGTGACTTATTCTGAAGACAATTCCAAAAAAAAAAATTCCTCTGAAACACTTTGAGCAATGGTACTATTGTAAATCAGAAAAACTTTGCCATTCTTGGATAGACATATGTGGAAATTCCTATTAAAAATAAATAAATAAACACATCTTTGGTTAAAGAGATGGCTCAGCGGTTGAAGGCACTTGCTTGCAAAGCCTGCTGGCCAGGGTTCAATTCCCAAGCCACTCAAGTAAGCCAGATGCAAAAAGCAAAAAGTGGTCCAAGTGTCTGTGTTCCTTTGCAGCAGCAAAAAGGCATGAAACACACAAACACACACACACACACACACACAAATGTATGCATATAAATAAATATTTTTTAAAAACTTCTTTAGGGCTACAGGCACTTGCCTGTGAAGTCTAAGGACCCAGGTTCAATTCCCCAGTACCCACATAAGCCAGATACACAAGATGGTGCACATGTCTGGAGTTCATTTGCAGTGGTTGGAGGCCCTGGTGTGCCCATTCTCTATCTGCCTCTTCCTCTTTTTTTTTTTTTTTTTTTGGTTTGTTTGTTTGGTTGGTTGGTTGGTTTTTTTTTTCGAGGTAAGGTCTCATTCTAGCCCAGGCCCACCTGGAATTCACTATGTAGTCTCAGGGTGGCCTGGAACTCACTGCGATCCTCCTACCTCTGCCTCCCGAGTGCTGGGATTAAAGGCGTGCGCCACCACACCTGGCTCTTGCCTCTTCCTCTTCTCTCTCTCCCTCCCTCTTTCTCAAATAAAAAAAATTATTATTTTAAAAAACTTCTTTTTAAAAATTTTTTAATTTATTTTTATTTGACACAGAGAGAGCAGGAAGGAGAAAGAGAAAGAGAGAGAGAGAATGGGCGCACCAGGGCCTCCCGCCACTGCAACTGAACTCAGACGCGTGCCTCACCTTGTGCAGCTGGCTTACGTGGGACCTGGAGAATCGAACCTGGGCCCTTAGGCTTCTCAGGCAAGCGACTTAACTGCTAAGCCATCTCTCCAGCCCTTAAAAACTTCTTTTAGAGTCACATTGTGTGGCACGGGACTGATGTTTGGTCGTTTGGATCTTGGTTTAGCACCAGCTAAAGAGGAAGGGGAAATTAAGCATCTGCTACGGTGCTTCTCCTTCGTTATTATTTGCAAAGAAGGTGCTAATACTCCAACAACTGTGGCACAAAGCCAGCCAACAAAGCTGGGGAGAGGGCGCTGTCAGTACAGTGCTTGCCGCACAAGCCTGAGAACCCAGTTTGGATCCCCAGCGCCCACGTGAAAACCAAGCACATTTACACACCCTGGTCATCTCAGCACTGGGGAAGCAGAGACAAGAGGATCCCTGGGGCTTGCTTACTGGGAAGGCAGGGGGCGAGACATAGGTGCATCTACTCCTCTCTCTCTCACACACACACAAGTTAAAGGAAGGAATTGTTTCAATTTTTATTTATTTATTTTACTTATTTGAGAGAGAGAGAATGGGTGCGCCAGGGCCTTCATCCGCTGCAAACGAGCTCTAGAAGCATGCGTCGCCTCGTGCATCTGGCTTACATGGGTGCTGGGGAATCGAACCTGGGTCCTTTGGCTCACACAGGCTAGCGCCTTAACTGCTAAACCATCCCTCCAGTCCAGAAAGTAATTTTTAAAAAAATAAAATAAAAATAATCGAAAAAGAAAAAAATATCAAAGTCGGGTGTGGTGGTGGCGCACGCCTTTAATCCCAGCACTCGGGAGGCAGAGGTAGGAGGATCGCCGTGAGTTCAAGGCCACCCTGGGACTACACAGTGAATTCCAGGTCAGCCTGGGCTAGAGTGAGACCCTTCCTCAAAATAACAAAAAACAATAACAAACAAAAAAAAATTAAAAGAGGAAAGGTTTTAAAAGGTGCTTAGTAACCACAGCCCAAGGTAGCAAGTCTTCAACAACAAAGGTGTGTGCACCGGGATCAAAGAGCTCATTTGCTGGGGCTGGGGAAACGGCTCAGTAGATGTAGTGTTTGCTACTCAAGCCTGAGTGTGGACCCCCAGGACGCGTGGAACGAGCTGGAAGCTGCGGAACGTTTCTGTAATCCCAGCACGCTGACAGCAAGATGGGAGACAAAGACAGGAGAACTTCCTAGAAACTTGCTCTGAGTGCAGCAGTCAACAACACTAGTGAGAGAGCTCACGGGGTGAAGACAAAACCAACTCACAACGTCCTCTGACTTCCACTCACGCACCGTGGCATGTGTGTGTCCGCAACACACGCGCACACATCTCACACACAGTCATTAAATTAAAACATAATCTAGGGCCAAGGAGATGGTTAGGCAGTTAAAGGTGCTTGCTGCAAAGCTTGCTGGCCCAGGTTCGATTCCCCAGTGCCCGTGTAAAGCAGGACACACAGTGGCACATGCATCTGGTGTCTGTTTGCTGTGGCAAGAGACTGTGGTACACATACACACACACACACACACACAAGTAAAAAACTAAATGCAGGGCTGGAGAGATGCCTTAGCAGTTAAGGCACTTGCCTGTGAAACCTAAGGACCCATGTTTGACTCTCCAGATCCCACGTTAGCCAGATGCTCAAAGGTGAGGTAAACACACAGGCCCACTAGGTGGCGCAAGCGTCTGGTATTTGATTGCAGAGGCTGAAGACCTGGCACGCCAATTCTCTCTCTCTCTCTCTCTCTCTCTCTCTCTCTCTCTCTCTCTCTCTCTCAAAAAAAAAAAAAAACATAGGCTCTGGAGACATGGCTTAGCGGTTAAGGTGTTTGCCTGTAAAGCCAAAGGACCCAGGGTCAACTCCCCAGGACCCATATAAGCCAGATGCACAAGGGGTTCATTTGTCTGGAGTTCATTTGCAGTAACTGGAGGCCCTGATATGCACATTCTCTCCCTCCCTCTCTCTCTCTCTCTCTCCCCCCAAAAGGGAAAAAAACCCTAAATGCATACATACGATGGTGGTTTGATTCAGGTGTCCCCCATAAACTCAGGTATTCTGAATGCTAGTCTCCCCAGCTGATAGCAATTGGAAATTAAAGCCTCCTGGAGGCAGTGTATTGTTGGGGGCGGGCTTATTGGTATTATAGCCAGTTTCCCCATGCCAGTATTTGGCACACTCTCCTGTTACTATTGTCCATCTTATGTGGGCCAGGGTGGGATGCCCACCCTCTGCTCATGCCGTCATTTCCCCTGCCATCACGGAGCTTCCCCTCGAGCCTGTAAGCCAAAATGAACTTCTTTTTTTCCACAAGCTGCTCTTGGTTGGGTGATTTCTACCAGCAATGCGAACCTGACTGCAACACATATATACATAAATATATAAACAAATAGATAATTTTTTAAATTTAAATATCAAAAAGTACATTTGCGAACAAGCCACCATCCTGTCCTAAAGAACTGGCAGAAAGTATCTACAATCTCAGTGCAGTGCCCTCACAGCGGGGCCAGGCATCGTCCCAAAGTGGGAAGTCCCTCAGCTTTTCGCTGCTCAGTAAACAGTGTGGGTCGCTAAAGCCTGGTTCTTCATTCATCACATAAGAAATAAAAGCAACTCCGGCTATTGACAGCCACCAGGATTCAACCCAGTTCTCCCCGCTATGTAACTGAGGAAATTAACATCAGGGTAGAGATAAGATATCCCAAACACGATCTTTTAATATTCCAGAACACAGGAAGGCCCTCTGCACATGGTGAAGCCTTCTCCATCACTAGACACAGGCTGATAAATAAATAAACTAGAACATCACGTGAGTCTCCGGTCACAAAATGTGAAGCTGGGTTTGCTATTTAACAAAACTCCAGGGCAAAGAGGCCAATTTTAGCATCGCCTTTCTGAAGTTTTCCCTATACCATCTGAGGAGCACAGATCTGATTTTTTTTTTTTTAATGGTTTTTCGAGATAGGGTTTCACTCTAGGCTGACCTGAAATTCACCCTGTAGTTAGTCTCAGGGTGGCCTCGAACTCACAGTGATCCTCCTACCTCTGCCTCCCAAGTGCTGGGATTAAAGGCGTGCGCCACCACACCCAGCCAGATCTGATTTCTTGTTCTAATTCGGCCACAGACTGTGGATATATAAACTAAACGTCATCTCTTTAGGGACATTTCTTCACCTGGGAAACAAAGACAAGGCAGTTCACTTGAGGCCCTCAGGACCCCAGCACCAGTGCCCCAGGAAGGGAAACGTTAGCTTTCCCTGCCCTCGATGGTGACGTTATTTGATTTATTTTGGAAAATGGTTCCAGAAAAAGGAAAGAGGAGAAACGCCAGGGTTATTCCTGGAGGCTGACATGTGGCCGCTCTGCTGCTTAACATCGGGCTCACCCAAAGGCAGAGGAGGAAGGTTGCTATCAGACACGTAAACGTAACTGTGCTTCCGAGGCCCCGTCCCTGCTCTTCCAAACCCCAGGAGATGCAGAGACCAGCCTCCCCAGTTCGAGGAATATCAAAGGGAATGCACAGAAGAAAGCTCTGGAAGAAACAAATGTCTCAATAGCCAGAGATCCTACACACAGGGAACACAGAGATCCCACCCTGAACTTGGATCAGCCTCCCTTCAAAGCCATTCACTGGGGGCTAGGGAGATGGCTCAGTGGTCAAGGTGCTCCCCTGCAAAGCCTAACAACCCATCTTCAGCTCCCCAGTACCCACGTAAAGCTGGATGCACACAGCGGTGCATGTGTCTGAAGTTCATCTACAATAGCTGGGGGTCCTGGTATGCCCATTCTCTCTACCTCTCTTCTCTCTCTCTCTCTTTCTACTTGCAAATATATATATTTAAAGCCAGGGGCTAGAGCGATGGTTTAGCAGTTAAGGCACTTGCCTGCAAAGCCAAAGGACCCAGGTTCAATTCCCCAGATCCTATGTAAGCCAGATGCCCAAGGTGGCACACGCATCTGGAGTTCATTTGCAGTGGCTGAAGGCTCTGGCGCACCCAGTCTCTCACTCTATCTACCTCTCTCTCTCTCTCTCTCTCTCTCTCTCTCTCTCTCTTTTAAATAAATAAACTTTTTTTAAAAAGCTGGCATGGTGGCGCACATCTTTAATCCCAGCACTCGGGAGGCAGAGGTAGTAGGATCACTGTGAGTTCGAGGCCAGCCTGAGACTACATAGTGAATTCCAGGTCAGCCTGGACTAGAGTGAGACCCTACCTTGGAAAACAACAACAACAAAAAGGAAAATAATAATAATAATAAAAGTGGAGAGCAATTAAGGAGACACCTGACATCAACATTTGGCTTCCATATACACATGCACATATGTACACTCACATCTTCACACACATGTACATACACATATATGAAGACACATGCACATATGTACACACACCAAAAAAAAAAACACCACCAGGCAGGTGTCATGCACCTTTAATCCCAGCACTCAGGAGACAGAGGTAGTAGGATTGCCTCAGACTATATAGTGAACTTCAGGTCATCCTGGGTTAGAGCAAGACTCTACCTCAAAAAATAAAAAGACAGGGTTGGAGAGATGGTTTAGCGACTAAGCACGTGCCTATGACGCCTAAGGTCCCCGGTTCAAGGCTTGATTCCCCAGGACCCACTTAAGCCAGATGCACAAGGCAACGTATGCATTTGGAGTTCATTTGCAGTGGCTGGAGGCCCTGGTGTGCCCGTTCTCTCTCTCTCTTTCTCTCCCTCTCTGCCTCTTTCTGTCTGTCTATCTCAAATAAATAAAATAATTTAAAAATTAAAAAAGGAAAAGAAAGGACTAGAAAAAAATAGGGCTGGAGAGATGGCTTAGCAGTTAAGGCACTTGCCTGTAAAGCTAGAGGACCCAAGTTCTATTCCCCAGGACCCATGTAAGCCAGATGCAGAAGGTAACACACGTGTCTGGAGTACATCTGCAGTGGCTTGAGACCCTGGCACACTGATTTCTCTCTCTCTCTCTCTCTCTCTCTCTCTCTCTCTCTCTCTCTTTCTCTCAAATAAATAAACAAAAAATTTTTTAAAGAAATTTTTTTGAGAGTGACAGAGAGAGAAAGAGGCAGATAGAGAGAGAATGGGCGCGCCAGGGCCTCCAGCCACTGCAAACGAACTCCAGACGCGTGTGCCCCCTTGTGCATCTGGCTAACGTGGGTCCTGGGGAATCGAGCCTCGAACGGGGGTCCTTAGGCTTCACAGGCAAGCGCTTAACCGCTAAGCCATCCCTCCAGCCCAAAATAAAATATTTTAGAAAAATAACAATAAGTAAATAAAAATCCCCCAAGAACCAGTTGGCTGCAGCGGCTGGGAGCTGGGGGCTGCTCTCAGTGACTCTCCTGAGCTGGCGGCTCTGCGGGCTGAAGCAGTCAGTCCTGTAGGAGTCAGCGATTTCTCAAGCACGTCTCTGCTGGAAGCCCTAATTCTGTGCGCTTGTGTTAGCCGCCCAGGTACCTGAAGAGGGGCTGTCAGGACGGATGGCTTCTTCTGTCATGGAACAGAACAGTAGGTGACATAATTGAATTATATTTTTAGCCGGGCGCGGTGGCGCACGCCTTTAATCCCAACACTTGGGAGGCAGAGGTAGTAAGTTCGAGGCCACCATGAGGCTACATGGTGAATTCCAGGTCAGCCTGGGCTAGAGTGAGACCCTACCTCAAGAAACCAATAATAATAATAATAATAATAATTTTGCTCCCTCCAACAAAATACCTCAGAGTCTTACAATACCCACAACTTTCCCTCAGGTGGGAGAAATATATCTTGCCCAAACATGGTCATGAGATCTAGAAACAGCTTATATATATATATCGATGTGTCCCTTGTTGGCAGCCAAGACAAGGGGGGAAGCTCTCCCAGCTAATGCCATTTTTAGTCAAAAACAAGGAAAAACTATGAGGCAGTTGGGCCTCTTTTCTGCTGTGGTGAGTGACTTATTCTGAAGACAATTCCAAAAAAAAAAATTCCTCTGAAACACTTTGAGCAATGGTACTATTGTAAATCAGAAAAACTTTGCCATTCTTGGATAGACATATGTGGAAATTCCTATTAAAAATAAATAAATAAACACATCTTTGGTTAAAGAGATGGCTCAGCGGTTGAAGGCACTTGCTTGCAAAGCCTGCTGGCCAGGGTTCAATTCCCAAGCCACTCAAGTAAGCCAGATGCAAAAAGCAAAAAGTGGTCCAAGTGTCTGTGTTCCTTTGCAGCAGCAAAAAGGCATGAAACACACAAACACACACACACACACACACACAAATGTATGCATATAAATAAATATTTTTTAAAAACTTCTTTAGGGCTACAGGCACTTGCCTGTGAAGTCTAAGGACCCAGGTTCAATTCCCCAGTACCCACATAAGCCAGATACACAAGATGGTGCACATGTCTGGAGTTCATTTGCAGTGGTTGGAGGCCCTGGTGTGCCCATTCTCTATCTGCCTCTTCCTCTTTTTTTTTTTTTTTTTTTTTTGGTTTGTTTGTTTGGTTGGTTGGTTGTTTTTTTTTTTCGAGGTAAGGTCTCATTCTAGCCCAGGCCCACCTGGAATTCACTATGTAGTCTCAGGGTGGCCTGGAACTCACTGCGATCCTCCTACCTCTGCCTCCCGAGTGCTGGGATTAAAGGCGTGCGCCACCACACCTGGCTCTTGCCTCTTCCTCTTCTCTCTCTCCCTCCCTCTTTCTCAAATAAAAAAAATTATTATTTTAAAAAACTTCTTTTTAAAAATTTTTTAATTTATTTTTATTTGACACAGAGAGAGCAGGAAGGAGAAAGAGAAAGAGAGAGAGAGAATGGGCGCACCAGGGCCTCCCGCCACTGCAACTGAACTCAGACGCGTGCCTCACCTTGTGCAGCTGGCTTACGTGGGACCTGGAGAATCGAACCTGGGCCCTTAGGCTTCTCAGGCAAGCGACTTAACTGCTAAGCCATCTCTCCAGCCCTTAAAAATTTCTTTTAGAGTCACATTGTGTGGCACGGGACTGATGTTTGGTCGTTTGGATCTTGGTTTAGCACCAGCTAAAGAGGAAGGGGAAATTAAGCATCTGCTACGGTGCTTCTCCTTCGTTATTATTTGCAAAGAAGGTGCTAATACTCCAACAACTGTGGCACAAAGCCAGCCAACAAAGCTGGGGAGAGGGCGCTGTCAGTACAGTGCTTGCCGCACAAGCCTGAGAACCCAGTTTGGATCCCCAGCGCCCACGTGAAAACCAAGCACATTTACACACCCTGGTCATCTCAGCACTGGGGAAGCAGAGACAAGAGGATCCCTGGGGCTTGCTTACTGGGAAGGCAGGGGGCGAGACATAGGTGCATCTACTCCTCTCTCTCTCACACACACACAAGTTAAAGGAAGGAATTGTTTCAATTTTTATTTATTTATTTTACTTATTTGAGAGAGAGAGAATGGGTGCGCCAGGGCCTTCATCCGCTGCAAACGAGCTCTAGAAGCATGCGTCGCCTCGTGCATCTGGCTTACATGGGTGCTGGGGAATCGAACCTGGGTCCTTTGGCTCACACAGGCTAGCGCCTTAACTGCTAAACCATCCCTCCAGTCCAGAAAGTAATTTTTAAAAAAATAAAATAAAAATAATCGAAAAAGAAAAAAATATCAAAGTCGGGTGTGGTGGTGGCGCACGCCTTTAATCCCAGCACTCGGGAGGCAGAGGTAGGAGGATCGCCGTGAGTTCAAGGCCACCCTGGGACTACACAGTGAATTCCAGGTCAGCCTGGGCTAGAGTGAGACCCTTCCTCAAAATAACAAAAACAATAACAAACAAAAAAAAATTAAAAGAGGAAAGGTTTTAAAAGGTGCTTAGTAACCACAGCCCAAGGTAGCAAGTCTTCAACAACAAAGGTGTGTGCACCGGGATCAAAGAGCTCATTTGCTGGGGCTGGGGAAACGGCTCAGTAGATGTAGTGTTTGCTACTCAAGCCTGAGTGTGGACCCCCAGGACGCGTGGAACGAGCTGGAAGCTGCGGAACGTTTCTGTAATCCCAGCACGCTGACAGCAAGATGGGAGACAAAGACAGGAGAACTTCCTAGAAACTTGCTCTGAGTGCAGCAGTCAACAACACTAGTGAGAGAGCTCACGGGGTGAAGACAAAACCAACTCACAACGTCCTCTGACTTCCACTCACGCACCGTGGCATGTGTGTGTCCGCAACACACGCGCACACATCTCACACACAGTCATTAAATTAAAACATAATCTAGGGCCAAGGAGATGGTTAGGCAGTTAAAGGTGCTTGCTGCAAAGCTTGCTGGCCCAGGTTCGATTCCCCAGTGCCCGTGTAAAGCAGGACACACAGTGGCACATGCATCTGGTGTCTGTTTGCTGTGGCAAGAGACTGTGGTACACATACACACACACACACACACACAAGTAAAAAACTAAATGCAGGGCTGGAGAGATGCCTTAGCAGTTAAGGCACTTGCCTGTGAAACCTAAGGACCCATGTTTGACTCTCCAGATCCCACGTTAGCCAGATGCTCAAAGGTGAGGTAAACACACAGGCCCACTAGGTGGCGCAAGCGTCTGGTATTTGATTGCAGAGGCTGAAGACCTGGCACGCCAATTCTCTCTCTCTCTCTCTCTCTCTCTCTCTCTCTCTCTCTCTCTCTCTCAAAAAAAAAAAAAAACATAGGCTCTGGAGACATGGCTTAGCGGTTAAGGTGTTTGCCTGTAAAGCCAAAGGACCCAGGGTCAACTCCCCAGGACCCATATAAGCCAGATGCACAAGGGGTTCATTTGTCTGGAGTTCATTTGCAGTAACTGGAGGCCCTGATATGCACATTCTCTCCCTCCCTCTCTCTCTCTCTCTCTCCCCCCAAAAGGGAAAAAAACCCTAAATGCATACATACGATGGTGGTTTGATTCAGGTGTCCCCCATAAACTCAGGTATTCTGAATGCTAGTCTCCCCAGCTGATAGCAATTGGAAATTAAAGCCTCCTGGAGGCAGTGTATTGTTGGGGGCGGGCTTATTGGTATTATAGCCAGTTTCCCCATGCCAGTATTTGGCACACTCTCCTGTTACTATTGTCCATCTTATGTGGGCCAGGGTGGGATGCCCACCCTCTGCTCATGCCGTCATTTCCCCTGCCATCACGGAGCTTCCCCTCGAGCCTGTAAGCCAAAATGAACTTCTTTTTTCCACAAGCTGCTCTTGGTTGGGTGATTTCTACCAGCAATGCGAACCTGACTGCAACACATATATACATAAATATATAAACAAATAGATAATTTTTTAAATTTAAATATCAAAAAGTACATTTGCGAACAAGCCACCATCCTGTCCTAAAGAACTGGCAGAAAGTATCTACAATCTCAGTGCAGTGCCCTCACAGCGGGGCCAGGCATCGTCCCAAAGTGGGAAGTCCCTCAGCTTTTCGCTGCTCAGTAAACAGTGTGGGTCGCTAAAGCCTGGTTCTTCATTCATCACATAAGAAATAAAAGCAACTCCGGCTATTGACAGCCACCAGGATTCAACCCAGTTCTCCCCGCTATGTAACTGAGGAAATTAACATCAGGGTAGAGATAAGATATCCCAAACACGATCTTTTAATATTCCAGAACACAGGAAGGCCCTCTGCACATGGTGAAGCCTTCTCCATCACTAGACACAGGCTGATAAATAAATAAACTAGAACATCACGTGAGTCTCCGGTCACAAAATGTGAAGCTGGGTTTGCTATTTAACAAAACTCCAGGGCAAAGAGGCCAATTTTAGCATCGCCTTTCTGAAGTTTTCCCTATACCATCTGAGGAGCACAGATCTGATTTTTTTTTTTTTTAATGGTTTTTCGAGATAGGGTTTCACTCTAGGCTGACCTGAAATTCACCCTGTAGTTAGTCTCAGGGTGGCCTCGAACTCACAGTGATCCTCCTACCTCTGCCTCCCAAGTGCTGGGATTAAAGGCGTGCGCCACCACACCCAGCCAGATCTGATTTCTTGTTCTAATTCGGCCACAGACTGTGGATATATAAACTAAACGTCATCTCTTTAGGGACATTTCTTCACCTGGGAAACAAAGACAAGGCAGTTCACTTGAGGCCCTCAGGACCCCAGCACCAGTGCCCCAGGAAGGGAAACGTTAGCTTTCCCTGCCCTCGATGGTGACGTTATTTGATTTATTTTGGAAAATGGTTCCAGAAAAAGGAAAGAGGAGAAACGCCAGGGTTATTCCTGGAGGCTGACATGTGGCCGCTCTGCTGCTTAACATCGGGCTCACCCAAAGGCAGAGGAGGAAGGTTGCTATCAGACACGTAAACGTAACTGTGCTTCCGAGGCCCCGTCCCTGCTCTTCCAAACCCCAGGAGATGCAGAGACCAGCCTCCCCAGTTCGAGGAATATCAAAGGGAATGCACAGAAGAAAGCTCTGGAAGAAACAAATGTCTCAATAGCCAGAGATCCTACACACAGGGAACACAGAGATCCCACCCTGAACTTGGATCAGCCTCCCTTCAAAGCCATTCACTGGGGGCTAGGGAGATGGCTCAGTGGTCAAGGTGCTCCCCTGCAAAGCCTAACAACCCATCTTCAGCTCCCCAGTACCCACGTAAAGCTGGATGCACACAGCGGTGCATGTGTCTGAAGTTCATCTACAATAGCTGGGGGTCCTGGTATGCCCATTCTCTCTACCTCTCTTCTCTCTCTCTCTCTTTCTACTTGCAAATATATATATTTAAAGCCAGGGGCTAGAGCGATGGTTTAGCAGTTAAGGCACTTGCCTGCAAAGCCAAAGGACCCAGGTTCAATTCCCCAGATCCTATGTAAGCCAGATGCCCAAGGTGGCACACGCATCTGGAGTTCATTTGCAGTGGCTGAAGGCTCTGGCGCACCCAGTCTCTCACTCTATCTACCTCTCTCTCTCTCTCTCTCTCTCTCTCTCTCTCTCTTTTAAATAAATAAACTTTTTTTAAAAAGCTGGCATGGTGGCGCACATCTTTAATCCCAGCACTCGGGAGGCAGAGGTAGTAGGATCACTGTGAGTTCGAGGCCAGCCTGAGACTACATAGTGAATTCTAGGTCAGCCTGGGCTAAAGTGAGACCCTACCTCAAAAAAAAGGAGGGGCTAGAGAGATGGCTTAACAGTTAAGGCACTTGCTTGCAAAGCCTAAGGACCCAGGTTGAATTCCCAGTACCCACGTAAGCCAGGTGCATAAGGTGGCACATACATCTGGAGTTCGTTTGCAGTGGCTGGGGGCCCTGGCATGCCCATTCTCTCTCTCATAAAGACATGCATTAAAAAAAAAAATTTAAGAAGCAATTCCTTGGGATGAGGGTGAACCCAGTGGTACAATGACTCTTTGGCATCCAAAACACACACACACGACTATGTTCCTTCCCAGGCATGCCATGACCACTGTGCTCACGAACTCATAGCAACTGTGGTTGCCTCCACAAGACCCGCACACGACTGGGCCTGTCAGCATTCCGTCACGATGGTAGAGGGTCTCATGAGGTCCTAACCCTCCCTGAACAGTTATTGACAGTTAACAGTTGCTGGAGGAGGAGAACTCGTTTTTCTTTTTCTTTTTTTTTTTATTTGTTTATTTTTATTTGAGAGCAACACAGAGAGACAGAGAGAGAGAATGAGTGCACTAGGGCCTCCAGCCACTGCAAACGAACTCCAGATGCGTGCGCCCCCTTGTGCATCTGGCTAACGTGGGTCCTGGGAAATCGAGCCACGAACCAGGGTCCTTAGGCTTCACAGGCAAGCGCTTAACCGCTAAGCCATCTCTCCAGCCCCAGAACTCATTTTTCTTCAGCGGTGTAGCCACTAGCAAGTTGCTCATGCTTTGCGAAATAACCCTCTACCCATGGTCATGCAAGCTTAATTACGCTCAGCAGCTCACAAAAAAAAAAAAAAAAAGAAAAGAAAAGAAAAACAGAGAATATAATTCAGTGGTAAAGGGCTTGCCTAAGAAGCGTAAAATGTTGTGTTCAATCGTCAGTACTTTAAAAAATGATAACAAAATAAAATTAAGTAATTAAAGGATTAGGTCTTATTAGTCAGGCATGGTGATATTTGTAACATCAGCACCAATATAAGCACACTTGAGAGGCTGAGGCAGGAGGATCAGAAGTTCAAGGCCAGCTTTGGCCACTGTTGCAGTCAGGTTTGCATTGCTGTCAGAAAATATCTGACCAAGAGCAGCTTGTGGGGAAAAAAAGGGGGGGTTATTTTGGCTTGCAGGCTCGAGGGGAAGCTCCACGATGGCAGGGGAAACGATGACATGAGCAGAGGGTGGACATCACCTCCTGGCCAACATCAGGTGGACAGCAGCAACAGGAGAGTGTGCCAAACACTGGCAAGGGGAAACTGGCTATAACACCCATAAGCCCACCCCCCAACAATACACTGCCTCCAGGAAGCTTCAATTCCCAAATTGCCATCAGCTGGAGACCTAGCATTCGGAACACATAAGTTTGTAGGGGACACCTAACTCAGACCACCACAGCCATGTAGTGAAACTCTGACTCAAACAACAAAGACTTCAAAATAAAAAAGTAATAGAGGGGCTGGAGAGATGGCTTAGTGGTTAAGGCTCTTGTGTGCAAAGTCTAAGGATCCAGGTTCAATTCCCCAGTTCCCGTGTAAGCCAGATGCACAAGGTGGCTCATACGTCTGGAGTTTGTTTGTAGTGGCTAGAGGTCCTGGTATCCTCTCTTCTCTCTCTGTCAATATCTCTCTCTCTCTCCAATAAATATATAAAATATTTTTAAAGTAATAGTGGCTCTAGTTTGGTTGGGAAGAAGGGATTCATCAGGACAGGAAAGGGGATAAAGATAATGGGAGTTGATGAATGTAATCAAAATACATTTATACACATGCAAACAGAATTTTCCAAAAAACATTAATTTTTGTTTTGTTTCATTTTTTCAAGATAGGGGCTCACTCTACCCAGGCTAACCTGAAATTCACTATGTAGTCTCAGGCTGACCTTGAACTCACAGTGATCCTCCTACCTCTGCCTCCCAAGTGCTGGATTAAAGGCATGTGCCACCACGCCAGGCTAAAAATAATTATTATTTTTAAAAAAGAATCTGTTCCTAAGAGGCGGTGGAAAGAATGTAAGAGCCAAAGGAAGGGTAGGATTCCTTACAACGTGCTCCCCCCAGACACAAAATGGCCTGGATATCCATGACCTCACAGTGCCTGACACTACCTACACAAGACCATCATAATAGGAGGAAAAGATCATGACATCAAAATAAAAGAAAGTAATTGAGATGAGGAGAATGGAATCTCAAAGGGGAAAGTGGGGGGAGGGAAGGTATTACCATGGGATTTTTTTTTTTACAATCATGGAAGTTGTTAATAAAAAAAAATTATGAAAAATAAAAATAAAAATATTAAAAATTAAAAAGAATCTGCTGCTATCACTGTAGCCATGGATGCCAGAGGAACCCCTCAAAAGCTTGTCACTCAGACCCTCAGCTACGCCCCCACCCACCAAGCTCTCTGCTCAGTAATCCGATGTCCAACTGTACATACCAGGGCCCTGCCTGCGGTTCACATTGACAGTCACAGGCATATCTGCATCAGTTAGGATTATCAACAGACTATGGAAATTGTACGTAATAAAGGAATTAGTTTAAATATTTTGTCATGAGGCCAAATTCCTGCCTCAGATCCATTTGACCTAAATGAGAAAGGAAGGCTGAAATGGACGGGTTCTGTCAGGAGCGAATTTAAACAAGGTAGGCCCTCCCCCACCCAAAGCAGCTTTTTCCCAGTAGGAGCCGCTCAAGAATATCTCTGAAGCTTCCGGAATCCCTCAAGACTGTCACCAGAGACGATGTCACCTACCTCTCTGAAGAGCGTCACCCACATGCCGCCTACACCCCCACCCTAGAACCGGAATGACAGTTCTCCCCCCTCCCTTTCCCCCTCTGCACCTCTCTCCTCCTTTCTCTCCCCTCTTCTCTCCCTCTCTCCCCCTTTCTCTCACCCCTTTCTGTCCCTCTCCCCCTCTTTCCCTCTCTCCTTCCCCTTTCTACATCTCCTTTTCTTTCTTTCTCTCTTCTCCTTCTCTCCCTCTCCCCACTTTCCCTCCCTCTTTCTCACTCCCTGCCCCCCCCCTTTCTCTCTCTCTCTCTCTCTCTCTCTCTCTCTCTCTCTCACAAAGCTGTACTCCCTGATCCCTTGTTCACCCTTTCCAAGGGAAAGTAGATTCCCTTGGGGAGGTTTAAATCTGAGCTTTAAAACCTCTCCCAGAAGCCGGGCATGGTGGCGCACACCTTTAATCCCAGCACTCGGGAGGCAGAGGTAGGAGGATCGCCGTGAGTTCGAGGCCACCCTGAGACTACAGAGTGAATTCCAGGTCAGCTTGGGCTAGGGTGAGACCCTACCTTGAAATCTCACCCAGAAAGAGTTAAAACCCAACCTGTTTGTGACACCAAAGCTGCCTGGAAAATCGTATAAATCACCTAGCTGTTCACAGACCCCCAGGGGACTTGGCTCTGTCAATGTTCACTCAAGCAGGGCTGTGTCATTTTTAGAATGCAGTGCCTGCCTGGCACGCACGAAGACCAGGGTTCAATGCCCAGGACCACGTTTCAACTGGTGCACACCCGAAATCCCAGGACTCAAGAGGTGAAGGCAGGAGGAAGGATCAGGAGTTCAAAGCCATCTTCAGGCTACGTAAGAGTTGGAGGCCAGCCTGGGTTACATGAGACCCTGTCTCACAAAACGGGGAAGACTGGGAGTCAGGAGACATGTCTTCCGAGTTCCCCATGATCCCTCTCAGCCAAGAATAAGCACCCAACCAGAGTTTCCATCATGGCTACCACGCCAGGTGTACTGGGAGGTCCTGGGGGCAAAACCTCTGTAGCTGGTGACTTTTCATCACATACACAAAGGCACAGGAAAGCGGGTGTGGAGGAGCAAATGAGGGGGTACAGTTAGGGTGACTGGACCCCCGAAGATAAAAAGGGCAGGAAAATTTACACTTGTAGAAATCAAAGATGATCTGATTTCTTATCTCTCTCTCTCTTTCTTTTTCTTTTTTTTTTTGGTTTTTCAAGGTAGTGTCTCAGAGTCTCACTCTGGCCCAGGCTGACCTGGAATTCACTCTGTAGTCTCAGGGTAGCCTTGAACTCACACGGCGATCCTCCTACCTCTGCCTCCCGAGTGCTGGGATTAAAGGCGTGTGTCACCATGCCAGGCTGATTTCTTCTCTTGCCTAGTGCCCCAGACCTATTTTTCCACAAACAGCCAGGACTCCTCCTGGGAGGGAGATCTTTCATAAGATTTAAACATTGCAGGGGAAAAAAAAAAAAAGATTTAAACACTGTGGTTGGTCAAGTCCAGCCCCCAGAACTTGGTGCCAGAGCTAAACTCTTCCTGAGACAGCCCCTAGCCCTAACCAACCGGCTGTCCCTCTGGTTCACCTGAGTGGAAGACAGCCCACCACTGAAAGGTTATAAATACCTTTGCAAGGGGAGGGCAGGCTCTCCGACCACTTGGGAACTTCCAGCTGTGGGTGAGTTTTTTCCTTGGCTCAGCTGGGAGGACCCCTTAGCCCTTACTCTGTGCATAGGTTCTTTTTTTTTTAACTTTATATTTTCATTTATTTATTTCAGAGAGAGAGAGAGAATGGGCACGCCAGGGCCTCCAGCCGCTGCAAAGGAACTCCAGACGCGTGCGCCCCCTTGTGCATCTGACTTACGTGGATCCTGGGGAATCAAATGAACCAAGGTCCTTTGGCTCTGCAGGCAAGATTTTATTTTTGTTTATGTATTTATTAGAGACAGAGAGAGAGAGGGAGAGAGAGAGAGAATGGGCACACCGGGGCCTCTAGCCACTGCAAATGAACTCCAGATGCATGTGTCCCCTGTGCATCTGGCTTATGTGGGACCTGGAGAATCGAACCCTAGTCCTTAGGCTTCACAGGCATGCACCTTAACCACTAAGCCATCTCTCCAGCCCTCCACTCCACGCTTCCCCCCGCCCAGGCTCTCCACGTGGGATCTCTAGCCACGTGGGTGGCTTTATAAAATAATTTAATAATTATCCTTCTCGGTCTTCTTTTTTATTCAATTCTTTGATTAAAATTAGACGTGAACCCAGGGTTTGGGGGTGCAAGGACTTTCCTGGACCCTTAGCACCCAGTCATACAAACATACCTTCGGGGCGCAAGGCGCATGCATGCCTGGGAACAGCCAGCACTAAGGTCACTGCTGTTCTGAGTTCATTCCTTAAACAAACACATGTGTAGAGTGCCCACTACAAGCCAGCCTTGGGCCTGACGCCTGTGCTCCTGGATCTTGCAAAACAATGACCCACTTGGCATCCAAACGCTTCACCCCTTTGTCAATTTCCCACAGTGTGGCAGGACACAGCATGAGTCCTTTCCCCCAGAGAAACACCCACCCTGGGTTCCTGTGTCCCTCCTTCCTTTGCACCTTGAAAGGATTCAGACTTACAGGCGAGTTATGAAAATATAAACCAAAGCTTTAGTATCTTAATGATGATCAGTGTTTGGACACATCTGCTTTGTGAGACGCTCTGGCCGTCTCCCCCTCCCCCTCTTGTCCTTTCCCTTCCTCTCCTCCATCCATAGCCATCTACCTCTCTCGCCTTCTCCCTCCGCCTCGCTGATCTGCCACTCCCCTCTCCCTTGAAGGTTTTCTTGAACCCTTTGCAAGTGGAGTTGTAACCATGTCTCTATTTAGGCTCTCGAAGACTGCAAGCTGGTATTTGAACACCATGGCCAGTTTCAGGATATTTTGGGTGTTCTTCGAGGTAGGATCTCGGGCGATCTGGCTGAGACATCTGTCACCCCATTGGGCTGCTTCAGCTGACCTGGCCGGCTAGACGGGTGTCCCCTTCCTCCCTCACCGTCCCATGTGAGTCCCTTCGGAAGCTGCACACTCGGCCCAAGAGGAAGACCTTCCCCGAGTACAGGAGGACCGGTAGCTGTGCTCCCCTGCTGGAACCCCCAAACAAGCTCTCTAGGTAGGATCTCACTCTAGCCCAGGCTGACCTGTCACTCACTCCGTAGTCCCAGGCTGGCCTTGAACTTGTGGCGCTTCTCCTACCTCTGCCTCCTGAGTGCTAGGGTCAAAGGTGTGCACCATCATGCCCAGAAGTTTCAGTTTTTTGTGTTTATTTGTGTGTGTGTGTGTTTTTTGGGTTTTTTTTTTTTTTGGTTTTTTTTGGGGGGGTTGGTTTTTCAAGGTAGGGTCTCGCTCTAGCTCAGGCTGACCTGGAATTCACTATGCAGTCTCAGGCTGGCCTCGAACCCATGGCGATTCAGTATATTTTTTTGTAGCTATCTCCTTCTATGCCTAACTATTTCATTACCTATCTTTCAAGAGCACAGGCAGCCCTTTAGGTAACAACAGTATCTGTTATCATCAATTTCTGGCAAATGAACACTGACTCGATCGTGTGACAGTCCCCGTGTCATTGCTGGGACAAAGCGCCCAACCAGAAGCAGTTTGCAGAAGGAGAGCCTTTGCTTCCGGATGGCGGTTTTGAGGGGAAGCCTCATCGTGGCGGGGAAGGCACGGCGGGCGCAGAGAGCCAGGCATCACCGCTCCGCGTCAACATGTTGGAAGCAGAGAGTGAGCTGAGCATGCCAAGCTGGACTGGGTCGCCACACCCCAAGTCCCACCCCCACTGCCACACCTCCTCCAGCAAGGCTCCCGCTTCCCAAAGGCTCCACAAACTTCTCGCACAATGCCACCAGCTAGGGATGAAGCGTGAGCCTTAGTTACAAACACATGAGGCTACGGGGGACATTTTACATTCAAGCCACTACCAATAGTAATTTGTGCAGGGCGTGGTGGCGCACGCCTTTAATCCCAGCACTCGAGAGGCAGAGGTAGGAGGATGTGTGTGAGTTCAAGGCCACCCTGAGACTACAGAATGAATTCCAGGTCAGCCTAGGCTAGAGTAAGACCCTACCTTGAAAAAAAAAAAATAGTTGTTTGTTTGTTTGTTTTGAGGTAGGGTCTCACTCTAGCCTGGAATTCATTCTGTAGTCTCAGGGTGGCCTTGAATTCACAGAGATCCTCCTACCTCTGCCTCTCGAGTGCTGGGATTAAAGGCATGTGCCACCACGCCCGGCCTTTTATTATTTTTTTAAATATTTTATTTTATTTATTTATTTGAGAGAGAAAAAAGCAGATAGAAAGAGAGAGAATGGGCGCGTCAGGGCTTCTAGTCCTGCAAACAAACTTAGATGCGTGTACTACCTTGTACATCTGGCTTACGTGGGCCCTGGGGAATGCAACCTGGGTCCTTGGACATCGCAGGCAAGCGCCTTAACGGCTAAGCCATCTCTCCAGCTCAACCCTGGTTTCTTTCTTTATTTATTTTTTTATTCATTTTTATTTATTTATTTGAGAGTGACAGGCAGAGAAAGAAAGAGGCAGACAGAGAGAGAGAGAATGGGTGCGCCAGGGCCTCCAGCCACTGCAAATGAACTCCAGACACGTGCGCCCCCTTGTGCATCCTGGCTAACGTGTTGACACTGGTTTCTTAAAAAGAGCAAAATATCTCATAAATAGAGAAGCATTAGAACTTCATCAGAACCCTCCCTCATGAACCTCAAACTTCAAGAGGTAACTGAACAGTTACTAAGAACATCTATCAACTCGCCATCGAAACAAATATTTGAACTAACCTCGAGCTCCAAGGTCTTCATCCCCCAGTCCTATCAGGGCAAGGACACCACGAGTCCATTGCTTAGCAATGGCCCTGTCTTCACAGAATTCCAGAGCCTTATTCTATATGCACTCCATTTCAACGTACCATTCTAAAACATCACAACACTAGATAACAGGTAAAACCGTAGGTTTGCTGGGCATGGTGGTGCACGCCTGGACCCAATGCCAGGCACAGCTGCCTTTAATCCCAACACTCGGGAGGCAGAGGTAAGAGGATCACTGTGAGTTCAAGGCCACCCTGAGACTACATAGTGAATTCCAGGTCAGCCCGGACTAGAGTGAAACCTTACCTCAAAAACAACAACAACAACAAAACAAAAAAAATGTAGATTTAAATTTGGGGGGGGGCTAGAGAGATGGCTTAACGGTTAAGGTGCTTGCCTGCAAAGCCTAAGGGCTCATGTTCAACTCTCCAGGTCCCACATAAGCCAGATGCACAAAATGACACAAGCACGCAAGGTCACACATGCACACAAGCGGGTATACACATCTGGAGTTCAACTGCAGTGGCGGGAGGCCCTGGCACACCAATTCTCTCGCTCTCTCAAGGGGAAAAAAAAAAAAAAAAAGAACAGCCAGTCTAGGCTTGCTTCAAAAAAAAAAACCTGTTTATAAATGGTCACTAGTGAGCCGGAAAGATTGCTCAGCAGTTAAGGCACTTGCCAGCAAAGCCTAACAACCTGGATTCAATTCCCTAGTACCCATGTAAAGCCAGATGCACAAAGTGGCGCATGTGTCTGGAGTTTGTTTGCAAAGGCTGGAGGCCCTGGCGTCCTGCCCATTCTCTCTCTCTCTCTCTCTTTTCCCTGCCTCTGATTGCAAATAAATAAATAAAATATTTAAAATGGGACTTGCAAGATGGCTTAGCAGTTAAGGCACTTGCCTGTGAAGCCTAAGGACCCAAGTTCAATTCCCCAGAATGCACATAAGTCAGATGCACATGGTGGTCCATGCATGTAGAGTTCATTTGCAGTGGTTAGAAGTCCTGGCATGCTCATTATCTCTCCCTCTCTCTCTCTATCTCCAACAAATAAATAAAATAAAATATTTTAAAATATATATACTTAAGCCAGGCATGGTGGCACACACCTTTAATCCCAGCACTCAGGAGGCAGAGGTAGGAGGATCACCATGAGTTCCAGGCCACCCTGAGACTACATAGTGAATTCCAGGTCAGCCTGGGCTAGAGTGAGACCCTACCTCAAAAAAACAAAAAAAAAAAAAAAAAAAGTAAAAAGTAGGACTGGAGGGATGGCTTAGCAGTTAAGGCATTTGTCTGCAAAGACAAAGGACCCAGGTTTGATTCCCCAAGACCCAAGTAAGCCAGATGCACAAGGGGGCACATGCATCTGGAGTTGGTTTGCAGTGGCTGGAGCCCTGGCGTGCCCATTCTCTCTCCCTCTCCCTCTCTTTCTCTGTCAAATAAATAAATAAAAATAAAATATTTTTTTTTAAATTGTAAATAAAAATTTATTTATTTATTTATTTATAATGGTCATTCGCTGTAATTTTTCTCTTTCAGAAAAAGGGGAAAACAAGCAATTTGTTTCCGATTTCATCCCACAGACACGTGAAAACCCAGTCGCTGGTTATGTAAGATAAAACAACTAGTCAGGGAACGGATAAAAAGCCCAAATCTCCCAAGCCTTGGGCTTAATGGTCCCTTCCTAAGCTGCAAATATGCTGGCTTCACCTAGTTTCCTGCACAGTTGCTCAAAGGCACTGACAAATTCAGCCCGTTTCACTGTAAGTTAATGTCCGAAATTGTCTACAAGTCCTTGTGACCACACTGAGCCTCTTCCATAAGGGAGGCCTGCAAGGTAGCTTCCTACATGGTCACGGCAGAAGAATGGGGCGAAGACAAACACCACCGACCAAGGACCAAGGACAGAGGCCGGATCCGGCCAGCATAGGGTGTGTGCCCCACCCCGCCACCTTCTTGTTATTGTTATTCTTGGTTTTTTGTTTTGTTTTGTTTTGTTTTTGGTGTTTTGTTTTGTTTTGTTTTGTTTTTTTTAGAAATCTGCTTAATAAACCCTAAGCTTCTATATTTAATTATCTGAGAGAGAGAGAGAGGATTGTGTGGGTCTCTTCTCACTGCATACAAACGGACTCCAGATTCATGTGACACTCTCTGCACCCAGCTTTACGTAGGAACTGGGGACTCACACCCAGCTCCACGGGCTTTACAATTATCTTCAACCCCCAAGCCATTTCTCAGCCCTAGTTTATTTGTTTGTCTTATGAGGCAGGGTCTCACTCTAGCTCAGGTGGACCTGGAAACTCACTCTATAGTCCCAGACTGCCCTCGAACTCACAGTGATCCTCCGTCCTCTGCCTTCTGACTGCTGGCATTAAAGGCGTACACCACCAGGCCAGGCACTGTTTCTTTCTTTCTTTTTTTTTTTTTTTTTTTGTGGTTTTTTGAGGTAAGGTCTCTCTCTGGTCCAGGCTGACCTGGAATTAACTATGTAGTCTCAGGGTGGCCTCGAACTCAAGGAGATGCACCTACCTCTGCCTCCCGAGTGCCGGGATTAAAGGCACGCGCCACCAGGCCAGGCACTGTTGTTTTTGAAACAGGGTCTCATGTAGCCCAGAGTGACGGCGAGCTGCCTTCCTGATCCTCCTGCTTCCACCTCCCAATTTCTAGGACTACAGCCCGCTTCGTGTGTTGCTGAGAATGGAACTCAGGTTTTGTGCATGGTAGAAAGCACTTGACCAACTGAGCTCACAGGCCTAAGCCCCAACCTCGCCGTTTTAAAATAGGTCTAATATTTTTGTTCACTTTTCAATGTAATTTCACATTTATAGAGAAGTTGCAGTAATACAAAGAACTATTCAGAGTAATGAAAAAACTACAAACGTTTATTGTGCCGGGCGTGGTGGCGCACGCCTTTAATCCCAGCACTCGGGAGGCAGAGGTAGGAGGATCGCCATGAGTTCAAGGCCACCCTGAGACTACATAGTGAATCCCAAGTCAGCCTAGGCTAGAGTGAGACCCTGCCTCAAAATACCAAAAAAGATAAAGAAAAATCAGAAGAAGGACTATTTGGAGGATGCTCAGTGGAATAGGAGTTGGAGAGGGGAATGGGAGGGAAATACAATGAAATTACAGAATGTTCATGTGTAAAAGGTCTCAATAAAAATGGTTTTTTTAATTCATTTAATTGAGAGAGAAAGAGAAAATGGGCATGCCAGGACCTTTAGCCATAGTAAACAAACTCCAGATGAATGTGCCACTTTATGCATGTGGCTTACGTAGGTCCTGGGGAATTGAACCTGGGTCTTTAGGCTTTGCAGGTAAGCACCTTAACTGCTAAGGCATCTCTTCAGCCAGAATTTTTTTTTTTTTTCAGAAAGAGAATGGATGCACCAGGGCCTCTAGCCACTGCAAACAAACTCCAGATGCATGTGCCACCATATGCACCTGGTTTACATGGGTTCTGGGAAATCGAACCTGGATCCTTAGGCTTCACAGGCAAATGCCTTAACCACTAAGCCCTCTCTCTAGCCCCAGAATTTATTTATTTATTTTTTTAAGTTTGGAACTAAGAAACAGGCATAAGAGCACACCCCTGTGATCTCAGCACTTGAGAGGAGGTAGAGGCAAGAGGATCAGGAGTTCAAGGTCATCCTCGGATATACAGAGTTTGAGGCCAGCCTGGGCTACCTGAGACCCTGTCTCAAAAGAAAAACACTGCCAAAATAAAGAAGGAAACAGACAAAACAAGGCACTAAAAATACCAGCTACACTACAGTGCTGGAAATGAAAAGGAAGTAAACCCTTAGAATTTAAAAAAAAAAAAAAAAAAAAAAAACCTCAAACAATTGCATGACAGGAGCCCTTCCATATAGCTTCATCCAGCTGGGTTCATACTCTGCTTTCATTTAGGAAGAAAAAGTTATCCCAGCTCTTGGGAAGTAGAGGCAGGTGGATCAGGAGTTCAAAGTCATACTCAGCTACATAGTAAGTTCAAGCCTGGGCTACATGAGACCGTATCTCAAAAAAAAAAAAAAAAAAATGCAGACTAGAGAGATGGCTTAGCAGTAGTTGAGGCGTTTGCCTATGAAGCCTAAGGACCCAGGTCGATTCCCCAGTACCCATGTAAGTCAGATGCACAAGGTGACGCACGTGTCTGGAGTTTGTTTGCAGTGTATGGAAGGCCTGGTGTGCCCATATTCCCATTCTCTCTCTCTCTGTCAAATAAATAAATAATAAATAATTGAATATTTTTTAAAAAGCCACAAACAGCCGGGCGTGGTGGCACACGCCTTTAATCCCAGCACTTGGGAGGCAGAGGTAGGAGGATCGCCGTGAGTTCGAGGCCACCCTGAGAATACACAGTGAATTCCAGGTCAGCCTGAGCTAGAGACCCTACCTTGAAAAACAAAAAATAAAAATAAAAAATAAAAAAGCCATAAACATCTGGACATAAGCTTCGTTTCAAGAAAGTGCCTTCAAGGTGGCACTTGTATCTGGAGTTCCTTTCAGTGGTAAAAGGCCCTGGTGTGCCCGTTCTTTCTCTCTGCTTCTTTTTCTCCCTTTCTCTCTCTCAAACAAATAAATAAATAAAATTTTTTTTTAAATTAAAAAGAAGCCGGGTGTGGTGGCGCACACCTTTAATCCCAGCACTCGGGAGGCAGAGGTAGGAGGATGGCCATGAGTTCAAGGCCACCCTGAGACTCCATAGTGAATTCCAGGTCAGCCTGGGCTAGAGTGAGACCCTAACTCGAAAAAAAAAAAAATTAAAAAGAAAGTACTTTTAACCACTGAGTAATCTCCCTAGAATAAACTTCATTTCACAAACACACATTTAGTTTTCTATGTCACAAACATTTTCTAGACAGGGCGTGGTGGCGCACGCCTTTAATCCCAGCACTGGGGAGGCAGAGGTAAGAGGATCACCGTGAGTTGGAGGCCACCCTGAGACTACATAGTAAATTCCAGGTCAGCCTGGACTAGAGCAAGATACTAACAAAAAAAAAAAAAAAAAAAAAAAATTCTGAAGCATATCTTTAAAAAATTTTTTTTAATTTATTTTCAAGGAGAGAGATGGGGGGAGGTAGAGAATGGGTGTGCCAGGGCCTCTAGCCGTTGCAAACACACTGCAGATGCATGCACCACTTAGTGCATCTGGCTTTATGTGGGTACCAGGGAATCAAACTGGGGTCATTAGGCTTTGTTGGCAAACACCTTAACCACTGAGCCTTCTCTCTAGCCCCTGAAACATATCTTTATATCCAGCCTATAAAAATAGCCCATCCCAGAGAATGGAGTTTCAAAGGGGAAAGTGGGGGGGAGGGAGGGTATTACCATGGAATATTTTTTATAATCATGGAAGTTGTTAATAAAAATTTGAAAAAAAATAGCCCATTCCAGGCTGGAGGGATGGCTCAGCGATTAAGGCATTATTCTGCAAAGCCAAAGGACCCAGGTTCAATTCCCTAGAACCCACCTAAGCCAGATGCACAAGGTGGCATATCATCTGGAGTTCGTTTGCAGTGGCTAGAGGCCCTGGCATGCCCAGTCTCATTCTCTCTCTCTCTCTCCCTCCCGTCTCTAATAAATGAATAAAAATAAATAATTTTTTTAAAAATAGCCCATCCCTGTTATTCAACATAAAGGGGAAAAATTGTGAAGTTTCGGCTGTTAATACAGTGGTCTGAATTTCAGCACACTCCAAAGCAATTGTGAAAAGTGACATTTGATCGAATCATTTCGGTTACAGGAAACTCCAAATTCACTAAGCAGCGACACTAGCGATGTGTCATTGATGCACTTTGGGCCGAGGTATCGGCTGCAGGTGTTCACTAAGAGGAAATTAGCCAGGCTGGCAGAAGTGACCACAAGACCTGCTGGAGCGGAGAAAGGCATCAGCATGAACCCTGGCATATGCCCAACAGCGCTCTCTGCACAGACTGGCTGGTGGCAACTGGCTTTGTGCTGCTCAAATGCTTAGAGACCAACTCACTCGGTGATTTAGGGGAATAAGGAGACTGGAAAGTTCTGGGCTATGTGGTTAACCAAGGGGTCAAGAGCCAGGAGCCCCCCCCCCTTTCTGTCTCTCTCTCATTTTTGTCTTTTTTGTTTATTTATTTGCTTTTGTTTTTGGTTTGTTTTTGTTTTTGTTTTTCGAGGTAGGGTCTCACTCTAGCCCAGGCTGACCTGCAATTCACTATGTAGTCTCAGGCTGGCTATGAACTCACAGTGATCCTCCTACCTCTGCCTCCTAATTACTGGGACTAACAGTGTGTGCCACCATGCCCAACTTGTGTGTGTGTGTGTGTGTGTGTGTGCGTGCGTGCGTATGTGTGTGTGTGATCTTTTTATTTATTTTCAGGCAGAGAGAGAAGAGAGAATGGGCAGAATACCAGGACCTTGTGCCATTGCAAACAAACTCCAGATGCATGTGCCACCTTGTGGGATTAAAGGCGTGTGCCACCACCGGAGGTTTTTTTGCTTTGTTTTGTTAGTTTTGTCCAGGTAGGGTCTCATTCTAGCCCAGGCTCGTCTTGAATTCATAGCGATCTTCCTACCTCAGCTTCCCTGAGTGCTGGGATTAAAGGCGTGCACCATCACGCCCAGCTCTAATATTTTTAAAACAAGGCCTCATGGAGGCCAGGCTGGTCTAAAACTCACTATGTAGCCAAGGATGCCCCTGAGTTATTTTCGTAATATTTTCTTTACTTATTTATTCATTTACAAGGAGAGAGAACGAGAGAGATGAGAAAGAGAGGGGATGGGTGTGCCAGGGCCTCTTGCCACTGCAAACAAACTCCAGATACATGCACCACTTTGTGCATCCGGCTTTATTGTGAGTACTGGGGAATCGACACAGACAGTAAGGCTGGGATTAAAGGTGTGCGCCACCACACCTGGCTGGAGGCCCTGATGCACCCATGCTGGCTCTCTCACACTCTGTCTCTCTATCTCTCTGCTTGCAAATAAATGAATAAAATATTTTTTTAAAATTTCAAAAAGATGGACAGCACCAAGGAAAAACACACCAATATTATCTTCTAACCTCCACATGCACACACGTTCACGTGCACGTGCACCCACACCCACGAACACGCACCCAAGAAAACAGAGTCTCCATCCAAGCTTATAACGTTCAAAGAGCCAAGGAGGGCCCTGATTCAGCCGGGAAAGCTCAAACGCAGAGCACCAGCCTCAGAAGGTGCATGAGCTGGCGAGGTTACCTAAGGAGAGAGTCTGCACACATACAGCCAGGGCAGTCAGGAGTTCTAACCACCCACTCACAGAAGAGATGCTGCCCAGGGTGCCACAAGATCACAAATTGAGGCACTGGGCCTGCTCCTTCCGGAAGGCTGTGCCCGAGCCAGGAACAGAGAAAGAACGAGAAGGAAAGGAATGATGATTATCTTGCAGCGTAATGAGCCGGAACTGGTCTGCCCTGAGGCAGAGCCCTCAGCCACCCCACTTAGAAGATGTGGGGGTGGACCTCCAACGTCTTCCAGGAGCTTCAGACAGACAGTGGTTTGGGTGTAAAGTGTTCCCCACAGCCTCAAGCGATTGTGATCAAACCTCCTACTTGGTCCCCAGCTGATGGGAGGCCTTGGGATGTGGAGATCTGCCGGAGGAGGTGTGTCACCGTGGGCGGGCCTGGAGGTTTGTTAAGGTAACCTCCGCGGGGTTCCCAGTTAGCTCACTCTTTGTTCATTCTACTGCTGTGCATGAACACATGAGCCTGCTGCCTTCTGTGCCATGGTGAAATCTCCCTTGAAGCTATAAGCCAGGGCTGGGGAGATGGCTCCGTGATTAAATGCACTTGCTTTAATAGCCTGACAGCCGGGGTTCAGTTTGCCAGTACCCAGATAAGCCAGGTGCACAAAGTGGCATATGGACCTGGAGTCTGTTTGCAGCAGCACTAAACCTTGGTGCTCTTATGCTCTTGTTCTCTCTCGCTCTCTCTCTCCCTTGCAAAAGGATTTTTTTTTTTAAAGAAACTATAATGGGCGCTGAAAGATGGCTTATCGGTTAATGCACTTGCCAGCAAAGCCAAAGGACCCAGGTTCGATACCCCAGTACCCACATAAAGCCAGATTCACAAGGTGGTGCATGCATCTGGAGTTTGTTGCAATGGCTAGAGACCCTGGCACACCCATTCTTTCTCCCTCCCTCTCTCTCTCTCTCTTTCAAAATAAATAGATAAATATTTTTTAAACAAACAAAAAAGAAACTATAAGCCAAAAGAAATCCTTTTCTCCCAGCAATGAGAAGATATAATTCGAAGACACACTTTGGGGCCAGACAAATCCAGGCTTCACAAAATACTAACTTTGCAGAACGTGTCACCATGCCTCAGTCTTTTCATCTGGAACACAGGAGTTCTACCTGTCGCTGTTGGGTTAGATCTCACTGTGAATGGGGGATAACAAAAAAAAGCTACCAGGCTGGAGAGATGCCTTAGTGGTTAAGATGCTTGCCTGTGAAGCCTAAGGACTCATGTTCAACTCTCCAGGTCCCATGCAAGTCAGACGCATAAGGTGATGCAAGCGCACAAGGTCTCACACGCATCTGGAGTTTGACTGCAGTGGCTGGAGGCCCTGGTGCACCAATTCTCCCTCCCCCCGCTCCCGCCTTGCTCTGCCCTCACTCTCTCGTATTAAAAAAAAAAGGCTAGTCTATTAGGCATGTCTCAAAAAATAGAAGAGAGAGAGAGAGAGAAAGAAGAAAGATGGAAAGAAAGAAAGGAGAGCGCTGGCTGAGCCCCAGCGTTCATCACTCTGCTTCCTCACGGTGGACTGGATGTGAGCAGCTGCCTCCGGCTCCTGCCGCCACGCCTTCCCTGCCATGAGGAACTCCAACCTGGATATGGAAGCTGAAATAAGCCCTTTCTCCCTTAAACTGCTTTTTATTTTTAAATTTGAGAGAGAGAGAGAGAGAGAGAATGGGTGCACCAGGGCCTACAGCCACTTCAAACAAACTCCAGATGAATGTGTCACCTTGTGCATGTGGCTTACATGGGTCCTGGGGAAATCAAACCTGGGTCCTTAGGCTTCGCAGGCAAGCGCGTTAACCACTAAGCCATCTCTCCAGCCCTGAACTTTTTTTTTGTCAGGCATTTTGTCCCAGCCATGAGAAAGAAGATAACTAATGTAGCTTTCATTTTTGTCACCTGGAGATTCAACACGGCTACTGGAATTCCTCCTGTCATGTCTGCATTCCACAACGTAAAGAGAAAGCAAAAGACAATCCCGGAAAACTACCACGTGACTGCCCACCTGACATCCAGATTATAATCATATGTGGCCATCTCTAGTCGCAAAGGGCAATAAAAGTATACAAATAATCTCATTTTTAAAAATCACTGGTGTGTGCCCTGTTTGTATACGTAGGTATGGATGGGTACACACACACACATGCCACAGCATGCGTGTCATGGCACATGTGTGGGGGTCAGAGGACAGCTTTCTAGTCAGTCTTCTCCTGTTGTTTTGTTTTGTTTTGTTTTGGTGAAGTAGAGTCTTGCTCTAGTCCAGGCTGACATGAAATTCACTATGTAGTCCCAAGCTGGCCTCAAACTCCTAACAATCCACCTACCGCTGCCTCCCAAGTGCTGGGATTAAGACAGTCCTCTCCTACCTTGACTGAGGAAGGAGAAAAAGAGGGAGGGAAGATGGAAGGAAAGGAGGGAACAAAGATGGGAGGGAGGTAAGGATGGAGTGAGGGAAGAAGGGAAGGAAGGAGGGAGGAGAGGAAGGCAAGTGGGAGAAAAGGAAAATAAAAGAAGGGGGAAGTTAAATAGCTTGTCCAAAGTGACAGAGGTAGTTCAGGGCCACCGCACTGGTCCACCTTGACAATGTGAAGACTGAATACAACCCACTGCCTGTTTTGTTTTGTTTTTAGTTTTTCAAGTTAGGGTTTCACTCTAGCTCAGGCTGACCTGGAATTCACTATGTAGTCTCAGGCTGGCCTCGAACTCACGGCGATCCTCCTACACCTCTGCCTCCCGAGTGCTGGGATTAAAGGCGTGCGCCACCACACCCGGCCCACTGCCTGTTTTATAAATAAAGTTTTATTGGAACACAGTCCCACCTGCTTGCGCACAGTGGAAGGATGGCATTGTTCCTATAGAGACCATGTTGCCCACAAAGCCTACACTGGCTCCTTACGGAACGCGTGCCCTCCCTTGGTGTGATCTGTCACGTCACACAACACAGGTGGCACATGCAACACCAGAGCTGCCCAGGAAATACTTGGAAGAAACCACACAGCGCAGGCCACACGACCTGCAAAGAGGGATGGGCCTGAGCCACAATGCTGCCTCTTCACTGTGGCCTTTCAGAGCTTCCTGGGCCTGTCCAGGCTGTCCTTAACAACCCAAAGGCCAATGGAAACTAACAAGGCGGGTAGATTTCATTGCCTTGTTGACAGCTGTCCCAAGCTCTGACAGAGGTGGTGACAATGAAGGGGTCATCTGTCACCTCCTCCACAGAAGCCCCTCCCCACTCCACACCATAACCTCAAGGCAACCTACGGCCCATGGCTTACACCAGTCCCATATTAAGGAAACCAAAAATTGATGTAAGTTGCCTTTCAAGCTTTTACACTGTCCATCAATATATTTATAGAAGAAGACCAAACCACATACAAATATAAATAGCTCCCTCAAAACCATAGTGCCAGAAGTTATTCATTCCCCAAAGGGTTTATCTGACCTTCAAAGAACAGACTTTCAACAAAAGACCCTATATCAGTTTTCCTAATTTTATCGCTGATGATATCATGGTATAAGACACAAATAAGGAACTTTCTTTCTGGGCTGTGACCATATTCAATCCAGTCTGGCTTGTCGAAAATCAAATTCTAACCGGGCGCGGTGGCGCACTGCCTTCAATCCCAGCACTCGGGAGGCAGAGGTAGGAGGATCGCCATGAGTTCAAGGCCACCCTGAGACTGCATAGTGAATTCCAGCTCAGCCTGGGCTAGAGTGAAACTCTACCTCGAAAAAAAAAAAAATCAAATTCTGGACTGTTTTCTCGTTAATTCTGTTTTGGCCTGGGCCCAAATCACGTCGGCAGGAGTCAGGCAGAACTGCAAAAAGCCTTGGAGTTTCCGGCACATCATTTCAACCCTTGTCTCAGGACGCAAAGGTCCAAATGGCCTCTTTCTTCCCAGAGTCCTCAGACAACTGCCCACAAGCAGACCGTGAGGAACCATGAGCTGGCCGCAGATGGCCACTCTTTGTGAAAATCAAATTATCCAAGTCCCCGCGTGTCCCCCATGCATGGGGGGAGTGGCCCACACACACCTGCAGATATGCCACGACCTGATCCAAATCGGTGCAGCTCACACCCTGCATCGCGAAGCCACTCCTATGTCGCTCTGTTGAGCACACAGCCCGTCAGCCCATGTAGTAATCAGCTGCACGCTGCTGGGACGAACACCCAAACCAGACAGTTTACGGGAGGAAGGGGTTTATTTCAAGCTTACAGATCCAGGGGGACGTTCCTTCAACAGCGGAAGAAAGCTGGGTCCACACATCCAAGCAGAGAAACAATGAAACAGCCCGTGAAAACCAAAAACAACAAACAAGCACAAGTGGGCAGCGAGCAGCCAGGACCCCTGAGCTACACCCTCTCTGTGCACCTTTGGGCTGGGATTCAGCTCCACCCCCAGGGACACCTCCTCCAGCGAGGAGCCCCAAGTTCTAAGCTTTAATAATAACACCTGAGTCTATGGGGGACATACATTCAACTCACCACAGTCCACACGCTTCTTTGTTTGTTTGTTTGTTTTATATGTGTATGTGGTGCTTGAATTTTGGGGTGCGGGCACACATCTACATGGGGGGTGCTTATACACATCTTAGCACGTGCGTGTGGAGGCCAGTGGTTAACATAGGGTGTGCTCCTCAGTCGTGTTTCTCCTTGTGTTTTTGAAACAAGGTCTCTCACTGAACCCAGAGCTCGCGGAATCTGCTTGACAAGCTAGCCAGCAAGCTCCAGGGATCCTCCTGTCTCCCCCTTCCCAACACTGAGATTGCAGGCACAGAGCACCACATCTGGCTTCTATGTGGGTGCTGGGAATCTGAACTCATGCTGGTGTGGCAAGCACTTGACTCACTAAGTCATCTCCCTGAGCCCGTGGCCCACAAACTTGTGCTGAGGACCAAGGTTCCAAGCACTGTGCTTGGACTGCTACAGAGGCAGCCGCAAGTGGGAGAGGACCACCCTGTGTCACTTACCTGTGTCCCTCCCTCCATGCTGTCTCAGATCCGGGATCCTGACAGGGGACGGTTATCCGGATTATTCTGGGTGGCCTCTCAATGCACTGAGTGCTGAGAGAGAGCAGCAAGGGAGGGCTGGCACTCAGACAGAAGGCACTAGAAAGTCGGGCAAGATTCCCCTGGTACAGAAATAAGCCAAGGGAGGCGGCAGCCACCACAAACTGGAAAAAAGGAGGCGAGACGAATGTCCTTAAAGGTTAGGGAGGAGCGCCAAGACGCTCCGACTGACACCCCCGTCGTGGTGCAGGAAAAGTCACGGAGATTCCTGCTCCATGGATCTTTGGTTCTTTTAAATATTTTATTTTTACTTATTTATTTATCTGACACAGAGAGAGGGAGAGAATGGGCACGCCAGGGCCTGCAGCCACTGCAAACGAACTCCAGACGCGTGCGCCCCCTTGTGCATATGGCTTACATAGGTCCTGGGGAATCGAACCTGGATCCTTTGGCTTTGCAGGCAAACGCCTTCACCGCTAAGCCGTCCCTCCAGTCCTGCTCTGTGGATCTTTGTGAGAATAAATGCCTGTGGCTTTAAGGTTCTGCTCTAGTGGCAAGTTGCCGTGACAGGAAACTCACACAGACCGAAGCCTTAAATCCAGCCACCCCTGTCCCTCCCCCCATGGCCCCGTCAACGCTAACTACTAACAATGATTCAGAATAACAGAATTTTTTTTTTTTAATGGCTCACCCAGAAGCCAAACATGGTTACTAGAAAATTTTCAGTGACAGGGATGGATGGTATACCTTCCAGTGAGCTGTTGGCCAGAGAGGTCACTCGTGCCCCTAAAACATTACAGGCCATTGCCGAGGCTCTTGGTTTCCCACCAGGAATAGATGGTAAGACCCTATTGTTGAAGACTCCACATACTTGGACTGCAAGGCCACTGAGAAATCCTGCTGGAACTGAGCTCAAAACCTCCTCCATGTAGACCAGCTGACAGAAAGCTGGAAAAAGCTATGCTGCATGCAGTTCAATGGGAGAGAGAGAAGTCATCAGTGGAGATAAACACAGTGGACACTGCAAGCCTTAAGTTTGGTTAGCCAGGCCAAATGAGCCAATGGATGCAATAGTGGCATGTCTGTTATGGGGGAAACTAACCACTCTCTAATTGGACTGGAGGCCCACTCCATGGGAGGGAATACAGGCCTGATACTGAAAAATCTATGATGGGGGAAGTCATGAGCCCTAGGAGTGTAATGCCTGATGATATCTGGCTAAATGTATATACTATGCTCACCAACGTGCCTGGGAAATATTTATCTTAATGTTCATACCCATATATTAATGCTACTCTCACTTTTGGTTAGAGAAGCTTCTCTTTTCAGATGGCGGTGACCTTGGGATGACTCAGAAGGAACCATGGTGCCGAGAAGAAGTGACAGAGGAGTGCTCAGCACTGAGACATCTCTGTCACACCTTCCAAGGCTCAGGGTCCATTGCGGAAGAGGTGACAGAGAGAATGTAAGAGCCAAAGGAAGGGTAGGACTCCTTACAATGCACTCTTCCAGACACAAAATGGCCTGGATATCCATGACCTCACAGTGCCTGGCACTACCTACACAAGACCAGTATCATTGGAGGAAAAGATGATGACATCAAAATAAAGAGAGACTGATTGAGAGGGGGAGGGGTATGATGGAGAGTGCAATTGCAAAGGGGAAAGTGGGGAGTATTACCATGGTTTACTGTGTATAATTATGGAAGTTGCCAATAAAAAAATTAATTAATTTAAACTGGGCATGGTGGCGTACACTTTTAATCCCAGCACTTGGGAGGCAGAGGTAGGAAGATCACTGTAAGTTCGAGGCCACCCAGAGACTACAAAGTGAATTCTAGGTCAGCCTGAGCCAGAGTGAGACCCTACCTCAAAAAAAAAAAAAAAAAAAAAAAAAAAAAAAAAACGGGGGTACTGGGGATATGGCTTAGCCGTCAAGGCATTTGCCTGCAAAGCCAAAGGACCCCAGTTTGATTCTCCAGGACCCACGTTAGCCAGATGCACAATGGGCTTTGTTTGCAATGGCTGGAGGCCCTGGTGCACCCAATCTCTCTCTCTCTCTCTCTCTCTCTCTCTCTCTCTCTCTATCTCTATCTCTCCTTCTTTCTCTCAAATAAACAAATCGATTTAAAAAATAATGATGAACAGTGCTCCCGAGGAATGACACCACAAGTTGTCCTCTGGCCCCCACACCCATGTGCACACATGTGGGCACGCAAGCCCAAAATTAGCTTAACAGCCTGGATATAGAGCCAGAAAAAAAAAAAAAAAAAAAAGAGGTATGACATGCAAATGAAGCCCTGTTCGCACCAATCACAGCACAGCGTCTAGTTCCAGGGACCAATGGAACCTGCTCGCCCCACCAGCGCGGGCCTGGGAGGCATCGCTGCAGGGTCCCCAAGGCTTAGAGCGATGTCCTCCAAGGCCAGAGCACGCTGCAGGGAGCACTGAGTCACAAGCAAGGCCTCCTAAAGCAGTAGCTGTGGTTCCGGTAGTCCCTGAACTTGCCAGAACGTTCTGTAGTAACCCTCTGGCAGTTCCCTCTCAGGGCTGCCAGGCCCAGGGGAGGACATGTCATCTGCCACTCCGGGAGGGAATGGCCCGCTCACGACAGTCTGGCTCATTTTCAGATAAAGGATAGGGGGATGGCTACAATACGGACTTAACAAGAGCTGACCATAAAACATACATTCTTAGAAACCTGGAACAGAGAAGATAAAAAAAATCCCTCATCATGCCGTCAACAAAGGAAAACAACCATTTCGGTGTAAATCTCTTCAAATGCACATTTTTTTATACACTTAAAATGTGGGGAGAGAGCCGGGCATGGTGGTGCACGCCTTTAATTCCAGCACTGGGGAGGCAGAGGTAGGAGGATCGCTGTGAGTTCAAGGCCACCCTGAGACTACATAGTGAATTCCAGGTCAGCCTGAGTTACAGTAAAACCCTACCTCCAAAAACCAAAAAAAAAAAAAAAAAAGTGGGGAGAGGGCTGGAGAGATGGTTCAGCTGTTAAAGTTACTTTCTTCCTTTTTTTTTTTTTTTTTCTTGGTTTTTGGAGGTAGGGTCTCGCTCTAGCCCAGGCTGACCTGGAATTTACTATGTAGTCTCAGGGTGGCCTTGAACTCACAGCAATCCTCCTACCTCTGCCTCCCCAGTGCTGGGATTAAAGGCGTGCGCCACCACGCCCAGGCTAAAGGCACTTTCTGGTAAAGCCTGTCTTCCTGGGTTGGATTCCCCAGGACCCACCTAAACCAGATACACAAAGTGGCACATACATCTGGAGTTCCTGTGCAGTGGCTAGAGGCCCTGGTGTGCCCATTCCACTCTCCCTCCCTCCCCCCACGCCCCTTCTCTTTCTCTCTCCTTGCAAATAGATAAATAAATACAAATTTTTTTTTTTTTAAGTAGAAGGCTGGGGATGTAGCTCAATTGCCTGCATGAAGCCCCCGGTTCAGTCCGTAGCAGCCGGTACACCAGGTGTGGCGGCACACACTGTAATCCCAGCACTAGGGAGGTGGAGACAGGAGGATCAGAAATTCAAGGTCATCTTTAGCCACACAGACAGTGTAAGGACTGCCTGCACTAAGACCCTGTCTCAAAAAAGGGGGGGGGGCTGGAGTGATGGCTTAGCGGTTAAGCGCTTGCCTATGAAGCCTAAGAACCCCGGTTCGAGGCTCGATTCCCCAGGACCCACGTTAGCCAGATGCACAAGGGGGTGCACGCATCTGGAGTTTGTTTGCAGTGGCTGGAGGCTCTGGCGCGCCCATTCTCTCCCTCTCTCTCTCTCTGCCTATTTCTGTCCGTTGCTCTCAAACAAATAAATTTTTAAAAATAAACAAAATTAAATTTTTTTTTAAAAAGTGCTGGCCTGGTGGCCCACGCCTTTAATTCCAGCACTAGGGAGGCAGAGGTAGGACGATCACTGTGAGTTCAAGGCCACCCTGAGACCACATGGTGAATTCCAGGTTAACCTGGGCTACAGTGAGACACTACCTCAAAAAACCAAAACTAAAATTTTAAAAGAGAGAGAGAGAGAGAGAGAGAGAGAGGAGAGAGGGAGCAGATGCTGCAGGGAGCGGTTAACACCAAGCAGATCCTCAATAAATATTTTAAAGCATAAGTAAATACATTTTACGGTGCACTGTTTTGTAACCTAGGCAACCATCCCTTTATTACTGTCAATGAAGCAATCCGAGATCCCTAAAGGATTTTAGTGTGCAGCCTCAGAGCTTCAGATCGGACTGGCAGCCTAGACAGGAATATGTGCAAATAGTTCCTAAGTGCCCTCGGGCAAGAACGGAAATGCTGGGCAGTGATTTCCAACTCCAGTAGTACCAAATGCCTCAAAAAATATCGCAGTGTTCAAAATAAACCGGGCGCGGTGGCACACGCCTTGAGTCCCCACCCCCCCCACCTCGGGAGCAGAGGTAGGAGGATCACTATGAGCTCAAGGCCAGCCTGAGGCTATATAGTGAATTCCAGGTCAGCCTGGGCTAGAGTGAGACCCTACCTTGGAAAAAAGAAATACATTCATTTTAATTCAATGTGGTTTAAAAAATTAATATATGCATGACTGAAGAGATGGCTCAGTGGTTAAAGGCACTTGTTTACAAAGCTTGCCGACCAAGGTTCAATTCAAGAGTACCTACATGGCCAGGCGTGGTAGCGCATGCCTTTAATCCCAGCACTCGGGAAGCAGAGGTAGGAGGGTTGCCATGAGTTCAAGGCCACCCTGAGACTACACAGTGAATTCTGGGTCAGCCTGGGCTGGAATGAGAGACCCTACCTCGAAAAAAAAAAAAAGAGTACCCACACAAAACCACATGCACAAAGCGGCAAATGTATCTGGCGTTAGTTTGCAGTGGCAAAGAGGCCCTGCTATGCCCATTCTCTCCCTTTCTCTCTCTCTTTCTTTCTCTCTCTCTCCCCTTGCAAATAAATAAAATATTTTTTAAATTAATATATGCCCCAGTGACTTTTTTTCTGGTGCTGAGGACCAAACCTAAACCCTATTCGTGCAAAGTCAATGAGGTATACCAGTGAGCTACAGTCCCCCATCGTCCAGTGACTTTTTCTTCTTCTTTTTTTTTTTTTTTTTTTTTTTTGGTTTTTCGAGATAGGGTCTCACTCTGGTCCAGGCTGACCTGGAATTAATTCTGTCATCTCAGGGTGGCCTTGAACTCATGGCGATCCTCCTACCTCTGCCTCCCGAGTGCTGGGATTAAAGGCGTGCGCCACAACGCCCAGGCTCTTTTTCTTCTTTTAATTGGACATGTAGGCCCCCCCAAAACGCTGGAAGTTAACATGCGTTCGTAGAGTCCACAAGCCAAACCCTGGCTCATTACAGGTCGCTTACAGGTTGTGATGGCTCCAGGTCGGGGTGGACATGCCACAAGAAAAGTCAAACTCTTGGGCCACAAGAGGACTGGCTGTCTGCAGACAGCAAGACAAGTGTGCACATATCAGCGTGGGACCAGGCGATAAGGAGGCACACAGCCAAGAACTTACTGATTTTTAGGCACGTGTGTGTGTGTGTGTGTGTGTGTGTGTGTGTGCATGCAGGCACACGTGTGGGTACATGCGCATTCGTGTGTGCATGCACTCCAGCACACGTGGGGACCAAAGGTCAACGTCAGGTGTCTTCCCCCAGTCACCCTCCACCTTTTGTTGGTGGTAAGGGCAGGTTAAAGGCAAGGTCTCACTCTAGCCCAAGCTGACCATAAACTCACTCTGTCGCCCCAGGCTGGCCTCGAACTCACGGTGATCCTCCTACCTCAGCCTCCTGAGTGCTGGGACTAAAGGCGCGTGTCACCGCACTTGGCTCTCCACCCTATTTTTTGAGACTGAATCGCTTGATGAACCCACATGCATGGTACTTGGGCTGGACTTCCTAGCCAGCAAGCCCTAGCCCTAAGAATCTGCCTGTCCATCTCCCCAGTGCTAATGTTACAGGCACTTAAAAAAAAAAAAATATATATATACACACACACACACACACACACACACACACACACATATGTTGTTGTTGTTGTTGTTTTGCTGGGCGTGGTGGCGCATGCCTTTAATCCCAGCATTCGGGAGGAAGAGGTAGGAGGATTGCCGTGAGTTCAAGGCCACCCTGAGACTACAGAGTGAATTCCAGGTTAGCCTGGACTAGAGTGAGACACTATCTCGACAAAAAAAAAAAAAAAAAAAAAAAAGCTATCCTCAAAATAGTCCTTCCCTTGAATTTGTTGTCTCATTCTTTTTTTTTTTTCTTTAAGTTGAGAAAGAGAGTTTTTTGTTTCTTTGTTTTGGTTTGAGGTTTGTTTGTTTGGTTGGTTGGTTTTTGGTTTTTTGGGGTAGGGTCTTGCTCTGTAGCCCAAGCTGACCTGGAAGAGTGCTGGGAGTAAAGGTATGCACCACCACACTTGGTTATAACCCTTTCCTGAGTCTGGCTTTGTGTAGTGACTGGGGAATTCAACCCAGGCTTTTGGGCTTTTCAAGCAAGTGCCTTTAATCACTGAGCCATCCATCTTCCCAGACCCAGAACTTTAATATTAATAATACTATTGTGCTGGCCAGGCACGGTGGTTCACGCCTTTAATCCCAGCACTCGGGAGGCAGAGGTAGGAGGATCTCAGTGAGTTCGAGGCCACCCTGAGACTCCATAGTGAGCTAGAGTGACACCCGTACCTCAGAAAACCAAAAAGAAATAAAGAAATAATACTACAGTGCTGAGGACGGTGGCATGGCACATGCCTGACCTGAGAGTTATCTCAGCACTCAGAAGAAGGGAGAGAATCAGAGCTGGGCGTGGTGGCGCACCCCTTTAATCCCAGCACTTGGGAGGCAGAGGTAGGAGAACTGCTATGAGTTCGAGGCCACCCTGAGACTACATAGTGAATTCCAGGTCAACCTGAGCTAGAGTGAGACCCTACCTCAAAAAAAATAAATAAATAAAAGGTAGAGAATCAGGAGTTCAAGGTCATCCTTGGCTATACAACCAGTTCAAGATCACCCTGAACTACATAATACTCCTTATCAAAAATAATAACAAATAATATTAATAAACCAAAAAACAACAATAATGACGGTTAGGGGCAATAGCTCAGCAGTTAAAGGCACTTGCTCACAAAGCCTGACGCCTGGGTTCAGTTCCCCAGTAGCCACATAAAGCCAGATGCACAAAGTGGGACATGGGGGCTGGAGTTCATTTGCAAATAAATAAATATAAATATTTAACAATAGCACCTGAGCTGAAATAAATTAAACATATGGGCTATGATTCTGCCTGCCATCACTGTTTCAAAATGTGTGGAGGTGTTTTGTTTTATTTTTCCCCCAAGAAAGAAGAGGAGGATTTAGTTAGGAGTTCTTTCAGCTAGGGAAGGAAAAAGTGGAGTCAAGCCAGGCATGGTGGTACACACCCTGAATCTCAGCACTCGAGAACCTGAGGCAGAAGGGTCACCATGGGTTCTAGGCCACCCTGACACTACAAAGTGAATTCCAGGTCAGCCTGAGCTAGAACAAGACCCAACCTCAAAAAATAAAAAAAAAAATTTAAAAAGGGCTGGAGAGATGGCTTAGCGGTTAAGGCGCTTACCTGCAAAGCCAAAGGACCTCGGTTCGATTCCCCTGGACCCACATAAGCCAGATGCACAAAGGGACACATGCATCTGGAGTTATTTGCAGTGGCTGGAAGCCCTGGCACACGCATTCTCTCTCTCTCTCTCTCTCCCTCTCTCTCTCTCTGCCTCTTTCCCTCCCTCAAATAAATAAATAAAGATAAAATATTTTTTTTTAATCAAAAAAAAGGGGAGCTGGAGATATGGTTTAGCAGATAAGGTGAATGCCTGTGAAGCCTAAGGACCCAGGTTCAATTCTCCAGGTCCCACATAAGCCAGATGCACATGGTGGCACATGCATCTGGAGTTCATTTGAATGGCTAGAGGCCCTGACGTGCCCATTCTCACTCTCTCTCTCTTTTTCTCTCTCTCCCTGTCTCTCTCTCTCTCTCTCTCTCTCTCTCAAATAAATAAAAATAAAATCTTTAAAAAAATTTTTTTCAGTGAAGTCAATGTTCCTATCTTCTCTGAGCCATTTCTTCTTTAATACCCAAGAATGGATCAATGTAGGGAAACTGAGGCAGTTCTACCAGGTGTTTGCACTATCAGAAGCCTAGTGCACAGCAGAGTGAGCCCAACTACAATGTTGGAGAGAAGTGCTGACCCTCCTTCACAAACCCCAACCTAGCCGGGCATAGTGGCACATGCCGTAATCCCACATGGGAGGCAGAGGTATGAGGATTGCCAGTTCGATTGAGGCCACTCTGAGACCACATAGTGAATTCCAGGTCAGCCTGGGCTACAACAAGACCCTACCTTGGGAAAAAAAAAAAAAAGCTGGGGAGATGGCTTAGTGATTAAAGTGCTTGCCTGCAAAGCCAAAGGACCTTGGTTCAATTCCCCAGGACCCACATAAGCCAGATGCACAAGGTGGCACTTGCATGTGGAGTTCATTTGCAGTGACTGGAGGCCTTGGCGTGCCCATTCTCCCTCTCTCTCTCTCTCTCTCTCTCTCTCTCTCTCTCTCTCAAATAAATGAATAAAGCAGTGTAAGTATCAGTCTTTTAAAACAAACAAACAAAAAACCAACCTGCCTACAGGGCTCAGAGACATAGGGAACTGTCTGTTTTGGAGGCGTTCACCAAGCAGTGATGTGAAAACAACATTTTTCCTTCCTTCCTTTCTTTTTTTTAGAGAGAGAGAGAGAGGGAATTGGCAGCCAGGGCCTCAGCCACTGCAATGGAACTCCAGACGCTTGCGCCACCTAGCGGGCATGTGTGGCTTTGCGCTTGCCTCCCCTCTGTGTGTCTGGCTTACGTGGGATCTGGAGAGTGTAACATGGGTTCTTAGGCTTCACAGGCGATCACCTTAACCACTAAGCCATCTCTCCAGCCCACATTTTTCCTTTTAACTGGACCCAGGAAGGCAGACTCAAATGGTGATCAACCATGTTGAAATCACACAGAGCAACTAAGGCCAGGGCTTTGCAGCAAAAACAATTTGGGGTAATGAGCTGGGAAGATTGCTCAGTGGTTAAAGAACTTGGGGTGACATAGATTAGCACTGCTTTCAGCCTGGGTCAGAGAAGCTTCGTTTTGCACTGGGCAGTGATGAGCCCAAGAGTCATAAGAGGCGGTTAAAATGCCGAGAACAAGTGACTGTTGAGTGCTCAGGCCTAAATGAGACACCTGTCCCACCCCTGCACGGCTCAGGGAGGGAACACCACAGAAAGAAAGAATGTAGGAGCCAGAGGATGGGGTGGAGTACTGTGGTACACTGTCTTCCAGACATGATGAGGCTGTCACACTCATGAGCTCAAAGCACCTGTGGTTACCCGCACAAAGTAAGACTCATAATTCAGAGATGAAGGAGGGGCTGGGAAGGTAACTTAGAGATTAAGTTGCTTGCCTGCAAAGCCAAAGAACCCCAGTTTGACTCCCCAGAAGCCACATAAAGACAGATGCACAAGGTGGCACACATGGCTAGAGTTCATTTGCAGTGGCTAGAGACCCTGATGCGCCCATTCTCTATCTGCCTCTCTCTCTCTCAAATACACAAATAAATAAAAATATTTTTAAAAAAGTCAAACATCAAAGTACAAAGGAAACGGGCGTGCGGCTAATCATTGCTTAGGGTTAGAGGTCGCCATGTTGGCCTCGAGAGTCCTAAGGAATCCCACCGGTTAGACCTTCAACCAAAACCATACGGAAAGGGATAGATGCACATGGTGTGCTGCCTGCAGTCTAAGGAGTTTGATTGCCAATGCTGGAGAGCACGTGGCACGCACTGAGTGTCTGTATCTGTCTGGATCTTCTCTCTTTCTCTCTCTCAAATAAATAAATAAAAATATAACACCCAGGTTGAAATCTGGTCCCCAATTTAACAGTGTTGAGACATGGTGAGATCTTTAACATCCTTTTTATTTAAACTTCTTTTTTCTTAATTTTTATTTATTTATTTAACAGAGTAAGAGGGAGAGAGAGAGAGAAAATGTGCACACTGGGGACCCCAGCCACTGCAAACGAACTCCAGACATATGTGCCCCTTGTGCATCTCACAAACGTGGGTCCAGGGGAATCAAACTTGGGTCCTTTGGTTTTGCAGGCAAATGCCTTAACCGCTAAGCCATCCCTCCAGCCCCATGGTGAGATCTTTATGAGACTTTTTGGGCCAACTCTCATGACGGGATAAACACTGCTCTCCAGACACTGAATTTTTAGTTTTGAGACAGGGTCTCATGTAGCCCAGGCTGGTCTCAAACCAAGTATGTAGCCATGGGTGACCCTGAAATGTCGGCTCCCGCTGCCTCTACCTCCCACGTGATGAGATTACAGGCCTGAGCCTACACACCTTGTCTATTCCGTGCTGGGTATCAAACTCAGGGCCTTGTGACCTCAAGGCGAGCACTCTACCAACTGAGCTCCGTCCCCAGCCCAGACCTCTTGTGTTTTGTTTGTTTGTTTGTTTGTTTGTTTTTTTAACAAGCCTCTGGCTATATTCCCTAGCCGGGCCTCACCTGAAACTCCTGGTCTAAAACTATCCTCCTGCCTCAGCCTCCCAAATAGTTGTCATTAAGAGACCAGGACCGTGATGCCAGGCCATGACCTTTCTTTATACCACTGATTTTGTGGTCTTGCTGATAGGTACAGACAGATGAAGGCAGAATATGATACGACGTGATAACACATAAGAATATGATACTAGGGCTGGAGAGATGGCTTAGCCATTAAGACGTTTGCCTGTGAAGCCAAAGGACCCAGGTTTGATTCCCCAGAACGCACGTAAGCCAGATGCACAAGTGGCGCATGCATCTGGGGTTAGTGTGCAGTGGCTGGAGGCCCTGGCATGCCCATTCTCTCTCTGTCTGTCTCTTCACTCCCTCTCTCTCTCTCTCTCTCTCTCTCCTTACAAATAAATAAAATTTAAAAAAAAAAAAGAATATGATACTAAGTGGCAACACATAACAACTTAAGGACATGCAGGAGGATGCCAGGGTACAAGCTGTCAGTGGACAGCTGGCATTGTGTCCTGACTGGTGAAGAGTGTTATCAGCCGGGCATGGTGGTGCACGCCTTTAATCCCAGCACTCGGGAGGCTGAGGTAGGAGGATCGCTGCGAGTTCAAGTCCAGCCTGAGACTACATAGTGAATTCCAGGTCAGCCTGGGCTAGAGAGAATATTATCAGTGCCCGGCAGTTTGGGAGGCCCCCACCAAGGGCTCCGAGGGCAGAGGTTGGTAACTAACCACAGGTAATCTGGAAAAGAACTACCAAGTCGGACATGGTGGTGGGGCACTCCTAGAATCAATCCCAGCAGGAGGATCAGGAGTTCAAGGCCATCCTCACCTACTCAGCAAGTTCTAGGCCAGCCTGAGGTACATGAGACCAGGAAGGGAAGGTGCAAGGAGAAAGGAAGACAAGGAGGGAGGAAGAAGGAGAAGGAAGGAAGAAGTAAAGAAGAGAGAGAAGAGAGGAAAAAAAAGAAAGAAAGAAATGGAGGAAAACAAAACTAACCTAGGTGGGCCCCCTTGACTCTTCAATTGTACATTTCCTAACTATTTCATGAGAAGACAGCCACATGCTCTGTTTCTTGGAGTCACTCCGGCTCCTCCATCTGGGTGGAACACGTAGCAGATACTCAATGAGACGAGTCTGTGATGAGATAAAGTAACTGAACAAGGCTTCAGTCTCTTGACGGCTTCTATCTTGGTCCTCTTTTCCCTTCCTCTTTGCGGATACAGCTCTCCCCTTACAAGACCCACCCCCACCCCAGAGAAAAGAGCAGTGTTCTCTCACAGGTCAGCATAAATCATCTTCAGACCATTAATGGACCTTGGGCCCCGGTTCAGGGAACACAACAGGGGAAATAAGGCCGGACACAGAGCCATTACCCGTCAGAGACAGTGCTTTGGGAAACTCCGGTCAAGTGTGGCAAGAGCCGGGCATTGGCAGACAGCTAGAAGATGCAGAAAATACACTCGGCAAAGCTGAGACCTCACTGGGGCACGCTTCATAGCGCACACGCCACCACAGCTTACCTAGTTAAGTTCACTGCCCGCTTCTGTGAGCTGTGTTGTGCCCCCAACGGAAACGCCAGAGTGGGCTTAAAACCTGGTGACAGGCAGGGAGTGGTGGCACGCGCTTTAATCCCAGCACTCAAGAGGCAGAGGTAGGAGGATCACCGTGAGTTCGAGGCCACCCTAAGACTACATAGCAAATTCCAGGTCAGCCTGGGCCAGAGGGAGACCCTACCTGAAAAAAAAAAAAAAAAAAAAGCCAGGCGTGGTGGCGCACACCTTTAATCCCAGCACTAGGGAGGCAGAGGTAGGAAGATCACTGTGAGTTCGAGGCCACCCTGAGACTACATAGTGAATTCCAGGTCAGCCTGGGCTAGAGTGAGTCCCTACCTCGAAAAAAAAAAAAAAACTGGTGAAAGAATATTACTGCAATTCCTCCTAAATCCACCACAAAGAACAAATCCTTTAATACACAATGCAGGTAGAGTGGTGTGCTCAGGCAGGGCAAACGCCTGTAATCCAGTGAGGGGAAAAAAAAAAAAAAACCAACAACAAAAAACATTAAAACCCTGCTGGCCCCATAAACTCTTAAAGAAAAAGTACTGGAATGGACTGCCCAGCTCACCTGCAAAGAGATCTTGACAAGGTACTTGGCATGTCATTCCCAAGACATAACTTCCAAGAACCGAAATCAGACTTAGTCATCTCCTACCTCTCCCTTCCTACACACTCTACCTCTTCGTTTGCAGCTTTCAAGAACTGAAGGGAGTGGGGGCCACAGCAGACACTGCGGCTATTTTGAGCATTCAAAAGGACTCAAAAAGTTAAGTGCAGCTTCCACTCTCATAGTAACAGATCTCCAAGGAAACCCCGGTGATCTCAACAATACTTTATGGATAACTCAGAGGAGAGAGTTAGTCAAGTGTCCACACACTGAGGTCCTACGTTCCTGCAAGGGGAGTTTTCGTGTCTATGACCGCCTAATGTTTCAGCTGGAAGCAGTCTGAGCATTTCTAAACAGCCTTCTGGAAGAGAGCCAGATCTAGTCCCCACACCACAGAGAAGTAGCAAGAGTTTCGAGGGTGTGATTCAAATCTCACAGGAACCAGTAAGAGTCCCAAAGCTGGGCCTGGAGAGATGGCTCAGCAATTGGGGCTGCTTGTTTGCAAAGCCTGATGGCCTGGGTTTGAATCCTCAGCACCCATGTAAAGCCAGATGCACAAAGTGGCACATGGGTCTGGAGTTTGTTTGCAGCAGCAAGAGGCCCTGGTGTACACACACACACACACACACACACACACACACCTCCTCCTCCTCCTCTTCTTGCAAATAAATAATATAAAAATATTTTTAATATTTTTATTTTATTTATTTGACAGAGAAAGGGAGAGAGAGAATGGGCGCGCCAGGGCCTCCAGCCACTGTAAACGAACTCCAGACGCGTGCGCCCCCTTGTGCATCTGGCTAACGTGGGTCCTGGGGAATCAAAACTGGGTCCTTTGGCTTTGCAGGCAAACGCCTTAACTGCTAAGCCATCCCTCCAGCCCAATACAAATATTTTTAAAAAGTGTCCCAAAGCTATTAATATCCAAGGACTGTTGGAGAGTAAAGCGGCTCACTACAATCTCATCCTAGCACGGGCACTTGCAATTTTCTTTGGTTTGTTTCTCCAAAACAGAGACAGAGAGACAGCAGTGTCAATCTGGTTCTCACAAGCCTTCCTCACAACTGACATCCACAGACTGCCATCACCCTCAAGGGTGCTAGGAGCCCAGTTCCCTGACATCCCCATCCTTCCAAGTGTCTCTCCATCAGTTAGGCCTCCCAAGTTTTTGTTTGTTTGTTTGTATGAGGTAGGGTCTTGCTCTAATCCAGGCTGACCTGGAATTCACTATGTAGTCTCAGGCTGACCTCACAGAGATCCTCCTAAAGTCATGCGCCACCATGCCCAGCTAACTTTTTATTATTATTGTTGTTATTATTTTGAGGTCCGAACTCACAAAGTAGCCCAGGTTAGCTTCAGTCTCTAGGTCAGCAAGCCTCAGTCTCCCTGGCGGCCTGCGCCACCATACCCATTTCAAGGTTTGCCAACTTTGAGAAGAAAACAAGGAAACTTCAGGGGGCAGTTGAATGGGGAAATAGCAACAGACAACAAAGTGACCACTTGGAAAAAGGGAGAGTGGGATTTTTTTTTCTTTTAAGGAAACTTCCTTTGGGGGGGGTGGGATTGAAGATGTGTGTCCTCCACCTGGGGAAGGAATATGCGCGCGCTCCCAGCGACTCCAAAGATGAGTGTGATGGCCTTTTTGTTGGTGGCAGCGCTGGGGTTTTTTGTTGTTAATATTATTGGTTTTTAGCACCAAACTTTAACTACATTTACGGGGAGGAACAGCTGTGATCAAACCAGATGTGCTTGAAGCTTTCTCTGCGGGACACAAAGCACGTCCTCTCCGCCTGTCTTTCTCTGCCATTCTTCAGGGGTGGCAGTCGGGACACCAGACCCAACCGGCGCGTTCCTGTCGCCACTCCAGACCCTGCCAGCTTCCAGCATCGGGTGGAGGGAGCGGCGAGGGGGGTGGGATGGAACCAGGGCTCCAGCCTCCCTCCCGCGGCTGCGGGGCGGCCCCTCCCGGGCACCCCAAAGCTGGCGAAAGCCCCTGAGCCAGGGCGCTTCAAGAAGGGCGCGGTGCAGAGGCAGCCATGCCCCGGCCGCAGACCACCCCAGGGCGCGCGCGCGCGCACACACCGGGTCGGCACGTTACCTGTTCTGCCAGCCCTGGAGCAGGTTGGTGTATTTGCTGAGCACACCTTCGAGCGCCGGCTCCCTCCGGCGGCCACCTCCTCCGGACGGGCTAGCGGCCACCGAACCGGGACTGCTACGACTGCCCCCGCCGCCCAGCCCGACGCTGGCCACCGATCGGCTGGACACTCCACGACCCGACAGGGAACAGGAAGGCGAGGAACCCGCCGACGTGGCCCGGCTGCTGCTGCGGCTGCTGCTGTTGCTGCCCCCGCCGCCGTCCGCGCCCTGGATCGTCCTCTCCATGGTCCCTGCGCGCCCGGGACGCCAGTGACCGCCGCGGTGGCGGCCCGGCTGCTGCGGCTGCTGCTGCCACCGCCTCGGTCGCCTCTGTCACCGCTGCTGCTGCTGCTGCTGCTCCGGGCCGCGCGTGGCTGCTCCGAATCCCCGGGAAATGCCTGACTCATACAGGAGGAAGAGGAGGAGGAGGAGGAGGAGGAGGGAAGGAGGCTGGGAAGGAAGCCAGCGGGGCTGGATGCAGCTGCGGCCGCCCCTCCTCCAGCCGCGGCCAGGGCCCGGCCCCGCCCTCCCGCCACTTCCCCGGCAAGTTCAGAGCTGCGCGTCCCTCCTCCTCCTCCTCCAGCTCGGATCGCTCGGTGGGGAAGGCCCTGGATGGGAGGTGGGGGATGCTCCCGGGTCCCACAGGCCGGAGGATGGACACGCCCTAGATCGGCGCCCAGCACCCCAGCCTTCCTCGGGTCTCTTCCCCCAGTAAGATCCCCAGGGGTGAAAGGGAATCCGGGTGCATCCCACTCCGCCCCTAACCCACCTAGGGGACCTGGAGGGAAGGACGACCCCACCCACTGGGTACAGCCGGATGTGGAGCCGACCAGCCTGAGCGCACGGGAGCCTGGGCCAGGCACGTACACAGCCACCTGGAAATTAGCCTCGCAGGTCTGGGGAGCCCGGGACGGGGGCAGCGAGTCCACCACCACCACACCGGGCACCCATCGGGCTCTCCTGCTGGTTTGATGGGGGAGAACAAGGAAGGGCAGGGGACTTTGCCAGGTGAGCCCTCCTGCCAGCCTGGGGCGTTTCCGAGTTGCCATCCATGCCTCACGGACCACCGCGGGCCTGGAACTGAGCAGGTGAGCGGTTTGAACCGTGCCTAGGTTTGCGCCAAGAGAGTGCTCTGGGGGCCCTCACCCACTGGCCTCGTGCTAACCCCACCCCCCACCACCACCACCCTGATGGCCAGAGACCCACGCGACCAGTCATCCCTTGTCCCGTTGCCATCCAGAACCTCGCACCTGGAAGCCAGGGGTGCAGAAACCGCAGGGCGAGTGCAACGACCCGATACTGACCCACCACCCGCCTCACTGGGCTGTGACTTTCTTTCCCCTTCCTCGGCGCACACACGCTGCGCTTCTCCACCTAAAACTCTTTGGCAAAAGTAAATGACTTGTGCTCTCCATCCCACTGATAATCTTTTGCGACTATAAATATTCAATGCAATCTGGATGTTTCTAAAATTACCTAGCTGTGAGGAGGGAAGACCTACACACATACACACACACACACAGAGCTAGAGGATAGGTGAGCCCAGTCCAAAGCATCTACAAGCCCTTAAACCAGATAAATAATTCAACAGTTTAAAAAACTGTTAGATGGGCTGGAGGGATGGCTTAGCAGTTAAAGGCGTTTGCCTGCAAAGCCAAAAGATCCCAGTTCGATTCTCCAGGACCAAGGAAGCCAGATGCACAAGGGGGCGCATGCATCTGGAGTTCCTTTGCAGTGGCTGGAGGCCATGGAGCGCCCATTCTCTCTTTCTCTCCCCCCCCCCCCCGCACTGTCTTTCTCTCTCTCAAATAAATAAATAAATAAAATCTTTTTTAAAAAATAAAGACTGTTAGATGGCATAGGGTTAGTTCTCCTGGAAGGGGGACCTGAACTCTTTCCAGTCTCCAATCTTTCCAGGAAGATTTCAGATTTACCTCTGGAGATTTTCAGACAAAAAGTTTCTGGGGCTGATTAGAAATAGTTGTGCCACCAAGAGATGGCTCAGCCTGTGAAGGCTGAGGTTCTATTCCCCAGTATCCACGTAAAGCCATATGCAAAAAGTGTGTCTGATGTTCCTTTGCAATAAGAGGCCCTGGTGCACCAATTCTCTCCCTCTCTTCCTCTCTCCCAACCTTTCTCTCCTTGCAAATAAATAAAAATAGATTTTTTAAATTACAATTCCAAACCCGGGTGTGGTGGAGCACGCCTTTAATCCCAGCATTTGGGAGGCTGAGGTAGGAGGATCACCATGAGTCCCAGGCCACCCTGAGACTACATAGTGAATTCCAGGTCAGCCTGAGCTAGAGTGAGAACCTACCTTGGAAACCAAAAAAAAAAAAAAAAATACAATTCCAGCAGGGCATGGTGATGCACACCTTTAATCCCAGCACTAGGGAGGCAGAGGTAGGAAGATCATTGTGAGTATGAGGCCACTTGGAGACGACATAGTGACTTCCAGGTCAGCCTGAGCTAGAGTGAGACACTACCCTAAAAAACCAAAACTAAAAAAATAAAATTACACTTCCAGTGAGTTGTTGGCCAGGGAGGTCACTGATAACCATAAAATATTACAGGCCATTGCCAAGGCTCTTGGTTTCCCACCAGGAAGATATGGTAAGACCCTATTGCTGACTCCACATACTTGGGCTGCAAGGTCACTGAGAAATCCTACTGGAGCTGAGCTGAAACCCTCCTCCATGTAGACCAGCTGACAGAAAGCTGGAAAAAAGCTATGCTGCATACAGTTCAATGGGAGAGAGAGAAGTCACCAGTGAAGATACTCAACAGTGGACACTGCAAGCCTTAAATTTGGCCAGCCAAGCCAAATGAGCCAACAGGGTGCAATAGCGGCACGTCTGTTATGGGGGAAAAACAACTGCTCTCTAATTGGACTGGAAGCCTGCTCCATGGGAGGAAATACATCCCTGATGCTGAAAACCTACAACAGGGGTAGTCATGAGCCCTAGGGGTGTAACGTCTGCTGCTGTCTGGCTAAATGTACATACTATGCTCACCAAACTGCCCAGTAAGCATTTCTCTTAACGTTCATACCCATATATTAATGCACTTTTGGTTAGAGAATATTCTCTTTTCAGATGGCAGTGACCCTGGAATGACTCAGAAGGCACCATGGTGCTGAGAAGAAGTGACAGAGGAGTGCTCAGCACTGAAACGTCTCTATCACACCTTCCAAGGCTCATGCGGAAGAGGTGGCGGAAACAATGTAAGAGCCGGGAGTCCACTGGTCCTCGGTCCTGGCCGGAGGCATCCTGCAGATCCCACCCGGTCTGGCCACCTCCGACACCAGACCATTCATCAGGGATGTTGTACCTAAGGCCCAGAAGTTTGTTACCCAAGATGATGAGTGCTGACATGGGTGATCTTTCTGCAAGAGTGGGTGCAGTTAAGGAAGAAAACCTGTAGGTGAAGGAAGTCAGAAAACCAAGTTCTTGGACAGTACATAGAAAACCTCATGTATTTTGCTTTTTTCTTTTTTAAACAGCTTCCATGATGTAAACAATATCCCATGGTAATTCCCTCCCTCCCCCCACTTTCCCCTTTGAAACTCCATTCTCCATCATATCCCCTCCCCCTCTCAATCAGTCTCTCTTTTATTTTGATGTCATGATCTTTCCCTCCTCTTATGATGGTCTTGTGTAGGTAGTGTCAGGCACTATGAGGTCATGGATGTCCAGGCCATTTTGTATCTGGGAGGAGCACATTGTAAGGAGTCTACCCTTCCTTTGGCTCTCACATTCTTTCCGCCACCTCTTCCACAATAGACCCTGAAGCTTGGAAGGTTACTTTTTTTTTTTTAATACTTTTTTCCTTTTTATTTATTTATTTGCAAGCAGAGAGAGACAGAGAGAGAATGGGCACGCCAGGGCCTCCAGCCACTGCAAACAAACTCCAGACGCAGGTGCCCCTAGTGCATCTGGCTTACGTGGGTCCTGGGGAATCAAACCTGGGTCCTTTGGCTTCACAGGCAAACGCTTTAACCACTAAGCCATCTCTCCAGCCCCTCACGTCTGCTTTTAGTGTTTTGCAAACAACTGACACAAAAAGCAAAAGAAAATGGATTCATTTCCCCTCTGTTTCATGGAGTTGCTGCTCTTGTTTTTCCTTTCCTTTTTTTTTTTTTTTTTTTTTCCTTTAAAACTTGGATAGAATCCAAAACTTACTTTGTGGCTTCCCTGAGTATTTATGAAGAAAATGTCAGAGGTAGGTAAAATTAACTGCATAACAGGAGACTTCCATGCATTTGTGCATTACCTTAGTCGATGAAAATGTGAAGACATAGAGACTTTATAATTAGAATTACAAGCCGGGCGTGGTGGTGCCGGCACTCGGGAGGCAGAGGTAGGAGGATCGCCGTGAGTTCGAGGCCATCCTGAGACTACATAATGAATTCCAAGTCAGCCTGAGCTAGAGTGAGACCCTACCTCAAAAAAACAAACAAAAAAATTAGAATTACACATATTTATGAAACTTGAAGATGGATGTTTTATCAAATTTGCTCTGGCATATAGGTTTAGCACTGTCTTTTACTATAAGCTTTTACTTAGTAAAATATACAAGAAAATAACCATGTTGTGAAAAAAGGACCAAAATCATGTACTGAATGCACAGCCTCTGTACCCTGTCCACCGTCTTGTGCCTCCTCCTTCCCATTTCTCTCCCGAAAGTGACTTTGGTAGTCAGTCTCCCAAGACAGTGACCTGAACTTAACCAGAACTGGATGCTCCTTAGCAGAGGCTTGCCCTGTGTGATACTGAGTGACAAGGCAGGGCGCTGGTTTCCCTTTGACCAATTGAAAGCTGACTGAGGCTATTAAAAATGAAGATTTTGCCGGGTGTGGTGGCGCACACCTTTAATCCTAGCACTTGGGAGACAGAGGTAGGAGGATCACAGTGAGTTCAGGGCCACCCTGAGATTACATAGTGAATTCCAGATCAGCCTGGGCTAGAGTGAGAACCTACCTCAAAAAAAAAAAAATGAAGATTTTGGGGCTGGAGAAATGGCTTAGCGGTTAAACGCTTGCCTGTGAAGCCTAAGGAACCCAGTTCGAGGCTCGATTCCCCAGAACACACGTTAGCCAGATGAGCAAGGGGGTGCACACATCTGGAGATCGTTTGCAGTGGCTGGAGGCCCTGGCGTACCTGTTCTCTCTCTCCCTCCCTCTCTCTCTCTCTCTCTCTCTCTCTCTCTCTCTCTGCCTCTTTCTTTCTCTGTCACTCTCAAATAAGTAAATAAAAATAAACAAAAAAAAGAAGGAAAAAAATAATTTTAAAAAAATGAAGATTTTTTTTTTCCTTTGAAACTGAATTGTCATATTGACAAGGTTAAAAACTTCCTAGCAAGGCGTGGTGGCACACGACTTTAATCCCAGCACATGGGAGGCAGAGTTCAAGGCCATCCTGAGACTACATAGTGAATTCCAGGCCAGCCTGGGCCAGAGTGAGATAATACCTCAAAAAAACAAAACAAAACAAAAACTTTCTAATAACCCATTTGGTGTCTGAGAAGGTAGGTTGTGTGTACTAGAAATAGAAAATCTTGAAGAAAATAGAAATTGGGTAGAAAACTTAATAAACAGAAGTAACCAACTCTAGTGTTTTCACTGCAGGTGCGTATTATTTCTAGCCCAGAGACCTTGTGGGGAATGTGTGAGTGTGGATGAAGTCTGACATGTGGACTCAGTAAGCCACATGCTAACGACACCACCTAGCATTTGGTCTCAAAGTTTTGTTTGTATCCAGTAGATCAACTGTTGAAATCTCATTGAGAGTAAGTATATTAGTGTCAAAATCAGAAAGAAGTGGGAGAGTTTTATATATGTAATAATTGTTACCTTATTATTTAATCTCACCCGTTTTCCCAGAATTTTCCATTCAAACCTCTACTTGGTTTGCAGAGTTTTAGTCATTTTTTAACTTTTTTTTTTTTTTACAATTTAGTTTGTAGATTCTATTTGTTAAAGGAGTCAATAGCTGAAATAATATTAAAACATTATTTTAGGAAGAGATCCACTGATAGAGCTTATGGTAGTCTGATTTGGGCTGCTTTAATCATGGGATAATCTTATGTAGCAGTGTAAGATTTGACAAATGAATATGTAAGAGTCATACTGCAAACATTTTGCATCCCTTCTGTGACCTGATTTACAAATATTTAAAGTTGTGTTCCAGTTCTGCTTGGCTGCTTAATAAAATGCTATTTCGGAGGTAGAAAGAAAGAGGGAAGGAAGGAAGGAAGGAAAGAAAGAAAGAAAGGGAATGTAAGAGCCAAAGGAAGGGTAGCACTCCTTACAACATGCTCCTCCAGACACAAAATGGCCTGGATATCCATGACCCCACAGTGCCTGACACTACCTACACAAAAGGAAAAGATCATGACATCAAAATAAAAGAGAGACTGATTGCGAGGGGGAGGGGATATGAGAGTGGAGTTTCAAAGGGGAAAGTTGGGGGAGGGAGCGAATTACCATGGGTTATTGTCTACAATTATAGAAGTTGTCAATAAAAAAACAAAATAAAACAAAATTATAATATGTAAGTAGATGAACAGATTAGTGAGGGTGGAATGGCCTAAGTGACATTAGGGAAAGAAACTGAATAAAAGAAGGAGGGAGGGAGGGTTAATCAAAATCTAAGAGGGTATGAATAAGTCATATTTTTTTGGACAATAGCACACCTAGAAGCCATAGGTTGTTATCAGAAAATTTTCAGTGCTAAGGATGTGATACCATCCAGTGAGTTGTTGGCCAGGGAGGTCCCTGATGCACCCAAAACATTACAGGTCATTGCCAAGGTTCTTGTTTTCCCACCAGGAATAGATTGTAAGACCCTATTGCTGAAGACTCCACATGCTTGGGCTGCAAAGTCACCAAGAAATCAAACTGGGGCTGAACTGAAAACCTCCTCCCTATAGACCAGTTGACAGAAAGCTGGAAAAATCTATGCTGCATGCAGCTCCATGGAAGAGAGAGAGGTCATCAGATAGAGATAAACAACAGCAGACACTGCAAGCCTTAAGTTTGGCCAGTCAGGCCACATGAGCCAACAGGTGCAATAGTGGCATGTCTGTTATGGGGGAAACCAACCACTCTCTAATTGGACTGGAGGCCCACTCCCCAGGAAGGAATACATACTTGATACTGAAAACCTAGACAGGGGTGGTCATGAGTCCTAGGGGTGTAACACCTGCTAGTGTCTGGCTAAATACATATATTATACACACCATACTGCCCAATAAGCACTTCTCTTAATGTTCATACCCATATGTTAATGCTACTCTCACTTTTGGTTAGGGAAGCGTCTCTTTTCAGATGGCAGTGACCACTGGGATGACTCAAAAGGCACCATAGTGCTGAGAAGAAGTGACAGAGGAGTGCTCAGCACTGAAATATCTCTATCACATCTTCCAAGGCCCAGGGTCCATTGAGGAGGTGGCGAAAAGAATGTAAGAGCCAAAGGAAGGGTAGTGTCAGGCACTGCAAGGTCATGGTTATCCAGGCCATGTTGTGTCTGGAAGATTGCATTGTAACAAGTCCTACCCTTCCTTTACAATGCCAAGAGTGAGATCCTACCTGGAAAAAAGAAACAAAAATCAAACAAAAAAATTATATATTATTTACTGTATCTTCCAATAGGAGGAATAGTGGCTTTAGGCTTCTCCCTGTGTGTAATGTGGGATACCCAGAAACTATGTATGCCACTTCCAAATAGAAGCTTCAAGAGCCTCACACAGGTTTCTTGAACTTGGGTTCTTCAAGGAGAAAACATGTGGACTATTGCAGAGACAAAGCTGGTTATCATTACCCTGTAGCATGCAAAAAAAAAAAAAAAAAAGTTTGTTCTAAGCCAACAAGATTTTAGCATCATTTTTTAAATTTAATATTTTTTATTTTATTTATTTATTTTTTATCAACAACTTCCATGATTATAAAAAATATCCCATGGTAATACCCTCCTTCCCCCCCCCCCACTTTCCCCTTTGAAACTCCATTCTCCATCATATCCCCTCCCCATCTCAATCAGTCTCTCTTTTATTTTGATGTCACAATATTTTCCTCCTCTTATGATGGTCTTGTGTAGGTAGTGTCAGGCACTGTGAGGTCATGGATATCCAGGCTATTTTGTGTCTGGAGGAGCACGTTGTAAGGAGTCCTACCCTTCCTTTGGCTCTTACATTCTTTCCACCACCTCTTCCGCAATGGACCCTGAGCCTTGGAAGGTGTGATAGAGATATTGCAGTATTGAGCACTCCTGTCACTTCTTTCCAGCACCATGATGCCTTTGAGTCATCCCAAGGTCACTGCCATCTGAAAAGAGAAGATTCTCTACCAAAAGTGAGAGTAGCATTAATATAAGGGTGTGAACGTTAAAAGAAGTGCTTACTGGGCAGTTTGATGAGCATAGTATATACATTTAGCCAGACAGCAGCAGATGTTACACCCCTAGGGCTCATGACTACCTCTGTTTTAAATTTTCAGTATCAGGGATGTATTCCCTCCTGTGGTGTGGGCCTCCAGACCAATTGGAGGGCAGTTGGTTTCTACCACGACAGACGTGTCACTATTGCACCCGTTGGCTCATTTGGCCTGGCTGGCCAATTATAAGGCTTGCAGTGTCCACTGTTGAGTATCTTCACTGGTGATTTCTCTTTCTCCCATTGAACTAAATGTAGAATGGCTTCTTCCAGCTTTCTGTCAGCTGGTCTACATGGAGGAGGTTATCAGCTCAGTTCCAGCAGGATTTCTCAGTGGCCTTGCAGCCCAAGTAAGCATCATTTTTTTTTTTTTCAAGGTTAGGTCTCAGACTGACCTGGAACACACTCTGTAGACCCAGACTGGCATTGAACTCATGGTGATCCTATTACCTCTGCCCCCCAAGTGCTGGTAGTAAAGATGTGTACCACCACGCCTGGCTAACATCATTGTTAATTACAGTATAACTTTGCCTAAGCCACCTGACACAGTGATCAGTATGTGAATGTTCAAGTCCTTCATTGACATAACACCTAAGCAGGTGGGAGCGCAGTGAATGATAAATGTCAGTCACCGTACTTGTCTTACTGGAGACTGGCACCCCAAGATTGTCAAGGAAGGAAAAGTGGGGTTGGAGAGATGGTTTAGTGGTTAAGGCACCTGCCTGCAAAGCCAAAGTTCCCGGGATTGATTCCCCAGTACCCACGTAAGCCAGATGCACAAGGTGGTGCATGTGTCTGGAGTTTGTTTGCAGCAGCTGGAGGCCCTGGTGCGCCCGTTCTCTCTGTCTCTCTTTGTCTGTTTCTCTCTCTCTCTCTCTCAAATAACTAAATAAATTTTAAAATTTTTTTAAGGGCTGAGAGATGGCTTAGCCGTTAAGCGCTTGCCTGTGAAGCCTAAGGACCCTGGTTCAAGGCTCGATTCCCCAGGACCCACGTTAGCCAGATGCACAAGGGGGCACATGCATCTGGAGTTCGTTTTCAGTGGCTGGAGGCCCTGGTGCGCCCATTCTCTCTATTTCTCTCTCTGTCTGTCACTCTCAAATAAATAAATAAATAATAAAAAATAAAGAAAATAAAAAAAATTTTAAGAAAACTAATAATAACAACAAAAGACAAACCAGCAGTCCTCATAAGAAGCTGACCCCTCCCCTTCCCCACGTGGGTACAGCGGGCTGGTGGAGGTTTTCCAGAAGTTTCTTCGAGGGCCCTGTAGCTGGGAGTATTACCCATGCAAACGGACACAGGGGACACATGCTCTCTGGGAGAACAGGGTGGACTTTGACTTTGTTGGGCAGGTGAGTCACATGAAACTTGGCCACCCATAGAGGAAAAATTGTCACAACCTCTGGTTTCATATTAGTCATATCTATGCTCCAAGCGCTTTTTTTTTAAATTTTTTAAAATTTTGTTTGTTTGTTTGTTTATTTGAGAGCAACAGAGAGGAGGCGGCAGAGAGAGAGAGAGAGAATGGGTGCGCCAGAGCTTCCAACCTCTGTAAACGAACTCCAAATGCATGCGCTCCTTTGTGCATCTGGCTAACGTGGGTCCTGGGGAATTGAGCCTGGAACCGGGGTCCTTAGGCTTCAGAGGCAAGCACTTAACCGCTAAGCCATCTCTCCAGGCCCCGCTCCAAGCGCTTTGTCTAGCGTGTTCTCCAATCCAAATAATGAGCCCCAAAAGGCTGGTCTTCCAGTACTTTACGGTGACCTACGTACTGTTGGAAATGTTACAGACACAGTAACCTCGCAACAACCGGGCGGGTTTGTTTTTGTTGTTTTGTTTTGTTTTTTCCCCATTAGTCAATTCAACTTGCCCTCCTCAGTTCTGATGGAGCCAGAATCTGAAATCAGATCGCTTTGTGTCCTGAGCCTCATGTCTGCGCATGTGTGTATGGAGTACGTGTGTGGTGTGGCATGTGTGTGTATACAGTTTACGTATACAACGTGTGTGCAGATGGATGCACCCCACACACGTGCATGTGGAAGCCCGAGGAGAAATTCCGGCACCCTGCGTCCATTGCTCATCCCCCCGTTTCCTTGAGATAGAGTCGCTCCCTGAACCCACAGCGCCTTTAATCCCAGCACTCAGCAGGCAAAAGTAGGAGGATCACTGTGAGTTCAAGACCAGGCTGAGACTACACAGTGAATTCCGGGTCAGCCTGAGCTAGAGTGAAACCCTACCTTGAAATAAATAATAAATAAACCTAGAGCTGCTTTGTTTTATTATTATTTTTTTTTTTAGTTAGAATGTCTTATCAGAGAGCTCCAGTGATTCTCCTCTTTCCAACCCATCACACACACACACACACACACACACACAGAATGTGTTACAGGCGTGCAAGTCATAGCCGACTTTTATGTGGGTGCTACAGATTGAACTCAAGCCTTCACAGGTCCTCAAGCTTGCCTGCAAGTGACTTACCCAATGAGCCATCTTCCCCAGCCTGAGACTCAGTTATTTTTTGTTTCGTTTTATTTTATTTCACTTTATGAGAGAGAGAGAGAGGGCAAGAATTGAAGCGCCAGGGCATCTATCCACTGCAATCTATCTCCAGGTGTGTGCGCCACTTTGCGTGCATGTGTCTGTCACCTTGTGTGTCTGCCTTATGTGGCTTCTAGGGAGTCGAACCTTGGTCCTTAGGTTTCTCGGGCAAGCACTTTAACCACTAAGCCATCTCTCCAGCCCCTGCAGTTCTTTTTTAAAAAATTATTTATTTATTTATTTATTTGCACGCATTTGCATACGCCTGTGTACGTGCTAGGGTCTTGCCACTGCAAATGAAAGCCCATATGGCTTACATGGGTGGGGTGGGAATTGAACCCAGGCCCGTAGGCTTTACAAGGCAGCATTGTTAACCACTGAGTCATCTCTTCAGCCCCAAGCCTTAATTCATAACCACTCTATTACACTACTTGTGACATGACTTCTTGTTTCTTTTAGAGACAGAAAGAGAGAGAATGGACACACCAGGGCCTTCAGCCACTGCAAACAAACTCCAGACTTATGCGCCACCCGTGTGCATCCGGGTTACATGGGTACTGGGGAATCAAACCTGGGTTCTTAGGCTTCGCAAGCAAATGCCTTAACCTCTAAGCCATCTCTCCAGCCTGGGACATTGCTCCTTTTTTTTCTAAATCGTTTTTATTTATTTTATTATTTCTTATTTATTTTATTTTTTATTTTATTTTTTAATCATTTTTATTTATTTGTTTTTATTAGAGACAGAGGCACGGAGAGAGAGAGAGAGAATGGGCACACCAGGGCCTCCTGCCACTGGAAGAGAACTCCAGATAATATGCGCCACAATGTGCATATGGCTAACGTGGGACCTGGAGAATTGAACCTAGGTCCTTAGGCTTTGCAGGCAAGTGCATTAACTGCTAAGCCATTTCTCCAGCCCTTTTTAAGTATTTTTTAATCGTTTTACTTATTTATTTTTATTAGAAACAGAAGGATGAAGGGAAAGCCATCTCTTCAGCTCTTTGTAAGTGTGTTTTTGTTTTGTTTTTTTGAGGTAGGGTCTTGCTCTAGCCCAGGCTGACCTGGAATTCACTATGTAGTCTCAGGGTGGCCTCGAACTCACCGCGATCCTCCTACCTGTGCCTCCCAAGTGCTGGGATTAAAGGCGTGCGCCACCATGCCCGGCTTAAGTGTTTTTTTAATCGTTTTTATTTATTTATTTTTATTAGAAACGGAAGGACAGAGAGAGAATGGGGGGCATTGCTTCTTAATGGATTGTTTCATTTCCTGTGCTTAATGAGACCATGGAAAGCCCTGCTCAGAGAGCCCGAATTCCATTTCCTGTTATGTTTCTGCTCCTTTAGGAATCGATTCTCCCATCCGGTCCCTGCGGGAACCAGGGAGGTGCCCGGGCTCCCTGCGCCCAGCCGCAGGGCCGCACACGATGGTGGTTAAGTGTTTACCGCTTGGTGGATGAAGCTGGTTTGATGAAGAGACAGAAGGTCCCAGAGGCGGAGACAACGCTGAACACCGAGGTTTTCTGAGTCCAAGGTGGGCAACAGCGCCCCGCCTGGGCTTTGGCTGCCACCTGTGCCCACAGCTTCGCCACTCGGTGTGGAGAAGGGGACTCGGATCTTAGGTCTGGGCACTCCACCTTCCTGTGAGCTCACTGCACGAAACCCAGATGTAGTGGCCCATGCCTACCATCCCAGCGTTAGAGGCGCTGAGGCAGGAGGATCACAACCAGCCAACCTACTGTATAGTGAGATCCTGCCCCTACTCACCCAACCCCCTCCCCACAAACTAACTGGGGAGACAGGCCAAACAAATAGGTTTCTTTTTTGTGAAAACAAAGGGTGACAGAAAGGGCAAGCCCAGGTTTCCATTCCAGAAGAAGGGGTGGAAAGGAGGTGAGACAGAGGATGGGGAGGAGTGCTGTGGAGTACTGTCTTCTGAACACAAAAGGGCTATTGCGAGCTGGAGGGATGGCCTAGCGGTTAAGCGCTTGCCTGTGAAGCCTAAGGACCCCGGTTCGAGGCTCGATTCCCCAGGACCCACATTAGGCAGATGCACAAGGGGGCGCACGCGTCTGGAGTTCGTTTGCAGTGGCTGGAGGCCCTGGGGCACACCCATTCTCTCTCTGTATATATATCTGCCTCTTTCTCTCTGTCTGTCGCTCTCAAATAAATTAAAATAAACAAAAAAAAATTTTTTAAGTGGCTGTTGCGTTCATGACCTCACAGCGGCAGCCATTGCCGGTACAGGGCCTCACAATACAGGACCCATCGGCATTCCATTGTAGATGACGGAAGAGGGCAAAGAAAATAAGTCATAAAGATAGAAGAGGAGCCCGTTGAAAAGAAGGAGGGGGCCAGTGGGATGGGGAAGAGGGACAAAGTGTAATGGGAGGTGATTATAATCAAAATACAATACTGCCAGACATGCAGACACACTCCTTTAATCCCAGAACTCAGGAGGCAGGAGGATCACTGTGAGTTCGAGGCCAGCCTAGTATTACAGAGTGAGTCCCAGGTCAGCATAGGCTAGAGACCCTCCTACCTCGAAAATAAAATATAACATGTACATGTATGAAAATTATCAATAGTTACCTAAGAGCCGGGAGTGGTGGCTCATGACTTTAATCACAGCACTTGGGAATCAGAGGTAGGAGGACTGCCATGAGTTTGAGGCCTCCCTGAGACTACATAATTCCAGGTCAGTTTAGGCTAGAACAAAACCCTACCTTAAAAACAAACAAACAAAAAAAAGTTACTTAAAAGCTGGGTGTGGTGGTGCACACCTTTATTCCCAGCACTCAGGAGGCAGAGATAGGAGGATCACTGTGAGTTGGCCACTCTGAGACTACATAGTGAATTCCAGGTCAGCCTGGGCTAGAGCAAGACCCTACCTTGAACCCCCCCCCCCAAAAAAAAAGAAGGAAGGGAGAGAGGGAGGGAGGGAGGGAAAAGAAATACATAGAAAGTTCCCATCCAGCCAGGCATGGTGGCGCACGCCTTTAATCCCAGCACTCGGGAGGCAGAGGTAGGAGGAGGATCGCCATGAGATCGTGGCCACCCTGTCACTACATAGTAAATTCCAGGTCAGCCTGGACTACAGTGAAACCCTGCCTCGAAAAACCAAAAAGAAAAAAAGTTCCCATCCAAAGATAAAGTGATGTGCAGGCAGTATGACGAATGCAGACCAAAGCCAACGAGGAACGGGCACCAACCATCTCTCTCCATTTTCCAATTTAACTTGCATTTCTCACTCTTCTTTTATCGTTGATTTTGTTTTGTGTTGTGATAGGACCCCACTTATGCTGGTCTAGAACTCACTCTGTAGACCAGGCTAGCCTCAAACCCCTAGCAATCCTCCTGCCTTAGTCTCCCAAGTGATGGGATTACAGGGATGAACCACCAAACCTGGCCCCTTCCCAGTGGTCCACCTGATAGAATGTTCTGTGGAGAGTAGAAGCAGGATGAATCCAGTCTCAGTATTTTCTTTTTGTTTGTTTGTTTGTTTTTGAGGTAGGGTCTCGCTCTAGCCCAGGCTGACTTGGAATATATTATGTAGTCTCAGGCTGGCCTCAAACTCAAGGCAATCCTAGTACCTCTGCCTCCCGAGTGCTGGGATTAAAGGCGTGCGCCACCACGCCCCACCAGTCTTAGTATTTTAACTTCAACGCAAACGAAGGGGTCAGAAACAAAGAGCCGTCTTCCCAGGCCACACTGGGAGCTGGAGGTAGAGTTGGGTCCTCCAGTTTCACAGTAGAAAGTTCTTGGTTGAGCCGGGGGTGGTGGTACCTTTAATCCCAGCTCTCAGGAGGCCAAGATGGGAGGATCAGCATGAGTTTGAGGCCACCATGAGACTACACAGTGATTCCAGGTCAACCTGGGCTAGAGCAAGACCCTACTTCAAAAAAAAACAAAAAAAGAAAGGAAGGAAAAGACAACAAGTAATAAGCAAAACAACATTAAAAAATAAAATAATGGCTGGAGGGATGGCTTAGCGGTTAAGGCATTTGCCTGCAAAGTCAATTCCCAGGTTCGATTCCCCAGGACTCATGTAAGCCAGATGCACAAGGGAGTGCACGCGTCTGGAGTTTGTCTGCAGTGGCTGGAGACCCTCGTGTGCCCATTCTCTCTCTCTTTCTCTCCCCCTCATTCTCTGTCAAATAAATAAATAAAATTAAAAATAAAATAAAATAAAACATTTAAAAATAAGCGAATAAATAAAGGGCTGGAGAGATGGCTTAGCGATTAAGGCACTTGCCTACAAAGCCTAACAACCCAGGTTCGATTCCTCAGAACCCACATGGCAGCGCACGCATCTGGAGTTTCTTGTCTGCAGTGGCTAGAGACCTTGGAGTGCCCATTAGGCCTACCTAACTAGAGCAGTGGATGGCTAAAACAAGCAAAACTCCAAGGACATGAAAAGAAAAAATGCTTCACTGTTTCCATAAAAATAAAACGTTTGTTCTGTAGAAGCCTTTTTCATTTAACTAAGAATTGTAACTATCTTTTTGCTACAATCTTCTAGGACAACTTGATTTCTCTCAGCTTTCCCATGCAGGAGATCAAGGACGTGCTGTGAGCTATCTTCTCTTCTTTTCTTTTTTCTTTTTCTATTTTTTGAGGTAGGGTCTCCTGTAGCCTAGCCTGACCCAGCATTCACTATGTAGTCTCAGGGTGGCCTGGAACTCGCAGCGATCCTCCTACCTCTGCTGGGATTAAAAGCACAAGCATGCGCCACCACGCTCAAACTAGTCTTTCTTGTCATAGTCTCAGCTTTGTGTATGAACCATTTTCTCAAGCACCTTATCTAGGATATAGGAAGAGTTCAATTTTGAAAAAAAGGTTTCATTGTGTTGTTGTTGTTTTGCTTTTTCAAAGTAGGGTCTCCCTCTAGCCCAGGCTGAACTAGAATTCACTACGTAGTCTCAGAGTAGCCTTGAACTCAGCAATCCTCCCACCTCAGACTCCTGAGTACTGGGATTATTTTTTTTATTAATATTTTTGTTTGTTTATTTATTTATTTGAGAGCGACAGAGAGAAGGAGGCAGAGAGAGAGAGAGAGAGAGAGAATGGGCACCCCAGAGCCTCCAGACTTGTGCATCTGGCTTGTGGTTTCTGGGAAATCAATCCTGGGTCCTTTGGCTTTGCAGGCAAGTGCCTTAACCACTGAGCCATCTGTCCAGCCCCAAAGTAGGTTTGCTTTTTCTTTCTTTTCTTTTTTTTTTTTCGAGGTAGGGTCTCACTGTAGCCTGGGCTGACCTGGAATTCACTATGTAGTCTCAAGGTGGCCTCAAACTCACAGCGATCCTCCTACTTTTGCCTCCCGAGTGCTGGGATTAAAGGCATGGGCCACCACGCCCAGCCCAAAAGTAGTTTTCCTAACCAAAAATGAGAGTAATATGAACCGAAGGTGATAAGCATATTCATTTACAAACCTTTTTTTTTTTCATTTACAACAGGCAATACCTCTCCCTTTAGCCAAAGACCAATGGAAGCTTCCCTCCAGGGTCTATGACTTTGCAAGCCACAGGCTTCTGATTTGGTTCTCAGTACCAGGCATGAATTCCCCACCCCCCACTGAGCAGTGCTCATATCCAACCAGAGAGCACTTGCTTACCCCATAACTTATGCACTACTATTAGACCGGTGTGTGCTTCTTGCCTGGCTGTTAGATTTTGTAGCTTGTAGGATCCACTGCTTGTTCGCACTGTGAATGGCTTTTGGTAGCTGATATATACAGATAATTCTTTTTATTTATTTATTTATTTTTGTTTTTTCGAGGTAGGGTCTCACTCTAGCTCAGGCTGACCTGGAATTCATCTGTATTCTCAGGGTGGCCTTGAACTCACAGCGATCCTCCTACCTCTGCCTCCCGAGTGCTGGGATTAAAGGCATGCGCCACCACGCCCGGCAAGATAATTCTTATTGTAAAGTCTTTGGATTCTGAAGACCTGTGCTTGAGTCTCCAGCTCGGGGGTTGCAGGCTATTGTGTCTGTGGATGGATCATCAAGCCTCTTTTTCTAACCTCTATTCATTTATTCTTTTTGAGGGGGGAGGGTTCAAGGTAGGGTCTCACTATAGCCCAAGCTGACTTAGAACTCACTCTGTAGTCCCAGGTTGGCCTGGAATGCACAGAGACTCTCCAGAATAAAGGTGTGCACCACCACACACAGCTACTCTTTCTTTCTTTCTTTCTTTCTTTCTTTCTTTCTTTCTTTCTTTCTTTCTTTCTTTCTTTCTTTTTTAGTGAGAGACATACAGTGAAAGAGGAGGAGACAGAGGAGGGTGGAGAGAATGGGCACCAGGCCAAGGCCTTTCGGCCACTGTGAACAAACTCCAGATGCGTGCGCCGCCTTGTGATGCATGTGTGACATCATCTGCTTAAGTCACTGTGCGTCTGGCTACGTGGGACCTGGAGATTCAAGCATGCGTTCTTGGGCTTCACAGGCTAGCGACTTAACTGCTAAGCCATCTCTCCAGCCCTGGCTATTTTTTTATTTCATTCATCACATATGCACTATTTGAAGTGGCCGGCCCCATGCTGGGGGTGCTATGCACATGCCCTGATCTTCCTATGGGGTAGTGCACGGTGACGCAGGGGAGACAGAGGTAGCAGATGTCCCCTCCTGGGACAGGAAGAACTAAAAGGTACAACAGGAAACTCGGTGTATCTTAAAGTCAGCCAGACAGGCGTTCAACTCCTGGCTCCATTGAAGACTATTTTTTTCCCCCCCAAGACAGGGTCTCACTCTAGCCCAAGCTAACCTGGAATTCACTATGTTCACTATGTAGTCTCAGGCTGTTCTCGACCTCACACTGATCTTCCTACCTCTGCCTTTCGAGTGCTGGAATTAAAAACGTGTGCCACCACGCCCAGCAGAGAGAGAATGGGAGAACCAGGGCCTAGTCTAGGCACTGAAACCAATTCCAGAAGTATGTGCCACTTTGTGCATCTGGCTTTAAGTGGGGTGCTGGGGAATCAAATTCGGGTTGTTAGGCTCTACAAGCGAGCACCTCAACCACTGAGCCATCTCTCCAGCCTGACGTCTTTTTTTTTTTTTTTTTTTTTTTTAGGTAGGTCTATGTCCAGAATGAATGATACCTAAATCTCCTTTTCCTACAATAAGGAAAGGAGGTCTGGGGAGAGGGCTCGGCAGTTAAAGGTGCTTGCTTACAAAGCCTGGCGGCCTGGGTTCCATTCCCCAGTACCCACGTATACTAAGTGGCACATGCATCTAGAGTTCATTTACAGCAGCTAAAGGCCCTTATGTGCCCATACTCTCTCTTGCTCTCTCCCTCTCTCCCTCTCTCCTTCTCCACCTCCATGACAGTTTGAATGTGTGGTCCCACGGACCCAGGCTTTCAACTTGAGCCTCCGGTGGGCAGGCAGAGCCCTGCTGGGGAAGAGGTATGTCCCTGGGGACAGATCTTAAGTCGACCCCTAAGGTGTGTGGAGAATACTTTGAATTCTGGCTGCTCCTCGGCTCTGGCGGGTTTGCGGTGCTGGCTGCATGCGGTGTCTCTCTGCTTGGGCCTCTGGAAGTGAGCCAGATTCTTCCACCGTTGATAGCGTTTCCCTTTCACTCCCATAAACTGCTTCTGTTCGGATGTTTGCCCAGCAATGTTAAAGGTAACAGCAGCACTCTCAAATAAATAAACGAAAGGGGCTGGAGGGATGGCTTAGCGGTTAAGGCGTTTGACTGCAAAGGACCCAGGTTCGATTCCCCAGGACCCACGTTAGCCAGATGCACAAGGGGACGCACGCATCTAGAGTTTGTTTGCAGTGGCTGGAGGCCCTAGCGCGCCTATTCTCTCTCCCTCTCTCCCTCTCTCTCTCTCTCTCTCTCTCCTCTGTAATAATGTAATAATGAAAGAAAATGGGGAGCCGGGCGTGGTGGCACACGCCTTTAATCCCAGCACTCGGAGGCAGAGGTAGGAGGATCGCCGTGAGTTCGAGGCCACCCTGAGACTCCATAGTGAATTCCAGGTCAGCCTGGGCTAGATTGAGACCCTATCTGGAAAAAAAAAGAAAAGAAAATGGGGTTGGAGAGATTGCTTTGTGGTTAAGGCGCTTGCTTGCAAAGCCTAACGGCCCAGGTTTGATTCCCCAGTACTACATAAAGCCACAAAATGGCATATGCACCCGCTGAGTTCATTTACAGTGGCTAGATTCCCTGGCACACCCTATTTTCTGTGTCTTTCTTTCTCTCTCTCTGACTCTGTCTCTCTCTCTCTCTCTGCTTGCAAATAACTTTAAAAAAAAAAAAAAAAAAGAGTTCAAGATCTGGCCTGAATTCAAGTCCCCAGCACCCACATAAAGCCAGAGGCAAAATGGCACATTCTCCTATAATCCCAACGTGCCTGTGGCAATGGGAGAATCTGGACGCCCACAAGTAGCAGAGGCAAGGGAGACCCAGTCTCCATACCTGGTCTCATCTCTGTAGCCCCAGGAATGGGATCTTTTCTTCCCCCTAATATCATTCCAAAAGAAAACAGTAAGAAAGTTTCTCAGTGAAGGAAGACGCTATTAGTCACTCAGAGGTGGGAGTCTGTTGACTGTTTGTTTGTTTTGTTTTTGTTGTTGTTGTTTTGGTTTTCCAAGGTAGGGTCTCACTCTGGTCCAGGCTGACCTGGAATTCACTGTGTACTCTCAGGCTGGCCTCAGACTCCTAGCTCCGCCTCCCGAGAGCTGGGATTAAAGTCTCACACCACCACGCCTGGTTTTGTTTTGTTTTTGTGATACTGTGGATGAAACCCAAGGTTTTAAGCATGCCAAGCAGGCACTCTTCCCCCAGCCCTTTGGTTTATTTTCATTTCATTTAATTATTTTTAGCAGGATAGAACTTCTTCAGAAATACTCTGTGGGTCCAACATAAGAGAATATTCCCAAGAAGGGAGTTTTTGTGGCCATTTACAGCTACAGCAGGCCCTGGGGAGAAATAATACTTGCTGTGAATTGTGAAGCTGATTTTATTCTACCTTATTCCTTCCTGAGAAAGGGCCAGGCAGATTTGAACAGCCCAAGCTATACTGGGCATGGTGGTGCACCCTTGCAATTCAGCACTTGGGAGACAGAGGCAAGAGGACCATCACAAGTTCAAGGCCAACCTGGACAACATAGTGAGACTCCACTGAAAAAGCAACAGAGGGGCTGAAGAGATGGCTTAGTGGTTAAGCTCTGCCCTGTGAAGCCTAAGGACCCCAGCTCGAGGCTCGAATCTCCAGTACCCACATAAATTAGATGCACAAAGCGGCACATGCATCTGGAGTTTGTTTGCAGTGGCTGGAGGCCCTGGTGCACCCATTCTCTTTATATATCTTTCTCTGTCTCTCTCAAATAAATAAATACACAGAGCCAGGAGTGGTGGTGGCCCACGCCTTTAGTCCCAACACTTGGGAGGTAGAGGTAGGAGGAAGATCGCCATGAATTTGAAATAGTGAATTACATGTCAGCCTGGGCTAGAGTGAGACCCTACCTCAGAAAAAAAAAAAAAAAAAAAAAAAAAAGTTTGTAGGCTAGAGATGGCTCAGCAGTTAAGGCGCTTGCCTGCAAAGCCTAAAGGCTAACAACCCAAGTTCAATTCCCCTGTACCCATGTAAAGCTCACACATCTGGAGTGCACCCATTCTCCACCCCCTCCTCTCTCTCTCTCTCTCTGCTTGCAAATACATAAATAAGAATATTTTATAACATCTGCTGCTGTCTGGCTAAATGTATATACTATGCTCACCAAACTGCCCAGTAAGCAGAGGAAGAGGTGGTGGAACTGAGCTGATAACCTCCTCCATGTAGACCAGCTGACAGAAAGCTGGAAGAAGCCATTCTGCATGCAGTTCAATGGGAGAGAGAGAAATCATCAGTGAAGATACTCAACAGTGGACACTGCAAGCCTTATATTTGGCCAGCCAGGCCAAATGAGCCAACTGGTGCAATAGTGGCACGTCTGTCATGGTGGGAACGAACTGCCCTCTAATTGGACCAGAGGCCCGCTCCATGGGAGGAAATACACCCCTGATACTGAAAACTTAAAATAGGGGTAGTCATGAGCCCTAGGGGTGTAGCGTCTGCTACTGCCTGGCTAAATGCTTATCAAACTGCCCAGTACGCACTTCTCTTAATGTTCATACCCTTATATTAATGCTACTCTCACTTTTGGTAGAGAATCTTCTCTTTTCAGATGACAGTGACCTTGGGACGACTCAGAAGGCACAATGGTGCTGGAAATAAGTGACTGGAGTGCTCAGCACTGCAATATCTCTATCACACCTTCCAAGGCTCAGGGTCTAATGTGGAAGAGGTGGCAGAAAGAACGTAAGAGCCAAAGGAAGGGTAGGACTCCTTACAACGTGCTCCCCCCAGACACAAAATGGCCTGGATATCCATGACCTCACAGTGCCTGACACTACCTACACAAGACCATCCTAAGAGGAGGAAAAGATCATGACATCAAAATACAAGAGAGACTGATTGAGATGGGGAGGGGATATGATGGAGAATGGAGTTTCAAATGGGAAAGTGGAGGAAGGGAGGGTATTACCATGGGATATTTTTTATAATCATGGAAGTTGTTAATAAAAATTTGGGGGGAAAAAAAGCTTGAAAAGAAAAAAAAATAATATTAAAAAAATGGTTTGGGAGCCAGGCATGGTGGCGCACGCCTTTAATCCCAGCACTCGAAAGGCAGAGGTACGTGGATCGTCGTGAGTTCGAGGCCACCCTGAGACTCCATAGTGAATTCCAGGTCAGCCTGGGCTAGAGTGAGACCATAGCTCGGAAAAAAAATAAATAAATAATGTTCGTGCCAACTTCCCTTTTAGAAGAGGGTAGAGAGTGCGGGCATCTTGCAGCCTGAGCTCACGGGTGTGATGTTCCTATGCGCATTCAAATAAAGGACAAGTAGCCCCGCCCCCAGGAAGGAGAACTCTGTTACTAGAATCCCAGCGAGGCAGTCCCAGGTAGGGATAGTTGAGCAGCATGGGACACTGCCTAGCTTGGGCAGCAAAAACAACCCCTTTCCTCACAGTGCACTTGAGCAACTAGGACCCCCACCTGCTCCAGTTGCACATACACACCCTCCTAACAATGACTAAGGGTTCTCCCCACCCCCACCAGCCATGACTATTTGTGATCCGTTTCTACTCAAATATTCTTGGATGTATCCACGATTGAAACAGCAAGCGTCCGTCTGGCCTAAACTGGTTATGGGTACATATTCAATAACACAAACTGTATCCCCTAGGTAAAGTTTTAGGAAGAATACCCTATTTGCTGTTTTAAGCCTATGTGTGACTGGGTGTGCACACAGTTAAAATCAGATGCTTTGGGCTCAGGAGATGGCTCAGCGGTTAAAGGCACTTGCTTGCAAAACCTGATGACCTAGGTTCGATTCCCCAGGACCCATGTAAAGCTAGATGCACAAAGTGGAGTATGTGTCCGAGTTTGTTTGCAGCAGCAAGAGGCCCTGCAGCACTCATTCTCTCTCTTTCTCCCTCTCCCTCCATCTCTCTCAAATAAATAAGTAACTATTAAAAAACAAAACAAACAAACAAAAAAACACCACCAGGGCAATGCAAATTAAAACTACTTTGAGATTCCAGCTCACTCCTATCAGAATGGCTACCATCATGAAAACAAATGACCACAAATGCTAGCAAGGATGCAGAAAAAGAGGAACCCTTTCTACACTGTTGGTGGGAATGTAATCTGCTCTAGCCATTGTGGAAATCAGTGTGGAGGTTCCTGAGACAGCTAAAAATAGATTTACCATATGACGCAGCTATACCACTCCTAGGCATAAATCCTAACAACTCATCTCACTACCTTAGAGATACTTGCTCAACCATGTTTATTGCCGCTCTATTCGCAATAGCTGGGAAATGGAACCAGCCTAGATGTCCCTCAACTGATGAGTGAATAATGAAGATGTGGCACATTTATACAGTGGAGTTTTACTCAGCAGTAAAGAAAAATGGAATTATTAAATTTGCAAGAAAATGGATAGGTCTGGAAAGGATTATATTTAGTGAGGTAACCCAGGCCCAGAAACCCAAATATCACATGTTCTCTCTCATATGTGGATCCTAGTGACAAATGATTGGACATCTATGTGAGTTGGAATAAAACTCAGTAGCAGAGGCCAGTAAGATAGAAAGGGAAGGAAGGGGGACTCAATAGGATGGTATTATATATATGTAAGTAGAAGGACAGATTAATGGGGTGAAAAGGCCTAAGTGAGGTCAGAGGAAGAGATTGAGTAAAGGAAAGGTAGAGGGAGGGTTAATCAAAATCAAAGATGAGGAGTGAGACCCTACCGTGAAAAAAACTAAAAAAAAAAAAAAAAAAAAAATCAAAGATGATAAGTCATATGGAAACCTACTTTTTTGAACAATGGAACACCCAGAAGCCATAGATTGTTACTATAAAATTTTCAGTGTCAGGGATGAGGTCCCTGATGCACCCAAAACATTATAGGTCATTGCCAAGGCCCTTGGTTTCCCAACAGGAATAGATGGTAAGACCCCATTGCTGAAGACTCCACATGCTTGGGCTGCAAGGTCACTGAGAAATCCTGCTGGAGCTGAGCTGAAAAATCTCCTCCATGTAGACCAGGTGACAGAAAGCTGGAAAAAACCTATGCTGTATGAAGTTCCATGAGAGGGAGATCACCAGTGAAGATACCCAACAGTGGACACTGCAAGCCTTATATTTGTCCAGCCAGGCCAAATGAGCTAATGGGTGCAATAGAGGTATGTCTGTTATGGGGGAAACCAACCACCCTCTAATTGGTCTGGAGGCCCTCTCCATGGGAGGGAATACATCCCTGACACTGAAAACCTACAACAGGGGTAGTCATGAGCCCTAGGGGTGTAAGGTCTGCTGGTGTCTGGCTAAATGTATATACTATGCTCACCAAACTGCCCAGTAAACACTTCTCTTAATGTTCATGCCCATATATTAATGTTACTCTCACTTGTGGTTAGAGAAGCTTCTCTTTTCAGATGGCAGTGACCTTGGGATGACCCAGAAGGCACCATGGTGCTGGGAAGTGACAGAGGTGTGCTCAGCACTGAACCATCTCTATCACAGCTTTCAAGGCTCAGGGTCCATTGCAGAAGGGGTGGCAGAAAGAATGTAAGAGCAAAAGGAAGGGTAGGACTCCTTACAATGTGTTCCTCCAGACACAAAATGGCCTGGATATCCATGACCTCACAGTGCCTAACATTACCTACACAAGACCATCATAATAGGAGGAAAAGATGATGGCATCACAATAAAAGAGAGACGGATTGAGAAAGGTAAGGGGTATGATGGAGAGTGAAGTTGCAAAGGAGAAAGTGGGAGGAGGGAGGGAATTACTATGGGTTATTGTCTATAATTATGGAAGTTGTCAATAAAAAATAAATGAAGGCTAAAGAGGTGGGTTAGTGGATAAGGTCCCACGTAAGCCAGATGCACATGGTGGCACATGCATATGGAGTTCATTTGCAGTGGCTAGAGGCCCTGGTGCACCCATTCCTACCCCCACCTCTCTCTTTCCCTCTCTCTCTCTGTGCCTCTTTCCCTCCCTCGCTCTCAAATAAATAAAAATATTTAAAAAGTAATTAGTTAGTTAATTAATTAAAAATAACAATCCAGGGCTGTAGAGATGGCTTAGTGGTTAAGGAGCTTCCCTGCAAAGCCTAAGGACTAATGATTGACTCCCCAGATCCTACATAAGCCAGATGCACAAAGTGACGCATGCACAAGGTCACATATACATGTGCACAAGGTGGCACATGCGTCTGGAGTTCAATTACAGTGGCTGGAGGTCCTAGTGTGCCAATTCTCTCTCTCCCTCTCTCTCTCTCTCTCTCAAAAAAATAAATAAATAAATAAATAAAAGGCAATCTGATTCCAGGTATATAATGGAAAGGGACATGCACAGTAGAGAAAGCGTTGTATACAATCAAGCCTGTCAATCAAGAGAGCACCACCTAGGGCTGGAGAGATGGCTCAGCAGTTAAGGCACTTGCCTGCAAAGCCTAAGCTCTCATGTTACAATCTCCTGGTCCCACGTAGCCAGACACAGTGATGGAAGTGCTTAATATTACACATGTGCCACAAGGTGGTGGGCACATCTGGAGTTCGTTCACAGTGGCTGAAGGCCCTCGTGTGCCTATTTTCTCTCTGACGCATCTCTTTCTCTCTCTCTCTCACTCTTTTTTTGTTTTTTGTTTTTTGTTTTTTGTTTTTCTAGGTAGGGTCTCACTCTAGCCCAGGCTGACCTGGAATTCACTATGGAGTCGCAGGGTGGCCTCGAACTCACAGCGATCCTCCTACCTCTGCCTCCCGAGTGCTGGGATTAAAGGCATGTGCCACCATGCCCAGCACAAAATAAAAATAATTTAAAATAAGAGAGCACCACCCAAACAACGTCCCTAGTAAATGATTCTCCTCGAGGACTCCTTCAAAAGAAGCCCTGGGCAAAAGCCAGAGCCCGTGGAGACTCTCCCATTCTGGTGGCCTGCTGCCCCTCTCGGCACTGAAGTGTTACTTTACACTTAATTGACACTTTACTTCTCTGTATGACTTTTCCAATTCTTTCTTTCTTTCTCTTTGTTTTTCTTTTTTTTTTATTGTTTTGTTTGTTTATTTATTTATTTATTAGATACAGAGGGAGAGAGAGAGAGAATGGGCACACCAGGGCCTCCAGCCACTACAAACAAACTCCAGATGCATGCACCACAATGTGCAGCTAGCTAACGTGGGACCTGGAGAATCGAACCTGGGTCCTTAGGCTTCGTAGGCAAGTGCCTTAACGGCTAAGCCATCTCTCCAGCCCTTCTTTTTTTTTTTTTTTTTTTTTTTTTTTGGTTTTTCAAGGTAGAGTCTGGCTCTAGCCCAGGCTCACCTACAATTTATTATTTATTTTTTAATATTTTATTTTTATTTATTTATTTAGTAGAGACAGAGAGAGAACGAGACTGGGCACGCCAGGGCCTCTAGCCACTGCAAACCAACTCCAGATGCCTGTGCCACCTTGTGCATCTGGCTTACATGAGACCTGGGGAATCAAACCTGGGTTCTTAGGCTTCACAGGTAAGTGCCTTAACAGCTAAGCCATTCCTCCAGTCCTATTTTATTTATTTATTTGAGAGAGGGAGAGAGAGAGAGAGGAAGCGCACACACATACCAGGGCCTCTAGCTACTGTAGACGAACTCCAGATGCATGTGCCACCTTGTGTATCTGGTTTATGTGGACACTAGGGAATTGAACCTGGGTTCTTTGGCTTTGCCAGCAACTGCCTTAACCACTAAGCCATCTCTCCACCTTGATCTGGAATTTACTATGGCGTCTTAGGTTGGCCTTAAACTGATGGTGATCCTCCTACCTCTGCCTCCCAAGTGCTAGGGTTAAAGGCATATACCACTACTACCGGTCAGAAAAAAAAATATTTTTTTAATGTATTTGCAAGGAGAAAGAGAGAGAGACAGAGAGAGAATGGGTGTGCCAGGGCCTCTAGCCACTGCAAATAAACTCCAGATGTATGCACCACTTGGGCATCTGGCTTTCCATGGGTACTGGGAAATTGAACCTGGAGTTGCCAGGTACCGTAGGCAAGCACCTTAACCACTGAGCCATCTCTCCAGCCCCGTCTTTTCCAATTCTTTGAATAAGGTGCCAAGAACTGGAAACAGCATGTCAGAGGCCTAACTCTGGGGGTCCCGACCACCTGCTCTGATTAGCCAAACAGGAGACAAGTGGTGGAGAATGCTGGGCAGGAATCCATTCTCCGTGACTGGACACCTCTCCCCGCTCTCCCGTATGCTAGCAAGTCTTGGGCTACTCGGGGGAAGGAACAAGCTGGGGGCAGCCCCAGTATTATCTAGGGTCGGCCCTGCGGGCCTGCACTGATTCTGCAACTTGAGATAAGCTAGGGAGGCAATGACACAAAGAACCTTCCAGAGGAGCAACACTGGAGTTGGTTAGGACAATGACTGCCGCCTTAGCCTTAGGACAATGGCCAGGAACATCCTGTCCTGTACCTCTGCTGGCCTAGAACAGGACTTTGCAAGAGCTGTCACCTAACCATCTGCTGATTATGATATCCCCGCAAATCTTGAAAATGGCTTAGTCTGCGGGGCTGGGCTTGGTGGCGCACGCCTTTAATCCTGGCACTCGCGAGGCAGAGGTGGGAGGATCACCGTAAGTTCGAGGCCAGCCTGAGACTACATAGTGCATTCCAGATCAGCCTGGGCCAGAGTGAGACCCTACCTCGAAAAATAAAAATAAAATAAAAAAAGAAAGAAAGAAAATGTTTTAGTCACTCTTATCTGGGTGCCCACAGCCTTGAAGGAGGACAGTACCAAGCTTTAGAAGCACGGTCCTTAAATGACTAATTTCTGCATGCGCAGAACTGAGAGGGACTCTGACCCAACGTTTTTTGTTTTTTTTTTTTTTCAAATTTTTATTAACAACTTCCATGATTATAAAAAATATCCCAAGGTAATACCCTCCCTCCCCCCACTTTCCCCTTTGAAACTCCATTCTCCATCATATCCCCTCCCCCTCTCAATCAGTCTCTCTTTTATTTTGATGTCATGATCTTTTCCTCCTCTTATGATGGTCTTGTGTAGGTAGTGTCAGGCACTGTGAGGTCACGGATATTTTGTGTCTGGGGGGAGCACGTTGTAAGGAGTCCTACCCTTCCTTTGACTCTTACATTCTTTCCACCACCTCTTCCGCAATGGACCCTGAGTCTTGGAAGGTGTGATTGAGATACTGCAGTACTGAGCACTCCTGACCCAACGTTTAAAGTAGCCAAAGAGACAGATGCAAAACGGAGGCAGAGATAGTAAGCTCTCCCCCTGTGGCTGCCCGTAGCATGGCTCAAGTACAGGGGAAGGGTCGGTGCCTTCAGCAAAAGCACTCCGGGGCCCAGAAAGCTTGGCCAGGCGGATTCCCGAGGGAACAGAAGCTGCTCCCTGAACCAGCTCATCCTAGTGTTAGCAGTGAGGGGCTCCACACTGACCCCTCCGCAGCCCGCAGCACGCAGCCCGCAGTCCCTCTGGCCTCTTAGGGACCTCACCTCAGGCTAAACCCAGGATATGTGGTTTCAACATTGGAAAGAATTCTGCCTGCCTGCCTTCCTTCCTTCCTTCCTTCCTTCCTTCCTTCCTTCCTTCCTTCCTTTCCCTTCCCCTTCCCCTTCCTTCCTTCTTCCCTTCCTTTCTTCTTTCTTTCCTCCTGCCACTGCTAAAAATAAAAAGAAGGAAAAAAAATTTTAAAGGAATTCTGGGCTGAGTAGATATGAAGCAGAGTTGAAAATTGTATTAACTTTTTGAAAAATATTTATACATATATATATTTTTTTTTTAATTAGTGTGTCTAAGCCGGGCGTGTTGGCACACACCTTTAATCCCAGCACTGGGAGGCAGAGTAGGAGGATCGCCATGACTTTGGGGCCACCCTGAGACTAAGTGAATTCCAGGTCAGCCTGGGCTAGAGTGAGACCCTACCTAAAAAAAAAAAAAAAAAAAAAAAAATCATGCATGGTGGCACACGCCTTTAATCCCAGCACTTGGGAGGCAGAGGTAGGAGGATCGCTGTGAGTTCAAGGCCACCCTGATTGTAGAGTGAGTTCCAGGTCAGTCTGGGATAAAGTAAGACCCTACCTAGAAAAAAAACAAAAACAAACAAGCAAAAAAAAAAAAATTTTTTTTAATTAAATTAAAATAAATAAAAAAAAAAAGAAGAAAGAAAAGAAAGAAATGAACTTACAAAGGAACTCTGATGGCCCCAGAATGAGTAAGGATCTTATATCCCTGTTTCCTCTTCCAACAGTATTCTTCCCACCAGGACTTGAATGGAAACCTGACCTTCACTGTAACAGAGATCAGAGACTGTGGCACAACCCATGGCCCATGTCCCCTCACATGCCAGGGAAAGGCCTGTCAACCTGTAATAAGGTTTTATTATTTATATTTATTATTATTATTATTATTATATTTATTATTTTTCTTTCTTTTTGGAAAAATATTTAAATAATTAACTAATTTATTTGAGAGAGAGAAAGAGAGAGAGAGAGAATGGGTGCACCAAGGCTTCTAGCCACTGCAAATGAACTCTAGACACACACACATGATGTGGCTTACATGGGTACTGACTGGGGAATTGAACCAGGATCCTCAGGCTGCTCAGACAAGCACCATCACTCCATCCCTATTTTCTTCCTCTCTTTCTTTTTAAAATTTTATTTATTTATTTGTTTGTGAGAGGGAGAGAGCCTATGTGAGAGAGAGAGAGAGAGGGATAAAGAATGTGCACGTCAGGGCTTCTAGCCACTGCAAACGAACTCCAGATGCATGTACCACCTTGTGTATCTGGCTTACATGGGTCCTGGGGAATTGAACCAAGGTCCTTTGGCTTTGCAGGCAAGCGCCTTAACTGCTAAGCCATCTCTCCAGCCCATCTTCCTCTGTTTCTTTCTTCCTTCCTTCATGTCTTTGAGAGAGAGAGAGAGAGAGAAACAGAGAGAATGAGTGGGTGTACCAGGACCTCTAGCAAATAAACTTCAGATGCATGCACCACCTTGTGCATCTGGCTTTACACAGGTACTGGAGGCTCAAACATGGGTCCTTGGGCTTTGCAGACAAGCATCTTAACCACTAAGCCATCTCTCAAGCCCTATTATCATCTCTTGCAGTCAGGTTCACGTTGCTGGCAGAAATCACCTGACCAAGAGTAGCTTTTGGGAAAAAAGGATTTATTTTGGCTTACAGACTTGAGGGGAAGCTCCATGATGGCAGGGGAAAACAATGGCATGAGCAGAGGGTGGACATCACCCCCTGGCCAACATCAGGTGGACAATAGTAACAGGAGGGTGTGCTAAACACTGGCAAGGGGACACTGGCTATACCACCCATAAGCCCCCAACAATACACCACCACCAGTAGGCGTTAATTCCCAAATCTCCATCAGCTGGCAACCTAGCATTCAGAACACCTAAGACTATAGGGGACACCTGAATCAAACCACCACATTCCGCCCCTGGCCCCCATAAACTGATAACCATACATGATGTAAAATGCAATGCATTCACCCAACTTTAAAAGTCCCCATAGTTTTTTATCAATTCCAATGATGTTCATACACCCCCATGGTCCAAGATCTTTGAACTAAGCCATGATATTAAAAAAAAAAAAAAACAACCCAAAACCCATAATGCCACAGAATAAACATTTATACTACAAAAGATGGCACAGGGCATAGCAAAGAAATAGTCAACCAATACAAAATTTAAACAGGGCAAACATCAAACTCTGTAGCTTCAAGTCCAACAACTCTAGTTAGTGACAAATCTCCCAGTCTGATAACTCTAACCAGCAATAAGTCTCTGGAGTTCCAATTCCGCCCCTCCAGCTAGGCTACTCACAGTCCTGGAAAAGTTCATTGGGGCCGGCAGCTCTCCTTGGCAGCCATCTCGTGGTCCTGGCATCTCCACTGGGTCTCCACTGCAATCCACAGTCCATCCTCATGGCTCCATCAGGTCTCCATGCAGGCATCCAGCAAACCTGCTTCACACTGCCCATGGCCATTTCCAAAACACAAAACTGTGCGACAAATTCAATGACCCTCTCTTTCCTTCATTTCTATACTTCATAATACCTAGTGGGGTGCCAATTTGTTAATCCAGGGGGGAATAAACAGACTTTGAAGAGCAGGACACTCTGAGCATTCAGGCCCCTTCAAAAGAGTCTACATTCTTCCTGTTGTCCCCAGTGCAGGTCAGCTGGCCAGGTCTCAATGGTTGTAATCCCTCATATAATTGCAGCTGAATGGGCAGCAGTTTCATCCCAAAGATTTCTTTCTATGACATGTCCCTCAGCACACACCAGTCCATTTCTACACACTGCAACCCTGCACAAGTTCACAGGACATGGGTATAACAGCAAGCCTCTCACACAAACTGCTTCCTGCCCAGTTAAGACAAAGCTCATTTTCACCCTCATAAGCCAAATCTCACAGTCCACAATTCTTACTGAATTCTGGTCTTGCAACTCTGACCAGAATAGTCCATCAAGCTGTCCTTACAGCACTGAAAGTTGTCTCTTAGGCCAAGGTGTCAAATCCTTCCACATTCCTCTTGAAAATCAGCTCCAAAAGGCCAAAGCCACACAGTCAGGTGTCTAGCAGCAAATGACCCCATTCTTGGTACCAACATTAGTGTTGCAGTCAGGTTCACATTGCTGGCAGGAATCACCCGACCAAGAGTAGCTTTGGGGAAAAAAAAGGATTTATTTTGGCTTATAGACTCAAGGACAAGCTCCATGATGGCAGGGGAAAATGATGGCATGAGCAGAGGGTTGACATCACCTCCTGGCCAATATCAGGTGGTCAATAGCAACAGGAGAATGTGCCAAACACTGACATGGGGAAACTGGCTATAACACCCATAAGCCCACCCCCAACAATGCTCCACCTCCAGGAGGCTTTAATTTCCAATTGCCATCAGCTGGGGAACCTAGCGTCCAGAACACCTAAGTTTATGGGGGACACCTGAATCAAACCACCACATCATCATTATTATTACTGTATGGTACGATGTGCGTTTGTGTGTGCTATATGCATGTATGCGTGCAGATAACAGAAGAGAACATTGGTGTCTTCCTCTACTATTCGTCTATGATACTTCCTTGAGACAGTCTATCACTCAACCTGCAGCTGTGATTTTTCTCCCTTCAGAATGACTAGTAAACCTCAGCAATCCTGCTGTCTCTACACACACACACACACACACACACACACACCCCAACATTGGGTCACAAGCATAGGTAGTCACTGTTATGCCCAGTTCTCGGCATCCCCAGTGACCACCAAGGAGAACCAAACACGTATGCAAGGGCAAGGAGCTTTATTTCGGGCTTAAGCTCGGTCTCTTGACTTCACCAACGCAGTGGATCCGTACAAGAGCCCCGAATAGTGGGAGGGTAGGGTTTTTATAGGGATTTGAACATAGAAGAAGGGGTGGGTACATGATTGGTTGATTTAAACAGTGTACTCTTCTGGTTGGTTTAGGATTTTGGCGGGCAAAGTTGGTGGGCTGCGGCTAGGGGAATTGAGCTTATTTTATGACTTCAGGAATGTATGGCATAGTCAGTTTCCAGTAACTGTTAAACTCACCCTTACCAGAGATCTTGCCAGGAAACAGAAACTTAGGCCTACTGAGGACTCTGAAGCCTGTCATGGCGTCTATCTGGTTCCCGAGTCCTTCAATCACACTCAGCTTACTGGGGAATCGAACCAAGGTCCTGAGGCTTTGCAGGCAAGCACCTTAACCACTAAGCAATCTCTTCAGCCCCAGCCCCAATTTCTTTTTTTAAGGTTTTTTTTTTGTTCATTTTTATTTATTTATTTGAGAGCGACAGACAGAGAAAGAGGCAGAGAGAGAGAGAGAAATGGGCACACCAGGGCCTCCAGCCACTGCAAACGAACTCCAGACGCGTGCGCCCCCTTGTGCATCTGGCGAACGTGGGTCCTGGGAAGTCGAGCCTCGAACCGGGGTCCTTAGTCTTCACAGGCAAGTGCTTAGCTGCTAAGCCGTCTCTCCAGCCCCCAGCCCCAATTTCTTTGAAATAAGGGGAAACTGAGGCAGTGGGTTTCTGGACCTAACATCCAATAACAGCACTGTACATGAAGGTCAGCCTCTAGGACGTTTAGCAGGGTGGAGAAGGGAGAGCAGTGGATCGGCAAGGTGAGATAGAAAGTTCTAGTACAGACAGTGACAAACCGTTCTGACCTGCTCACCAGGGCACAGAGGTTGTTTTCTGCAAAACAATAGCTGGGTTTGGGGGAAGTGTAATGAAATAACTTGTCACTTACACCATAGCAGGAAACAGCAGGCACTGGGGACCGTCAACAAACTGCCACCTCTGGAGGCGAGTACAAGGAAACGTCTAGTATTATTTATGGACTTTGATATCGGAAACCTAGTCCTAAACCCTAGTAAGGGAATTACTACTGTTACTTGGCTACATAGATATATCATGCCCACCCAAGTGCCCTCTAAATACTTGTGTTTATGCCCATATATTAATGCTGCTCTCACCGTTGGTTTCGGAAGTTTGTCTTTTCAGATGGTGATGATCACTGGGAGACTCAAAACTCATCAAAGTGTTGGGAAGAAATGACAGTTGAGTGTTCCACACTCAATGAGACATATCCATCCAATGGCTCAGGGACCATGGGGGAAGAGGTGGCAGAAAGCATGTAACAGCAGGGCTGGAGAGACGGCTTAGCGGTTAAGCGCTTGCCTGCGAAGCCTAAGGACCCCAGTTCGGGGCTCTATTCCCCAGGACCCTACGTTAGCCAGATGCACAAGGGGGCGCACGGGTCTGGAGTTCGTTTGCAGTGGCTGGAGGCCCTGGCGTGCCCATTCTCTCTCTCTCTCTCTCTCTCTTCTCTCTCTGTCGCTCTCAAATAAATAAAAATAAACAAAAGAACTTAAAAAGAATAATGTAACAGGTAACATCCAAAGGATGGAGGGAGAGCTTTGGAATGCTATCTCCTAGTCACAAGTGGTCATTGATGGCTTAGCAGTTAAGGCACTTGCCTGCAAAGCCTAAAGACCCAAGTTTAATTCCCCAGTACCCACATAAACCAGATATGCAAGGGGCCGCATGCATGTAATCCTAATTATTTTATTTAAAATCATTTCTCTGGACTGGGGAGATACCTCAGTTGCTAAATGCTTGCCTTGCAAGCATGAGGACTTGACTTCGACACCCAGAACCCATGTATCAAAAAAACAGCCATGGGCCGGGCATGGTGGCACACACCTTTACTCATAGCACTCCAGAAGCAGTGGTAAGAGAATCACTGTGAGTTTGAGGCCACCCTGAGACTACATAGTGAATTCCAGGTCAGCCTGGGCTAGAGTGAGACCCTATTTCAAAAACAAACAAACAAACAAAAACCAACCATGGAGCCGGGCATAGTGGCACACACTTTTAATCTCAGTACTCTGGAGGCAGAGGTAGGAGTATCACCATGAGTTTGAAGCCACCCTTAGACTATAGAGTGAATTCCAGGTCAGCTAGAGTGAGACCCTACCTCGAAAAGACAACCCCCCCACTACCAAAAAAAAAAAAAAAAGGCACTAGAGAGATGGCTTAGCAGTTAAGATACTTACCTGCAAAACCTAACAACCCGAGTTTGGTTCCCTAGTACCCACGTAAAGCCATTTGCACAAAATGACGCATGCATCTGGAGCTCATTTGTAGTGGCTGGGGGCCCTGTCTCTGTCTCTTTTTATGTCTGTCTCTCTCTGCTTCCAAGTAAATAAATAGAAATATTTAAAAAAATTTTAAAAAAAAACATGCAGGGCGGTGCGTGCCTTTAATCCCTGCACTTAGGAGGCTGAATTAGGAGGATCACTGTGAGTTCAAGGCCAGCCTGAAAGCACATAGTGAACTCCAGGTCAACTTGTCCTTCCCCTAGAGAGAGACAAACAAAACAAAATAAAAAAAATTAAGCCCAAAGGAGAAGATGGGAGTTCGTGGAAGACAGCAGCAGCAAGCCTTGAGCCCTGAGCGGCTCTGCAAGGACTCAAGGTCAGGTAGGACTTTGCCCGAGTGCTGGGCAGGGAGTGGCCGGAGGCTGGCCTGTTTTTGCTGCACGGTATGCAGCGGACCAGACCCTGCCCTCTCATCACAGGACCAGAAAACAGCACCCTGTCACCTGACTTCCTGGTGACTTCCCCACCCCGCCTCGCCTGAGAAGATGACAGGTGAGCACCTGAGATAGGAGGTGGGGCGGCGGAGGGTGTGGAAATGAACCAGATGGGGCTGGGGCAGCTCTGGGCCTTGAAAATCCGCAGTGGGAAAACTGGAAAATCTTGTTTTTAGCACCACAGTCCTCGATGCTTCTGTTTCTCTAAGCTTCTGAGGAATGTATAAACCTTCTGAGTTTCGTCCACCAAAATGAATGAGCAGGGGCTGGGGAGATGGCTCAGCGATTAAAGACACTTGCTCGCAAAGCATGATGACCTGGGTTCTATTTTCCCGGTACCCATTTAAAGCCAGACGCACAAAGTGGTGTATGTGCCTGGAGTTCGTTTGCAGTGGCTAGAGGCCCTGGTGTGCCCATTTTCTCTCTCTGTCTCCCCCTGCAAATAAATAAAGAAAAATACTTTTTAAAAAATGATTAAGGGGAAAGCCGGGCGTGGTGGCGCATGCCTTTAATCCCAGTACTCGGGAGGCAGAGGTAGGGGGATCGCCGTGAGTTCAAGGCTACCCTGAGACTCCATAGTGAATTCCAGGTCAGCCTGGGCTAGAGTGAGACCCTACCTCGAAAAACCAAATAAATAAATAAATAAATAAATAAAATGACTAAGGGGGTTGGAGAGATGGCTTAGCAGATAAGGCACTTGCCTGCGAAGCCTAAGGACCCAGGTTCGATTCTCCAGGTCCCAAGTAAGCCAGATGCACATAGTGGCACATGTGTCTGGTGTTTTTTTGCAGTGGCTAGAGGCCTTGGTGTGCCGATTCTCACTATCTCTGTCTCTAATAAATAAAAATAAATCTTGGCCGGGTGTGCTGGTGCACCCAGGAGGCAGAGGTAGGAGGATCGCCATGAGTTTGAAGCCACCCTGAGACTACATAGTGAATTCCAGGTCAGCCTGGACTAGAGTGAGACCCTACCTCTAAAAACAACAACAACAACAAAAATTATTAAGGGGCTGAAGAGATGACTCAGTAGTTAAGGCACTTGCCTTCAAAACCTAATGACCAGGGTTTGATTATCCAGTGCCCACATTACGCCAGATGCAAAAAGTGGCACTTGCATTTGGAGTTTATTTGCAGTGGCAAGTAGCCATTCTCATTCTCTCTCTCTCTCTCTCTCTCAAATAAATTAAAAAATATTCAAAAAGAGGGCTGGGTGCGACAGAGGTAGCTGGATCACTGTGAGTTCAAGGCCACCCTGAGACTACATAGTGAAATCCAGGTCAGCCTAGGCTAGAGTGAGACCCTACCTCTGAAAAACAAAAACAAACAAAAATTCTAAAAGAAGAGAAATTGAGAGGAGGAAGAAGAGTGGAGAAAATGACAAAGAAAAAAAGGGAAAACTCTGTTTTCTGTCTGCAGTCTCCACTGAGTGTTAAACACACCACACAAAGAAGAGACCACCGACTCAAATATTTGGTCAAATTGAAGCAAGCTATATTGTGTACCCAGAAGCTGGCCAGTTGATTGTCTCACCCAAAGGCAGGGCATCAGAGAACATCCCTGAGCAGAAGAGAAGGCAAGTTTATGGGTTTTTTTTTAAAATATATTTATTTATTTGAGAGAAAGAGGGGAAAAAAGAGAGAATGGGCACGCCAGGGCATCCAGCCACTGTAAATGAACTCCAGACACAGTCTGGGTCCTGGAGAATCAAACCGGGATCCTTTGGCTTTGCAGGCAAACACCTTAACGGCTAAGCCATGTCTCCAGCCCAAGAAGGCAGGTTTTTATAATTCACAAACTGTGAGGTTGAGAGATTTCCAATAGGGAACGTGCAAAATACAGAAGCAAAGAGCAGTTCACAGCTCCTTGACCTGACATCTAGGGAGAGTATGAGGTACCGCCTTGCCCAGGAAGCTCCAGGGGTGAGGGGTTCCGGGCAGGTAGTCAAGGTACAGTTAGACCTGACAGAAACTTAAGTTTCACAGTAAGCAGGAACGAAACTCATCTTGATTTAACAATAAAATGGCTCCTAACTCTAAGATGGAGTCAGGCTGGCACACACTGCTGATTCGGGGCTGTGCAAGTATGTCATGCCCAGCCTTCCAGCATCACCTCCAAACTCCCTCTCTAGAACGCTGCAAACCGACCCCTCAAACTCCCTCTCTGGAACTCTGCAAACTGACCCCTCTAAACTCCCTCTCTAGAACTCTGAAAACCGACCCCCCAAACTCCCTCTTTAGAACTCTGCAAACCGACCCTCCAAACTCCCTCTCTGGAACTCCGCAAACCGACCCCCAAACTCCCTCTCTGGAACTCTGCAAACCGACCCCCCCAAACTCCCTCTCTAGTCCCTCTTAGAACGCTGCAAAACCGACCCCTCAAACTCCCTCTCTGGAACTCTGCAAACTGACCCCTCTAAACTCCCTCTCTAGAACTCTGAAAACCGACCCCCCAAACTCCCTCTTTAGAACTCTGCAAACCGACCCTCCAAACTCCCTCTCTGGAACTCCGCAAACCGACCCCCAAACTCCCTCTCTGGAACTCTGCAAACCGACCCCCCAAACTCCCTCTCTAGAACGCTGCAAACCGACCCCTCCAAACTGAACAGGGCAGCAGTCTGAAGTTGTTCTCTCTTTAGCCACCAGGGGGTGATATATCCCGTTCAATTCAACAAACTCAGGGACACACCTACCACTGCCCTCCAACCTCAGCGGCATTCCCCACCTTCAGGGAAGGTACCAACGCAGTGTCCTAGAGGCCATTTCAGGTCTCTCTCTCTCTCCTCTCTCTCTCTCTCTCTCTCTCTGTATTTGGTATATAGAGAGAGCAAATATCACAAATAGATGCTGAATATTTGGATATTATCAAATGCTTTTGTGTGTGTGTGTGTGTGTGTGTGTGTGTGTGTGTGTGAGGTAGGGTCTCACTCTGGTCCAGGCTGACCTGGAATTCACTATGTCGTCTCAGGGTAGCCTCGAACTCACAGCGATCCTCCTACCTCTGCCTTCCAAATGCTGGGATTAAAGGCGTGCGCCACCATACCCGGCTCAATACCTTTTCTAAGTCCTGTGTGAGTGATAATGATTATGTAAAGGTTTTTGTTTGTATGATTTTTTTTCCTTTTTATTTATTTTTTGTATGTGGATATGTGTGTAGGCGCACATATGTGGAGCACATGCACCTGGAAGCCACAGGTCAATGTTAAGTGTGTTTCTCAGTAATTCTCAGCCTCATTTGTTTATTTTATTATCATTGTTTTGTTTTTTTCTCAAGGTAGGGTCTCGCTCTAGCCCACGCTGACCTGGAATTCACTATGGAGTCTCAGGGTGGCCTCGAACTCACAGCTAATCCTCCTACCTCTGCCTTCCAGAGTGCTGGGATTAAAGGTGTTTGCCACCACGCCCGGCTTGTTGTTTTTTTTTTAAATAAAATGTTGGTTATTTATTTGCAAGCAGAGAGAGGAAGAGAGAGGAGGAGGGATAGTACATGGGCATGTCAGGGCCTCTGGCCTGGCTTTACGTGGATTCTGGGGAATAGAACCTCGAGAGTCAGGGCTTGAAAACACACAAGCTTGCTCCATTAGCTGCTGAGCCATCTCTCCTGTCACTATGTTTATATCAGTATTTCTTTAAGAAAGAGGAAAAAGTGAGAGAGAGAATGGGGGTGCCAGGGTCTCCTGCTACTGCAAAGCAACTCCACACACACCCACCAGGCTTTGTAAGCAAGCGCCTTTAACTGCTGAGCCATCTCCCAGCCTTGGTTTTGGTTTTTCTGGGTTTTTTTGTTTGTTTTTTTTTGGTTTGGTTTGGTTTTGAGGTAAGGTTTTGCTCTAGCCCAGGTTGACTTAGAAATCACAGGCTGGCCTTGAACTCACAGCAATCCTCCAATGTCAACCTCCCAAGTGCCGGATTAAAGCTGTGAGCCACCATGCCCGGGCCTTTCAGGCTGTTTCTAACCTTTGCAGACATGAGCAGTACAAACCTAAAACGTGCGTTGGGTTTATGAATCTACATTGTGTCCCTGCCAAGGTCCTGGGCGTACCTCCCTACAGGGCGTGCTCATTGGGAGTGCAGCTGGGCTGCCAAGGAATCTAATACTGCTGGGAAGAGCCAATTAAAATAAGAGGGAGATACATCATCCACTCCCTGAGGGGAGGCTACCTGACCCAGAGCCAGAGAAACCATTTGGAGACTCACTGTTTCTGTTCGTCAGATAAAGGGGCACAGGGCAAGTTATGTCTCCTAGCTCCAAGCACAACTACTGGCCATCAACAGATGATTTTTAATAATAATAATAACAATGTTATATCTGAGGGCAACATGTACTGTAATGATACCCATTAAAAGTAGCCTCTAACCATTTCTTGAAATTGCTTTCCAGCCAGTTTCAAACACAGCTCTATTAAGCTATTAAATAAAACAGAAGAGTGTGTATCATAAAATGAGAATGGGGATTATATTGAAGGTTAGAGGCCAAATTTATAGTGCATAATCGTTTTTAGGGAATCAAGTGATGAAATTTAAGGGGCTGGAGAGATAGCTCAGCAGTTAAAGGTGCTTGCTTGCAAACCTGATGGTCCAGGTTCGATTCCCTAGTACCCACATAAATCCAGATGTTACAAAGTGGTGCATGCATTTGGAGTTTCTCTGCTGTAGCAGAAGGCCCTGGGCTCTCAAATAAATTTTAAAAATTTTAAGCACAAACCATAGCTATAAAAATTATTCTCTGAGGGTGGAGAGATGGCTCAGTGGTTAAGGCACTTGCCTGAAAAGCCTAAGGACCCATTTTTGACTCTTCAGATCCCACATAATCCAGACACACAAGGTAATGCGATTGCACAGGTCGCACATACACACAAGGTGGTACACATGTCTACAATTCCATTACAGCGGCTAGAGACTCTGGCATGCCAATCCTCTGTCTCTCTCTCTCTCTCTCTTTCTCTCACACATTAAAAAAAAAAGAAAGAATAAAACAAGAACCAAGCGTGGTGGCGCACGCCTTTAATCCCAGCACTCGGGAGGCAGAGAAGGATGATCACCATGAGTTCAAGGCTACCCCGAGACTACAGAGTGAATTCCAGGTCAGCCTGGGCGAGAGCTTGACCCTACCTCAAAAAACCAAAAGAAAAAAGAAAAGGAGATGTTAAGGAGATGTTCTCTGGGAGCCGGGCATGGTGGTGCACGCCTTTAATCCTGGAACTCGGGAGGCAGAACTAGGAGGATCACCGTGACTTTAAGGCCACCCTGAAATTACACAGTGAATTCCAGGTCAGACTGGAGTAGAGTGAAACCTTACCTCAAAAAACCCCCCAAAAATAAAATAAAATAATAAACAAATAAGTAAAAGTTCTCTGGGGCTGGAGGGATGGATTAGCAGTTAAGGCGCTTGCCTGCAAAGCCAAAGGAGTTAGCATCGATTTCCCAGGACCCACGTAAAAGGAATTGCACAAGATGGTGCATGCATTTGGAGTTCATTTGCACTGGCTGTAGGCCCTGCTGTGCCCATTCTCTCTCTTCTCCCTCCCCCCACTCTCAAATAAATAAAAAATGTTCTCTGGTTGGAGGCACATTTTGTCCAAAGGTGTTCTTTGTGTTAATGGAGTGATAAAATGAAGTAAGATAAAATAAAATAAGCCTGGTGTGGTGGCACACACCTTTAATCCCAGTACTCGGGAGGGTGAGTTCGAGACTACCCTGAGACAACATAGTGAATTACAGGTCAGCCTGAGCTAGAGTGAGACAGTACCTCGAAAAGAAAAGAAAAAAAAAGAAAGAAAGAAAAAAATAAAATAAAATAAACTGAAATAAGTCAAAATAAAATATTTCATTTTACTATTATTATTATTACTGGTGTTTTGAGTCTATATCCCCAGCTGGCCTTGAAATCACAATGTAGCCAAGGCTGGCCTCAAAACTTTCAGGGATTTTTGTTTTGTTTTGTTTTTTCGAGATAGGGTCTCACTCTAGCGCAGGCTGACCTGGAATTCACTCTGTAGTCTCAGGGTGGCCTTGAACTTACCGTGATCCTCCTACCTCTGCCTCCAGAGTGCTGGGACTTAAGGCATGCGTCAGCACGCCTGGACCCAAATGCAACTTAAAAAAAAACCAAAAACAAAAAAACACTTAGATTTCGACAAGTTATGCTTTACCACAAAGTTCTCTGTTATTTCCAATACCATAAAACACCTTAAAATCTATGTTAAAGACCCATGAGGTTTTTATAGCATTATTCTGGCCCAACTTGTCAAAATACGAAGATCTTAAAAGCTATTTTAAATCCAAGAAGGCTTGCAAATACCTGTGTAGATCTTAGAAGATTAATTTCCATCGAAACAGACACTTTCACATTTTAGTACCTGGAATTAATGAATTTGAACTTACATGATCCTGTAGAAATTTCAGTCTGACAAGCCATGGAATTAATTATGAAGTCTCTGGCATCTGAAATGTACTCAATATACATGTGCACACCTTGTAATAAAAGGTCCATGTAAGACTCTTCTACAGACAGCACTGTGCTAGAAAATGCTTGATAATATTAAGAACAAACTGGGTGTGGTGGCACACGCCTTTAATCCCAGCACTTAGGAAGCAGAGGTAGGAGGATCACCATGAGTTGAAGGCCACCCTGAGACTAGAGTGAGTTCCAGGTCAGCCTGGGCTAGAGTGAGACCCTATCTCAAAAAAAGCAAAACAAGGGCTGGAGAGATGGCTTAGTGGTTAAGGCATTTGCCTGCAAAGCCAAAGGACCTCGGCTCGATTCCCCAGGACCCACGAAAGCCAGATGCACAAGGTGGTGCATGTGTCTGGAATTCGTTTGCAGTGGCTGAAGGCCCTAGTGTACCCATTCTCTCTCTCTCTGTGTGTGTGTGTGTGTCACTTTCTTAAATAAATAAATATTTTTAAGAAAGAAGTCACAGCCACACCCACAGGGCTTACTAAAGACAAGATGGGGGCTAGAGAGATGCTTAGTGGTTAAGGCACTTGCCTGCAAAACCTAAGGATCCAGGTTTGACTCCCCAGAACCCATGTAAGCCAACTGCACATGGTGGCACATGAGTCTGGAGTTCATTTGCAGTGGCTGGAGCCCCTCATATGCCCATTCATTCCCCCCACACTCTGTCTCCCTAGTAAATAAATTAAATAACTAACTAAATAAAAAAGATGTTCTTTTCCGGGTGTGGTGTCACATCCCTTTAATCCCAGCACTCTGGAGGCAGAGGTAGGAGGATTGCTGTGAGTTTGAGGCCACCCTGAGACTACATAGCGAATTCCAGGTCTACCTGGCTAGAATGAGACCCTACCTCGAAAAAACAAAAAAAGAGAGAGAGAGAGAGAGAAGAGGGGAGAAAGAGACCTGATCATAAAAACATGAAGTGGAGGGACTGGAGAGATGGCTCAGCAGCCAAGGCGTTTGCCTGCAAAGACTGATGACCCACGGTTCAATTCCCCAGTACCCACGTAAAGCCAGATGTACAAAGTGGTGCATGTGTTGGGAGTTCATTTGCAGTCGCTAGAGGCCCTTGTGTGCCCATTTTCTCTCTCACACTCTTTCTTTTCCTCTCTCTGCTTGTACATATATAAATAAATTTTTTTTTTTTTTTTTTTTTTTGGTTTTTGAGGTAGGGTCTCACTCCAGCTCAGGCTGACCTGGAATTCACTATGGAGTCTCAGGGTGGCCTTGAACTCACGGGGATCCTCCTACCTCTGCCTCCCGAGTGCTGGGATTAAAGGCGTGCGCCACCACACCCGGCCAAATAAAATATTTTTTGAAAAAAATTAAAAAAATAATTAGGTGAAGAGGCTGGACATGGTGGCACACACCTTTGATCCCAGCACTTGGGAGGCAGAGGTTGGAGAATCATGATGAGTTCGAGGCCAGCCTGTGACTACAGAGTGAGTTCCAGGTCAGCCTGGGCTAGAGTGAGACCTTACCTCAAATAAACAAACAAACAAACAAACATAAATAAAGCCAGGTGTGGTGGCGCATGGCTTTAATCCCAGCACTCAGGAAGCAGAGGTAGGTGTATCGCTGTGAGTTCAAGGCCATCCTGAGACTATATAGCGAATTCCAGGTCAGCCTGGGCTGGAGCAAGACTCTACCTCAAAACAACAAAATAAATAAATAAACATAATACTAATAATAAGGTGGAGGGCTGGAGAGATGGATCAGCAGTTAAAGGTGCTTACTTGCAAAGCCTGAAGGCCTGGGTTCAATTCCCCTGTACCCACATAAAGCCAGATGCGCAAAGCAGCGTATGTGTCTGCAGTGGCTGACGGCCTTGGTGCACCCGTTCTCGGTCTCTCTCACTCTCTTTCTCCTTGCACATAAATAAATAAATATAATAATAATAACTATTATTATTATTTTGGTTTTTTGAGGTAGGGTCTCGCTCTAGCCTGTACTGACCGGAAATTCGCTCTGTAGTCTCAGGGTGGCCTCCAGCTCATGGCGATCCTCCTACCTCTGCCTCCCAAGTGCTGGGATTAAAGGTGTTATTATCGGGTAATCAAACTGAAACTCCCAGTGTTATTTGCTCTTCGGGGTAGGGCTGCCCCTCCACCTTGAGTCTGATAACTTTCATGTAAGTACCCGCACTAACTGATTGGGCCACTGGAGCTCCGGCTGATTCTGATACCTTTCACATTTCTTTCCTAGCACTGGGCCGGCTCTGCAACAAACAGCCACAGATTCTCCCTGTGTCTTCGCAAAGGGAGAAGTTGTGGCCGACACAGCCAGACTCCAGGAAGAACATCGGGAAGGCCTAATCCCAGCACTCTGGAGTCAGAGGTAGGAGTATCGCTGTGAGTTCAAGACCACTCTGAGATTCCATAGTGAATTCCAGGTCTGCCTGGGCTAGAGCCAGTCCCTACCTAAACAACAAAACACTGGATAAACAGAGGTAGGAGGATCGCCATAAGTTTGAGGCCAGCCTGAGACTAGATAGTGAGTTCCAGCTCAAAAAAAAAAAAAGAATGAGAGGGCTGGAGAAATGGCTTAGTGGTTAAGGCACTTACCTGCAAAGCCAAGGGACCCAGGTTCAACTCCTCAGGACCCATGTAAACCAGATGCACAAAGTAGCGCATGCGTCTGGGGTTCGTTTGCAGTGGCTGGAGGCCCTAACGCACCCATTCTCTCTCTGTCTTTCTCTTTCTCTCTCTCTCTGTCCCTCTCTTTCTCAAATAAATAAATTAATTAATTAAAATTAAAAATAAAAGAATGAGACAAACAAACAAACACAAATGAGCAAGGGCTGGAGAGCTGGTTTAGTGGTTAAGATGCTTGCCTACAAAGTTAATGACCCAGGTTCAATTCCCCAGTACCCATGTAAAGCCAGATACACAAGGTGGTGCATGCATGTGGAGTTCACTTGCAGTGGCTACAGGCCCTGGTGTGCCCATTCTCTCTCTCTCTCTCCTAACAAATAAATAAAAATAGTTTTTAAAAAAATGAACAAGAGGGCTAGAGGGATGGCTTAGCGGTTAAGGCATTTGCCCACAAAGCCAAAGGACCCAGGTTGGATTCCCCAGGACCCGTGTTAGCCAGATGCACAAGGGGGCGTACGTGTCTGGAGTTCATTTGCGGTGTCTGGAGGCCCTGGCACACCCATTCTCTCTCTCTCTTTCTCTCTCCCTCTTTCTCTGTCAAATAAATAAATAAATAAAAATAATTTTTTTTTAAATGAGCAAGAGATGCCAGGTGTGGTGGCGCACGCCTTTAATCCCAGCACTTGAGGCAGAGGTAGGAGGATCGCCATGAGTTCGAGGCCACCCTGAGACTCCATAGTGAATTCCAGGTCAGCCTGAGCTAGAGTGAGACCTTACCTAAAAAAAAAAAAAAAAAAAAAAAAAAAAAAAAAAAGCGGGCTGGAGAGATGGCTTAGCGGTTAAGCGCTTGCCTATGAAGCCTAAGGACCCCGGTTCGAGGCTCAACTCCCCAGGACCCACATTAGCCAGATGCACAAGGGGGCGCACGCATCTGGACTTCGTTTGCAGTGGCTGGAAGCCCTGGTGCACCCATTCTCTCTGTCTCTCTCTCTCTCTCTGCCTCTTTCTCGCTCTGTCTGTCGCTCTTAAATAAATAAATAAATAAATAAATAAATAAAATAAAACCCTCTGAGATGGGCCTGCCTGCTCTGGGGGAAGGGCTCACTCTGGAGGAAGGATTCCTCCTTCAGTTAATGCTTCCTGGAAGCAACCTCAGAGACCCGCCCAAGAGGAATGTCTGTGGATTCCTAAACAGATCAAGTTGACAGATCAAGTTGACAACAGAACTTCCCCATCACATATATGTATATAGATATATTTCTTTCTTTACTTATTCTTATTTGTTTAATTTAATTTATTTATTTGAGAGAGAGCAAGGCAGATAGAGAGAACGGGCACCAGGGCCTCCAGCCACCTGCAAACAAACTCTAGATGTGTGTGCTACCTTGTACATCTAGCTTTACATGGGTCCTGGGGAATTGAACCTTGGTCCTTTGGCTTTCCCAGCTAACGTCTTATCCTCTAAGCCATCTCTCCTGCCCTGTTTCTTTTCTTTCTTTCTTTCTTTCTTTCTTTCTTTCTTTCTTTCTTTTTTGGTTTTTCAAGGTAGGGTTTCACTCTATACTCTAGCCCAGGCTGACCTGGAATTTGCTATGTAGTCTCAGGGTGGCCTCAAACTCATAGCTGTTAGGTCAGGACAAAATGGAATCACTGAGGACAGCAGAGACATAAAGAAGTGGGTCATCCACATTCCTCAGGGGACCGCCCAGCCACTATCCCTTCCTTGCCTAGCAATGCCCCAGGTCTAGGTGTCTGCCCCCTTATCTCTCAGGACACCAGGTCACTGTTCTGGTGTCACACCCTGGCTATCTTAGATCTCCCCTAAAGAAACCTTTCTTTTATTTTTCCCTTCCTCACCTTCCTCCAACTGAAGAGCTCTATATTGCACACTGTCTGTAATCCTAAATTGACTGCCCAACTCTTGAGAGTCAGTCCTGGCAGCTCGTATTTTCCCGAATAAAAGCTCCCATCTTTGCCTCAAGAGTTGTCTCCCTGGTCTTGGTCACTCCCAAACCTTACAACAGAGATCCGCCTACCTCTGCCCGCCGAGTGCTGGGATTAAAGGTGTGCGCCTCCACGCCTGGCTCCTATTTCTTTCTTTATTTTTATTCTTTTCTCTCTTTCTGTTCACAAATAAATGAAAATGTGTATTTATTTATTTATTTATTTGAGAGCGACGGAGAGAGAAAGAGGCAGAGAGAGAATGGGCACGCCAGGGCCTCCAGCTACTGCAAACGAACTCCAGATGCATGCTTCACCTTGTACATCTGGCTTGTGTGGGTCCTGGGGAATTGAACCTCGAACCAGGGTCCTTAGTCTTCACAGACAAGTGCTTAAACACTAAGCCATCTCTCCAGGCCCAAAAATATGTCTTTGTTAAAAGAATGAGATACAAAAAGCTATTGTGGGCACGAGACAGCCCGCCAAGAAGATAAGGCGAGCCCTCTGTGGGCAGCAGAAGCAAAAGCTAAGAGCATGCAGTCTCGTGGAGGCGTAAGGCCCCTGCATCAGTCAACAATGGACGGCCTTCTCCCGGACTTCTCACTAAGTGACATTATAAATGTCCTGACAGTTCCAGCCGCTTTTAGCTGGCTCATATGTTTCCTGCAGCAAAAAAAGCGCCTCTGATATACTGGTAAGATTTAGAGTATCCGCAGGAAGAATTGGTTGTAACATTGTTTGTCGTAGCAAACCCTCTGTGAGGACATAAACACTCTGAAGGTGGGGGGTACTGAGAAAATGAATTATGATGTGCCCATCTGTGAAACAAGGCACAGTTGTTTAAAAAGACAAGGCAGCAGGCGGGGCTGGAGAGATGGCTTTGAGGTTCAGGCACTTGCCTACAAAGCCAAAGGACCCAGGTTCAATTCCCCAGGACCCATGTAAGCCATACAAGGGGGCGCACGCATCTAGAGTTCATTTGCAGTGACTGGAGGCTCTGGCGTACCCATTCTCTCCCTGTCTCTCTTCCTCTTCCTCTTTCTTTCTCATATATATATATTGAGTGAGAGAAATAGGCAGGTAAAGAGAATGGGCGCACCAGGGCCTCCAGCTGCTGCAAACAAACTCTAGATACATGAGTCTCTTGTACATCTGGCTTAAGTGGGTCCTGGGGAATCAAACCTGGGCCCTTTGTTTTATTTTTTTGAGGCAGTCTCAGGGTGGCCTTAAACTCACAGAAATCCTACCACCTCTGCCTCCCGAGTGCTGGAATTAAAGGCGTGCACCACCACGTGAGCCTGAGTCCTTTGGCTTTGCAGGCAAGTGGTTTAACCATTAAGCCATCTCTCCAGCCCCAATGTGTGTGTGTGTGTGTGTGTGTGTGTGTGTGTGTGTGTGTGTGTGTGTATTTTAATGTCCTTGGAAGAAAACAAGGCCCTGTAAATGAGCCCATGCTCCTTTTAACTGTCACATTTTACTCCTTAGAACCAAAGGAGGGCAGCACAGGCTGGTAGATCTAGGTCATTTCTGCTACTTCCAGAGAGTAGTCTGCTGGTTTTGTTTTGGGGTTTTTGATGTAGGGCTCTGGCTCTAGCTCAGACTGACCTGGAACTCACTATGTAGTCTCAGGTTGGCCTCGAACTCACAGGGGATTCTCCTACCTCTGCCGCCTGAGTGCTGGGATTAAAGGTATGTGCCACCAAGTCCGGCTCCAAATCTTTTTGTTGTTATTCTTTTATTTACAAGGAGAAAGGGAGAGAGAGAGAAAATGGACACACCAGAGCTTCCAGCCATTGCAAAAAAAGTCCAGATGCATCAGCCACTCCGCCACTTTGTGCATCTGGTTTGATGTGATGTGGGAACTGGAGAATTGATCCTGGGATGCTAGGCTTTGCAGGCAAGTGCTTTAACCACTGAGCATCTCTCCCTCCCCCATTTTTAAAATTTTAGTATTTTTTTAATTTTTTATTAGCAGCTTCCATGATTATAAACAATATCCCATGGTAATTCCCTCCCTCCCCCCACTTTCCCCTTTGGAACTCCATTCTCCATCATATCCCCTCTTCTTTTCAATCAGTCTCTCTTTTACTTTGATGTCATGGTCTTTTCCTCCTATTATGATGGTCCTGTGTTGGTAGTGTCAGGCACTATGAGATCATGGATATCCAGACCATTTTTGTGTCTGGAGGGAGCATGTTGTAAGGAGTCCTCCCCTTCCTTTCGCTCTTACATTCTTTCCCCTACCTCTTTTGCAATGGACCCTGAGCCTTGGGAGGGATGATTGAGATATCACAGTGCTGAGCACTCCTCTGTCACTTCTTCCCAGCACCATGATGCCTTTTGAGTCATCCCAAGGTCACTGCCATCTGAAAAGAGAAGGTTCTCTACCAAAAGAGAGAGTAGCATTAATATATGGATGTGAACATTAAGAGAAGTGCTTACTGAGCAGTTTGATGAGCATAGTATATACATTTAGCCAGACAGCAGCAGATGTTACACCCCTAGGGCTCATGACTACCCCTGTTTTAGGTTTTCAGTATCAGGGATGTATTCCCTCCCATGGAGTGGGCCTCCAGTCCAATTAGAGGGCAATTGGTTCCCACCATGACAGACGTGCCACTATTGCACCCATTGGCTCATTTGGCCTGGCTGGCCAATTATAAGGCTTGCAGTGTCCACTGTTGAGTATCCTCACTGGTGATTTCTCTTCCTCCCATTGAACTGTATGCAGAATGGCTTCTTCCAGCTTTCTGTCAGCAGGTCTACATGGAGGAGGTTATCAGCTCAGTTCCAGCAGGATTTCTCAGTGGCCTTGCAGCCCAAGTATGTGGAGTCTTCAGCAATAGGGTCTTACCATCTATTCCTTGTGGGAAACCAAGGGCCTCGGCAATGACCTGTAATGTTTTGGGGGTATCAGGGACCTCCCTGGCCAACAACTCACTGGAAGGTATCCCATTCCTGGCACTGAAATTTTTCTAGTAACAATCCACGGCTGAGTGTTCAATCGTCTAGAAAAGTAGGTTTCCATATGATTTATTTATATCCTCTTAGATTTTGATAAGCCCTCCCTCCACCTTTCCTTTACTCAATCTCTTTCCCTGACCTCACTTAGGCCTTTTCACCCCCATTAATCTGTTCTTATACTTACATGTATACAAAAACATCCTATTAAGTACCCCCTCCCTCCCTTTCTATTCCCTTTATATCTCCTTTCTAGCTTACTGGCTTCTGCTACTGTGTTTTATTCCTACTCACATAGAAGTCCAATCATGTGTAGGTAGGATCCACATATGAGAGAAAACATGTGACGTTTGGCTTTCTGGACCTGGGTTACCTCACTTGGTATAATCCTTTCCAGATCCATCCATTTTCCTGCAAATTTAATAACTTCATTTTTCTTTACCGCTGAGTAGAACTCCATTGTATAAATGTGCCACATCTTCATTATCCACTCATCAGCTGAGGGACATCTAGGCTGCTTCCATTTCCCAGCTATTGTGAATTGAGCGGCAATAAACATGGTTGAGCAAGAGCTTCCATTTTCCTTTGAGAAGAAAAAATATATGTAAGGTGGAAGGTGATTAAGGAAGACACCCAACATTGATCTTTAGTTTCTTTTTTTTGTTGTTGTTGTTGTTATTTTATTTATTTGAGAGCGACAGACAGAGAGAGAAAGAGGCAGAGATAGAGAGAGAGAATGGGCACGCCAGGGCCTCCAGCCACTGCAAACGAACTCCAGATGCGTGCGCCCCCTTGTGCATCTGGCTAACATGGGTCCTGGGGAATCGAGCCTCGAACCAGGGTCCTTAGGCTTCACAGGCAAGCGCTTAACCGCTAAGCCATCTCTCCAGCCCTGATCTTTAGTTTCTACATGCTTGCACACCCTCACACATACATGTACCCAATACACACATGCGTACACACATGCACATGAAAAAGTATTATATGTCCCATGGTATTTTTTTTTTGAAGCAGGGTCTCATGAAGCCCAGGTTAGCCTTGAACTCCCTGTGTTGCTGAGGATGACCTTGAACTTCTCTTCTTTTTCTTTTATTCTTTTTTTTGTTTGTTTGTTTTTTCTCGAGGTAGGGTCTCACTCTAGCTTAGGCTGACCTGGAGTTCACTATGTCATCTCAGGGTGGCCTCGAACTCACAGAGATCCTTCTACCTCTGCCTCCCAAGTGCTGGGATTAAAGAAGTGTGCCACCATGCCCGGCCCAACCTTGAACTTCTTGTCCTCCTTCTCCCACCTGCTGGATGGCAGTTGTGCACCACGGCGCCCAGTTTATATGATTCTAGGAATGGAGCCCAGCGCCTCATTGTGCATGTGAGGTAAGCACTTGACCAACTGAGCCACATGCCCAGCCTTCATCTAAAGTTTTTTTTTTTAATTTTTTGTTTATTATTTATTTATTTGAGAGTGACAGACAGAGAAAGACGGAGAAAGAGAGAGAGAGAATGGGTGCACCAGGGCTTCCAGCCACTGCAAACAAACTCCAGACATGTGCGCCCCCTTGTGCATCTGGCTAACGTGGGTCCTGGGGAGTTGAGCCTCGAACCGGGGTCCTTAGGCTTCACAGGCAAGCGCTTAACCGCTAAGCCATCTCTCCAGCCCTAAATTTTTTTTTTTTTTTGGTCTTGTTTTTGTTTGTTTGATTTTGATTTTTCAAGGTAGGGTCTCACTCTAGCCCAGGCTAACCTGGAACAGGCTGGCCACGAACTCACAGCAATCTTCTACCTCTGCCTCCCCAGTGTTGGGATTAAAGGTGAGTACCACCATGACTGAAGTGTTTGTTGTTTTGTTTATTATTTGAGAGGGAGAGAATGGGCGTGCCATGTTCTATAGTCGATGTAAATGAACTCCAGACACGTGCACCCCCTTGGGCATCTGTCTTACATGAGTCCTCAGGAATCGAACCTGGGTCCTTTGGGGTAAAGCCATCTCTCCAGCCTATGTCTGAAGTTTTTTTTTGCAGAGATCACAGGCCCAGTTAGCCAAGGGAAGTCTAGAGCCAGATCCCCTTTGACAGTGGCAGTGTTGTAATAGGAGGAGTAAGCTCAGCTTTGGGCTTTTTGGAGCCCTGGAAGTGAGGGGCCCACACTCCAGGAGCGGGAGGTCTCTGCGCCAACGGCCGGGCTGGTAAGGACTCTCCTTTGGCCAAGACTTTAGCCCGTTCTCTAAGCCCCCTGCTTCACTAGGCCTGACGCAAGGCACCCATCTCAGTACTTGGAGAACCCAGTTTGAGCTGGAGTCCTGCTAATGTGGTCTAAAGTCCCCATCCTTAATATCAGACCACGCCTGTCACCCTGGCCGACCTTCAGGGACATTGCTACCTGGGCAGTTTAATCTGAAACCGCATTCCTGGTATTTCCCTGTGATTGTTTTCCATCTACTGGCTCCTACCTGCCCTCTAGTCATAAACCCTCACTTGTGTTTGTCTGGTGCAGAGTTGAGTCCAGGTTCTCTCCTGCGGTGACACTCCCTTGCACTGGCTATTGACACAGTCCCATAAAGCCCACCTCACTATCTTTTTTTTAATCTTTATTTATTTATTTGTAAGCAGGGAGAGATAGAAGAGAGACAGACGGAGAGGATAGGCAAAACAGGGCCTCCAGCCACTGCAGACAGACCCCAGATGCCTATGCCACTTAGTGCATCTGGATCTATGTGGATACTGGGAAATCAAACTCCAGTAATTAGTCTTTGCAGGCAAACATCCCAAACACTGAGTCATCTCCCCAGCCCCTTCCTCACTATCACTTAAGAAATGTGGTCTGAAACCGGGCGTGGTGGTGCACGCCTTTAATACCAGCACTCGGGAGGCAGAGGTAGGAGGATCACCGTGAATTCGGCCACCCTGAAACTCCATAGTGAATTCCAGGTCAGCCTGGGCTAGAGTGAGACCCTACCTCGAAAAACCAAAAAAAAAGAAATGTGGTCTGATGGCACATCTGTTATGGTGGAAACCAACTGCCCTCTAAATGGACTGGAGGCCCGCTCCATGGGAGGGCATACATCCCTGATACTGAAAACCTACAACAGAGGTAGTCATGAGCCCTAGGGGTGTAACGTCTTTTGGTGTTTGGCTAAATGTATATACTATGCTCACCAAACTTCTCAGTAAGGACTTCTCTTAATGTTTATACCCATGTATTAATGCTACTCTCACTTTTGGTTAGAAAAGCTTCTCTTTTCAGATGTCAGTGACCTTGGGATGACTCAGAAGGCACCATGGTGCTGAGAAGAAGTGACAGAGGAGTGCTCAGCACTGAAACATCTCTATCACACCTTCCAAGGCCCAGGGTTCATTGCAGAAGAGGTGGGGGAAAGAATGTAAGAGCCAAAGGAAGGGTAGGACTCCTTACAATGTGCTCCTCCAGACACAATATGGCCTGGATATCCATGACCTTGCAGTGCCTGACACTACCTACACAAGACCATCATAATAGGAGGAAAAGATGATGATATCAAAATAAAAGAGAGACTGATTGAGAGGGGGAGGGGATATGATGGAGAGTGGAGTTTCAAAGGGGAAAGTGGGGGGAGGGAGGGAACTACCATGGGATATTGTTTACAATTATGGAAGTTGTAAATAAAAAAAAAAAAAAGGAGAAGAAAAAAAGCCAGGTGTGGTGGCACACGCCTTTAGTCCCAGCACTCGGGAGGCAGAGGTGGGAGGATCACTGTGAGTTCGAGGCCACCCTGAGACTACATAATGAATTCCAGGTCAGCCTGGACTAGAGTGAAATCCTACCTCGGAAAACTAAAAAAAGTCACATATCAACTTGGCCTTCCCCTTGAATGTGAGTCTTCATTTGTGGACACAACAGTTCCTGAACCCTGACCATGGGCCAAGCACTGAGGACTCAGTGTGGAAGGCTGGCTTCGTGGATCTCATAGCCCAGAGGATAGACTAGATGAAAAGGGATGGAGTGGAAAATGAAAGAGAGGAAAGACCTGGCTTCACAGCAGAGACAGGCTTTATTCCAGAAAGCCGGAGAAGGGCTCTGGCCAGGCAGGTCAAGAGAAACTTCTTTGACAGACCAGGGAGCTCTTTATCAGGGGGGTGGACTCCTCTGGAATTCTTCCATTGCAGGCAGGGCATTTCTCTTGGGAGGCCTGCGTCACTTCTGGGACGTGGCAATGAGACAGGTGATCTGGGCCGTTTCAGGGAAAGCAATTTCTACGTTGTGTTGCCATTGAGACAGGTGGCCTGGGCCACTTCTGGGAGCCAGAAACTCGTGCCTTGTAAAATGGCACTCAAGTGCAAACCTGGAGACATTCTGGATCTCACAGAGAGTCCAGCCTCATGCTGAGTGCTCTGTTGACAGAAAGTGACCAGGAACAGATGGACAGGTGCCAGTCGGGAGGCAGCGTGCCCGCGAGGCTGCAGGGGGATGCTACCTGAGGGTGAGCAGAAACTGAGAACTCGAGGAGAGGAGCAGCATGGGTGAAGGCTTGGGGGAAAAAAAAGCTGGGTTTGGAGGGATGGCTTAGCGGTTAAGGCGCTTGCCTGCAAAGCCAAAGAACCCCGGTTTGATTCCCCAGGACCCGTGTAAGCCAGATGCACAAGGGGGCACATGCATCTGAAGTTTCTTTGCAGTGGCTGGAAGCCCTGGTGTGCCTATACTCTCTCTCTCTCTCTCTCTGCCTCTTTTCCTCTCTCAAATAAACAAATAAAAACAAAATGTTTTGGGTCTGGAGAGATGGCTTAGTGGTTGAGGCATTTGCCTGCAAAGCCAAAGGACCCAGGTTTGACTCCCCAGGACCCACGTAAGCCAGATGTGCAAGGTGGCGCACGTGTCTGGAGTTCGTTTGCAGTGGCTGGAGGCCCTGGCACACCCATTCTCCCTCCCTTCCTCTCTCTCTCTCTGCCTATTTCTTTTTTTTTTTTTTAATTTTTATTTATTTATTTATTTATTTGAGAGCAACAGAGAGAGAGAGGCAGAGTGAGAGAATGGGCATGCCAGGGCTTTCCAGCCACTGCAAACGAATTCCAGACGTGTATGCCCCCTTGTGCATCTGGCTAACGTGGGTCTTGGGGAATCGAGCCTTGAACCGGGGTCCTTAGGCTTCACAGGCAAGTGCTTAACCACTAAGCCATCTCTCCAGCCCTCTCTGCCTATTTCTGTGTCTCTCTCAAATAAATAAATAAAATTTAAAAAATAAAATAAAATATTCAAAAAAAAAAAAAAAAGCCGGGCGTGGTGGCACACACCTTTAATCCCAGCACTTGGGAGGCAGAGGTAGGAGGATCACCATGAGTTTGAGGCCACCCTGAGACTACATAGTGAATTCCAGGTCAGCCTGGGGTAGAGTGAGACCCTACCTCAGAAAACCAAAAAAAAAAAAAAAAAAGAAGAAGAAAGAAGAATAGCAGTATCTGGGGCTGGTGATGTGGCTCAGTGCGCAGTGTGCTCGCCTAGCATGCAGGAAGCCCTAGGTTCGATCTCCAGCACCGCATGACCCGGGTGTGATGGTGCACAACTGTATACCTGTAATCTTAACGCTCAGGAGGTGGAGGCAGGAGCATCAGAAGTTCAAGGTCATCCTTGGCTATGTAACCAGTCTGAGGTGAGCCTGGGCTACATGAAAAGAACCTGAAGAATGCAGCCTATTTAAATAGATAAATTTAGAGATGGCTTAGTGGTTAAGGCACCTGCTTGCAAAGCCAAATGACCCAGGTTTGATTCCCCAGAACCCACATAAACCAGATGCATAAGGTGGCCCATGCATCTGGAGTTCATTTGCAGTGACTAGAGGCCCTGGTGTGCCCATTCACTCTCAAATAAATAAAAAAATATATATATTAGAAAAAAATCTTTAAAGCCAGACATGGGAGGTGCATGCCTTTATTTCCAGCACTCGGGAGGCAGAGGTAGGTGGATCACTGGGAGTTCAAGGCCACCTTGAGACTACATAGTGAATTCTAGGTCAGCCTGAGCTAGAGAGTGAGACCTTACCTTGAAAAACCAAAAATAAGCCGGGCGTGGTGGCACACGCCTTTAATCCCAGCACTAGGGAGGCAGAGGTAGGAGGATCGCCATGAGTTCGAGGCCACCCTGAGACTACAGAGTGAATTCCAGGTCAGCCTGAGCTAGAGTGAGACCCTACCTCGAAAAACCAAAAAAAAAAAAAAAAAAAAGAAAAAAAAGAAAAAAGAAAAAAAAAAGAAAAACCAAAAATAAATAAATAACAATAACAAATAAAAACAGGGCTGAGGAGATGGCTCAGTAGTGATAGGTACTTGTTTGCACTACCCATGTAAAGCTGAATGGACATTTGTTTGTAGCAGCAAGACACTGTGGTACATACACACACATATACCAAATACATAATAATCTACTATTATTATTATAAAAATATTTTTCTTGGGCTGGAGAGATGGCTTAGCAGTTAAGGCATTTGCCTGCAAAGCCAAAGGACCCAGGTTGGATTCCCCAGGACCCACGTAAGCCAGATGCACAAGGGGGCGCATGTGTCTGGAGTTCATTTGCAGTGGCTGGAGACCCTGTTGCACCCATTCTCTCTCTCTCCTTCTCTCTCCCTCTGACTCTATCTCTCTCAAATAAATAAATAAATAAAATATTTAAAAACATATTTTTTTCTTTCTAGGGAGTTTTCAGTTAAGGTCTCAATCTAGCCCAGGCTGACCTGGAATTCACTATATAATTTCAGGCTGGCCTTGAACTCACAGCGATCCTCCTACCTCTACCTCCTAAGGGCTGGAATTAAAGGTGTGCATCACCACACCCAACCTAAAAATATTTCTATTTATTTATTTGCAAGAAGAAAGAAAGCGACAAAACATGGGCACACCAGGGCCTCTTGCCACTGCAAACGAATTTCAGACACATGCTTCCACCACATTGTGCATTTGGCTTTACATGGCTACTGGGGAATTGAACCACAGCCGGCAAGTTTTGCAAGCAAGTGCCTTTAACCCCTGAACCATCTCCCCAACCCATAAATAATTTAAAAGTTTATTATTATTATTTTTATTTTGAGAGAGAGAAAAAGAGGCAGAGAGAGAGAGAGAAAGACAGAGAGAGAGAGAATGGGCACACCAGGACCTTCTGGCTGCTGTGAATGAACTCCAGACGTGTGCGCCACCTTGTGCTCATGTGTGACATTACACGCTTGTATCACTGTGTGTCTGGACATGTGGGACCTGGAGATTTGATCATGAGTTCTTAAGCTTTGCAGGCAAGCATCTTAACCACTAAGCCATCTCTCCAGCTTTAAAAAATATTTTTACTTATTTATTTGTGAGCAGAAAGAGACACAGGAGAATGGGTACACCCAGGCCTCTTGTCACTGCAAACAGCAGACACATATACCATTTTGTGTAGATGGCTTTCCATTGGGTGCTGGGGAATCAAATCCAGGTCAGCAAGCTTTGCAAGCAAACCGTATCTCCAGCCCCATAAATAACTTTTTTTGAGGTAAGGTTTCACTGTAGCCCAGGAGGACCTGAAACTCACTCTGTAGCCCCAGGCTGGACTTGAACTCACTGTGATCCTTCTACCTCAGCCTCCCGAGTCACTGCTGGGATTAAAGGTGTACACCTGGCTTTTCAAGGTAGGGTCTCGCTCTAGCCCAGGATGACCTGTAATTCACTATGTAATCCCAGGCTGGCCTCAAACTCACAGTGATCCTCCTCCCTCTGCCTTCTGAGTACTGGGATTAAAGACTAGCATCACCACGCCTGGCTCCAATTTTTTTTTTTTTTCAAGGTAGGGTTTCACTCTAGCCCAGGCGGACCAGGAATTCACTACAGAATCTCTGTCTCAGGGTGGCCTTGAACTCACGGCAATCCTCCTACCTCTGCCTCCCGAGTGCTGGGATTCACGGTGTGCACCACTACTCCTGACTCCAAATATTATTATTGATGCTCTCCATTGAAGAAGAGCAGATGAGTCTTGGTCATCAAGGGCACTTGGGTTGTGGCTCACTTTGCTGGCCAGGACAAACCGCCCTTGTCACTGAGTCTACAGGAGGCCAGTGTCAGAATGAAGTGATGTAAATCTTCATACTAAAAGAACAGCTGGAGCTGGGCGTGGTGGCGCACGCCTTTAATCCCAGCACTCGGGAGGCAGAAGTAGGAGGATCGCCATGAGTTTGAGGCCACCCTGAGACTATATAGTGAATTCCAGGTCAGCCTGGACCAGAGTGAGACCCTACCTTGTAAAACAAAAACAAAAACAAAAACAAAAACAAAAAAAAAAAAAAAAAAGAACAGCTGGGCTGGGCGTGGCAGCGCACGCCTTTAATTCCAGCACTTGGGAGGCAGAGGTAGGAGGATCACTGTGAGTTTGAGGCGACCCTGAGACTGCATAGTGAATTCCAGGTCAGCCTGGACTAGAGCGAGACCCTACCTCAAAACAAACAAACAAACAAACAAACAAAAACAGCCGAGCGTGGTGGCGCACATCTTTATCTTTAATCCCAGCAGAGGCAGAGGTAGGTGGATCGCAGTGAGTTCGAGGCCATCCTGAGGCTACATAGTGAATTCCAGGTCAGCCTGGGCTAGAGTAAGACCTTACCTCGAAAAACCACAAAACATAAAAATAAATAAATAACTAAAAATAAAACAAAATCTATTCATGGCTGAGGATGAAGCAGTTGGCAAAGTTCCTGCCTAGCATTCCCAAAGCCCTGGGTTAAATTCCCATGGCAATGCGTGCTGTAATCCCAGCCCTCAGGAGGTGGAGGCTGGAAGACCAGGAGTTCAAAGTCACTTTCAGCTACTGTGTGAGTTCAAGGCCAGCCTGGGCAATATGAGACCCTGTCTCAAAACAGAAAGCAGGCGGCTGCTTACATGTCTTCACTGCCAGGCCTTCCTACTTTTCTGAGTTCTAACTCAAAACGGAAATCTTTTCTTTCCCTCTTTCTATCTCTTTTTTGGGATTCTGGCCGAAATCCCAAGCATGCATGCACTGAGATTCTTAGCTTTCCCACTGTTTTCTCAATACATCTTCTTTGCTTCTGTCTCCCCGCCCCCCCTTTTTGTGTCTCCTCTCTATCTCACACACACACGAAGAGTCATCATAACAGCTGGCTATGCACACCTGTAATCATGACACTGAGGAGGCGGAGGCCGGGATTCAGAAGTTCAACTCGTCCTGTGCTACATATGGAGTTTGAGGCCAGCCTAGTTACATACAGAGAGAGAGAGAGAGAGAGAGAGAGGGAGAGAGAATGGGTGTGCCAGGGCCTCCGGTGTGGTTGGGGGCTGGAGGGATGGCTTAGCAGTTAAGGGGTTTGTCTGCAAAACGAAAGGACCCAGGTTCGATTCCCCAGGACCCACATAAGCCAGATGCACAAGGAGGCACATGTGTCTGGGGTTTGTTTGCAGTGGCTGGAGGCCCTGACATGCCCATGAGGGCTGGAGAGATGGCTTAGCTGTTAAGTGCTTACCTGTGAAGCCCAAGGACCACGGTTCAAGGCTCAATTCCCCAGGACCCACGTTAGCCAGATGCACAAGGGGACACACGTGTCTGGAGTTTGTTTGCAGTGGCTGGAAGCCCTGGCACACCCATTCTCTGTCTCTCTTTGCCTCCTTCTCTCTGTCTGTTACTCTCAAATAAATAAAATTAAAAACAACAACAAAAAATATTTTATTTTTATTTATTTATTTATTTGACAGAGAAAGAGGGACAGAGAGAGTGAGAGAATGGGCACGCCAGGGCCTCCAGCCACTGCAAACGAATTTAGGGCTGGAGAGATGGCTTAGTGGAACGCTCTTGCCTGTAAAGCCAAAGGATCCAGGTTCAATTCCCCAGGACCCACGTAAGCCAGATGCACAAGGGGGCACACGCATCTGGAGTTCATTAACAGCGACTGGAGGCCCTGGCACGCCCATTCTCTCTCTCTCTCTCTCTCTCTGCCTATTTCTCTCCCTCTCTCTCTCTTTCAAATAAAGAAAAATAAAATATTTTTTTAAAAAAGAGCCGGGTGTGGACGGGCATGGTGGTGCATGCCTTTAATCCCAGCACTAGGGAGGCAGAGGGAGGAGGATTGCCATGAGTTCGAGGTCACCCTGAGAAGACATAGTAAATTCTAGGTCAGCCTGGGCTAGAGTGAGTGAGACCCTACCTCGAAAAACAAAACGAAAAAAACAAGCTGTAGTGGCTGCCAGGCATGGTGGTCTTTAATCCCAGCACTTGGGAGGCAGAGGTACGAGGATTGCTGTGAGTTCAAGGCTAGTGTGAATCCCTACCTCAAAAAACCAAAAAGAAAAAAATTAAAATAAATAAATAAAATAAAAGCTGTAGTGGCCTAATATGAGGCAGGTTGAGAACCCCTGGTTTACTTTTTATCAAATATTTTATTTATTTATTTATGAGAGAGAAAGAGAATGGGCATGCCAGGGCCTCTAGCCACTGCATATGAACTCCAGACACATGTGCCCCCTTGTGCATCTGGCTTACATGGGTCCTGGGGAATTGAACCTGAGTCCTTAGGCTTTTTAGGCAAATGCTGTAACTGCTAAGCCATTTCCCCAGTCCCTTTTTTTTTCTTTTTTTCAGGTTGAGTCTTACTTTATCCCAGGCTGTCCTGGAACTCACTCTGTAGTATTAAAGGTGTACGCCACCATGATCAGCTGTGAGTTCAAAGCCACCCTGAGACTACATAGTGCATTCCAGGTCAGCCTGGGCTAGAGTGAGACCCTAACTCAACCCCGCCGCCCCAGAAAAAGAGAAAGAAAGAATAGATGCACCAGAGCTTCTTACCACTGCGAACGATCTCCAGAGACACAGAGACATGTGCCCCTTTCTGCGTTTGGTTTACACGGGTGCTGGGGGAATTGAACTGAGGCTATCGGGTTTTGGAAGCAAGTGTCTTCAACCACTGAGCCATCTTCCCACTGTCTTTATTGCCCTCCTGCATCCTGCATGACATGTCTGTGGACCCAATGTGTAGATATTGTGCAGGTGACTGTAGCCACTGTGCGCTCAAAAATGCAAGCATCAGGCTGTGCCTGGAAGAGTGTGCCAAAGCGCTCCCCCCATGCTTGGGCTCTTACGTTCCATTCTTTCTGCCACCTCTTCTGCAATGGCACCTTAGCCGGGGAGGTCTTTTTTTTTTTTTCTTTCTTTTCTTTGAGACAATTGAGACAAGCTCTCAAGTATACCAGACTGGACTCAACTCACTACTAAGTAGCTCAGGATGACCTTGAACTTCTCTTCAACTTCTTCCCCCTTCCCTTTTTTTTTTTTTTTTTTTTTTTTTGAGGAGGGTTTCGAGGTAGGGTCTCATCCTAGCTCAGGCTGGTCTAGAACTCATGGGGATCCACCTAACTCTGCCTTCTGAGCGCTGCAATGCAAGGTGTGCACCACCACCCCCTGGCGATAACCTTGAACTTCTGACCCTGTAGTCTCCACCTCCGGAGTGTTGAAATACAGGTGGTAGGCAGGCGTGCACCACCCGGCTTAAAGGGGGGCTGAGGATGGAACCCATGCTTGAAGCTTGGCAGGCAAGCAGCACGAAGGCGCTAGCACGTTAAAAACCAAGGGTAGAAAGCCCAAGAAACTCCAAATTCACTAAATTCACGGCTTTGTCCCTCTATATGAGTTTGTAAAAAAAAAAAAAAAAAAAAAAAAAAGCAGGTGCAGGCACGAAGCCCAAGTCTGGGTCACTTCTGAATCAACCGAAGAGCCACTCTGGGATCGATATTGCAGTGGCAACCCTCCCAGGGCAGGGAACAGGGTGAAAAATGGGGGACACTGCTGGCGTGGTGGCAGAGGTAGGAGGATCGCCATGAGTTCGAGGGCAGCCTGAGACTACACAGCGAATTCCAGGTCAGCTTGGGCTACAGCGAGGCCCTACCTATAAAAAAAAAAAAAAAAAAAGAAAAGAAAAGAAGAGAAGAGAAAAGAAAAGGAAAGGAAAGGAAAAGAAAAGAAAAGAAAAGAAAGGTAGGGGACACCTCTGCCAGCTGGGTCAGGCCGTCTCCCTGGCGCACAGCGGAGGGCATCTCTGCGCACGTGGAGCGCCTGGAGCCGCTGTCCTGGGCGCGGGGCAGTGCTGTGGACTACAAGTCCCGACACGCCTCGGGGTAGGGGTGGGCCGTCCCGAGAACGAGTCCGGGTTTCCAGCCAGAGCCAGGCGTGCGCAGTGGTTCCTGGGAGTGGCGGGGCGGGTCCACCCGGCTGTCAGCTGTGGCCCCAGGCGCCCCGGGGACCCGGGTGGCCGTGGCCATTAGCGGAGAAGCCGGCGGAGCAGTAGGACGCTTGCAGCGGGCCAGAAGGAAGCACGGTCCTGGGTGCAGCAATCCCGGCCTGATCATGGCAGCGACGCCCCTGAAAGTGTGCATCGTGGGCTCGGGGAACTGGTGAGCGGCGCCCCGGCGGGCGGCGTGGGCTCCGCCTCCAGGAAGCCCCTGTACCCCGCGGGCCGAGGCTGCGCGCGCCCCCGGGCGGCGGCACCCTGGGCACCGTGGGCACCGCGCACAGGGCTGCGATCGCGCGCCCACGCTGGGCACCGCGCGCCGGAGGCCGCAGCAAGGCAGCAGCCACCGGGGTCGCCGGAGGGGTGGTGGAGGGGGGAGACCCTGGGCACCCCGCGGGCACCTGTAAACGCCCCCTGTTCAACGCCGGGCTGTCGCCCCTGCGGAGCGCTCGAGCCGATCGGCGGAGGCTCAGACCACTCCCGGTGGAGTTTTGGGTGCTGGAGGAAACTGAGGCACGTGGGTAGGTGGGGTGCGCGGCAAGTGGGCTTCTTGCTACCTGGGGTTCCCCCTCGGGTCCTGCAAAGTCGGGGGTTCTCACCTCGGCTTCCGATGCGTTGTGTCTGAGAGGCAGATCCGAGTTCCCACAGGCCTGGCTTTCCCCGGGACCTGCAAACTTTCTATCTGCGCCGGGACTGAATGTGACCGTGTCATGGATTCAACACTTTGTGCCCCGAGCTCTTTCCTAGTTCTTGGGGTGATTAAGTACTTTGATCAGAGTTAACCCGGCTGGGGGATTTCGGTGACGTGCTTGGATGGTATATGGAGAGAAGCTGGGGAGGAAGGTAGAGTCAGGATTTACACTAGTGGTTGCAAGCTTTTTCCCACGGCTGTACCCTCTTTTCGTTCGCCAACCCCCCCCCCCCATGCCAAGCCCAGGCAGTGGTGTGGAAGAGTTGAAGGCGATCATATCCATTCCTCACTTCTCTCCACCTGTGTTGGTTTTGCGAGGTAGGGTCTCGCTCTAGCCCGGGCTGACCTGGAATTCACTCTGTAGTCTCAGGCTGGCCTCGAACTCACGGCGATCCTCCTACCTCTGCCTCCCGAGTGCTGGGATTAAAGGCTGCGGTGCCTGGAGTCCACCTGTGTTTTCTGAGACTCCGGCTGCTCAGGCGCAGGAGTGCTGTACAGGAGGTGTTTGCTCTTAGCTTCACTCCTTTAAGACTTGGCCCAGAAAGGACGTCTTGGAGGAAACCTTACCTGATTCTCCACTTTTCCACTGCAGCCAGACCTGTGGCTTCTCCTCAGGCTCCTATTGCTGATCTTTTTTCCTGAATTGCAACATCTTTTACAATTTTTTTTTTTTTTTTGCTAGATTTTTCAAAGTAGGGTCTCATTCTAGCTCAGACTGACCTGGAACTCTGTAGCCCCAAGTAGACCTCTAAGTCACACTTCTGAGTGCTAGGATTTAAGGGGTGTGCCACCACACCTTATTTCCCCCCCCCCTTTTTTTTTTGAGGTAGGGTCTCACTCTAGCCCAGGCTGACCTGGAATTCACTATGGAGTCTCAGGGTGACCTCAACTCACATGGATCTCCTCCTACCGGATTAAAGGTTTGTGTCACCACGCCCAGCTGGTGTTTTTTCGAAGCAGAGTTTCACTGAAGCCCAGGCTAACCTGGAATTTACTGTGTAGTCTCAGACTAGCCTCAAACTCACAGTGAGCTCAGCCTCCCAAGTGCTGGGACTAAAGTTGTGCGCCACCACCCCCAACTCCATTTTTTTTTTTTTTTTTTTTTTTGAGGTAGGGTTTTGCTCTAGCCCAAGCTCATGTGGAATTCACTATGTAGTCTCAGGCTGGCCTTGAACTCACAGTGATCATCCTACCTCTGCCTCCTGAGTGCTGGGATTAAAGGCATGTGCCACCACACCCGGCTTTTTTTTTTTTTTTTTTTAATCTTGGTCCTGCCGGGCGTGGTGGCGCACGCCTTTAATCCCAGCACTTGGGAGGCAGAGGTAGGAGGATCGCCATGAGTTCGAGGCCACCCTGAGACTGCATAGTTAATTCCAGGTCAGCCTGGGCCAGAGTGAGACCCTACCTCGAAAACCCCCCCGCAAAAAAAAAAAAAAAATCTTGGTCCTGGAGACTCAGTTCAGTGTCTTCTGCAAGCTAAGTACAGGTTCTATCACTAAGGGCACTCACTCCCTGACCCCCAAACTATGTTTTTCTTTTAAAAAAATATATTTTCTTTATTTACTTATTTGAAAGAGATAAATAGATTGAAAGTGAGAGACTGGGTGTAGCAGGGCCTTTGGCCACTGCAAACAAACTCCAGATTCATGCATCTCTTTGTGCATTTGACTTTACTTGGGAACTAGGGAATTGAACTCAGGTTCGTAGGCTTTGCAGGCAAGTACCTTAACCACTGAGTAATCTGTCCAGCTTCCTGACCCTCAAACTATGTTTGATTAGGTAGTAACGTTCAGTGTGTGTGTGTATGTGTTTTTTGGGGGGGGTTGTGCACTGAGAGGATCCAACCCAGGGCCTTGTACGTGCTGGTGAGATCTCCCAACATGACACTCATGTGCTTTATTTTATTTTTAAAAATTTTGCCGGGTGTGGTGGCACACACCTTTAATCCCAGCACTCAGGAGGCAGAGGTAGGAGGATCGCCGTAAGTTTGAGGCCAGCCTGAGACTACATAGTGAATTCCAGGTCAGCCTGAGCTAGAGTGAGACCTTACCTCAAAAAAAAAAGTCATTGCCAGTCACACAAAGGTGGCTAATGCCTTTAATCCCAGCACTGGGGAGGGTGAGGTAGGAGGATCACCATTCAAGGCCAGTCTGGAATTATACAGTGAGTTCCAGATCAGCCTGGGCTAGAGTGAGACCCTGGGGTTGGGGGGAGAAATAGGAGCCAGAGATACAGCTCAGCTGATAGAGTACGTGCCTAGCAGGCCTGAGGTCTGGGATGGATCCTCAACATGGAATAAGTCATCATACATGTGATACCAGCAGTCTAACCCCAGGAAGCCCGACTGCTTTTTAAAAAAAATTATTATTTTATTTACTTATTAACATGTGTGTGTGGGTGGGGAGGGAGCCAGAGTTTCTTGCCTCTGCAAATGAATTCCAGATGCATGCTTCACTTTTGCATCTGGCTTTGCCATGCATGGCTGAGGAACTGAATCCGGTCTGGCAGGTTTTGCAAGCAAGGACCTTTCACCACGGAGCCATTTTCCCCAGCCCCTGGCCTTGAATTTCTCATCCTCCTGCCTCTACCTCCCAAGTGCAGGAATTACAAGCATTGCACCACACCTTGCTGTCAAGGTCATCCTTGGTTACTGGCCAGTCTGGGCTAGAAACAATTTCAAAAGTGGGTGTAGGGGGCTGGAGAGATGGCTTAGAGGTTAAGCGCTTGCCTGTGAAGCCTAAGGACCCCGGTTCGAGGCTCGACTCCCCAGGACCTACAGTTAGCCAGATGCACAAGGGGGCGCACAGCGTCTGGAATTCGTTTGCAGTGGCTGGAGGCCCTGGCGCGCCCATTCTCTCTCCCTCTCTCTATCTGCCTCTTTCTCTCTCTGTCTGTCGCTCTCAAATAAATTTTAAAAAAAAGTGGGTATAGGGATAGCTGGTTTCTGGTGGCCTGCATCTATAATCCCAAGTGTCTGAGTTTGAGGCCAGTCTAGGCTGTGTAGTGAGACCTCATTGAAGGTGTTTAGGTACGGGCTGCAGGAGAAGAAACAGACACCGACGAGTCGATGCAGAAGATCTCAAAATCAAGAGCAGTCAGATGCTCTCGACTTCCCAGAGTTTGCTTTTATAAGAAAAAAAATATATATATTTATTTGAGAGAGAGAGAAAAAAAAAAGAGGCAGCTAGAGAATGGGCGCACCAGGGCCTCCAGCCACTGCAAACAAACTGCAGACACATGCACCCCCTTGTGCATCTGGCTAATGTGGGTCCTAGGGAATCAAACCTGGGTCCTTAGGCTTCACAGGCAAACGCCTTAGCGGCTAGGCTATCTCTCTCTAGCCTCAGAGTTTGCTTTTTTCTTTTTGGTTTTTTGAGGTAGGGTCTCACACTAGCCCAGGCTGACCTGGAATTCACTACGGAGTCTCAGGGTGGTCTCGAACTCACGGCGATCCTCCTACCTCTGCCTCCGGAGTGCTGGGATTAAAGGCGTGCACCACCACGCCCGGCACCTGAGTTTGCTTTTATTCACTTCGTAGGATCATATCAGAACAATGGTAGTATGTCACAGATACCATTGCAAAACAGTGTGCTTTTGATTAGTTAGCTTGGTCAAACAGAAAACACTGCACATTGATACTCACATAATGATTATACTCTGAGTGACCTCAGTTCCAGCGAGATGTTCTCAAGAATGAACAAGAACAGGTTTCCCAGAAGGTGCGCCTTCCGGCCGCCCTGTGTACAAGGCTCCGCTCCTTGTTTTCTCGGGGAAGTCAAGCTTGAAGGCTGAGAGCCACGTATGTTCACCGGCTGACTACACCGCACTCTCAAAACAAACACGCCCAAAATACAGTGACACATTCCACGTTGGACCCCCTAGAAACTTCCCAAAGGAAAAACCAATTTCATTGTTGATCTTTTCTGTCTTGGCTGGAGAATTCCATCCCGACTTAAGGGGATGTTTGCATATGTTCTTGTCTCTCTCTAGAAGGGTGCTATATACACTATTTTTGTTTTGTGGGGGTCAGGGTTCTGGGGATGGAACCCAAGACCTCACACATGCTAGGCAGGTATTCTACCCCTGAGAAACAGCCCCAGCCCCCTTGAGCATTTATTTTTTATTTTTTATTTTTAGTTTTATTTACTTGAGAGCAACAGACAGAGAAAGAGGCAGATAGACAGAGAGAGAAAATGGGCGCACCAGGGCCTCCAGCCACTGGAAACGAACTCCAGACGTGTGTGTCCCCTTGTGCATCCGGCTAACATGGGGCCTGGGGAATTGAGCCTCGAACCAGGGTCCTTAGGCTTCACAGGCAAGCGCTTAACCGCTAAGCCATCTCTCCAGCCCTTGTGCACGGTTTTATATGTTGATTGCTGCGATGCAACAATGGACTGTTTTGTGTCACATTTAATGGCGCTAGTGTCCAGATAGTTTCATGGACGTCTTCGGCTTGTCTTTGCTAGTTAGGAGGTCAAGGCCACTTTAGTGAATGGTCAGCTGCTTCCTTGGCTATGCCACTGGACCAGCACCTATTTAACACTTTTTTTTTTTTTCAAGGTAGGGTCTCACTCTAGTCCAGGCTGACCTGGAATTAACTACGTAGTGTCAGGGTGGCCTTGAACTCACAGTGATCCTCCTACCTCTGCCTCCTGAGTTCTGGGATTAAAGGTGTGCGCCGCCACACGGCTAACACTTAAAAAAAAAAAATCTTATTTATTTATTTATTTATTTATTTTCCGAGGTAGGGTTTCACTCTAGTCCAGGCTGACCTGGAATTCACTCTGTATTCTCAGGGTGGATGGCCTCGAGCTCACGATGATCCTCCTACCTCTGCCTTCCGAGTGCTGGGATTAAATTTTATTTATTTATTTTTATTTTTATTTTATTTTTTTGAGAGAGAGAGAGAATCAGCAGGCCTGCACACTCCAGACACATGTACCACCTTGTGCATCTGGCTTATGTGGGTCCTGGGGAATCGAACCAGGGTCCTTTGGCTTTGCAGGCAAGTGCCTTAACTGCTAAGCCATCTTTCCAGCCCACATGTGCTTCTTTTTAAAATGCAAGTCTTTTAATTTAATTTAATTAATTTATTTGAGTAAGAGAGAGAAAGCGACAGATAGAGAGGGAGAAAGAGAGAATGGGCGCACTAGGGCCTCTAGCCACTGCAAACAAACTCCAGATCCATGCGCCACCTTATGCATCTGACTTACATGGGTACTGGGGAAATGAACCTGGGTCCATAGGCTTTGCAGGCAAGCGCCTTACCTGCCAAACCATCTCTCCAGACCCTTTTTTTTATTGACAACTTCTATTATTATAGACAATAAACCATAATTCCCTCCCTTCCTGCACTTTCCCCTTCACAAATCTACCGTCTCCCTCTTAATTAGCCTCTCTTTACTTTGATGTAATTATCTTTTTCCTCCTATTATATGGGTCTTGTGACTTCCAGGTCATGGATATCCAGGCCATTTGGTGTCTGGAAGAGTGCATTGTAAGGAGTCCTACCCTTCCTTTGGCTGATACATTCTTTCTACCACCTCTTCCGCCTTGGACCCTGAACCTTGGAAGGAACACATTGTGAGTGTGTGTGTGTGTGTATTGGAGCACCAGGTCTTTTGCCACTGCAAATGAACACCAGACGCTTACATGGAGGCTTGGGAATTGAACCCAAAAACTTAGGCTTTGGAAGCAAACACCACTGAGCCATCTTCTCTGTCCCGGTCTGTTTGTTTGTGAAACTGGGTCTCTTGTAGCACAGGTTGGGCCTTGAATTGGGCTGTACAGCCTTAGATGACCTTGAATTCCTGCTCCTCCCACCTCCACTTGTGGAGTAAGGGGATAACAGGCACCGACTCTGCCGACACTGGTTTCCTCTTCTGTAAAATTCCACAGAGAGATCAGCCCTTTTCCTAATTCGCAAGGTGCAGGCTGAAGTGGCCCAGCTTTACTGGGCTGCATTGGAAATGCACTAGGGGGGAGCGAGCCCCCACGCTGTACCCTCCCCGGCGACTTGGCTGCCAGCCCGTGGCACCTTCGTCCCGATGTACTTGAGTGTACGCTTGGCCCACGCCAACTCAGGATGTGGAGTAGAACTTGGCCCTGTGACCCTGCAGCACAGCGATTGAGAAATGCGCCCAGGCTGTGGGCTGGCTGCCCGGCCCCCATTCATTACAGCATCAGATGGGGACAGTTGCTGGCCTCTTGCCATGGCCTCGGGTACAGTCACCCCAGTCCTAGAGAGAAGAGCATGACCTCCCCAGATCGTCCACTGAAATAGAGGCTGGAGAGAAGAGCGTGAGCCTGGTGCGGTGCCTCATGTACTCCCGGCCCCTGGGCTGCGTAGTTAATTCTAGAACAGCCTGGACTATAGTGAGATCCTGTCTCAAAAAATAAAAAAAAAGTTGGGGGAGAGATGGCTTAGCACTTAAGGCGCCTGCCTGCAAAGGCAAAGGACCCAGGTTCAATTCCCCAGGGCCCACATAAGCCAGATGCACTAGGTGGCACATGCGTCTGGAGTTTGTTTGCAGCAGCTGAAGGCCCTGTCACACCTGGTCTCTCCTATTTTCTCTCTTTCTCACTCAAGTAAATAAATAAAAATAAAATATCTAAAGGCATGCACCACCACTCCCAGCTTAGTTTAAAAAGAAAAAATGAGGAAACCAGGCGTGGTGGTGCACGCCTTTAATCCCAGCACTTGGGAGGCAGAGGTAGGAGGATCGCTGTGAGTTTGAGGCCAGTCTGAGACTACAGAGTGAATTCCAGGTCATCCTGGGCTAGAGTGAGACCCTACCTTGAAAAAAAAAAAAAAAAAAAAAAGAGCCTGGACGGCTGAAGAAGGAATGATGCGTTAAACTTGGGGCCATAGACCTTCCTGTATTTGCCCCAGGTGAGTACTTTACTCTTTACCGGAATGGGACACCTGGACGCGCAGTCTTTGCCCTTGTGAAACCTCACCTTCAAGTCTGAGATAAATAAGGACTTGAAAGATACGATCAAAAGAGACAAGAGCCTGGGGTGGTGGCGCGCACCTTTAATCCCAGCCTTGCGGGGTGGAAAGAGGACAGAGGTAGGAGGATCACCTTGAGTTCAAGGCCACCCTGAAACTACATAGTGAATTCCATGTCTGCCTGGACTGCAGTGAAACCCTACCTCAAAAAAAAAAAAAAAAAAAAAAAAAAAAGTCTGGTGAAGTGGTGCATGCCTTTAACCCTAGCACTTGAGAGGCAGAGGTAGGAGGATCTGTGAGTTGGATGTCAGCCTGGGCTAGAGTGTGACCCTGCCTCAAACAAACAAATTCTGTCACTCTCAAATAAATAAATAAAAATGAATAAAAAATATTTTAAAAAACCAAAAAAAACCCCAAAAATACACAGTAGAATGGTGCCTATGTCACAAGCTTAGACACACACACACATACACATAGATAGATAACACATATATAATCTCATTTATTTATTTGAGAGAGTATGTGGGTGAGCTAGGGCCTCCTGTTACTACAAACTCCAGACGCATGCCTCATTTTGAGCGTCTGGCTTTACATAGGAACTGGGGACTTAAACCTGGTCCGTCAGGCTTTGCTGAGCCATCTCTCCAGCCTGAGATGACCTTTTTAACCACTGATCCATCTTCCCAGTCTCAGACATTAACTTTTAAACAGTATTTCTGGGCTGCAGAGATGGCTTAGTGGTTAAGGTACTTGCCTACGAAGCCTAAGACCCCTGGTTCGATTCCTCGGTACCCATGTAAGCTAGATGCACAAGGTGGCACATGCGTCTGGAGTTTGTTTGCAGTGGCTAGAGGCCCTGGTGTGCCCATTCTCTCTCTCTCATAAATAAATAAACAGTTTTGTTGTTGTTGTTGTTTGTTTGGTTGGTTGGTTTTTCAAGGTAGGGTCTCACTCTAGCCCAGGCTGATCTGAAATTCACTACGTAGCCTCAGGGTGGCCTTGAACTCATGGTGATCTTCCTACCTCTGCCTCCCAAGTGCTGGGGTTAAAGGCGTGCGCCACCACGCCCGGCTTAACAGTATTTCTTAAAAGCTGTCCTTTGGTCCAAAGACTCCTTCCACCAGAGTCACCAAGCCTGCCAGGCTTACTGAATCATATTTCTCAAAGATAAGGGCAGATTTTTCTCCTGAGGGACTTTGCCTTTTGACCATTTTAAAATAGAACTTCTGCTCCTGGCCACAGGAATGCAAAGTTGCTTAGGCGATGTTTGCATCCTGGCCTGCTAGTGGCTCTGAGTGTTTGTGTAAATAAAGGTGTTATCACTTGGGTGGTAAAATGTATCCAGAACTCTCCCACAGTGCTTCCCCCATGCCGCCTGTCACCCTTGGCAATGGATCCAGCAGGCACGCCAGGGTGCGTCAGGCAGCTAGGACCTCTCAGGGAGGAGTAAGGCAGGTACCCTTGTCCTGTCCTTTGGCGAACCTCCATTCCTCTAGGCTGATGTGAGAGGAGGCCAGGAGAAGGCCTAAACATCCAAGTCTTTTCATGGCCCTGTGGAAAGAAGCTTCCCTCTTTGGAGCTAGAAGCATGAGGCTCTGGAGTTCATGACCAGCCTTGGCTATGTATTGAGTTTGAGGCTACATAATATCACGTCTTAAAACCAAAAGGGCTGGAGAGATTGCTCAGTGGTTGAGGCACTTGCCTACAAAGCCTAATGGCCCTTGTTCAATTTCCCAGTATCCACGTCAAGCCAGACGTGCAAAGTGGCACACGCATCTGTAGCTCATTTGCAGTGGCTGGAGGCCCTGGCGTGCCCATTCTCTCTCTACCTCTCTCTTTGTGTCTCAAACTGACACATGAATATGGAGTTCTTTGCAGTGGCAAGAAGCCCTGGCATGCCCATCCCCTCTCTCTTCTTGCAACTAAATAAACATTTTTTAAAAAAAGAAACAGGGCCAGGCATGGTGGTGCACACCTTTAACGCTAGCACTCAGGAGGCAGAGATAGAAGGATTGCCATGAGTTCAAGGCCACCCTGAGATTACATAGTGCATTCCAGGTCAATCTCTACTAGAACAAGACCCTACCTCAAAAAAACAAACAAACAAAAAAAAAGAAACAGGGCCCCAGGAAATGGCTAAGTCAGGAAAATGTGTGTCATGTAAGCATGAGAACTTGAATGCACATGCCCAGCACACACATAAAGGTGGGCAGAGTGGTGCCCATGGTCACAGCACTGGGAGGCAGACCAAGAGGTTCCCCAAGTCACGCTGGCTAGTTTTTTGTTTTCCAAGGTAGGGTCTCACTGTAGCCCAGGCTGACTTGGGATTCACTATGTCGTCTCACAGTGGCCTCGAACTCATGGTGATCATCCTCCCTCTGCCTCCTGAATGCTGAGATTAAAGGCGTGCGCCACCATGCCGGCACTGGCCTAGTTTTTGAGGCCCTGACTCAAAAAAAAAAAAAAAGAAAAGAAAGAAAGAAAAGGGCTGGAGAGATGGCTTAGTGGTTAAGCACTTGCCTGTGAAGCCTAAGGACCCCGGTTCGAGGCTCAACTCCCCAGGACCCACGTTAGCCAGATGCATAAGGGGGCACACGCGTCTGGAGTTCGTTTGCAGTGGCTGGAGGCCCTGGCGTGCCCATTCTGTCTCTCTCTCTCTATATATATATCTGCCTCTTTCTTTCTCTCTCTCTGTCACTCTCAAATAAATAAATAAAAATGAACAAAAAATTTTTTAAAAAAGAAGTGGGGCTGGAGAGATGGTTCAGCAATTAAAGGCGCTTTCTTGAAAGCATGATGACCCAGGTTCAATTCCCTATTACCCACATAAAGCCAGATACACAAAGTGGCATCTGTGTTTGGAGTTTGTTTACAGCGGCAAGAAGGCCCTCGTGCACCCATACTCTGCCTGCCTCTTTCTCTGCTTTTTTCTCCTAAGTAAATATATACATATTTTTTAAATTTTTATTTATTTGTTTGAGAGCGACAGAGAGAGAGAGGGAGAGAGAATGGGCGTGTCAGGGCCTCCAGCCACTGCTAACAAACTCCAGATGTGTGTGCCACCTTGTGCATCTGGCATATATGGGTCCTGGGGAATCCAGCCTCGAACCGGGGTCCTTAGGCTTCACAGGCAAGCACTCATCCGCTAAGCCATCTCTCCAGCCGCAAAATATATATTTTTATAATTAAATTTGGTTCGAGACCACATAGTGAATTCCAGGTCAGCATGGGCTAGAGCGAGACCCTACCTTGAAAAACCAAATAATAATAATAATAATAACAACAACAACAACAACAACAATAATAATAATAATATAAAAAAGTGTGGAGAGCAATTGAGGAAGATAACTTCATGTTGACCTCTGGCCTCCTCACACACGTGTCCACATCCTCATGAACCTACACACACACACACACACACACACACACACAGAGGGAGAGGGAGAAAAAAGAGAGAGAGAGAGAGAGAGAGCAAACCTCCCAGGCTCCTCCCAAGAGATAGCAAAGTTTCCTTGCCAGCATGTTGGAAGATCACCCAGGAGCAATCAAAATATAGTCCTAGGGCCGTGTTTCTTGCCAGATCCCTGTGGTAGGGAGCCTATGACCCAGAGTACACTGCAGCCTTCCTGTAGCAGCTGGGTAGGACAGTAGCATGGGGAGAAGCTTAGGAAGCCAGCTTCCTGGGTCTCCAGCCAAGTCCCCCATGTGGCAGCCGGGACACCCTGAGCACACGGCTACTTTGCCTCATTGCTCTTGGCATTGGTACCCGCTGTCTGGAATTATGGTTTGGGTTAGGTGACATGACCCCAGGAGAGTGCATGGTGTCCCAGCGTCATCTGCTGGGATCCTGGTTATTTGTTTTCTCAACCTTGGCCAGAGCCGTTCTGAAGCCACATAAGGGAGACTGGAGTAAACTGACCAAAGGCACCCGTTCAAGGTGAAGTTCAAGGGTAGTCCAGGCTCAGGCTTGTAATCCTAGCTTTTTGAAAGCCAAGGCTAGAGGGTTTGAACTTCATGGATTTGTTATATATATATATATGTATATATATATATATATATATATATGCTTTTCTTCCTCCTCTTTTCTGTTTCTTTCCTTCCCTCCCTCCCTCTCTCTCTTCCTTTTTATTTATTCAATGGCAAAAAATAAATAAATAAATAAAAAGAGGGCTGGAGAAATGGCTTAGCCGTTAAGGTGTTTGCCTGCAAAGCCAAAGGGTGCAGGTTCGATTCCCCAGGACCCTTGTAAGCCTGATGCACAAGGGGCACGTGCATCTGGAGTTTGTTTGTGGTAGCTGGAGGCCCTAGTGTGCCCATTCTCTCTCTCTGTGTCTTTCTTCTCCCTCCCTCCCTCTCTCTCTCTCTGCTTGCAAATAAATAAATAAAATTAAAAATAAAATAAAAAGAGTATGTATGTGCCAGGGCCTCCTGCCACTGAAAACAAACTCCTGAAAACTTATACCACTTTGTGCAACTGGCTTTATTTGGGTGCTGGTGTATTGAAACTGGGCCAGCAGGGTTTGCAAACAAGCGCCTTTAGCCACTGCTCCGTCTCTCCAGCCCCCTTCCCCCCCTTCTTTCTCCTTCACCCCCACACCGGTTGACGTCAGGAACAAAACTCAGCGTAGCCCAGTGTTCTAGGCTGCCTTGCCATTCGGACGGGGATCCTTCACTTTCATTGGACTTCAGGGGTCAATTTCTTCAACAACCAAGAGTAGAGGACTGAATTAAGTGTGGTTTTGTTGTTGTTTGTTTGTTTGGTTTTGGTTTTTCAAGGTAGGGGTCTTACTCTAGCTCAGGCTGACCTGGAATTCACTATGGAGTCTCAGGGTGGCCTCGAACTCATGGCGATTTTCCTACCTCTGCCTCCCAAGTGCTAGGATTAAAGGTGTGCGCCACCACGCCTGGCTGTTTGTTTTTGAGGTAAGGTCTTGCTCTAACCCCATGCTGACCTGGAATTCACTATATAGTCTTAGGGTGGCCTTGAACTTATAGCCATCCTCCTACCTTGGCCTCCCAGGTGCTGGGACTAAATATGTATACTATCACATGAGTCAGTGTTTTTTTTTGTTTGTTTTTGTTTTTGTTTTGTTTTGTTTTTCGAGGTAGGGTCTCACTCTGGTCCAGGCTGACCAGGAATTCACTACGTAGTCTCAGGGTGGCCTCGAACTCTCGGCAAGCCTCCTACCTCTGCCTCCGGAGTGCTGGGATTAACAGCATGCACCACAATGCCTGACTGAGTCAGTGTTTTAAAAATGACTGTATTTATTTTCAAGCAGAGAGAGAGAGAGAGAACACGCACACCAGGGTCGCCTGCCACGGCAAACAAACCACAGATGCCTGTGCTTCGCTTCATATGAAACCTTATGTGGGCACTGGGGAATTGAATCCTGGCCAGCAGGCTTTGCAAGCAAGCACCTTCAAACTGAGCCATCTCCCCAACCTCTGAGTCAGTTTTATTGTTGTTTCTAAGTCAGTTTTACTGCCTAGTAGTCTACCCTGATACTTAATAGTCTCAAACAACCATCATTAGTGAGCTCATGATTCTGGGGGCAGTGTGGGATGACTAACCCAGTGGGCGTTCTGCTGGTGTAGTGTGGACTCATTCCTAAGCAGTAGTAGTCATCTAGGGGGTTGGCTGGGACACTTGGTCCTAGAGGGTCTCTGTCACACAGTGGGCTTCAGCTGGTCACACAGTCTTGTCTTTCGCAGGCTAGCTTGGGCTTCTCCACGTGATGGGCTTTCTAGGCACTTTGTAAACCATTGCCTGAGTTAGTCTCGTTTTCCCAGCCTTTGAATTCAGTAGATGCACAGCCTCCTAAATCGGTGACTTTAAGCCTCCCTGACCAACACACAGTGCACGTCTTTTAAAAAATATGTTTCCAGCCGGGCGTGGTGGCGCACGCCTTTAATCCCAGCACTCGGGAGGCAGAGGTAGGAGGATCGTCATGAGTTTGAGGCCACCCTGAGAATACAGAGTGAATTCTAGGTCAGCCTGGGCTAGAGTGAGACACTATCTTGAAAAACAAATGAAGAAAAAAAAATATACATGTGTGTGTTAATTTGCAAGGAGAGAGAAAGGGCATACCAGAGCCTCTTGTCACTACCGGTGAACTCCAGATGCATGCACCGCTTTATGCATCTGACTTTACATGGGTACTGGGAATTGAACCCAGGCTGGTAGGTTTTCTAAGCAAGTGCCTTTAATTGCTGAGCCATCTTCCCTACCCAGGGGACATCTTTTGTCGTTTTGTTTTCTTTGGGCCCGTTGGCTTTGCAGGCAAGTACCTCAATTAACCACTGAGCCACTTCTCCAGCCCCTGGAAATGTTTTTTGAGACAGGGCCCAGGATGGCCTGAAACGTACTATGTAGCCAAGGACGAACTTGAACCTCTCATTCTCCTGCCTCTCCTCTCAAGTACTATACGGGAGTATAACACCACGTCTGATTTATGTGGTTCTAGAATTGAACTCAGAGCTTCATTTATAGTAGGCAATCACACTACCAAATACCTGTGGAAGCTGTTTTTTTTTTTTTTTTTTTTTTTTAATTTATTTAAGAGAGAGAATGAGGAAGAGAGAGAGAGAGAGCGAATGGTCGCACCAGGGCCTCCAGCCACTGCAAACAAACTCTAGATGTGCTACCTTGTGCATCTGGCTTGTGTGAATCCTGGGGTATCGAACCGAGGTCCTTTGGTTTAGCAGGCAAATGCCTTAACCACTAAGCCATCTCTCCAGCCCGAAGCTGGGGTTTTGCCTCAAGTCTGGTGTGGGTTTTGAAGTCATTTCCAGTGACTCAGGGTGAGGCCCCAAGCCTTTTAGTTACCATGTCAACAGGGAGTAGGTACCAAGTGGCTGTTAGAATCTACACTGGGTGGTTCTTTGCCTTTGTTAATTGCTGGGCCTGCAGGGTGAGTTCATCTAAAAACTTGGGGCTAGGATGTAAGACAGTGCTGGCTTGGAGCACCCGGACATAATGAATCTCTGCCATCCGTGGTTAAGAGCTGTGGTTCTGGGCTGGAGGGGTGGCTTAGCAGCTAAGGCGCTTGCCTACAAAGCCAAAGGACCCAGGTTCAATTCCCCAGGGCCCATGTAAGCCAGATGCACAAGGTGGTACATGCGTCTGGAGTTCATTTGCAGAGGTTGGAAGCCCTGGCATGTCCATTCTCTCTCTCTCTCTTTCTCTCTCATAAATAATATATGTGTGTGTGTATGTATGTATATATATATATATATATATATATTTTTTTTTTTTTTTTAGAAGTAGGGTCTCACTCTAGCTCAGGCTAACCTGGAATTCACTCTGTAGTCTCAGTCTCTGTAGACTCACTAGGATCCTCCTACCTCTGCCTCCCGAGTGCTGGGATTAAAGGCGTGCGCCACCATGCCCAGTTTAAAAATAAAACATTTTAATAAAAGAGCTGTGGCTGCTCTAGGTGGCGCAAGCATCTGGAGTAAGTTCAAGGCCAGCCTCGGTTACATACCCTCCCTTGAAAAATCCAAAAACCAAAAAACTTGAAACTTACAGCCATCTTCATACCTCTGCCTCCAGAGTGCTGGGACTTAAAGGCACACACTACCAGTGATCCTCCTACCTCTGCCTCCCAAGTACTGGGATTAAAGGCATGCGCCCCACGCCCAGCAACCCCCCTTTTTTTTAAGGACTGAGACTACATAGTGAATTCTAGGTCAGCCTGGACTAGCGAGACATATATATATATATTTACAAATATAAATAGATTAAGAGAAGTAAAGAAAAGGAAGTACAGAGAGCTCCTGCCACGTGAAGGCAAGAGGGGGTAGGGAGCCCATGTGGAAGTAGGGGTTCCCTCCTCCCCATCGCAACCCAGTCAGGCTAAGACAAGGGGAGGCTTACCAGAGCAGGATCCTGGAAGTTTAGTAGGAGAAGTGAACAGCCAAAAAGAGCTATCTTTGATGTTTTATTTATTTATTTATTTTGTAGCCTTAGAATGGCCTCAAACCCATGGAGATCCTCCTACCTCAGCCGTTCAAGTGTTGGGATTAAAGGCACACACTACCACTCCCAACCTAATAAAAATATTTTAAAAAAATACTGCTTCTTTTGGGGATGAGGACATTGAATCAGAATTAAAGGTTGCCTCCACCTCCGCCCTGCCCACGGGTACCACCTCAGTGCTAGGATTACAGGCCTGCCCCACCGGGGATGGATGCACGCTAACTCTGTCTCCTAACTCACTCGTCCGACTGAACCACAATGCCAGAGCCCAAAGGCAGGTTTTCTGCATCTCAATCAAATGCTTTATCTCTTCTGCCTTAGTTCAACTTTCTTTTCTTCTCCATGGTCTCTTATAGGGGGTCAGCTGTTGCAAAAATAATTGGGAATAACGTCAAGAACTTGCAGAAGTTTGCCTCCACGGTCAAGATGTGGGTCTTTGAAGAAACAGTCAATGGGAGAAAACTGACAGACATCATAAATAATGACCACGAAAATGTCAAATACCTCCCTGGACACAAGCTGCCAGAAAATGTGGTAAGATTCCGGGTTGCTAAGCACAGTGGGCTCATTTTGTAGGCCATGTGCCTGAGTGGCACAGGGCAACTGGACTTGTTGACGAGAAGAGTCAGAGAGAGAATGGGAACACCAGGGCCTCTAGCCCCTGCAAACAAACTCCACATGCATGCGCCACCTTGTGCATCTGGCTTACACAGGTACTGGGGAATCAAACCTGTGTCCTTAGGCTTCACAGGCAAGCACCTTAACCACTAAGCCATCTCTCCAGTCCCAATTATTTTTATTTTTTTATTTTTTATTTTTTGGTTTTCCGAGGTAGGGTCTCACTCTAGCCCAGGCTGACCTGGAATTCACTATGGAGTCTCAGGGTGGCCTCGAACTCACGGGGATCCTCCTACCTCTGCCTCCCGAGTGCTGGGATTAAAGGCGTGCACCACCACGCCCGGCTTCCAGTCCCATTTTTATTATTTTAAAATTTATTTATTTATTTGAGAGAGGAAGAATGGACACACCAGGGCCTCTTGCAACCACATGTGAAATCCAGACACACATGCCACTTCATGCATCTGGCTTTAGGAGGGCACTGGGGAATTGAACCCAAGCCTACAGATTTTACAAGAAAGTCCCTTTTAAAATATTTTATTTATTTATTTATTTGACAGAGAGAGAGAGAGAATGGGCACACCAGGGCTTCCAGCCACTGCAGACGAACTCCAGACTCATGCGCCCCCTTGTGCATCTGGCTAACGTGGGTCCTGGGGAATCGAACCTGGGTCCTTTGGCTTTGCAGGCAAACGCCTTAACCGCTAAGCCATCCTTCCATCCCAAGAAAGTCACTTTTAAACACTGAGCTGTCTCTCCAACCCAGTCTGCTGCCTTCTTGTTGGCTGTGATTGATGTGTCTGTTGGCTTGAATATATTCAGGACCATCTCTGCTTGGGAGGTGGAGGGAGGAGGATTAGGAGGTCAAGGTCATCCTCCTGTTCATAGAAAGTCATAGGCCATCGTGGACTACAGGAGACCTTGTCTCAAAAAAAAAGAAAGGGAGGGCTGGAGAGATGGTTTAGCAGTTAAGGCGCTTGGCAAAGCCTAAGGACCCATGTTCAACTCTCTAGATCCCATGAAAACCAGATACACAAAGGTGAGATGAGCACAAGGTCCCACATGCCCACTAGGTGGCGCAAGCATCTGGAGTTTGATTGTAGTGGCCGTGGCCCTGGTGCACCAATTCTCTCTCTCTCTCTAAAATGAAAAAGAAAGGGAAAAACAAAACAAACAAACAAAAGGCCTGGGAGGTGGCTCAGCAGGTAAAGTATTTTCCATGCAAGCCTGAGCACCCAAGTTTTAGGCCTAGCACCCACATAAGCTCCAGGTATGGCAGCCTGCTCCTGTCTTCCTAGCGCTGGGGAAATGGAGACGGGGACCCCTGCAAGTCACCACTAGCTAGTCCAGCTGAATCAGTGAGCTTCAGGTTCAGTGAGAGTCTGTTTCAAAATGTAAGGTGGGGGGGGGCACTGGAGAGATGCCTTAGCGGCTGAGCGTTCGCCTGCAAAGCCAAAGGATCCCGGTTCGATTCCCCAGGACCCATGTAAGCCAGATGCACAAGGGGGCGCATGTGTCTGGAGTTCTTTTGCAGTGGTTGGAGACCCTGGAGTACCCATTCTCTCTCAAATAAATTATATATATATATACATGTATTTTAATTTTTTTGGTTTTTCTGAGGTAGGGTCTCACGCTAGCTCAGGCTGACCTGGAATTCACTATGTAGTCTCAGGGTGGCCTTGAAATAAAATATTTAAAAAAATTAAGGTGGGGAGTGGCTGAGGGACCCCAGTGTCCACCTTTGGCTTCCACATGCATGCACACCTCTACTCATACCTGCTCCTACACACATGCAAACATATGTTAAGAAAAAAAGAGGGCAAAAGTTAAAGGCATTGCTTCCAAAGCCTGTTGACCTGGGTTCAGTTCCCCAGGACCCACGTAAAGCCAGGTGCATAAAGTGGTTCATGTATCTGGAGTTCATTTACAGTGGCAAAAGGCCCTGGCACTCCTGTATTTTCTCTTCCCTCCTCCCTCTCTTCTCTTTCTCTCTCTGCTTGCAAATAAATAAATAATAATAAAATAAATAAATTAAAAATAGTTTTTAAAAGGAAAAGAAGAGCTGGAGAGATGGCTTGCCTATAAAGCCAAAGGACCCAGGTTTGATTCCCCAGTACCCATGTAAAGCCAGATGCACAAAGTGGCACATGTGTCTGCAGTTCATTTGTAGTGGCTAGAGGCTCTGGTGCACCCATTCTCTCTCTTTCTGCCTCCCCCCTCTTCTCAAATAAGTAAATAAATAACTAAAATATTAAAAGAAACAAGGGGGGGGGCTGGAGAGATGGCTCAGCAGTTCAGGCACTTGCCTGCAAAGCCTAATGACCAGGATTCGATTGCTCAGTACCCACTTTAAGCCAGATGCACAACGTGGCACATGTATCTGGAGTTCATTTGCAATGGCTACAGGCCTTGACACACCCATACTCTCTGTCTCTGTCTCTCTGTCTGTATCTGTATCTCCCTGCTTGCAAATAACTAAATTAAAAAATTTTTTTTTCTGTTTTGGTGTTTTGAGGTAGTGTCTCACTCTAGCTCAAGCTGACCTGGTATTCACTTTGTAGTCTCAGGGTGGCCTCAAATTCATGGCGATCCTCCTACTTCTGCCTTCCTGAGTGCTGTGATTAAAGGCGTGTGCCACCACGCCCAGCTATAAAATATTTTTTTTCTCTATTTTTATTAACATCTTCCATGATTATAAAAAATATCCCATGGTCATACCCTCCCTCCCCCCAACTTTCCCCTTTGAAATTCCATTCTCCATCATATCCCCTCTCCTAAAATATTTTTTAAAAAAGTAAAAAGGCCGGGCATGGTGGGATACATCTTTAGTCCCAGCACTTGAGAGGCAGAGGTAGGAGGATTGCCATGAGTTTGAGGTCAGCCTGAGACAACATAGTGAATTCCAGGTCAGCCTGGGCTAGAGTGAGACCTTACCTCGAAAAAAAAAAAAAAGAAAAGAAAAGAAAAAGAAGCTAGGAGTGGTGGTACACACCTTTAATCCCAGCACTCAGGAGGATCACCATGAGTTCAAAGCCAGACTGAGACGGCATAGTGAATTCTAGGTTAGCCTGGCCTAGAGAGAGGATGTGAGAGATAAACTTTACCTACATTGAAAAGAAAGAAAGAAAGAGAGAGAAGGTAGGGAGGGAGGGAGGGAAGAAGGGAGGAGGGAAGAGGGGAAGAGGGAGGGAGGGAGGAGGGAGGGAGGAGACTCCAGGCATGGCACTCACCTGGAGCACATCCTGGCTGTGCTCCTTGCCCACTGCAGGGGAGACCACGGTGTGTTCAGAGTGACTGACGTGGGGTGTCCGTCTCCTCTCTCTGGGGCAGGTCGCCGTCCCGAACCTCAGCGAGGCTGTGCAGGATGCGGACCTGCTGGTGTTCGTCATCCCCCACCAGTTCATTCACAAGATCTGCGATGAGATCACCGGCAGGGTGCCCAAGAAGGCCCTGGGCATCACCCTCATCAAGGTAACCTGGGCGCTGGGCAGGGAGGGCAGAGCCTCTAGGTGGTGCTTTGAATGTAAAATGTCCCCATAGCCCCAAGCAGTTGTGATTAAGCCTTTTTCTTTGCCCCCACCACCCTTAGGGTCTTACTCTAGCTGACCTGGAGTTCACTATGGAGTCTCAGGGTGGCCTCGAACTCACTGCGATCCTCCTACCTCTGCCTCCCGAGTGCTGGGATTAAAGGCATGCACCACCATGCCCGGCTTCATTCTTTTTTTTATGTAATATATTTATTTGAGAGAATGAGACAGACAGATGGAGTGGGCATGGGCACCCTTGGGAAGGGAATGAGAACGGGGCATCCCTGGGCCCCTGTTGCTGTAAATCAACTCCAGTGCAGGTGCCACTTTGTGCGTCCAGCTTTACGTGGGTACTGGAGAATCAAACCTAGGACATTGGACTTGGCAAACAAGTGCCTTTAACCACTGAGTAATCTCTCCAGCTTTCTCCCACCCCCCCTTTTTTTTTAGAACTAGGATCTCACTCTAGCCCAGGCTGACCTGGAATTCACTATGTAGTGTCAGGGTGGCCTCGAACTCACGGTGAGCCTCTGCCTCCTGAGTGCTGGGATTAAAGGCGTGCGCCACCATGCCAGGCTCTAAGCCTCATTCTTGATCCCCAGCAGGAGGAACCTGGATGGAGGAGTTATGTCCAACCCCCTTGCTGTGCCAGCTGGCTCGGAGGGCTTCTTTCCGCTGCTGCGGAGACATGAGACCCTCGTGGCTGTTTGTTCGTGCCATGCTTTCCCTGTCATGAAGGGCTTTCCCTTGCAACTGTACGCCAGGGACTGTGGAGATGGTTCAGTAGTTGAAGACACTTGCTTGTAAAACTTGCTGCCCCCAGGTTGATTCCCAATACCCACCTAAAGCTAGAGACCCAAGGTGGCCCGTGCCTCTGGGGTTTGTTTGGAACAGTATAAAACCCTGGCATGCCCATACTCTTTCTCTCTCTTGCTCTCTCATTTTTTAATTTAAATTTAAATTTAAATTTATTTATTTTGAGAGAGAGAAATAGACAGAGTGCAGGAGAGAAAGAATGGGCGCGCCAGGGCCTCCAGCCACTGCATAGGAACTCCAGGCGCATGCGCCCCCTTGTGCATCTGGCTTACGTGGGTCCTGGGGAATCGAACCTGCGTTCTTTGGCTTTGCAGACAAGCGCCTTAACCGCTAAGCCATCTCTCAAGTCCTCTCTCAGGTTCTAAAATAAACTGTAAGCCAAAATAAACCTTCTTCCGGTCAGGTTTTGTCCTAGAAATGCCAAGGTAACTGCTGCAAGTCCATTCCCTTTCCTCGGCTCCTAGCTACTTGTCAGCTGTGACCAAACACGAAATGAGAGGCGAGTAAGAGAGGAAGGGTGTATGTAGGCTCCCTGCTTGAAGGGGGACACCCACTGTGGCAGACAGGGCAACTCCCTCTCGCCTTGTAGATTTGGCGGTCTCCCGACTTCTCTGCTTCCTTCCAGGGCATAGACGAGGGTCCTGAGGGTTTGAAGCTCATCTCTGACATCATCCGAGAGAAGATGGGAATTGACATCAGCGTGCTGATGGGGGCCAACATCGCCAGCGAGGTCGCAGCCGAGAAGTTCTGTGAGACCACCATTGGTGAGGCTGCGAAGGGCCGGAGCACAAGTGACCTGGAATATGTAGTCTCAGGGTGGCCTTGAACTCATGGCAATCCTCCCACCTCTGCCTCCCAAGTGCTGAGATTAAAGGAATGTACCACCACGCCCAGCTTAATTTTTTTTAAATTTTATTTATTTATTTTACTGAGAGGGAGAGAATTGCCCCCCCCTCCCCAGAGCTTCCAGCCACTGTAAATGAACTCCAAGTGCATGTGCCACCTTGTACATCTGGCTTACGTGGGTACTGGGGAATTCAACCTGGGTCCTCAGGCATCTCAGGCAAGTGCCTTAACCACTAAGCCATCTCTCCAGCCCCCTTCCATGCTCTACCACGGAGCTATAGCCCCAGCCATTTTCTTTGTTTTGTTTTTGTTTTTTTTTTTTAAGCCCATGCTAACCTTAAACTCACCATATAGTCAGGGATGACCTTGAACTCCTGATCCTCATGTCTCTACCTCCATAGTGCTAAGATTACAGGCGTGTGTCCCCCCCATGTTCTGCTTTTTTGTTTTCTGATTTTTTTTGTCTTTTTTTTTAGGTAGGGTCTTGCTCTTTGTGCACCTGGCTTTATGTGGGTACTGGGGAGTCGAACCTGGGCTGTCAGATTTGCAAGCAACTGCTTAGCCATCTCTCCAGCCCTACCTTCGTTTCTTATGCTGGGTCTCTCACGGAACCTGGAGCTCACCCATTTGGCTAAGCCGGCTGCTCAGCAAGCCCTGAGGGTTCCTTGTCTCTTTAAACCCAGCACTGGCATTAAAGGTGATGCCACCATGCCAAGCTTTTACGTGGATCCTGGGGATCTGAACTCAGGTCTTTGTGCTTGCACAATAAGCACTTCACTCACTGAGCCATCTCCCCAGCAGCCCCTCTTTACTTTAAAATATAGTTATTTTACCATATTATTAAGGAAATAGAGATAAGTGAAAACTATTTGTGTAATTTTCGTTTGTTACATAGCCTTGTAGTTTTTTTGTTGCTGTTTGTGGAAACCATTTATGCTTATTGTAAGCCATGTTTTTTTACTTAATATATGACACTTTTTTTGTTTGTTTGTTTGTTTTTCGAAGTAGTGTCTCACTGTAGCCCAGGGTGACCTGGAATTCACTCAATAGTCTCAGGGTGGCCTTGAACTCTCAGCGATCTTCCTACCTCCCTGCCTTCCAAGTGCTGAGATTAAAGGCTTGCACCACCATGCCCTGCTAACACAGTTTTTCACGGGTGTGTGCCATCATGCCTTGCAATTTATTTGCAAGGAGAGAGAGAGAGAGAGAGTATTGGTGTACCAGGACCTCTTGCCACTGCACACTCCAGATGCATGCACCACTTTGTGCATCTGGCTTTTACGTGGGTACTGGGGGATCGAACCCAGGCTGGCAGGCATTATGGACCAGCTAATTTTTGACTGTGGTAGAGTCAGGAATCTTGTCCAGCTTGTGACTTCTGTAGAGAGAGAGGAATGGCAAACTTTTGAAGAGCTTCTAGAAATATACATGGAGAGCGCTGGTGCCCCCTTGTGGTCACTGTCAGGGCTTAACCACAGAATATGAGACCACAAACATTTTATCTTTGTATTGGTGCCTTTTGTAGATCTGGGGTTTGAACCCAAGGCCTTCTGCATGCTAGGCAAGCAGGCTGCCACTGAGCTATGTACTCCCGGCCCTGCAACTGCAAGTGGTTTTCAAAGCCCGTTATGTATCTGACACAATGGCTAATGTCTAGGGTTCCTTGTGCCACAAATATGGAATCGGAGCCTGAAATATGATTTGGAAGTTTTATTAGATCTGTCACTACATCTGTGACCGAATAGGAAAGAAAAGGGTTTTTCTGTCTTATGGCTCATGCTGAAGTTTGGAGAGCCCTTCCAGAAGGCTTTTGGGCCTACCTGTCCACGCTGCTCATCACTGGCAGTGATAACATGATGCTTTATTATCCATGACTTGAAGGGTGTATGTGTGTGTATGGTTTTGGGGGGTAGGGTCTCGCTCTATCCCAGGATGATCTGAAATTCATTATGTAGTCTCAGGCTGGCCTCAAACTCATGGTGATCCTCCTACCTCTACCACCATGCCCAGCTAGAAAGAGGGTTTTTATTTTATTTTTACTTTTATTTTTTATATTTTATTTCAGAGAGAGAGAATGGGTACGCCAGGGCCTCCAGTCACTGCAAATGAACTTTAGACACATGCGCCTCCTTGTGCATCTGGCTTATGTGGGTCCTGGGGAATCAAACCTGGGTCCTTTGGCTTAACAGGCAAGCGTCTTAACCACTAAGCCATCTCTCCAGCCCGAAACTAGGGATAGGGTTCAGTTGTAGATTCTTACCTGGCACGTGTGAGGCTCTATGTTCTATCACAAGTGCTGCCAAAAACATGAAGGGAGGGAAGGAGGAAAGAAGTCTTGCCGGCAGGATGACTCATGCCTGTAACATGAGCCCTCAGGAGACGGAGGCAAAAGGATCACTACAGGTTCAAGACCAACCTGGGCTATAGAGATCCCATCTCAAATGAAAGAGAAGAGGATGGAATGGATTGGAACAGAATTGAATTCAAGGGCTGGGATTGTGACTCACTTGGCAGAGTGCCTGATAGCATGCATGAGACTCTGTGTAAAACAACAACAAAACCAACCAAAAGCACTCAGGAGACAGAGGTAGGAGGACGGCCGTGAGTTCGAGGCCACCCTGAGAGTACATAGTGAATTCCAGGTCAGCCTGGACTGGAGTGAAACCCCACTTCAAAAAATCAAAAAACAACAACAAAAACAAAACGAAAAAAAAAAAAACCAGTCAACTCCGTAATTACAGGATCTTTGAGCACAGTTACAAACAAAGGCTGTTTTCATAGCTGATTCTCTTTAACTTGGCAACCATCCTGGGGGTGCCTAGTATTTCTACTCAGAAAGAAGTTGGACTGAGAGGAGGTTAGGTGAGAGGCCTACAAACCTGTCTTCTGGAGTCCCCCGGGGAGCCTCGAAAAGTTGGGGTGCTGCTCACTACCCCCCCCCCGAGCTGACTGCATTGAGCACCGGTGGTTTCAGGCTGCCCAGGTGGCAGTGTGCTGGTAAGGTTGGTACCAGCCGTCCTCCCACCTCCAGGAGGCCAGAGCCCAGGGCTGAGGTGCCTGGCATAGCTGCTGGTTTGCGGGCCTGGACTCGCCCGGAAAGCCTTTAGTCCAATTTAGGGCCTGGCAAGGAGGATGGGTTTGCTTAGCCCCAGTGCACCCCGACCAGCCAAGACAGACTTCACATCAGCCTTGCTGGCTAAGGTATTTCTTGGTTTGTTTTTTGCTTGGTTTTGGTTTTGGAAACTAGTCTCCCCAAGTAGCCATTGCCATGGGCTTGTTTGGGATTAAGATGTGTGAATTACTTGTCTTCAAGCGTGGGTGCTGGGGATCTGAACTGTGATCGTTGGGCTTGTATAGCAGGAGCCCTTAAATGCTGAGCCAGCCCCTAGCCCTTGCCTTTCGTTTTTTTTCTTTTTTGGTTTTTTTTGAGGTAGGGTCTCACTCTAGCCCAGGCTGACCTGGAATTCATGATTATCCTACTCAGCCTCCCTAATGCTGCAAATAAAGGCATGTGCCACCATGCCCAGCTTTAAAAAAATTTTTTTTTTTAACACTTGATCTAAGCCAAAAGCCGAGAATCTATGCTTCGAACTCACGGCGATCCTCCTACCTCTGCCTCCCAAGTGTTGGGATTAAAGGGGTGCGCCCCCACGCCCGGCTCCCCTTTATTTTCTATTTCTGCTTGTATGCCTTTTCTAAACATCCTGTGATAAGCCTCCCTCGCTTGTGTAATAAGAGATAAATTCATTTTGTAAGCTCTACTAGATGTCACAGTTACCCCGGAGTCTGTCATTAAGTCCCTGCTTTCCTGACCCTCCCGTAGGCAGCAAGGTGATCCAGAACGGCCTTCTCTTCAAGGAGCTTCTGCAGACCCCCAACTTCCGAATCACCGTGGTGGATGACGCGGACACGGTGGAGCTCTGTGGAGCACTGAAGGTAAAGTCGGCGTGGTCCCTCCCTCACTGAACCCAGCCCTGTGGTCAGTGGTGAATGAGCCTTGTTTTCTTACTTCCGGTTGGTGGAGCTCCCTTTTATTTATCCATTCATTCATCTATTTATCTTGGCTTTCTTTTCAATTTTTTTATTAACTACTTCCATGATTATAAAAAAAATATCCTATGGTAATACCCTCCCTCCCCCCACTTTCCCCTTTGAAACTCCATTCTCCATCATATCCCCTCCCCATCTCAATCAGTCTCTCTTTAATTTTGACGTCATGATTCAATATTTTATGTTTATTTATTTGAGAGAGAGACAGACAGAAATAGGCAGGTGGAGAGAGAGAAAGGGGCACCAGGGCTTCCAGGCACTGTAAACAAACTCCAGACGCATGCTCCCCCTTGTGCATCTGGCTTACGTGGGTCCTGGGGAATCGAACCTGTGTCCTTTGGCTTTGCAGGCAAGGGCCTTAACTGCTAAGCCATCTCTTCAGCACTATCTTGGCTTTTTGATATAGCATCTCACCTTAGCCCAGGCTGATCTGGAACTTATTATCCTACCTCAGCCTCCTTAGTGCTGCGAATAAAGGCATGTGCCACCATGCCCAGCTTTTTTTTTTTTTTTCTAACACTTGATCTAAGCCAAAAGGCCAAGAATCAATGCTTTTTTTTTTTTTTTTTAAGAAATATTTATTTGGAAGCAGAGAGAGATAAAAGAGAAATTGGGCCCACCAGGGCCTCCAATCACTGCAAACTAACTCCAGATGAATGTACCACCCTATGAACCTGGCTTTATGTGGGTACTGAGGAATTGAGTCTGGGTCATTAGGCTTTGCAGGCAAACACCTTACCCACTTCGCTGTCTCTTCAGTCCCAAGTTTTTGTTTTGTTTTGTTTTGTTTTTACTTGAGAGAATGCGGCAGAAAGAGAGAGAGGGCTGGAGAGATGGCTTAGCGGTTACAGCATTTGCCTGCAAAGCCAAAGGACCTTGGTTCGATTCCCCAGGACCCATGTGAGCCAGATGCACAAGGAGGCGCATGCATCTGGAGTTCATTTGCAGTGGCTGGAGGCCCTGGCGCGCCCTTTCCCTTTCTCTCTCTCTCTCTCTCCTTGTAATAAATAAATAAAATTTTCAAAAAATTCAAGAAAAAGAAACAGAGAGAATGACGGTGAGCACACCAGAGCCTCTTGCCACTGCAAACAAACACCAGATACATGTGTCACTTTGTGCATCTGGCTTTATGCGGGTACTGGGGAATCAAACCTGGGCCACAGGCTTTGCAAGCAAGCGCCTTTAACCGCTGAGCCATCTCCCCAGCCTCTGTGCCCAGCTTTGATGGAGCTCTCCTTAGTCATGATTGCTTGTGCTTGATGTGCGTGAATTGTGATATTTTATTCTTTGGGTTGCTGGGATTGGCATCCGAGCCTTCTGTTGGGTTTTCCTGGGCTTTTACCCTGGAGCCAAGGGTCCGTCTGTTTATCTCTCCCGGGTGGTATCATGAGTTGGGATCTTCCTCCTCCGCACGCTGCCTTGTGCTTTGGCTGGTTGCTCTTTTTGAAGGAAAAAAAAAAAAAAGTCTCCTGCTGACAAGAGGCTTTTCTAAGAATAGTTTATCTTCCTTCTCTAGAGGAAAAGATGGACTTAAGAAGCCGGGTCAATTGGCCAGTGACTGGAGTGTGTCAGGAGACAAAAATCACTACAAATTTAGTTATTTGGCCAATTGGCCTGTATTCCATTTGTGCATATAAGGTTGTTTGTGCTTTGTAAAAGACAAGTAATACTCCTGTAAGCAAGGTTAGAGCTGCGGGGTGTGTGTGTGTGTGTATTTGTGCGTATGCGCGTGTGTGCACACACACAGTGGCCAGCCTTCAGCATCGTTCCTCAGGCGCTGTCCACCATTTTTTGAGGGAGGGTGGAGGAGAGAGAGAATGGGTGTGCCAGGGCCTCCAGCCATTGCAGATGGACTCCAGATGCATGTGCCTCCTTGTGCATCTGGCTTTTTGTGGGAACTGGGGAGTTGAACTGGGGTCGTTTGGCTCTGAAGGCAAGCAAACCACTTTCTGGAATGAATCTACGGTGCATGTACATGGTCCAACGTACAATGGGGATCTTAAAAATTAGAGTCAAGGGCTGGAGAGATGGCTTAGCAGTTAAGGTGCTTGCCTGCAAAGCCTAAGGACCCAGGTTCAATTCTCATGCATGCATCTGGAGTTCGTTTCCAGCGGATAGAGGCGCTGCCATGTCCATTCTCTCTCTCTCTCTCTCTCTGTCTCTCTCTCTTCCTCATCCTCTCCCTCTCTCTGTGTCTAATGAATAAAAAAAAAATTTTTTTTTAATTAGGGTGAAAGCCAGGCATGGTGGCTCACACCTTTAATCTCAGCACTCGGGAGGCAGAAGTAGAAAGATCGTTGTGAGTCCGAGGCTAGCCTGAGACTACACACATAGTGGATTCCAGGTCAGCCTGGGCTTGAGTGAGACCCTACCTTGGAAAAAAAAAAAATTAGAATAATTAGTGACTTGATCTCCCCGGCTACACCTGTCCATATGTCTGCATATAGGGAGGCACTCACTTTTGCGCTAGGTAGAGACAGGCTGAGTTACACCGTCAAGACGTTGGCTCTGGCTACTTTATTTTGTGGAGATTTTTATGTGTTTTTAATAGTCCTCCATTAAACTAATAACCGCTGCCAGCAAGGGCCATCATGAATGCCCAATTGCCCAGCGATGGCCGGAAGCCGTTCCAAAGCTGGTCCATGGAGACGGTGTGAAATCCTGCCCAGAACAAAGGGTGCTGGGTGAGAGGATTCTAGATGGAGTACTCTGGGACACCTTCTGCAAATGGGAGCCGGTCGGCTGGTCTTGTGTCTGAACTTAGAGTGGCTTTTTATTTCTCCTGAGAGGAAGCCTGCGAGTGCTGTGTGCCCGCTGTCGGGACAGAGCATGATTGGTGTCGGTGGAGGCAGAGGTGGAGGGAGACCCCTTCCTATCTTTCTCCCCCCTCCGTCCCCGGGGCAGGGTATTCTTGGAAACTGGATGCTGGATGGGTCTGCATCATTCCTGTCACCTGCGTCACAGCTGGGGTGTTTGAGGACTGAGCAGCAGGGACTTTGTTACTGAGTCCAGCCATTGTCTCATGCCAATAAGGGCATGGAGTGCCCAGAGTAAATGACTTAACGCTGGCAAATACTGGGCACCACTGGACTGTTAGCGCAAGTTGTGAGAACCTGTCTGGTTTCCTTGGTGACTATTTGCATCTTGAATTTTCTGGTTTCTATCCAAGACCAGGAATAAAATAGTCAGAGCTCACAAAGCAAGGGCAAACGGCTGTGCATTTCCATCATTCATAAATAATAGTGTTTTACACCCGGCGTGGGGGCGCACGCCTATAATCCTAGCACTCAGGAGGCAGAGGTAGGAGATCGCCATGAGTTCGAGGCCACCCTGAGAATACACAGTGGGTTCCAGGTCAACCTGGACTAGAGTGAGACACTACCTCGAAAAACCAAACAAAAAAAAAATAGTGTTTTACTATATACACATACCTGTGTACATATACGTACATACTGTATTTATGTACATACAAATATGTAAATGCACACACATGTACATATGATACATTAATGATACACAAACCAGGTGTGGTGGCTCACACCTTTAATCCCAGTGCTTGGGAGGCAGAGGTAGGAGGATTGCCATGAGTTCAAGGGCAGCCTGAGACTACACAGAGAATTCCAGGTCACCCTGGACAAGTAAGTTAAAAGAGCACCACAAGTATACACAAACCAGGTAGTACACTCTGGACACAAGCAGGAGGCCTGCTGCAAGTTCAAGGTCAGCTTGGGCTACATAGTGTTCTAGGCTAGTGTAGGCTACAGAGTGCGACCCTGTCTCAAGAAACAAAGCCTTGTTTGTGAAGGGTTCTTCTCTCTCTCTCTCTCTCTCTCTCTCTCTCTCTCTCTCTTCTCGTTCGCTGTGTTCACCAGGCCAATTGGCCAGCAGAGGCAGGCTCCAGGGAAATTCTCCAGTCTCCTCCTCCCAACTTACAGTAGGGGTCCTGGCATTACAGATGCCCACCAAAGCATTCGGCTTTATAAGGGTTCTGGGGATCCGAACTGAGATACTCACACTTGCACAGCAAACACCTTATCCACTGAGCCATCCCTGCTCTGCCCTGCTTCTTTTTGTTGTTGTTGTTTTTCGAGGTAGGGTCTCCCTCTAGCCCAGGCTGCCCTGGAATTCACTATGTGATCTCAGGGTGGTCTCGAACTCATGGAGCCCCTCCTACCTCTGCCTCCCCGGTGCTGGAATTTAGTCACCACACCCAATCTTGCTTTTGTATTTTTTTATTAAAATTCTTTATTTTTTGGTTTTTTCGAGGTAGGGTCTCACTCTAGCTCAGGCTGACCTGGAAGTCACTCTGTAGTCTCAGGGTGGCCTCGAACTCACTGGTGATCCTCCTACCTCTGCCTCCTAGGCGCTGGGATTAAAGGCGCGCGCCACCATGCCCGGCTTGCTTTTGTAGTGTTGTGGGAGGGTGGGAATTGAAAAATCCACACCACTCAACGCAGAATCACAGAGCTGCAGTCTGGGATAACCTTTGAGGACTGCCACCGCCCCGGGAGCGAGGGAAGGGCTTCAGCGCATCTGTCTTCTGAAAATCCTGGTATTTTTAGCTGCAAGTCAAAGCAGATTTCCGCGCGGAGGGGATAATGATGACTTTTTCATAGCTGAGCGATCTCAGAGGACATCTGCTCACACTCCATTCAGACGTGCTCAGCTGCCTCGCTGGGTTTATTTTTCCTTTGACACTGCTAAGTGGTGGAGTGAGGGAGCAACACAGTTTCAGGATCTATCATAAGGCGATTAAATTGGGGGGGCGGGGAGACCCTGGGTCTTGGTAGGAGAGAGATCCTGCAGTAGGGTCCCCTGCTCCCCCTGGTGGGAAGGTTAGCTGACTTATGGAAGCTTTGAGGTAGGCCAGACCCCAGTGCCTTGTTGGGGAAGAGTCCCCTCTGCCTGCATGCGTCTTTGCGCCCCTGTTCTGTGAGCGCGGCCGCCTGGACGCCCTGGGCTGGGGCTCGGGCCTGCTCACCTGGGTCCTTTGGCTTTGCAAGCAAGCACCTTAACTGCTGAGCCATCTCTCCGGCCCTGCAACCTGCTTTATGTGAACTCTTGAGGTTGAGTGGAATTAATAATATAAGGAGACATTACAACATCCACCCAGTAAGGTTAGCTATTTTTTTTTTAACATTTTTCTTCCAAAATTTATTTATATACAATACCATCCTATTAAGTAACACCCCCCCCTTAGCTATTGTTATTTGTGTGTTGTCGCCCCCCACTCCCCAAGTCTTGAGCTGCCTTTTGACCCCTCCTGCCTCTGAAAAGTCATGTCCCTTCCACACCGAACTGTAACTTAAGAAGGTCTCTCGGGGTGGGGAGATGGCTCAGCAGCTGAAGGCGCCGGCTTGCAAAGCCTGCCGGCACGGCTTCAATACCCCAGGACCCATGTAAAGCCACACACAGAAAGTGGCAGGTGGCTGGCATTGTTTGCAGTGGTAAGAGACCTTGGTGTACACACACATATACGCAAATTAAAAAACACAAAAGCTTCTCTGACCTGAGGGGAATGAGGGCCAGTTTTCATGTGTTGGAAAGAGACGCACAAGTGAAATGCTCAGGAGCGAGTGGGCAAGCCAGGGCACTTCTTTGCCTCGGCTATGCCAACCAGGAAATGGGAGGTTAAGCCCGCTTCTCAGAGTCGACAACGACTGCAGCTGGCCTAAGCGCTGTCCCCACCTCCTGTCTGCGGAGCCCTGTAAAATGATGTCCTCTCCCATTCTGCCCCTAGACACCTCTTGGGCTTGGTTTGTCAGGTTGCCATCCAGCATGATCGGATTCTGGTGAATGGGGACACGGAGACAGCTCAGGAGGCAATGGAGACGCTCCCAGATCCAACCCCGTGGCCAACAATCCCCACTGAGCCATCTTTCCAGCCCAGGCTTTTTTTCTTTTTCAGTTTTTTTTTTTTTTTTGGTGGGGGGGTAGGGTTGGTCTCACTCTAGCCCATGGTGACTTGGAATTCACTCTGTAGTCCCAGGTTGGCCTCCAACTCATGGCGATTCTTCTATCTTTGTCTCCTGAGTGCTGGGATTAAAGGTGTGACAGGGCGTGGTGGCGGCGGGTGTCTTTAATCCCAGCACTCCGGAGGCAGAGGCAGGAGGATCTCCAAGAGTTCAAGGCCACCCTGAGACCACGTAGTGAATTCCAGGTCAGCCTAAACTAGAGCCAGACTCTACCTCAAAAAACCAAAAAAAAAAAAAAAAAAAAAAAAAGCTGGGCATGGTGACACACGCCTTTAATCCCAGCACTCGTGAGGCAGAGGTGGGAGGATCACTGTGAGTTCAAGGCCACCCTAAGCCCTAAGACTACATAGTGAATTCCAGGTCAGCCTGGGCTAGAGTGAAACCCTACCTCCAAAAACCAAGAAAAAAAAAAGTGCACCACCATGGCCGACAGGTTTTGGGGATTAAATTTAGATCTTCATGCTTACATGGTGTAAGAATCCCAGAGCTCTCTGTCCATCCCTCTCCTCTCCTCTCTCCTACCCAGCCATTCTCTTAGCTAGGCCTGGGATTCTGTAACTACTTCCTGTAATGTAATTGAGGCTACCACTATGCTGAGATAAGGGAATGCCACACACATCCAGCCCCTACCTTAGTACCTCAACCCAAGACTCTTCCTTCCTGGGGAAGTTTCTTTTTATTTTATTTATTTATTTTAGTTTTTCAAGGTAGGGTCTCACTCTAGCCGATGCTGACCTGGAATTCACTATGTAGTCTCAGGGTGGCCTTGAACTCATGGCGATCCTCTTACCTCTGCTTCCCCAAGTGCTGGGATTAAAGACCCGGCTCCACAGGGCAGTTTCTCTTCCTTCTCTTCATAAAACCATCTCTCTGGTCCTCTCTTTTGTTATTCCTGCTCCAGGTACATGCACCCACGCTCTTCTCTCTCTTTTCTCTCTCCCCCTTTGCAACAGTCTTAAACTCAAAAACTATGTTTATCTAGCCGGGTGTGGTGGTACATGTCTTTAATCCCAGCACTGGGGAACCAGAGGTAGGAGGATTACCGTGAGTTCGAGCCCACCCTGAGACTCCATAGTGAATTCCAGGTCAGCATGGGCCAGAGTGAGACCCTACCTTGAAAAAACAAAACAAAACAAATGTGTGTGTGTGGTGTGTGTGTTTTTCTCTATCCTGACCACAAAAGCTAACACATGGCAACCTCTACAGTTGAGCTCTCTGCCAGCCCCCAAAGCATTACATTTTATTAAAAACAACTAGAAAGGCAAAGTAGTTTGTGGAGACAGCCTCTGACCACGGACTGCTGTCTATCAAACCACTCAGATTCTCTGGCTGGGGGCTGGAGAGATGGCTTAGTGGTTAAGCACTTGCCTGTGAAGCCTAAGGACCCCGGTTCGAGGCTCGATTCCCCAGAACCCACGTTAGCCAGATGCACAAGGGGGCGCACACATCTGGAGTTTGTTTGCAGTGGCTGGAGGCCCTGGTGGGCCCATTCTCTTTCTCTCTCTGTCTGTCGCTACCAAGTAAATAAATAAAAATAAACAAAAAAATTTCTCTGGCTGGAAACCCCACCATCGTCCCACATACACGCATCTGCATCCAGGCTCTGGGGAGGTCCCGTGTGTCCGTGTTCCTGGGTCATCCCGGGCTCTGTGGTCTCTGCAGAACATTGTCGCCGTGGGAGCCGGCTTCTGTGACGGCCTCCGCTGCGGGGACAACACCAAGGCTGCCGTCATCCGCCTGGGCCTCATGGAAATGATCGCTTTTGCCCGGATCTTCTGCAAGGGCCAGGTGTCCACGGCCACCTTTCTGGAGAGCTGCGGGGTGGCCGACCTCATCACCACCTGCTACGGGGGGCGGAACCGCCGCGTGGCCGAGGCCTTCGCCAGGACCGGGAAGGTAACTTCCAGCTCCCGTCTGTCCTGCCTCACAGCGCCCCTTCCTTGCTCCTCTGTGACCCCAAGGCTGGGGGGGTGGTGGCCAGTCCCTGCACAGATCAACAATGACATTCGCACCTATAGCAGTTACCTTCTTGTAGCTGAGACAAAATAACTGACAAAAATCAGTTTAAGGGCAGAAGGATTTACACCTTCGGATCACAGACCATGCTGGTGGGGAAGGCAGGGCCAGGAACTGGGCACATTCAGACCACAGTGAGGAAGCAGAGTGATGAATGCAGGGGCTCAGCCAGCTCTCTCCTTTTTCTTTTTTTTTTTTTTTAATTTTGGTTTTTTGAGGTAGGGTCTCACTCTAGCCCAGGCTGACCTGGAATGCACTATGGAGTCTCAGGGTGGTCTCGAACTCACAGCAATCCTCCTACCTCTGCCTCCCGAGTGCTGGGATTAAAGGCGTGCGCCACCACGCCCGGCTTCCTTTTTCTTTTCAAACTAGGGTCTCACTCTAGCCCAGGCTGACCTGGAGTTCACTATGTAGTCTCAGGGTGGCCTCGAACTCATGGCGATCCTCCTACCTCTGCCTCCCGAGTGCTGGAATTAAAGGGGTGCGCCACCACGCCTAGCCAGCTCTCTCCTTTTTATACAGTCCAGAACCCCAGCCCATGGGATGGTGCGGCCCACAGTTCGGGTGGCCCTTCCCACCTTAACCAGCACAGAGCCAATGTACTCTGCATCATCCCTCTCAGGCGGTCCTGTCTGTGTGTCAGTTAATACAAGCCATCACAGCACCTGTTTGCTCTGTCTGCCCTGCCCTTGCCCGACGACGGCTCTCGCCCTTAAAGGCCCCGACGTTCTTCCCCTGGCTTCTGGCGGAACAGCCCAGCTCTCCTCCCATCTCCTCCTGAGACTGACGGCCCCATAGTCCTCACCATTCTCTTATCGTTTGCTTCCAAGACTATTGAAGAATTGGAGAAGGAGATGCTGAACGGGCAGAAGCTCCAGGGCCCTCAGACCTCTGCCGAAGTGTACCGCATCCTCAAGCAGAAGGAACTGGTCCACAAGTGAGTCTCCTCGGCGTCTGGGCTGCTGGTTCCCCTAGCAGGCGCTCCAGGAGGCGCAGGAGGGCGGCGGTCTACCCAGCACACCCAGGGCTGGTCTGCTTTAGAACGGTCCTCTGTGTGACGTGAAATCAGTCTTTCTCTTTCTCTGGTTTTTCGAGGTAGGGTCTCGTTGTAGCCCAGGCTGACTTGGAATTCACTATGTAGTCTCAGGATGGCCTCGAACTCACAGTGATCCTCCTACCTCTGCCTCCTGAGTAATGGGATTAAAGGCATGAGCCACCATGCCCAAGTCTCTCTCTCTCTCTCTCTCTGTTTTTGTTTTTTGGGCTTTTATTGGTTTTGTTTTGTTTTGAGATAGGGTCTCACTATAGCCTAGGCTAACATTGAACTCACTCTGTAGTCCCAGGCTGGCCTCAAACCCAAAACAGTCCTATCTCTGCCTCCCAAGTGCTGGGATTAAAGGCATGCCTGACCATGGTCAGCTGAATACCTCTTTTAAGAACTATTTTTTAAATTTATTTTGTTTGCAAGCAGAGAGAAAAGACAGACAGACAGACAGACAGAACGGGTGTACCAGGGCCTTCAGCCACTGCAAATTAACTCCAGATTCATGTGCCACTTTGTGCAGCCATCTTTATGTGGGTGCTGGTGAATCAACTTGGGGCGTTAGCCTTTGCAGGCCAGCACCTTAACTGCTAAGCCATCTCTCCAGCCCCTCCCCCAGATACTTTTATTTATTTGCAAAGGGGGAGAGAAAGAGAGAGAGAGAGAGAGTGCGCACAATGGTTGCACCAGGGCCTCTTGCAAATATCTTTCCAGACACATGCGCCACTTTGTGCGTCTGGGGAATTGAGCTGGGCTATCAGACTTTTCAAGCAAGCGCCTTTAATCACTGAGCCATTGCCCCAGCCCCTGAGGGGAATATCTGAATGGAAACTTCTACCAGTATGTTGCAGTTAGCTTTTCATGGCTGGGACAAACATCTGACCAGAAACAGTTTATGGGAGGGAAAGGGTTTATTTCAGGCTTACAGAATCCAGGAGAAATACCATTAATGGCAGAAGAAGCTGGCTCACCTCCACAGACCCACAGCAGAGAGACACCACCAAGCAGCCAGCTAACAGGCGTAGCCAGAGCTCTGATTGCTCTCCCTTCATCTAGTAGGCCGGACTGAGGATCCACCCACAGAGACCTGCCTACCCAGCAGGCTGCTGGAGACTTAAGTTGCAAGCTTAATCTTTTTTTAAATTTTATTTATTTATTTGGTTTTTTCAAGGTAGGGTCTCACTCTAGCCCAAGCTGACCTGGAATTCACTATGTAGTCTCAGGGTGACCTCAAACTCACTGCCATCCTCCGACTTCGGCCTCCCAAGTGATGGGATTAAAGGTGTGCGCCACCACGCCCAGCTAATCTTTAAAAAAAAAAAAAACTTTTTATAATAGTTTTTTTAATTTTTATTTATTTATTTGAGAAAGAGGCAGGAAGATCGAGAATGGGCATGCCAGGGCTTCCAGCCACTGCAAACAAACTCCAGATGCATGTGCCCGTTGTACATCTGGCTTAACGTGGGCCCTAGGGAATCAAACAGAGGTCCTTTGGCTTTGCAGGTAAGCGCCTTAACCGCTAAGCCAACTCCCCAGCCCCACAAACTTAATCTTAATAAAATCCCTGAAGATATGGGGGAGGGACATTCATTTACACTCACACCACCATACTATATGAAACCAGATTCAAGTTCAGTGAAATTTCACTCTGTAGTCCTAGGCTGGCCTTGAATTCACAGCAACTTTTCTACCTCTGTTGGGATTAAAGGTGTGCGCCACCATACCGAAACTTGTTTTTTATTCTTTTCAAAAAAAATTTTTTATTAACAACTTCCATGATTATAAAAAATATCCCATGGTAATACCCTCCCTCCCCCCCTCACTTTCCCCTTTGAAACTCCATTCTCCATCATATCCCCTCCCCCGTTCAATCAGTCTTTCTTTTATTTTGATGTCATGGTCTTTTCCTCCTGTTATGATGGTCTTCTGTAGGTAGTGTCAGGCACTATGAGGTCATGGATATCCAGGCCATTGTGTCTGGGGGGAGCACGTTGTAAGGAGTCCTACCCCTCCTTTGGCTCTTACATTCTTTCCACCATCTCTTCTGCAATGGACCCTGAGCCTTGGAAGGTGTGATAGAGATATTGCAGTGCTGAGCACTCCTGTCACTTCTTTCCAGTACCATGATGCCTTCTGAGTCATCCCAAGGTCACTGCCATCTGAAAAAGAGAAGGTTCTCTACCAAAAGTGAGAGTAGCATTAATATATGGGTATGAACATTAACAGAAGTACTTTCAGTTGGATGAGCATAGTATATACATTTAGCCAGATAGCAGCAGACGTTACACCCCTAGGGCTCATGACTACCCCTGTTTTAAGTTTTTAGTATCAGAGATGTATTCCCTCCCATGGAACGGCCCTCTAGTCCAGTTAGAGGGCAGTTGGTTTCCACCATGACAGACATGCCACTATTGCACCCGTTGGCTCATTTGGCCTGGGTGGCCAAATATAAGGCTTGTCTTTTTTTTTTTTTTTTTTTTTTGAGGTAGGGACTTGTAGCTCAGGCTGACCTGGAATTCACTCTGTAGTCCCAGGCTGCCTTCGAACTCACAGTGATCCCCTAAGTGAGTGCTTGGATTAAAGGCATGCACCACCATGCCCAGCAAAAATATATTTTTTTTTTTTCGAGGTAGGGTCTTGCTCTAGCTTAGACTGGAATTCGCTACATAGTCTCATGGTGGCCTCAAACTCACAACAGTCCTCTGACCTCTGCCTCCCAAGTGCTGGGATTAAAGGCATGCGCCACCACACCTGGCTTCCAAAAATAATTTTTAAAATCCCCTTTTTTTCTTCTTCTCAAAGAGGGAAATCCACCAGTAATAGGCTTTCCCACCCAGTCTTTCTCAGTATCCTCCAGGAGCTGTGTAGGTTGCCTTGGGTCAGGTTCTGAGGACAGACAGACCGGCTGGCTCTTGTCTGTATTTGTTTTTTTTTTTTTTTTTTTTTTTTTTTTTGGTTTTTCGAGGTAGGGTTTCACTCTAGCCCAGGCTGACCTGGAATTCACTATGGAGTCTCAGGGTGGCCTCGAACTCACGGCGATCCTCCTACCTCTGCCTCCCGAGTGCTGGGATTAAAGGCATGCGCCACCATGCCCGGCTTCTTGTCCTGTATTTGTTACTAACTCTGGGGGGGGGGGGGGGAGATGGACTGTGAGCCCAGAATTGTGGTCAGTAGTGCCTGCTTGTCCAGAGGAGCAAATCGGGACCCAGGGTTTGGGAAATTTGTCCAGAGTTAAGAGGTCATGGAGTCAGATTTGATTTAGCCTGCCAGTCTTCAGAAAATAGCATACTATTCTATCCCTTAAAAGCCTACATTGGGGAGCTGGAGAGATGGTTTAGCAGTTAAGACATTTGCCTGCAAAGCCAAAGGACCCAGGTTTGATTCCCCAGGACCCATGTAATCTAGATGCACAAGGTGGCGCATGTCTGGAGTTCATTTGCGGAGGCTGGTGGTCCTGGTGCGCCCACCCACACACTCAGTCTGTTTGTCTGCCTCTCTGCCTCTCTCTCTCTCTCTGCCTTTTTCTTTCTCAAGTAAATAAATAAATACAAAATATTTTTTTAAAAACCTACAGTGGGGCCAGGCATGGTGGTGCACACCTTCAATCACAATACTCAGGAGGCAGAGGTACAAGGATTGCCATGAGTTCAAGGCCACCCTAAAACTACATAGCTAATTCCAGGTCAGCCTGCGCTACAGAGAGATTCTACCTCGAAAACTAAAACAAACAAATGAGGGGGAAAAAAAAATCTACAGTCAGACTGGAGAGATGGAGCAGTAGTTCAAAGCACTTGCTTCCAAAGTCTGATGGCCCCGGGCTCAAATCCTTTCTAACTATGTAGAGCCAAATGCACACATGGCACATGTGTGTGGAGTTCATTTGCAGTGGCAGGAGGCCCTGGAGTGCCAACACTCTCTCTCTCTCAAATAAATAAATAAAATACTTTTAAAAATTATACACACACACACAGTGGGGCAGGGGAGATCGCTGAGTGGATAAAGCACCGAGTTCAAGCCCCAAACCTCACTTAAGAGGCCAAAGCTGCCGAGCGTGGTGGTGCACGCCTTTAATCCCAGCACTCGGGAGGCAGAGGTAGGAGGATCTCCGTGAGTTCAAGACCAGCCCGAGGCTCCATAGTGAATTCCAGGCCAGCCTGGGCCAGAGTGGGAAACCCTGCCATAAATGTGGTAGATTTCGGCAGCTGAGCAATGTAGGCTCTCCAGGGGAGGTTCCCCCCAAAAAATAGAATTTGTTCCTTATTTTAATACTTTTATTTACTTGTGAGCAGAAGGAGACAGAGAGAATGGGCCCAGCAGGGCCTCTTGCCACTACAAACAAACTCTAGATACATGTGCCATTTCGTGCATCTGAGTTTGTGTGAGTAACAGGGGAATCGAACCTGAGCTGGAAGGCTTTGCAAGCAAGCGCCTTTAACCACTGAGCCATCTCCCCAGTCCCTAGTCTTTAGTTTTTAAAAAATTATGGTAGAAGCATGGGTTCATTCCAGATTCAGCCAAGACCCTGAGCCACTCTCTCTGGACACAACCCCGTTCAACCTGGCTGGGTGACCTGGGTGACTTGTTTGTCCATGCTTGTTAAGCAGAGGGTGGCCTGGGTTGTCCCAGATCCCACCATGACTGCACACAGCCTCTGCACTTGGCAAAAGAATGTGGGAAAGTGGTTGCTGGGTCTCCAAAGTGTTGTGCCAATCTGTGGGCAGGACAGAAAAATGCAAAGCAGGAGCTGGAGAGATGGCTTAGTGGTTGAGGTGCTCATTTGTGAAGCCAAAGGACCCAGGTTCGATTCCCGAGTGCCCACATAAAAGCTAGACGCACAAGGTGGTGCACGCATCTGGAGTTCATTTGCAGTGGCTGGATGCCCTGGCACACCCATTCTCCCTCTCTCTGCCTCTTTCTCTCTCTCTCAAATAAATAAATAAAAATAAAAATAAAAATAAGAAAAGTGCCGAGCGCACAGCCTGACTTGTCCCTTCCGCTTCCTCCCATCCAGGTTCCCACTGTTCACTGCGGTGTATCAGATCTGCTATGAAGGCAGGCCGGTCACAGAGATGCTGTCCTGCCTCCAGAGCCACCCAGAGCACATCTGAGGGGATTCGGGGCAGCGAGCCGGGGGCAGCTCTGCCTCACCCATCGTGGGATCTTCTGGAAACCAGGACTTGGCAATGCGATGTTTGCGGGACAGTACTTTTATCCCGAGTTTATATGAGTTGCGAGTGAGAGGCAGTGCATTGACTAAGATGTGTGGAATAACACTGAAACACATGTGAACATGTGTGTGTGTGTGTGCACGCGTATGCACGTCCGTGTGCGTATGAGAGTGTGTTCATTTCTCATTCTGTGAATGTTTCTGGGAACCGAAATTAGGTGTCCATTTTAATGATCACATTTGAAATCTCCCCTGTAAGAATGGGGCTCTTTCAGCTAAATTTTATAGTGATTCCTATGGAGATATGGAGAGGGAAAAGTTATTGTTTCCTCATTCTTTTGATAATCAATTTGCCAGGCGTTCAAACGGTAAGTCTAATGGAGGAATGATAGTGTCCCAAGATCACTGTATTTAACCTTTATTTTTTAAGCCCTGTTTTAAAGCCGAGCATAATTAACTACTAGGATTATGGGTTGATCATTTTTTTTAACAATTAGCTGTTTTGATTAGGCAATCCACTTACATATTTTCTATGCTGCCTTTCCTACATCTTTTTGGCCTCCACTCTTCCTTAGCTGCTAATTTGCTTTTATTCAAACCCCGCAATGGCCAGGGACAGAAAGCTCTCCTGGGGTGACCCTGATGTGGCAGATACATCCTTCTTGTCCACAGACAGTGTGTGATGCTCTGTTGGGGGAAGGGGAGCTCACAGATCCCTGGCGGGGGCTGCTGTCACTCCTAGCGTCAGAAGCCATAGTTGTGCCTGGTCACCTAAGGCCTAAGGATGGGGCCAGGAGCTCAGTGCACGCTCTTCCGCCCCGCCACAGTGGGACTGGTAAGATGTCACTGGGCCTTCCTGACCTCCAGCTTATTGGTTATGGAAATGCATTTTTTTTTTTTTTTTTTTTTTTTGCAGCCTTCTCTGAGACCACAGGAGGACTCCCTGCCACAGAGGTCTGTGTGGCTAAGATTCTCCGCGGTCATGGTGTGGTCTCTGAGCCCTAGTTGCATACAGGAAAGCAGGTTCCCCGGGCTCTGACGAAGGCCTGTCGTGTAACACCTGTATTTCAACATGCCTTCCGTATTTCTAATGCTCAGTCTGAACCTAGTAGTCACTAAAGAACCTTCTTTAACGTGGTCTTCTTCGAACCATGTTCCACAGGAGATAAGTGTCCCCGGATCCCGTGGCTGTCCCTGGGTGGGCTCTGGAACAGTCACGTGACTTTGGGGAAAAGCGTTTCCCCCGTACAACCTTAGCTTGTATGCTTGGACCTCATTGGAACCCGCTGGCAAGTCCCAAATATATCAGACTACAGAGATGTTTTGCAAGAAAATGTAGCCACTTTCCAGGGAATACTACTGTAAGATGAGAGACCCTCACTTCCTGTAGGAGGTTAGGATGGTGGGGGGGGGGGCTCCAGAAATGTAACTCAATTGGTAGAGTGCTTGCCTAGCATGCACAAAGCCGTGGGTTCAAGCCCCAGCACTGCATGAACCAGGGGTGGGGGAGAGTGCCTGTAATCCTAGGAGGCAGGATGATCAGAAGTTCAAGGTCATCCTTGGGTGCTTAGTGAGTTTGAGGCCAGCTTGTGGTATATGAAACAAGAAAGGAGAAAGGGAGGGAAGAAGGAAGGAAAGAAGGAAGGAAAGGAAAAACTGAGTATGAGTCAATACCTATGGTATTGTTTGTTCTATGTAGCCCAGGCTGGCCTTGAACTTACCATCTACCTGCCTCAGCCTCTCGAGTGTCAGGGATGATAGGGTTGTGATGCCACTCCCATCGTAAGTTCAGGTTTAGTTCTGCCCTGACTCTTTGAGGAAGCTTTAAGTCGCACAGTCAGGTACAACCAAGTCGATGTGAACCTCGCTGACACACGCACATTGTACGGAATACGTTCTTTTAATTCTAGAATTAGAAACGGAATGACTGCCTTCATTTAGAATGAGGCTCCTTTTGGAATAGCATTCCATAAATGTTAAAAGAACCTAGGAGTGTCACTTATGATCGTGTGTGTTTCTTAGCTCCTTTGTGAGATCCTTGTCTTCCCCTCCCCTGGCTTCTATAACTGAAATAACTGTAAACTAGATTTCGTGTGGGAATTTTTAAAAGGCCCGTATACAAAAGTATATAAAGCACACAAAAGGTTGCACATTTCAGTAGTAACAATATTGAGTCAATCAATTCTTGTTTGTCTCCTGATAAGTCTTTTTTAGAAGTTTGTACACAGGTAACAAAAGAGTTACTTTTTAAGACACAAAAGGGCTGTGAGCTAATCCTGGTGTCTGTGAAGCCCAACAAGGGAGGATCTTGTGTTTTCTGTTCTCATTCAATTTCCCGCCTGGCCTTGGTACTTCCGGGTCGTTCCTTCCTCACTCTTCCGACGTGCTAGTCCTCATCTGCACGGTATGAGAAAAAAAAAAGGCAGATTTAAGTCCGTGCCCTGCTGAATTATTCGAGGAGTCCTCTATTTCCGTAACCACCCGTGATGTGTCCATTCTTTCTGGACACGTTTATTCTTTCTAGCTGTAGCCACTGGGAAGGAGAGTCCTGAGTAGAGACTTGATCCGAAGAACTTCAGCCAACCCGCGAATGGAATGTATAAAACTCCACTCTTGCCTTGTGGCCATCCTCCCCGCCACAGGGTGGGAGAGATGCCTGGCTCAAAACCTACCCCGGGAGATGGGGCTGAGCCAACCTTCTGGTGTTTTCTTTTGACTTTATACCCCAGCCCATGGCTGGCCTAAGGAGGGTGCTGGGAGCAGGGGCCCGTGTTCAAAGGGAACTGTCAGTTTCTTTGCCACTTCTGACTTGCTGACCTTTTACTTACACGGGGTCTGTGTTTGTTTACAGAGCGTAGGTGGACATGCAATTGAAAGGCTTGGTTTAATAAACTCTTTTAACTCCTCAAACTGTGCCGGGCATCTTTGTTGTTGTTTATATGAGTGTGTGTGTGTGTGTGTGTGTGTGTGTGTGTGTGTGTTGCACATGCCCAGTGGGCACAGGTATAGAGGCCAGAGGAAACCAGGTATCTCCCCGAGATGGCTCTCTCACGGAACCTGGAGCCGTTGTGTTTTGGTCACACTGGCTAACCAGGAAGCCCCAGTGATTCTCCTGTCTCCAACCCCACCTCCCTGCCCTGCAGGGCTAGGCTTATAGGCATGCATAACCACGTCCATTTTTTTTTTTTTCCATCTCTCCAGCCCACTTTATTTAATTTTTTTTTACTGTTTTTTTTTTTCAAATTTTTATTAACCACTTCCATGATTATAAAAAATATCCCATGGTAATACTCTCCCTCCCCCCACTTTCCCCTTGGAAAATCCATTCTCCATCATATCCCCTCCCCATCTCAATCAGTCTCTCTTTTATTTTGATGTCATGATCTTTTCCTCCTCCTATGATGGTCTTGTGTAGGTAGTGTCAGGCACTGTGAGGTCATGGATAGCCAGGTCATTTTGTGTCTGGGGGGAGCACGTTGTAAGGAGTCCTACCCTTCCTTTGGCTCACATCCGTATTTTGACATGGATGCTGGACATCGCAAAGCCCCAGAAATGTAAATCAAAATCACATTGAGAATCCGGGCGCGGTGGCGCACGCCTTTAATCCCAGCACGCGGGAGGCGGAGGTAGGAGGATCGCCATGAGTATGCCAGGTGGGTATGATGGCCCACACACGATCCCAATGCTGGGGCATTAAAGGTAGGAGATCCCCGAGGCTGGCTGTCTTGGGAGATTAGCTGATTCGCTGAGCTCTGAGAGACCCTGCCTCAGTAGGCTGGAGAGTGAAGGGTTAGTGAACCACTGACCTCAGCGGACCATGAAACTGTCTTGGACCATAACGTTAAGGGACGTCTGTGACAAATCAAGCTCATCACTCAAAGATCCAGCCTCAGGAGCTGTCAGGCCACCTGGGCAGGCGGTTAGGAAACAAAAGAAAAGGCCTGTGTTGAAGAGCTGGCTTAGTGGTTCAGGTGCCTGCCTGCAAAGCCTGAGGACCCAGGTTCAATTCCCCTGTACCCGTGTAAGCCACGTGCACAAGGTAGTGCATGCATCTGGAGTTTGTTTGCAGTGGCTGGAGGCATTGGTGTGCTCATTCTCCCTCTTTCTGTCTAATAAATTAACAAGAAATTATTAACAAAAAAGAAAAGGAATACATGGCAGGAGTAATGACACATGCCTTTAATCCCAGTCCAAGGATCATAGTGACTTCCAGGTCAGCCAAAGCTAGAGTGAGACCCTACCACGAGAAAAAAAAAAAGAAAAGAAAAGAAAGAAAAATAGAAAAAGGAATTTTAAAAAGCAGACTTCTAAAATACTTGTATTTTTTTTTTTAATAACCAGTAAATATGCTGTCAGCTTGGAGAGCCAGGACATCCACCGGGCACCCACTCTTGTTATCGTTTCTCTCCCAGCAAAGCTGCAGTTGTTGGGGATCTTTATGTTTCCTCTTGCTGAAGCGGCCCGTTCTTCAATCTCGGGATTAATTTAGGAATCACCCACCCGGGTGCTTCTCGGCCTTTACTGGCATTGGAAGATAGGCTGCGGGCCAGCAGTCCTCTGAGGTAGCTGTTGAGGTAGACGCCTTTCGTAGGGGTGATGGCTCCTGGGTCAGAACAGTATTTTCTGGGTCCTGAGGATGTGCCTTGTACGTCAGTCTCTCGTCTATGGAAACCATATCTGTGAATGAAGTATTAGATTCCAGCTCCATTCTGTTTACCACAGGGTCAACCACAGAGTGCTCCTACATGTGTGTTTTCATTCTTTTTAAGTTTTTTGAGGTGGGGGGTCTCGCTCTTGCTCAGGCTGACCTGGAATCACTATGTAGTCTCAGGCTGGCCTTGAACTCACAGCGGTCCTCCTACCTTAGCTTCTTGAGTGCTGGGATTAAAGGCGTGCCCCACCGTGCCTGGCTGTGCTTTCGTTTCTGCCCCATCAGTTAGACACCCCACCGTGGAGGCCAGTCCCCCCTCAGTGCTGAGAAGCCTGTGCATGTGCAGCTTCCAGAAGGATCTATATGTTGGTCAAGCACACCAACACCAACTTTCAATTTTTGTCGTTTTGTTGTGTCTTTTTTTTTTTTTTTTTTTTTTTTTTTTTTTTTTTTTTGAGGTGGGTCTTGCTCTAGCCTAGGCTAATCTGGAATTCACTATGCCATCTCAGGGTGGCCTTGAACTAATCCTCCTACCTCTGCTTCCTGAATGCTGGAATTAAAGGTGAATTCCACCATTTCTGGCTGTTTGATATTTTTTAAATATTTTATTTTTTATTAGAGACAGAGAGGCAGATAGAGAGAATGGGAATGCCAGGACCTGCAGCCACTGCAAACGAACACCAGATGCATGCACCACCTTGTGTGTCTGGTTTGCGTGGGACCTGGGGAATCAAACCTGGGTCCTTTGGCTTTGTAGGCAACACCTTAACTGCAAAGCCATCTTTCCAGCCCTTGTTTGTTTATTTGTTTATTTATTTATTTATTGTGGTTTTTTTCGAGATAGGGTCTCACTCTAGCCCAGGCTGACCTGGAATTCACTATGGAGTCTCAGGGTGGCCTCGAACTCACGGCGATCCTCCTACCTCTGCCTCCCGAGTGCTGGGATTAAAGGCATGCGCCACCACGCCCGGCTCCCCTTGTTTATTTTTAATTTTATTTTTTGGCTTTTCAAGGTAGGGTCTTGCTCTAGCCCAGACTGACCTGGAATTTGCTATGTAGTCCCAAGGTGGCCTCGAACTCTCAATGATCCTCCTACCTCTGCCTCCTGAGTGCTGGGATTAAAGGCGTGCGCCACCATGCCTGGCTTCGATTTTTTTTTTTTTTTAATGGAAGGTAAAAGAGCTCATTTCAGTTTGCAGTTTCAAAGAGAAGCTTCAACATAGCAAAGAAAACAGAGCTTAAGCAGGAAGCTGGCTCTCACTCACTGTCACATAATCAACAAAGAGGCAGCAGAGAGTGAGCTATCTGCGCTCTCAACCCCAGGGGTCTGCACTAACAGACACACCTCCTCCAGCCAGACTCCACCTCCCAAACCACTGACAGCTGGGGACCACGCAAAATGCATGAGGCCATAGAAGACATTTTACATTAGAACCACCACATTCTACCCCTGCCCCCACTGACTCATGACCATCTCATGATGCACAATGAATTCAGTTCCAGTTGAAACGTCCCTATAGCCAGGCGTGGTGACACACGCCTTTAATCCCAGCACTTGGGAGGAAGAGGTAGGAGGATCTCCAAGAATTCGAGGTCACCCTGAGACTACATATTGGATTCCAGGGCAGCCTGAGCTAGAGTGAGACCCTACCTCGAAAAACCCTAAACAAACAAACAAACAAAAAGTCCCCATAGTACCTAGGTGTGGTAGCACATGCCTTTCCTCCCAGCACTCAAGAGGCGACAGCGTTACGAGGATCACTGTGAGTTCAAGGCCAGCCTGAGCTACAGTGACACCCTACCTCAGGGGAAAAAAAAAAAAAAAAGGAAAAAGGCCCTATACACAAGACTGTTGAGATGGCTCAGTGGTAAAGGCCCTTGTTAGCAGGGCCTGATAGCCCAGGTTCAATTCCACAGTACCCACATAAACCCAGGTGCACCAAGTGGCACGTGTCTGGAATTCTTTTGCAGTGACATGCGGCATTGGTGTCCTCATTTCCTCTCTCTCTTTCTCTCTCTCTCTCATTCATATTCTCTCTCCTTACACATAATTAAAAAAAAATATTTCACTATTTATTTATTTGATAGACAGGTGGGGGGAGAGGAAGAGAATGGGTGCGCCAGGGCCTCTAGCCACTGCGAAAGAACTCCAGACACATGTGCCACCATGTGCATCTGGCTTATGTGGGTTGTGGGAAATCAAACCTGGGTCCTTAGGCTTCACAGACAAATGTCTTAACCACTAAGCCATCTCTCCAGCCTCACATAAATATTTTTTGAAGGCACTATATATTCTTTACCAGTCCCAACACTGTTCAAAAGTCCTAAGTTTTTTTTTCTGACACTAAAGACAGTCTCTTAACTGAGAGGCCTGTAAAATAAAATCACAAGTTACATGTTCTAACACAGTAAGAGCAGAGAAAACATTCCCATTGCAAAAAGAAGGCGTGTCAAGTCAAGATTGGACCAATCCAAGACAAAAAAATCAGGCAGGGTGGAGCAGGAGAGATGGCTCAGTGGTTAAGGTGATGACCTATAAAACCTATGCACCTGGCTTCGATTCCCTAGTACCCAATTAAAGCCAGATACACAAGGTGGCACATGGGGTCTGGAGTTCTTTTGCAGTGGCTAGAGGCCATGGCATGCCCATTCCCTCTCTATCTCTTTCAGCCTCTTTCTCTCACAAGTATATAAAATACTTTTTAAAAAATCAACAAGGTTAGCCAGGCATGGTGGCACATGCCTTTAATCCTAGCACTCAGGAGGCAGAAGTAGGAGGATCGCCGTGAGTTCGAGGCCACCCTGAGACTACATAGTAAATTCCAAGTCAGCCTGGACTAGAGTGAGACCCTACCTCAAAAAAAAAAAAAAAAAAAAAAAACCAACAAGGCAAACATCACATCTTTTTTAAAACTTTTAATGGACAACTTCCATAAGTGCGGGCAATAAACAATGACAACTCCCTCCTACCACCCCCATCCCCCACCTCCCCAATCTGCCCTCACTGAATCTCTTCTTTCCAATTAGTCTCTCTTCTATTTGATGTCATCATTTTTCACCACCTATCTGCCAGTCTTGTACAGGTAGTGTCACCCACTGTGAATTCATGAACATCAAGGCCATGTTATGTCTGGAAGACAGAATTGCAAAGGAGTCCTCCCCTTCCTTTGGCTCTTACATTCTTTCCACCACCTCTTCTGCAATGGTCCCTGAGCCTTGGAAGGTGTGAGAGAGTTGTCTCAGTGCTGAGCACTCCACTGTCACCTCTTCACAACACTGCAATGAGATTTGATTCCCCAGCGGTCTCTGCCGTCTGAAAAGAAAAGCTTTCTAAACAAAAGTGAGAATATGGGCATAAACCTAAGTGCTGTAAAGGGCAGCTTGCTGGACATAATACATGTATGTAACTAGACAGCAGTAGTAGTTTCCCACTTAGGGCTAATGACCTCCCTGGCCATAGGCTTTTGACTAGGTTTTCAGTACCAGGCATGTGTTCCCTCCCGTGCAGCGGGCCTCCAGTCCAATCAGAGAGCAGCTGGTTTCCCCCTTAACAGACATGTTGCCACATTTTGCCTGACCGGCCAGCTGTGAAGCTTGCAGGGTTCACTGCCGGTGAGCACTGTTGATGACTCTCTCTCTCCCAGAAGGCTGAGGGGTGCGAAGCTCCTCCCAGCATCCTGACAGCTGGTCCACAGGGAGGAGTCTCCGGCTCAGGTCCTCCTTGATTTCACCGTGAGCTGCAGCACCACCATGTGGACCCCTCGGCAGCAGGGTCTCACCATCTACTGCTGGTGGACAACCAATAGCCTTGACAACGGCCTGTAATGTTTTGGGTCATCAGGGACCCCTCACCTGGCCAACAACTGCACTGGAAGGTTTCCCACCCCTGGCACTAAAATTCTTCTAATAACAATCTATGGCTATGGAAGCACCATTATCCACCTCCACCGGAAACTTCTGCCCAAAGTCTCTCTCTTTTTTTTTTTAACGTATATATTAGTAACTAGCAAAGAAGTTTTCCCTATGGCTTGTCCATAACATCTTAAATTTTGAATACCACTCCTCTCCTATGCCCCCTCCCAAACCCACAGACCATTCTGCCCCCAGTATTTTGTCCTTGTATTTACATATCTATCGTACCCTCCCCTCGCTGCCCTCCCTCCCTCATAGTCCCTTTCTAGCTTCCTGCCCTCTACTATTGACTTCTATTCCAACACACATACAAATTTAAATACTTGAAGCTAGGATCCACTGTGAAAATTCGCATATTAAGTTCAACTTTGTCACGTTCTCAGGATACAGGCAGAACAAAGCTTCTGGGCTAGTTTCTGGCAACGTCCACTTTTCTCCCTTGAACCTCTTAAATCAAAACAGCCCAGTTCTCTGTGCATTAAGGTCTTTCAAACTCTCACCAGAATGCCCATCAAGCTCTGACTACAGCGTTGCAAGGCTTCTCTTGACCAAGGTGCTACATCCGTCCATATTTCTCCTGCAAACCAGTTCCAGAACACCAAAAGCACATGGTCAGGTTCAGTGCATCAACAGCCTCACTTCTTGGTACCAATTTTCTGTAGCCATTACCTTTCACTGCTTTGAAAAAAAAAAAACAAAAAAAAACAAAAACTCCAGCCCTGAAGTAGCTTATGGCAAGGGAAGGTTTATTTCAGCTTACAGTTTTGAGAGGAAGCTTTGTCATGGCAGAGAAAGCACAGCGCAGGCAGGAAGCTGGCTCACATCTTCACGCACCAACGCACAGGTAGCAGAGTCAACAGAGCGCTGAACACCCAGTGGGCTGGATTAATAAGCCTCAGGGTCTGCTCCCAACCACACACCTCCTCCAGTAAGGCTCCGCCTCCAAAACCGTCACCACCTGGGGCCAAGCGTTCAAAACATGTGAGGAAACAGGGGACATTTGACATTCAGACCAGCACAATGGTCATCTCTGGGTGGTGGGTACTGACTGGAAAGGAGCAGGTAAAAGTGGTCCCTTTCAGGGGCTGGAGGAATGGCTCAGCAGTTAAGGCGTTTGCCTGCAAAGCCAAAGGACCCAGGTTCGATTCCCCAGGACCCACGTGAGCCAGATGCACAAGGGGGTGCTTGCATCTGGAGTTCGTTTGCAGTGGCTGGAGGCCCTGGCACACCCATTCATTCTTTCTCTCTCTCTCCCCTTCTTTCTCTGTCAATTAAATAAATAAATATAAATGTATATTTTTTTAAAAAAACACTGGCTGACTATTGCCCCTACCTCTCCCTTCTGCGCTCCCTCCTCTGCTCACAAGCAGATAGATTCCTGCCACAGCCTGCTCCAGTAACTACCGACACGACAGGATCCCTACTGCCTCAGACCCTATCTCACCTGGGGATCAAGTCTTTCTCAAGCAGCTCGGCTCCAGACCCCTCGAACCCAGGCGGGAAGGACCCCACGCTGTGATCCTCACCACCCCACCCCCTCAGCAGCTAACCGTCTGGGACACTGCTGCGGGTACCACACCTCCAGGCTCAACTGAGCTCCAGGACAAAATGGCTGGTCTGTAATGCGAACAGACCCTACCTCCCTTAGATTCGCTAGCCATCCTGCTCCGACTTAACCTAGCCCCCTCCCCCTGGGCTTCTGAGTGCACTTCACCTCCCGGTGAGTTTCAATGTCAGGTTTGGGCCTTAGACGATCAGGGACGACAGATCAGGGATGACAGATCGCCCTACTCAACCGCACTTCATGTCCTTTTAGTTCCTGCAGTGAAGTCCAGTTAACCTTTGATTCTGTCTCTAAGTGCCGTGTTCCCGTGAACCTGGGAAGCCCAAATACCTTTGTTTTCAACAGGATCAAGTCTCCTTGAATTGTCAAGACCCTGGGGGGGGGGGCTGCCCCTCATGGGCATGCAATTACCACTGTGTCAGGGGAGTATGCTGGGATTTCACAGGGGTAACTGGAAACCTATCACACCAGTGTCATTATTCCGAGGTAACTGTCGCATGCACTATGCCTGCATTAGAACAACCAAAAGGCCTCACCCAGGATCAGTGGCAAGATCAATGGAAAAATGCCACCTTTATCATAGGAAACCCCAGTGCCTGGCAGAGCCGCACAGCAGTCGGTCGGATTCTACTACTCTTCTGGGTCACATGGGAGGGGTAAGATCAGAATAATCAAAACCCGTCAGCAGCCCAGGGCTCAAACTGCTTTGGCAGTCCTCAGTCAGGCTGGCCGCGGCACTTCCCTATCCTTAGAACGCCTCTGCTCTTCCCGCCACTACTCTTGGGAAACAATCCTCTCCGTGTCCTTGGGACTCTTACAAAACTACACGTCTCTAAACCCCACCATGTGTTTTCTTTGTTATGCACTCCAAGGGCCTGCCTTTGTTCCTCTTCCGGTAATGACCAATGTCACCCCCATAGAGAGGTACCCAAGACATCCCCTTTCTTCCTCACTGTTCATACCCACCATACCTCCGTATCTCTGAAAGCTGGGCTCCAGCAGGGATACAAACCCCCCTCCCCCTGCCATACAAATCCATAACCTTGTTTCGGACTTGTCCCTGCACCCCGGGGACATCGTTCCTGTGCACCTTGTCACTATACTGTTGCACTCCCCCTCACTGGAAAGTCTCACGCATCACAGTCACCCTGATCCCCAGCCTAACAGTATATACTAAGGGAGAATTAGAGTAATATTATCAATATTCAATTACCCTGAGATTGGTACAGAGACAAAGAGGAAGCATGACCCTGGCAGGACTGGTTGGGGTGAGCTTGATCACATCAATCACAGCATCAGGCCTGGAGGGAGGAGGCCTAGGCCACAGCCTGATGACAGCCCAGCACTTTTCCCAAGAGCCAGCTGACCTAACTGGAAGGCTCACAGATGCGGTGGAGACCACCGCAATGGGCAAACAACCCCTACAGCTGCAGCTGTCATCTCGGGCACAGGTAACCCTGAAAAACAGGAGGCCTGGCTTCATGGGAGGGAATACATCCCTGATACTGAAAACTTAAAACAGGGGTAGTCATGAACGGGGTGTAACGTCTGCTGCAGTCTGGCTAAATGTATATATTATGCTTATCAAACTGCCCAGTAAGGACTTCTCTTAATGTTCATACACTTATATTAATGTTACTCTCACTTTTGGGAGAGAATGTTCTCTTTTCAGATGGCAGTGACCTTGAGTTGACTCAGAAGGCATCATGGTGCTGGAAAGAAGTGACTGGAGTGCTCAGTACTGCAATATCTCGATCACACCTTCCAAGGCTCAGAGTCCATTGCGGAAGAGGTGGCAGAAAGAACGTAAGAGCCAAAGGAAGGGTAGGATTCCTTACAACGTGCTCCCCCCAGACACAAAATGGCCTGGATATCCATGACCTCACAGTGCCTGACACTACCTACACAAGACCATCCTAAGAGGAGGAAAAGATCATGACATCAAAATAAAAGAGAGACTGATTGAGAGGGGGAGGGGATATGATGGAGAATGGAATTTCAAAGGGGAAAGTGGGGGGGGGAGTGAGAGGGTATTACTATGGGATATTTTTTATAATCATGGAAGTTGTTAATAAAAATTTGAAAATAAAATAAATAAATAAATAAATAATTTAAAAAAACAAACAGGAGGACTCTAGACCTACTAACCGCAGAAAAAGGGGGAATGTGTCTCTTTCTCAGGGAAGAATGCTGCTACCATATAAATGAACCAAGCCTGGTGGAGATATGAGTGAAAACACTCCAGACACTGGGTGAAGACCTCAAGTGCACCTTCGCTAGCCAGGCATCCTCCCCGAGCTGGTGGCAGTCCACGCCTCTACCCTGGCTTGCCTCACTTATGAGCCCAATAATAATGATTTGTCTTTTTCTTCTGATAGCCCCTTACCTCCTCCGCTTCCTCCAGCAGCGGATCCGGGAAGTTTCCAGGGTGGTCGTCAGCCAGACACGCATACGTTCCCTTGAACACGGACCGTCAACCTCCGACTCTCCCTCCCCCACGTCGTCCCTGACCAGCTTGAAGTAGCCAGGACTTGAGTCGGCGCCCATGTACACAAAAAGGTTGGGATGTTAGGCAGGGCCGTGCTCAGAACAAAGACCCATTCCCCACATTCCCGAGTGTGCTCTGGGTCGGCAGTCTGAGACTCCCCTGCCTCTGCTCCCTCCCTCCCTTAAAACAGTTTCATTCCTCAGCTTGCTCCCCTGCATTACTTATGGCCATATGGGGAAACAGACCAGCTCCCAGCTAACAGGTCATCTTCCCCGGCCTGGGACCCTTCGAAAGGCCTCAATCTTAGGTCCCGGGTATGACTTCCCTGGCCTTGTGTCTCTAGACCAGTGAACCTCGCCCCTGAGCTGGAGGGGACAGAGAGCCTATGGGGCACTAGGGGTCACAAGGGGTCTGCCCTGGTCTCAGATCAGCCAAACTTAGATGAGGGGAGACTTACTAGGACTTGGAAATTCAGGAGAGACAAGCAGGCAGCCAAGAGTTGCTTGCCCCCAGGTAAGGGTCTCTCCATGACCTTACTGTGGTGGGTTTCACCCTTAGGCTCAGGTGAACCAGAGACGGCTGATTGGCTTGGGGTAGGGGCTAGCTCAAGAACAACAGCCTCAAAGGCTTGACTGACGCAAAAAACCAAATCAGACCAGATCAGCAAAGCTAGTTCAGGTTTATTGGCACAGCTCACGGTCTGCCACAGAGACGGTCCAAGACAGTCCACCACGGAGAGGGGCCACCATGGAGATGGTCCAAGATGGTCCACCATGGAGATGGTCCACCACAGAGACAGACCAAAACAGTCCAACACGGAGATGGTCCACCACAGAGATGGTCCACCATGGAGACGGTCTCCCATGGAGACAGTCTAAGATGGTCCACCACGGATACAGTCCACTACAGAGAGGGTTCACCATGGAGACGGTTCACCACAGAGATGGTCCACCACAGAGACAGTCTACCATGGAGACGGTCCACCACTGAGACCACCTTCTGTACAGGCTCCACCAGAGCGGACGGAGGTGAGCGCATGGGGCAGTGCCTATCTCTTCCGCCTGTAAAGAACAAAATGTTATATTTCTCTACATTTCTTTGTACCTAGCCTAGAGAAATACAGAAGTCAGGGGGCTCTGTTGATGGCAGACAAACAAGAGGCTCTGCTGGGATGAATAACATTTCCTGGGGCCTGCATTGTTGAGCGAACTCCTTGAGAGAAGCAGGCCTCCTAGTCACGGGCCTACCTCACAGCCCCCAGGTGGCGCTTACTCTTACTAACCAACAGATCTGTTTATAAATTCCTTTTCTCTTTTCCTTTTACCTTTATGGCTATAACTGTCACATGTACGTTGTGATTTAGGGTTTAACTCCCATCCTGTGTTTTTCTATCATGTGGTTATTTCCAATAAAAGCTGACACTCTGAACAGTTCCCAGCTGCTGTCCCCCTGAGATTCCCCCTGGGGCGCAGACCTGATATACCAGACTATCTTTTTTTCTTTTCTTTCTTTTTTACCCAATAAAACTTTGCCTCATAGTCTGTGAGTCCATGGTCTTACTTGTGCGACACCAGACCCCATAACACGCCCTCCACATCTCTTCTGCCTTCCACGCTTCCGTCCCTCCCGACAGCTGGAGAGAAACCAGTGCACACAGTCACCTGGCCCCAGCCTGCCGCATGCATGCCCACATGTGCGCCCCCGTGGGCACGTGGGGGAAGCTGGTGTGTGGCCCCCTCACCCACGCGCGCATCCAGCCCAGTGCGTGCTTGTTCTGTCTGCTCAAGATATTTTTCCAAGAAAGGAGGGAGGGGGAAAGAAGCAAAGAAGAGAGGAGGAAGAAAGAGTCTTCTCAAAAAACCAAAATAATAATGTTAATAATTAATAATAGACTTTGTTTTGTTCTTTTTGTTTTAGGTTTTTATTTCTTGGTTGCTTGGGGTCTTTTTTAGATTTTTTAAAATATTCATTTATTTGAGAGAGAGAATGAGGCAGAGAAAAAAAGAGAGAGAGAGAGAGAAAAAAAAATGGGCACACCAGGGCCTCCAGCCAACTGTAAACGAACTCCAGATGCAGGCATCACCTTGTGCAACTGGCTTACGTGGGTCCTGGAGAGTCGAATCAGGATCCTTGGGCTTTAACAGGCAAATGCTTTAACTGCTAAGCCATCTCTTTAGTCCTTAGATTTATTTTTATTTATTTATTAGAGGCAAAGAGAGGGGGAGAGAGAGAATGGGAGGCCAGGACCTCTAGCTACATAAACGAACTCCAGATACATGCACCACCATGTGCACCTGACTTACATGGGACCTGGAGAATCAAAAACTTGGTTCCTTAGGCTTCACAGGCATGTGCCTTACCTGCTAAGGCATGTCTCCTGCCCAGTTGCTTGTTTGTTTTTTTTGTTTGTTTGTTTGTTTGCTTGCTTGTTTGTTTGTTTGTTTTTGAGGTGGGGTCTCGCTGTAGCCCAGGCTGACAAGGAATTCACTATGTAGTCTCAGGGTAGCCTCAAACTCACAATGTTCCTCCTACCTCTGCCTCCCAAGTGCTGGGATTAAAGGTGTGAGCCACCTGTCTGCTGCTAAGCCAATCTCTCCAGCCCTGTTTTTTGTTTGTTTGTTTGTTTGTTTTGTTTTGTTTGTTTTTGAGGTAGGGTTTCACTCTAGCCCCAGGCTGACCTGTAAATCACTCTAATCTCAGGGTGGCCTCGAACTCATGCCAATCCCCCTACCTCTGCTTCTGGGATCAAAGGCATGCACCACCACGGCTAAGATTTTCTTTGTAATTACTTATTTAGTTGGTGCTGGCGACTGAACCTTAGTTCGGTCTTGCATGTGCTAACGCAAGCACTCTACTAGTGAGCTACACTCGGAACCCCCACATTTCATCTCTTTGTGAGAGCTTATGCCTTGCACCCCATTCTTCGGGATGTAATCAGACCTTGCCCCCACATGCAGGAACGCCATTGTTAATTGCTGCCTTACCCAAGGGGACCACTCGAGGGCAGCACTGGGCAAGGGTTGGTCCACTGACACCGCGGATTGAACAGATGTTAATTGAGTGCATTATCCATGCTCAATGAGTCTGTCACTTGGGCATTAACCTGACACAGGAAGGTCTTGCGGAGGAAGTGACCCCTGACCCATATAGCAGCATGGGAGATAATTAAACAGGGGAGGGAGGGTGTCCCAGAGGCTGAAATGGCAGCCTGTTGAGTCAGGAACAAAGGAGGGACAGTGGCCGCATGGAGGGAGATCAGGGGCTGGAATGGATTCCCAGTTTCTGGTGGCTGTCAGAGGGGCGGTCACTCCAGGGTGTGCGATCCCATTCATTCCATCAAGGACGGTGGTGGATGGGCTCATGAGGCCCCCACCCGTCCCTGAGGAGTGAATGGCTGTTGGAGGTGTGGCAGTCGTGTTCTTGGGTGGAGTAGCCACTGGAGAATAATCCCTCACCCGTCAGTGGGTCACAAAGAAAGGCTTCAAGCCACACCTCTCTTTCCTGCACGGGCAGAAGTAGGACTGTCCTACTTCTCTTCCCAAAGTGGTTCAAGTCTCCCTTCAAACTGGATGTCTTAACTTGAGGTGCGCATGTCCCGATCTCTCTGTGCCAGAGAGAGGGTTACGGGACTGGGAAGAGGCGGGATGACATGGTGATGAGGTGATTTCCATCTCCACCCCAATTCTTCACCTGGCCGAAAATCTATGCCTGTGGCCACAAGACTTTACTAAGTTCCTTTCCCAGCCATCTGCGTAGCAGTAGCAGGAGACTTGTTGCGTCGGGAATGAGCAAAATCTACCATATATTTATCAGGAATTTTCCTTTCCCTATTCCTTTAACTGCTGAGCCAACATCCCCTCCCCTTTTTTATTATTATTTTTTTTCCTTGTTTTCAAAAAAATATGGCCGGGCCTGGGGGGTGCACGCCTTTAATGCCAGCACTTGAGAGGCAGAGGTAGGAGGATTGCCGTGAGTTTGAGTCCACCCTGAGACTGCATAGTGAATCCCAGATCAGCCTGAGCTAGAGTGAGACCCTACCTCAAAAAAATTGAAAAACCAAAAACTGGAAAACTTCACGAACTTGCATGTCATCCTTGTGCAGGGGTCATGCTAATCTCTGCATCATTCCAAGTTTTGTATGTATGTATATATGCTGCTAGAGAGCCTTTTTTTTTTTTTTTTTTGAGGTAGTCTCATGTAGCTCAGGCTGTCCTCTAACTCTCTATGTAGCTGACAATAACCTTGAATTTATAATCCTCCTGCCTTCACCTCCAGTGCTGGATTAACAGGTTTGCACTGCCATGCCCAGGTTATGCAGTATTTGGGATTAAACTCGGAATTTTGTGCTTGTAAAAAATTTAGCTGGGGAGGGGGTTGCTGAAGAGATGGCTTATTGGTTAAGGCGCTTTGCCTGTGAAGACCAAGGACCCGGGTTTGATTCCCGAATACCCACATAAGCCAGATGCACATGGTGGCACATGTGTGTGGAGTTCGTTTGCAGTGGCTAGAGGCCGTGATGCCCATCCTCTCTCTCTAATAAGTAATAATTTTTTTTTAATTAGCTGGGCATGGTGGCGCACATCTTTAATTCCAGCACTTGAGAGGCAGAGGTAGGAGGATAGCCATAAATTCAAGGCCAGCCTGAGACACATAGTAAATTCCAGGTCAGCCTGAACTAGAGTGAGACCCTACCTCAAAAAAAAAAAAAATTTTTTTTAAATAAGAAAATAAAAAAGCTCTTGGAGGAAGAATCTGCAGGTCTATCTCCTAAGGAATTGGAACGAGGCAAATCCCGCTTCCACCTTCCCTCCTTTCCAGGGCCTCGGAGCTCTGTTGACAAAGAACTCACTTGTCTGTGTCGTCAGGAAAACACAGCTGAGGGCCTGAGAGGGCAGTTGACCATAGACATGCTGGGCCGTTTTCTCTTTCTTTCTCTCTTTCTTTCTCTCTTTGGTGGTGGTGGTGGGGGGTGGTGGAGGGTTCATTTTTAGCATTCAGTTTATAAATGATTCCTGCAGGGCGTATCTCCAGCATTAAGTGGTGTTTACCCAGAACTCACTTCTTCCTTTCTCCTGTCAACAGGTCACACACAAGAAGAACAAATATTTTGGGTAGGCACCAAAAGTTTGTCTCTTTTTAGTAAAAGGTTTACAATTTATACCATCTGAAGAGAAACCAGAATGGTTTGTCTTCTTTTTTTTTTTTTTTTTTCCGGTTTTTGGAGGTAAAGTCTCACTCTGGCCCAGACTGACCTGGAGTTCACTCCGTGTTAAAGGAATTCTCAGGGTAGCCTGGAGCGCTTGGTGACCCTCCTACTTCTCTACCTGTGCTGGAATTAAAGGCGTGCGCCACCACACCCAGCGGTTTGTCTTTTTTTAAAAAGTAGAGTGGGGGTTGTGTGGGAGAGATGACTCAGGGGATAAAAGTTCAAATCCCCAGCACCCACGTAAGCCAGATGCACAAGGTGGCACATGAATCTGGAGTTCACTTGCAGTGGCTGGAAGCCCTAGCATTCTGTATCTGCCTCTTCCTCCCCTCCCCCCTTCCCAGTCTCTCAAATAAATAAATAGCTGGGTCTGGTGGTGCATGCCTTTAATCCCAGCACTTGGGAGGCAAGGGAAGGAGGGCCGCAGTGAGTTGGAGACTACATAGTGAATTCCAGGTCAGCCTGGACTACAGTGAGACTCTACCTCGAAAAACCGAGAATAAATAAATAAATATATATATTTTTAAAAAGAGCCTGGGCTGCTAAATGTATATACTATGCTCATCAAACTGCCCAGTAAGCACTTCTCTTAATGTTCTTACCTACATATTAATGCTACTCTCACTTTTGGTAGAGAACCTTCTCTTTTCAGATGGCAGTGACCTTGGGATGACTCAGAAGGCATCACGGTGCTGAGAAGAAGTGACAGAGGAGTGCTCAGCACTGAAACATCTCTATCACACCTTCCAAGGCTCAGGGTCCATTGCGGAAGAGGTGGCAGAAAGAATGTAAGAGCCAAAGGAAGGGTAGGACTCCTTACAACGTGCTCCCTCCAGACACAAAATGGCCTGGATATCCATGACCTCATAGTGCCTGACACTACCTACACAAGCCCATCATAAGAGGAGGAAAAGATCATGACATCAAAATAAAAGAGAGACTGATTGAGATGGGGAGGGGGTATGATGGAGAATGGAATTTCAAAGGGCAAAGTGGGAGTAGGGAGAACATTACCATGGGATATTGTTTATAATCATGGAAGTTGTTAAGAATTTAAAAGAAAAAAAACATAAACAAAAAAATAAACAATTTTTAAAAATAAATAAATACATTTTTTAAAAAAGAGCCTGGGCTGGAGAGATGGCTTGGTGGATAAGGCACTTGCCTGTGAAACTTAAGGAACCAGGTTCAATTCCCCAGTACCCATGTAAGCCAGACGCACAAAGTGGCACATGCACCTAGAGTTCATTTGCAGTGGTTAAAGGCCCTGACACACCCACATTCTCTCTCCGAATCTCTCCCTATTTTTCTGGGTGTTGGCAAATAAATAATTTTTTTCTGAAACAGCAAGAGACATAGAGAGGAAGAATTGGCGCACTAGGGCCTCAGCCACTGAAATCCAATTGAACACCAGAGTTTTCCGTCACCTAGTGGGCATGTGTGACCTTGTGCTTGCCTCACTTTTGTGCATCTGGCTTATGTGGGATCTGGAGCATGGAACATGGATCCTTGGTCTTTGCCGGCAAGTGTATTAACTGCTAAGCCATCTCTCCACCCCCCCCCAAAAAAAAAAAAAAATATATATATATATATATATTTGTATTTATATTTTCAATCACAGCAGCCACCTCACAGGTGGGAGTTGGCCACTCAAAGCCACCTCTCCTATCCACAGGAGCCCCTCCCTTTCCTGAGAGAATGTCTCTGTCTCCTTGTCACTTCCAATCCTGCCTTACATCATTCCTGGATGGTGTCACAGCAGTGCCCGCCGCTGAGGCTACTGAGCAGACATATGCCCTGCTAAGCGCCGTTACCAGCTCACAGAAGGTTGCGTGGGGTGATCACCTCTAGCTCTGGTGTTCCAAGTCACCTCTGACTTGAGTCCTTCTGAGGCCGTCTTTGGGAAGAGGGTGGCCACTAAGACTCAAAGGCCCGGAGGTTCCTGAAATCCACACCAGGCCGGGTGTTCATAGGTGTCCAATAGCCTCTTGGGTTCCCGCCAGGAGTGGCTCAGTTGCTAGGTGCTAAGCTGCTCACTCGGTCTCTTTCTCTCGGACTGGGCCGAAGAGCCCGGCTTTATAAGTTCCAGATACCCAGTGCTAAAGGTCTCTTCTCTTGTGGTGCTTGCTGAACCTCAAATCTGGGATTTTTTCCTATTTTTCAAAGCTGGGCTCTAAAAGCTGAGCAGTCCAAGGGCGCTGACTCCGCTTGATCGCACTGGGTCTTCCCTCACTGTCCCTACAGTCCACGGCTCTCTCCAGGGTGACAAGCTCTGAGCTTGCAGCAGCCAGCGGGGCCTGCTCAGTCCTGGGGCATCACAGACCAGCCTGCTTGTTTTTCTTTTTTCTTTTCCAAGGTAGGGTCTCGCTCTGGCCCAGGCTGACCCGGAATTCACTATGTAGTCTCAGGCTGGCCTCGAACTCACAACAATCCTCCTACCTCTGCCTCCCGAGTAATAGGATTAACGGCGTGCACCACCATGCCTGGCCCAGCCTGCTTTTTTTTTTTTTTAATTATTTTTAAAATTTTTTTGTTTGTTTATTTATTTATTTGACAGCGACAGAGAGAAGGAGGCAGAGAGAGAGAGAGAGAGAGAGAGAATAGGCGCGCCAGAGCTTCCAGCCTCTGTAAACGAACTCCAGATGCGTGTGCCCCCTTGTGCATCTGGCTAACGTGGGTCCTGGGGCATTGAGACTGCAAGCACTTAACCGCTAAGCCATCTCTCCAGCCCCCAGCCTGCTTTTGATTTTTTGCAGGACTTTTTAATTTTTATTATTTCTTTTAAATATTTTACTCATTGATTTGCAAGCAGGGAGAGAAGAGAGACAGAGAGAGAAAGGGCACGCCAGGGCCTCCAGCTACCGTAAACCAACTCCATATGCATTCACCTCTTTGTGCATCTGGCCTTACATGGGTACTGGGTAACTGAACCCCGGTCATTTGGTTTTGCAGACAAGCATCTTAACTGTTGATCTATCTCTCCAGCCCATGCTAAAGACTTTTTTACTTGGGCTGGGGATGTAGCCCAGTTGGTGGAGAACTTGTCTAGCATTTACAAAGTTCCGAGTTCAATCCCCAGCTCTGCATAACCTGGGGTGTGGTAATACATACCTATAATCTTATCCCAACACTCAGCAGGAGTATCAGAGGTTCAAGGTCATCCTTGGCTACACAGTGAGTTCCAGTCCAGCCCAGGCTCTGTGAGCCCCTATCTGTAAATACATGATAAAGACTTTTGCTTAATTGGCTGGTCCTCTGTCTTAGTGACGGATCACAGCTCAGGTCTGGCCCTTGTGTGCATGTGTGTGCCCTGCGCAGATAAATTACAGACTGTACTCTCTGTCACGCGTCCCTGCCTGCTGTCCTACTCTCCCTTCCAAAGTTCTGTAAACCAGTTCTATTGGTTTTTTTTAAATATTTTATTTTTATTTATTCATTTGCGAGAGGCAGAGAGGGAGAGAGAATGGGCACGCCAGGGCCTCCAGCCACTGCAAATGAACTCCAGATGCACGCGCCACCTTGTGCATGTGCCTTATATGGGTGCTGGGGAATTGAACCGAGGTCCTTTGGCTTTGCAGGCAAGCGCCTTACCTGCTCAGCCATCTCTCCAGCCCCAGTTCTTTTCTTTTGAAGTTAAAACTCTAATAACTTATTCCACTTCCTGGCCTGATGACCCTACCTCCCAGAGGGGGGGGGGTACCCACACCCGACATTCAGTGGCCCTTTCCACAGAAGGAGTGTGAGCTGTTGGCAGCCTGACTGGTTTTCCTGCTACAACAATGGATCACAACTTCTGAGTCGGCTCTGATGTCCTCGGCAGACTCAAGCCTGTGTCCCCGGGTAGACGCGGTTGACAAGGCCGTGGTGTGAACAGAGTTTCTTTCAACTTCAGCACGGCATGGGCAGGAGAGCTTGTGTTTCATGTTCTTGTCGGTTCACAGAGCTGATGTTTTTCTGCTACACAGCTTTCTCAGATGAGATTGTTTCGTGTGTGTGTATGTGTGTGTGTGTGTGTGTGTGTGTGTGTGTAAGAGAGAGAGAGAGTTTCTGAAGCTTCCTACCTCAAAAAACTAAACTAAACTAAAATAAACAAAACAAAACAAAAACATGTGCCGGCCGTGGTGGCACACGCCTTTAATCACAGCACTTGGGAGGCAGAGGTAGGAGGATCACAAGAGAGTTCGAGGCCACCCTGAAACTACATAGTGAATTCCAGGTCAGCCTGGGCTAGAGCGAGACCCTGCCTCGAAAAACCAAAAAGAAAAAAAAAAAGAAAAAAAAAAAAAAAGAAAAAAAGTGCATAGCAATAACAGATCATTAAAGCTGAATGCCACAGAATACCAGAAGTTACTGAATTGGCAGTGGGTGTGTTCAGGATGGAAGGGCAGCGATTTCCCCCCAGGGTTATCATTTCTGCAAAGGCTGGGGCTGGTCTGTCACCGGTAAAGCTCTTACATTTCCTAGTCGGCAACTCACGAGAAATGCCTGCAGTTCCTTAGCGCAGGGGCCAAAGTGGAGTTCAAAAGAGCTAGTGTTTTTCTTTCCTATAGGACTTAACGGAAGAGCGAGGTACAGTTTTGCCCAAGACTTACTTCTTCCCTCCCTCCCCCTCCCTCTGTCTCTTTCTTTCTTTCTTTCTTTCTTTCTTTCTTTCTTTCTTTCTTTCTTTCTTTTCTTTTCTTTTCTTTTCTTTTCTTTTCTTTTCCTTCCTTTCTTTCTTTCTTTCTTTCTTTCTTTCTTTCTTTCTTTCTTTCTTTTCTTTCTTTCTTTTTCTTTCTTTCTTTGCAAGCAGAGACAGATTGAAGAGAAACAGAGAATGGGGCACTAGGGCCTCCAGCTGCTGCAGATGAACTCCAAATGCATGCACCACTTTGTGCATCTGACTTTACCTGGGTACTGGGGAATCAACCCTGGGTCGTTAGACTTTGCAGATAAGCACCCAGCACTCAGGAGGCAGAGGTAGAAGGATAGCTGTGAATTTGGGGCCAGTTTGAGACTACATAGTGAATTCCAGGTCAGTCTGAGCTAGAGTGAGACTCTACCTCAAAAAAAAAAATAAATAAAAGTAAAAATAAAAATGCTTTTATTGGGCTGGAGAGATGGCTTAGCAGTTAAGCGCTTGCCTGTGAAGCCAAAGGACCCCGGTTCGAGGCTCGATTCCCCAGGACTCACGTTAGCTAGATGTACAAGGGGGCGCATGCGTCTGGAGTTCGTTTGCAGTGGCTGGAAGCCCTGGCATGCCCGTTCTCTCTCTCTCTCTCTCTCTCTCTCTCTCCCTTTTTCTCTGTCTGTCACTCTCAAATAAATAAAAATAAACAAAAAATGCTTTTATTTTTCGAGGCAATATCTCACTCTAGCCTAGGCTGACTAAAACTGTCTCTAGATCCAGGATGGATTTGAACTCATAGCAATCCTGCAACCTCAGCCTCTGGAGTGCTGGAATTAAAAGGCATGCCACCAAGACCAGTATTTGATGACCTCAAATTAAAAGAGAGACTAATGGATAGCCGGGCGTGGTGGCGCATGCCTTTAATCCCAGCACTCGGGAGGCAGAGGTAGGAGGATCACCATGAGTTCGAGGCCACCCTGAGACTACATGGTTAATTCCAGGTCAGCCTGAGCCAGAGTGAGACCCTACCTCGAAAAAGCAATAATAATAGTTATTATTATTATAATTATAACGATACAAAAATAGAGGAGCAGGTGGCTGGTGTGGGATGAGGATGGGTAGCTTGGATCGAGCCCCAGAATGCAGTGTGGCCTGCGTCCCAAGCTTCCAGGACCCCTGTTGTAGATGGAGAAGGGTCTGAGGCAGGACAGCGTCGCTGTCATGGGGTCTGACCTCCCCGGGAGAGCGGATGGAGCACGATCGCGGCTCCCATGAAGCAAGGTGTCTTGACCCGGGGAAGAGCGCGTCTGCCATTGAGCAAGGGGCATTCCTGGTACAGGCCCAGGAGAAGCGCAAATCTGTTCGCGGATGCACTGTGGACGCCCTGAATCTAAGTGCTCTCAACTTGGTCCTTGTATAAAGATAGGGCAGAGGGATACTCCTGGACTAACAGATACTACTGTGCCTCGTCGGCTGGGACCCAAAAGAGCCAGCGGAATCCGTAAACTTCTCCATCTCTCCAAAGAAGACGATGTCCGGCCAATATGTTATCAGAAAGCCCCTAAACAGAGGAGGTAAGAAGCCCAAGGGCCAAAGCACCCAAGACGCAGTGTCTTGTAACCCCTCGTGTCTTGCAACAGTATATGTATGTATTTTTTTTAAAGTAACACAGGAATAGAAATAGATTGACTTTTTTTTCTGTTTTTTTGGGGTAGGGTCTCACCTAGCTCAGGCTCTCCTGGAATTCACTGTGTATTCTCAGGGTGGCCTCGAACTCACGGCAATCCTCCTACCTCTGCCTCCCAAGAGCTGGGATTAAAGGCGTGCGCCACCACTCCCTGCTTAGATTGACATCTTTTTGTTATTTCAAGATAAAATCCTCACATAGGTCATTTGGCATTGAGAAGTGGCATTTGTAGCAATTGGTTATTTACATAGTTGACTGAATACTTATAAATACCAGCGAAGCAATCTACTAGAATCTTATTAGAAGACAGAACTGAAAATGCTATTGGAATTAAATTCTAAAGATATACATGTTGTAATTTTGTTTTGAAAATGAAGCACTTCACTAACATTCCTTAGGGACTTAAAGTGGAATATGTGTGTCTTTATAAAACAACATGGGTTAAAATGCTCCAGAAATGCCTTGGGAAGTTTGCCCACTGGGAAACCTTTGAAGGGACAGAAGCACTGTTGGATATGGAGGTTTTTACTTTGAGGAAGGAATGGCCAAGTTATGGCTGCAATTCTAGAGCAAGAGGCACTGAATACTTTGTTGGATTCCATTTCCAAGGGATAAACTGTAGATCTATGAGGAGGGAGGCCAGTTGGGTATTGGGGGGGGGGGGTTCCATTGGCCCTCTGTGAATATTGTGATAATTATCTTATCTCTAAAACTTATTTACCACCTATTTGAGATGTATGTACAAATATAAGATTTACGCACAAAAAAAGATAATTTTATTTATCTGCAAGCAGAGAGAAATAAAGAAGAGAGACAGAATTGATGTGCCAGGGCCTCCAGCTGTTACAAATGAAATTCAGACACATGTATCTTCTTGTGCATCTGGCTTTACATGGGAACTGGGGAATCAAACCCCGGTCCCTCGGCTTTGCAAGCAAGCTCCTTAACTGTTGACTCATCCCTCCAGCCCAAGAACATTTTATTTTATTTATTTATTTATTTATTTATTTATTTATTTATTTATTTATTTTGGTTTTTCGAGGTAGGGTCTCACTCTAGTCCAGGCTGACCTGGAATTCACTATGGAGTCTCAGGGTGGCCTCGAACTCTCTTGTGATCCTCCTACCTCTGCCTCCCGAGTGCTGGGATTAAAGGCGTGTGCCACTGCCACACCAACTCCAGTGGAGTCTGTGTAGCATAGAGCCTGAACAGCTCGAATGGCTACTAGACCTGGGGTTTCGCATCACACGTGATTAGGCCCCCTGGAGGTCCCTGGCAGAGTCTTTGGTGTTTTGTGATTTGGGTCTCATTCTGCAGTGTGTTCTTTCTCTGGGTGCTTGCCTTATTGATTCTAGGAACTAAGCCCACTCAACTTTATACTGACAAAATCATGCTCTCAGCAGATAATCTCGATGGGCCTTTAGATGTTCCAGAAACTAAGAGTACAAAAACGGAAGCTTCCACCTATGGAGACAGCCCTAGCCTCAGTGACCCCAGCAGCCTTAACCGCGACGCCGGCTGTGTCTGAAAAGCTTGAATAGCTAATTTTTATTCTTGCTGAGAATGTAACTTTAACTCCATATGACCCTCCACTAACAGAATTGTTTGGCGGTCTGCAGTTTCTGATTCATGGCAGATGGAGGGAACCACCTAAATATAGAGGGCCTTATAATTTTGATCCTACTGATGCACCACTCCCTTGGACAGGAAAATATGATGAAAATCTAATCAGATGGGTAACATTTAAAGGAAAGAGAATCAGATATTATTCATTGAGCATATAGGAAATGATTAGGAGAAGCCGGCCCCCATGGTGTGCTTTGACGGATAAACAGCAACAAGAACTTAGATGGAAAGTATATGTATTCTTTGCTGTTAGGAATAAAAGATTGTATGATATATTTGGAAACCCTTTAAGTCAAGAAAGAATGTTGAAAGACTTAAGAGTTTGGGATGAAATGTGGGACCCCAATGTGAATGTAAGATGTTAATATTAGAAATCTTTGGATGTTAGTCATTAACCACAAATGTCTGGTCCTCAAGCAGCTACAGAAAGAGGAAGTTCCTGGGTATAGCAAGTTTATACTGAGTATATGTCATAAGGAGTTATTGTACTGATTTCATTTTTTGAAAACCTGCCAAATGGAGCAGTTCCTGATTGTTTCTGTATATAACTGAGGCCTGAAAGTAAAGTTCTTTGCAGCAGCAATCACAACCTGTGTTGTCTGTCTGTCGCGTCGAATCCGTTCCTTACCTGAATATCCAAGCCTGGTCCCCCTGCAGAGACATCCCCACTGGGTGGTCTGCGGCACGCCACCACGCCCGGCTCCCAAGAACATTTTAAATTTGTTTTTTACTTAATTTTTTATTTTTTAAATTTTTATTTTTTTTAATTTATTTTTTATTGACATTTTCCATATAGACAATAACCCATGGTAATTCCCTCCTTTCCCCCACTTTCCCTTTTGTAACTCCACTCTTCATCATATCCCCTCCCCCTCTCAGTCAGTCTCTCTTTTATTTTGATGTCATGATCTTTTCCTCCTACTATGATGGTCTTGTGCAGGTAGTGTCAGGCACTGTGAGGTCATGGATATCCAGGCCGTTTTGTGTCTGAAGGAGCACACCTAGAACAGTATTTTGAAAAATATTTAATTTATAGCTGGGCGTGGTGGCGCACGCCTTTAATCCCAGCACGTGGGAGGCAGAGGTAGGAGGATCGCCGTGAGTTTGAGGCCACCCTGAGAATACAGAGTGAATTCTAGGTCAGCCTGAGCTAGTGTGAAACCCTATAAATATATATATGAGAAAGAATGGGAACACCAGGGCCTCTAGCCACAGCAAATGAACTCCAGACACATGTACCACCTTGTGCATCTGGCTTTATATGGATACTGAGTAATTGAAGAACCTGGGTCCTTGGGCTTTGTAGGGAAGTGCCTTAACCACTGAGCCATCTCTCCAGCCCAAGACAGGATTTTTTTTATCTTTTTGTTTTTTGAGTCAGTGTCTCACTCTAGTCTAGGCTGACCTGGAATTCACTATGTAGTCTCAGGGTGCCCTTGAACTCATGGTGATTCTCCTATCTCTGCCTCACGAGTGCTGGGATTAAAAGCATGCACCACCACACCCAGTTTAAAGACAGGGTTTTTTTTTTTTTTGTTTGTTTTGTTTTGTTCTGTTTTGTTTTGTTGTTTTTTAAATATGGGTTCTAGGGATCAAACTCAGGTCTTAGTCAGGCACGGTGGCACATATGTGCAAATAACTAATTTTTTTTTTCAAAGAAACTATTGAAAACCCAGGCATGGTGGTATATGCCTTTAATCCCAGCACTCAGGAGGCAGAAGTAGAAGATTACTGTGAGTTTGAGATCAGCCTGAGTCTATATAGTGAATCTAGGTCAGCCTGGGCTAGAGTGAGAATCTACCTCAAAAAACAAGAAACAAACAAACAAAAAGAGGCTGGAGAGATGGCCCAGTGGTTAAGGTGCTCTGCTGCAAAGCCAAAGGACCCAAGTTCAATTCCCCAGGACCCAAGTAAGCCAGTTGCATAAGGTAGCACACACATCTGGAGTTCGTTTGCAGTGGCTGGAGGCCCTGGCGCGCCCATTCTCTCTGTCTATCTCTCTCTCTGCTTGCAAATAAATAAATTAAATTAAATTAAATTGAAATTTAAAAAAAAATATTGGAAAAAAGATGACAAGCATTATTTGGATTTGCACACTGCAGACATACCACACACACACACGCACACAAACACACATGAGGAACACGCATACTCAGGGACACACCTCCCCGCCCACAGCACTATCCTGGTCATCACTAGAACCAGAGTCCGCATGTCCCTGACTTAACCCCGCGGAGGCTCCTGGGACAGGAAGTTGCTCTCTGGAACCGGAAGTTGTTTCCTCATTGAGAGGAGACTCCTGATTCCCTTTTAGGCTCCAGCAGGGGCTTTGTGCTTGTGGCCGGAAGAATCCCATTGTTTTTGGTTTATCTTATCACAGTAGGATTTGTTTTCCTGTTGTTACCTGTTTCTGTCAACAAAGAATATAAAAATAGAAAAATTCATGACTAGCTCAGGACCAAGAGGATTTAGCAAATGTCTTTATGGATATTGAACAATTTTTTTTTTCACAGTTAGACTTTTGGGCATAACTGAAGGCAAACGACCCAGTTTTCCTTTCTGAATGGTGAGGACCAGTAGAGAGTGGATGCCCACGTGAGTCCTCCAGACATGCATGCCCATATCTTATTGTAGGGTCTGCGTTTTTTGTTTATTTGTTTTGTTTTTCCAAGGTAGGGTCTCACTCTAGCCCAGGCTGTCCTGGAATTCACTATGTATTCTCAGGCTGGCCTCAAACTCATGGTGATTCTCCCACCTCTGCCTCCCAAGTGTTGGGATTAAAGGCATGCACCACCATGTCCAGCCTGTTTTTTTTTTTTTTCTTTTTGTAATATATGTATGTGTATGGTGTGTGTGCATGTGTATGTATGTGGGCACATGTGTCTGTGGAAACCAGAGGTCAACACCAGGTGTTTAACTTAGCCACCAAGCTCAGCTTAAAGTCGCATTGCTACAGTTATATTAATAAACAAAGAAACGTGTTTTTTAAAAAAACAACAATAAGAACAAGACCATATCCTTGAAAAACAAAATAACAAACAGAAAAGACAACAAAGAGCTAGGGAGTCGGCTCAGAGGTTAAAGGCACTTGCTTACAAAGCCAGTCCAAGTACTCATGTGAAACCCAATGCACAAAGTGTGCATGCATCTGGAATTTGTTCACAGTGCAAGAGGCTCTGGTGCGGGCTGCAGAGACGGCTTCCATGGTTAAGGCATTTGCCTGCAAAGCCAAAGGATCCCGGTTCGACTCTCCAGGACCCATGTAAGCCAGATGCACAAGATGCATCTGGAGTTCGTTTGCAGTAGCTGGAGGCCCTGGCGTGCCCATTCTCTCTCTCTCTCTCCCTCTTTCTCTCAAATAAATAAAAGATATATTTAAAAAAAATTTTTTTTAAAAAAAGAGGCTCTGGTACACCCATTCTTCCTCCCTCCCTCCCTCGCTGTCTCTGCTTGCAACTAAATAAAAACAGGGCTGGTGAGATGGCTCAGTGGTTAAGGCACTTGCCTGCAACTCCTAATGACCCAGGTTCAGTTCCCCAGTGCCCACATAAAGCCAGATGCACAAAGTGCGTTCAGCAGCAAGAAAGCCTATTTCAAAGAAGGTGGAGCACAGACACCTTGAGGTTGTCCTCTGATGTCCACAGATATCCATGCTTGCACCATGGCATGCACGCCTAAACACACACACACACACACACAAATTAATTAAAAAATAAATCAGGGAGCCAGGCGTGGTGGCACATGCTTTTTATCCCAGCACTTGGGAGGCAGAGGTAGGAGGATCATCCTGAGTTCAAGGCCACCCTGAGACTACAGAGTGAATTCCAGCTTAGCCTGGGCTAGAGTAAAACCCTACAGCAAAAAAAAAAAAAAAAAAAAAAAGGGGGGGGGGTGAGGCTGGAGAGATTGCATAGTGGTTAAGGTGCTTGCCTATGAAGCTAAAGAGCCCAGGCTTGGCAGGGTGAGGTAGCACACGCCTTTAATCCCAGCACCCGGGCACTCGGGATTACTTTACCTTGGGAAAAAAAAAAAAAAAAGAGAGAGAATCCAGATTCAATTCCTCAGGCCACAGATGCACAAGGTAGTTTTCAGTAGTGCTCAATGGGAATGAAAGCATCTTTCTATGGAGTGAAAAGTTTTATGGCCTTTAATAGAATCCTCTTTGGGTTTCCTCAAATACAGAAAAATATTAGGAAGGAAGCAAAAAAAAAAAAAAAAAAGACAGATGGTTCCTAATCCCATCACCCAGGAAACCACCAAAAGTGAAAAATCAAAATATCAGGAAATATTTAAGACAGGTGTGATAACCCAGCACTCTGGGAGCTAAAGCAAGAGGTCAACCAGGACTACATAGCAAGATCTTGTCACCCCACACCAAAAACTAACTAACTAACAAAAACGATTAAGGCCAGGCATGGTGGTACACGCCTTTAATCCCAGCACTCGGTAGGCAGAGGTAGGAGGATTGTCATGAGTTTGAGGCCACCCTGAGACTACAGAGTGAATTCTAGATCAGCCTGAGCTAGAGTGAAACCCTACATAAAAAAAAGAAAGACTCTACCTCGAAAAAAAAAAAAAAAAAGATTTTGACATGATATTTTCCTCTGGTAATTCTGGTTTATGAAAATATGTTGTGATTATATTGTTTTCCAAACCCCAAACCACAAGCTTCATAACTATAGAACTGTGTGTTGGGAATACATACATTACCATATCACTCGCTTTCTTTGACTTTTTCTATATGCCACTCCAAGAGTGTAGAAAATGATCTACCGGTAAAGGTGTTTTCCACATAAATTAAAACAGTTGTAAACATGGCCTCGAAGGCAGGCTTCTGAGTTCCAGCTAACAGAGTGTCACTGTAAGTTCTTCTGATCGTTACAGATCCTGCCGATCGCTGTCGCCAGCAATGTTCTGGGTGTCGGGGATGTGCCTAAATAGCACTTTAAAGGAAAATTTATCTTCAGCATTGCCACTAAGTGTAATGTGACTTGTCTGCCAATACCATTTTCCATTCAACTTATTTAAACTAGGAAGGCACAAGATGCAAACCAGTTGTAGCAGTTTTTCCTTCTCCTTGCCGGGGTCAAAACACCTAACCAGAAGCAGCTTGCGGGAGGGCAGGATTGATTTTGGCTTACATCATAGCGGAGAAAGCACATGGGGCAGACAGCTGGGTGTCACATCTTCACGGCAGCAGGGAGTTAGGAGAGAGAACGAGCTGGGTGAGTGTAGCTATAAGACCCCAAGGCCCACCCCCAGGAACACCCCCCCACCAAAGCTCCAACTCTTAAAGATACCACCAGGTAGGGTTCAAGTGTGAGATCCAATCACAAACATGTGAGGCTATTGTCATGCCCAGATGGCTGAGTCCCCAAAGACCACCAAGAGAGTCGGACACGTATGCAACAGCAAAGAGCTTTATTTGGGGCTTAAGCTCGGGCTCCAGACTTTACCAACACAGTGGGTCCGTCCAAGAGCCCCAAATGGGGTCTGGGAAGAGCTTTTATTAGATTCAAGCAAAGAAAGGGGGAATTTCCAATGTAGCACTTGCATGATTGGTTGACATTTAGCAAGAGCATGTATGTTGCAAACTGGTTGGTTACATAGTATCTGAGAAACGTTAAGCAAACTTATCTATAGTCACACGAGCCACAGGAATGTATAACATCTACTTGGTCCTTTTTGATTGGCCCGTCACAGGGATTATTTTGGGTACTGAGCACTTCATGTTTTTTCCCAGTAACTGCAAAGTGCTGTGTCAGTAACTTGGACCCTGCAGGGAAACAGAAACTTAGGCCTGTTAGTATAATTAAAGTCTGTCATGCGTTACTTTGGTTTGGGCTCTTCAGCTATGGGGGACACTCTACATTCAAACACCACGCCAGTGTAGGACTCATCAAAGCCCATGAGATGCTCTGGGTTGACATCTGCTCCGGCCTGTGACTTGGTGTCAAGTGTCTCTAAGCTCACTATGTAGACTCAGGTTGGCCTGGAACTCACAGTGATCCTCCTACCTCTGCCTCTCCCGAGTGCTGAGATTAAAGGGGTGTGCCACCATGCCCAGCCATCTTTATGTTTTAAAAATCAAATACACGGAGGCCAGGTGTGGTGGCGCATGTCTTTAATCCCAGTCCTCCGGAGGCAGAGGCAGGAGGACTGCTGAGAGTTCAAGGCCTCCCTGAGACTACATAGTGAAGTCCAGGTCAGCCTGGGCTATAGTGAGACCCTAACTCAAAAATATCAATAATCAAATACACGGGGCTGGAGAGATGCCTTACCAGCTGAGGTGGTTGCCTGCGAAGCCTGAGGTTCAAGTCCCTAAAGCCCACATAAGCCAAATACACAAGATGGTGTTTGTGTCTGGAGTTTGTTTGCAGTGGATAGAGGTCCTGATGCACCCATTCTCTCTGCCTCTCTCTCTCTCTCTCTTTAATAAATAACTTTAAAAAAAAATACTAGCCTGGAGAAATGGCTTAGCAGTTAAAGTGGTTAAGGTGCTTGCCTGTGAGGATTAAGGACCCAGGTTCAATTCCCCAGGACCCATGTAAGCCAGATGCACAAAGTAGCACATGTGTCTGGACTTCGTTTGCAATGGCTGGAGGAGGCTCTGGTGTGCCCATTGTCTCTCCCTCTCTCTCTCACTCCCTCTCTTTGCCTCTTTCTCTCAAATAAATAAATAAAATAAAATATTTTTTAAAATCACATACATCATTCTATAGCCACAGACAACTAACACACTATAAATAATTTTGTCTTTCTAGCACATGTCATTACTGTAAATATTGGAAAATTCTTTTTTAATATTTTATTTTTATTTATTTATTAGAAAGAGAGAGGATGGGCACCCCAGGGCTTCCAGCCACTGCAAATGAACCCCAGACACATGTGCCACCTTGTGCATTTGGCTCACGTGGGTCCTGGGGAATGAAACCTAGGTCCTTTGGCTTTGCAGGCAAGTGCCTTAACTGCTAAGCCATCTCTCCAGCCTCTCGAAGATTCTTTTTGCATGTGTGGATATGTTGTGTGTATCTGGAGTTCATTTGCAGTAGCAGGAAGCCATGGCATGCTTCTTCTTCTCTCTGTCTCCTTCTCCCTCTCTCTTTCTCTGTCTCTCTCCTTGCGAAAAATACGTTAAAACATGTTTTTAATTTTTTTGAGGCAAGCCCAACAGGCTGGCCTTTTTGTTATGTAAGACCATGAGCGAGTGAGCAAGAGAGAGAGAGAGAGAGAGAGAGAGAATCAGTGTGCCAGGGCCTCCAGCCTCTGTAAATGAACTCCAGACACGTGCTCCACCTTGTGCATGTGTAACCTTTCGTGCTTGCATCACCTTGTGCGTCTGGCTTACATGGGATCTGAAGAGTTGAACATGGGTCCTTAGGCTTCGTAGGCAAGTGCCTTAACTGCTAAGCCATCTCTTCAGCCCCATAAAATATTTAAAAAACAAAGACTTGCCAGGCATGGTGGTGCACACCTTTAATCCCAGCACTCGGGAGGCAGAGGTAGGAGGATCGCCATGAGTTTGAGGCCACCCTGAGACTCCATAGTGAATTCCAGGCCAGCCTGTGCTAGAGTGAGACCTTACCTCAAAAAACAAAAAACCAGCAGTGACAAAAGCCTGCAATGTTGCACATACGCACAAGGGGGCGCACGCGTTTGGCGTTCATTCACAGGGGCTGAAAGGCCCTGGAATGCCCATTCTGTCTCTCAAAAATAAATACATAAATAAATAAATAATTTTTTAAAATAATACTGGTTTCTTTTTTTGGAGGGGGGGCTTCGAGGTAGGGTCTCACTCTAGCTCAGGCTGCCCTTTAATTCACTATGTAGTCTCAGGGTGGCCTCGAACTCACGGCGATCCTCCTACCTCTGCCTCCCGAGCGCTGGGATCAAAGGCGTGCACCAACCATGCCCGGCTTCCACTATTGCTTTGAGCCTACCTGGGAAGCAAAGGGTTTGGTCAAACACATCCCCCCATCACGGTCCTCTGTGATGGAAGGTCTCAGTGTCCACATATGGGTTTCGGGACGGTCTGAAGAACTGTGGCCCAGTGTTGCTGCCCCGGGCCTCTGCCTCTGCCACAGTTCCCCTCTTAATGACGCTGGGAACCTCCTGCCTCCTACCGACAGGGGCTCAGATTGTCGCTTCCAACATCGGCTGCAAGCCATGATAGGAAACAGTATTTTTTCCGTAGAAAAGAAAAAGGAGGAAGAGAGAATGGGCAAAAGAAAGAAAGAAAGAGAGAGACAGAGAGACAGAGAGACAGAGAGAGAGAGAGAGAGAGAGAAAGAAAAGAAAGAAAGAAAGAAAGACAAAGAAAGAAAGGGAAAAAGAAAAAGGAGGGAATGGGAGAGGCACAGTAGTAATGTTGAAAAGCCAGGCCTGGGGTGATCACGGACGTTGGGGACACAGCAGTGACCTCTACCTAGGAAGCTAATGTTGAGGTGTCCCCTCCCCCAGCAAAGGCTGCATGCCATAAAAGAAGGATTGTTCCACAGTGGCCTTCAATTATTCCCTCCGATGCTATCAGTGGGGAGAGGGAACAGGAGCCGAGCCGCCCGGATGGCTCCAGAACTAGCCAGCACCGTGAGGCTTAGCCGCTCACAGCTAGGGACAGAGCATAAACCGAGTGGTAGCCCAGAGCCTGAGACCTGAGGCAAAATCAAAAACGTCCCCGGGATGAGATGTCAAATCAATAGTAAACGGACGCCGAGGCCAGCGTCACGAAGCCTGGCATTTACCCCTTCCTGCACCTGATTCAGAGAGCGCCTGGGCAGCGAGGAAAAGGGCACGCTTATACCTCAGGGTGGGACTCTGACCGAGGAGAGGAACAGGCATCTATCCATTCCTGTAATCCTGTAAGATTCAAGGGCAATCTTCATGGTCAAACTTTTTTTTTTTTTTTTTTTTTTTCGAGGTAGGGTCTCACTTTAGCTCAGGCTGACCTGGAATTCTCTATGTAGTCTCAGGGTGGCCTCAAACTCACAGTGATCCTCCTACCTCTGCCGAGTGCTGGGATTAAAGGCGTGCACCACCATGCCCGGCTCCATGGTCAAACTTTTGCCTGAATCTGTTCCCTTTCCTTAAGCCGAAATCAAATTGCACAATAGTCTAATTGCTTTCTTGGAAATTCACTAGCATAATAGAAATGGGATTTTCCATGTCCATTCTCCTGGTTTTATGGGGGAGGTGGGAACCTAGAGAGAGAGAAAGGCATGGGGTGGGGAGGGTTTTTCAGACCAGGGCTCTCAAGACTTACTGCCTATTACAGTCATCTTGCTTGTAAAGCCTAAGGACTGAGGTTCAATTCCCTAGTACTCAAGTAAAGCCAGATGCACAAAATGGTGCATGCATCTGGAGTTTGTTTGCAGTGGCTAGAGGCCCTGGATCACCCATTCTTTCTATCTGCCTCTCTCTCTCTCAAATGAATAAAATATTTTTTAAAAAATCCTAGCTGTGTGTGGGGGGGACTAGAAAGATTGCCCAGTGGTCAAGGCTCTTGCCTGCAAAGCCTAAGGACTTGGGTTCGATTCCCTCATACCCATGTAAAGCCAGATAGATGCACAATGTGGCATATGCATTTGGAGTTAATTTGCAGTGGCAGTAGGTCCCTACCTCGATAAAACAAAATAAATAAATTAATATAATAATAATAATATGATGATGACAATAATAATACTAATAATGGGCTGGGAAGACGGCTCCGTGAATAAAGCACTGGAGTACCCGAGTTTGAACCCCAGACCTTACTTAAAAGGCCACAAGCCATGGTGGGCTTCTGTAAGCTCAGCATGTTGATGCTGACAGCGAGATGGGAGGCGGAGGCAGGAGAATTTCCTGGAAGTTTACAGCGAGTCCAGCAAAGAGCAGCAGAGCAGGATCCAGGGTGAGAAACCGTGCCTCGAATGAGGTGGAAAAGTAGACGACCCACCTGACAGTGGTCCTCTGACCTCCACGTATGCGCCATAGCACACGCGCGCACACGCAAACCAATAATACAGTCTTTTTAAAAATTTTTCTTTGGTTCTTTCAAGGTAGGGAGGGCCCCACTCTGGCCCAGGCTGACCTGGAATTCACTATGTCGTCTCAGGGCGGCCACGAACTCACGGTGATCCTCCTACCTCCGCCTCCTAAGTGCTGGGATTAAAGGTGTGCGCCACCACGCCTGGCTTGGTGCTTTTTTTTTAAACCAAGGGCTGGAGAGATGGCTTAGTGGACAAGATTGCTTTTCTGCTCAAGCATGAGGCCCTGAGGGTGCCTGAAACCATCCAAGTTCGAATCTCCAGAACCCATGTGAACAACTGGGTGTCGCCCAGTCCCACAAAGGGTTGATCAAAGACCAGGGCAAACCCAGGGCAGGGAAAAAGCAAGCTAGCTCTGCTTTTAGGAAGAGACTGCAGCTGGAACAGGACAGGAGGGAGGGTGGTGGAACAAGATGCCCTATGTTCCGCTCTGGCCATGGCACCCACTGCCACAGGAAAGGGCATAGGGCACCATAAGGGCACATATGTGTACATAGACACACATTATATATGCACATGCCCATAAACAATAAAACTTAACTGGGCTAGAGCGAGACCTTACCTTGAAAAACCGAACAACCCCCCCACAGCAAAAAAAAAAAACAAAAACCCTTAACATTAAAATTAAAAGTAAAGGGATGGAGACATGGCTTAGTGGTTAAGATGCTTGCCTGTTAAGCTTAAGGACCCAGGTTCAATTACCCTGTATCCACACATATAAGTCAGATGCACAAGGTGGCGCATGTGTCTTGAGTTTGTTTGCAGTGGTAGAAGCCCTGGAGTGTCCATTCTTTCTCTTCCTCTTCCCTCCCCCCCCCCCCGCCTCTCTCTATCCTATAAATAATAAATAAATAAATAATAATAAATAATAAAATTATTTGGCTGGTCATGGGGGCCACATGCCTTAACTCAGGAGGCAGAGGTAGGAGGATCGCCGTGAGTTTGAGGCCAGCCTGAGACGACATAGTGAATTCCAGATCAGCCTGGGCTAGAGTGAGACTCTACCTCGAAAAACCAAAAAAAAAAAAAAAAAAAAAAAAAAGATATTTTGCAAGTTTTAAGAAGACCATAGACCAGTTCTACCTGTAGGGGAATTGCCAGCCTTGAATTTCTGTAGCTGTAACTTCTAAGTCTAGACCGCGTGCTGACCTGCTGACCTTGGGGTATAATTGCTCTTTTCTTGTCTATAAACTGGAACACAAAGTACCAAGCTGGTCAGAGTGCTCAGGGGAGTGAGTAATTAATAAAAGGGCAATGATGAATCATGATGCAGATGCTGTCAAAAATGCCTCTTTGTTTTTTCTTTTTTTTCTTTCTTTTTTTTTTTTTTTTGGTTTTTCAAGGTAGGGTCTCACTCTAGCCCAGGCTGACCTGGAATTCACTATGCAGTCTCAGGGTGGCCTCGAACTCACAGCAATCCTCCTACCTCTGCCTCCCGAGTGCTGGGATTAAAGGCATACGCCACCACGCCTGGCTTCAAAATGCCTCTTATGAATGAGTCACATTCTGCCAGAGGTGTTGCTGTGGAATTGTGAAAAAACAACAACAACAAAAGGCCTTGAGAAGAGGTGTTGAAATCCCAGTCTGTCCACCTAGCCAGTGATGCTTTCTTGAGCAAAGTACTGAACCACTCTGAGCGTCCCATTCGTTCATAGCAGACGCTGGCTAACCAAGCCAACTCTGCAGGACTTCTGTGAGGGCTCAATGAGTGTGAGGAGTCTGGGTTTGTAACTGGTGTTCGCAGACCCGCATCCCTTCCCCGCCTCACTGAATCCATAGGGTAGGTAAAGTAGGACACACCCTTTGTTATTAGCGCTGCCTTAGCAAGGACAATAGCTAGAGTCAAATAAAGATTTCTCACTTTCAGCCTGGCGCGGTGGCGCATGCCTTTAATCCCAGCACTCGGGAGGCAGAGGTAGGAGGATTACTGTGAGTTCAAGGCCACCCCGAGACTACATAGAAAATTCCAGAAAAAAGAGGGGGGGCAGACAGAAAATGGGCCCATTAGGGCCTCAAGCCTCTACAAACTCCAGACTCATATGCCACTTTGTGCACCTGGCTTTATGCAGGCACTGGGGAATTGAACCCAGGCTGACCTGGAATTCACAATGTAGTCTCAGGGTGACCTTGAATTCACAGTAATCCTCTTACCTCTGCCTCCCAAGTGCTGGAATTAAAGGTGTGCACCAGCATACCCCATGCAAATACAATTTTTACTGTGTACAGAGAATATGGTAACCCAAAAGACTCTTGCAGAGATATGACTGCTTTCCCTATAGTTTATGCCTTATGCACCCTATCTATAACTTTAAAAAATATATATAGATAGATAGATAGATAAATAGATTGTGCTAGGGTCTCACTCTAGACCAGGCTGACCTGTAATTCACTATGTAGTCTTAGGCTGGCCTTGAACTCACAGTGATCCTCCTATCTCTGCCTCCCAGTGTGGGGATTAAAGGCGTGCACCACTACGCCTGACTAAAATATTTTATTTATGCATTTGAGTGAGTGTGAGCGAGAGAAAGAGGCAGATAGACAGAAAATGGGCATGACACTGAAAATGAACTCCATATGCATGAGATACTTTGTGCATCTGGTTTTATGTGGATACTGGGGAATGGAAATCTGCTCCTTAGGCTTTGCAGGTAAATGCCTTAACCCCTGAGTCATCTCTCCAGCCCAACTATACTTCTCTTGTTGAGGAGGTCAATGGGGACCATTCCTAGAGATGGAGACAAATAAAACTAACAGTGAGGGAAGCCCTGTCTAAGTCGTCCATCACAACCATTCAGAGGCCTCACAACCCTGTGGTTTTGTAGAAAGTACCCTTTCTTTCTTTAAAAAAAAATTTTTTTTAAGTTTTATTTATTTGAAAGAGAGAGAAAAAGAGGCAGATAGAGAGAATGGGCATGCCAGGGCCTTCAGTCACTGCAAACAAACTCCAGATGCGTGCCCAACCTGTGCATCTGGTGTATGTGGGTCCTGGGGACTCAAACCTAGGTCCTTTGACTTCACAGGCAAACACTTTAGAGCCATCCTTCCAGCCCCATTTCTTTTTCTTCTTCTTCTTCTCCTTTTTTTTTTTTTCCTAGGTAGGTTCTTATTCTAGTCCAGGCTGACTGGAATTCATTATGTATTCCCAGGGTGGCCTCGAACTCACAGTTGGCCTCGAACTCACAGTGATCCACCTACCCCTGCCTCCCATACCTTCCGAATGCTGGGATTAAAGACGTGTACACCTGACCTCATTTTTTTTTTTTTTTTCGAGGTAGGGTCTCACTGTAGTTCAGGCTGACCTGGAATTCACTATATAGTCACAGGGTGGCCTCTAACTCATGGCGATCCTCCTACCTCTGCCTCCCGAGTGCTGGGATTAAAGGTGTGCGCCATCACGCCCGGCATTTTTTTTTTTTTTTTTTGGTTTTTCCCATTTCTTTTTTAAAAATATTTTATTTATTATTTGTTTGCAAGCAGCGAGAGAGAGAGAGAGAGAGAGAGAGAGAGAGAGAGAGAGAATGGGTGTGCCAGGGCCTCCTGCCATTGCAAATGAACTCCAGACACATATGCCACTTCTTGCATCTGGCTTTATGTAGGTACTGGGGAATCGAACCTGGGCCTTCAGGTTTGGCACTCAAGCATTTTTAAGCACTGAGCCGTCTCTCTAGCTGGAAAGCATTTCTTCCCACCCGTCTTTCCCCCGGTCTGGTAAGTGCTCAGCATCTGTCGGGCCGGGTGGTCATAGGTCTGGACGGGCCTCTTCTCTGCCAGGGCCACCGTCCTCTCCAGCTCATGACACATATTCAGCCCCCCCCCCCCCCCCCGCAGACAGAGCACCAAGACCCCCACTCTGCAAAGTATAGATGCCATCAGGGGATACTCCCTGTTCCTCCTCCACCAGCCCCCACACTCTGCTCCTGGGCCAGTGATCTAACTGGCTTCTCTGGTTACACATGCTCCGGGTTGAGGGAGGAGAGGGACTCAGGAGGTGTGTCACTCCCTAATGAGCCTGACACTAACATGGCTCCAGCTCACCTGATGGAGGCCGACCTTCAAAAGTGGGCTGGAATCCCCTCTCTGACTCCCACGGGGACGGGGTGGGGGTGGGGCCACTAAAGCAGGGATAACCTTTGAGCAAGGGGATTTAAACCTGGATATAGAAACAAGATGCAAAGAGGATGTGACTTCTGGAGTGTAGTGGCTATCACTCTCACCTCACAAAATTCAAGGAAGAGGGGGCTGAGAGATGGCTTAGTAGTTAAGGCACTTGCCGGAAAAGCCAAAGGACCCAGGTTACATTCTCCAGTACCCACGTAAAGCTGGATGCACAAGGGGATGCACGCGTCTGGAGTTCGTTTGCAGTGGCTAGAGGCCCTGCCTCTCCCATTCTCCCTCTCTCTCTCTCTCTCTCTCTCTCTTCCCCTTTCTCTCCCTCCCTCTCAAATTAAAAGAAAAACACACAAGGAAGTAATTATTTTTGTCATTAGAAACAGGAGATAGAACTTCTAGAACAACTCTGTATTAAAGATTACGTGCCTTTTGCTAGCAAACTCTTCAAGAATATATATATATACACACACACACATACACACATACACACATACGGGTTTTTTTCTTTATTTTCTTTTTTTTTTTTCAAGGTAAGGTTTTGCTCTAGCCCAGGCTGATCTGGAATTCAGTCTGTAGTCTCAGGCTAGCCTTGAATTTACAGCAATCCTCCTACCTCTGCTTCTCAAGTGCTGGGATTTAATGCATGCACCATCACACCTAGCTATTTCTATGCTTTTATACACATTTAATGTTTTTTCATGTGTATGCATGTGTGGTGTGCATGTGTATATGCGTATTCATATGGGTGTGCATGCACATGTGTGTGTGTGTGTGTGTGTGTGTGTGTGTGTGCATGTGTAGGCCAGAGGAGTGTGGTCAGGTATCTTCCTCTAATGCCCTCCACCTAGACTATTAAGACAGGATCTCTTGAGCCTGGAGTGGTGGAGCATGCCTTTAATCCCAGCACTCGGGGAGCGGGGGGGGTAGAGGTAGGAAGCCTGAGACTATACAGTGAGCTGTAGGTCAGCCCAGGCTAGAATGAGACCCTGCTTTGAAAAAGCTAAAAAAAAAAAAAAAGAGAGAGAGAGAGAGAGAGACAGGATCTATCCATTCCTGCTCGTCTAGCTAACTTGTTTGCCCCAGAAATTCCATGTGCTTCCAATAGTACCGAGATTCCCGGTGCACGCTGCCACACCTGGCATTTACATGGGCTCTGGGTCTTCAAGCTGGTATGGCAAGTGCTTTGCCTACTGAGCCAGCTCCCCATTGCTGCCATATTGATGTTTCTTTTTTATTTATTTGTTTATTTATTTATTATTTGAGAGAGAGAGAGGGGGGGGGGGAAAAAGGACATTCCAGGGCCTCCAGCCACTGCAAATGAAATCAGATGCATGTGCCACCTTGTACATCTGGCTTATGTGGGTCTGGGGAATTGAACCTGGGTCCTTGGGCAGACAACTGGGCTGTTTGGAGGCTACAGACCAGTCCTTATTTGTTTTTCTCTTTTTAGATTTATTTTTATTTATTTATTTGAGAGAATGAGAATGGGCACGCCGGGGCCTCTAGCCACTGCAAGCAAACTCCAGACGCATGCACCACCATGAGCATCTGGGTCTTATGTGGGATCTGGAGAATCAAACCTGGGTCCTTAGGCTTCACAGGCAGGTGTCTTAACCGCTAAGCCACCTCTCCAGCCCCAGTCCTTATTTTTCATAGACTGTTGAGAGGCCTTGTGCATCTTGTATGTTTCCGGAACTGCCTGAGGTCTGGAGGTGTTGACTTCTCGGGCCTTACAGAGGCTTTTGAACGTCCTTCATGGTCTGGTCCCACGTTTCAGTTTAGAATTTCCCAGGAAGCCTCACTCAAGGCTGAAGTGTTTCAACTTGGAGGCAATTGATATACAAAAATCAATCTGGGGGGCTGGAGAGATGGCTTAGTGGTTAAGGCGCTTGCCTGCAAAGCCTAAGGATACATGTTCGACTCTCCAGGTCCCACATAAGCCAGACACACAAGGTGATGCAAGCACTCTAGGGTGGCGCTAGCGTCTGGAGTTTGATTACAGTGGCTAGAGGCCCTGATGCGGTCATTCTCTCTCTTTCTATCTCTCATTTAAAAAATATATTTTATTTATTTATTTGACAGAGAAAGAGGGAGAGAGAGAGACAGAGAGAGAATAGGCGCTCCGGGGCCTCCAACCACTGCAAACAAACTCCAGGCGCGTGTACCCCCTTGTGCATCTGGACAACGTGGGTCCTGGGGAATGGAACCAGGGTCCTTTGGCTTTGCAGGCAAACGCCTTAACCGCTAAGCCATCCCTCCAGCCCTATCTCGCATTTTTTAAAAAGGCCAGTTTCACCCTGAGACTACATAGTGAATTCCAGATCAGCCTGGACTAGAGTGAGACCCTACCTCAAAAAAACAAAACAAACAAACAAACAAACAAACAAAAAAAGCCAGTTTGTTCACCTTGCCTCAAAAAAAAAAAAAAATCAATTTAGGAGTAAATTGCTATGCAAATCATGAAATTCTGGCTGGAGTGGACAGGTGTCTCAATGGTTCAAGGCATTTGCTTGCAAAGCCCCATGGCATGTCAATTCTCTAGCACCATGGAAAGCCAGATGCAAAGTGGCACATGGGTCTGGAGTTTGTTTGCAGGGGCAGGAGACCCTGGCACGCCCATTTTATTTGCAAATGTATATTGTTTTGCTAGGATCTCCTGGTGCTGCAACTGAATGCCAGATGCTTGCACTACTTCTGTCTGGGCTTCCTGTGGGTGCTGGGGAATTGAACCTGGGCTAGCAGGCTTTGCAAACAAGTGCTTCAACCACTGAGTGTCTTCCCAGCCCTTCTTTTTTTGGTATAACCTAAACTCTAGCCCCAAGAGTGGCCTTGAAACTCATGGATCTTACCTCAGTGCAGGGATTAAAGGTGCACACCACCACCCCTGGCTCTGGCAGGGAGTTTGCAGTCTGGGCTGCGTGTTTAGTTCTAGACCAGCCTAGTTAGGAACTCAACCACCCCCATCCCTCCTCCACCCCCAAACAGTGGATGAGTTTGCTAATATTGCACAAGCTGAACATTGAACCTTCTTCCATAGAACTTACTGGAATGTTAGCCTTAATTTCTGGGCTGCTTTTTTGTTTTGTTTTGTTTTGTCTTTCAAGGTAGGGTCTTGCTCTAGCCCAGGTTGATCTGGAATTCACTATGTAATCTCAGGGTGGCCTCGAACTCAAGGCGATCCTCCTACCGCTGCCTCGCGGGTGCTGGGATTGAAGGCGTGAGCCACATCGCCCGGTGTGGTCTGCTTTTTTCATAGTGTGGGTTTTTTTTATATATATTTTTTTATTTATTTATTTGAGAGAGAGAGAAAGAGGCAGAGAGAGAAAGAGAATGGGTGCACTAAGGTCTCTAGCCACTGCAAACAAACTCCAGATGCATGTGCCCTCTTGTACATCTGGTTTACATAGGTCCTGGGGAATCGAACGTGGGTCCTTCAGCTTTGCAGGCAATGCTTTAATTGCTAAGCCATCTCTCCAGCCCTAGTGTGGGTTTTTTGAGGTAGGTCAGCCCAGGCTGACCTTGAGCTCACAGTGATCCTCCTACCTCAGCCTCCCAGGTGCTGGGATTAAAGGCATGTACCATCATGCCTGGCTTTTATGATGTTTCTTGGTAATGATTATGGATAAATACCTAGTCACCTTTAAATTCCTCACGCTCGTCACCTCTCTATAAATAGTTAATTGTCTATAAACAAGAGTCCAAATGTTTGTTGGTCCCCGGGGCCCAGAAGAACCCTCCAATTCTTTCCAAAGCAAAAGTACTTGGTGAGCAAATACCCCTCTGAAAACTGCTGCCTCTTGTGTTCCCTCGGAGAACACCTTTGGGTGAGGCACGTGAGGGTGTAATTGCTGCTTTTCAGTCCACTGGGCAACTTCCTGTGCGATTCTGCTTGAATTATAGAAGCTCTGTGGGCGCTGGGAGAACAGGTCTCTCATCTTCACATGGGGATGCCTATGGAGCGCTAATGAGCTAAAGACATTGGTATCAATACCTTCCAGTTTACCTGTTTCAGAATGTCCTTACTACGCGGGAGAGACGGCTTAGCAGTTAAGCGCTTGCCTGAGAAGCCTAAGAACCCCGGTTTGAGCCAGGACCCACGTTAGCCAAATGCACAACGGGGTGCATGCATCTGGAGTTCGTTTGCAGTGGATGGAGGCCCTGGTGCACCCATTCTCTGTCTATGTGCCTCTTTCTCTCTCTGTCTGTTGCTCTCAAATAAATAAAAATAAACAGAATGTCTTTTCCCTTAAAAGAGCCTAAGTTCTGTTTGTTTGTTTGTTTTTTTCCAGGTAAAGTCTCACTGTAGCCCAAGCTGACCTAGAACTCACTCTGTAGACCCAGGCTGGCACTGAACTCACAGTGATCCTCCTACCTCTGCCTCCCAATGCTGGGATGAAAGGTGTGCACCACCACGCCCACGAAACAGCCTAAATGTTAGTGCCATAAGTAAATCCCATACATATGACCTATGGAAGCTGAGCAATGTGTAAGCAATAAGCACAAGGTATTTTTAGCAACCCCAGCTTTCCCCATTCCCGAAAGTCTATTGACTTTGTGGCTTCATTCTATGGAGTCCAGCCTCATTCTATGGAGTCCCAGCTTTCTTTTGTGGAGTTTTTCTATAGTTTCTACAAAGTTAACTGGTCTCTTGGAAACCAGAGTGCATCTCACTTGGGCCTCCTTCTCAGGTCATTCATGGGTCTTCATTTGCTTGTGATGTATGCTGTTTTCTTTTTTAAAAAATATTTTATTTTTATTTATTTAGGAGAGAGAGGGGAGAAAGAGAGAATGGACACTCCAGGGCCTATAGCCACTGCAAACAAACTCCAGATGCATGTGCCACCTTGTGCATCTGGCTTATGTGGGTCCCGGGGAATTGATCCAGGGTCCTTTGGCTTTGCAGGCAAACGCCTTAACCGCTAAGCCATCTCTTCAGCCCTTGTGGTACTTTCTTGTGTGGATGGGAATAGACCCCTTCAAGATCCGAAGATGACTTCCAGGAGAACTTGTCCTCCCCCAACATACCTCCCTTGTTTTCTGCTCTGCAACCCAGGCCCCCTGTAAGGGAACCCAGGACTCTCTTCCCCTTAGCAACTTTAATTTTCTACTAGCTGGTCAAGGTCATTGTTGAGCAAAAATAATAAGTCTGAAGACCAAGACCAACTTTCTTTTTTCTTTCTTTCTTTTTTTTTTTTTTTTTGAGGTAGGGTCTCACTGTAGCTCAGGCTGACCTGGAATTCACTCTGTAGTCTCAGGGTGGCCTCAAACTCAAGGCGATCCTGCTACCTCTGCCTCCCGAGTGCTGGGATTAAAGGCGTGCACCACCACACCCTGCTCAAGAGAGACTTTTAAGGGCTGGGGAGATGGCTTAGTGGTTAAGGCCTGTGAAGCCTAAGGACTCAGGTTCGATTCCTCAGAACCCCTGTAAAGCCAGATGCATAAGGTGGCACATGCATCTGGAGTTCATTTGCAGTGGCTAGAGGCCCTGACATGCCCTCTCTCTCTCTCTCTCTCTCTCATAAATATATAAAAATAAAAAAATATAGCCGGGCGTGGTGCCGCACGCCTTTAATCCCAGCACTCGGGAGGCAGAGGTAGGAGGATTGCCGTGAGTTCGAGGCCACCCTGAGACTCCATAGTGAATTCCAGGTCAGCCTGGGCTAGAGTGAGACCCTACCTTGAAAAACCAAAAAAATAAAATAAAATAAAAAATAAAATAAAATAAAATAAAATAGATAAATAAATAAATAAATAAAAATTAAAAAATATATATATTTTAAAAAAAATTAAAGAAAATATTCTGGAGAGACGGCCCAGCAGTTAAGGCTCTTGCCTGTAAAGCCTAATGACCTGGGTTCAATTCCTCAGTACCCACATAAAGCCAGATGCACAAAGTGGTGCATACATCTGGAGTTTGTTTGCAGCATCTGGAGGCCCTGGCATGCCCATTCTCTCCCTCTCTTTCTCTCTGTCTTTCTCCTTGCAAATAAATAAATAAAATATAAAAATGAAAAACATTATTTATTTACTTATTTGCAAGCAGAGAGAGAGAGAGAGACAGAGGATGGGTGCGCAGGCCTCTTTCAGCTGCAAATGAATTCCAGACGCACATGCCACTTTCTGATAAAACTGTGTATTTAGCTGTACATGGTGGTGCACACCTTGGTGCACACCTTTAGTCCCAGCACTGGAAAGCTGAGGTAGGATGATAGCCAGGAGTTCAAGGCCAGCCTGGTGCTACTAAGTGAGTTCCAGGTCAGGTCAGCCCAGGCTAGAGGGAGATCCTGCCTCAAAAAAACTTAAAAAAAAAAAAAAAAAAAAAAAAAAAAGGAGGAGGAAGAGGCACGCCTTTGCTCCCAGCACTCAGGAGGCAGAGGTAGGGAGGACTGCTCTGAGTTCGAGGGCATCCTGAGACTAAATAGTGAATTCCAGGTCAGCCTGCGCTAGAGTGAGACCCTACCGTGAGAAACCAAAAATAAATAAATAAATATTTTAAAAAGAAGATGAAGAGGAGCGGGGACTTAAGGAAAGGAGGGAAGACATAGCTCTTGCCCAGGAAAGCACCTCTACACTCAGGTTGGGCTATTTTGTGAGCTCCATGGATGGGCGGCTGGTTTAGCCAGTCTAGTCCTGTCCTCAGGTGTCTGGTGTCAGGATGTCTGGAAAAGTGCAATCTTCCCAGAATCTTAATTCTCTAGGAAGGGCCTTCCTTAAGGGACAGAGATAAGGACAGGCCTGACCCTTCTAACCTGTAGTAAAGTGTAGTGATTTTCCCCTAAGGCCCAAGAACAAGTCCCACATTTAGCCAAGAGTAAGTTCTCCAGTTATTGGTCATGTCACCCTTAAGCTGCCTAGCCAATTTCTTTTCTTTTTTTCCTTTTTTGGTTTTTTGAGATAGGGTCTCACTCTAGCCCAGGCTGACCTGGAATTCACTATGTAGTCTCAGGGTGGCCTCAAACTCATGGTGATCCTCCTACCTCTGCCTCCCCAGTGCTGGGATTAAAGGCATGTGCCACCACACCCTGGCCCCTTTTTATTCTGATGTCATCATCTTTACCTCCTACTAGGATGGTCTTGTGTAGGTAGTGTCAGGCACTGTGAGGTCATGGATATCCAGGCCATTTTGTGTCTGGAGGAGCATGTTGTAAGGAGTCCTACCCTTCCTTTGACTCTTACATTCTTTCTACCACCTCTTCCCCAATGGACCCTGAGCCTTGGAAGGTGTGATAGAGACATTTCAGTGTTGAGCACTCCTCTGTCACTTCATCTCAGCACTGTTTTATTTGTATTTTAATTTAAAAAATATGTATGGGCTGGAGGATGGCTTAGCAGTTAAGGCACTTGCATGTAAGGACCCAGATTTGATTCCCCTGTAACTATGTAAGCGAGATGCACAAGGGGGTGCACACATCTGGAGTTTGTTTGCAGTGGCTGGATGCCCCGGCTCACCCATTCTATCTGCCCCTATCTCTCAAAATGGACATTTATTTTCATTTATTTATTTGCAAGGAAAGAGAAAGAAAGAGAGAATGAGCACCTCAGGGCATTCAGCCATTTCAAATGAACTCCAGATGCACGTGCCATTTTGTATCTGGCTTTATATGTGTTCTGAGGAATTGAACCCGGGTCATTAGGCTTTGGACGCAAGCGTGTTAACTGCTGAGCAATCTCTCCAGCCCTAAAAACATATCTTAAATGCATATTTACTTATGAAGGGCTCATTATGTAGCCTAGGCTAGACTGAAGCTCTTGGTCCTCCTGTCTGTGCTGGAATCCCAAGCACAGGCCATACTATGACTCCCAGTTTACAACTCCAGCTGCTTCTTTGACACCTTGTGCCCCGTGCCAGGTGGGGTACACCTTCCCTTTACCCAGCCCTCGGTGACTGGGTTTGTTGTTTTATTTTTTTAAACATTTTTATTTTTATTTATTTATTTGGCAGAGAAACAGAGAGAGAGAGAGAGAGAGAGAGAGAATGGGTGCACCAGGGCCTCCAGCCACTGCAAACAAACTCCAGATGCATGCACCCCTTTGTGCATCTGGCTAACATGGGTCCTGGGGAATCGAACCTTCGTCCTTTGTCTTCACAGGCAAGCGTCTTAACCGCTAAGCCATCCCTCCAAACCTATTTGCCTTTTTTTTTAAATTATTGCCGGGTGTGGTGGCGCACGCCTTTAATCCCAGTACTCAGGCGGCAGAGGTAGGAGGATTGCCGTGAGTTCAAGGCCACCCTGAGACTACATAGTTAATTCCAGGTCAGCCTGGGCCATACCGAGACCCTACCTTGAAAAAAAAAAAAATTGACAGAGAAAGAGAGAGAATGGGCACACCAGGGCCTCCAGCCACTGGAAACAAACCCCAGATGTATGCACCCCCTTGTGTATCTGGCTTACGTGGGTCCTGGAGAATCGAACCTGGGTCCTTTGGCTTTGCAGGCAAATGCCTTAACCAGTGAGCCATCCCTCCAGCTCTTATCTTTTGTTGATGTTGTTTTGGCTGATGTGTTGCTGAAGCTCTCTTTTTTTTTTTCTTTTTTTTTTTGAGGTAGGGTCTCACTACTCTAGCCCAGGCTGACCTGGAATTCACTATGTAGTCTCAGGAGGCCTCGAACTCATGGTGATCCTCCTACCTCTGCCTCCCAAGTGCTGGGATTAAAGGCATGTGCCACCACGCCCGGCCTCACTCAGTTTCTTATGTGGGCTCTGGGGCTTGAGTCCAGGCAATCTCATGCTTGTGCAGCAAGTTATTTTGCTAACCCTCTGAATATCCTTTTTATTTTTATTATTTTGTTTGGCTTCTTGCTGCTGCAAACAAACCTCAGAAACATGAGCCACTTTGTAGATCTGGCTTCACCTTGGTACTAGGAAATCAAATCCAGGCTATCAAGCTTTGCAAGTAAGTGCGTTTAATTGCTGAGCCATCTCCCCAGGCCTAACCTAGTTCTTCACATAACTCCTCCCTCCTAATCTCAGTTTCCTTCATTTTAGGAGATCCTCAGCCTTAGCACCTACATTTGTTTCAGGTTTTTTTGTTTGTTTGTTTTGGTTTTTCAAGGTAGGGTTTCACTCTAGCCCAGGCTGACCTGGAATTCCTCAGGGTGGCCTCCAACTCATGGTGATCCTCTTACCTCTGCCTCCCAAATGCTGGGATTAAAGGCGTGAGCCATCACGCCCAGCTAGTTGTGTTTGTTTTTGTCCCTTTTGTTGTCCTTTTGTCCCTAAATGAGACACAGTCTCATTTAGCCCTAGCTGGCCTCGAAGTCATTATGTAGCTCAGGCTGGCCTTGAACTCATGCCTCCACCTCCCAAGTGCTGGGATTGCCAGATGTGGTGGCTCATACTTTTGATCCCAGCACTTCTGAGGCTGAGGTGGGTGGATTGTGCAGTGTTTGCAGGTAGCCCCAGGCTGCAGAGTGAGTTCCAGATCAGCCTGGGCTAGAAGGAGACCCTGCTTTAAAAAAAAAAAAATGCGGGTTAGAGAGATGGCTTAGTAGTTAGGCTGGAGGCCCTGGCTCGCCCATTCTCTCCTTCTCTCTCTCTCTCTCTCTCTCTGCCTCTTTCCCTCTCTGTCTCTCTCAAATAAATAAATAAAAATAAACAAAAATTTTAAAAAAGTAAATAAATAAAAATATAAACGTGGGCTGGAGAGATGCCTAAGCAGTTAAGGCGCTTGCCTGTGAAGTCTAAGGAACCAGGTTTGATTCCCCAGTACCTATATAAGCCATCTGGAGTTCGTTTGCAGTGTTTAGAGACCTAGGGCATCCATTCTCTTTCTCTCTCTCTCTTTCTTAAATAAATAAATAAAAATAAAGAGCTGGGATTGTAGGAGTTTACAACCACGCCTAGTTTGTTTGACCTTTTATTTATTTATTTATTTTTATTTATTTTTTGGTGTTTGACCTTTTATTTGTTATTCTCTTCAGAGTTTCTATAGCTACTCTGCTCTTAGTAAAACTCTCAAAGCCAGGCCGGGCATGGCAGTACACACCTCTAGTCCCAGCACTCAGGAGGCAGAGGTACGAGGATCTCTGTGAGTTCAGGGCCAGCCTGAGACTACATAGTGAATTCAAGGTCAGCCTGGGCTAGAGGGAAACCCTACCTGGAAAAAAAAAAAAAGTCTCTGGACTTGAGTCTGACCTCTGTGTCCTTCAAGGTTTTTGGAGGGCATAGCTGAGGAGTGAGGGTCTTCCCTTCTGAAGCAGAGGTACTCACTGATTGTTCAGAGAGAGAGAGAAAGAGAGGGAGAGAGAGAGAAAGAGAATGGGTATACCAGGGCCTCCAGCCACTGCCAGTGAACTCCAGATGCGTGAGCCCTCTTGTGCATCCAGCTTACGTGGGTCCTGGAAAACTGAACCAGGATCCTTTGGCTTTACAGGCAAACGCTTTAACCACTAAGCCATTTCTCCAGTCCCCACCTCCTTTTTTTTTTTTTTTTTTTAATTATTTGAGAGAGAACGGATGCACCAGGGCCTCTAGCCACTGAGAACGAACTCCATCGGGGTCCTGGGGACTTGAACCGGGGTTCTTTGACTTTGGCGGCAAGTGCCTTAACCACTAAGCCATCTCTCCAGTCCTGTTCGTAGGTTTGATGAGAATCACATAGACAGCATAGGCTGGTGTCAGAGTCAGTGCTTGTCATGGAAGTGTTAAGTTCAGATCCCAAGGCCCCACTGGGACGCTGCTGCGGCATGCCCACAGTGAGGGGGAGGTGGCTACAGGAGAATTTCCTGGAGGCTCAAGGACCAGCTAGCCTGGTAAACCGAGCAGTGGGCGACAGACCCTCCTCACACAAGTTCGAAGGTGAGGACTGACGAAGACAGTTGTCCTCTGACCGCCACACGTGTGCCATGACACACTTGTGTGTCCACATTCACACACACGCACACACCAAAAGGCACACACAGAATTGCCAGCATTTAACCATCAGGTGAACAGGTGACAACCAGGTGAAACAGAACTCAAGAGAACCCCTTTGGGAATATTCGTGCTCATGTTTGTTTTGCTTTTTTGTGGGGTCTCACTCTGGCCTAGGCTGACCTGGAATTCACTCTGTAGTCTTAGGGAGGTCTTGAACTCAAACGATCCTCCTACCTCATCTTCCAAGTGCTGGGATTAAAGGCATGTGTCACCACACCCAGCCTAATATTTTTTCTTTCTATCTATCTATCTATCTATCTATCTATCTATCTATTTAATTTTGGTTTTTCGAAGTAGGGTCTCACTCTAGCCTAGGCTGACATGAAATTCACTCTGTAGTCTTAGGGAGGCCTTGAATTCATAGGGATTCTCCTACCTCCCAAGTGCTGGGATTAAAGGTATGGGCACCACACCCAGACTAAATATTTTGATTTATTTGTAAGCAGAAAGAGAGAGACAGAGAGAAGAGAGATATATACAGAGAGAATGGGTGCGCCAGGACCTCCAGCCATTGCAAACAAACTCCAGATGCATGCTCTGCCACCTTGTGCATCTGCCTTTACACTGATGGGTACTGGGGAATCGAACCCGGGTCTTTAGGCTTTGCAGGCAAGCGCTTTAACTGCTGAGCCATCTCTCTAGCCCCTGAACTTATGTTTAACCAGATCCTCCTGCTCATTACTCTCCCAGCTGAGAGCAAACATTGAGGGCTTCTGGCTGGCATTTCTAGATTCCCCACATGTTGCTTCCCTTACAGAAAGAAGGAAGAGAAATATTTCTTAGCCCTGTGTCTCAAGCTAAGGCAGAGCAATGACAGTGAAAACCAGAAGGGCGTGTTTCTAGAAAAAAAAAAAAAAAAAAAAGAGGGTTACAATTATGCTCTTCCAGTGAAGAGCTTCCTACAAAGTTAATATTTAAGTCCAAATGTGTCTCCTTCTAGAAAAGCCATTCAGACAACTATGATTTGTGCTTCACTGATTATCTTATCTGTCTAACCCTGTGGTCTCTGGGACTTAAGCCCTCTGGTCAAATGGACAGAGCCTCTTGCAACCTAAGCCAAATCCAAAACCTCAAAGTCCACTGGACAGTGTGGTTTTGGGCAACATCTCTGCTTGCTTGCTTGTTTTTCCTTTCCCCGTTTATTTATTTTTTATTTATTATTATTATTATTTTTGATTTTTGAAGGTAGGGTCTCACTTTAGCCCGGCTGACCTGGAATTCACTATGTAGTCTCAGGGTGGCCTTGAACTCACGGCCATCCTCCTACTTCTGCCTCCAGAGTGCTGGGATTAAAGGCATGGCCCACATGCCCAGCCTAATTAAAGTTCTTTCAAGGCAGGGTCTCACTTCTAGCCTAGGCTGACCTGGAACTCACTTTATAGTCCAGGCTGGTCTTGAACTCATGGCAATTCTTCTGCATCAGCCTCTTTTTCTCCGCCAAGGCATGATCCATCAATCCTGGCTTCCCTAATTAGTAATATTTTACTTGAGGGCACTGGAGAGATGGCTTAGCAGGCCACCACGCCTGGCCACCTATTCTTTTTTTAGGGGGCATCTCATGAAGCTCAGGCTGTCCTGAACTATGTAGTTGGCCTTGAACTCACGAGAATCTGCCTTCCTCAGCTTTCTCAGTGCTGACAGTAAAGACCTGAGCCACCACGCCTGGCTACTTATGCTAGCTTCATCTTCCATGTTCCAACGTTCCTCTTCTGCCCCAGGATCCAACGTTGCTTTTTCTTTCTTTCTTTTTTCTTTCTTTTGCTTTTAGAGGTAGGGTCTCACTTTAGCCGATGCTGACCTGAACTCTGTAGTTCCAGGCTGGCCTCGAACTCACAGAGTTCCTCCTACCTCTGCCTCCTGAGCGCTGGGATTAAAGGCATGCGCCACCACGTCCAGCTCGTTTCTCATGGTTTAACACATGCTATGCATTAGGAGTGAGGCTATATCCTTCTCAGTACATTGTATCAGGAAGTGTTTGAGATCCACTGATGTCCCTGGGTTTTTCCACTGTCAAATTATGAAGTTCAAGAAGAAAATGGTATTGGCAATTCTAGCCTGAAATAGCTATAATTAATTTTTAAAGTAGAAAAGCAATAATTAATCTTATTTTTTGGAGGAAGAGATTTACTGAAGCTTACGTATCCAGGGGAAATTTCATAATGGCAGAAGGAGTTAGCCCGCATTCACAGGTCCAAGCAGAGAAAGAAAAAGCCACAAGCCAAAAACCCAAAAGCCACATCACACAGCACATTTCAGTAACTCCAGGCGGAACTCCAGAAAAACAATAATTTTAAACAACAAACAATAAATGATTTTAAATAACATAATTTTAAAATAGAGTAACAATTAAGAGAAATAAAACGGGCGTGGTGGCGCACGCCTTTAATCCCAGGACTGGGGAGGCAGAGGTAGGAGGATCACTGTGAGTTCGAGGCCACTCTGAGAATACAGAGTGAATCCCAGGTCAGCCTGGGCTAGAGTGAGACCCTACCTCGAAAAACCAAAACAAAAACAAAACAAAATAAGAAAGAAAGAAAGAGAGAGAGAGAAGAAAAGAAAAATATATGGTGGTTGAATCTGTAGAAAGGACCTTATAAATGAGAATGTCTCACAGTTCTTTCTCAAAAGCTACAAACTGCTGGGGTGTGGTAGAGCACCCCATTGGTTCCAGCACTTGAGAGGCAGAGGTAGGAGGATTGCCATGAGTTCAAGCCCAGTCTGGGACTACAGAGTGAGTTCCTGGTCAGCCTGGGTTAGAGCAAGGCCTACCTCGAAACAACAACAAAATAATGATAATAATCAACCTAGTGGGAATTAGAAGAATTCACAAAGTGGCCATGAAATACGCAGGTCTTCTCCATTTTCTCTCTATATAACAACTTTTTTTAAAATTAATTAATTAATTTATTTATTTGAGAGCGACAGACAGAGAGAGAAAGAGGCAGATAAGAGAGAATGGGCGCGCCAGGGCCTCCAGCCACTGCAAACGAACTCCAGACACATGCGCCCCCTTGTGCATCTGGCTAACGTGGGTCCTGGGGAATCGAGCCTCAAACCAGGATCCTTAGGCTTCACAGGCAAGCGCTTAACCGCTAAGCCATGTCTCCAGCCCCCTCTATATAACAACTTTTTAAATTTGATTTATCTATTTGCACATGTGTGTATGAGATTGTGTATATATCACCACGCCAGGTTCTCTCTCTCTCTCTTTTTTTTTTATTTATTTTTTTGAGGTAGGGTCTCACTCTAGCTAAGGCTGACCTGGAATTCACTATGTAGTCTCAGGGTGGCCTCAAATTAACAGCGATCCTCCTACTTCTGCCTCCCATGTGCTGGGATTAAAGGCGTGCATCACTACACCTAGCTATAAGAGTATTTTAAAAACTGCTGAGCCATCTCCCCAGACCCTTGCAATGCTTTTCTTGGGACAGGGTCTCACTCTGTAGCCCAGAATGACTTTGGACTCCTATCAATCCTCCTGCCTCAGCCTCTTCAGTGCTGGGGTTATAGGTGTGACCTATTACACCTAACCCTTTCCTAGATACCTTAGACTTAAACTAACTTGAGTTTTGTTTTCTTAGCTTGTCAATTGTACTTTTTTCTCAGCTCAGCTGATAAGGTGTCACGCCCCTCTGACCTTTTAAGATCTGGAACACAGCAGTGGGAACGCAGTCACCAAGAACTCAACAGAGAGCAGTTATTTGTGTCCAAAGATTATTTCCTTTATCCTCAGTAGTTTTAGATAAAATGTTTGTTGTCACTCAGAGTTCACAAAACAGAAAACAATTGAGGGGCATAAGGAAGTCAGTCTGTTTGGTCCATCAAAGTCAGCTTCTTTCAGCATATTTATTTGAGAGAGTGAGAGAAAGAGAAAGAGAGCAAGCTGGGTGTGGCGGCACATGCCTTTAATTCCAGCACTTGGAAGGCAGAGGTAGGTGGAAGGCCATGAGTTCAAGGCCACCCTGAGACTACATAGTGAATTCCAGGTCAGCCTGAGCTAGAGTGAGACCCTACCTAAACAAAAAAGATAGACAGAGAGAGAGAGAGAGAGAGAGAGAGAGAGAGAAATATGACTGGGTGCCCCAGAGCCTCCTGCCATTGCAAACAAAATTTAGACACATGCATTACTTTATGTGTCTGACTTTACACGGGTAATGTGGAATCAAACCCAGGCTGTCAGGCCATTAGGCTTTGCAAGCAAGTGCCTTTAACCACCAGGGTGTCTAGCCACCCCTCTCACATTGTTTATTTTATTTATTTATTTGAAAGAGAGAAAAAACATGCATGCCAGGGCCTCTAGCCACTGCAAAGGAACTCCAAACGCATGTGCCACCTTGTACATATGGCTTATGTGGGTACTGGGGAATCAAACCAGAGTCCTTAGGCTTCACAAGCGCCTTGAAGGCTAAGCCATATCTCCCCAGCCTTTGTAAAAAAACAAAAAACAAAAAACAACCAACCAAACAAACAAAAAAATCAAACAGGCAGGCGTGGTGGCGCACGCCTTTAATCTCAGCACCCGGGAGGCAGAGGTAGGAGGCTAGCCGGGAGAGTTCAAGGCCACCCTGGGACTACATAGTGAATTCCAGGTCAGCCTGAACCAGAGTGAGACCTCACCTCCAAAAACCAAAACAAACGAAAACCAAGTGCTACCACTGACGACCAGCAAGGTTGAGGCCACTTGCTTATGCCTGTGTGTGCTGAATGCACGAACCCCCCCCCCCCCCCCGCCTGAGCTGAGCGCTAACCTTACCAGCGGAGGACTGTCCACGGGATGAGGCGTGTCCATCCTACCATTCCAGGAAAGCACAGATGCCTTTGTCATAACTTTCATTTTGCCAAGACGATAGCTTCAAACTTTTTTTAAAAGTTTGTCGCAAGCCCTCCCCCCCCCAAAAAAAAGGTACCATCACATCGATTCATCAGGATCCAACACCCCAAACGTCTCCCGGTTCCTCCTATCTCCGGTCCCGGCCACCTCACCGAAGCTCCACCAGCCGGGGGTGCGGGGGGGCAGCGTCTCCGAGGGCGCCTGGAAATGTCTTTCCCTTGCACAGCCCAGCGATTAAGTTTGTTCCTCAAATTGTTCCCTACAGGAGGGGCAGGAAATAACACTGCGCTTCGGGGACGACAGCCTGGGAAAGGGGGTTGTTGGAGGGGGTGGGGGGGACGCCTCCCGGCCGGTCCAAGCGTCCTGGCCTCGATCTCAGGTCTAAGGTCCAGCTGGGTCACAATTCCAGTCCCCTTCTTTCCCCCCACCCCCACCCCCAACCTGCCTGGTTCCCTGAGACCTGAGATCCAAGATCCCACCGCAGGCCTAGGCTTTCCTTAAGGCACCAGCCGCTGCCCCCTATCCGACCAGGTGGAAGCACACAGGTCCCCGGCAGGCTGCCCGGCTAGGGGCGGAGCCTGATCGTGGCCCCGAGCTCCGAAGGGGGTGCGACAGGCCCCTTGACACTCTTGGGGACACCTCCCCCCACCCCCCTAAGCGATCGGGCATCTTCCCGGCCGCTGCGTGCCCTGCAACAGGTGCACGGGCAGCGCGGCTGCGCCCCGGCGGGGGTCTGTCCCCCCGGGGGCCCGCCCTCCGCCCGCCCTCTCCACGCCCCCTCCTCGGCCGTCCCCTCCCCCTCCGCCGCTTTCCCGGCCCGCAGCCCCGCCAGCCCGCCGGCCGGCAGCCGCCACCCCCTCGCTGGCCCTGCAGCTCGCGGGTGTCCCCCAGCGCAGCTCCGGATTGGGGGGTAGGAGGGGGGACCCTCCCCGAAGCGCTTGGAGGTGACCCGGAGGGTGGGAAGAAGAGTGGGGGGCTCCCAGCCTCCTCCAGCCAAGCCGAGTTGCCCTCCGGATCGCTGGTGACCCTCCCTGGGACGTGCTGGGAGGTGGAGGCGGGGGGGAGAAGGGTCCCCCAAGGGACCAGCCCGGGGCGCCACGATGGAGGAGTCCCAGCGCGCCCGGTCGCACACCGTCACCACCACCGCCAGCTCCTTCGCCGAGAACTTCTCCACCGCCAGCAGCAGCTTCGCCTACGACCGGGAGTTCCTCCGCACCATGCCGGGACGCCTCATCGTGGCCGAGATCGTGAGTACCGGGCCGGGCCGGGCCGGGCTGGGCAGGGAGGCAGGTGGACCCCGCGCGCTCGCGGCTGCCCGGCTCCGCCCACCGAGCTGGCTCGGGTCCTCGCGCGCGCTTCGCGAACACTTTATTTTTATTATTTCCCCCCGCCCTCCCTTCTCAGTCTGGACTTGTTAAAATATTTTCTTAAATTTTATTTGCAAGGAGAGAAAGAATGAGTGAGAGAAAAAGAGAGGGAGGGATGGGGGGGGAATGGGGCGCACCGGGGCCACTTTCCATTGCAAACAAACTTCAGATGCATGCACCACTCTGTGCATCTGGCTTTACGTGGGCATCGGGGACTCGAACCTGCTGCATCAGGCTTTGCAAGCAAACGCCTTGCACCGCTGAGTCATCATCTCTCCAGCCCCATCCCCGGCTTCTTTGCAAAGTGCAAATCACACACCTTGTGCTTTCTAGGAGAGAGAGATCGCGAGAGGATAGGAGAGAGAGAGGTCGTGACCCTCAGGATGTTTGTTTGGAAGAGGCATCCAGCCTGAGGGGAACCCACCCCTTCGGGGATGATGATGGTGTATCTTGGGGCGTTCGCTGATTCTGCGTGTCAGGGAGAACCTGGGACCTGCCTCACTTGGGATCTCCACGTGCGTGGGTACCTGAAAACATTAGTGTTTTCCCATCCTTTTGACCCCTGTGCCCCGGAGCCTCACACACTAGGCCGAGCTGCATCCCCTGGCCTTTCAAACTTTACTAATAATATCATTTCCCTAGTGCTGTCCCTGTAGTCAAATGGATGTGTTGAACCAGGGAAAAATTCCCCGAATAAAACCCGAGGGTCTCCGCCTCTCCGAAAGCCTAGTGGCCTCCTGTAGGTAGGGTGTGCATCCTGGTGGGGGCTGGGCACGTGCCTGGGAAGGGGGCTGGGTGTCCGCATTGTTCTCTCCCTGGGAAGCTAGGCCTTCACATGCCTGAGAGGGAACCGGAGTCACTTGACAGCTAGGGGCAGACACAGTCTATTGTCTTCACGGGGATTCCGCGGTTGTCAAGCCCTTTAAATATCTGTGATCTCTGTAAATCCCTACAGTCCCGTGTAGTTCCCCCCCCCCCCCCCCCCCCCCCCCCCCCCGTGAAGGTGGGAGGGTGTAACAGACAGAAAACTGAAGCCTAAGCCAGGCGTGGTGGCGCTCGCCTTTAATCCCAGCACTCGGGAGGCAGAGGAAGGAGGATCGCCATGAGTTCGAGGCCACCCTGAAACTACGTAGTAAATTCCAGGTCAGCCTGAGCTAGAATGAGACCCTACCTCGAAAAAATAAAAACAAAAACAACAAGAACAACCAGAAGCATAGAGGGGGTAAAGCTCATTGGTGATGGTGGGTTCAGAGCTGGGATTCAAACCAAGGCCCCTTTTTTCCTGGTTTGTGATCTTAGCAGCTGAGACCCTACCTCGAAAAAATAAAAACAAAAACAACAAGAACAACCAGAAGCATAGAGGGGGTAAAGCTCATTGGTGATGGTGGGTTCAGAGCTGGGATTCAAACCAAGGCCCCTTTTTTCCTGGTTTGTGATCTTAGCAGCTGAGAGGGATGGGGTCTGTCTGTCTAACCCTGTCCCTCCCTCCGGCTGTATACCTCAGCGGCCCAGGAAGGCATTTGTGAAATCTAGCCCAGTAAGAACGTGAGAATGAATGGGAGCGCTCATGGGTGGCAGAACTGGCCGTGGACTTACACAATCCGTCCCTTCTGGGAAACCTTCGGCAAAACCCGTACAGATTGGGGGAGCTTGCTGGCTCCTTTTAGAGTCCCCAGTTCCCACCCCAGACTTGCAAAATCAGCCTCCGGGTGCTTCCTGTACACAGCTTACGAAGTGTTGGCTTAGTCCAGCTGCCCAGCTGGTTGGCTCAGCCTGGACTGGGGACATCAGGAGCCCCAATAAATAGCTGAAAGTATTGGAATCACCTTGCAGGGCCTGGCTTTAAAGAGTTCAGCAAATATTTGCTGTGTGAGTGAGGGGTTGGCAAGCTCGCCTGCTTCAGCAAACAGAAGCCAAAGTGATTGCTGGGGGCCTTCAGCGAAGGGTGGGATTGGGCCACGCATGGAGAAGAACTTTCTGACCCGTGGTCTGTACACTCTCTGTTGCATGCCTTTTTTTTTTTTAAGAAGACATAAAAGTAAAAGGTGTAAATGATCCATGGCTGACTTGTTGGCGTGCATCTTTGTAGATTGCAGTAAGCTATGCAAGCAAAACCACCCAATACAGCTTTAGGTATTTCTTTTTTCTTTTCTTTTCTTTTTGGTTTCTCAGGGTAGGGTCTCCCTCTATCTAGCCCAGGCTGACTTGGAATTCACTGTGTCATTTCAGGCTGGCCTCAAACTCCCAGCGATCTTTCTCTGTCTCCTGAGTGCTGGGATTAAAGGTGTGTGCCACCCCCCCCCCCCCAGCCAGCTTTAGTTTTTGTTTTGAAATGCTTTTGTTTTTTATTTATTTGTGCGTATGTGCACATATATGGGTGCACCAGGATCTCTTGTCACTATAGACGAACACCAGATGCTTCCCGTATTTTTTGGCATCTGGCTTCATGTGGGTGCTGGGCAATTGAACCTGGGCTGGCAGGCTTTGCAAGCCAATGTCTTTAACCAAAGCTCGTCTCCCCAGCTCTTTTATTTTCCCATGTGTGCCCACATCGTGTGTGTGTGTGTGTGTGTGTGTGTCTACATGGGAACTAGGGAATCGAACTTGGGTATTACAGATCCTTATGATTGCTTAACAAGCTCTCTTAATCACTGAGCCATCTCCCCCTGGTTTTTCTTTTCTTTTCTTTTCTTTTCTTTTCTTTTCTTTTCTTTTTTCTTTCTTTCTTTCTTTCTTTCTTTCCTCTTTCTTTCTTTCCTCTTTCTTTCTTTCTTTCTTTCTTTCCTCTTTCTTTCTTTCTTTCTTTCTTTCTTTCTTTCTTTCTTTCTTTCTTTCTTTCTTTCTTTTCTTATGTACAGTCTCACTCTAGCCCAGGCTGACCTGGGACTCACACTGTAGTCCCAGACTGGCTTGGAACTCACAGTGATCCTCCTACCTCTGCCTCCCAAGTGCTGCCATTAAAGGCATGTGCCACCACACCCTGCGTCTTTAAAAAATTTTTATTTTAAATATTTTATTTATTTGTTTGTAAGCAGAGAGAGGAGAGAGGAAGAATGAGTGCAGCCCGGCCTATTGCCACTGCAGACAAACTCCAGAAGCATGCACCACTTTGCACATGTGACTTTTCATGAGCACCGGGGAATTGAAACCAGGCCCTCAGGCAAGTGCGTGCTTTACAGTCATGCAGTCCGGTGGCAGAAATACGAGTTTTCCTTGCTATCTCTGTAGCTAGCGGTGCGCACATCCAAATCTCTTGGAACTTTGATTAATATATTTATAATGCTTTTTTTTTTTGTGTGGTAGGGTCTCACTCTAGTTCAGGGTGGCCTCAAATTTACAGCAATCCTCCTACCTCTGCCTCCCGAGTGCTGGGATTAAAGGGGTGCGCCACCATGCCCAGCACTATTTTTTTTTAATTAATTAATTAATTTATTTATTTTATTTTATTTATTTTTTTGGTTTTTCAAGGTAGGGTCTCACTGTAGCCCAGGCTGACCTGGAATTCACTATGGAGTCTCAGGGTGGCCTCGAACTCACCGCAATCCTCCTACCTCTGCCTCCCGAGTGCTGGGATTAAAGGCGTGCGCCACCACGCCCGGCTCTTATTTATTTTAGAGAGTGAGGGAGAAAGAGGCAGATAGAGAGAATGGGTGTGCCAGGACCTGCAGCCACTGCAAATGAACTCCAGACACATGTGCCACCTTGTCCATCAGTCTTATGCGGGTCCTGGGGCATCGAACCTGAGTCTTTTGGCTTTATAGGCAAACGCCTTAACCACTAAGCCAGCTCAAAGTCACCTTTTTTTTTTTTTTTTTCTGAGGTAGAGTTTCGCTCTAGCCAAGCTGACCAGGAAATTACTATGTAATCTCAGGGTAGCCTTGAACTCACGATGATCCTCCTACTGCTGCCTCCCAATTGCTGGGATTAAAGGCGTGTGCCACCTCAACTGGCTTACTATTTCTTTTAGCTTTATCCAATTTATTTATTTGAGAGAGAGAGAGAGAGGCAGATAGCCACTGCAAATGAACAAACTCCAGACACGTGGCACCACCTTGTGCATCTGGCTGTACATGGGTCCTAGGGAATCGAACCTGGGTCCTTTGGCTTTTGCCAACAAGTGCCTTAACCACTAAGCCACCTCTCCAGCCCTGTAATAATATTTTCTTGGAGTCTGTTACTGTCCTAGGGACTGTCCATTGTCCTCGCGCTCTGAAAGAGAGTGCTTTCACTCTCTTGGTCCACCTCCAGTTCTACATATACCCTGCCTGTCTCTGAGGACAGCTGTCAGGCGGCTTGGGCTAGACCAGCAGCCAGTTGACCTGTGACACCACGAACCCATCACAGCCGAGCTGCAGAGTTACCTAGGAACACCTCTGCTTTCTTGTCCCGTTCCTTGTTTTCCCTAGAAGCCGTCATTCTCTTTTTCCATGTCTTCCTCCATCAGTTATTTAGTCACTAATCCAACCAGAGGTGTCTCTGCTAGAAAGCCAAGAGACCTCAGTATTCTATCGGGGCCACCTTCACAACCAGCCTCCTTGGGGACCTGTGAGCCTCTTCACCATCAATCACCCTGAAGATTCTCTTGGGGTGGAATCTGCTTCCCCTCGACTGGTGTCCTACCCTACCTAACCTTCCACTGCGGGGCGCAGGACATTCAGTCGTCTCCCAGAAGAGGAGGCCCGTGCTGACTAAGGCAGACATCTTTCAGAATGTCTTGGTTCTGTTGTTTCATGTGATTGTTTAACTAGGTAAAGAACGTTAATATGAGCCGGGCGTGGTGGCGCACACCTTTAATCCCAGCACTGGAGAGGCTGAGGTAGGAGGATCTCTGTGCCTTCGACGCCACCCTGAGAATACATAGTGAATTCCAGGTCAGCCTGGGCTTGAGTGAGACCCTACCTTGAAACAAACAAACGCCATTGTCATTGGTGGTCTCCTGTGGGGGTCATAGTGCCGCTGATCGGGAGTGCCAGGGCATCTTTCCCTCAATGTTTGCACCCAGGACCAAGCAATAAGATTGTCCGAAGCCACTGGGAACGGTGGAAAATTCACCTTCTTCTTTGCCAGCAGCAGCGATTTATGGCTTTGTTTCTTTGCTTAAGCTCCCGGTTTGGCTTCATTGTTTGTCTTGTGTGGGCGTTTATTCCTGAGTCTTGGCTAAACTCCTTGGCTTGACCTGTTGGCCTCAAAAGCACAGGGCGGTGGCGATACCTGTCTGACTCCTTACTGCATCGGAGTAATTGGTTATGTGGAATTAACATGATAAGTACTTCTCCTCCCAAGTCCGTTCACACCATCACAAATACGAATGGGGAAAATCAGCAACAGGAGACATACCAAGAAGAGACCATTCCTTAAGGACATTAAGAGATGTCCCTATTAGGTGGAGTATTTTAAATAAAATGTTCTTTCTTGAAGCCAAAGAACTTTATACTGAAATCTGAGAACAAGTAATTATTTGTAAGTTTTGGATTGAATACTCTTGTTTTTTTTGTTTTTTTTTTTTTTTTTTTTTGAGGTAGAGTCTCACTCTAGCCCAGGTTGACCTGGAACTCACTACATAGTCTTAGGGTAGCCTTGAACTCACAATGATCCTCCTATCTCTGCCTCCCCAGTGCTGGAATTAAAGGCGTGCGCCACCATGCCCAGCTTCTTTTTGTTTTCAAATATATTTTGGGCTGGGGGGAGATGGCTTAGCAGTTAAGACGCTTGCCTGTGCCGCCTAAGGACTCAGGTGCAACTCCCCAGAACCCATGTAAGTCAGATGCACAAGATGGCATGCGTTTGGACTTCGTTTTGCGGTGACTAGAAGCCTGGGTGTACCCATTCTCTCTCTCTCTCTCTCTTTCAAATAAATAAATAAAAATATATTAAAAAATGAAAAAAAAAAAAAGTAGAGTGGGGCGTGGTGGCGCACGCCTTTAATCCCAGCACTCGGGAGGCAGAGGTAGGAGGATCGCCGTGAGTTAGAGGACACCCTGAGACTACATAGTGAGTTGCAGGTCAGCCTAGGCTAGTGTGAAACCCTACCTCAAAAATCCAGGAAAAAAAAAGATATAGCTTATTAATTATTACATATACTATATAGCCATGTTATATTAAGTAATGAAGATATAATTCAATTTGTGTGAAATCTATAAAATAATTTGGAGAGAACTGATCTTTCCCCAGCATGACCTTTATCATCAGAATTCAGTTTATCTCTCCATTTGTTACAAATCTTTTGTTCTATCTCTGAGAAATCTTTCTTTTCTTCTTCTTCTTCTTTTTTTTTTTTTTTTTTTTTTTGTTTTTGTTTTTCGAGGTAGGGTCTCACTCTAGACCAGACTGACCTGGAATTCACTATGGAGTCTCAGGGTGGCCTCGAACTCACAGCGATCCTCCTACCTCTGCCTCCCAAGTTCTTCTTCTTTTTTTTTTTTTTGTTTTCAAGGCAGGGTCTCACTCTAGCCCTGGCTGACCTCAAATTCACAGTGATCTTACCTCAGCCTCCCAACTGCTGGAATTAAAGGTGTGTGCCACCATGCCTGGCTCTATCTCTGAGAATTAAAAAAAAAATTTATTCACATGGGTTTTGTGCAGTTGGGTTTATTAAAACATATATGCTATGCTTTCCATTATATCTTTTTTTTTCTTTTTCTAGAATGAGCACGCCAGGGCCTCTAGACACTGCAAGCATGCACCACTCTGTGCATCTAGCTTTATTATGTGGATACTGGGGAATTGAACTCAAACTTGGGTCATTAGGCTTTACAGGCGAATGCCTTCAAAGCTGAGTGATCTCTCCAGCACCTCCATTATATCTTCGAAGTGGGCACAGGTTATCCAAATAAAAAGTAGTGGTTCAAGAAAAGGATACAAAAGAAAAGAAAAGAAAAAAGAAAAGAATACAGGGCTGGGGAGATGGCTTAGTGGTTAAGGCATTTGCGTGCAAAGCCAAAGGACTTTGGTTCAATTCCCCAAGACCCACATAAGCTAGATGCACAAGGTGGCGCATGCATCTGGAGTTCGTTTGCAGTGGCTAGAGGCCCTGGTGTGCCCATTCTCTCTCTCTCTGTCTCTCTCTCACTCTCTACCCCTTTTTCTCTCAAAGAAATAAATAAAATATATTTAAAAAAAAAAAGAAAAGGATACAGTTTATACTGGACAGTTTCTTGGATGGCATGAAATATGATACCACTGATTATCTGTGAGTGGAAGGCCTATGTCACAGTCCCATTCCTGAGATTAAGATAAACCTATCACCAGAAACTAGCAAATTAAGATAAACCTGTCACAGAAACTAGCAACTTTTAACCCTATAGAAAAATTCCAAGGGCTGGAGAAATGGCTTAGCAGTTAAGCACTTGTCTGTGAAGCCTAAGGATCCCGGTTCGAGGCTCGATTCCCCAGGACCCACATTAGCCAGATGCACAAGGGGCGCACGCATCTGGAGTTCGTTTGCAGTGGCTCTCTCTCTCTCTCTCTCTCTTTCTCTGTCTCCTTCTCTCTGTCTGTCGCTCTCAAATAAAAATAAAAATAAACAACAAAAATAAAACTGGAAAAATTAAAAAAAAAATCCAAGAATTTCAGGGCATGGTGGTGCATGCTTTTAATTCCAGCACTTGGGAGGCAGAGGTAGGTGGATCACTGTGAGTTTGAGGCCAGTCTGAGACTGCATAGTGAATTCCTTGAGAAACCAAAAAAAAAAAAAAAAAAGAATTGAACCCAGATGGGGCTGGAGAGATGGTCTAGTGGTTAAGGTGCTTGCCTGCAAAGAAAGGACCCGTGTTCAACTCTCCAGGTCCCATGTAATCCAGACGCACAAGGTGATGCAAGCGTGCAAGGTCGCACATGCACACAAGGTGGGGCGATGTCTGGAGTTTGGTTGCAGTGGCTGGAGGCCTTGGCACACCAATTCTCTCTCTCATAAAAAAGGCAAAAAAATAGAAAAAAAGAATAGATAAATAGTATTTCCTCATTTCTGTTGTTCAGATTAAGGACGCTGGCTTTCTCACGGGGAAGAGAGGTCATAGTCATCCTGATACCATGTTAAAACCAAACCACTGGGGCTGAGGAAATGACTCAGCGGTTCAAGGTGTCTGGGGTTCAAGTCCCCAGTACCCATGTGAAGCCAGATGCACAAAGTGGTGCGTGTATCTGGAGTTTATTTGCAGTGACAAAAGGCCAGGCACATTCATACTCACACACTCTCTCTCTCTTTACAAGTAAATAAATACTTTTTTTTTTTCATTTTATTTTATTTACTTATTTTGACATAGAGAAAGAGAGAGAGGCAGACAGAGAGTGGGAATGGATGCATCAGGGCCTCCAGCCACTGCAAATGAACTAGACACATGTGCCACCTTGTGCATCTGGCTTACATGAGTACTGGAGACTCGAACCTGGATCCTTAGGCTTTGCAGGCAAGTGCCTTAACCATTAAGCAACTTCTCCTGCCCAAGTTTTTTTTTTTTTTTTTAAACAATCATTGCTGGGTGTGGTGGCATATGCCTTTAATCATAACACTTGGGAGGCAGAGGTAGGAGGATCACTGTGAATTTTAAGGCCAGCCTGGGACTACAGAGTGAGTTCCAGATCAGCTTGGGCTGGAATGAGACCCTAACTTGAAAACAACCAACCAAAAAGTCCCCAAATCATGTCCTTTTATTTTATTTTTTATTTGTTTGTTTGTTTGTTTGTTTGACAGAGAAAGAGGGGAGCGAAAGAAAGAGAGAGAGAATGGGCATGCCAGGGCCTCCAGCCACTGCAAACGAACTCCACACACTTGCTCCCCCTTTTGCAGCTGGTTAACATGGGTCCTGGGGAATCGAACCTGGGTCCTTCGGCTTTGCAGGCAAACGCCTTAACCGCTAAGCCATCCCTGCAGCTCACTTCCTTTTATTTTATTTTATTTTTATTTTTATTTTTTGCGAGGTAGGGTCTCACTCTAGCCCAGGCTGGCCTACATAGTCCCATGCTGGCCTCAAACTCGTGGCAATCCTCCTACCTCTGCTTCCCAGGTGCTGGGATTCAAGGCGTGCGCCTCCATGCCTGACTACCCTTTTAAAGTTTTATAACAAACCAGAGGCGGTCCAGCTCTTGGCCTGTGCATTGTAGGATTCTGTGATCTCATAACTGTTACAAGTACCTGAAGAATGAAAGTGATTTAGAGAAGCTAAGTTAATTGAGTCCTTCTTGTCATTGGTGACTCTCCAGTGAATCATAGCATCTGTGTATGAATGTTAGGTCGCCTTTTATTTACTTACTTTCCTGAGCAAACTTAGTTGGGGCAGGACCGATTGGGTTTGCTGCGAGCAGGGATCTAAATTACCATTTTGTTGAGTTCCTTTCGCAAGAGCTTTTCTAGAAAAACTAGACAACTGCAGGTGAGAAGAAATTTTTTTTAAAAAAATTCTTGCCCACACAATGGTTCCACGCAGGCTCAGTGCCCCATGGTTCCATGCCTGGTAGTGGGTGGGTAAGGTTTTAAAGTTGTTTTGGTTACTGAAATGCCTGGGGTTTCTACTGGTTGGTCAGTGTCCCTGGGGCTACAAATGCCAAATGACCTGAAACGCATGGGACATTCTCCAACACAAAGAATTAATTCTTGGTCTACTGCTCATAGCTGGACCTTTGGAGTTCACTGGCCCAGCATGTCTTCAAGTGGTTCTGTTATTTATCTGTAATGTTTAGAAAACATAGTCCCTTGTCAATGACACTTTAAAAAAAAATTATTTATTTGAGAGAGTGAGAGAGAGAAAGAGACGGACACACACAGAGAGAGAATGGGTGCCCTAGGGCCTCCAGCCACTGCAAACGAACTCCAGCTGCATGCGCCACCTTGCACATCTGGCTTATGTGGGTTCTGGGGAATCAAACCGAGGTCCTTAAGGGCTTTGCAGGCAAACGCCTTAACCGCTAAGCCATCTCTCCAGCCCTACTCTTTCTTTCTTTCTTTTTAATATTTATTTATTTACAAGCAGAGAGAGAAACTCAAGAGACAAAAAGAATGGGTGCACCAGGGCCTCCAGCTGCTGCAGATAAACTCCAGACACATGCACCACCTTGCACATCTGGCTTTACATGGGTACTGGGGAATTGAACTTGGGTCATTAGACTTGGTAAGCAAGCACCTTAACCACTGAGTCATCTCTCCAGCCTGACTGTTTCTTGCTGTGTCCGCCTGGGCTGGTACCCTCATTTGTGCTTGAGCTCCACGGGGCAGGCCCGCAGGCCTCTCCTACTTGTGCCCGCTCATGAGTCTCTGGCTTCACCAGCAGGAGGCTGTGGCAGTTTAGATTTTTTTTTTTTTTTTTTTTTTTTTTAGTTTTTCATGATAGGGTTTCACTCTGACCCAGGCTGACCTGGAATTCACTATGGAGTCTCAGGGTGGCCTTGAACTCATGGTGATCCTTCTACCTCTGCCTCCCGAGTGCTGGGATTAAAGGCATGTGCCACCACAACCGGCTTTTTTTTTAAAAAAAATTTATTTATTTAAGAAATAGAGAGAAGCCGGGCGTGGTGGCGCACGCCTTTAATCCCAGAACTCGGGAGGCAGAGGTAGGAGGACTGCCGTGAGTTCAAGGCCACCCTGAGACTCCATAGTGAATTCCAGGTCAGCCTGGGCTAGAGTGAGACCCTACCTTGAAAAACAAAAAAAAACAAAAAAAAACAAAAAAAAAAAATAGAGAGAGAGAGAGAATGGGCACACCAGGGCATCTAGCCGCTGTAAACGAACTCCGGACGCACGTACCCCCTTGTGCATCTGGCTTATGTGTGTCCTGGAGAATTGAACCGGGATCCTTTGGCTTTGCAGGCAAATGCCTTAACCTCTAAGCCATTTCTCCAGCCCCAGTTTAGATCGTGATACCATTTCTCAGGCTTCTTGCCTGCTGGGTTCCAGCAGGCTGGCGTGTGTACCTCCTGGAAGACGGGCGGGCTGGCAGCCGCTCCACGCTGCTGTTTTCTCTGGCTCTCTTACCTGTTTACAACCCCAGCGCTGGGACTGTGGTTTTTCCGAATAACGCCTGCATTCAGCTCGCCCGGCCAGATTACCCAATCAAGTGCGCCTTGTTTCTTGCTGACACTGACTGAGTACTTTTCCTGGTCAGTGATTAACTTCTTACCACATTCTTAATGACCACATAGTAGTCCGTAAACATGCAGGCTTCTACTGTTCTCTGTGCGTTCATGACCCTCTTATACCAACACTGTAACCAATTTCCTGCGCACTAAATCTCTCTGGACCACTGTTTTCTAACTAGGATTTAGAATTGATTTTATATTTTATTTATTTATTTATTTATTTATTTATGTCTTTGGTGTTTCGAGATAGGGCCTCCCTGTCGCCCAGGCTGACCTGGAATTCACTGTGTAGTCTCAAGATGGCTTTGAACTCACAGCAATCCTACTACCTTGGCTTCCCTCCCATAGAATTGATTTTATTTTTTCAACTTAAAAAAATTATTTTATTTTATGTATTATTTGAGAGAGAGAGAAAATGGGCACACCAGGGCCTTTAGCCCCTGCAAATGAACTCCAGACACATGTGCCACCTTCTGCATCTAGCTTTCATGGGTCCTGGGGAATCAAACCTGGGTCCTTTGGCTTTGCAGGCAAGCGCCTTAACCATTAAGCCATCTCTCCAGTCCTTGTTTTTAACTCTCTAAAAAAGTATTTATTTATTTATTTATTTTAAGAGAGAAAGTGAGAGAATTGGCATGCCACGGCCTCCAGCCACTGCAAACAAACTCCAGATGCATGCGCCACCTTGTGTTTCTGACTTAAGTGGGTACTAGGGATTTGAACCTGTGTTCTTAGGCTTCACAGGCAAGCGCCTTAACTGCTAAGCCATATCTCCAGCCCTAGAATTGATTTTAGAAAGGGGAAAGGGTTCGGTTAGTCCCAGCACTGGGGAGGCTGAAGTAGGAAGATCACTATGAGTTCGAGGCCAGCCTGGAGCTACAGAGTTCCAGGAGGTCAGCCTGGGTTAGAGTGAGGCCCTGCTTTGAAAAAAAAAGCAAAAACAAAATACATTATGTACACGTATAAAAATTGTCAATACAAAAGAGCTGAAGGTCTTGGTGCGCCTAGTCTCCCTCCCTCTTTAAAAAAGGAGCCTGGGAAGGTGGTTCAGCATGTAAAGGAGTTTTTAATTTTTCTTAAATTTGTATTTATTTATTTATTTATTTAAGAGGGACAAAGAGAGAGAGAGAGAGAGATAATGGGCGCACCAGGACCTCCAGCTACTGCAAATGAACTCCAGACACATGCGCCACCTTGTGCATCTGGCTAACGTGGGTCCTGGGGAATCAAACCTGGGTCCTTTAGCTTTGCAGGCAAGCGCCTTAGCCACTAAGCCATCTCTCCAGGAGTTTGTTTGCAGAGCCTTCCAACTTGGTTTCTTTCTTTCTTTCTTTTCTTTTTTCTTTTTTTTTTTTTTTGGTTTTTCAAGGTAGGGTCTTGCTTCAAGTTGACCTGAAATTCTATGTAGTCTCAGGCTGGCCTCAAACTCAGTGATCCTCTGCATCCTGAGAATAAAGGTGTGTGCCACCATGCCCTGCTTTGGGTTTAATTCTTTTATTATTTATCATTATTTTAAATTCATTTGCATGCATAGAGGGAGAGAAAAAGAAGAGATACCAAGGCCTTAGGTATGCCAAGACCTCTAGCTACTTTGTCTGTCTGGCTTTACGTGGGAACTGGGGAATCAAACCTGGGTCCTTAGACTTCTCAGGCAAGCGCTTTAATCAAAGCGATCTCTCCAGTCCCATCTGGGTTCAATTTTTTTTTTTTTTTGTGGTTTTTCGAGGTAGGGTCTCACTCTAGCCCAGGCTGACCTGGAATACACTATGGAGTCTCAGGGTGGCCTCAAACTCACGGCGATCCTCCCACCTCTGCCTCCCGAGTGCTGGGATTAAAGGCGTGCGCCACCACGCCCGGCTTGGGTTCAATTCTTAAGCCACCTACATGAGCCGTGCCCCCAGTCCTGCTTCCCTATTTTGACTGGTGAATAATGCTGCTGGGAGCCCATGTTTTCCAGTTCTCGTCCGTGTTTCACCAGAGGAGTGGAACGACTGAGTCATGTAATGATTCTGGTTGGTGTTTTGAGACACTGCTGGACTGTATTGATTCATTTATTTATTTTGGTTTTTCAAGGTAGGGTCTCACTCTATCCCAGGCTGACCTGGAATTTACTCTGTAGTCTCAAGGTGGCCTCAAACTCACAGTGGTCCTCCTATCTCTGCCTCTTAAGGGCTGGAATTAAATGTGTGTGCCACCAGGCCTAGCTCTATTTATTCAGTTTTTAATTTTGTATTTGCAAGCAGAGAGAGAGAGAGAGAGAGAATGGGCACACCAGGGCCTCCAGCCACTGCAAATGAACTCCAGACACGTGCGCCCCCTTGTGCATCTGGCTAACGTGGGTCCTGGGGAGTCGAGCCTCGGACCGGGGTCCTTAGCTTCACAGGCAAGCTCTTAACCGCTAAGCCATCTCTCCAGCCCTCCTTTTGCCCTAGGTTCACGGGCATGGCTGATGCTTGTGCATCAGCGCCCGGCTTTATGCAGTTCCTGGCTACTAAGCTCTTTCCTGAGCCTCTTCTATATCTTTTTTTTTTTTTTTTTTGGTTTTTCAAGGTAGGGTCTCACTCTAGCTTAGCTCAGGCTGACCTGGAACTCACCGTGTATTCTCAGGGTGGCCTCGAACTCACAGTGATCCTCCTACCTCTGCCTCCCAAGTGCTGGGAGGTTTTTCCAAGTGCTGGATAGGTTTTTCTTTTTGAGGTAGGGTCTCAGTGCAGCCCAGGCTGATCAGGAACTCACTCTGTATTCCCAGGCTGGCCTCAAGCTCACAGTGATCCTTCTACCTCTGCCTCTTGAGTGCTGGGGCTAAAGGCTTACAGCACCATGTCCAACGTGTTTTTATTTTTTCCAGATGAGCCTCACTCAATTTAAGTATTTTCATAAATAGGGCTTGTCAAAATTAATTGGATTTATTAATTTCTGGTAGTGATTTATATGAAAGTTGGCTATGGTTTTCTCATTTATTTTGAACGTTTTATTTATTTGCAAGACAGCGAGAGAGAATAGGTGCATCAGGGCTTCTTGCCAAGGCAAATGAACTCTAGATGCATGCACCACGTTGTATATCTGGCCTTATGTGGGTACTGGGCCAGCAGGCTTTACAAGCAAAAGCCTTTGACTGCTGACCATCTCCCCAGACTATTGTTTATTTTTTAATTATTCCTTTCTTTTTAAATATTTTTTATTTTTATTTATTTGAGAGTTACAGAGAGAGAGAGAGAGAAAGGGAGAGAAAGAGAATGGGCGCATGAGGGCCTCCAGCCACTGCAAACGAGCTCCAGATGTGTGTGCCCCCTTGTGAATCTGGCTAACGTGGGTCCTGGGTCGTCGAGCCTCGAACTGGGGTCCTTAGGCTTCACAGGCAAGCACTTAACTGCTAAGCTATCTCTCCAGCCCTATTTTATTTTATTTTTTAAATTTTTATTTATTTATTTATTTATTTTTGGCTTTATCAAGATAGGGTCTTGCTCTAGCCCAGGCTGATCTGGAATTCACTATGTAAATATTTTTTTAATTTTTATTTATTTATTTGAGAGTGACAGACAGAGAGAGAAGGAGAATGGGGAGCACCAGGGCCTCCAATCACTGCAAGCGAGCTCCAGATGTGTGCGCCCACTTGTGCATCTGGATAACATGGGTCCTGGGGAATTGAGCCTTGAACTGGGGTCCTTAGGCTTCACAGGCAAGCGCTTAACCACTAAGCCATCTCTCCAGCCCCCTTATTTTTTTATAAGTAAGCAAAAATAATACCTGTGGAGCTAGGCATGGTGGCTCACACCAGTAATCTCAGCATTTGGGAGGCTGAAGTTGGAGGATTGCTATGCTGGGCTACAGTGTGGGTTCTAGGTCAACCTGAGGCTAGAGTGAGACCCTGCCTCAAAAGAAAAAAAAAAAAAAGATAACATCTGTGAATACAGGTATTTTAGAAGCACAGCTAGTCATCGTGGATTTTACCTTCTAAAACCTCCTAAGAACTTAACTCTGTCCTGTAAAACATGCATCTGGAGACCTTGCCTCAAAAAGAAGTGGATGGATGGAGGGGGGCACTGGAGAGATGTTTTAGTGGTTAAGATGCTTGCTTGCAAAGCCAAAGGACCCAGGTTCAATTCCCCATGACCTACGTAACAGATGCACAAGGTGGCACATGCCTCTGGAGTTCGTTTGCAGTGAATGGTGCCTTGGTGCACCCATTCTGTCTATCTGCCTCTCTCTCTCCCCCTCTCTTTGTCAAATAAATAAAATATCTTAAAAGAAAAAAAAAAAGAAGTGGATAGAAGTCGGGCAGGCGTGGTGGTGCATGCATTTAATCCCAGCACTCAGGAGGCAGATGTAGGAGGATCAGATGTAGGAGGATCACAGTGAGTTCAAGGCCAGCCTGAGACTACAGAGGGAATTCCAGGTCAGCCTGGACTAGAGTTAGACCCTACCTCGAAAAACAAAGACAACAAAACAAAACAAAAAAACAAAAACAAACAAAAAAAACCATGAAAGAGAAAAAGTACACTTCTTTTAAAATTTAAAATGGCATTTTTGTTTGGTGTTTTCTGAAAGCGCTGAGGAAATATTCAGTAGAGTATGAGCTTTGGTATAACTTAGCCCCATCATTATTTTAAGAGGAAGAGGAAGGATTTTTAAGCCAATCATTATCTTAGACATGAGTGGAGCCAGAGAGATCATGTGGCCTTTTCCCAGGTACACGGCCATAAGTAGGAATGGTTAGTGCCAAGATAAGGGGCTAAAAAGGTAGGTATATTTAGACACACACACACACACACACACAGAGAGAGAGAGAGAGAGAGAGAGAGAGAGAGAGAGAACAAACTCCAGATGCATCTGGCTTTTATGTGGGTTCTGGGGACTCAAACTCGGGCCAGAAGGTTTGTACCTAGAACTGCTGAACCATCTCCCCAGCCCCCTTGTTTATTTTTCAGACAGAATCTTGCTATGTAGTCAAGCAGACCTTGAACCCTCCCTTTTGCCTCGGTCAGTTCCAGGCTGCACCACCGTGGTTAGCAGATACCTTTTTTCTTTTTGTGCATTACTGGGTATTGAACCCAGGACCTTGTATATGCCAGGCAAGCACTCTACCACTGAGCCACATCCCAGCCCTGGATCATGCCTGAAAAGAATCTTAAGCTGGGTGTGGTGGTGCACACCTTTAGTCCCAGCACTGGGGAGGCAGAGGTAGGTGGATCGCTGTGAGTTCAAGGCCACCGTGAGACTACATAGTGAATTCCAGGTCAGCCTGGGCTAGAGTGAGAGACCCCACCTTGAAAAATAATAAAATAAAATAAAAGAATCTTAAAGGTTAAAAACTGCAGTAAGGCCTACTTATGTAAACATTTAACATGTGGAGTTGATGTAGACTTCGTAAAAGATTAATAGAACGATCCAGCCACAGTCGGTGGAAAGATTGTGCCAGTTTCCATCCCTGTAGGCTTTCTTCGAGAAAAGCCTGAAAAGCCACTCGGTGGTTCGTTGCCTGCTTCCCCCCCCCCCCCCAGCTTAATGACCTGTGCCAGCAAACTCGCAGAGCTCCAACCTCCTTCCTTATCTCACCTGCCTTTTTCTTCCTGTATCTAAAATTTAATGAGAGGTGCCTCTTTCTGTGTTGGAGGGGAGAGAAGAACTACTGTAGCGTTTATTTCAAACCTGCTTTGTTCCTGGAAAGTTCTCAAGGCAAGATAGAGATCTTTAAGTTGAAGCTTTAAAGAATGAAACGGTTGGGGGGTGGGGTGGCTAGAGAGATGGCTCAGCTGTTAAGGCCCTTGCCTGCAAAGCCTAAGGACCTGGGTTCAGTTCCCCAGTACCCACGTAAAGCCAGATGTGCAAAGTGGCACATTCATCTGGAGTTTGTTTGCAGTGGTTGAAGGCATGCCAATTCTCTTTTTCTCTCTCTTCCTCCCTCCCTCTCCTATGTCTGCATATAAATAAATAATTTTTTTAAAGGAATGAAACAAGGGCTAGAGAGATGGTTTAGTGGTTAAGGCTCTTGCCGTCAAAGTCAAAGGACCTAGGTTCGATTCCCCAGGACTCACATAAGCCAGATGCACAAGGTGGTACGTGGAGTTTGTTTGCAGTGGCTGGAAGCCCTTGGTGTGCCCCATTATCTCTCTCTCTCAAATAAATGAACAAAATATTAAAAAATAAACAAGAAATCTTTATCAACTTTGGAGATTACTGTAGAGAAAGGGAAACTCCATTGGAGGTTTCAACCTCAAGCAGGCTTAAAGGGGCTCCTAAGAATAAGATGCTAGAGGGATGTCACTTGTGTGGCCTGCTTGTGAACGCTAGTCAAGAGGGAAAACATGCCGAGGTCCTGTCTGTCAGATACTCTCCTTCAACTCTGGGCTCACCGTGGGAAGTCTGCTCTCTTCAAAGAATTTCTGTATGTGGATACTGGGGAATCAAATCGTGTAGTTTGGCTTTGCTGGCAAGCACCTTAACTGCTAAGTCATCGCCCCCTTCCCTTCTTTTTTTTTTTTTTTTTTTTTTTCGAGGTATATTCTCGCTGTAGCCCAGGCTGACCTGGAATTCACTATGTAGTCTCAGGCTGGTCTCTAACTCACAGAAATTTTCCTACCTCGGCCTCCTGAGTACTGGGACTAATGGCGTGCACTTGTTTTATATATATATATATATAATTAAATTAAATAATTTCGGCTGGGCATAACGGCACACACCTTTAATCCCAGCACTTGGGAGGCAGAGGTTATACTGTATTAATCACCTGCTTAGTCCTTGAGATGGAGTCTCTCACGCACCCCATGCTGTCATTTTCTGTCAGCTAGCCCCCCGGGGGGGGTGATTCTCTGCTCTCTGCCTCCCCCACAGGTCTGGGTTAACAGGCGTGACCACACCCCGATTTTTGTTTGTTTGGTTTTTCAAGATAGGGTCACCTTGTGCATCTGGCTTATGTGTGGGCACTGGGGAATCCAATCTGGGTCCTTTGGCTTCGCTGGCAAGTGCGTTAACCGCTGAGCCATCTTTCCAGCCCCCCCCCCATCAACTTTTTTTTTTTTTGACCTGGAATTAACTATGGAGTCTCAGGAAGGCCTCGAACTCACGGCAATCCTCCCACCTCTGTCTCCCGAGTGCTGGGATTAAAGGCGTGCGCCACCACACCCGGCTCATCAAGCTTTAAAGTTGCATCCTATTCCATTTATTTTTTTTTAATTTTTTTTTGTTGTTGTTTATTTTTATTTATTTGAGAGCAACAGACAGAGAGAGAAAGAGGGGGAGAGAGAGAGAGAATGGGCGCGCCAGGGTCTCCAGGCCCTGCAAACGAACTCCAGATGCGTGCGCCCCCTTGTGCATCTGGCTAACATGGGTCCTGGGGAATCGAGCCTCGAACCGGTGTCCTTAGGCTTCACAGGCAAGCGCTTAACCGCTAAGCCATCTCTCCATTTATGAATGTACTCTACCCATTCTGTGTTCATGGACCCCTGAATGGCTCTCTGTCAGGACTGGTTAATTTTTCCTTGTTCTATTTCTCATTCTCTCTCTCCTTTTCTCATTTATCCAGGACTTATTCTGTGTGTCCCTGGAGCTTCCCTACCTATCCTACGTACCTAGTTTACAGATGAATCAGTACTTCCACCCTGCTCCTAAACAGAGAGACCGCGGAACTGTCACTCAGGGGCTAACCCCTCCCGATTCACAGCGTGCTCTGTTTACCGGCGCCCACGTCCCCGCCTGGCTTTCTGCAGTCAACAGTCCCGCCTTACGCTCAGCCACGCACCCGCTCTGCGCGCAGTTCCTTCTCACGGCCCAGATCTCTCACGTGGTTTTGTTTGTTCTGCACATAATCTTTCTTCCTCGTTGTTCAGAGATGATCACACAGGTCACAGAATCCTAAGCTGACAGTTACATGTCAGTACCGTTCATCCCTTGATTAGTTTCCATGGTTGCTTTCCAGGGAGATAATCAACTAATAAATAGCGTGCGTGTGTGCATGCGTGCGTGTACATGCATAATCTACACAGGCCAGACGCAGGGGCCCATCAGGTGTCCTCCTATCACTCTTCTACCTTAGCCATCCTTCTGTCTCCTCCCCTGTCAACACTGACGTTACAGGCATGTGTGATGACCACGCCCGGCTTTTTGCACACGCATGTGTGAAGACCACGCCTGGCTTTTTACACACGTACTGGAGATCAAACTTACGTCTTCCTGTTTACACAACTACTCTTACCCGCTGAACCATCTCCCCCAGCTCCCTAAGTTGCCATTTCTCCCTTTTTTTTTTTTTTTTTCCCCAGGTAGGGTCTTGCTATAGCTGACCTGGAATTCACTATGTAGTCTCAGGCTCTTCATTTTTTTAAAATAATATTTACCTGCCCCCCCCTTTCATTTTTGGTGTGTGTAGAGATGATCACGACCTGTGCACACTCAACGCAGAGACCAGGGGAGGATCTCGGGGATCCTGTTATCCCTCAGCTGCCTTATTTCCTTGAGGCTGGGTCTCACTGCATGGGCAGCTCAGTTTTCCAGTTAGATGAGCTGTCCAGTGAGTCCCAGCTATCCTCTCCTTGTTTTAATTTAATTTAATTTTATTGACAACTTCCACAATTGTAAACAATATCCCATGGTAATTCCTTCCCTCCCCCCATTTTCCCCGTTGAAACTCCACTATCCATCATATCCCCTCCCCATCTCAATCAGTCTCTCTTTTATTTTGATGTCATCATCTTTTCCTCCTCTTATGATGGTCTTGTGTAGGTAGTGTCAGGCACTATGAGGTCATGGGTATCCAGGCCATTTTGTGTCTAGAGGAGCACGTTGTAAGGAGTCCTACCCTTCCTTTGGCTCTTACATTCTTTCTGCCACCTCTTCTGCAATGGACCCTGAGCCTTGGAAGGTGTGATAGAGATATTTCAGTGCTGAACACTCCTCTGTCACTTCTTCCCAGCACCATGATGCCTTCTGAGTCATCCCAAGGCCACCGCCATCTGAAAAGAGAAGCTTCTCTAACCAAAAGTGAGAGTAGCATTAATATGTGGGTATGAACATTAAGATAAGTGCTTACTGGACAGTTTGGTGAGCATAGTGTATACATTTAGCCAGACAGCAGCAGATGTTACACCCCTAGGGCTCATGACTTCCCCTATTGTAGGTTTTCAGTATCAGGGATGTATTCCCTCCCATGGAGCGGGCCTCCAGTTCAATTAGAGAATGGTTGTTTTCCCCCATGTAGTCTCAGACTGGCCTCGAACTCACAGCGATCCTCCTACCTCTGCCTCCCAAGTGCTGGGATTAAAGGCGTGTGCCACGGCACCTGGCTATCCAGACCTTTTCAATTGGCTGTCTGCAGGCTCAGGAGTCTGAGAACCTGGAAGCCACTCAGTCCGCAAAACTGGATGCCTCAGCAGCCCCGATCTGGCTCTGAGCGGGGCACATAGGATTCCTGGAGAGCTGTTGGTCTTCAGTCTACATTGGAAGGCCAAAAAAGCTGGGCTCCAACATCCATGAAAGATAGCAGCAACAGGGTAGATACACGCATCAGCAAGTAGCAGGGACAGCCAGGCAAACAGCTCTGTCTGTCTGTCTGTCTGTCTATCGTCTTTCTCACTACTGGAAGGGTCACTCACCCTAGAGAGGTCTTCCTCACTCTGTTAATCCTCCCTAGAAATGGCTGGAAAGACCTGCCCCAATGAATGGTGTGCCACCTACTTGGTTCTCGATCTGACAGGTGAGATGAACCAACTCCTTTTCTGAAGCCCTCGTGCCTTTTATTCTGCCACTGTGCTTATTTGGGCAATCTCCTGTCTTTCCATCGGCTGGCGGGAGAGGCTGGCACGTGCGTGGTTTGAGGCTGTGTGGGCATCCTCCACGGAACCATGGCCCAGCTGGGAATTGCCCGTGGCTCTGTTTAAACCTCTGCTGAGACCCCCCCCCTTTTTTTTTTTTTTGGTTTTTCAAGGCAGAGTCTCACGCTAGCTCAGGAATTCACTCTGTAGTCTCAGGGTGGCCTTGAACTCACTGCAATCCTCCTACCTCTTGTCTCCCGAGTGCTGGGATTAAAGGTGTGCGCCACCACGCCTGGCTCGTCTGCTGAGCTCTGAACCCAGAGGCAGGTCGCATGGGCCTCTGAGTTTTAGAGGTGACCACTTGGATTGGGTGCTGGGATCCCTGTTGTCAGCAGGCTCACATGGAGGATTAGACGGTGAGCCTTCCCTTCTGTACCTCCTCCTGCAGAGCTGTTGGTCTGGGTGAACTTGTTGGGTGACTTTCCCAGCCTCCCACAGGAAACTGAGGACAGCCTTTCTGTCACCTGCCCCTCCTCCGCCGCCAGTGGCTAGCGTTTCCACGGTGCACTTTTCCAGTTCTGTTGTTGGAGTAATTGTTTAATCTCAAAATGAAAGGGAGGACCGTGCTGGCTGACCCGTGGTAGGCTGCTTGCCTGGCTTAACGCCCTGAGTTCAATCCCCGGCGCTGCATAAAGTGGGTGTGGTGTGCATGTGCCTGTAGTATACAAGCACACCGGAGGATCAGAAGTTCAAAGCCAGGTCCCACGTAAGCCGGACACACGAGGCCATGCAGGTGCAGAAGGTCGAATACGAGCACAAGGTGTGTACGATTTGGAGTTCGATTGTAGCGGCTGGTGCTCGCTCTCTCTCTCATAAAAAGAAAAATTCTGAGCCAGGTGTAGTGGTCACGCCTTTAATCCCAACACTCAGGAGGCAGAGGTAGGAGGATCGCCATGAGTTTGAGGCTACCCTGAGACTGCATAGTGAATTCCAGGTCAGCCTGAGCTAGAGTGAGACCGTACCTCGAAAAACAAAACAAAACAAAAAGAGAGAGAGAAAGAGAGTTGGGCAAGCAGCACATTTGTTGTAACAGAAGGGCCCGCCAGTGGCATCAACCAGGTAGAAACCTGCTTGTCCTTTTTTGACAGTTAAAGGTGCCTGCTGCTGAGGCAGGTGGATGAACCTGTTGTGCCTGAGGCGCAGCTGCCTCTGTCTTGTCTCTGTCATCCTTCTGGTCCTGGGTGATTCTTCCTTTCTTGTGACCTGTCTGCTCCAGACCTCAGTGACGGGGGGGCCTCTCCTTCAGTCCCCGCCTCGAACTTATCTTTGCCTTTCACACCCCGTGGGTGAGAACACACTGGGGATATGTGCTTCTATCTGTGGGGACTTGTGAACAGATCCCAGCTTTTAAAAATTATTATTATTTTTTATTTATTTATTAGAGAGAGAGAGGGAGATAGTGAGTGGGAAAGAGGGAGAGGATGGGTGCACCAGGGCCTCTAGCCACTGTAAATGAACTCCAGACACATACCACCACCATGTGCATCTGGCCTGTGTGGGTCCTGGGGAATTGAACATGGGTCCTTAGGCTGTCCAGCCCCAGAACCCAGTTCTTACTTTTTTTTTTTTTTCTTTTTTTTTTTTTTGGTTTTTCGAGGTAGGGTCTCACTCTAGTTCAGGCTGACCTGGAATTCACTATGTCGTCTCAGGGTGGCCTCGAACTCATGGCAATCCTCTTACCTCTGCCTCCCAAGTGCTAGGATTAAAGGCGTGCGCCACCACGCCCGGCCAGTTCTTACTGAAGAAGGCGAGAGCAGGCGTGTGGACAGCCGTACTCGGTCCTTTGCCGCGCTAGGCTTAGCTGCTTGCCGCCGGCCCCAGGCCTCTCTCTAGTCCTCCTGTGACGCTGCCTCAGCCCTGACGTGGCTCATTCCTGGCACCTGCTTTGGTCCCTGTGGGCAGGTGAAGCCGCGATCTCGTGGGAGCCCCATCGTTCCTGCCTGCGCGCCCCCCGCCCGTGCGCTCCATACTGGCTGCTGGTTCTGTCCGGAATCCCCTTCATGCCCCACAGCCCCTCGTCAGGATAACGTAACTCCTGCTGCTTCCAAATCGGCCTTTCTTCTCCCTTGTTCCATCCTGCTACGGAAATTCCTTCTTGTTGTTGTTGTTTTAACCATTATTCATTTGGTATGTGTGATATGCGTGCATATGTGTATACATGTTCATATATGTGTATGAATGTGTGTGTATGTATGTGGAGGTCAAAGGTCAGCATCTGCTGTCCTCAGTCACTCTAAACCTTTTGAAATTTATTTATTATTTATTTATTTATTTGACAGAGAAAGAGGGAGAGAGATTAAGAGAATGGGCGCGCCAGGGCCTCCAGCCACTGCAAACGAACTCCAGACGCGTGCGCCCCCTTGTGCATCTGGCTTACATGGGTGCTGGGGAATTGAACCAGGGTCCTTTGGCTTTGCAGGACAAATGCCTTAACTGCTAAGCCATCCCTCCAGCCCTATGTATTTATTTTTATTATTATTATTTGGGTTTTCTTGTTTCATTTTTTGTTTGCTTGTTTGTTTGAGGTAGTGTCTCATTCTAGCTCAGGCTGATCTGGAATTCACTATGGAGTCTCAGGGTGGCCTTGAACTCATGGTGATCTTCCTAGCTCTGCCTCCAAAGTGGTGGGATTAAAGGCGTGTGCCATCACGCCCGGCTTTTCCTGAATCTTTTGTACCATAATGTGCATGTTCCAGCTATTGCCATGAAGGTATTTGGGGAGATAGGAGTTAGTGAGGTCCTTTTAGGGGTCCGGTGGCAATAATGTAAGAGATAGGAAGATGCTAATCTTAGCACAAGCTGTGGACAGCACATGGCCATTTAACTCTGCTTTTAGCATTGTTGCTGTATTTGCATGCACGCATGCACACGCACGCATGTGCACATGCACGCACGCACACAAGTAACTTTGCCATCAATTTAGTAAAGTTAGTGAAGTCAACCTAGGGCATTCAAGAAGACATTTCTAGATGATTCTTGCCTCTCTCCCCCATTGGCCAGTGAGCACAGCCCCAGTGGACAGAAACTGTGCGTGGGTTTGTTTTTATACTCCAGGGCCTGGAGGTGAAAATGTTTTTCTGAATGAACTCATGGCATCACGCGGTTCTCCATGCTGGGAAGGAAGGGGCCTGTCGATTGTTTGGGAGAAAGTCTTTTGTTTTTCCCTGGTTCTATTTTGGGAACGCCCTGGTGTGTCGGCAGTTAGGTCAGGAAGGTTGACTGATGTCCTGTGACATGTTCTCAAAACAACAACCGGGGAGAGACTCAGACACAAGATTGATGTGGCCTTCCTTCTGAGGGGAGAGTGGAGAGGCCGCCTTTTGCTAATCTCAGAGGTCCTGGCTCATGTAATCTGGTTATCTGCCTTGTGGTCTCCATAGAACCCACTAGATGTGGCTTGAGGTTGTATGGTAGTAAAATGCAAGGGCCTTACAATATACACAAAGATATGGCACCCACAACCATAGTATGTATACAGCTAGCACATGCCTGTATACCCAGCACTCAGGAAGCTGAGGCAGGATGATCAAGAGTTTGTGAAGTTAGGACTGAGGAGATGGCTTAGCAGTTAAGGCGCTTGCCTGCGAAGCCTAAGGACCCATGCTCAACTTTCCAGATCCCGCGTTAGCCAGATGCACAAAGGTGAGGCAAGCGCAAGGTTGCACATGCCCACTAGGTGGCGCAAGCGTCTGGAGCTTGATTGCAGCGACTGAGGCCCTGGCGTGCCCATTCTCTCTGTCTCTCTTATCTCTTCCTGCTTGCAAGTAAATTAAAAAAATTTTTTTTTCTCAATTTTTATTAACATTTTCCATGATTATAAAAAATATCCCATGGTGCTACCCTCCCTCCCCCCACTTTCAACTTTGAAATTCCATTCATCATATCCCCTCCCCATCTCAATCAAAAAATTTAAAAACGTTTTATAAGGAAATTCTAAATTTGCCTAAAGCCTGCTAGGTTATTTCAAGACAGAACCCATGTTTGTTTACAGTCACCTTGGTGGTGAATTATAGCAATTTGTCATGGACCGATAACAAAAAAATAAATAAAGTAGACTGATTGTATAAGTATCTGGTTAGGCCAAGTAAAATCACAGAACAGAAGCAGCTCCAGGAAAGTGTCTGGAAGGTTCCACAGGCTATGTCATTGTCATAGAGCATATATTAGATGAGATGGACATGGTGTGCCATCAAAAAGAAAAAAAGAAAAAGAAAAAGAAAAAGAAAAAGCCCCTGTCTGGCTGCTGTCAGTACTGAATTTGAGTTGCAAATAGTGATCCAGTTCCATGAAAGTGAATAAGGCTGTTGATTTGAATGTCATTGGGTTTGTGGTTTGGTGTTGGATTAAATTTGGACACTTAATATGAGGATTTATTGTTTTTCAGTGTAAAAGAGTCATGAGTAAACATTGTATTTTTAGATTGTTCTTCATGCTGACATTACATGTCTGCGCTGTCCCTAAGGGTTACCTTAAGGATTATTTTTGGAGGGCTGGAGAGATGGCTTAGCAGTTAAACGCTTGCCTGTGAAGCCTAAGGACCCCGGTTCGAGGCTCGACTCCCCAGGACCCATGTAAAGCCAGATGCACAAGGTGGCGCACGCATCTGGAGTTCATTGGCAGTGGCTGGAGGCCCTGATGTGCCCATTCTCTCTCTCTCTTTTTCTCTGTGTCTGTCTGTTGCTCTCAAGTAAATAAAATAAAAACAAAGAAAAAATTTAAAAAAGAATTATTTTTGGAGCCGGGCGTGCTAGTGCATGCCTGTAATCCTAGCGCTTGGGAGGCAGAGGTAGGAGGATCGCCAAGAGTTCAAGGCCAGCCTGAGAATACAGAGTGAATTCCAGGTTAGCCTGGACTACAGTGAGACTCTACCTCAAAAAACAAACAAACAGGACTAGAGGGATGGCTCAGCGGTTAAGGTGTTTGCCTGCAAAGCCAAAGGACCCAGGTTCGATTCCCCAGGACCCACGTTAGCCAGATGCACAAGGGGGCGCATGCGTCTGGAGTTCATTTGCAGTGGCTGGAGGCCCTGGAGTGCCCATTCTCTCTTTCTCTTTCTCTGTCAAATAAATACAAATAAAATATTAAAAAACAAACAAATATATATATATATATATAATTTGTATTATTTATTTGAGAAAGAGAGAGAAAGAGAGAGAAAGAGTGGGCACACCAGGGCCTCTAGCTTTAGCCACTGCAAACGAACTCCAGACCCATGCACCACCTTGTGCATCTGGCTTACATGTGTACTGGGGAATTAAACATGGGGACTTAGGCTTTGCAGGTAAACACCTTAACCACTAAGCCATTTCTCCAGCCCTTAACATTTTTATTTTTATGCACTTATTTGGTCTGTATATTTGGGGGGGGCAGGGTTTGGTTTGATATAGTCTTATTCTAGCCTAGGCTGACTCGGAACACACTCTGTAGCCCAGACTGCCTTTGGAACCCACAGCCCTCCTCCTGCCTTAACCTCCCAAGTTCGGGGGTTACAGACATGAGCACCACGCCTGGCTCACACTTTTCATTGTATAACTTACTTGTGCCAGCCATCGACGGCAGCACAGAAAGCTGACGCGCACACAGACTCCTCTCCTCGCTGGGGGCCAGCCCACGTGGAATCTAGTCTCCTTTTCCCACTCATTCGAGTCAGGCTATGCGTCCAGCCAGTCCATCACTGGCCTGATGACCACTCTGGGGAATTTGTTAAACAACCCACTAAAGCCACAGGATTGCTGGCTTCCTGGGTTCTTGCTGAACAAGGGCCTAACTCACCCGAGTTCAATACCCATCAGGGTTGCTGTAGGTTTTTTTTTCTTTTCTTTCTTTTTTTTCTGAGGTAGGGTCTCACTCTAGCCCAGGCTGACCTATATAATTGACTATGTAGTCTCAGGCTGGCCTCGAACTCACAGTGATCCGATTAAAGGCATGAGCCACCACACCGAGCTTGCTGTAGGTATTTTTACTAGACCTGAAGGTCACAGGTGTGTGTGTGTGTGTGTTGGGGAGCGGGGGGTGCTCCTACCTTTCTCACTCTTGGGAAGAGCAGTGCCTAACCCAACCACAGGAAGTAGGAGGGAGGGATGATGTGCAGACGAAGACAGCTATGCTTGGCCTGGCCAGTACAGGGCAACAGAGCTTTCCTTCCCCAATGTCCACATTGTAATTTTATTATTATTATTATTGCTTTATTTTTATTTATTTGAGAGAGAGAAAGAGGCAGAGAGAGAGAGAATGGGCGCACCAGGGCCTTCAGCCACTGTGAATGAACTCCAGACGCCTGCGCCCCCTTGTGCATCTGGCTTACATGGGTCCAGGGGAATCGAACCAAGGTTCTTTGGCTTGTAGGCAAATGCCTTAACCGCTAAGCCATCTCGCCAGCCCTTTATTATTATTTTTAATATTTTATGTATTTATTTGAGGGAGAGAGGATGGGAATGCCAAGGCCTTTAGCTACTGCAAACAAACTCCAGATGTGTGCACCATCTTTGTGCATCTGGCCTTACATGGGTACTGGGGAATTGAACCTGGGTCCTTGGCTTTGCAGGCAAACACCTTAACTGCTAAGCCATCTCTCTGCCTTTACGCTTAAAAAATATTTATTTATTTGTTTGAAATATAGAGGCAAATAGAGAGAGAGAGAGAATGGGCATGCTGGGGCCTTCATCCATTACAAACGGACTCCAGACTCATGGGTCACCTTGTGCATCTGGCTTATGTGGGTCCTGGAGAATTGAACCTGGGTCCTTTGGCTTCGTAGGCAAGTGCCTTAACTTCTAAGCCATCTCTCTAGCCCACTTCTTTCACTTTTGTTGTTGTTGTTTGTTTGTTTGTTTGTTTCTCGAGGTAGGGTCTCACTGTAGCTCAGGCTGACCTGGAACTCACTATGTAGTCTCAGGGTGGCCTCGAACTCACGGTGACCCTCCTACCTCTGTGTCCCAAGTGCTGGGTTTAAAGGCGGGCACCACCACACCCAGCTTCTTTCACTCTTGACAAGGCCGTTTTCACCGTGAACCAGGGTCCGTGACCTTGTGCATAAGCGGGCACCCGCACACAGAGGGTGGGTAGCTGGTGCCAATCTCATTTGCTGGTGGGCTGAGCACTCCAGCTGCCCCTGTCTTCTGGAATCCCATAGCATCTCACACAACCTCTGAGGGCGAGAGATAACAGTTTCTTCTTTTCTTTGCGTGCCTTGCCTGGAGGGACATTTAATTACCAGTTTGTGGTAGTTGAGGAAAAATAAAATTCTTCAACTCAGGGGCGGGCACGGCAGTTTAAAATAAATGCCTGTGTGTGGGATGTTAAGATCTCTGTGTGGGGAGGATTTGGGGGAAATGGCTTGGGAACTAATTTAAAGACTTAAAGTGTTTATGAGGCAGCCTGGGATAAGAATAACATGTTAGCAAAGCTAATGAGAGAGCTTAGTGTGGGACGGCACACCTGTGACCCCAGCACTTGGAACGTGGAGGCAAGGGCATCAGCCGGTCAAGAATTACCGTGGCTACATTGGGAGTTCGGAGCCAGCCTGAGCTATAGAGTGAAACCCTGTCTCCAAAGACAGTGAGCCGGGCGCCGTGGCGCACTGCCTTTAGTCCCAGCACTTGGGGGGCACAGGTAGGAGGATCACCCTGAGTTCGAGGCCACCCTGAGACTACATAGACTACAGTAGTGAATTCCAGGTCAGCCTGGGCTAGAGTGAGACCCTACCTCGAAAAACTGGAAAAGAAAATGAATGCACTTGGGGAGGCTGAGGCAGGAGGACTGAGAACTGGCCAAGTTCCTGTCTGAAAAAAAGATTAAGAAAAAGGAAAGCATATTCCTAACTTCCTGTTTCCTTTATTTTCCTCTCTCAGCCTCTCATCAAACTGCTACTTTATTTTTTTTTTTTTATATCTGTCTGTCTGGCTATCATCTAGACAAGGTCTCATATCCCAGGGTATCCTCACACTTACTATGTAGCTGAGAATGACCTTGAAATTCCAATCCTTCTGTCTGGAAGAGCTGGGTTTAAAGATGTGTGCCAACAAGCCCAGTTTCCCCACTTCCGGTTTTCGTGCACTGCTGGGGAATCAAACCTAAAGTTTCATACATGCTAGGCATGTACTCTACCAGCTGAGCTACAGCCCTGGCCCTGCAATCTGTGTGCATATGTGTGTATGTTTGTGGGTACATGTGTGTGGAGGCTAGAAGTCAAGAGAGGGTGCCTTCCTCAATTACACTTCATCTTGTCTTGTTGGTTTTTTTGTTTTGTTTTGTTTTGTTTTTGGTTTTTTGAGGTAGGGTCTCACTCTAGCCCAGGCTGACCTGGAATTCACTCTGTAGTCTCAGGGTGGCCTCGAACTCATGGTAATTCTCCTACCTCTGCCTCCCAAGTGCTGGGATTAAAGGCATGTGCCACCATGCCCAGCTCATCTTTTTTTTTTTTTCTAAGATTTATTTTTATGTATTAGAGAGAATTGTTGCGCCAGGGCCTCTAGCCACTGCAAACAAACTCCAGATGCGTGTGCTCCCATGTGCATCTGGCTTACATGGGACCTGGAGAATCGAACCCTGATCCTTAGGCTCCGCAGGCCAGTGCCTTAACCGCTAAGCCATCTCTCCGGCCCAAGTCTGACTTTTAAGTGAGTCCTGGGTGTCTGAATTCAGCTCCTCCGAGCAGGCACTTTACACACTGAGTCACCTCCCTAGCCCCTTCCCCGTTTTAAGGAATTGTTTATTTTACCTCAGACTTCCACCCAGGCCAGTGGGACGTGGTGAAGCAAAGTGGTTCACGGCTCACATCATGACGTCCAGGAAGAAAGGGAACCGTAGTTTTCAAACAAACATCTTTGCTTTCTTATTCTAAATGGCACATGTTAACTGCTTCTTGGGAAAAGCAGCTAACATGTTGCAAAGATTACTTTATGCCTTGAGTTCATTAATGTGTGTGTCGCTCTTCAAGCCCATTATCAAATTCGTGAGGAATGTCTAGGCTTTTTGAGAGCACCTATGGAAACTTCTCGTTTTAGCTGAGTGTGACGACGGTGAGAACGTTTCAGAGTCGATTCGGGTGTTTTGTTCTGACGCTTACCTCGAGCTTCCAAACACTTAAGTGACTTATGTGATCTTCAGTTGAGGCAGAAAATAGTATTTGGTTCTTACACAATTTCCCCCTATGTAATACTTTTCTGAAACCTGGTTTGATTAGATATTCACAGCAGCAGATATATTAAAAACTTACCTGTTTTTTTTTTTTTCTTTTACTTCAGTTTTATTTTTTTTTTTTTTTTGGTTTTTCGAGGTAGGGTTTCACTCTAGCCCAGGCTGACCTGGAATTCACTGTGGAGTCTCAGGGTAGCCTCGAACTCACGGCAATCCTCCTACCTCTGCCTCCCGAGTGCTGGGATTAAAGGCGTGCGCCACCACGCCCGGCTTACTTCAGTTTTATTTATTTTTGTTTTTTCATGGTAGGGTCTCACTCTAGCCCAGGCTGACCTGGAATTCACTACGTAGTCTCAGGCTGGACTTGAACTCACGGCAATTATCCTACCTCAGCTTCCCAAGTGCTGGGATTAAAGGTGTGCATCACCACACCCGGCTCCTTTTCAATTTCTTTAAAATTTTTTGAGAGAGAGAAATGGCACACCAGGACCTCAGCCACTGCGATCGAACTCCAGATGCTTGTGCCACCTGGTGGGCATGTGCAACCTTGCACTTTGCGCATCTGGCTTATGTGGGATCTGGAGAGTCGAACATGGGTCCTTAGGCTTCTCAGGCAAGCACCTTAATCACTAAGCCATCTCTCCGGCCCTCTTTCTCTTTGAAATTTTTTTTCTTTTTCTTTTTCTTTTCTTTTCTTTTCTTTCTTTTCTTTCTTCTTCTTTTTTTTTTTTTTTTGGGTTTTTCGAGGTAGGGTCTCACTCTGGCCCAAGCTGACCTAGAATTCACTATGTAGTCTCAGTGTGGCCTCGAACTCATGGCGATCCTCCTACCTCTGCCTCCTGAGTGCTGTGATTAAAGGCGTGCACCACCACACCCAGATTTTTCAATTTTTTTTATTAACAACTTCTATGATTATAAAAAAAATCCCATGGTAATACCCTCCCTCCCCACACTTTCCCCTTTGAAACTCCATTCTCCCCATCTCAATCAGTCTCTCTTTTATTTTGATGTCATGATCTTTTCCTCCTCTTATGATGGTCTTGTGTAGGTAGTGTCAGGCACTGTGAGGTCATGGATATCCAGGCCATTTTGTGTCTGGGGGGAGCACGTTGTAAGGAGTCCTACCCTTCCTTTGGCTCTTACATTCTTTCCGCCACCTCTTCCACATTAGACCCTGAGCCTTGGAAGGTGTGATAGAGATACTGCAGTGCTGAGCACTCCAGTCACTTCTTTCCAGCACCATGATGCCTTCTGAGTCATCCTAATGTCACTGCCATCTGAAAAGAGAAGATTCTCTACCAAAAGTGAGAGTAGCATTAATATAAGGGTATGAACATTAAGATAAGTGCTTATCAGACAGTTTGGTGAGCACAGTATATACATTTAGCCAGACAGCAGCAGACATTACACACCTAGGGCTCATGACTACCCCTGTTTTAAGTTTTCAGTATCAGGGATGTATTCCCTCCCTTGGAATGGGCCTCCAGTCCAATTAGATTGCAGTTGGTTTCCACCATGATAGATGTGCCACTATTGCACTCATTGGCTCATTTGGCCTGGCTGATAAAATATAAGGCTTGCAATGTCCACTGTTGAGTATCTTCACTGGTGATTGATTTCTCTCTCTCCCATTGAACTGCATGCAGAATATCTTCTTCCAGCTTTCTGTCAGCTGGTCTACATGGAGGAGGTTATTAGCTCAGTTCCAGCAGGATTTCTCAGTGGCCTTGCAGCCCAAGTATGTGGAGTCTTCAGCAATAGGGTCTTACCATCTATTCTTGGTGGGAAACCAAGGGCCTCGGCAATGGCCTATAATGTTTTGGGGACATCAGGGACCTCCCTGGCCAACAACTCACTGGAAGTTATCCCATCCTTGGCACTGAAAATTTTCTAGCAACAATCTATGGCTCCTGACTGTTCCATTGTCCAAAAAAGTAGGTTTCCATATGATTTATTTATATCCTCTTAGATTTTGATTAGCCCTCCCTCCACCTTTCCTTTACTCAATCTCTTCCCCTGACCTCACTTGGGCCTTTTCATCCCCGTTAATGTATTCTTCTACTTACATATATACAATGCCAACCTATTAAGTACCCCTCTCCCTTCCTTTCTCTTTTATTTTTTATAGTTTTAAAAATTTTTTTGAGGGGGGGGGTAGAGAGAATGGGCACACTAGGGCATCCAGCCACTGCAAACGAACTCCAGACACATGTGCCACTTTATGCATCTGGCTTACGTGGGTCCTGAGGAATCAAACCTGGGTCCTTTGGCTTTGCAGGCAATCACCTTACCTGCTAAGCCATCACTCCAGCTCCCTTTCTTTCTTTCTTTCTTTCTTTCTTTCTTTCTTTCTTTAAATCTTTCTTTTTACTCTTTCTCTCTTCCTTCCTTCCTTTCTCCCCTCCCTCTCTCTTTTTTTTTTCAAGATAGGGTCTCACTCTATGCTGAGGCAGACCTAGAATTCACTATGTACTCTCTGGGTGGCCTTGAATTTATAGCTATTCTCCTACCTCTGCCTCCCAGTGTGTGCCACCACACCCAACTTCTCCCTCTCTCTATCTCCTTCCTTCCTTCCTTCTTCCTTCCTTCTCTTTCTCTCTCTCTCTCTTTCTTTCTTTCTTTCTTTCTTAGATGGGATCTCATGTATCCTAGGCTGGCCTGGAACTCCATCTGTAGCTGAGAATGACCTTGAACTCCTGCATCCCCCTTCCGAGTGCTAGGATTACAGGCGTGCACAACCACACAGGGTTTGTGTGGTGCCGGGGATGAAACCTAGGGCCTTGTGGGCGCTAGACAAGCACTCTGCCAACTGAGCGACACCCCCGTCCCGTCATCCTCCTTTGGCTCCGTCGCGGGACGTGGCCTGGCGGGAGAAAGGAAGCGTGAAGGCTGTGTGTCCTATTTGGTCTGTATAAAACCATCGCTATGGTTTCTTTATTTGGACACTCGCAAGAAATGACAGAGGTATTTTCTAGATAGTGGAACTTGATCTATATGAACAAAAGAGGCCAGTTTGCTTCGGTCCCTCCATAGAGAAACCTCCAAGGCAAATATTTATCCAGAGTGAGTAGCCTGCGATGACCGTGGGCCGCGTGAGGTTATTATAGTGCCGGGTGTTTGCTCTGGTGACACCAACAAGATGAATGAGGCCGGATTCTTCGGGCTTGGTTACGCGTTGACTTTTGATGTTTTAGTTAAGGAAACAGAGCAGGGGCGTGGACTTCAGCGGCTAGATAAGGTGCCTCCAGAGAGTGATGAGGAAAATCCGCAACGGGTACCTGTGGTGGTTTGAATAGATGGCCCTCAATGTATTTCAGTTGTTTATTTGTTTGTAGTTTGCATCTGCAGACACCTGGCTGGAGGCAGTGTCACTGGGTGGATCTTAAGGTGTGGTGGTGGGTTTCAGATTTCAATCTAAAGATATGCAAAATGTGCCTAGCTGGAGTTCCTGAAGTGTGCTGTGCCTTTTGGCTTTTTGGCTTGTGCTTCTCTCTCTCCCTCTCTCTCTCTTTCTCTTTCTCTCTCTCTGCTTGGACCTGTGAAGGCAGGCCAGCTTCTTCTGCCATTTATGGAACTTCCCCTGGATTTGTAAGCTTCAATAAATATCCCTTCCTGCATAACTGTGCCTGGTCTGGAAATTCATCTCAGTGAACCTGAAGCTGTCTGCTACAGTACCATTGACTCAAGGAGACAGGCTGTCATTCTGCAAGTAACAGGCTCCCCTGAGCTTATGAGAAGAAATGTTTCTGCGTGGATATGAAAACAGAAGTGAATTCTGCATTTAATCTTTCCTTACAAGGCAATGAGCTAAAACATTAATTTTGGACTAGTGGGTGAAAACTGTCGTCACAAGGAGGAAACTGTCATCCATCTAAATCCTCCCCGAGGGTGGGAGAGATGGCTTAGCGGTTACGGAGCTTGCCTGCAAAGCCTAAGGACCCAGGTTTGATTCCCCAGGACCCACGTAAGCCAGATACACAAGGGGGCGCACGCGTCTAGAGTTCGTTTGCAGTGGCTGGAGGCCCTGGCACACCCATTCTCTCCTCCCGCTCCTTCTCTCTCTCTCACTCACTCTCAAATAAAATTTTAAAAATAAGAGAATAAATCCTCCCTGAGCGCTGTTGGGTAGTAGGCAATGTCATTTCATAATCTCAGACGTGATTTCGTTTGAATGTGTTAATTTTTCCACAAAGCCACCTTCAAGTGTAGCTTTGTGGAGCCTCATCTTTTAATCTCTTTCATTTCTGTCTCTCTCTCTCTCTCTCTCTCTGTGATGAGTTTGTTTATGCACACGTGGGTGCAGGTCCGTGTGCTTCCTGCACCTGCCCGCAGAAGCCAGAGGAAGACCTTGGATGTCTTCCTCTGTCGTTCCTCTGCCTCATTTCCCTGAGACAGAATCTTGGGAGTGCCCTGTTTTTTCATCGAGACTGACAGACTTACCTCGATCCTCCTGCCTCCACGCCCCCCCACCACACACACAGTACTGGGGTTACAGGTGTGTGTGACCCTGTGCTGGTTTGAATGGATGGCCCCCAATATATCCGGTTTGTCAGTGAGAGCTGCAGCCACCTGGCTGGAGGAGGAGGTGTCCCTGTGGGCGGATCCTAAGGTGGAGGTCTCAGGTGTGGCGGTGGATTTGGAATTCCAGTCTATAAAGACTTGCAAAGCGTGGGAGCTTTGCTGGAGCTCTGCCTAGGCTCCTGAAGTGTGCTTGCTTGCTGTTTGGTGGTGGCTTCTCTGTCTCTCTCTCTCTCTCTCTCTCTCTCTGTCTCTTCTTGGACCTGTGGAAGTAGGGCCGGCTTCCTCTGCCATTCCCGTGGATCTGTAAGCTTGAAATAAATTTCCTTCTTCCTGTAACTGGTGCCCGGTTTGGAAGTTCATCCCAGCGACTTGTGGCTGTCTGCTACAGACCGTGTCCAATTTTTTTATGTGGGTGCTGACGACTGAACCCAGCCATGTCCTCATGCTTGCATAGCAAGTGCTTTTGTTTTTAAATTTCTTAAATATTTTATTTATCTATTTATTTAGAGAGAGGCAGATAGAGAGAGAATGGGTGCGCCAGGGCTTCCAGCCACTGCAAACAACAGAAGAATTGCCACCTTGTGCATCTGGCTTACGTAGGTACTGAGGAATTGAACATGGGTCCTTTAGGCTTCGCAGGCAAGCACCTTAACTGCTAAGCCATCTCTCCAGCCCTAAAATTTATATGTATGTTTTTATGTGTGTGTGTATGCAAGTACACACATGTGTATAGAGGCCAGAGGGCAACCTCTGATGTGACCCTTGGGAACAGCATCCATCTTCTTTGAGTCAAAAGTCCATCATTGGAGCTCACCAACCAGGCTAGCCCGGCTAGCCAGTGAACCCCAGGGATGCACCTGTCTCTCCACCTCCCCAGAGCTGTGATTTCAGGTGCATACCACCATGCCCGGCATTTTATATGGACAGTGGGAATCTGAACTCAGGTCCTCATGCTTGCAAGGCCACCAGCTGTATCTCTCCAGCCCTCTCCCCTCCCTTCCAGTCAGCCCTGTGTTGCTAAGGTCAGTTCACATTGCAATGGACTCATCTGTTATTGCTTCGAATTAAGCAGAAAGAGCGAGATAAGAAAGAGAACGGGCACACCAGGGCCTCCAGCCACTGCAAATGAACTCCAGATGCATGCGCCCCCTTGTGCATCTGGCTTTGTGGGTTCCTGGGTTCCGGGAAATTGAGCCTGGGTCCTTTGGCTTTGCAGGCATGTACCTTAACCACTAAGCCATCTCTGCAGCCCAAAAATATTTATTTTAAACAGAAAGCCTGTGAACAAAAAGGAAGTCGGGAGGCAGAGGTAGGAGGATCGCCGGGAGTTCAAGGCCACCCCAAGATGACAAAGTGAATTTCAGGTCAGCCTGGGCTAGAGCGAGACCCTACCTCGGAAAAAAAAAAAAAAAAAAAAAAAAAAAAAAAAAAAAAAGAAGAAGAAATGGGCTTATGGAGGGGGGTGGATCGTAAGTAGCCTTCCACTTTTTTCTAGAGTGATTTTCCTGCAGCATGAGGCTAATCCCAGGCTAGCCGCGGCCCTGACCGTTTCCTCCCGGACGCGGAGCCCCTCTGCCGGAATACCATGTCAGTTGTTGGTGTGGCCCCCTCAGCTGGGACCAGCATTGCCTCCGAACACAGCAGAAAAGTATTCAGCACCCACTCTGACTGGATTATGTTAACACCTTATATAAAGAATTGTAGAAAGTTGGAGGAAGAGCCCAGCATGGTGGCTCATGCCTGCAGTCCCAGCAGTTGAGATGAGAGGTAGAGGCAGCCTGGGCTGCAGGAGAACCCTGCCTTAAAATTTTTATTTATTTATTTACTTATTTTTGATTCTTCAAGGTAGGGTCTCACTCTAGCCCAGGCTGACCTGGAATTCACTGTGTACTCTCAGGCTGGCCTTGAACTCACAGTAATCCTCCTACCTCTGCCTCCCGACTGCTGTTAAATTTTTAAGAAGCAGCTGGGTTGGTGGCACACACATTTGATTCCAGCTCTTGGGAGGCAGAGGTAGGAGGATTGCTGTGCATTCAAAGCCAGCCTGGGATTACAGAGTGAGTGCCGGGTCAGCCTGGGCTAGAGTGAGACTCTACCTCGAAAAAAAAATTTTGTTTTCACAAAATTTTTGGGGATAGAGAGGTTTCTCAGTGGATAAGGCACTTGCCTGCAAAGCCTAAAGACCCAGGTTCAATTCCCCAGTACCCACATAAAGCTAGATGTACAAGGTAGCACATTTTTCTGGAGTTCATTTGCAGTGGCTAGAAACCCTGGCTTACCCATTCTTTCTCTCTCTCTCTTTTTTTGTTTTTGTTTTTGTTTTTGTTTTTCAAGGTAGGGTTTCACTGTAGCCCAGGCTGACCTGGAATTCACTATATAGTCATAGGATATCCTCCAACTCATAGCAATCCTCCTACCTCTTCTAGCCTGGGCTAGAGCAAAACCCTACCTCGAAAAAACAAACAAACAAACAAAAAAGTAGAGCATGGGTGTGCCAGGGCCTTTTGCCACTGCAAACAAACTTCAGACACATGTGCTATTTTGTGTAACTGGCTTTATGTGAGTACTGGGGAATTGAACCTGGACCAGTAAGCTTTTTTTCTTTTTTTTTTTTTTCAAGGGTCTCACTCTAGCCCAGGCTGAACTGGAATTCCCTATGTAGTCTCAGGGTGGCCTCGAACTCATGGCAATACTCCTACCTCTGCCTCCTGAGTGCTGGGATTAAAGGCATACGCCACCATGCCTGGTTTAAAGCATATAATTTTTTTGTTTGTTTGTTTGGTTGGTTGATTGGTTGGTTGGTTGGTTGATTTTTTTGAGGTAGGGCCTCACTCTAGCTCAGGCTGTCCTGGAATTCACTATGTAGTCTTAGGGTGGCCTTGAACTCATGGTGATCCTCCTACCACTGCCTCCCAAGTGCACCACCACGCCCGGTCACAGAGTTTACTATTTTTTTTTTGTATATTTATTTATTTATTTGAGAGTGACAGACAGAGAGAGAAAGAGGCCGTTAGAGAGAGAAAGAGAGAATGGGCACACCAGGGCCTCCAGCCACTGCAAACGAACTCCAGACGGGTGCGCCCCTTTGTGCATCTGGCTAACGTGGGTCCTGGGGAATCGAGCCTCAAACTGGGGTCCTTAGGCTTCACAGGCAAGTGCTGAACCGCTAAGCCATCTCTCCAGCCCAGTGTTTACTATTTTAACAATAAATGTTATGACAAGGAAGATGTAAACAGTGGGGCTTATCTATTAACAGCAGAAGAATAAACAGTTGTGACTCATACAATGGACTGCTATACATCAATGTGACTGGTTATTCATAACCACACAGGTGAATTGCAGATGCTCTGTGGGTTAAGGAAAGCCAGGTTCAAGAGCACGTACTGGGGCTGGGGCTGAGTTGATAGAGTGCTTACTCTGTCATGTATGAAGATCATTACATGCATGCATTACATGCTTGAAGCCCTGAGTTCGAGCCGCAGTTCCACCTAAAACCAAGTGTGATGGTGCGAGCCTAGAGTCCCAATCACTCCAGAAGCGGAGGCAGGAGGATCGGGAGCTCAAGTATAGTGATTTCAAGACCAGCCTAGTGACATGAGTCCCTGTCTCAAAAAAAAAAAAAAAAAAAAAAAAAGAGAGAGAGAGAGAGAGAGAGAGAGCCGGGCATGGTAGCACACTTGGGAGGCAGAGATAGGAGGATCACCATGAGTTCGAGGCCACCCTGAGATTACATGGTGAATTCCAGGTCAGTCTGGGCTAGAGACCCTACTTCGAAAAACCACACACACACACACACACACACACACACACACACAGCCACATTACACTAGATTAACTTTATGACTGTGACTCTTTTTAGAGGCTGTAGCAGGCCACATTTCCAAGAGGTGTGTGGCTGTCGGCCTTTACAGATTGACTGGGCCGGGAGCCTATTCTTAGTGCGTCTGAGAACACGTTTTGCCAAAGGTCACTTACGGAGCAGGTTGTGTGTGGGGGGCGACTTGTCCCAGCTATGGTTATAGTGAGCTACTTGTTGTTGGGACAAAGCACCCGGTGGGAGGAAAGTGTTTATTGTGGTTTACAGTCTCGAGGGAAGCTTCCTGAGGGCAGGGCACAGCCTGTTGTGAGCAGAGGCTGGATGTCACTTCTGCCACAGCAGGTGGGAAGCAGCAGCAGGAGAGGGAGGGGAGCTCTGGCAAGGGGGAGCTGACTGTAAGGCCCCTAATCCCGCCCCCAAACACACCTCCACTAGCAGGTTGCCACCAACTGGTGACCAAGCATTCAGAACACATGAGTTTCTGGGGGACATCTGATTCAAACCACCACAGCTACAAATTCCTAAGTAATCTGGACTTGACAGCTTACACTTTATTGCTTTTAAGAAAATCAAATGCTTCTCTTACCTTTGTATTTATTTATTTTGTGGGTTTTTTTTTTTTTTCTTTTTTGAGGTAGGGTTTCACTTCAGCTCAGGCTGACCTGGAATTCACTATGTAGTCTCAGGGTGGCCTTGAACTCTCGGTGATCCTCCTACCTCTGCCTCCCGAGTACTGGGATTAAAGGCGTGTGCCACCACGCCCGGCTTATTTTTTTTTAATTTTTATTTATTTATTTATTTGAGAGAGCAAGAGAGAGAGAGAGAATGGACGCCATGGCCTCCAGCCACTGCAAACGAACTCTAGATGCATGCGCCCCCTTGTGCATCTGGCTTATGTGGGTCCTGGGGAATTGAACCAAGATCCTTTGGCTTTGCAGGCAAACACCTTAACCCCTAAGCCATCTCTTCAGCCTTATTTATTTATTTATTTTTAATGAATCCTTGTTTTAAGAAATATTCCTTAAAATAACCAGGATCCTTGGGGGAGTTACAAAAGAAAATGACTGAAATCCAGTACAGTTTCACTTAGTCTTGTCTATGATGTCACACCATCCACCGCTTCAGTACATTTGATGATGCTTTGATAGTGTGTGTGTGTGTGTGTGTGTGTGTGTGTGTGTGTGTGTGTGTGTGTTTTAAATTCCACTGGGATTACCTTAGACACTCTCAAAGGCCCTGTGTTTACACATGTCCCTAAGCCGTGACAGGTGGCAGCTTTTCCAGAGAAGCTTAGGAGAAGGTTGACGGAGGCATGACCAGAATGCGACCTTTATTGTTGGAAGGTTTGGGCTTCCTGGAGAAACTGAATCCGTTGCTAAGCATTTTCCTACCTGAATAGGACACGAGAAAGTGGAATAGGAAGGCGCTTGCTTGCTTACTGAGGGATTACTATTTTTTGCTAAGACAAAAGCAATGTCAATGGAAACTTAAGATTTCCTCATAGGAATGATTTAAAAATATTTACTAGCGAGAGAGAGAGAGAGAGAGACGGAGGCAGATAGAGAATGGGCATGCCAAAAACTCCAGACACATGCACCACATTGTGCATCTAGCTTATATGGGTACTGTGGAATCGAACCTTGGTCCTTAGGCTTTGTGTGTGCGTGTGTGTGTGTGCGTGTGTGTGTTGTGTGTTTTGTGTATTCCACGCACCCTGTGCACATGCATTCAGAGGTCAGGGAAGAACATAGGGAGTCGTCTTCTTTCTCATCTGTGTTATTTCCTTGAGGTGGATCTCACTGTACCTGCAGGTGTGTGTATGTGTGTGTGTGTGTGTGTGTTTCCCATCCGTCTAGCTGACTAGTGAGCTACTGTGATTCTCCCATCTTTGCTCCCCACAAACTGGGGTTACAGGGTGTGTACCCACACCTAGCTGTTTACGTGGGTGCTGGGGATCAAACTCGCTCGCTCCCACAGCCCGCTCAGGACTTCGCGCTTGAACTGCACGTGCTCTTACCTGCTGAGCCATCTTCCCAACCCAGCAGTGTTTTGTGACTAATTGAATGAACTGAGTTGACAACGAAAATTTTCAGTGAAATTTAAAAATATATATATCAGTTGTTCTGTGACAGGATAACCCCTCATGGCCTGCATTTCTTTCTTTTTTTTTTTTTTCAAATTTTTATTAACAACTTCCATGATTATAAAAAATATCCCATGGTAATACCCTCCCTCCCCACACTTTCCATTTGAAACTCCATTCTCCATCATACCCCCTCCCCATCTCAACTAGTCTCTCTTTTATTTTGATGTCATGATCTTTTCCTCCTCTTATGATGGTCTTGTGTAGGTAGTGTCAGGCACTGTGAGGTCATGGATATCCAGGCCACTTTGTGTCTAGAGGAGCACGTTGTAAGGAGTCCTATCCTTCCTTTAGCTCTTACATTCTTTCCAACACCTCTTCCGCAATGGACCCTGAGCCTTGGAAGGTGTGATCGAGATATTGCAGTGCTGAGCACTCCAGTCACTTCTTTCCAGCACCATGATGCCATCTGAGTCATCCCAAGATCACTGCATCTGAAAAGAGAAGATTCTCTACCAAAAGTGAGAGTAGCATTAATATAAGGGTATGAACATTAAGAGAAGTGCTTACTGCGCAGTTTGATAAACATAGTATATACATTTAGCCAGACAGCAGCAGATGCTACACCCCTAGGGCTCATGACTACCCCTGTTTTAAGTTTTCAGTATCAGGGATGTATTCCCTCCCATGGAGCGGGCCTCCAGTCCAATTAGAGGGCAGTTGGTTTCCACCATGATAGATGTGCCACTATTGCACCAGTTGGCTCTTTTGGCCTGGCTGGCCAATTAAAAGGCTTGCAGTGTCCACTGTTGAGTATCTTCACTGGTGATTTCTCTTTCTCCCATTGAACTGCATGTAGAATGGCTTCTTCCAGCTTTCTGTCAGCTGGTCTACATGGAGGAGGTTATCAGCTCAGTTCCAGCAGGATTTTTTTTTGGTTTTTCGAGGTAGGGTCTCACTCTAGCCCAGGCTGACCTGGAATTCACTATGGAGTCTCAGGGTGGCCTCGAACTCATGGCGATCCTCCTACCTCTGCCTCCCGAGTGCTGGGATTAAAGGCGTGCGCCACCACGCCCGGCTATCCAGCAGGATTTCTCAGTGGCCTTGCAGCCCAAGTATATGGAGTCTTCAGCAATAGGGTCTTACCATCTATTCCTGGTGGGAAACCAAGGGCCTCGGCAATGCCCTATAATGTTTTGGGGGCATCAGGGACCTCCCTGGCCAACAACTCACTGGAAGGTATCCCATCCCTAGCACTGAAAATTTCTAGTAACAGTCTATGGTTTCTGGGTGTTCCGTTGTCCAAAAAAGTAGGATTCCATATGACTTATTTATATTCTCTTAGATTTTGATAAGCCCTCCCTCTACCTTTCCTTTATTCAATCTCTTCTCCTGACCTCACTTGGGCCTTTTCACCCCCATTCATCTGTTCTTCTACTTACATATATACAATACCATCTATTAAGTCCCCCCTCCCTCGCTTTCTATTGCTCCTTTCTAGTTTTTTTTTTAAGATTTTATTTTTATTTATTTATTTATTAGAGGCAGAGAGAGGAAGGGAGAGAGAGAGTGAGAGTGAGAATGGGCTTATGTGGGACCTGGAGGATTGAACCAGAGTTCGTAGGCTTCGCAGGCAAGCACCATAACCGCTAAGCCATCTCTCCAACACCCTCCTTTCTAGTTTACTGGCCTCTGCTACTGAGTTTTTTCCTTCTCACACAGAAGTCCAGTCATCTGTAGCTAGGATCCACATATGAGAGAGAACATGCGACACTTGGCTTTCTGGGCCTGGGTTACCTCACTTAGTATAATCTTTTCCATATCCATCCATTTTCCTGAAAACTTAATAACTTCATTTTTCTTTACCACTGGGTAGAACTCCATTGTATAAATGTGTCGTTTCTTCATTATCCACTTGTGCATCTGCATGCATCTGGATTTTTTTTTTTTTTTTTCTGCTTGTGGTAAGAATGGCAACAGGGTTCCCATTCTCTCCTTTCTCTTTCTTTCTTTCTTTCTTTTTTTTTTTTTTTTTTTGGTTTTTCGAGGTAGGGTTTCACTCTAGCCCAGGCTGACCTGGAATTCACTATGTAGTCTCAGGGTGGCCTCGAACTCACGGCGATCCTCCTACCTCTGCCTCCCGAGTGCTGGAATTAAAGGCGTGCACCACCACGCCCGGCTTTCTCCTTTCTCTTTCTTTGCAAATAATTTTTTTAAATCTAAGCTTATCCCAATTGGACCACCCTCTGAGCTCCTTATAGGCCCCCCTCCTTGTACATTTGATATGGGCTTTATACAAAAATTACTTATTTAAGAGAGAGAGAAAGAGGCAGATAGAGACAGAATAGCCACTGCTAATGAACTCAAGACGCATGGGCTACTTGATGCAACCATCTTTACGTGGGTCCTGGGGAATTGAACCTGTGTCCTTTGGTTTTGCCAGCAAGTGCCTTAAATGCTCAGCTATCTCTCCAGCCTGAATAGGCTTTAAGAGAAATGAATACATGCCCACACAAAAAGAGGCGTGTGTCTGCCGCCCCGGCACTCTGGAGGTAGGTGGATAATGAAAATTTCGGGTTACGTAGTGAGGTCTTGTCTCAGACAAAACAAAAGAAAAACAATGTCGATGAAATCTTGCAGGGCTGGGGACATTGCTCACTGGATAAGAACCCTTGCTGCGCAGGCGTCAGGGTCTGCATTTGATGCCCCAGTGACCATGTAAAAAGCTGGGTGTAGCCGGGCGTGGTGGCGCACGCCTTTAATCCCAGCACTCGGGAAGCGGAGGTAGGAGGATTGCCGTGAGTTCGAGGCCACCCTGAGACTCCATAGTGAATTCCAGGTCAGCCTGGGCTAGGGTGAGACCCTACCTCAGAAAAAAAAAAAAAAAAAAAAAAAAGCTGGGTGTGCACACACATACCTGTTGCCCCAGCCCTGTGGGGACAGAGACCTGAGAATCACTGGGGTTCAATGGTTAGCAATTTGATACAAAACGGAAGTTCTGGGTTCAGCGAGAGACTTGCCTGCAAAAGTCAAAAGACCCGGGTTTGATTCCCCGGTACCTTGTAAAGCCAGATGCACAAAATGGCACATGCATCTGGAATTTGTTTGCAGTGACTGGAGGCCCTGACAAGCCCATTCTTTCTCTCTGTATCTCTTCTCTCTATCTCGCTCTGCTTGCAAATAAATAAATAAATAACTTTTTTTTTTTTTTTTAAAGAGACACCAGGCTGCGTGTGGTGGCGCACGCCTTTAATCCCAGCACTCGGGAGGATGAGGTAGGAGGATCTCCATGAGTTCAAGGCCTCCCTGAGACTACATAGTGAATTCCAGGTCAGTCTGGGCTAGAGCGAGACCCTACCTTGAGAAAAAGAAAGAAAGGAAGGAAGAAAGAAGGCAGGAAAGAAAAAAGAAACTAAATAGAGACTCTATCTCAAGAAAATAATGTGGAAGAGTGATGGTGATGGAGAAAGACACCTGATATCCTCCCTGGGCATGCACATGCATATCTGCACACATGTATGCATACAACACACACCACACCATACACAATATACATATATGCCAAAAAAACAAATGTTCACAGCCAGAACGTATAAACAGGACAGGAGAGGTGGCTCAGCAGTTAAAAGAGCTTGCTTGCAAAGCCTACATGCCCAGGTCCAATTCCCTAGTACCCAGGTGGGGCCAGATTTTAAAGTGGCACACACATGTGGAGCTCTTTGCAATGGCAAGATATCCCGGTGTGCCCGTTCTCATTCTCTCTGTCTCTCTCTCTCTCTCTCACACACACACACACATAAGTAAAATATTTTTTAAAAAAATAAACAAAAGCAATAACAAAAAGTGGCAGATCAGTGCTAGAGAGATGACTTAGCAGTTAAGGCACTCGCCTGCGAAGCCTTAGGACTCGTGTTCAACTCTCCAGATTCCATGTAAGCCAGACGCACAAAGGTGAGGCGGGCGCAAGGTCACCCACGCCCACTAGGTGGCGCAAGTGTCTGGAGCTCGATTTCAGTGGTTGAGGCCCCGGCATGCTGATTCTCTCTGTGTGTTTCTCTGTCTTGGTCTGTCTCTTGCGCCGTCTCTAAAAGAAAAAAAGAAAAAAAAAATTAAAAGTGGCAGATATACCAAGGAATAGTGTTCCGTCATAAAAAGAACGAGAACCTTGATGACACTGATGTAAATGACACAACGGTCCCAGCAAAGCGGCTCCATTTACAGGCAGTATCAAGAACCCGATAAAGACAACGGATCAGTGGTTGCCTGGGCCTGGAGGACGTCACAGGAATGTTCACGCAGACTTTGGGTCGCTGACGCACTGTTCTAGAATTGATGCTGGTGACAGTTGCGCAGCTCTTTGACGTGCTAAGGCTGTGGAGTTCTAGACGTTAAGCAGTTGAATGTGGGCATGGGAATTAGATGTTAGCGAAGCCGTCACTTGAAAAAAAAAGTAGGATTTGCGCTTGTACTTTGTACAGGTGGTGCACACCTGTAACTCCAGTTACTGGGGAGGCTGAGGCAAGAGGATTGTTTGAGCTTAGGGTTCAAGGCCAGCCTGGGCAGTGGAGCAAAACACCCTGTCGAAAGAAAGAAGGAAAAAAAGAAAGGAAGGAAGGAAGGAAAAAGAGGAGGAGGAAATGAATGGAAGGAAAGTGAAGGGAGGGGGATGGGAAAGGAGGAGAAAGGACCAGGCTAGGCAAAGGAGGAAGGGAAGAGAAAACCGTAAGTAGGATTTGATTTATATACGATTCCTCAAAATATGCCCGCATGACTTTTATTTTTCTTTAATTTTTTAAACGTGTTTTATTTATTTATTTGATAAAGAGACAGACAGAATGGGTGCACCAGGGCCTCCAGCCACTGCAAACAAACTCCAGACGCATGTGCCACCATGTGCATCTGGCTTACGTGGGACCTGGAGAATCGAACCTGGGTCCTTAGGTTTTGCAGGCATGTGCCTTAACTGTTAAGCCATCTCTCCAGGCCCCATCTTTTATTTTGATCTACTTATGTATCTGTCTATCATCTATCTATCTATCTATTTTAAAGCAGGGTCTTGCTCTAGTCTAGGCTGACCTAGAACTGCTGTAGCCTCAGACTGCCCTCAAACTCATGGCAATCCTCCTACCCACCTCAGCCTCTGGAGCACGGGATTAAAGATGTGTGCCACCATGCCCAACTGCCCTTATGTCTTTTTTTTTTTTTTTTTGGTTTTTCGAGGTAGGGTCTCACTCTAGCCTAGGCTGACTTGAAATTCACTATGGAGTCTCAGGGTGGCCTCGAACTCACGGCAATCCTCCCTCCTACCTCTGCCTCCCGAGTGCTGGGATTAAAGGCGTGCGCCACCATGCCCGGCTCCTTATGTCTTTTTGTTGTTGTTTTGTTTCGAAGTAGGGTCTCACTCTAGCCCAGGCTGACCTGGAATTCACTGTGTAGTCTCAGGGTGGCCTCTACTCATGGCGATACTCCTACCTCTGCCTCCCAAGTGCTGGGATTAAAGGCGTGGTGGCTAAATTTAATAGCTAATCGTATTTTTATTTACTTATTTGCAAGCAGACAAAGAGAGAGAACAAGCATGCCAAGGCCTCTTGCCGCTGCAAATGAATTCCAGATGCATGTGCCACTTTGTGCATCTGTTTTTTAGGTGGGTATTGGGGAACTGAATTTAGGCTTTGTAAACACGTGCCTTTAACCACTGAGCAATTTTTCCAACCCCCGTATGTCTTCATTACCTTTATTTATTTATTTATTTATTTCGAGTTAGGGTCTCTCTCTAGCCCAGGCTGACCTGGAATTCACTATGTAGTTTCAGGGTGGCCTTGAACTCACTGCAGTGCTGGGATTAAAGACGTGAGCCACCACGCCCCGGCACCTTTTATTTTTTATTTCCCGGACTTGGGGTGTGGTGACAGGTACTAAGTCATATGAGGAGGGGAGTTTGCTGCCTGTGAACTTTAAGTCTGTGAGCCTAGGTTTTCTCCCCCAGATTCACCTGCATACTGGTCATGACTTTGCTTGACCATGTGGTCTTTCTCCTTTCGATTCTTGTTTTGGGGGGGGGGGTTGACAGCTGTTAGTTAACCCCTCCCCCCTCCACACGGATCGTAAAGCGTTTGTGTGTTCCTTGGGCCGGAGTCAGTGGCTCCCTTTCCTGGCGTTTTCGCGTGCGGGCACACTGCTGTGGCCTTCAAGCCCAGTGCTGATGCCAGCTAAGGACAGGCTTCTGGTTTACGTGACTTAGGGAGCATTCACTAACTGTCCAACAGAGGGCGCGCTGCTCTGCTGGTGAAACAGCTGGCCCCGCCCCGTTCCCAAGGGCAACACGGCTGTGTAAACAACCTGGGGACCTGGAAGACGCCCGGGGGGTCACATGCCAGCTCGCTCGCTTGCAAAGCTAGAACTGAGTGGGAGGAGAGGCATGGGCACACAGTGTCTGCCCGCGTGCACACGCACGCTCGCTTGCTTGTGTGTGAGGGAGAACCCGTCCCATTGTTGAGGGCAAAAAGAAATCTACAGAAAGCCAGACCCAGTAGCAGCTCGAGTCTGTAATCCCACTACGTCTATAGGAAAAAGAGGGTGTGGAGACAAGAGAATCCCACGAAGCTGTGTCATGGGCCACCTAGCCTGGCATATGCAGTGGCAAACAATTAAGAGACCCTGCCTCAAACAAGGACCAACCCCTGAGGACGCCTTCTGACCTCCACGTGCACACCATGGCGTGGACGTGTCTGCACTCACACTCATGAGCACACACACAGACTAAAAATGAAAGTTAAAGGTCATTCTCAGCTATATAGTGACCTTGAAGCCAGCCTTTCTCCCAAATGAGGATATGGACAGATTGGTTGATTGGCAGATAAGTAGATGATAGATAATGAGCAAATAGATATCGGAAAGACTGATAAAAGACATATATGTGTGTGTGTGTATATATACACATATATAAAGAGAGAAAAAAAGCAGACATGATACACAGATGACAAACTGATTAAATTGAAAGATAATACACAGTAGACAGAAGATAAATAGATGATTGATAGATAGATGGACAGACAGGCATAGACCATAAAAGCATGTCTGGACTTTGACTCTCAAATTTCCATGCATAATATAATCCTGTAGCTGTTTCTCGCCCAGTCCTTGCATATCAACAGTTCACTGTTATGCCTGAACCAGAGGCTGCATCTTCAAGCTTTCCTTGGAGCCCGAGAGCTTTGGTTCAAAGCCCTCTTCCTGCTCAGCCTTGCTCAGCAGATATGAGTGTATGGTTTCTTTTGTGTGGCTTAAGTATATCTTAAAAGGGATGGCCAGGGCTGGAGGGATGGCTTAGTGGTTAAGGCGTTTGCCTGCAAAGCCAAAGGACCCAGGTTCGATTCCCCAGGACCCACGTAAGCTAGATGCACAAGGGGGCGCATGTGTCTGGAGTTCGTTTGCAGTGGCTGGAGTCCCTGGCACACCCACTCTCTCTCTCTCTCTCCTTCCCTCTCCCTCTTTCTCTGTCAAATAAATAAATAAAAAGAAAAATATTAACAAAAAGAGAGAAATGGCCAGAGGCCTTATATATGAGTACACCCTGTGGGAGTTGGACTGGGCAAGTTGTCAACTTAGCTTCTGTTTCCACCTTGAGAGCCTGGGTGAAGTTACCGATGCCAGCAGGTTGTTATGGTGACCTGTGATGAGGCTGCAGAGCCCTTATGGGGTAGGGACTGGAGGAGTGTTGGCTATTTCTCATCTTCCCTATAGAAAGTGATACAAGGCCAATTCCTGCTTGTTACTGTCAGCCCTGTAAAAGTCTGGGTTGAAGACACAGTAAGCAGTGAAAATGGGCATGCCAGGCTTCTTGCCACTGTATTCCAGACATAGGCGCCACTTTGTGCATCTGGCTTTACATGGATACTAGGAAATCGAACCCATGCCAGCGGGCTTTGCAAGCAAGCATGTTTAACCACGGAGCTATCTCCCAGCCCAGCTTTGGATACCATGAAGTGAACTTTAGATGAAATCTGGTAAGCTCTGACTTTTTTTTTCCCCCAGATGCTTAAAAATATTTTATTCGGCTGGAGAGATGGCTTAGCGGTTAAGCGCTTGCCTGTGAAGCCTAAGGACCCCGGTTGGAGGCTCGATTCCCCAGGACCCACGTTAGCCAGATGCACAAGGGGGCGCACGTGTCTGGAGTTCGTTTGCAGTGGCTGGAGGCCCTGGTGCGCTCATTCTCGCTCTCTCTCTCTCTATCTGCCTCTTTCTCTCTCTGTCTGTCACTCTCAAATAAACAAATAAAAATACTAACAAAAAATTTAAAAAAAATATTTATTCATTTATTTGCAAGCAGAGAGATACGGGGGTAGGGGGAGTGAGTATGGGCACACCAGAGCCTCTAGCCACTGCAAACGAATGTCTGACTTTTTAAAAAAATATATTTTATTTATTTGAGAGAGGGAAAGAGGCAGAGAGAGAGAGAGAGAGAATGGGCGCCAGGGCTTCCAGCCACTGCAAACGAACTCCAGATGCATGCACCCTCTTTGCATCTGGATTATGTGGGTACTGGGGAATCGAACCAAGGTCCCTTGGTTTTGCAGGCAAGCGCCTTAACCGCTAAGCCATCTCTCCAGCCCCAAGCTGTGACTTTGATATGTGACCTCTCATGTCTCTACAGCCACCCAGAGAGTACACTGGACATTACGCCCCCTCTGGGCCCCTCCCTGCTACATGTGTGCACATTTTACGGTTGTCACACTTGTCATTTCAACCAGGGATATGACTTAGAAGGACCACACAGCAGGGTGTCAGGCAGGGTCTGGTTGTTGAATCATTTGTAATGCGAAAACATTTTTCCAGTTCTAACAACCCACTTCCATCCCAAAGTGCTTTCAGTGTGTCCCCCGAGAAGAATGTTCTCTTGAGCCAGGTGTGGTGGCCCACGCCTGTAATCCCAGCATTTAGGAGGTAGAGACCAAAGGATTGTTGCAAGTTCGAGGCCAGCCTGGCATATATAGAGTGTTCCAGAACAGTTTGGGCTATACAGTGAGGATTCAAAGAAGACTTCAGACAGAAAAGAAAGAAAGAAGAAGGAAGGGAGGGAGGGAAGGAGGGAGGGAATAAAAAGCGAAGGAGAGGAAGGAAGGGAGGGAGTGGTGAGAAAGGAAGAGAAGGAAGAGAATGAGAAAAGGAAAAGAGGGAAGAGAGGAAGAGCCCCCCCCCCAAAAAAAATATATATGGTGAGACTAAAGAAAGAATTAGATTCTAACACAATTTGTTTGTGTAGCCTCTAGGCTTCAAACCCCCCCCCCCCATCTCTGGTGATAAGAATGTTTCTGTCCTTATGACACAGGGAGAGGATCTCCCCTAAGGAGGTTTTGTGCCCATTTTCAGGAAAGAAAACTGAGGCCAGATGCAAGAAGCATCTGCTGCTTTTTTGGTGCCTTTAACTCCAAACAATCTTGATGCCAAAGTGGCATGCCTGGGGGGTATCAAATCCTGCATCCATCACTGTTTAGCTCCTTTAAAGAAAAACATATATTTTATTTATTTATTTGAGAGATAAGGGGAGAGAGAGAAAAAAATGGGCACACCACGGCTTCTAGTCACTGCACACAAACTCCAGACTCATCTGCCCCCTTATGCATCTGGCTCACATGGGTCCTGGAGAATCAAGCCTCATACCGGGGTCCTTAGGCTTCATAGGCAAACACTTAACTGCAAAGCCATCTCTCCAGCCCTTCAGTTAGCGATTTTCTTCTTCTTCTTTTTTTTTTTTTTTTTTTTTTTTTTTTGGTTTCTTGAGGTAGGGTTTCACTCTAGCCCAGGCTGACCTGGAATTCACTATGGAGTCTCAGCGTGGCCTTGAACTCACAGTGATCCTCCTACCTCTGCCTCCGAGTGCTGGGATTAAAGGTGTGTGCCACCATGTCCAGCCAGTTAGTGATTTTCTTTAAAAAAATTTTTTTTAAATTTATTTCAGAGAGAGAGAGGAGAGATTGGGCACACCAGGGCCTCCAGCCACTGCAAACAAACTCCAGACACATGTGCCACCTTGTGCATCTGGCTTACGTGGGTTCTGGGGAATCAAACCTGGGTCCTTTGGCTTTATAGGCAAGCGCCTTCACTGCTAAGCCATCCCTCCAGCCCTTAACAGGACTTGTGATGTGACCAGCTCAGGATAACTGGCTCGAACCTTCACTAGGGAATGCAGGCCGATGCAACCAGGAAAAGCGTGGAAGTCTTCCTGGCAGGGCCTGTCCCTGGCCTCTGGGGGTGTCCGGGGTCATCTCCCGCCCCCTCCTCTGAATCCCTGCATGTCTCCACATGCCTGCACCCCCTGGGTCCCCTCTTTGGCTACGCTGAGACATTGGCTTTAGGTTTGTTTCCCCTCGCTGGTGATGCTGTGCATTCCCAGGAGAAGGGTTGCATTGTGTGTGGTGTGTGCTTTGGTCTGGTGCGGGGCCTCTAGTTGTCCTGGTGTCGGTAACCTTAGCGACCTTCGCTCAGCAGCTGGAATGAAGAGATGGAACTTTCCACAGATGTGCCGGGAGTGGCCGCCATCCAAGAGAGCTGAAGTTGACACAGGGACAAAGTTAGAAAGCAGTTATATTCCCAAACGGAACTGCGCGTGTCCTCTCGTGATCATCCCTTCCCTACAGCTTTTTAAATAAGGTCTGATGAGTAGCAACTTGATGGTTCCTTTCTGGGAGGCTGGGGAAGCTCTTAAAATGTTGAGGCACCCCTAGATGTAAAAACGTCATTTGCTGGGCTGGAGAGATGACTCGATGGATAAGAATGCTTGCCTTGGGCTGGAGAGATGGCTTAGCAGGTTAAGCACTTGCCTGTGAAGCCTAAGGACCCCGGTTCGAGGCTCGATCCCCCAGGACCCACCTTAGCCAGGTGCACAAGGGGGAGCACACATCTGGAGCTCGTTTTCAGTGGCTGGAGGCCCTGGCACACCCACTCGCTCTCTCTGTCTCTCTGCCTCTTTCTCTCTCTGTCTGTCACTCTCAAATAATAAATAAATAAATATAAGAATGCATGGTGCCGCACACCTTTAATCCCAGCCCCCAAGAGTCAGCCTAGGACTACACAGTGAATTCCATGTCAGCCTGGTTTAGAGTGAGACCATGCCTGGGGGAAAGAAACACACACACACACACACACACACACACACACTGGCTGGTTCCCTAGAACTCTCTCTAGCTGTTGACCCCTTGCCCAGCCTCTTCCCAGAGCTGCTAAGCTGGCAGGTCCAGGTCTGGGTGGAGCCCGCGTGTCTGTGTTTCTTAGGGCTGGGCGATGCTGGGCCTCGGGTCCAGGACCACACACTTGGAGAAACCAGGCTAATTGCAGCCCGCCAGCTAAATCCAGCCTGCGCCTGTTAGTAAACAGAGCTGTATCAGAGTGCAGGCGGATCCCACTTGTTCACCATATCTGGCTAATGCCATGTTACACTGGCAAAATGAGTGCCTGGGACCAAGACCATATGGCCCACAAAGCCGAAGGTATGTACCAAGTGAGGCCCATTACCAAAAAACGGTGCCGACTTCTGCTGCGTAGCTCCCTCGCTCCCCTGGACCCAGCTTTCTTGCACTGCTAAATAATTCTTTTTTTGTGTATTTTTTTTTTGAGGGGGGAGGGGGTTCCGACATAGTGTCTCACTCTAGCTCAGGCCTACCTGGAATTTACTTTGTAGTCTCAGGGTGGCCTCGAACTCATGGTGATCCTCCTACCTCTGCCTCCTGAGTCCTGGGATTAAAGGCATGCGCCACCACACCCGCTTGTTTGGTTGATTTTTTGAGGTAGTTGTTTTTCCTCTAGGCCAAGCTAACCTGGAATTCACCATGGAGTCTCAGGCTGGTCTTGAACTCTTGGCAATCCTCCTACCTCTGCCTCCTGAGTGCTGGGATTAAAGGCATGTGCCACCGTTGCTAACCTTCTTTTTTTAAATTTATTTTTCTGTGTGTTTGTTGTGGAGTGTGTGTGTGTGTGGCTCATGTGTGTATGCTATATTTATTGTCGTCACTAAAGTAGCCTTCACGGTTGACTGGGGTTGAAGGAGCCCCTTCCAAGGTTCGCACCACACATCACCGACAGGTTGGTCCTGGCCGTGGATGGGAGGCTTTCGTTCCTTCCCTGCCTCGGCCCTTACAGAATGGCGGACAACTCTCTAAGAGGAAGCGATCCAAGAGCCAGACAGCCAGGGGCACACTGCGTCCGTCCTGTGACCTAGCCTCCAAGGTCACAGCGCATCACTTCTGTTGCATTCTGTTCATCGGAGGCAGGCCATGGGGCAGCCAACATTCGGGGGTTTCTAGATGTGTGTTAAGACCCACCCAATATGCAGATTCCCACTTCACTGCCTTCTGGGAATATCAGGGTCCTGTGATAATACCTCAGTGCAGATCAGACTAAATCCCAAGGAAGAGCAAAGTCAGTCTCAAATGACCAGAAGAACCTCGAGTACAAGCTTGGTTCTGCTGTGGAGCACCCGAGGGACTCCACAGTGTTATTGAGGAAGAATCCAGGGACCAAGGGAGACAGACATCTCACGGCATATATTTGAGAATAGAAAGAGGTTTAAGGAGGCAGGAGAAATGGCTTAGTGGTTAAGGCACTTGCCTGCAAAGCCAAAGGACCCAGGTTCAATTCCCTAGGACCCACGTTAGCCAGATGCACAAGCCAGGGCACATGTGTCTGGAGTTCGTTTGCAGTGGCTGGAGGCCCTGGCTCGCTCGCTCTCTCTCTCTCTCTCTCAAGTAAATAAATAATAGCATCTAGCAAATGTGGGTCCTAGGGAATCCAACCTGGGTCCTTTGGCTTTGCAGGCAAACACCTTAACCACTAAGCCATCCCCTCAGCCCATAAATAAGTTTAAAAAAAAAATATTTGAGCCGGGTGTGGTGGCGTACGCCTTTAATCCCAGCACTCGGGAGTCAGAGGTAGGAGGATCACCCTGAGTTCAAGGCCACCCTGAAACTCCATAGTGAATTCCAGGTCAGCCTGAGCTAGAGTGAGACCCTACCTCAACAAAACAACAACAAAAAGAGAGAGAGATTTGAAATCCCCCCACCCACCAAGTGATTTGATATGCCCTCCATCCACAAGAACTTGCCCCTAAACTCCCATTTCCTTGTCTGTGCTTGGGAAAGGAGGGACACCCAAAGAGGCCAGGTTCCCCTTTGGCGAAAACACCAAGGCCCGGGTCCCCCTGGCTACTCAGGCCCATGCTCTGCGCAGTTCTGCTGTCGCTTACCAAGCATGCTTCAGTAAAATCTGCATAGGAAATGTGCCCTTCCAGGCCTTTGTATTACTTCACCCTTATCTCCTATCAGACGTGTTTCCAGGCAGCATCCGGCACTAACGGGTAAGAGTCAAGTTCATCCCTCCATGTCCCATCGCCTCCGCACGCGTGTGCTTTCCGTAGAGGAGCATCCGGACGGATGGGCAGCTCCGGGCTCGGCGTTGAGCAGGGCTGGCCTGGTCCTGCATCGGCAGTGTTCGGGTGCCCCCTGGTGGACAGATAAAAAGGGGTCAGCATGCTTGCTCAACACAACTTCCTCCTGGAAGGCAGTAGAGGTGGCTGGCTTGAAGAGTGCTTGACCTGGGGCTGGGGATATGGCTCAGTGCGTAACGTGCTCGCTGCACAGGTCTCAGGATGTGCCTGGCATGGTGGCGCACGCCTAGAATCCCGGCCCTGGGGAGGCAGAAGCAGGCGGATCCTTGGGACTTGTTGGCTAGCTTGTCTGGCCGAACCAGTTACGTTCCGGGTTCTCTGAGAACCCTTGTCTCATAAGAAAAAGGTGTTGAGGATGAGAAGATAGCTGGGTGGTTAAAGGCACTTGCTGTGCAAGCCTCACGGATGAACAGAGGGTCAGATCCGTGGAACGCTGAGCGCGCAGTGGCACACGCGTCCATGATCCCAACAGGTCCGCAGCAGTAGGGGCGGCAGAGTCGGGAGAATGTCGGCGGAACACAGGAACGTGACGTGCCCAGTTGCACAGTAGGAATTCAGAGTCTGAATTCTACCAAGCCAGGTGCCTGTGGGACGCACAGAAGACATGGGAGGGCTGGGGGGATGGCTTAGTGGTTAAGACGCTTGCCTGCAAAGCCGAAAGACCCAGGTTCTGTTATGCCCAGTTCCTGGCGCCCCCAGTGACCACCAAGGAGAACCAAACACGTATGCAAGGACAAGGAGCTTTATTTCGGGCTTAAGCTCGGACTCTTGACTTCGCCAACGCAGTGGATGCAGTGGATCCGTACAAGAGCCCTGAGCAGCAGGGGGCAGGCTTTCTATAGGGATTTGAACAAAGAAGTAGGGGAATGGTTACATGATTGGTAGATTTAAGTAGTAACTGCACTTGTATTTTTCTGATAGGCTTAGGATGCTGGGGGCCAGAGCTGGTGGGCAGGGGGCTAGGGGAATTTCAAGCAGATTAGGTAACCTTTATTGTGACTGGCTATGTGTGTTTGAGGAACTTAAGTAACTTGTCTTATGACTATAGAAATGTGTGGCATAAGCAGCTTGTGGTCTTTTTTCAGTAACTGTTAAATTCTTATTTAAACCTTGCCAGGAAACAGAAACCTAGGCCTACTGGTGACTCTGAAGCCTGTCATGGCGTCCCTCTGGTTCCGGAGTCCTTCAGGTTCGATTTCCCAGGACCCACGTAAAGCCAGATGCACAAAATGACACATGCATCTGGAGTTCTTTTGCAGTGGCTGGAGGCCCTGATGCACCTATTCTGTCTGTCTGTCTTCTATCTCTGCTTGCAAATAAATAAATAAAAATTTAAATGTATATATATATATATTTAAAGACATGGTAACAATAACCTTGAGGTGGCCCTTGTGGCGTTCAGGGTGTTCACACCAGGAGGACAGGTCACTTAGCGGGACACTTACTGCTTGCTGGAGAACCCTGGGGTTCAGCCTGTAACATCCAGGAGCTGAGATGCATCTACCGCAATGGAAGGCAAACTCAGAAGAACCCCAAAGCTTATGGGCCAGCTAGCGTGATGTCCACGGTGGCAAAACAACAGAGGGACACTGCCTCGAAGCAGAAGGCAAGGACCAACGCCGAGGCTGTCCTCTGACATCCACACGTCGGCCCTGTGGCATGGACACACACAGTGAATTCTAGGTCAGCCTACCTCGGAAAACAAGAAACAAACTAAATAAATAAAGGGTGTTTCTTAAACACATACCACACAGCCACATGAGACAGGAAATGAGCAACTCTTTTGTTTGTTTGTTTTGTTTTTCAAGGAAGGGTCTCACTCTGGCCCAGGCTGACCTGAAATTCCCTGCGTAGTCTCGGAGTGGCCTTGAACTCCCGGCAATCCTGCCTCTGCCTCCCAAGTGCTAGGATTAAAGGCGTGCACCACTACGCCTAGCTCCCAGCTAACATTTTTGTTTTTTATTTATTTACTTTTTAGTTTTTCAAGGTAGGGTCTCACTCTACCCCAGGCTGACCTGGAATTCACTCTGTAGTCTCAGGGTGGCCTCCAACTCACGGCGATCCTCCTACCTCAGCTCCCAAGTGCTGAGATTAAAGGTGTGCACCATGACACCCAGCTCTCCGGCTAACATTTTTATAGAGTGATTTTCATCAGTATTGGTTATGATGGGAGATAAAAGTTTGCCTCTAGACATTTTTCAATCACCTAGGAAGATCATATGAGTGAATAACTGGGACATTCTTTTTACTATGTTTCTTTCTTTCTTTTTTTCTTTCGTTGTTCGAGGTAGGGTCTCACTCTAGCCCAGGCTGACCTGGAATTCACTATGGAGTCTCAGGGTGTCCTCGAACTCACGGCGATCCTCCTACCTCTGCTTCCCGAGCGCTGGGATTAAAGGCGTGTGCCACTACGCCCGGCTCTGTTTCTTTCTTTTTTTAATATATTTATTTTTTTATTTGAGAGAGAGAGAGAGAGAGAGGAAGAGGCAGATAGAGAGAAAGAGAATGGGCGCACCAGGGCCTCCAGCCACTGCTGGAAATGAATTCCAGATGTGTGCACCACCTTGTGCCTCTGGCTTATGTGGGTCCTGGAGATTCCAACCAGGGTCCTTTAGCTTTGCAGGCAAGTGCCTTAACCACTAAGCCATCTCTCCAGCCCGTTTTTTACTATGGTTCTGATGAGGTCATGGACCAAGCATCCATTCTTTGAGAGGTAATCTCAGTTAACCATAGTGTCCCAGTGTGTCAGAGATGACAACGGATCTAGATTCTTATCAGTGAAAAGCGTCCATTGCATTGGCAGTCAAGAGCTGTCAGCTGAGCCTGCGAAGCTTGTGCTGGGACATAAGTCCTCGCGCCCACCTTCATCTTCATGCGGCACACTGGTCGCGTTCCATGGCTCTCGGCTCTTGGCTGCGTGACCCTTTCACTTTGAATGAAAAATTCAAACTGTTGTTCTAGACGCTACTGTGCCTGGTTATGTCTATCACCAGTCTTCCTGGCCCAGGGGAATGTCCGGCACAGGCGTTATAGATTACCTGTCAGTTTGGATGAATTCGAACTCAAAAGCCCCCTTAGCGCGAGACGCCGTCAGTACATCCTGGAGTGACGTCCGCTTGGTGCATCTTTGCTTTCAGTAAATTCCGCTGCCACAGTTGACGCACAAAGACACGGCTCCCGGAGCTGGGGAGAAGGCTCGGGAGGCAGAGGGGCTGCCGCAAAAGCGTGAGGACCTGAGTTCAGATCCCCAGCACCCACGTAAAAGCCAGCTATGGGGCTGGAGGGACGGCTTAGCGGTTAAGGTGCTTGCCTACAAAGCCAAAGGACCCAGGTTCGATTCCCCAGGACCCATGTTAGCCAGATGCACAAGGGGGCGCACGCGTCTGGAGTTCGTTTGCAGGGGCTGGAGGCCCTGGCACGTGCCCATTCTCTCTCTCTCTCTCTCTCCCCCTCTCTCTGACTTAATAATTTTTTTAAGGCAGATACGGTGGTGTGTGCCTATTATCCCCATGCTGGGGAGACAGACACCACAGAGTTCCCTGGGGTTAGCCAAGTCTGTGAACTCTGGGCTCATTGAGAAACCCTGTGTCAAATACGATGGAGGGGAGACTGGGGGTGACACCCTACATTGATCTCCGGCTTCCATGTGCATGAACACACGTATCACATACACGTAAACAAAACGCCACACATAACAGGCTGGAGAACCTGGGCCATCAGGCTTTGAAATCAAGCGCCTTAACTGAGCCATCGCTCCAGCCCCCAAATGAGAGGGTGTCGTGAGACGCGCGGATACCAGCAGCAGAGTCAGAGCCCCGCTGCCTCTTGGGATGTGGTGCCGACATAGACGATAGCACGAAAGTAAATGGCACGATGTGGTTGCACATCTCTGCCACCCAAGTCGTGTGGGGAGCAGAGACTGGAGGGTCACTAGGGTTCACTGGTCAGCCAGTCTGACTGAATGACAGTTGCAGGTTCAAAAACTCCATCTCAAGGAAACAAGCAGATAATAAGTGACAGAGGGAGACACCTTCCTGATGGCTGCCTATGGTTTAGGAAATGTATTTACTTTAAACTATTTTTATTTATTTATTTGAGAAAGGGGGTGGAGAGAGAGAGAGCAAGGCAGAGAGAAAGAATGGACATGTCAGGGCCTCCAGCCACTGCAAACGAACTCCAGATGCGTGCTCCACCTTGTGCATCTGGCTTACGTGGGTCCTGAGGAATTGAACCTGGATCCTTTAGCTTTGCAGGCAAGTGCCTTAACCACTAAGCCATCTCTGCAGCCCTCAGAACCCCTCTTCTGATGGATGTGTTATCTCTCTTCCTGCGTGGAGGCAGTGAATTTACGTGTGTGTGTGTGTGTGTGTGTGTGTGTAATGGACTTCGTCTAACCACGTTTTTCTCTGTCCCACTCTCCTCCTTCATTTCCATGCACTTCCTGCCACGTCACAGGTCTTGGGACTGCTGGTCTGGACGCTGATCGCCGGAACCGAGTACTTCCGGGTCCCTGCTTTTGGCTGGGTCATGTTCGTGGCTGTCTTTTACTGGGTCCTCACCGTCTTCTTCCTCATCGTCTACATCACCATGACCTACACTAGGATTCCCCAGGTGCCCTGGACCACAGTGGTAAGGATTCCCCAGGGGCTGCTCCTGTACCGTGCTGTGAGGTGGGCCAGCAAGTGTCTTCTGGTCGATGCAGGGTCACCTCTGTGCTTGCACAAGGTGGCCCAAGCCCAGATAACCAAGCACAGCACATGGTCACATGACCGAAATGACCCCCTTATGCGTTCACACCTGAGTGTGAAACTGGACATGTCAGAAGGGTCTACATAGCAAGTGGACAAAGGGCACACCAGTTCTTAGGTGACTGAGCCAAGAAATGCTGGGGCCCGGGGCCGGGGAGATGGCTCACCAGCACCCACATAAATAGCTGGGACATGACCGTGCACACCCATAACCCCAGTCTTGTTGGGATCAGAGACCAGAGAATCACTGGGGCTCCCTGGTCAGCCAGTCATACAGAAAATGGCAGCTACAGGTTTGATGAGACCTGTCTCAAGAGAGTGACCGAGGACACTTGATGCTCTCCTCTTGCCTCTATCACCTGAGCACAAGGGGCACACACACACACACACACAATACACACACACACTTGTGCATACATCCCCCTCCCCCGAAATCTGGCTTCTGTCAGGTAGCTGCTTGTTTTATAAGCTCTCCAAAAACAGTGTCACCTGGAAACAGGTATGTCTAGACACCAACAACTCTAGATTTTGTTTCCTTCAAACTTTTCTTAGCCCTCACAATCACAGCTCTTCATGTTAGGTGTGCTGTATGTGATTGGTGAAGATGGAACTCGAAAGAGACTGTATAAAAGTGAACAGCCACGGGCTGGAGAGATGGCTTAGTGGTTAAGCACTTGCCTGTGAAGACTAAGGACCCCGGTTCAAGGCTCGATTCCCCAGCACCCACGTAAGCCAGATGCATGAGGTGGCACATGCATCTGGAGTTCATTTGCAGTGGCTGGAGGCCCCGGCGCACCCATTCTCTCTCTCTCTCTCTCTCTATCTGCCTCTTTGTCTGTCTGTCTATTGCTCTCAAATAAATAAGTAAAAATTTAAAAAATAATTAGGAAAAAATTAGAAAGTATTATTCTAGTATAGTGGTGGTTCACAGCTGTAATACCAGTAGTCAGAAGGCTGCGACAGGAGGGTTGTCTTCTGGGTGAGGCTAGCCTGGGGCCACATAATGTAGCCAGGGCTACATCAAGACCCTACCTTAAAAAAATTTTTTTTTTGAACCTTGAAAGTGCTGTGTTTAGTTGGGTAGAAATAGCCAACTTAGCCGGGCGTGGTGGCGCACGCCTTTAATCCCAGCACTCGGGAGGCAGAGGTGGTAGGAGGATCGCCGTGAGTTCGAGGCCACCCTGAGACTCCATGGTGAATTCAGGTCAGCCTGGGCTAGAGTGAGACCCTACCTCGAAAAACCAAAAAAAAAAAAAAAAAAAAAAAAAAGAAATAGCCAACTTGACACATAAGTCTGAATTAGTGCTATTTTTAAAATATTTTTATTAAGCCGGGCATGGTGGCACACGCCTTTACTTCCAGCACTCGGGAGACAGGGGTAAGAGGCTTGCTGTGAGTGTGAGGCCACCTGAGAGAGACTACAGAGTGAATTCCAGATCAGCCTGGGCTAGAGCAAGACCCTACCTCAAAAAAATATTTTCTTGATTTATTAGAGAGAAAGAGAGAGAGAGCGGGTATGCCAGGGCCTCTAGCCACTGCAGACTTCAGATGAATGTGCCACCATATGCATCTGGCTTATGTGGTTACTGGGGAATCGAACCTGGGTCCTTAGGCAGGCAAGCCCCTTAACCACTAAGCTATCTTTCCAGCCTTGAATCAGTGTTTTGCATTTACTATGCATATATACTGCCCTTGATTTCATTAGACATTTTTTCTTATTACTTTATATATTTTTAAATTATTTACTTATGTGTGAGAGAGAGAGAATGGGTGCACCAGGACCTCTAGTCACTGCAAACGAACTCCAGATGCATGCAGTACTTTATGCATCTGCCTTTACATGGGTACTGGGGAAATGAATCTGGGTTGTTAGGCTTTGCAGGCAAGAGCCTTAACCAGGGAGCCATCCCTCCAGCCCTTCATGAAACTTTTTGAATACACTCTGCCTGCTAGTGAATGGGTCACTCCTGAGAGTGGTGACTTGTCCCCTGTTCTCACCTGGATTCTTGGAAGGTGGTGCAGGTTACATGACTCAGTCAGTTTTTCCAAACCTTCCTCAGAAATTGGCATTTGGCCGGGCGTGGTGACGCACGCCTTTAATCCCAGCACTCGGGAGGCAGAGGTAGGAGGATCGCCATGAGTTCGAGGCCACCCTGAGACTCCATAGTGAATTCCAGGTCAGCCTGAGCTAGAGTGAGACCCTATCTTGAAAAACAAAAACAAACAAACAAAAAAAAGTGAAAGAAATTGGCATTTGGTTCCAGCCCATAGGAGCCCTTTGGGTCAATAAATGTACCTTCTGTCTCTGTAAAGGGACTGGGCACCCTTCGCATTGGGGCCTCTTAAATTGCAGTCCCCGGTCTCACGGGGTGGAGGCAGAACAAAGAGGGGCAGCTCTTGAAGGTTTTTGTCTGTGTGGGCCTTTATTTGAGAATACAGAGTGCTTTTATAGTGAGCCAGGATGGAATTTCAGGAGAGTGGCCGCATTTCATGCCCTCCCCAAAAGAGCAGCTAGCCGCCTTCGCAAGAGGCTGCGTTGTCCCTGCGGCTTGCTCCACACCAAGGCCGGGGTGCTGCAGAACGGCCACGAGCTCGAGGGTCTTCCCGCCCGAACCGCCCCTCGGTCAGGGTCACGCCTCAGCACCAGTAGGATGGCATGATACTGTGAGGCCCGCCAGTGCCCTCTTTTGTTTTGTTGTTTCTTTTTATTTATTTATTTGAGAGTGACAGACAGAGAGAAAAAGAGGCAGATAGAGAGAGAGAGAGAGAGAATGGGTACGCCAGAGCCTCCAGCAATTGCAAACGAACTCCAGACACCTGCACCCCCTTGTGCATCTGGCTAACGTGGGTCCTGGGGAATCGAGCCTCGAACCGGGATCCTTAGGCTTCACAGGCAAGCGCTTAACCGCTAAGCCATCTCTCCAGCCCCAGTGCCCTCTTTTGGACTCATCTTGGGGGCTGTTTTCTTTCTTTCTTTTTGAGTTTTTTTTTTTTTTTTTTAGACGTAGGGTCTCACTCTGGCCCAGGCTGTCCTGGAACTCAGCCTGTAGTCTCAGGGTGGCCTTGAACCCACAGTGCTCCTCCTACCTCTGCCTTCTAAGTGCTGGCATTAAAGGTGTGCACCTGGCTCCATTAGGTTCTTTTGTTTCCCTCGCTGTCCGCTTTCTACTGAACTGCTTTCCAACTAGTCCCTGTCTGTCTTGATGTCCTTTTCCCCTGCGTCGTCCACGATGATATGTTGATGGGCCCGATAACGTGCAGGTCTGTGAAGTCATGAATGCAAAATGCCTCTCTCAAATAAATAAATACCAATAAAATATTTAAAAGAAGCTGGGCGTGGTGGCACACGCCTTTAATCCCAGCACTCAGGAGGCAGAGGTAGGAGGATCACCATGAGTTCAAGGCCACCCTGAGACTACATAGTGAATTCCAGGTCAGCCTGGGCCAGAGTGAGACCCTACCTCAAAAAAAAAAAAAAAAAAAATCAGGCCCGGCATCTGTGTCTGTAATCCCGGCACTGGGTATGGGTGGGGCTGTGGGATAAGGGTCCCTGGGGCTTGCTAGCTGGATAGGCTAGCCAAATCAGTGAAAGGCCCTCTAGGTGAGACACAAAAGACTAGGACACCTCTGGCCTCTGCCTCCACACATGTACACACACACACACTTAGACATACACATAAAAATGAAAAACAGGCCAGGCGTGGTAGTGCACGCCTTTAATCCCAGCACTTGGGAGGCAGAGGTAGGAGGATTGCCATGAGTTCAAGGTCACCCTGAGACTACATAGTGAATTCCAGGTCAGCCTGAGACAGAGTGAGACGCAACCTTGGAAAAGAAAAAAAAAAAAAAAAACAAAAAGCAAACAAACCAAAAAATGGAAAAACAAAAACAAAAGGCTGTGAGGACAGAGGAGCTCATGTCACTTTGTTTTCTCTAGGAATCTCGCCCATGAGAAGGTCCTCCCAACTCCAGGATAGATGTGTGCGGGAGGGCCACCGCTGGGGTGAGGTAGATGGTCCCTTCTCCTGCCTCCCATCCTCCCCTCCACCCCCCCCACCCCGGGTCACCACAGTGAGGTTTGGTCCGAGATGGGGACCAAGAGCCAGCTGAGAAAGTCATGGCTGAAGGAACAATATGCTGTCTAGGGACCTTTCAGGTCAGAGTGGCACTGGGCACCTGAGCTGCAGTAACATGCTGTCCTCTTTGCTAGCAGCTGCCTCCTCGTGGCCTCTCCTAGCTGCCCACTTGGGTCCTCACACACCTGAGTGCAGTTCTGGTCTCTTGGGTGAGGTCCTTTGGATATAGCATTTGAGTCTTTCTGGGCTCTTGACAGTCACGGTCACATGAAGCTCTCAGTCAGTGGCCTCCAGCCAAGTTCATTCTTTCTTTCTTATTGTTTTGGTTTGGTTTGGTTTGGTTTGGTTTTTCGAGGTATGGTTTCACTCTGGCCCAGGCTGACCTGGAATTCACTATGTAGTCTCAGGGTGGCCGCAAACTCATAGCGATTCTCCTACCTCTGCCTCCTGAGTGCTGGGAGGGATTAAAGGCATGCGCCACCACGCCCGGCTCTTGTTTTGTTTTTTGAGGTAGGGTCTCACTCTAGTTCAGGCTAACCTGGAATTCACTATGTAGTCTCAGGGTGGCCTTGAACTCACGGCCCTCCTCCTACCTCTGCCTTCCGAGTGCTGGGATTAAAGGTATGCACCACCATGCCTGGCAAGTTCTTTCTTTAAAAATTTTTTTAAAATTTATTTGTAAGCAGAGAGAGATAGAGAAAAGAGAGACAGAGAGAATGGACACACCAGGGCTTCCAACTGGTGCAGATGAACTTGAATTCCAGATGTATGCGCCACTTTGCGCATCTGGTTTTATGCGGGTCCTGGGGAATCGAACTTGGGTTATGAACCTTTGCAGGCAAGTGCCTTCCCTGCTAAGCCATCTCTCCAGCCCTCCGAGTTCTTTTTTTTTTTTTTAATATTTTATTTGTATTTATTTGACAGAGAAAGAGGGAGAGAGAGAGAGGGAGAGAGAGAGAATGGGCGTGCTGGGGCCTCCAGCCACTGCGCAGCTGGCTAATGTGGGTCCTGGGGAATCGAACCTGGGTCCTTTGGCTTTGCAGGCAAAGGACTTAACCTGCTAAGCCATCCCTCCAGCCCCCAGCTGAGCTCTTAATTTATGAATTCAAAGAATGAAACCCCTACACATTGTAGAGGGTGACGTTTAGAAAGTGTGTATTATAGAGAGGAAAAGAATACAGGGCTCTGGCCCAAGAGGAGGCAGGAACGGGGTTTCTGGAAATGGGAAAGTCCACCCAGAGACCCGGATTGGGGTCTTTCACAGCCTGGACAGAGGTTGAACTAAGCCCTGGTGTCGTGTAAGGGACAGTCTCCCCAGGGTCTTAATGTCCAGGAAGGGTGATTATCTCTTCCTGGAAAGGGGAAATCCTTTAGGGGAAGAAAACAAGGAAAAGGCCCTTCTGTCATCTCTGCCCTTCAGCAGAGTGGAATGACTCCCTGAGTGGGGAGGAGATGAAGATGGTCCAAATTTTTCCCCTACAGGCTCCAAGACACCCCTTGTTTTGGCTTCGGTGGGTGGATGCGTGATGACCCCCAACGTGGCTCACTTTGCTCACGCTGCCCCTCTCCCTCTCAGGGCCTGTGTTTCAACAGCAGCGCCTTCCTCTTGTACCTCTCGGCCGCCATCGTGGATGCGTCTTCCGTCGCCCCCGAGAAGGACAGTCACAACTTCAACAGCTGGGCGGCCTCGTCGGTGAGTGAGTCTCCCCGCCCGTGCCCCCGAGGCGGTCCTCCTGCCTCTCCCTCGCCAAGGCCTGCCTGGCATCAGAAGCACAACGTGCCACTCTGACAGTGAGGCAGTTGTCTGGTTGATGGTGTGCCACGTGACACTGCTTGGGTGACAGCCACGGGGCCGGAGTGAGGCAGGAATGTGAGAGAACTGGAGGCCTGCAGCCTCCCCATTTAGGTGAGGGGCGGCTGTAGAGAGAAAGCTTCCTATGCTCACGGTTGGACTTTTAGAAAGTGGGAAGGCGGGCTGGAGAGATGGCTTAGCAGTTAAGGCACTTGCCTGTGAAGCCTAAGGACCCACATTTGACTCTGCAGATCCCACATTAGCCAGGCGCACAAAGGTGAGGCAAGTGCAAGGTCGCACAGGCCCGCTAGGTGGCGCAAGCATATGGAGTTCGATTTCAGTGGCTAAGGCCCTGGCAGGCCAATTCTCTATCTCTCCTCTCTCTGTCTCTCACTCTTTCTAAAAACAAAAATTAATTTAAAAAAAACACATGGCACACAGGAGGATTTGTTACATCATTTGCATGTATATTTGTTTGTTTGTTTTTTTGAGGTAGGGTCTCAATCTAGCTCAGGCTGACCTGGAATTCACTATGGAGTCTCAGTGTGGCCTCGAACTCACGGCGATCCTCTTACCTCTGCTTCCCGAGTGCTGGGATTAAGGGTGTGCGCCACCATGCCCGGCCATTTACTTATATTTATACTTGCAAATCTCTATTTAAAGACAGAGAATGGGGCTGGAGAAATGGCTTAGCAGTTAAGACGCTTGCCTGCAAAGCCTAAAGACCCACGTAAGTGAGCTTCACATGGTAGGACACGTGTCTGGAATTCATTTGGAGTGGCTGGAGGCCCTGGCACACCCATTCTTTCTATATATCTCTAATAAGCAAATAAACAAATAATTAAAGACAGAGCATGGGGCCACCATGACATTAAAACTCGGGCTTAAGGTAGACTCAGCTCCCATTCTCACCCACACGTCGATTGGGTTTGTGGCTTGCTCTGGCTGACAGACTTCACTTCTGCCAACCGACCGTAGCCACCTGAGGTGTGGAGCCCTTGGTCTAAGGTCACAGGCGCTAAATTAGAAGTGCACAGCCACCATATTTCACCCCTCTGTGAACTCCCAGAGGTTAGGCTTTCAAGATGTGTTTCAGAAACTTAGAATAGCATGACCAGAAGTCATTTGAAAAAAGAAGGTCATTGAGCCCATCCAATCCGTTCCCATGAGGAAGCCCCCAGTCTGGGGAAGCTGTGAGTGTGTAACTCAGCCAGCAGGACATGAAAACTTGCTAATTAAAATGTGCTCTCAACTTCCTTTGTTTCTTTTTTTTTTTTTTTTTTTTTTTTTTTTTTTTTTTTTTCCGAGGTAGGGTCTCACTCTGGCTCAGACTGACCTGGAATTCACTATGTAGTCTCAGGGTGGCCTTGAACTCACGGCACTCCTCCTACCTCTGCCTCCCCAGTGCTGGGATTAAAGGCGTGCGCCACCACGCCCGGCTGCTCAACGTATTTTCTGTCCCGCTTTGCTTCCTGCAGTTTTTTGCTTTCCTGGTCACCATCTGCTACGCCGGCAACACGTACTTCAGTTTCATAGCATGGAGATCCAGTACTGCGCAGTGACCTACAACTCAGACCATTGAAAGGAACGCTCAGAAGAATCTCACTGTTAAAAAAAACCCCAGCTGTAGGTTTAATGTATATTTCCACAGAATTGTATTTAACTCATGTTTTTTATATCGTAGTTAAATTTGCTCATAGCGGTTTATTACAGTTAAAGCTGGATACTTGAAAAGTGTTGGATCTTATTAAAAAAAAAAAAGTACCTTGACGTCTTCATAGATTATATTTTCTTACACAATGTATAAATAAATTGCTAATATTAAGAACGTGTCCAGTGTGTAAAGCTAACTGTTAAAATGCCGGATCCTTTGGTGATTAAATGTTTCAGAATTCTAGTTCATGTCGTGTCTGACTGGGGAAGGGGACGCCAGAGCCTGGGCGCTGGGGGAGACAGCGTCCCGCTCACGGGGTTGCTGCAGGGCCACCTTGTCGGGAGACGCTTGTCTTCGGTCACCAGGGCGCGCGGCAGGAAGGGATTCGTCTCCTCAGGTGTGGGGACCTCAATGCCCATGACTCACGTCCCACAATGTGGCCCAGAAAGCATTGAATGAGACCTCCTTACTACCATTCCAGAAACAGACCTTGGCAGATTTCGTGTGTGTGTGTGTGTGTGTGTGTGTGTGTGTGTGTGTGTGTGTGTGTTCTTTCTCTTCCCTTATGGACCCTTGATTACAACTACTTTTTAAAAAAAGTTACACACACACACACAAACCCACAGAATAGGTGGAAGGCATATATATATATATATGCTTCAGTGAGTATAGGATGGAGTGAGGAAAAAAAGACAAAAAAGAAGCCAGGCGTGATGGCGCACGCCTTTAATCCCAGCACGAGGGAGGCAGAGGTAGGAGGATCGCCATGAGTTCGAGGCCACCCTGAGACTACAGAGTGAATTCCAGGTCAGCCTGGGCTAGAGTAAGACCCTGCCTTGAAAAATAAAAGAAAAAAAAAAGAAAGAAAGAAAGGAAGAAAGAAAAGGGTATGGCTGTTTTATTTTAATCCTTCCTTCCTTGTTTTTGTTTTTTTGAGGTAGAGTCTGGCTCTAGGCCAGGCTGACCTGGAATTCGCAGCGATTATCCTTACCTCTGCCTCCTGAGTGCTGGGATTAAAGGCGTGCGCCACCACGCCTGGCTTCCTTCTTTGTTTTTGGTGTGTGTTGTAGTATATGTGGTGTGTGCACACGTGTGTGCAGATGTGTGCAGAGACATTGGAGAGCATTGAGTGTCCTCTATCAATCTTCTGCCTTCTTTTAGAATATTTTATTTATTTATTTGAGCGAGGGAGAGAGAGAAAAACGAAGATAGAGAGAGAGAATGGGCACACCAGGGCCTCCAGCCACTGCAAATGAACTCCAGATGCATGTGCCACCTTGTGCATCTGGCTTATGTGTGTACTGAGGAGTTGAACCTGGGTTCTTAGGCTTCACAGGCAAACACCTTAACCACTAAGCCATCTCCAGGCCCTGCCTTATTTTCTTTAGATAATCTCTCACTGAACCTAGAGCTGCCATTTTTTTTCAGTCAGACTGGCTGATCAGTGAACCCGAGTAATCTTCTCATCTCTGCTCCAACTCAGTGCTGGGGTGATAGGCGCGTGTGGCCACACCCAGTTTTGTTTTGTTTTGTTTTGTTTTGTTCGTTGCCTGGTTGGTTTTTCAAAGTAGGGTTTCACTCTAGTTCAGGCTAACCTGGAATTCACTACGTACTCTCAGGGTAGTCTCTACCTCTGCCTCCCGAGTGCTGGGATTAAAGGCGAGCACCACCACACCCAGCTCTTCTTTGTTCTTTTTTTTTTTCAAGGTAGGGTCTCACTTTTAGTTCAGGCTGATCTATAATTCACTATTGTAATTCACTATGTCTCAGAGTGGCCTTGAACTCATGGCAAGCCTACCTCTGCCTCTTGAGTGCTGGGAATAAAGGCGTGTGCCTACACACCCAGCCACACACACACACACACACACATATATTTGCAAGCACAAAGAGATAGAAGAGAGACAAATAGAAGGGGCACTCCAGGGCCTCTAGCCACTGTGACAGAGCAGGTACATGTGCCACTGTCCATCTGGCTTTATGTGGATACTAAAGAATCGAACCTGAATCATTAGGCGCCTTAACCACTGAGCACCTCTCCAACCCCTAAAAAACATTTTTAAGAAAAAAAAAAAAATATATATATATATATATATATATATGTAGCCCAGGCTGACCTGGAATTCACTATGTAGTCTCAGGGTGGCCTCAAACTCACAGTGATCCTCCTACCTCTGCCTCCCGAGTGCTGAGATTAAAGGCATGTGTCACTATGGAAAAATTATATATATTTTTTTAATTTTAATTTTTTATTTATTTATTTAATTTTTATTTATTTGAGAGAGAGTCAGAGAGGCAGGCAAAGAGACAGTGAATGGACATGCCAGGGCCTCCAGCCACTGCAAACAAACTCCAGATGAGTGCGCCCCCTTGTGCATCTGGCCTACCTGAGTACTAGGGAATCAAACCAGGATTCTTAGGCTTCGCAGGCGAGCGCCTTAACCAGCAACCTATCTCTCCAGCCCCCAAGAATATATTTTTTGACTACATAGTGAATTCCAGGTCAGCCAGGGCTAGAATGAGACCCTACCTTGAAAAACCAAAACAAAAAAAAATTTATATATATATATATATATATATATATATATATATATATACACACACACATGTTTTAGGCTGGACATGGTGGTACACACCTTTAATCCCAGCACTTAGGAGTTAGAGGTAGGAATATCACCATGAGTTTGAGGCCACCCTGAGACTACCTAGTGAATTCCAGGTCAGCCAGGGCTAGAGTGAGACCCTAACCCTACCTTGAAAAACCAAACCAGGGCTGGAGAAATGGCTTTACAGTTAAGGCACTTGCCTGTGAAGCATAAGGACCCAGGTTCGACTCTCCCGATCCCTAGTCAGCCAGATGCACAAAAAGCGAGGCAAGCACAAGGTCACACACGCCCTTTATCTGGAATTCGATTGCAGTGGCTGAGGCCCTGGCTCGCCAATTCTGTCTCTCTCTAAATAAATATATAAACAAACAAACATTAAAAAATAACAAAAAAAGTAATTTTTTTATGAGCTGGAGAGATGGCTTAGCCTTTAAGTTGCTTGCCTGAAAAGCCAAAGGACCCAGGTTCAATTCCCCAGTACCCACTCAAGTCAGATGCACAGGTGGCACATCCATCTGGAGTTCATTTGAAGTGTCTAGAGACCCTGGCACACCCATTCTCTCTATCTGCCCCCTTCTCTCTTTCATATATATCTCCCTCTCAAACAAATAAATAAAAATTGGGCTGGAGAAATGGATTAGCGTTTAAGCGCTTGCTTGTGAAGCCTAAGGACCCCAGTCTGAGGCTCAATTCCCCAGGACCCACGTTAGCCAGATGCACAAGGGGGCACACACATCTGGAGTTCATTTGCAGTGGCTGGAGGCCCTGGTGCACCCATTCTCTCTATATATATATCTGCCTCTTTCTCTTGTCAGCTGCTCTCAAATAAATAAAAATAAACAAAAAAATTTTAAATAAATAAATAAATAAAAGTTTTTTAAATCTTTATATCTGCAAAGCTTAACAACCAAGGTTCAATTCCTCAGTACCCAGGTAAAGCCAGACACAAAGGGGCATATGTATCTGGAGTTCGTTTGCAGTGGCCTAAGGCCCTGGTATGGCCATTCTATCTCAATTTGCAAATAAATAAATTTATAAAAACATTAATTTTTTTTGATTATTTGTAAGCAGAAAGAGAAGCAAAGAGAGAGAATGGCCATACCAGGGCCTCCTGCCATTGCAAACAAACTCTAGACACACGCATCACTTTGCATTTCTGGCTTTTTGTGGGTACTGGGGAATCGAACTCAAGCCATCGGGTTTTGCATGCAAGCACTCTTACCCACTGAGCCATCTCTCCAGCCCTATACCCAACTTTTTATGTGGGTCCTTATACTTGCACAGTAAGGGCTCTTCCCTGCCCAGCCTTCGGGCTGGTAACGAACTCCAGCTAAGTGGGGCTGAAGTTTTTAGGGTGAGTATATTGTGATGCCATTAGCAGGTGTTTTCAGATGGTGGGGAGACCTCCGGTGGGCAGGCAGATGTAAGCAGAGAGGAAGTGTTTTTAGGCAGGAGAGTTCCTGCTGGAGCAGCGGGTACAACGGGGGAGTTTTCAGCGTGAGGTTTTGAAAAACAACAAAACCGCAGGAACGTTAGCAGACCTGCTGGCCTGCCCGGGGCTGACGTCAAGCCCTCTCGGTAAGATGCGGCCCGTGGGCACTCAGGGCACCTTATGGGCTCTTTTGCTTGAGGAATGTTAGAGTCACTGGCTCAGGCTCCTACTCCAAGCCCCGTTTCTCCCCATCTGAGAGACATCAGGGTGTTTTGTTTTGTTTTGTTTTTAGTGTCTGAAAACCACCTCCCCAAACCTTTAAAGTCTCATTGAAGAATGCTGTTGGCGGATGGGAGTGTGGCTGCCCTGGTAGAGCACAGCAGAAGACCTAGGTTTGACCTCCCCAGCACCCAGCACCTCATAGACTGGGTGGGACGGCACACACCTGTCATCCCAGCATCGACGCCGGAGGAGCAGAAGTTCATCCTCAGCTGCGTTAACAATTCCAAAGCCATCTTGTGATACATGAGACCTGGTCTAAAACCAGAAGGAAAAAAAAAAAAATGTTCAGGCTGGAGAAATGACTTAACAGTTAAGGCATTTTGCCTGCAAAGCCAAAGGACCCAGGTTCAATCCCCCAGGACCCACGTAAGCCAAATGCACAGGGCGGCGCATGCATCTGGAGTTTGTTTGCAGTGGCTGGAGGCCCTGGAACACCATTCTCTCTATCTTCCTCTCTCACTCTCTCTCTCAAATAAGTTTTTAAAAAAATGTTCTTGGGTGGTAGACGAGGTCCTTAGGATGAGGGGAGGAGGCTCCAGACACTGAGAGGTGGTGTGCGGCATAGTCATGTGGGGGTGACGTATAGGACCACCCTGAGCTGACATCCATGGAAGGCTGAGCGCTGTCACCTCAGGTCTGAAGATCGGAGCATCCCTACCTCGTACTAATTTTGCAAAATAAATAAAATGAGTTTGTTCAAAGTAGCTGGAGGCCCTAGCATGCCCGTTCTCTCTCTCTCTCTCTCTCTCTCTCTCTCTCTGCCTCCTCTATCTCTTTCTGCTTGTAAATAAATACAAAAATAAGGAAGGAAGGATAAAAATAAAGCAGCCGTGTGCTTTCTTCCTGTCCCTCACTCCATTCTGTATTCACGGAAGCATGTGTGCCTCCACTACGCTACGGGTTTCTGTCTGTCTGTCTCTCTGTCTGTTTGTTTTTTAAGTAGTTTACATTGTAATCCATGCTCCATAAAGAGAAGTCTGTTTCTAGAACTAGGAAGGAGGCCTGCTTTCACGTGCTCCGGGAGCATTTGGCATTTCTGTAGCCTTGGCCACCCAGAGGTAACATCTGGGGTGAAGAGTGCCACACAGTTCCGGTTCTTGGCTGAATGACAGCACTGAAGACCTGTCTCAGTGGTGCAGGGATGGGTGTGGGGCCATCTGTCTTCCTTTGTGACTTCTCAGGAATATGTCTGTTCTCCCCAAAGCAACAGCATGCCTTGTGCATCTGGCTAACGTGGGTCCTGGGGAATGAAGCCTTGGACCAGGGTCCTTAGGCTTCACAGGCAAGCGCTTAACCGCTAAGCCATCTCTCCAGCCCAGGTGGGTTTTTTTTTTTAAACAATTTTAAAAAAATTTTATTTGCAAATAGAGAGTGAGAGAGATAGAGAGAAGAAAGGCAGACAGAGAGAAAATGGGCATGCCAGGGCCTGTACCCACTACAAAAGAACTCCAGATGTATGCATCTGGCTAATGTGAGTCCTGAGGAATCGAACCTGGGTCCTTTGGCTTCGCAGGCAAACGCCTTAACTGTTAAGCCATCTCTCCAGCCTTTTCTTTCTTTCTTTCTTTCTTTCTTTCTTTCTTTCATCCTTTCTTTCTTTCTTTTTTTTTTTTTTTAGGTATGATCTCACTCTAGCTCAGGCTGACCTGGAATTCACTATGTAATCTCAGGGTGGCCTCGAACTCATGGTGATCCTCCTACCTTTGCCTCCTGAGTGCTGGGATTAAAGGTGTACGCCACCACACCCGGCTCCCAGGTGGGGTTTTAACTCAATATATTTATCTACTTGTGGCAAATCAATAAAACACTTGAGGCGTTTAATCTCTCTCCATTGCTACTCTCAACCCACACCCCCAAAAGGTAAATATTTAGCCAGCACTTAAAAACTACAAGGAAATGTAGAGACAAGAATGTTTATACCAATAATTCATTTTCAGATTTTTAAATTACTCCTTCACAGGAAAATCCCTCCAGGGTTTCAGCTCACAAAATATTTTAAATGCATAAAATATCTCTATGTAGAACACAGGAGTTTGGAAGCACTCATTGAAGATGCATATTCCTGGGTTGAAAATCAATTTAAAGTCCATATTTTTACTCCCAAGAAAATTATTGTTTTAATTGAAAGTATGGGTTTTCTTTTAAAATGGATTTGGGGGGCTTTGAGATGGCTTAGCGGTTAAGGCATTTGCCTGTGAAGCCCAAGGACCCAGATTCAATTCTCCAGGTCCCACATAAGCCAGATGCACAAGGTGGCGCATGTGTCTGGAGTTCGTTTGCAGTGGCTGGAGGCCCTGGTGTGCCCATTCTCTCTCTCTCTAATAAATAAAAATAAAGATAAAAATAAATAAACAAAAATGTAAAATAGCCCAGCACTCGGGAGGCAGAGGTAGGAGGATCGCCGTGAGTTCGAGGCCACCCTGAGACTACAGAGTGAATTCCAGGTCAGCCTGAGCTAGAGTGAAACCCTACCTCAAAAAAAAAAAAAAAAAAAAAAAATGTAAAATAGATTTGAGGCTGGAGAAATGGCTTAGCAGTTAACGTGCTTACCTGCAAAGCTACAGGACCCAGGTTTAATTCCCCAACACCCATGTAAACCAAATGCACAAGGAGGTGCATGCATCTGGAGTTTGTTTTTAGTGGTTGGAGGCCCTGGCATGCCCATTCTATTTCTCTCTCTCTCTCTCTCTCTGTCTCTCTCAAATAAATTAATTAATTAAAATAAAAGTAAAATATTTTTAAAAATGGATTTTATTGAAACTTTTTTTGTTTTTGTTTTTCGAGATAGGACTTTGCTCTAGCCGGGGCTGACCTGGAATTCACTATCTCAGGGTGGCCTGGAACTCACAGCGATCCTCTTACCTCTTCTGTCTCCCCAGTGCTGGGATTAATGGTGTGCACCACCATACCCGGCCTCATTGAAACTTAATGGAAAACATGGGGACTGTTGGCTTTTTTGTTTGTTTGTTTGTTTTAGTTTTTTGGGGGTAGGGTCTCACTTTAGCCCAGGCTAACCTGGAATTCACTATGTAGTCTCACAGTGACCTCAAACTCACAGCGATCCTCCTACCTGTGCCTCCCAAGTGCTGGGATTAAAGGTGCTTGCCACCACGTCCAGCTCCTGTTGGTTTTTTTAAAACTGTGTATGTATGTGTGTTCATATGTGTGCTGGTGCATATATGTGGGCAAATGTGCATATGTGTGAGTGTGAAGGAGAGAGGACAACCTCAGGAAACGCTGTTCACTTTTTTCTTAAAAAGAAGTATTTTTTAAAATTATTTGCAAGGAGAGAGAGAGAATGGGTGCACCAGTCTTTTAGCCACCACAGTGAACTGCAGATGCATGTGCCACTTTATGTGGGTACTGGGGAATCAAACCTGGGTCGTTAGGCATTGCAGGCAAGTGTCTTAACCACTGAGCAATCTCTTCAACCTCTGTTCACCATTGGTTTTTGTTGTTGTTGTTTTTCTGTTTAGTTTTTTTGTTTTGTTTTGTTTTCAAGGTAGGGTCTCACTCTAACCTAGGCTGACCTGGAATTCACTATGTAGTTTCAGGCTGGCCTTGAACTCATGGCAATCCTCCTACGTCTGCCTGCTGAGTGCTGGGATTAAAGGCGTGCACCACCATGCCCGGCTTGTTCACCATTGTTTTGAGATAGGGTTTCACATTGGCTTGGAGCTCACTAGGCTAGATGGGCTAGCCAGCAAGCCCCAGGGATCCTCCTGTCTCTGCCTCCCCCAATGCTGGGAATACAAACTCACGCCACTGACCCAGCATTTGTACATGGATATTGGGAATCAGTCTCTTACACTTGCATGGAAAACACTTTACCGGGCTGGAGAGATTGCTGAGTGATTAAGGCGCTTGCCTGCAAAGCCTAAGAACTCATGTCCAAATCTCCAGGTCCCACATACCCAGACTCACAGTGATACACGTGCACAATGTCGCACATGCACACAAGGGGGCTCATGCATCTGGAGTTCATTCCCAGCAGGCTGAAGGCCCTGGAGTGCCCATTTTCTCTCTCTTTCTCTCTCTCTCTCTATCTAAAAATTTTTTTTTTTTTTTTTTTTGGTTTTTCGAGGTAGGGTCTCACTCTAGCCCAGGCTGACCTGGAATTCACTATGGAGTCTCAGGGTGGCCTTGAACTCACGGTGATCCTCCTACCTCTGCCTCCCGAGTGCTGGGATTAAAGGCGTGCGCCACCACGCCCGGCTCTCTGTCTAAATTTAAAAAAAAAAAAAGAAAAAGAAAAAAAGAAAACATTTTACCAACAGTCATATCTCCACCTTGTTTTTTTGTTGTCTTTCATTTAAAAAAAATTTTTTTGCCAGGTATGGTGGCTCACACCTTTAATCCTAGCACTTAGGAGGCCAAGGTAGGAAGATCACTGTGAGTTTGAGGCCAGCCTGAGATTACGTAGTGATTTCCAGGTCAGCCTGGGCTACAGAAACCCTACCTTGGGGGGTGGGGAGGAAGAATCCATGGACTGGAGAGATGGCTTAGTGGTTAAGGAGCTTGCCTGCAAAGCCTAAGGACCCATGTTCAATTCTCCAGATCCCAAGTTAGCCAGACGCGCAAAGGTGAGGTCGCACGTCGTGCCCACTAGGTGGCGCAAGTGTCTGGAGTTGGATTTCAGTGGCTGAGGCCCTGGTGTGTCGATTCTCTCTCTCTCTCTCTCTCTCTCTCCCTTTAAAATAAAAATAAAATAAAGAAGAATCCACCTTTCTTCCTTGGGCAAACACCAATGTCGGATGACACCTGTGCAGCGGAGGGCTGGAGGACCTGGGGGCGCAGGCAGTGGGGCTCGGGGAGGCAAAGCCGGGGACAAGGAGTGGATCCCCGTCACCAAGCCCAGCCGCCTGGCCAAGGACGTGAAGATCAAGTCCCTGCAGGAGAGCTATCTGTTCTCCCTGCCCATCAGGGAGTCTGGGATTATTGACTTCTTGGGGGCGTCCCTTGAGATGAGGTTTTGAGGATCCTGCCAATGCAGAAGCAGAGCTCGCGCTGGCCACAGGACCAGGTTCGAGGCTTCTGTCGCCACTGGGGACTACAACGGTCATGTCAGCCTGGGTGTCAAGTGCTCTAAGGAGGTAGCCACTGCCATCTGAAGGGCCGGGGTCTTGGCCAAGCTCGCCATTGTGCCTGTCCGGAGAGGCTACTGGGGGAACAAGATCGGCAAGCCCCACACAGTCCCCTGTAGGGTGACAGGCCGCTGTGGCTCTGTGCTGGTGCGCCTCATTCCTGCCCCCAGGGGCACTGGCACTGTCTCTGCCCCCGTGCCCAAGAAGCTGCCTGCTGATGGCTGGTATTGACCACTGCTGCACTTCAGCCAGGGGCTGCACTGCCAGCCTGGGCAACTTTGCCAAGGCCATCTTTGATGCCATCTCCAAGACCTACAGCTATCTGACCCCTGACGTCTGGAAAGAGACTGTGTTCACCAAGGCTCCCTACCAGGAATTCACTGACCATCTAGTGAAAACCCACACCAGGGTCTCAGTGCAGACGACCCAGGCTGCAGCTGTGGCTACCACATAGGGATTTTATACAGAAAAATAAAAATGGATTAGGCCTGTTTAAAAAAAAAAAAAAGGAAGGGAGGGGGCTGGAGAGATGGCCTAGAGGTTAGACACTTTCCTGTGAAGCCTAAGGACCCCGGTTAGAGGCTCGATTCCCCAGGACCCACGTTAGACAGATGAACAAGGGGGCGCATGCGACTGGAGTTCGTTTGCAGTGGCTGGAGGCCCTGGCGCACCCATTCTCTCTCTCTATCTGCCTCTTTCTCTCTCTGTCTGTCACTCTCAAATAAATAAACAAACAAACAAAAAAGAATCCACTATTTTAGACCTGGGGAAATGGCTCAGTGGTTAAAAGGCGCTTGTTTATAAAGCCTACCAGCCCAAGTCCTATTCCCCAGTGCCCATGTAAGCCAGATGCACAAAGTGGCACGTGCATCTGGAGGTTGTCTGTGGTGGCTAGAGACCCTTGGTGGGACCCGAACTCTCTATCTCCCCGCTTGCAAATAAAGTGTAAAAGAAACGTACATGGCGTGCTCATTTGCCGAGGCTGACAACAGTGAGCCGCAGATTAGCGGCTGAAACAGCAGACAGCTGCTGTCCACAGCTGGGGGGCTGAAGTCCAAGACCAGGTTTGGATTCTCCTTGGACGCCCCTTGTGAGTGGTGGGTGGTGTGTGGTGGGCTTCTTGTTTGCTCACTGTCTTCGTGTGGTCATCCCTCCTCGTGCGCTGTCCATGACGTACCTCTTACACTGTGGGTGACGAACCCATGGGGAAAAAATTAGCAGTGGGCTGGAGAGATGGCTCAGTGGTTAAAGGCACTTGCCTACAAAGCCAGCCTGACATTCTGTTTTTTGTTTGTTTTGTTTTGTTTTTCAAGGTAGGGTCTCACTCTAGCCCAGGCTGACCTGGAATTCACTATGTAGTCTCACGGTGGCCTAGAACTCACAGTGATCCTCCTACCTCTGCCGCCCAGGTGCTGGGATTAAAGGTGTGCGCCACCACGCCAGCCCATTTTGTGCGTCAGGTTTTACATGGGTACTGCGGACTCAAACCTTGAGCCATCAGGCTTTATGAGCAAATGCCTTTAACCACAGAATCGTCTCTCGAGCCCCCTCAGACCCAGTTCTGTTTGAACAGCTCACAAACTCAGGCCCAGACATCCTGCCTTGCTGCGGACAGCCCAACAGCCTGGGCCTCATCTGCTCATCCTAAAGAGCCGACAAGCCAAACCAGGGCCTTTGTGCGCAGACCTGTCGCAGCTGAAGGTCTGCCCCTGGCCACCCATTCTGCATGAACAGCCCCAGAGCACAAGTGAGCAACCCACATTCAAGTCACACCGAGGAACATGCATGAAGCTCCGTGCCTTCAGGAAGCCCGCAGGCCTCTCAGGGGAAACACAGGAAATAATCAGAAAATGTTAAGTATCGCAGACTGCTGCCTGCATCATTAGAGGCCGCCAGGCCCTCACTGACCAGTGCCAACCCTCCCTTCTTGGCACTCATGCCAGAGCAGACAAAACATCCGCTGGTACCAGTCTGCTGGATGGTAATCAGGCCCTTCGGTGGTGTTTCCAGAAAAAGAAAAAGGAAGGAAAAAAAAACAAAACAAAACATGGTGGGAGGGTGACAGGGGCCACCAGCGTGTGCAATGCCAAGTTGTCTCACACAGACCAGAGCCAAGTATGGAGGGCAGAACAGGGAAGCGAGCGCTGGCCACTTCTGTTCGTCGCCTCCCCGGAGCTCTCCTTGGAGTGCCTGAGCGCACAGGGGCCAAGGCAGGCGAACAGGACGAGCCAAGGGGGCAGTCCTCTGTCCAGGGTAGCTTTGTTTTTGCTAAGTCCTGGTTCCAAATGCTGTTACAACCTACCGCTTCTCCAGCGTGCCAGGCTCGGCCGCCTTTCATCCCAGCCCATGCCAGCATCCACTGGGAGAAGCTGGTCGCCCGGCCGAGCGGAGCATCATCCAGTCCTTGCCCAGCCCTGCGAGCTGAGCTGTGCCAGGCTCACTTTGCAGAAGTGTGGACGGGCGTGCAAGAGTATTTGTTTCTGAGGCAGGACTGGGAGGCGGCTGGCTCAGTGATTAAAGGTGCTTGGTTGCAGGCTGGGGGGGTGGCTTAGGGGCTAAGGCCTTTGCCTGCAAAGCCAAAGGGTCCTGGTTCGATTCTCCATGACCCATGTAAGCCAGGAGCACAAGGTGGCGCATGCATCTGGAGTTTGTTTGCAGTGGCTCGAGGCCCTGGAGCACCCATTTTCTCTCTCTCTCTCTCTTTCCCACTCAAATAAATAAATAAATAAATAAAATATATTTAAAAGTAACAAAAAAGAAAAGGTGCTTGTGGTCGGGCATGGTGGCACACCTTTAATCCCAGCACTCGGGAGACAAAGGTAGGAGGATCACTGTGAGTTCCAGGCCACCCTGAGACTACATAGTGAATTCCACGTCAGCCTGGACTAGAGTGAGACCCTACCTTAAAAAAAAAAAAGTGCTTGTTTGCAAAGCCAGCAGCCTGGGTTCAATTCCCAAGCCTCTCCCACCATGATGCAAAAAGTGGTGCACGTGTCTGGTGTTCCTCTACAGCAGCAAGAGGCTCTGGCGCATACCCAAGCGCACACACTCACATGCAAATAGATAAAAGTTTTAAAAAGAAAGCTTCTAGCCAGGCATAGTGGCACATGCTTTTATTTCCAGCACTTGGGAGGCTCAGGTAGGAGGATCACTGTGAGTTCCAGGCCACTGAGACCACATAGTGAATTCCAGGTCAGCCTGAGCTAGAGCAAGACCCTACCTTGAAAAACAACAACAACCAGAAAGAGATACTTCGGGGCTGGAGAGATGGCTTAGCGGTTAAGCGCTTGCCTGTGAAGCCTAAGGACCCCAGGTTTGAGGCTCGATTCCCCAGGACCCACGTAAGCCAGATGCACAAGGGGGCACTTGCATCTGGAGTTTCTCTCTCTCTTTCTCTCTCTCTGCCTCTTTCTCTCTCTGTCTGTCGCTCTCAAATAAATAAACAAACAAACAAAAAAGATGCTTTGGGCACGAAGTAAAGCCCATGAAGAATCAAGGAGGAAGAACCAAGAAACTGTTCCCAGTCGCCATCTTGAATCAGGTTTAAGTTCAGACTGTAGATACTTCTAATCTTATTTATTTATTTACTTATTTATTTATTTTTAATTTTTTTTATCTAAGAGAGAAAGAGGGAGAGAGAGAGAGAAAGAGGCAGATAGATAGAGAGAGAATGGGAGCGCCAGGGCTTCCAGCCACTGCAAATGAACTCCAGACACGTGCGCCCCCTTGTGCATCTGGCTAACGTGGGTCCTGGGGAATGGAGCCTTGAACCAGGGGTCCTTAGGCTTCACAGGCAAGCGCTTAACTGCTAAGCCATCTCTCCACCCTGAGGGTGACATTTTGATGGAGGGCAGTGGAGTCTTAGCTCAGCCCTTTCTTCCCCAGGGGACAGTTTCACCCAGCGGACACTGCACCGGGGTCCTCTGTAGCCAAGGTCCCTTGCACTGCCAATGTCTGGCTCAAGTTCTTTCAAGGTGAGCCGGCAGCAGAGATGACTTCCTATCAGCCATGCTCAGGCATGGGGTAACACCAGGCAGAGGAACTCAGCCACTCCAGAGAGACATTGCCTACTGGGGAAGGGCCAAGGTCATGGGCAAGGCGGGCACGGGTGGGGGAAGAAGGCGGGAGGATTTGTCCATGCTGATTACGGAGCCCACTGTCAAGTTTTTTTTTTTTTGTTTGTTTGGTTGGTTTTATTTATTTATTATTAGAGACAGACAGAGAGAATGAGAACGGGCACACCAGGGCCTCTAGTCACCACAAACAAACTCCAGACGCTTGTGCCACCATATGCATCTGGCTTATGTGGGTTCTTGGGAGTTGAACCTGGGTCCTTAGGTTTCGCAGGCAAGCACCTCAATCACTAAACCATCTCTCCAGCCCTGTTTTCTTTCTTTCTTTCTTTCTTTCTTTCTTTCTTTCTTTCTTCCTTCCTTCCTTCCTTCCTTCCTTCCTTTCTTTCTTTCTTTTCTTTTCTTTTCTTTTCTTTTTTTTTTTTGAGGTAGGGTCTCTCTCTAGGCAAGGCTGACCTGGAATTTACTCCAGTCCCAGGCTGGCCTTGAACTCACAGTCATCCTTCAACCTCTGCCTCCCTAGTGCTGGAATTAAAGATGTGTGCCACCATGTCCGGCTTTTTAAAAAATTAATTAATTATTTTTTTGAAAAAGGGTCTCACTCTAGGCCAGGCTGACCTGGAACTCACTCTGTACTCTCAGGCTGGCCTCAAACTCACAGTGATGCTCCTACCTCTGCTTCTCAAGTGCTGAGATTAAAGGTGTGCGCACCACGTCTGGCTCCAATGCCAGGATAAATAGGGTTAGGGTTAGAGTTATGGTTAAGGTGCTTGCCTTCTAAGCCTAAGGCACCATGTTTGACTCTCCAAATCCCACATAGGCCAGACGCACAAAGATGAGGCAAGCGCAAGGTCACACATGGCCACTAGGTGGCGCAAGCGTCTGGAGTTCAACTTCAGTGGCTGAGGCCCTGGTGCGCCAATTCTCTGTCTCCATTTCTCTCTCTCTCTCTAAAATTTTATATACGTATCAGGCATGGTGGTACACACTTTCACGCCTGTAATCCCAGCACTAGAAAGGCAGAGTACAGCCTGGCTACATAGTGAGGCCCTGTCTCAATTAATTAATTAATTTAAAATAATTTCTAGGGCTGGAGGGATGGCTTAGCGGTTGAGGCGTTTGCCTGCAAAGCCAAAGGACCCAGGCTTGATTCCCTAGGACCCATGTTTGCCAGATGCACAAGGGGGCGCACGCGTCTGGAGTTCATTTGTAGTGGCTGGAGGCCCTGGCCTGCCCATTCTCTCTCTCCCCCCCCCCACACCCTTTCTCTGTCAAATAAATAAACAAAAATAAAATATTAAAAAATAATTTCTATATATTTTCAAACAGGGAGAGAGAGAGAGAGAAACGGAGAGACACAAAGTATAGGCACACTAGGGCCTCTTGCCACTGCAAGCAAACTTCAGACGTATGTATTACTACGCTTTTGGCTTTATGTGAGTATTGGGAGCTTGAACCCAGATTGACAGGCTTTGAAAACAAGTGCCTCTGACCAATGAACCATCTCCCTAGCCCTGTTTTGGTTGTTTTCGAATAGGGTCTCTAGTCCAGGGTGACTTGGAACTCAGTCTGTAGCATCGGGCTGACCTCAGACTCACAGGGATCTTCCTGCCTCAGACTCCACAGAGTGCTGGGATTAAAGGTGTGCACCACCAAACCCAGCCTGGTAAAATTTATATTCCCTCACAGACTGAACCTGGAATGTGTTGTGATGGGCCTGGGTAGATGGCTCTGCTGTAAAAGGCATTTGCTTGTAAAAGCCTGTTGGCTGGAAAAATTGGGCTGGGGAGATGGCTCAGCTGTTATAGGCACTTGGCTTGCAAAGCCTGCTGGCCCAGGTTCAATTTCCCAGCACCACAAAGTGGTGCATGCATCTGGAATTTATTTGCAGTGACAAGAGGCCCTGGTGTGCCCATACTCTCTTTCTCCCTCTCTCCCTCCCTCTCTCTCTCTCAAATAAATAAAAATATTTAAAATTAGGGCGGGAGAGATGGCTCAGCACTTAAGGTGTTTGCTTGCAAAGCCTAACAACCTGGGTTCAATTCCCCAGGATCCAGGTAAAGCCAGATGAACAAAGTTCATTTGCAGCAGCTAGAGTCCTGGCACACCCATTCTCTCTGTCTCTCTTCTCCCTCTGCTTGCAAATAAATAAATATAGCCATGTTATACTTTTTATTTATTAGAGAGAGAGAGAATGCGTATGCCCAGAACTCCAGCCACTGCGAATGAACTCCACACGCATGCGTCACCTCGTGCATCTGGTTTATATGAATACTGGGGAAATCCAACCTGGGTTCATAGGCCTCGCTGGCAAGCGCCTTAACCACTAAGCCATCTCTCCAGCCCCCAAATAAAGTATTTCTAAAAAAAAAAAAAATAAGTAAATAAATAAAATAAATTTAACATTACCCCCGAGTGAAAGAAGCTAGGGGAGAACATTCTGTATCACTTCCAGACATGTGACGTCCAAGATCAGACACAAACAAACCCAAGGGAAATGCTGGAAAGGAGGGCGAGGGAGGGAAGATGGGTTGGGGGACCAGCAACCCGAGAGAGGGGCGCTGGGCGGGTTTCCACTCGCTGGTGGGCGGTGATCACACAGGTGCGTGCATGTGCACGTGCACACACACACACGAAAGTGCACTGTACGCTCCTGGGCGTTTAACCCGTTACACTCGGGCTCCCCTCCTCCCTGCAAACCCCTCCACCCCGAGCATCCTGCAGGAGGCTGGGCCCCAGCTGCGGCCGGGGTGTCGCGCCCTTGAGAGAGGCGGCGAGCCCCAAGGCGTCCCGGTTTCCTGCTCGCGCCAGTCCCAACTTCCGCGTGTCTGGAGGGCCCCGGGCGGCGGAGGCGGCGGCTGCGGCTCCCCGGGACGACACGGTCAGCTGGCGGGTGGCCGCTGGGTCCCAGGCCGGGGGAGGGGGACCTGCGCGCCCCGCCCCGCCCCGCCCCGCCGGCTCCCGCCCCATCCCGGCTTATTTGGCCCGAGCGAAGTCCCCGGGGCCCGGTAGGCGGCCGGCCGGGCTGGGCCGCGCGATGTCGCACGGTCCGGGACTCGTCCGCACCACGTGCAGCAGCGCTGGCGCCCCGGGGCCCGGGCAGCCCTCGGAGGAGATGCTGGACCTCGCCTTTCCGCGCACCCTGGGGGCCCTGATGAAAGTGGCGCAGATGGTAAGGGGGGGGGGGACCCGACGCTGCAAGGGGTGGAGGTGGAGGGACGCGAAGGGTGGCCGGGAAGGGGATCTTGGGGGGGGGGGGACGGGGGACCGAGGTGGACATCTGGGGGACCGAGGCGCGCGGAGCTGGACTTCCACTTTGGGGGAGTCCCCGAGCATCGCTCGCGCGCGCGCGCAACCCCGGGACTCTCCAGCCAGTGTCCCGACCTCTTGGAAAGTGGCCGGCACAGCCCCCGGGCCTGTCCCCGCCGGGTGTCCCGGGTCCCGTCCACGCTTCTTCCAGCCGCCGCCCCGAGTGGGCCCGGGCTCGCCTCCCAGGCTGGGGAGCAAGTTCCTTTTCGTCTTCCTTCCTCTTCTTCGAGCCCGGGGAAGAAGGGCCGCCCGGTCTGCCTGCGGCGCCCAAGCGAACCCCGGCTGTCCCCGTGCTGTCCCCTGGCCTGGCCCCCCGGCCCGTGCGCGATCGCCGGACCGAACAGAACTCGGGGTTGCGGTCCGATCGCCGGTGGGGGAGGGGAGGGTCGTGACCCCTGGGACGGTCCCCCCCCACCCCGAAATCTGGGAGGTCGAGAAAGGCCTGTGCCGAGGGGCTTAACCTGCTTGGTGGGGTGGGGGGTGGGGGAGCCAGGGTCCTGAGTGATGGTCACCCGGAGCTGGGCAGAGTGAGGGTGTCAGTGACTCTTACCCGGCCAGAAGTTGCCCGGCCTGTTTGCTCTTTTCCTACACTCTCTTCTTCTGTGGTTTTCCTTTTTCCTTTCTGTCTTCATTTTTTTTTTTTAATTCTTTTAAAATGTTACTCTTCAACACCTTTTCCGTTCATGCGGTCTGTTTTGAAACTGGGCTGGGCTGTTTGCGACTCTCCGCTCATCACGGATGGAGAGGGGAGTGGTCGTTTTGTAAAGTGATATGGGGACCTAAGTGTAGGGATTGGGGCACCAGAGAGCAAAACAGGAAGCTGGGACCTGCTTGCTAAGCTGGCCCCATCCTCGGGGACTGAGCGACAGGACCAGAGCCTCCCACCATCCCTAACCTTCATTCCAGATGCCCAGGTGCCCAGCTTGGACCAAGCCTAAAGAGAGGGAGGACCCAGTTCCCTCCTGTTTTTTTTTTTAAATTAATTAATTAATTTACTTAAGAGTGACAGAGAGAGAGGGAGAGAATGGGTGCACCAGGGCCTCCAGCCACTGCAAAGGAACTCCAGACACATGCGCCACCTTGGGCATCTGGTTTATGTGGGTCGAACCTGGGTCCTTAGGCTTCACAGGCAAGCACTTAACCGCTAAGCCGCCTCTCCAGCCCTAGTTCCCTCCTCTCTAAGAAGGGTGCCTAGATGGACCAAAATTAAGAAATAGCAGCACTTTAAAATTTTATTTATTTATTTATTTCCAAGCAGAAAGAAATAGAAGAGAGACAGAATGGGTGCACCAGGCCTTCAGCCACTGAGAATGAAATCCAGATGTATGCGCCGCTTTGTGCATCTGGCTTTACATAGGTACTGGGGAATCGAACTTTGTTGTTAGGTTTTGCAGGCAGGTGCCTTAACCACTGAGCATCTCTCCAGCCCAGGCTAGTGGCTCATGTCTTTAATCCCAGCACTCAGGAGGCAGAGGTTTGAGAATCACTGTGAGTTTGAGGCCAGCCTGGAAGTGCAGAGTGAGTTCCAAGTCAGCCTGGGCTAGAATGAGACCCTACCTGGAAAAAACAGAAAAAAAAAATTTTTTTAATAGTCTGGCATTGAGCAGTGTTGAGTTTGAACAGGGTATGTTTTGGGCCCTAGGAGATTTGAACAGCTAAATAGAGCAGACAACATATCTATCTTCCTCATTCTTTCTTTTTATTTAATTTTTTTATTAACAACTTCCATGATTGTAAACAATATCCCATGGTAATGCCCTCCCTCCCCCCACTTTCCCCTTTGAAACTCCACTCTACATCATATCCCCTCTCCCTCTCAATCAGTCTCTCTTTTATTTTGATGTCATCATCTTTTCCTCCTATTATGATGGTCTTGTGTAGGTAGTGTCAGGTACTGTGAGGCCTCATTTTTAAAAACTGAAGTGAGGAGCTGGAGAGATGGTTTGTAGATAAAAGGTGCAATGATGAAGGCCCAAGTTCAGATCGCCAGCACCCACGGTGGTACGCTCCTGTAATCTCAGCTCTGGACAGCTGGAGACGGGGGAATCCCTGGAGTTTACTGGCTACCTCATCCAGCCAAATCACTCTCAAAAATAAAAATAAAAATAAAATAAATAAATAAATAAGGTGGCGCACGCGTTTCATCCCAGCACTCGGGAGGCAGAGGTAGGAGGCTCGCTGTGAGTTTGAGGCCACCCTGAGACTGCATAGTGAATTCCAGGCCAGCCTGGTCTAGTGCGAGACCCTCCCTCAAAAAATAAACCAATAAATCAATAAGGTGGAAGAGAACAATTGAGGGAGACACCCAGTGCCAACCACTGGCTTCCGCACACGCTCACCCACTCACACACACAGGACTATGCGTACACACCTGCATGTACACGGCTCACACCGACACATAAGAGTTGGGCTGAGCTCTGGAAGCAACGAGGTAGATGGGCAGAGATTGGGGCCAGAAGCTTCCCTCTGGGTCCTCAAGTTTAAGGGACAAAGATACTGGGTGAGCGTTTTGTTGGTTTTAAATTTTATTTAGTGATGTGCATATGAGCATGTAGCATGCGTGTGTATAAACGTGCACATGCCACAGTGCATACAGAGGCCAGAGGAGTTAACTGTCCTGCATGTTCTTTAAGACAGGGTCTCCAGTAGCTGCAAATGAGCCTGGCTAGTGACTGGCTCTATATGGATGCTAGGGAATTGAACCCAGGTCCACAAGCTTTATAAGCAAGTGCTCTTAACCGCTGAGCTATCTTCCCAGCCCCTGGTTTGTAGTTTGACGCGCAAAATTAAAGGTGGGTCAGGTGTGGTGGCACACGCCTTTAATCCCAGCACTCGGGAGGTAGAGCTAGGAGGATCGCTGCAAGTTCTAGGCCACCCTGAGACAGCATAGTGAATTCCAGATCAGCCTGAGCTAGAGTGAGACCCTAACTCCAAAAAAAAAATAAATAAATAAAATAAAATAAAATAAATAAATGAAAGGATTAAAGGTGGTGAGAAGCCTTCATGGGTTTGAGGAATAAAATACTGAGGGTTGAGAAAACTCCATCTCTCACTGGAAGCTCCTTAAGGGCCTTACCTGGGGTCCTTGTGCCAGGTTACAGGTGACCGTGATGGGGTCTGTTCCAAATAAGAGCTAAGACTTGAATTTTTTTTTTTTTTTTTTTTTTTTTTTTTCTTGAGGTAGAGTTTCACTCTAGTCCAGGCTGACCTGGAATTCACTATGCAGTCTCAGGGTGGCCTTGAACTCTCTGCGATCCTCCTACCTCTGCCTCCCGAGTGCTGGGCTTAAAGGCGTGCGCCACCACACCAGGCTCTCCGGAGATGTTTTCAAGGGTGTGGTAAGTCACACCTTTGGCAAGTGAGGAAACGGGCTGGAGGTGCAGAAGTTCCTAAAGCCACGCGTGCAGCCACCAGTAGCAGCAAATGGGGCTTGCCCAGCTCTGACGGCCTCCTGTCCATCCCCACGACACGTCAGTTGTCGGTGCAAGGCACTGCGCTCACTGCTTGGGGTTGTGGGGGACGTGGCTGCATTTCAGGAAGCTGCTTTGCTATCCCCAGCATGCTTGCTGCCGGCCTGGCTTCATACAGTGTGGGCTGGGCCATGTGGCACCAACTGGGTATCCAACAAGCCAGAGCTGGAAGGGTTAGCTGGGGACTGAAGGGTCCAGACTACTTTGCTGGGACAGCAAGGAGACATAGGGAGGGACTTATGGCCTTTCCAGTGTTTCTTGTTCATTTGTTCACTCAGCGAGCATCGTGTGTATGTATGTATGTGTGTGTGTGTGGGGGGGAGTTGTATGGTATGTGCACGTATGGAGTACCCGTGCTGAGATCAGACATCATGCACCCTCCTTTATCACCCTTCCACCTTATTTCTCTAAGACAGACTCTCACTGAACTAGGAGCTCCCTGTTTGGGGGTTAGACTGGCTAACCAGGGAGTCTCAGTGATCCTCCTGTCTCTCCCCAAACCCCATCCCCGCCAAACCCTGCCAGCACAGGAGTTCGAGGCACGCATGACCATGCCTGGCCTTTTACTTGGATGCTGGGAATCAAACTCAGGTCCCCAGGCTTGCAGAGCAAACACTCCCACCCACATGCACAAAGTGGCGCATGTGTCTAGAGTTCATTTGCACTGGCCAGAGGCCCTGGAGCACTCTCTCTCTCTCTCTCTCTCTCTCTCTCTCTCTCTGTTTGCAAATAAATAAATAGATAGATATTTAAAAAAAATAGCCGGATATGGTGGCGCACGCCTTTGATCTCAGCACTCGGGAGGCAGAGGTAGGAGGATCATCATGAGTTCGAGGCCACCCTGAGACTACATAGTGAATTCCAGGTCAGTCTGAGCCTAGAGTGAGACAGTACCTCGAAAAAAAACGACAGGTTTACATGGCCACTTGTCTGCCTTTCTGGCTCAAGAGCTTCCAACTTTTTTTTCACATAGAACACATGTCTGTGATGTGTTTCCTTGTAGCATAGTCAGGGTATACACACATGCAAATACTTCCTCAGAATGAGCGACACAGACTTGTGCAGAGTGAGAAATGAAGTAGTCTCTGCCCTGCTGAGACGGCTGGTGTTAAGACAGTTTGTAGATTTTTTTTTTCTTTTATCTTTTCTGTTTTTGTAATTTTTTATTTTTCAAGGTAGGGTCTCACACCATCCCAGGCTGACCTAGAAATCACTAGTCTCAGGGTGGCCTTGAACTCACAGTGATCCTCCTACCTCTGCCCTCCAAGTGCTGGGATTGAAGGCATGCACCACCATGCCTGGCCTAATTTTGTAGATGTTATTTTAAACATCTTAATTATTTATTAGAGAGAGAGTGCGAGAGCGAGCCAGGGTGCAAATGAACTCCAGATGCATGTGTCACCTTGTGCATCTGGCTTACATGGGTACTAGGGAATTGAACCCAGGTCCTTAGATTTTGCAGGCAAGTGCCTTAACCTCTGAGCCATCTCCCCAGCACAATTTTGTAGGTTTTTTTTTGTTTTTTTTTTTTGTTTGTTTGTTTTTTTTTGAGGCAGGGTTTCACTCTAGGCTGACCTGGAATTCACTATGCAGTCTCAGGGTGACCATGAACTCATAGTGATCCCCCTGTCTCTGCCTCCTGGGTGAGTGCTGGGATTAAAGGCGTGCGCCACCACTCCCGGCCTTAATTTTGTAGATTTTTAATGTCTCAAAAGTAATGACTCTTCCCCTTTTCCATGCAGGAATTTCGAGACACCAAGTGGGAAAGATTTTAAGTCACGATAGTGTTTTGGTGTCTGGTGGTTTGCAGAAGGAGGAAGGACAGACAAGTCAGTCGTCCTTCCCACGGCTCCTATATTTAACTAATGGCAACAGCGTGAGCAGACATTTAAAGACGGTACAATCCCTGAGTGGGAGACTTTTATGTATTCAAGCTGCAGAGCCAAAGAATTTTGTATTTATTTAGCAAGAACTCTTCCCGGGACAGCCCAAGTAACCACCTGCTGCCAGACCGAGAACCACTGGCCAGCCGTGAGGTGACACAGTCCCAAGCCACCGGGAGGGTTGCGCCAGGCTGCAGGGCCAAGTGGGGGGGGGGTGTGAGAGACCCTGGACTCCCACGGCTCTCGTGGGTTTTGTGGCTACTCAGTGTGTCCTAAAGACCCTCTGAGACACTCCTAGATCTTCTGAGAGGAGAGGGGATTGAGGGGGACAGTGTATTTGTTTAAATTCTGTTTGCAGCCAGGCCCATGCACGCCTTTCATCCCAGCACTGGGGAGGCAGAGGTAGGAGAATCAGTGTGAGTTCGAGACCACTTGGGCACTACATAGTGAATTCCAGGTCAGCCTGGGCTAGAGTGAGACCCTACCTGGGAAAAAAAAAACAAATAAACAAATAAATAAACTCTGGGGCTAGAGAGATGGCTTAGTGGTTAAGGCATCTGCCTGCAAAGCCAAAGGATCCCGGTTTGATTCTCCAGGATCCACGTAAACCAGATGCACAGGGGCGGGTGGGGGGGTGTCATGCATCTGGGGTTCGTTTGCAGTGGCTGGAGGCCCTGGCACGCCCATTCTCTCTGTCTCTCTCATAAATAAATAAAAAAATAAAATATATTTTAAAAATAAATTCTGTTTGCAGAGAAGGCCTCTCTTCTCCCCTGCCCTCTCCCCACCTTGGCTTCCTGCTCAGCCCCCCTGGGTGTCCATCTGTTTCCTCCTTTCCCATCTGCCAGCCATGCTCTGCTGCTGGCCCAGCTGTGGCCCTGGAAGACCCCTGTGACCTGCCCCTCACCGCTTCCATCCAGCCTCACCCGGTTAGAGGAGGCGCCTCCCTCCCTCCCTCTCTCCCACCCTCCCTGGCTACATTCCTCGCACCCTATGCAATTCTGGGCCTGGACTTCCAGAGCAGCCTGGGTGGGGGTGGGGGAGGCGCCCAAAGAAAAAGGAAGTGACAAAACTGCTCCCGACACCCCTGGCCTCTTCCCTGCTGTCTGTGGGAGGCCCAGCCTCCTGCCGAAACCAGGTCCCCTGGCTTGTGTGGCCACCGAAACCTGCAAGGCAGTCAGTCCTCCCTCTCTTACTCCACCGTCTAAGAGAGATGGACGAATAGAGCAAGTAGTGCTGTGTGCGTGTGTGTGTGTGTGTGTGTGAAGTCCTTTGTGTCATCCTTTGGAATCCTATCTACCTTTTTATTATTATTATTATTTAAAAATTTTTTTTTATTCATTTATTTATTTATTTGAGAGCAACAGAGAGAGAAAGAGGCAGAGAGAGAGAGAGAGAGAGAATGGGCGCGCCACGGCCTCCAGCCACTACAAACAAACTCCAGGCGTGTGCGCCCCCTTGTGCATCTGGCTAACGTGGGTCCTGGGGAATCAAGCCTCGAACCAGGGTCCTTAGGCTTCACAGGCAAGTGCTTAACTGCTAAGCCATCTCTCCAGCCCCTTTTTTATTATTTTTTAAATTTTTATATTTTTTGTTTGGGGGAGATTCAAGATAGGGTCCCACTCTAGCTGAGGCTGACCTGGAATTCACTATGTAGTCTCACGGTGGCCTAGAACTCACGATGACCCTCATTATCCCTCTGCCTCCTGAGTGCCGGGATTAAAGGCGTGCGCCACCACACCCAGCACCTTGTTTTGAGTCTGGGTCTCTCATTGTCCCGGAGCTCACCGATTCGGTTAGAATGGCTGTCTAACAAGCCCCAGAGATCTGCCTGTCTTTGCTTCCTGTGGTGGTTTGATTCAGGTGTCCCCCATAAATTTAGGTGTTCTGAATGCTGGGTTCCCATCTGATGGAGATTTGGGAATTAATGCCTCCTGGAGGCAGTGTATTGTTGGGGGCGGGCTTATGGGCGTTATAGCCAGCTTCCCTATGCCAGTGTTTGGCACACTCTCCTGTTCCTGTCGTCGACCTTATGTGGACCAGGGGGTGATGTCCACCCTCTGCTCATGCCATCATTTTCCCCTGCCATCGTGGAGCTTCCCCTTGAGTCTGTAAGCCAAAATAAACCTCTTTTTTTCCCCCACAAGCTGCTCTTGGTTGAGTGATTTCTACCAGTAACGCGAACCAGACTGCAACACTTCCCCAGTGCTGGGATTCGAGGCGCGCACCATCTTGCCAGATCTAGGTAACGCTAGGGTGGAGCGCAGCCTCGCGCATGCTGGTCAGGCGCTCCACCAACCGAGCCACGTCCGCAGCCCAAGCACCTCGGTGTGTTAGTCCCTTCCTCTCTGCTTTTCTTCGCGCCTTCCCAAAAGGCAGCTGCAACTCTAAATATTACCCATGAAGAAGCACTAAAAAAAAAAAAAAAAAAAAAACAACTTTCCATTTCACTTTAGGAAAGTGGTACTTAACTAAATAATGACATATTGAGCTCCCAGCAGGGAAGAGCTAGCTAGCTGTGTTTACGTGTCTCTCTGCTGAATTCTCTCTCTCTCTCTCTCTTTTTCTCCTACAGTGCTAGGGATTCAACCCAGGGCCCTTGTCCATGCAAGACAAGTGCTCTACAACTGAGCTCTATCCCCAGTCCTTGAATTCTCATTCTCTTAGGAGTTGGGTTCAATGCCCCAGTTTAAATGAGGATTGAAGCACCCAGAGATTAGGTCATTTACCCAAGGCTCTAACACCAAAAGAGTGAAATTTGAGAAAGAAGAAAGTTTGGGTTGGGATCAAGTAGTCAGAGAACTTGACAATTATCTTTTGTTCTTTTGGTTTTTCGAGGTGGGTTTCACTCTAGCCCAGGCTGACCTGGAATTCACTATGTAGTCTCAGAATGGCCTTGAACTCGCAGCGATCCTCCTACCTCTGCCTCCCAAATCCTGGGATTAAAGGTGTGTGCCACCATGCCTGGTATAACAATATGTATTTTATCATATTATTGAACTTTGGTTGACAGTGATGTGTCAACTATCCAAGTCTCAGGTCCTGGGTTCAAGATAGACCAGAGACAAACTGTTTCTTGGACCTAAGACTTTTTTAAAGGCATGCGCCACCATACCCGGTTTAAGACTTTTAAAAACATTTTATTTATTTGAGAGAGAGAAGGAGAGAGGGAGAGAATGGGTGCGCCAGGGCCTGTAGCCACTGCAAGTGAACTCCAGATGCATGCGCCCTCTTGTGCATTTGGCTAACATGGGTCCTAGAGAGTCGAACCGGGATCCTTTGGCTTTGCAGGCAAATGCCTTAACCCCTAAGCCATCTCTCCAGCCCTGGCTTAAGACTTTTTTTTTTCCGGCTTAAGACTTATTTATTTATTTATTTGCAAGGAGAGAGAGAGGGAGAGAGAGAGAGAGAGAATGGGCACTCCAGAGCCTGTAGCCACTGCAAATGAACTCCAGACACATGTGCCACTTTCTCCAGCCCCAGAATCTAAGACTTTTATTTAACACCAAGGGAAACTGACGGGACTCAAAGTAACACAGAAGCTGGTGTGAGGGGCGGTGCTCTGGAATACTGAGTAAAGGGAGGGAAGAGTTTTTTTTTTTTTTTTTTTTGTCTTTTTTTTTTTTCGAAGTAGGGTCTCGCTCTAACTCAGGCTGACCTGGAAATCACTATATAGTCTTAGGGTGGCCTCAAACTCATGGCGATCCTCCTACCTCTGCCTCCTGAGTGTTGAGATTAAAGGCATGCACCACCATGCCCAGCTAGGTTTTTTTTTTTTAATTTATATATTTCTTTTTCATTTTTTAAATTTATTTTTATAAATAAAATATAGAGAGATAGATAGGCAGAGAGAGAGAGAAAGAGAGAGAACGGGCACTCCAGGACCTCCAGCTGCTGTAAACAAACTCCAGACGCGTGCGCCCCCTTGTGCATCTGGCTAACGCGGGTCGTGGGGAATCGAACCTGGATCCTTTGGCTTTGCAGGCAAACGCGTTAACCGCTAAGCCATCTCTCCAGCCCAGGAAGGGGTTCTTAAGGGTGACTGGGGAGAGGCGATAGGGAACTGGACTGTGAGGGAGGGGGCTTGTGCAACGTGGTGAGATGGCGACTGAAGGAGGTGGCGTTTCCTCAATGTACTTAATTCCCATAACAGGAGGTAGTTTCAAAATCCAAGACCTAGGGCTGCAGAAATGGCTCAGCTGTTAAGGTGCTTGCCAGCAATGCCAAGGGACCCAGGTTCAGTTCCCCAGTGCCCATGTAAAGCTAGATGCACAAGGTGGTGCATGCGTCCGGAGACTGTTTGCGGTGGCTAGGGGCCCTGGTGCGCCCATTCTCTCTCTCTCCTAGGCTGGCCTTGAACTCACAGCCATCCTCCTACCTCTGCCTCCTGAGTGCTGGGAGTAAAGGTGTGCTCCACCACGCCTGGCACCATTCTCTCTCTCGATCTGCACCTCCCTTTCTCTCTCACGTAAATAAATAAAATCTTTTTTAAAGAATTCCAAGACCTAGTCTGAGCATGGTCAAGTGGGAGGAGGGAAAAGGAGGAGGAGGAGAGAGAACTCTTGAACTCTTTACTTATTTATTTATTTATTTATTAGAGACAGAGAGAAGAACACAGAGAGAGAGAGAGAGAGAGAGAATGGGCATGCCAGGGCCTCTAGCCACTGCAAACAAACTCCAGACGCACATGCACCACCATGTACGTCTGGCTTACATGGGACCTGGAGAATCGAACCTGGGTCCTTAGGCTTCACAGGCAAGTGCCTTAACTGCTAAGCCAAATCTCCAGCCCTTGAACTCTTTATTTTTATTTATTTTTGGGGGGGGGGGTTGAGGCAGGGTTTCACTAGCTCAGGCTAACCTGGAATTCACTATGTAGTCTCAGGGTGGCCTCGAACTCACGGTGATCCCCCTACCTCTGCCTCCCAAGTGCTGGGATTAAAGGCGTGTGCCAGCACACCTGGCTCTTGAACTCTTATATAATGGTGTAGTAACTGCTTACAAGCCTACTGCTTGGTTGTGCCTTGACTGACCTATTTGGCCCCTCAGGGATGGGCAGGCTGGAGTGGATCTAGGAGAGGTGGGGAAGAAGACCCCTCACTGGGGTATTGAACACACTGCCTTATCTTTTAGAAAGCATTTTCACTGGGCATGGAGGAGCACACCTGTAAGCCCAACACACAGAAAATTGAGACTGGAGGCTCAGGAGTTCAAAATCACCCTTAAATTACACAGTGATTTTAAGACCAGCCTGGGCTCCATGAGACCTTGTCTCAAAAATAAATAAATGGGAGGCTTTAGATATGTCTTTTTTTTTAAATTTTTTTGTTTGTTTTTAAATTTTATTTTATTTTATTTATTTATTTGAGAGTGACAGAGAGAAGGAGGCAGAGAGAGAGAATGGGCGCGCCAGGGCTTCCAGCCACTGCAAACAAACTCTAGACGCGTGCACCCCCTCGTACATCTGGTTAACGTGGGTCCTGGGGAATCGAGCCTCGAACCAGGGTCCTTAGGCTTTACAGGCAAGTGCTTAGCCGCTAAGCCATCTCTCCAGCTGGAAGAGATGTCTTAACAGTTAAGGAACTTGCCTGCAAAGCCAAAGGACCCAGGTTCAATTCCCCAGGACCCACATAAACCAGATGCACAAGGTGGCGCATGCGTCTGGAAGCCCTGGCGCACCAATTCTCCCTCCCTCCCTCCCCCCCCCTTGCTTGAATAAATAAAGAGAAAAAAATATTTTTAACAAATAGGGACTGGCAATGTAGCTTAGTTGGTAGAGTGTTTGCCTAGCATGGACAAGGTCTGGGTTCAGTCCTTAGTACCGTGTAAGTCAGGCATGGTGGTGTATACCTAACTCCAGTATTTGGGAGGTAGAGGCAGGAGGCTCAGAAGTTCAAGGGCAGCCTGGGCTGCATGGGATTCTGCCTCAGACAACAACAACAACAATAATAAATAAAATAAAGAGGGATAGGGAGATGGCTGAGTGGCTAAAGGTGCTTGCTTACAAAGCCAGCCAATTCAGGTGTGATTCTCCAGTACCCACGTAAAGCTGAATGCACAAGTACCGCATACGTCTACAGTTTGTTTGCAGCGGCAAGAGGCCCTGGTACTCACTCTCTTTCCCCCTTGCAACTCAATTAATTAACTAATTAAGATATTGTTAATAAAATAAAGAGGCAAACTGCCTTGTTTGGAGGAGGTCCAAATACAAGAATATCAGAGCTGAATGTGATGGCACACGCCTTTAATCCAAGCACTCGGGTGGCAGAGGTAGGAGGATTGCTGTGAGTTCGAGGCCAGTCTGAGACTACAGAGTGAATTCCAGGTCAGCCTGGGCTAAAGTGAGACCCTGTCTTATTAAAAAAAAAAAACTAGTTAATAATATAACCATATTATTAATATAATACTAATTAATAAAATGATTAAAAAACAATAATATAGTAATAAAGTAAAAGGTAGAATGCCTGAACTAAATGTCCTTAGAAACTTGATCTGGGGCTGGAGAGATAGCTTAGCGGTTAAGGCATTTGCCTGAGAAGCCTAAGGATCCAGGTTCAATTCCCCAGTACCCATGTAAGCCAGATACACGAGGTGGCACATGCGTCTCAAGTTTGTTTGCAGTGGCTAGAGGCCCTGGCGTGCCCATTCTCTCTCTACCTGCCTTTCTCTCAAATAAATAAATAAATAAATAAATAAATAAAAAGGAATTGCTGAAACTTGCTCTGTCTAAAGCCTGAGTCCTCTACCGTCATCCTGTGATCTCCTGCCGAGGGCTCAGGGTCTTCCATGCCCATCCTTATTGAGAAACACTCAGTGTCCCCAGGGTGTTCACTTGTGTTGGAGTTGTTAGGAACCTGGAAAGTGGAGAGCAAAACTTGTGTGGCAAGCATTTTCCTTGGGATTCCTCTACCAAGCTAGAGCGGCGGCCCAGTACCCCAGAAGCAGAGGGGGCTGGGGGTTCTTTGTCTAGCTGGTGTATGGAGTGGGAAAGAGAAACCAGGGCAAGGCTGGAGAGATGGCTTAGCGGTTAAGCACTTGCCTGTGAAGTCTAAAGACCCCGGTTCGAGGCTCAATTCTCCAGGACCCACGTTAGCCAGATGCACAAGGGGGCGCACATGTCTGGAGTTCCTTTGCAATGGCTAGAGGCCCTGGCACACCCATTCTCTCTCTCTCTCTCTCTCTCTCTCTCTCTCTCTGTTGCTCTCAAATAAATAAATAAATAAAAATGATCAAAAAAATATTAAAAAAAAAAAAGAGAAACCAGGGCAGACAGAGCTGAACAAAGGTGAGCTTCGCTGGGCGTGGTGGTGCACACCTTTAATTCCAGCACTTGGGAGGCAGAGGTAGGAGGATCGCCGTGAGTTCGAGGCCACCCTGAGAATACAGAGTGAATTCCAGGTCAGCCTGAGCTAGAGTGAGACCCTACCTCGGAAAACCAAAAAAAGAAGAAAAAAAAAAGTGAAAGGGCATGCCAGGGCCTCTAGCTACTGCAAAGCAACTCCAGACACATGTGCCACCTCGTGCATCTGGCTTACATGGGTACTAGAGAATCAAACATGGGTCCTTAGGCTTCATCAGCAAGTGCCTTAACTGCTAACCCATCTCTCCAGCTCCTGTCCTGTGACTTTTTTTTTTTTTTTTCAGGTAGGGTTAGGGTAGTCTTAGGGTGGCCTCGAACTCACAGAGCTCCTCCTACCTCTGCCTCCCAAGTGCTGGGGTTATAGGTGTGCTCTACCTTCCCCATCTTAAGTGTGTTTTTATGCACACCCTGGTCCTCTGTGCCATCAGGGGGTGAACCATAAGGACTTGGGAGAAATCACCACTTGGGGACTGTTCTATGCAGCTGGCCCCTAGTCCTCCTGCTTCTCTGTTGATGCTGTTTTTCTTCTTCAAGGCAGGGTCTCACTCTAGCCTAGACTGACCTGGAACAAACTCTGGAATCCCAGGCTGGCCTTGAATCCTCCTATCTCTGCCTCCCAAGTGCTGGAATTAAAGGCATGCACCACCACGCCTGGCAATAAAAACGGTTTAAAAATATTTTTATTTATTTACTTGCACAGAGAGAGAAGAGGGGAGGGAGAGAGAGAGAGAGAGAGAGAGAGGAAAAGAGAGAGAGAATGGGTACATCAGGGTCTCCAGGCACTGAAAGTGAACTCCAGGTACATGCATCACTGTGTATCTGGCTTTACGTAGGTACCGGGGACTCAAACCTGGGTCGTTAGGCTTTGAAGGCAAGTGCCTTAACTGCTGAACCATCTCTCCAACCCAAAAACTTTTTTTCTTTTTTTGAGGTAGAGTCTTGCTCTACTCCAGAGTGACCTGGAATTCACTATGTAGTCTGAGTGGCTGAGGGTCCTCGCTATCCCCGGGGGTCGTTGGCCACCGACGTCCTGGGCGCAGGAGGAGTTGGGGGGATCAGGGTGAGTGTGACGGGCAATGAACCACCTGGGAGACAGCCTGATGAGTCTTTGTCTCGTTAATTCAACAGGGGAGTGGGTTTATAAACACTTGGGAAAGGTTGAGAAGGCACATACAGACTATAAGGTGACTGGTACCTAGGTTTATGGGTTGCTATCTAATTGGCTGGTGTTGGAAGGCAGAAGTTGTGAGGGAGAAAAGTACGTGACTTCAGCCACATATTGGATGGCTACAGCAGCAGGGAGACTGTTTACTACTGTATAAGGGTCTTGGGCAGCTGGCCACGAGGTCAGGAACTGGGGGGGCAGAACCTTAGACTATGGAATGCTCAGGTGCTTTGGGATAGGGGGAAGGGTCCCCCAGTCCCATTTCCTCTGGGCGAAGATGAGGCACACCATGACCTGGCGAGAAGGTAGGGTCAGCTACGGCGCTAAGAGTGGGTTCCCCAAGATAAGACCGGCTGCAAGCCCCACAGCCCAAGGTCCCCGGCCATGTCCAACAGCCCAGGCCAGCTTTCTCACAGTCCCAGCCCATGGTTAGCAATGTCCGACAGTGGCCTTGATCTCACAGATCCTCCTACCCCTTGCCTCTCAAGTGCTGGGATTAAAGGCATACACCACCATGCCCAGCTCAAAAACGTTCTTTCAAATATTTTATTTAGGGCTGGAGAGATTGCTTAGCGGTTAAGGTGCTTGCCTGAGAAGCCTAAGGATCCAGGGTCTATTCTCCAGGTCCCATGTAAGCCAGATGCACATGGTGGCACATGCATCTGGAGTTCATTTGCAGTGGCTAGAGGCCCTGGTGTGCCCATTCTCTCTCTCTCTCTCCCTCCCCCTCTCTCTGTCTCAAATAAATAAATGAAAATAAAATCATTTTAACAAATTTTTTTTTTTTTTTTTGGTTTTTCGAGGTAGGGTCTCACTCTAGCCCAGGCTGACCTGGAATTCACTATGGAGTCTCAGGGTGGCCTCGAACTCACGGCGATCCTCCTACCTCTGCCTCCCGAGTGCTGGGATTAAAGGTGTGCGCCACCACGCCCGGCTAATTTTAACAAATTTTTTAAAAATATATTTAAATATTTATTTGCGAGGGGGCGGGAGAGAATGGATGTGCCAGGGCATCCAGCCACTTCAAACAAACTCCAGATGCATGTACCGCCTTGTGCATCTGGCTTATGTGGGTTCTGGGGAATTGAACCTGGGTCCTTCGCTTGCCTGTGAAGCAAGTGCCTTAACCGATAAGCCACCTCTCCAATCCCACACCTGGCTTTTAAAAGCATGGGTTCTTATTGCTAAAGACTCAACATGGTTGGGCTGCAGGGTCACTGAGAAATCTTGCTAGAGCTGAGCTGAAAACCTCCTCCATGTAGACCAGCTGACAGAAAGCTAGAAAAAGCTACACTGCATGCAGTTCAATGGGAGAGAGAGAAATCACCAGTGGAGATACTCAACAGTGAACACTGCAAGCCTTAAGTTTGGCCACCCAGGCCAAATGAGCCAACGGGTGCAATAGTGGCACGTCTGTTATGGGGGAACCAACCACTCTCTAATTGGCTGGGAGGCCTGCTCCATGGGAGGGAATACATGCCTGATACTGAAAACCTATGACAGGGAGGTCATGAGCCCTAGGGGTGTTATGCCTGCTGGTGTCTGGCTAAGTGTATATACTATGCTCACCATACTGCCCAGTAAGCACTTCTCTTAATGTTCATACCCATATGTTAATGCTACTCTCATTTTTGGTTAGAGAAGCTTCTCTTTTCAGATGGCAGTGACCTTGGGATGACTCAAAAGGCACCATAGTGCTGAGAGGAAGTGATAGAGGAGTGCTCAGCACTGCAACATCTCTATCACACCTTTCAAGGCTCAGGGTCCATTGTGGAAGAAGTGGCGGAAAGAATGTAAGAGCCAAAGGAAGGGTAGGACTCCTTACAACGTGCTCCTCCAGACACAAAATGGCCTGGATATCCGTGACCTCACAGTGCCTGGCACTACCTACACAAGACCCTCACAATAGGAGGAAAAGATGATGACATCAAAATAAAAGAAAAATGGGGCTGGAGAGATGTAAGGGGTTTGCCTGCAAAGCCTGAGGACCCTGGTTCGATTCCCCAGGACCTATGTAAGCCAGATACACAAGGGGGCGCCATGAGTCTGGAGTTTGTTTGCAGTGGCTGGAGGCCCTGGCCTCCCATTCTCTCTCTTTCCCCCTCTCTTTGCCTCTAATAAATAAATAAAAATAAATCTAAAGGCTAGAGAGATGGCTTAGCAGTTAAGGCATCTGCCTGTTAAAGCCCAAGGATCCTGATTCGACTCTCCAGGACCCACGTAAGCCAGATGCACAAGGTGATGCCTGTGTCTGGAGTTTGTTTGCAGTGGCTGGAGGCCCTGGCGTGCCTGTTCTCTCCCTTCCTCCTTCTCTCTTTCTCTCTCTCAAATAAATAAATAAATAAATAAATAAGAGAGTAATTGAGACGGGGAGGGGATATGATGGAGAGTGGAATTGCAAAGGAGAAAGAGGGGGGAATTCTTATGATTTATTACCTATAATTATGGAAATTTTCAATTAAAAAAATTTAAATTAAAAAACATGGGTTCTGGGGATTGAACGTCCTCCTGCTTACAAGGCAAGCACTTTGCCCAACTGAGGCACTGCCCTAGCCCCAATGCCAAGTCTTCACTGTGTTTCTATCTCACAGAAACTACTGGAGATATTAAGGATGTGATGAGCATGTTAAGCAACCTGCATCCATGAAAGATATTTTGAAGATCTAGCATTTCGTTTTACAGTATTATGTTACTGTACAAATAGGATTAGATCAACATAATACAGAATTAGACCCCAAATGTATTAAACAAGATTCACCCTTGAGTCCTCCATTGCACAGATTCACAAGTACACTTGGGGCTCAGTTCTTCCCCACTATACCCACTCCTGCCTTACCTACTGCCCCACATTCCTTTTCAAGAGACCACCCCAGTTGACCTATTTATAAACCAATCTCCGTGTGCTGTGTGTGTATGTGGTGGGGGGCAGACAGGTGCCAACAAGCACCAGATGCCTGCACCACTTTTGGCATCTGACTTTATGTGGGCACCGGGGAATTGAACCCAGGCTGGCTGCTTTGCAAGCAAGTGTCTTTAACTGCTGAGCCCCACTATCAACCCGAGCCTTCTTTATTTAGTTCTCATTTTGTTTTGAGGCAAGGTCTTACAAGGTTCAGGCTGACCTGGAACTCACTCTGCAGCCCCAGGCTGCCCTTGAACTCACAGTGACCCTTCTACCTCAGTCTCCAGAGGGCCTGGCTCCGCTCAGTTCTTATTCTTAACTTTCCCTTGACTTTGAAAGCTTACACTTGGATGCCCTTTGTAATACTTGAGCATCACTTACAGCTCCTGTTAGATCCGAGGCTCTGCTCTTGCCTTCGTCTTTGACATTTCTTATTAACTTCCTTTTATTGCCTCATTGCTTAAGGAAGAGAGGTACAAATGAGTAAGGTAATAAATATTCAAATTGCACAGACCATCTGCCCCTGAACAGATGTCCACTTCCGTCAACATCAGTCTGCATTCCTTGGGGCTCCAGAAAAAGGTGAGGGAGCAGAACTGTATCCGCAGAGGAGAGACTTCTGAATTTTCAAAATATATATTTTATTTATTTATTTGAGAGAGAGAAGGAGGCAGAGTGAGAAAGAGAGAGAGAGAATGGGCACACCAGATCCTCCAGCTACTGCTAACGAACTCCAGACGCATGTGCCCCCTTGTGCATCTGGCTTACGTGAGTCCTGGAGAGTTGAACCGGGATCCTTTGGCTTTGCAGGCAAACGCCTTAACCACTAAGCCATCTCTCCAGCCCCTGAATTTCTGATTCATACAAAGAAGGATGCTTCTTCCAGAAAGTTCAGCTAAAGAAGAAGAAATAAAAACTCAAGAGCATTGGGAGGCTGAGTTAACAAAGTGCCGGCCTCAAGAAAAAGAAAGAAGCTTGGGGTTTGGCTTGGCAGCTAAAGGCACTGGCTTGCAAAGCCTGATGGCCCAGATTCAGTTCCCCAGGAGCCACATAAAGCCAGATGCACAAAGTGGTACTTGCATCTAGAGTTCATTTACAGTGGTAAGAGGACCTGGCCCATCCGTTCCCCCCTCCCTCTGCTTATAAATAAATAAAAAGAGTTTTGGATCTTTAAAAATATATTTTATTTATTTATTTATTTGAAAGAGAGAGAGAATGGGCATGCCAGGGCATCCAGCCACTACAAACGAACTCCAGATGCATGCGCCCCCTTGTGCAGCTGGCTTACATGGGTCATAGAGAATCGAACCAGGATCCTTTGGCTTCACAGGCAAACGCTTTAACCACTAAGCCATCTTCCCATCCCGGTTTTCTTTTCTTATTTATTTATTTTGGTTGTGGGTTCTGGGGAATAGAACCCAGGTCATTAGGCTTTGCAGGCAAGTGCCTTATCTGCTAAGCCATCTCTCCAGCCCCTCGTTTCTTTTTCTTATTTTATTTATTTTTATTTTAAGAGAGAGAGAGGGCGTCAGCCACTGCAATCGAACTCCAGATGCTTGCACCATCTAGTGAGCCTGTGTGACCTTGTGTTTGCCTCGCCTCTACGTGTCTGGCTTACGTGGGATCTGGAGAGTCAAACATGGGTCCTTAGGCTTGGCAGGCAGGTATCTTAACTGCTGAGCCATCTCTCCAGCCGCTCATTCTTTTTCTTACTTTGTTACAGCTTCTAGTAGATGAGTAAGAGTTGTGAGAAAGGACATCTTCTATTTCTCCCCTGTCTTAGGGGAGAGCCTACAGTTTCTCACCATGTAATGCACTACTGGCTACGGGTTGTTGTATAGATGTCATTAATCAGATTAAGGAAACTCTCTTCCATCCTAACTTGCTAAATTTTTTTTTCCTTTGTTTTTTGGTTTTTCAGGGTAAGGTCTCACTATAGCCCAGGCTGACCTGGAATTCTCTATGTAGTCTCAGAGTGACCTCAAATTCATGTGATCCTCCTACCTCTGCCTTCTGAGTATTAGGATTAAAGGCGTGTGACACTATGCTCAGCCCTTGCTAAATGTTTTTTATCATGAATGGATATTGAAATTTGACAAATGCTTTTTCTGCATCAATTGATAGAAGTATATGTTTTTTCTCTTGTCTGTTTATATGGTATATAATTTGAGTTATTTGACTACACACACACACACACACACACACACGTATATTTTTTGAGGCAGGGTTTCATTGTAATCTAGGCTGGTCTCAAACTTGCTATGTAGCTGGGTATGGTGGCACATGCCTTTAATCCCAGCACTTTGGAGGCAGAGGTGGGAGGATTTCTGTGAATTGGAGGCTACCCTGAGACTACATAGTGAATTCTAGGTCAGCTTGGGCTACAGCGAGACCCTACCTTGAAAAACAAACAAACAAAAAAATACTTTGCTATGTACTTGAGGATGACCTTGAACTTCTAATCCTCCTGCTTCTTCCTCCCCAGTACTGGGATTACAGGTGTATGCTGCTCCCAGTTTATGTAGTCTGGGAATTGAACTCAGGGCTTTGTGCATGCTAGGTAAACACTCTACCAACTGAACTATATCTAGCCCCTCATTTGAAAATATTAAACCAACCATGCATTCCTGGCATTTACCCAACAATATGTTAACATCAAATTAAGAGGTTTTTAAAAAAATTTTAATAGTTTATTTAATAGAGAGAGAGGTAGGTAGGAAAAGAGAATGAGTACACCAGGACCTCCAGCCACTGCAAACAAACTCCAGATGCATGTGCCACCTTGTGCATCTGGCTTTGCATGGGTACTGGGGAATCCAACCTGAATCATGGCTTTGCAGGCAAGTGCCCTAACCACTAAGCCATCTCTCCTGCCTAAAACTGAGAGGTTTAATAGATAGGCAAGTATTTCTGAAGAATCTTATTGGTGACAACCTTCTACTTTCAATACTTCCTTTTGAAACAAACATTCTCATATAAATAACTTAGTGTGTCCTTGTCAATTTCCCATCAATTCTTTCTGTGGCCGCTTTGTTTTTTTTTATGTTTTATTTATTTATTTGAGAGAAAGAGGCAGCTAGAGAGAAAGAGGGATGGAGAGAGAGAGAGAGAGAGGGAGAGAAAGGAGAATAGGCGGACTAGGACGTCTAGCTACTGCAAATGAACTCCAGACTCTTGCACCACTGTGCATCTGGCTTTTGGTGGACGCTGGGGAATCAAACCCAGGTCTGTAGGGAGGGCACCTTAACCACTAAGCCATCTGTCCAGCCCTAATTTTTTGTTTTTTGTTTGTTTGTTTGTTTTTTCAAGGTAGGGTCTCATTCTGGTCCAGGCTGACCTGGAATTCACTCTGTACCTCCGCCTTCCGAGTGCTGGGATTAAAGGCATGCGCCACCACACCCAGTTTAAAAAAAAAAAAAATTTTTTTTTTAATGTTTGCTTTATCTGTTTCTCAATTCTGCCTACATGTTAGGAAAGTGTAACATTACGCAACTCAATTCGGAGGCAGGATTTAGGAAGAAACCTTTGAGTCTGGTATCCAGGTTCAGGTTGATCTCAAGTTGCCTGGTGTCACTGAGCTCTTAACCCCACTGCCGCCCTCGGAGGACAGCTGGCTCCTGTTGGATTCACCTGAGCTAGGTGACAGGTGGATGAATGCAGGCACTGATGCGGCCAGACCTTTGGACAAGCTCTTTGTGGCCCGGTCACTTCCTCCCGCGGTTTCCAGGCCAGGGCAGGGCTGCCTATGGGGACTGAAAGGTTCCTTTGTGGCCCTCCCGGGCAGCTTTCATAGCAACGAGGAGGCCTCAGAGTGACCTCACTGCAGGCCAGGGCGGGGACATGTGAGGAGCGACCAAGTTCAGCCTTCTCAGGTTATTTTTAATAAGTGGAGGCCTTTCTGAAGGGAGGCTTTTATTTTCCTATGACTCCTCATGGAGGGAGTGAGGAGCACGCAGGCTTGTGGGGGGGTCCTGGGAGGATGGGGGAGCACGGGATGGTACCGCAGCCTGACAACGGGAGGGGCTGGGGAAGAACAAAGTGTCCAGGCCTCAGGCTGCATCTCACCTGTCTGGAAAGAGGGGGTCACCACAGGCCTCTTCCTTAGGAGGCCCACGCAGACAAGAGCTTGACTCCTAAGAGGGAGGTTGCCAGGGGAAATGGAGCCCCGAGGGAGGCCAAAGCAGGGGCGCTGGGGGTGATCTTAACTTCATCAGTGGTTGGTTGGTGGGAGTGTCTGAACTCAGTTGGAACGTGTCAAAAATCTGAGGCAAGCCGGGCGTGGTGGCGCACGCCTTTAATCCCAGTACTCCGGAGGCAGAAGTAGGAGGATTGCCGTGAGTTCGAGGCCAGCCTCAGACTACAGAGTGAATTCCAGGTCAGCCTGGGCTAGAGTGAGACCCTACCTCGGGAAAAACAAACAACAACAACAATTTTTTAATATTTAAAAAAAAAAAACCTGAGGCAGCCAGGCATGGTGGCACACGCCTTTAATCCCAGCATTTAGGAGGCTGAGGTAGGCGGATTGCTGTGAGTTCAAAGCCAGCCTGGGATTATGGAGTGAGTTCCAGTTCCCCCCACTTCCCTCTCCCCACCGAGATTCCCCTTCTCATGCCGGCTGGTGCTGTGATGGTCCTCTGCCTCACCACTAAGCCATTTCTCTAGCCCCCTAAAAATATTTTTTAAATGCATTATTTATTTGAGAGAGAGAGAGAGAGGCATATAGCAAGAAAGAGAGAACGGGCACGCCAGGGCCTCTAGCCACTGCAAACGAACTCCAGATGCATGCACCCCCTTGTGCATCGGTCTTACCTGGGTCCTGGGGAATCATCCGTTTAACCACTAAGCCATTTCCCCAACCCCCTAAAACTATTTTTTTAATTTAATTTTTATTTATTTATTTGAGAGAGAGAAAGAGGGAAAGAGGAAGGGAGAGAGAGAGAGGAAGAGAATGGGCATGCCAGGGCCTCAGCCACTGCAAACGAACTCCAGATGCGTGCGCCCCCTTGTGCATCTGGCTAACATGGGTCCTAGAGAATCGAGCCTCGAACTGGGGTCCTTAGGCTTGAGAGGCAAGCGCTTAACGGCTAAGCCATTTCTCCAGCCCTAAAACCATTTTTAAATAAGTAAGTAAGCCAGTCATGGTGGCTCATGCCTATAGTCCCAGCACTCAGGAGGCTGAGGTAGGATTATTATGAGTTTGAGGACAACCTAGTCTAGAGTAAACCCTGCTTAAAAGAACAATAACGTAACAAAAAGGGGGGGAAGGGACAAAAAGGCCTGAAGAGATAGTTCAAGGCGCTTGCTTGCAAAGCTTGATGGATCGTGTTCAATTCCCCAGTGCCCACGTAAAGCCAGGTACACAGAGTGGGGCAAGTGTCTGCAGTTCATTTGCAGTGGCCAGAGGCCCTGCTGCATCCATTCCCTTCTCGCTTTCTCTGTCTTCCTGGCATGCCCATTGTCTCTCTCTCTCTGCCTTTATGTCTGTCTTTCATAAATAAGAATCACCACTTACATATTATTCTGTGCCAACAGCTCCTCAAATATTGTTCCATTTATTCCTCACATAAGCTTCTGAAAGGGGAGTATTATCATATTTTATTATTTCACTTATTGAGACTGGGTCTCACGTAGCCCAGTCAAGGATGATCCTAAAACATCTAACCCTCCTTTCCTCCGCCTCCCAAGTGCTGGAACTACAGGCCTGGTGCCTACCGCCACACCTGGTTTTATGCTGTGCTGGGGATCGAACCCAGGGCTTCGTGCGTGCTAAGCAAACGCTCTACCGGCTGAGCCACATCCCCGAGCCCAGAAGAAGTTCTGCGCATAGCGTTTGTCGAATGCCTACGATAGTTGTTCCAGGCCATTCTCCAGCTGTTGCCTGGGTTACTTCATCCCATCCCTTTGTATTAGACCACGTGGTAGGTTTGATATAATCCCCATTCAAAAGACAAGGAACCTGAGGTCCAGGGAGATTAACTGGCCCACCGGCAATTGTGGTTGTCAAATGACCCTCTGACCTTGCCTTACAGCTCCCTTCCAGTCTCACGTGTTCTGATGGAAGGTGGGCCTTCGGCCAGCGCTCGAGCCCCGTTGTCAGCCCTCACCAAACCCTGTCTGTGGTGATCGCATTCTAAACAACAGTGGCTTTCCGTCTGTGACGCACAGGCCACAAGCCCTCAATGGTTCTTGTATCCTTGCTTGTTCTTTTTTTTTGCCCTAGACTAATTTCCCTCTCCCTGGGCTGGCACAGGCTTGGCATGGGGCTGCTTGGGCTTTTGATCAAGGCATCCTGCAGCCACATTGTAGGACTCGGTTGGCACTGACTTCTGGCATGGACTCAAGGCTGCATGCCAGGCCTCTTGCTGGGACTAACTAGTCTCACAGTTTCTCCAAGGATTTATTTCCCCAGGATGGTGGCCAAAGTGCTGAGCCTTACCATCTCCTCTGTGTCCAGCTCTCTTGAGTGTGTATTATTTTTTTTTTAATTTTTTATTTATGAGAGAGAGGGGGAGAGGGAGAAAATGAGTGCGTCAGGGCCTCCAGCCACTGCAAACAAAGTCCAGACACATGCACCACCTCGTGCATCTGGCTTACGTAGGTACTAGGGAATCGAACCTGGGTCCTTAGGCTTCGCAGGCAAGCACCTTAACTGCTAAGCCATCTCTCCGGACCCTGTGGGTTTTTTTTTTTTTTTCCTCCCCTAAGGTTGAATCAGTTACAAGCTTAAAGGCACAGGATATGTTCAAACAGGGATTTGAACCCTGGATCCTCAGATAGACCATCTGGGACTGAACCGTCTGGACCTCACCTTTTTTGTTGTTGTTTTTTGAGACAAGGCCTCACTCTGTAGCCTAGGCCAGCCTCAGATTTTCAGCAGTTCTCCTGCTTCTGCATCCTGACTGCTGAGATTACAGACATCTGCCATCACGCCTGGCTTCAGTATCTTGATAAGCACAGGGCTGGGCATGTCATTGGCACTCAATGTATAATCATCAAATGCAGAACTTTATTCTTGTTCTCATTTAAAAAGCTAGGCCTAGGCTGGGGAGATTGCTCAGTGGTTAGGGCACTTAGCTGAAAAGCCAAAGGACCTCAGTTCAATTCCCCAGGACCCACGTAAAGCCAGATGCACAAGGTGGAGCATGTGTCTGGAGTTCATTTGCAGTGGCTAGAGGCCCTGGCGTGCCCATTCTCTCCCCCCTCCCCCGCCACCTCTCTCTTTCTACTTGCAAATAAATAATATATTTTTTTAATTTATTTTTTAAAAAAATTATTTGAGAGAGTGAGAGAGGGAAAGAGGCAGACAGAGAGAGAGAGAGGGAGAGAGAGGCACGCCAGGGTCTCTAGCCACTGCAAATGAACTCCAGACACATGCTCCACCTTGTGCATCTGGTTTACGTGGGTCCTGGGGAATCGAACTGAGGTCCTTTGGCTTTGCAGGTCAGCACCTTAACCGCTAAGCCATCTCTCCAGCCCCCCCAAAAAATATTTTTTAAAGCTAGGCCTGTCTGACCTTGACACCAAGCAAATGCTGAAACCAAATGTAGCACTTAGCTTTGCTTGATAACACGAAGCTTGATGACATCTAGTTTACCGCTCCTGTGCCAGGACTCTGCCATGGCCCCTGCAGTTATGAGTCCGGCTTAGCGCCATGTCTTAGGGTTGGCCGTTGTTATCTCCAGCATGGTAACTGGAGTCTATTTCCAAGTGTCCCCAGGCCTTCTGGGCCCAGCAGGTTGGGAGCTGGGAGAGAAAGGAGGCGGGGAAGTGTACTGACACACCAGGCTCGTGAACACATCCCTGTGCTGCGGCCCTGCGAGGCTGGCTTTATGCGACATAAAGACCCGTGTGTGACGCGTTCGGCAGTGGACGCCTCTTCTCCAGTGGCACCCTACAGGAAGCGTACGCGGGGGGGGGGGGGTTGACAAGAGGGTGGCAGCTGGACTTCGGTAATTGCCCGCTGTTCGCTCCTGGCTCCGTGGTGCCCAGAAAGCCTAAACCCAGATCCCCAAAGCTCCTTGTGACTGTCACCAGCGGTTGTCCTGTGCCCGTGATAAAGCTTGCTTCTCCGGGCCTGGCGGAGTGACTTCCAGGCGGCAGGTGGCTTAGGCCAGCGTGCAGCCAGGGCTGTGGCTCACAGGTGGGAGTTTTACCAAGCCGTTCTCTGTTGGTCCCCACCGCTGGGGTGTCACGCGTGAGTACTCAGGGCAAGGTTTCAGGTGACAGCTGCATTTCAGCGGAGCCGTCCCCCGCACAGTGTCTCCGTCGAGGGCACATTTTAAGGCACTTGGGTGCAGGTGACAGATATCGTGTCTCCCTCACCTGTGCTGGTCACTTGTCTATATTCCTGAATAAAGAAGCAAATGGAGGCTGGAGAGATGGCTTAGCGGTGAAGCGCTTGCCTGTGAAGCCTAAGGACCCTGGTTCGAGGCTTGATTCCCCAGTACCCACGTTAGCCAGATGCACAAGGGGGCGCATGCATCTGGAGTTCGTTTGCAGTGGCTGGAAGCCCTGGCGTGCCCATTCTCTCTCTCTCTCTCTCTCTCTGCCTCTTTCTCTCTCTGTCTGTAGCTCTCAAGTAAATAAATAAAATAAACAAACAAAAAAAAAAAAAAAAGAAGGAGAAGAAGCAAATGGTGCTGGGCGTGGTGGTGCGCACCTTTAATCCCAGCACTCGGGAGGCAGAGGTAGGAGGATTGCTGTGAGTTCGAGGCCAGCCTGAGACTACACAGTGAATTCCCGATCAGCCTGGGCTAGAGTGAAACCTTACCTTGAAAAATAAAAAAATTCTGAGAAACAAAATGTGAAATGCAGAACAATTCATACGTTACCTTCACAACAGGCCCACTAGGAACTTTTTAAAGGTGCTGAGTGTGGTGACTCATGCCACAATCCTAGCACTCAGGAGGCAGAAGCAGGTGGATCACCATAAGTTCAAGGCTAGCTTGAGGCCAACCTGGGCTATAGAATGAGAGCTCTCAAAAAAAAAAAAAATAAAATAGGGCTGGAGAGATGACTTAGCAGTTAAGGTGTTTGCCTTGCAAAGCCAAAGGATCCCAGTTCGATTCTCCAGGACCCACGTAAGCCAGATGCACAAGGGGGCGTAGGCATCTGGAGTTCGTTTGCAGTGGCTGGAGGCCCTGGCGTGCCCATTCTCTCTCTCTTCCTGTCTCCCTCTTTCTCTCTCTCTTAAATAAATAAAATAAAAATAAAAATATTAAAAAAAGTAGAGCCAGGCGTGGTGGCACACACCTTTAATCCCAGCATTTGGTAGGCAGAGGTAGGAGGATCTCCATGAGTTCGAGGCCACCCTGAGACTACTTAGTTAATTCCAGGTCAGCCTGAGCCAGAGCCAAACCCTACCTTGAAAAACCAAAAAATAATAAAATAAAATAAAATAAATAAAATAAAACAAAGGCCAGGCGTGGTGGCGCACACCTTTAATCCCAGCACTCAGGAGGGAGAGGTAGGAGGATCACCATGAGTTGGGGGCCACCCTGAGACTCCATAGTGAATTCCAGGTCAGCCTGGGCCAGAGTGAGACCCTACCTCAAAAAACTAAAAAAAAAAAATTAAATAAGTAAAAATTTAAACAAGGGGGCTGTAGAGACGGCTTAGTGGTTAAGGCACTCACTTGCCTGCAAAGCCTAAGGACCCAGGTTCAATTCCCCAGGACCCACATAAGCCAGCTACACAAAGTGACACATGCATCTGGAGTTCATTTGCAGCAGCTGGAGGCCCTGGAGTGCCCATTCTCTCTCTATCTGCCTCTTTTTCTCTCTCTCTCAAATAAGTAAATTTAAATAAAATACTATTTTTTTAATTTTTTAATTTTAGAGAGAGAGAGAATTAGCGTGCCAGAGCCTCAGCCTTTGCAGTCGAACTCCAGACACTTGTGCCTAGTGCACATGTGCGACCTTGCACTTATGTCACCTTTGTGTGTCTGGCTTATGTGGGATCTGGAGAGAGATTGAACATTGGTCCTTAGGCTTTGCAGGCAAGCGCATTAACCGCTAAGCCATATCTCTAGCCCCAAAATAAAATATTAAAGAAATAATGAAACCAGCCAGGCGTGGTGGCACATACCTTTAATCACAGCACTTGAGAGGCAGTGGTAGAAAGATCACCATGAGTTTGAGGCCATCCTGAGACTACATAGTGAATTCCAGGTCAGCCTGGTCTAGAGTCAGACTCTGCCTCAAAACAAAACAAAACAGGGCTGGAGAGATGGCTCAGAGGTTGAAATGCTTGTCTGCGAAGCCTAAGGACCCAGGTTCAATTCCCCAGGACCCACATAAGCCAGATGCACATGGTGGCACATGTGCCTGGAGTTTGTTTGTAGTGGCTGGAGGCCCTGGTGTGCCCATTCTCATTCTCTGTCTGACTCTCTCTCTCAAATAAGTAAATAAATAATAAAATAATAATACAAATGTTAAAGGCAAAACCCAAACAACAATTAGGTGGGAGAAGAATATGTTTTTGCCTGTATGTGTGTGGTGTGCATGTATGTTTGGATGTTTGTTGGTACACATGTATGCAGGTGCACATGCACGTGAATAGAGGCTGGTGTCAGGTATCTTTCTCAATCACTCACTACATCATCATCATCATCATCATCATTATTTTGAGGGGAGGTCGAGGTAGGGTCTCACTCTAGCTCAGGCTGACCTGGAATTCACTGTGTAGTCTCAGGGTGGCCTCGAACTCTCGGTGGTCCTCCTACCTCTGCCTCCCAAGTGCTGGGATTAAAGGCGTGCACCACCACACCCGGCTCATCATCATGATTACTATTATTGTTATTATTGTTTGAGACAAGCTGTCTCAGTGAATCCAGAGCTCAGTGATTTGGGTACACTAGCTAGCCAGGAAGGCCCGGGGATTTTCCTATATCCGCCTCCCCAATGTTAGGGTTACAGATACGTGCCACCAAGTCCAGCTTTTACATGGGTGCTGGGGGTCAAACTCAGGTCATGGAAGTTTTAACAGAAAACTGGAGTGGGGGTGGAGGGGGGGGGACAAAATTCATCCAAAGTCAGGAAGGCAGAAAATTCCTCTGCCTGCCTGCCCATGCCAAGCCCAGTGCTGTGAGCCCTCCTGCATTTACAAATGTAGTTTCAGGCCAGCCGCTGTTCCCATCTCCGACTTTTTGAACAAGCCTGGCTTTCAGCTCACAGGCTTGGCCAGAAAAGCCTCTTAGAATTGGCTCTGAGACCTTTTTATTTTTATTTTTATTTATTTTTTTATTTTATTTTATTTTTCGAGGTAGGGTCTCACTCTAGCTCAGGCTGACCCGGAATTCACTATGGAGTCTCAGGGTGGCCTCAAACTCACGACGATCCTCCCACCTCTGCCTCCCGAGTGCTGGGATTAAAGGCGTGCGCCACCATGCCCGGCTAGAGACCTTTGGATGTTGGCTGTCATCAGTTTCCATCACTCTGCTTGCCTGTTTGCCTCTCCTACCGAGGCATCATTCCAAGATCAAGACAGAGAGGGTGTTGCTGGGGGACCTGCCAGCTTCCAGCTCAGGGCTCCTAAAACAAAGGCAGCTGGTGCCACCTTCAGCCAGACATAGGCAGGCTCCGTGCACTGACTTAGCCAAGGCGTGCGGGCTCAGGACTGCTGAACGCTCCCAGAGATAAGCTGCAGGCAGCAGGTGACAGGGTCCCCAAAGCCACCAGATGTGCCAATTCTCCTTAGCACGGGGAATCTCCTGCCCCCCACTCCCTGCCCCCCCCCCCACGCCTGAGTCTCCTCTAGACGTTTCTTAGACATTAGGACTCCATTTCTTGTTGGAGGGGGCAGTCTCCCAGGCTAACTGAGTGCCTGGGCCAGTGTCCAGCGCCTGGCTGGGTATTTCCGTGTGAGTATCGACCAGCCTCACTTGGTCCCCAGGTTCTCAGGGACACTTGTGTCTGTGTAGTTAACAGGTTGCTTGTCTCCTGTGAAATTGAAACGCACACTGCTCTCATGAGGTCACCTCTGGTTCAGGTAAGAATTTGAACGCAAAACACAAAACTGTCAGTCAGAAAGGACTTGACTGGGCTGGAGAGATGTCTTAGTGATTAAGATGCTTGCCCGCAGAGTCTAAGGACCCAGGTTCGATTCTACAGGTCCCGTGTAAGCCAGATGCACATGGTGGCGCATGCGTCTGGAGTTTGTTTGCAGTGGCTGGAGGCCCTGGTATGCCCATTCTCCTCCCCCTCCCTGTCTCTAATAAATGATTAAAATAAATCTTTTTAAAAAAAAAGAAGAAGGAAATAAAGGATATGACTTTGGAGGATGGGTGATTCTATTCTGAGGTGACTCTAGCCAGTGTCACAGCCAGTCTGTGGGGCCCTTGATTCATTGAGTGGTTTTTACAGCACTTTTTAAACTTTGTTGTTATTTTATTTAATTGATGTATGTACCTGTTTATTCTTGGGCCAGGGTCTCCTATAGTCCAGACTAGGATTACAGAGTTGTGTATTTTTTTTTTATTTTTTTGTTTATTTTTACTTATTTATTTATTTGAGAGTGACAGTCAGACAGAGACAGAAAGAGGGAGAGAGAAAGAGAGAGAATAGGTGCGCCAGGGCCTCCGGCCACTGCAAATGAACTCCACATGCATGCGCCACCTTGTACATCTGGCTTACGTGGGTCCTGGGGAATCGAGCCGTGAACCAGGGTCCTTCAGGCTTCACAGGCAAGCGCTTAACCGCTAAGCCATCTCTCCAGCCCCAGAGTTATGTTTTTTGTCTTGGATTTTTTTTTTTAAGATAGGGTCTCACTGTAGCCCAGGCTGACCTGGAATTCACTGTTTAGTCTCAGGCTGCCCTCGAACTCATGGCGATCCTCTTTCCTCTGCCTCCTGAGTGCCATCTGGATTATCTTTTAATATTTATTTATTTGCAAGCAGAGAGAGAAAGAGACAATAGGCATGCTATGTAAGGCTGGACGCAAAGTGGCTCTTGCGTCGGAGATGACAGAACACCATGCGTGCACCCATATGCACACACATACATGTATGTACTTGGTTTGGAGTGAGGGTGAACTTGTTGGTTGGGGGGGGGGGGATGCAAATCTGCCTCTGGCTTGGAGAAACATGATCCCTACAGCCCGGCAGACTTGGATTCAAACTCCTGACTGCTTGCCAGCTGGGTCAGATGCGCCTCACAAGTGCTTGACCTAAATGTAGAAAGAATTGTGAACTGAGAGGTCTGGCTTGGGGAGAGGAAAAGGAACTTTGTTGGAAGTGGGCCAGGAGCGGTCTGCGTGAGTGGCCGGCCGCGTTCTGCTGGTGCCCTGAGGATCTGAGCGGGGTTACGTGTAGAAGTCACGGGCTGGCGTGAGCCAAAGGGTATCACACAGAAAAGAAGTGAAAGTCTCGGGCTGGAGACTACAGTCCAATTCAGCTGCAACTCTGTGAGAGACTGGAGCGGCTGCTCTGCAGCAATTGTGTGCCTCAGTTTACCCATGTGAAAACAGTGAGGATTTTGTCTGCCTGCTAAGAGTTCTGACGTAACGGGATCGTGTGTGTCATTCACTGTTGTCATCACTTTGTTCCCATTACTGGCCGAGAACTCGCCACCAAAAGCCGCTGGTGGAGGGGAAGGGTTTAGTCTTGGTTTTACAGTCTTCAGAAGCTTCGTGATGTCAGGGAAAGGGTGGTAGGGCAGAGGCTGGGTGTCACGTCTCGCAGCAGCTGCCAGGAAGCAGCAAGAGGGAGCTGGGCTCTAACACCCCAAAGTCCACCCCTAGCCACACACCTCCTCCAGCAAGCCTCCACCTCCCAAATTGCTACCAGCCAGGGACCAAGCGTTGAAAACCCATGAGGCTCTAGCGGGGGACATCTCATTGAAACCACCACACTCGCCAATGGATTGGAACCTACTGTCGGCAGGCTGCTAAGGCTCGGCGGCTGAGCTGTAACCCTTGTAGGTCGGAAACAGTTGAACACAAGTTCAAGCGAATAGCTCAACCCCAGCTCCAGCGTCAGGCTGCTCTGCGGTCCTCGCTGTGGGGAGGGCCGGCAAGGGAGGGCGTGGTTCTGCCTGTTATGTCCCTACCTCCTCTTGGAGAAGGAGTCCTGCATAAAGTGACACACTTAGAGGGGATGTAGTCCTTCACTGTGGCCGTCAGCATTCACAATTATTTATTTTATTATTATTTATTATTATTATTATTATTATTATTATTATTATTGGTTTTTCATGGTAGGGTCTCACTCTAGCCCAGGCTGACCTGGAATTCACTATATAGTCTCAGGGTGGCCTTGAACTCACAGTGATCCTCCTACCTCTGCCTCCCTAGTGCTGGGATTAAAGGCGTGCGCCACCATGCCCGGCTTTGCTTTTTAAAATTTATTTATTTATTTATTTATTTATTTATTTATTTGGAAGCAGAGAGAGAGAGAGAGAGAGAGAGAGATGGAGAGACAAAGAGAATGGGTGCACCAGAACCTCCAGCTGTTGCAAATGAACTCCAGTTGTAAGCGCCACTTTGTGCATCTGGCTTTATGTGGGGACTGGGTAATTGAACCCAGGCCATTAAGCTTGGCAGGCTAGTGCCTTAACCACTGAGCAACCTCTCCAGCCCAGCATATGCTTTTTTTCAAAGATTTCTTTTTCTTTTTTCCTGAGGTCGAATCTTACTCTAGCCCAGGCTGACCTGGAATTCACTATGTAGTCTCAGGGTGGCCTTGAACTCACAGTGATCCTCCTACTTCTGCCTCCCAAGTGCTGGGATTAAAGGCGTGCACCACCATGCCTGGCTTCCAGCATATGGTTTTATAAAACAATTGATAACTTCCATAAATATAGGCAATATACCATGATTATGATCCCCTTCCACCATCTCCCCTCAAATCCCCTCCACTGATCCCTTCTTTCCAACTAGTGACTCTTCTATTTTGATGTCATCTTTTCCCCCTCCTATTGTGCAGGTCTTGTGTAGGGAGTGTCAGTCACTGTGAGGTCATGAATATCAAGGCCACAGCATTTTAAGCAGGCCGTTCCTTTGGCTCTTACATTCTTTTTTTAAAAAAATATATTATATTTATTTATTTGATAGAGAGAAAGAGGCAGAGAGAGAGAAAGAGAGAGGGAGAGAATGGGCATGCCAGGGCCTCCAGCCACTGCAAACGAACTCCAGATGCATGTTCCCTCTTGTGCATCTGTCTTACATGGGACCTGGAGAATGAACCGGGATCCTTTGGCTTTGCAGGCAAATGCCTTAACTACTAAGCCATCTCTCCAGCCCCGGCTCTTACATTCTTTCCGCCACCTCTTCCACAATGGTCCCTGAGCCTCGGATGGTGTAAGAGACGTCTCAGTGCTGAGCACTCCACTGTCAGTTCTCAGCGTTGACTAGATGATAAGGCCTTAGTGCTGAAGATGTCACATGCTTGGGCTGTAGGTCACTGAGAAACGAAGCTGGAGCCGAGCTAGAAGTTGTCAGAATGCTGGAAAGAGCCACGCAGCAGGCAGCCTTTGTCGGAGAGAGAGGTCAACAGTCTTAGCAAGCACTGGACCCTGCGAGCTTTGTGGCTGGACAGTCAAGTCAAATGTACCAACTGGTGCAGTGGCGGCATGTCTGTTATGGGGAAACCAACTGCTCTCTGATCGGACTGGAGGCCCGCTCCACAGAAGGGAATACACGCCTGATACTGAAAACTTAATCAAGCCGGGCATAGTGGCGCACACCTTTAATCCAAGCACTTGGGAGGCAGAGGTAGGAGGATCGCTGTGAGTTTGAGGCCACCCTGAGACTACATAGTGAATTCTAGGTCAGCCTGGATTACAAGGGAACCTTGCCTTGAAAAACAAAAACCTTAATCAAAATCTGTGCCTGGGGTGGAGGGCTGGAGAGATAGCTTAGCAGTTAAGGCGCTTGCCTGCAAAACCCAAGGACCCAGGTTCCATTCCCCAGTACCCACATAAGCCAGATGCACATGGTGGCGCATGTGCCTGGAGTTTGCAGTGGCTAGAGGCCCTGGCGCGCCCATTCTCTCTCTATCTGCCCCTCTGTCTCTCTCTCTCTCAAATATATAAATATTTTGAATTTTTTTAAAGTCTATACTTGGGGATATCATAAGCCCTAAGGTGAAAACTACTACTGTTGAGCTAGAGAGATGTCTTAGTGGTTAAGGTGTTTGCTTGTGAAGCCTAAGGATCCATGTTCGACTCCTCAGATCCCACACACGCCAGATGCACAACGTGATGAAGGCACAAAGTCACACATATGCACAAGGTGGCATACGCATCTGGAGTTTAATTACAGCAGCTGGAGGCTCTGGTGCATCAATTTTCTCTCCCTCTCTTGTACTCTCATAAAAAAAAAAAAAAAAGCCAGGGCTCGGGAGATGGCTTAGTAGTTAAGGCGCTTGCCTGCAAAGTTTAAGAACGCATGTTTGAATCTCCAGGTCCCACATAAGCCAGATACACAGTGATGCAAGCATGCAATGTTGCATATGTGCACCAGGAGGCACACGTGTCTGGAGTTTGTTTTCAGTGTCTGAGAGCCTAGTGCACTCATTGTCTCCCCCGCCCCAACCTGCCTTTCTCTCTCTCTTTCTCAAATAAATAAGTAACACTAATAAAGGTTAACTGGGCGTGGTGGCACATGCCTTTAATCCCAGCACTCAGGAGGCAGAGGTAGGAGGATCGCCATGAGTTCAAGGCCACCCTGAGACTACATTGTGAATTCCAGGTCAGCCTGAGCTAGAGTGAGACCCTACCTCAAAAAACAAAAAACAAAAAACAAACAAAAAAATTTAAAAGTCCAGTCTGTTACACTAGCCTCAAAAAAAAAATCAATTAATTAAAATAAAAACTACTACTGTGAGGGCTGGAGAGATAGCTTAGTGGTTAAGGCGTTTGCCTGCAAAGCCAGAAGACCCAGGTTCGATTCCCCAGGACCCACGTTAGCCAGATGCACAAGGGGGCGCACGCATTTAGAATTCGTTTGCAGTGGCTGGAGGCCCTGGCGTGCCCATTCATCCTCTCTCTCTCCCTGTCACATAAATAAACAAATAAATAAAATTTTAAAAAACTATTACTGTTGTCTTGCTAAATACATATATTATGCCCACCAAACTGCCCTCTCAACACTTTTGTTTTTGCCTATATATTAATGCTACTCTCACTCTTGGTTAGAGAACCTTCTCTTTTCAGATGGTGTTGACTACTAGGGTGACTCAAAGCGTGTGCTTTTTGTTTGTTTGTTTGTTTGTTTGTTTTGTTTTGTTTTTCAAGCCTGTACTATTAGGTGACAGTTAACCCTTCCAACCTCCCAACCAATCTGTTTGGCTGCATTGTAGTAGTTTGTCAGCCTGGGCCTGCCAGGGCGGAGGGCTCGGCTGGTTTTCTGTGTCCCCACCCCCACGCTGACATGTGACACGCGCCTGCTGTCTCCCTGTGTGTCTCAGGTCACCCTGCTGATCGCCTTCATCTGCATCAAATGCAGCCCTGCCTGGACCGACTACAGCGCCTGCAGATTCTTTGAAGTCGTCACCATCTGCGACCTGCTCATGATCCTCATCTTCTACCTGGTCCACCTCTTCCGCGTCTACCGGCTGCTCACCTGCATCAGCTGGCCCCTGTCGGTGGGTAAGAGGGAGAGGCCGCCCTGCTGTCGGCTCTGCTCTGCCCTCCCCGTCTGCCCGTGCCATCTCTAGAGCCATCTGCACTGCCTCAGCCCCGAGCTTCCCACGGCTGGGTGGCCATTCCTGATTCTAAAGCCCACCGTTCAGCTCTGAGAATGCTGTGGCTCTCCCCCTACTGTCTAGCAGTGTTCAGTTTTCTCAAGTGGCTGGGCAAGGGGACAGTGCGTTAGGGAGGAGACTAAGACGAATCCACAGAGGCTGAGGGGACAAATCCCAAGTTTTTCTGCCTATTATCATCATATATACTATGGTATGATATAATATCATATTGTATTTCATATACTACATAAAATTTTCTTACCAGATATACAATTTGCAAATATATTCTTTTTAAAAATTTTTTGTTTATTTTTATTTATTTATTTGAGAGCGACAGAGAGAGAGAGAGAGAATGGGTGCACCAGGGCCTCCAGCCACTGCAGACGAACTCCAGATGTGTGCGCCATCTTGTGCATCTGGCTATCGTGGGTCCTGGGGAATTGAGCCTTGAACCGGGGTCCTTAGGCTTCACAGGCAAGCGCTTAACTGCTAAGCCATCTCTCCAGCCCTATATTCTTTTTTTAAAATATATTCTCCTATTATGTTGGTTGCTTGTCACTTATTGGCTCGTGTCCTTATTATTTATTTATATATTTGAGAGAGAGAGGCAGATAGAGAGAGAATGGGCACATCAGGACTTCCAGCCACTGCAAACAAACCCAGACACATGTGCCACCTTGTGCATCTGACTTACGTGGGTCCTGGGGAATCAAGCCTTGATCCTTAGGCTTCGCAGGCAAGCACCTTAACCACTAATCCATCTCTCCAGTCCTCATGTGCTTATTATTTTTCAACTTGTGCTTGTTTGTGTATAGAGTGTTGTGGCATGGTGTGGCGTGTGATGTGGTGTGTAATGTAGCGTGTACAAGCGTGCGTAGATACAGAGGTCTGAGGAGAGCGTTGAGTGGTTGCTTTTTGATTTTGTTGTTGCTGTTTGAGCAAAGGGTCTCACTCTAGCTCAAACTCATGGCAAAAAAGGCTCACATCTTTTCAGTGGCTTTGCTTCTCTGAGTGGAAATGCAAGATGCTTGTTTATTAGTAATTTTTCTTTTCTTTTTTTCTTCAGGGTAGGGTCTTGCTCTAGCTAGGCTGACCTGGAATTCACTATGTAGTCTCAGGTGGACTCAAACTGACAGCAATCTTCCTACCTCTGCCCCCTGAGTGCTGGGCCTAAAGGCGTGCGCCACCACGCCCAGCTATTAGTAACTTGTTTTGTGTTTTTTTTTTTGGTTTTCAAGGAAGGGTCTCGCTCTAGCCCAGGCTGACCTCGAATTCACTATTTAGTCTCAGGGTGGCCTCGAACTCAGGGCAATCCTCCTACCTCTGTCTCCCAAGTGCTGGGCCTAAAGGCGTGCACCACCACGCCCGGCTTATTAGTGACTTTTTTAAAGTATTTACTCATTCATTTATTTAGCGAACGACAATGTGGGCATGCTGTACTTGGGTACTGGGGACTCAAACCCAGGCTGTCAGGCTTTGGCAGCTAGTGCCTTTAACCGCTGAGCCATCTCCTCAGCCCACGTTTGTTCAGTAACATCAGCCAGAGGTCAGTGTCTACAAATTGATCTCAGGAATGAGGCAGGCCTTAGAAGACAACTCTAGCTACCTGCCACGCCTTCTTTCTACATCGTCTTCTGCTTGTGGGGCATCCTTTCTCGTGGGCGGGGCACCCTTTCTCGTGGGCGGGGCATCCTTTCTCGTGGGCGGGGCCTCTCTCTGACCCAGCATCTCAATCAGCCACCTGTAAGCTGCGCAGCTCCTCCTGCCTATGGGAGAAGAGAAAGTTATCTCTGTCTCCTTATCACGTCCTCTGACGCACTGTAGTCGGTGATCTCCCCACCCACCTCCGCTTTGTTTTACCCCCAGGAACTTCTGCACTATTTAATCGGCACCCTGCTCCTCTTTATCGCCTCCATCGTGCTGGCCTCCAACAGTTACAACCTCGGCGCGCTGGTGGCTGCATCGGTGAGGACAACCTCAGGGTCTTAAGGAACAGATTCGGATCTCTCAGATCTCTTCTTCCCGATGGGGCGCAGGAAAGGGGTTGGTTCCTGGGGCCTTTCCTCATTAGGATCCATACCTCCCTGGATCCGTGCAGACTCGCTCTCCAAGAGCCTGACACTCGGGCTTGTAGCAGAGGATGCTGGAAGATCGTCGGGGCTGTTGGCAAGTTTCAGCAGCCCCTTAGCCCCAGATCTGTCTCTCTTACAGCTACTACTTAAATGGGGGTGAGAGCAGGTTTCGATGCCCGTGCCCACTGCAAGCATGGCCAGCCCTGAACTGTGCAGAGAGATGTTTGGTGGCCTCTTTTGGTTCTAAGGGAAGGAAACTGTGATCAGTCAGTGATGTATGCTATGAGTTCTAGGTTTAATTTGGCAGGACGGGGTGATGTGTATATATATATATATATATATATTTTTTTTTTTTTTTCTTTGAAAACAGGGTCTCACTCTAGCCCAGGCTGACCTGGAACTCACTCTGTAGCTCTAGGCTGGCCTCGAACTCATAGTGATCCTCCTGCCTCAACCTCTTGAGTGCTTTTTTTAAAAATATTTTTATTTATTTATTTAAGAGGGGGGCAGGGAGAGAGAGAGAGAAAGAGAGAGAGGGAGAGAATCGGCATGCCAGGACCTCAAGCTGCTGCAAACGAACTCCAGACACATGCGCTATCTTGTGCATCTGGCTTATGAGGGTCCTAGTGAATTGAACCTGGGTCCTTTGACTTTGCAGGCAAGCACCTTAACTGCTAAGCCATCTCTCTAGCCCTGTTTATTTGACAGAGAGAGAAAAAGAGAGAGGGAGAGAGGAAGAGAGAAATAATGGACGCGCCAGGGCATCCAGCCACTGCAGACAAACTCCAGATGCATGCGCCACCTTGTGCATCTGGCTTACATGGGTCCTGGGGAATTGAACCTGGATCCTTTGGCTTTGCAGGCAAGCACCTTAACTACTAAGCCATCTCTCCAAACCTTGTGTTTTTTGTTTTGTTTTGTTTTTCTTTTTTTAACTGTCTCCCTATGCAGCCCTGGCTGGCCTGGACCTCACAATGTAGACCAGACTGGCCTCCAGCTTTCGGCAGTCCTCCTTCCTTTCCTTTCCTTTGCCTGCTGACTGGGATTACAGGCTTGCACCACCCTGCCTGGGGCCTGGCTGCCAGGTTTTTCTTGTTGCTGTTTCATTTTGTTTGTTCTTTTCTTTTTTTTTCTTTTTTTTTTTCTTTTGAGAAAAGATTTCATGTCATGTAGCCCAGGCTGGCCTCGAATTCTTCATGTGGTTAAAGATAACCTTGAACTTCTGATCTTCCTGTCACCACCTCCCATGTGCTGGAATTGCAGTCATGAGCCACCCAGTTTTATGGGGTGTCAGGGACCAAACCCAGGGCTTTGTGCATGCTACTTAAGAACTCCACAACTGAGCTACTTCCCCAACCCCCATTTTTTAAAAAATATATTTTATTTATTTATTTGATAGAGAGAAAGAAGCACAGAGAGAGAGAGAGAGGATGGGCATGCCAGGGCCTCCAGCCGCTGCAAACGAACTCCAGATGCATGTGTCCCCTTGTGCATCTGGCTTACGTGGGTCCTGGAGCATTGAACGGGATCCTTTGGCTTTGCAGGCAAACGCCTTAACCGCTAAGCCATCTCTCCAGCCCCCCCAACCCCCATTAAAAATATTTTATTTATTTATTTGAGAGAGACAGAGAAGCAGAGAGAATAGGCATGCCAGGACTTCTAACCATTACAAAAGAACTCCAGACACATGCACCATCATGTGCATCTGGCTTACATGAGTACTGGGGAGTTGAACCTGAGTCCTTAGGCTTTGCAAGCAAGCACACCTTAACTGCTAAACCATCTCTCCAGCCCCCAACCCCAATTTTTTATTTGTATTCATGCCAGGATAAGATACACACACACACACACACACACACACACATATTGTTTTGTTTTTCAAGGCAGGGTCTCAGTCTAGCCCAAGCTGACATGGAATTCACTATGTACTCTTAGGGTGACCTGGAACTCATGGTGATCCTCCTACTTCTGCCCCCTCCCAAGTGCTGGGATTAAAGGCTGCCACGCCCGGCACATTTATATCTTTCAGAGGTGGAAATTGATGTCTCCTTGATAGCCATGAGTGGCTAGATAGAAATGTACAAAAATATACTGCTGTGGGAAATATACATGTATATTCAAATGTATATGTACATATGGCTATATGACTGTTTTATTTTATTGTTTTTTTTTTTTTTCAAGGTAGGGTCTCACTCTAGCCCAAGCTGACTGGGAACTCACTCTGTAGTTCCATAGTGGCCTCAAATTCACAGCGATCCTCCTACCTCTGTTTCCTGAGTGCTGGGATTTAAAGACGTGTGCCACCACGCCTGGCTTTTGCTGTTTTATTTTTAACAGCTTCGCAGGCTCCTGTGGTCTGATTTGTAATTTCACTAACTTTACATCTGCATGGCCAGTGGGCCAGTACTGATTTGTTTCACTGACGACCAGGCAACATTTTTTTTTTTTTTTTGGTGGGTGGTGTGGGAGCGGTGGTAGTGCGTTGGGGGCGGGTGGGCAGGCAAGAGTTTTTGAAATGAAGTTCAAGAAAAGCTCTGCGTAAGTCTCACTTACGGATAGCGCACAAATTCTCCTGGGATTTCATCAAGATGGAGGCTCTGCTCTGAAATTCAGCATGGTGAGGGGCGAACATCACTGCAGAAGAGTGACTGAGCCCCCAAACATTGCTGTCCCCTCCACCCACTTCCCACAGCAGCCCCCACGTGATCTCTGAGGACTCAGCTGGCAGGCCACCTGCTGCAGGTTGGCACCTAGCAGACAACAGTGCAGGCCTGGCAGAAGAGACGGGGAATTCCTACCCAGTCCTTCAGGGCACACACAAGGGCAATCCCACTGGGTTTTGTCATCGGGTCGCGTATATCTGTGTCAGCTCTGGAGTCCCGATAGCCTGTGTGTATTTATCACGTACTGACCTTGTGTCTTAAGGACAAACCCATGTCACAGGGAAGCCAGGGGAAATAAAACAAGATATGGTCCCCTGATCATGAGAAAGTGGTCCTGTAGCCAAGGAGTTAAAGACAGGGCATGTGCAGCAATCAGAAAGCAAGCAAGGCAGTGTGGTCTAGAAGAGGTGTTCTGGAGCGATTTAATAAACTGTTCAATTATGCAGTGCAGGCAGTTGGAGACCGGAGTGGTACGTAATGTGCTAATTGTGCAGAACAGACAATGTGAGGCCAGCACAGATCTAATGGGCTAATTATGAGGCGCAGACAATTGGTACAAAGAGAGCCGAGGGATGAGGTGGGTGCAGGCTGTTGGAGGCAGCCGATTATGTAAACCAGCAGCCAGGCCTGAAAAGAACAGCAAACCGTGTTGGAAATCCTACCTTTCATCTGGGTGTCCCCGGCCATCCCTGTCCAAAGTCAGCTGATGACCGCAGTCGCATAAGTAGCAGTGGTGTGGCCGCCCCAAGGGCCTTTGTGTGGGCATGAGGACATCCGAGCCACCGTCTCACCGAGCGTGGGTTCTGGGGTCCACTGCCTAGGCGTAGGCCCTGCATCTGGCCCTGGCTCGTTCTGTTGTCGTGGCCACTTGTCCCTCCGTGGGTTCAGTTATGAAGTGAGAAGGACGCAAGAAGACTCTCACCTCCAAGGGTTGTAAGATTCAAGACTTAGAATCATGGCAGGTGCGGAGTTAGAGCTCAATGGGTTTGACCTGCTGAAGCAGCTAGACTAGTTAGACAGACAGACAGAAACACACACACACACACACACACACACATACACACACACACGTACCTGGCCAGGCAGGGTGGCACCTTTAATCCCAGCACTTGGGAGGCAGAGGTAGGAAGGTCACCGTGAGTTCAAGGCCACCCTGAGGCTACATAGTGAATTCCAGGTCAGCCTGGGCTAGAGCGAGGCCCTACCTCGAAAAGCAAGCATTGGAACATTAAAATTTCCAAATACCACCTTTTCATCCATATCTAGTCCAAAACTGTCAAATTCCAGTGGATTATAAATATAAACCCAAGCCTGGGCCCTGGCAGTGCCTAGAGTGACATGGGCCAAAAGCAGACACCCTGAGAGACTTGGCTGCTAGACCTAACCAAGGGACCAGAAGACCAAGTCTTCACCTGTGCACCTGAGTGGGGACAAGACAGTTGGGTCAGGTGCTCCCCCTCTCCCAGCTTCCTTCCTGCCGAAGCCGGTACCGGGAACGGGGCACAGAGAAGAGAGCCGAACAGGACTGGCCGAAGGATGGACCCTGTGGCCATGAGCTTTCTCTCCTCTCCCCACGGCAGGTCTTTGGGTTCCTGGCCAGCTTCCTATGCTTGGCAAGCTTGTGGCTGTCCTACAAGATCTCGTGTATAACCCAGTCAACAGGTGAGTCCCGGTGACCCGCACACAGTGTGTCTCTGAAAGTCCCTGCTCCCGGCGCGGGAGGAGGGTCCAGGTGAGCCCAAAGGCCCCGCGCTTGCATCAACCTCCGCACGCTCGGGGATGCCCCGAGGCTCCTCTCTAATAGCACTTTCTTCTTCCTCCTCCTCCTCTTCTTCGTCTTCTTATTCTTATTTTCTCTTCCTTGTCTCTTTTTCTTTCTTTTTTTTTTAAATATTTTTATTTATTTATTTGACAGAAAGAGGGAGGGAGAGAGAGAGAGAGAGAGAATGGGTGCGCCAGGGCCTCCAGGCACTGCAAACGAACTCCAGACACGTGCGCCCCCTTGTGCATCTGGCTAACGTGGGTCCTGGGGAATGGAACCGGGGTCCTTTGGCTTTGCAGGCAAATGCCTTAACTGCTAAGCTATCTCTCCAGCCCCAGCCCTCCCTTTTCTCCTTGGTTCGTGTTGCTCAAGCTAGCTTTGAACTCAATGTGTAGCTATGACCTGACCTTGACACCTCCTGCCTTCAATCTCCTGTCTCCCAAGTGTTAGGATAATGCAAGGTTGGTTTTTTTTTTTTTTTTTTTTTTTTTTTTTCTTTTTTGGTTTTTCAAGGCAGGGTCTTACTCTAGTTCAGAGTTCAGGCTGACCTGGAATTCACTATGTAGTCTCAGGCTGGCCTTGAACTCATGGCGATCCTTCCACCTCCCAAGTGCTGGGATTAAAGGTGTGCGCCACCACGTCCAGCAGCATTTTCTTGAAATAAACTTACTAACAACAGAAATAAAACATAGAGCTCTTAGGAAATTCAGGGAAAAATTTTTTTTTTCTCGAGGCAGGGTCCCACTCTAGCTCAGGCTGACCTGGAACTCACTCTGTAACCCCAGGCTGTCCTCAGACTCACCAAGATCTTATTACCTAGGCCTCCCGAGTGCTGGGATTAAAGGCGTGCTCCACTACACCCAGTTCTGTTTTCTGAAACAGGGTCTCACTATGAAGCTCAGGCTTGCTTAGAACTCACAATCCTCCTGCCTCAGTCTCTTACATGCTGATATTACAACTGTGTGCCACTGTGCCCAGCACTCATAAATAGTATCTCGGTGTCTGTCTTCCCGGTATTTTCTCTTAGGGAAAGAATTTGTCATTAAAACTCCTTCTCAGAGCTGGCTTAGTGGTTGAGGCACTTGTCCGCAAAGCCAAAGGACCCAGGTTCGATTTTCGATTTCCCCAGGACCCACATAAGCCAGATGCACACGGTGCACATGTGTCTGGAATTCGTTTGCAGTGGCTAGAGGCCCTGGCACACCCATTCTCTCTCTCTCTCTCTCTCTTTTTTTTTTTTTTTTCCGAGGTAGGGTCTTGCTCTAGCCCAGGCTGACCTGGAATTCACTGTGTCGTCTCAGGGTGGCCTCAAACTCACAGTGATTTTCCTTCCTCTACCTCCAGAGTGCTGGGATTAAAGGTGTGCGCCACCAAGCCAGGTTTTTTTGTTGTTGTTGTTTTTTTTTGGTTTTTTTTGTTTTGGTAGAAAGGTATTTGGAAAAAAATAAAACAATCCCAGCAGAAGTGGTGTTGGGAAAGAAGTGCATGGACCAAAATGCGGGGTCAAGCCCCTGGCATCTGAGTGGGCTCCGTCTCTGGCAAGGCAGCCTAACTTTGCCATTTCCTTCCCAAGATGCATCTGCCTGACAAGGTCACAGCCTCCCTGCTCCTCACAAGAACCCTCTGGATGGAGGCCTAGCCCCAGCGGTGGCCTGGTCCTGACAGGCCCCATGCAGGCTGGTGAGCACCCGAGGGTCCGTGCCTTCCTCAGACCCTGCCCAGGACACCCACTCCCGAAGACCGAGCCAGCCAAAGACGCCTCCCGCTGTCCACCTCTGAGAACATTCCTCCTTGTCCGGGCAAGGAACATTGCCTTGAGGGAAGTCTGTCTCTCCTGTCCTGCCCTTGGCACCACTCAGGTACTGATGATCACACTGAGCACAGTGGAGGACCTTCCAGATCCTTCTATGCAGACACACCTCTCTTCATATCCCTCCCAAGCAAAGCTGTCTCCCGTGGTCTTACACACCATCCTCATGTATCCAGCCTGTTCATCTGGTGTGTGTGTGTGTGTGTGTGTGTGTGTGGTTTTTAATAAAATCTCAGCCAATTGCAGCGGGCTTTCTCATTGAGCAAAACGTCTGTAACACTAGGCCTTTCCATACAAGTCTGTGTCTGGTACATGACCCCAAACCCAGTGTTCTGTGTGCTCCCTGCTAAACTGCTACTCTTCCTGTCTTTTTTAAAGGAATGGGAGGATTTTTTAAAAATATTTTGATTTATTTAAGAGAGAGAGAGATGGCTTAGCCATTAAGGTACTTGCCTGGGAAGCCTAAGGATGCATGTTCGATGTTCGACTCCAGATCCCACGTAGCCAGACACACAAAGGTGAGGCAAGCACAAGGCCACACATGCCCACTAGGTGGCAGAAAGGGTCTGGAGTTCAGTTTCAATGGATGAGGCCCTGACATGCCAATTCTCTCTCTGTGTCTCTAAAAAGAGAGAGAGAGAGAAGCCGCTTGTGGTAGTGCACGCCTTAATTCCAGCACTTGGGAGGCAGAGGTAGGAGGATCGACATGAGTTCGAGGCCACCCTGAGACTACATAGTGAAATTCCAGGTCAGCCTGAGCTAGAGTGAAACCCTCCCTCAAAAACAAAAACAAAAACAAAACAAAAAAAAATTAAAAAAGAGAGAAAGAGAGAGTCGGGTGTGATGGCACACACCTTTAATCCCAGCACTCAAGAGGCAGAGGTAGAAGGATCACTGTGAGTTCAAAGCCAGCCTGAAACTATATAGTGAATTCCAGGTCAAATCTGGGCTACAGTGAGACATTACCTCAAAAAATCAAAGGGGGGGGAAAGAGCCAGTCAGCACCAGTCAGTGTTCAAGCAGACAGAGTTAAGGGAGACCTGGTCAGGGGTTAGCAGACCTCTTCAGGTCCCAGCTCTGTGTGATCTGTCAGCACTATAACATTGGGTACACAGTCTCTAAGCTTCAGATGTTTTTGTTGTTGTTGTTTTGGGTTTTGTTTTTGAGGTAGGGTTTTACTCTAGCTCAGGGTGACCTGGAATTCACTATGTAGTCTCAGGGTGGCCTCGAACTCATGGCGATCCTCCTACCTCTGCCTCCCGAGTGCTGGGATTAAAGGTGTGTGCCACCACGCCCGGCTTTTGGATCCGTGTTTCTGTATTGGTGTTACTGGCCACCCTAAGAGGGAGACAATTTTTAGAAACACCTCCCTTCCAGGCGTGTTGTCTCATGCCTGTAATCCCAGCACTTAAGAGGTGGAGGCAGGAGGATCAGGAATTCAAGGGCATCTTCTGCTACATAGTGAGTCTGTGACCAGCCTGGGCTACATGAGGCCCTGTCTCAGAGAAAACAACAACAACAACAAAAAAAAGCAGACTGGAGAGATGGTTTAGTGGTTAAGGTGCTTGTCTGTGAAGCCTATGGACCCAGGTTTGATTCCCCAGGACCCACATAAACCAGATGCACATGGCGGCACGTGCATCTAGAGTTCATTTGCAGTGGCTGGAGGCCGTGGCATGCCCATTTTCTCTCTCTCTCTAATAAGTAAATAAAATTACTTTTCATTTTAAAAAAAAAAAAAAAAACAAAGAAAAAGAAAAGCCAGATGTGGTGGCACATGCCTTTAATCCCAGCACTCCGGAGGCAGAGGTAGGAGGATTGCCGTGAGTTCAAGGCCACCTGGAGACCTCATAGTGAATTCCGGGTCAGCCTGGGCCAGAGTGAGACCCTACCTCGGAAAACAAAAAAAGATAAAAATTAAAAAAAAAATAAAAATAAAGGAACAAGCAGCACTTGCCCTGCTTTGGCATGGTTAAGCGCTGGCTTAGCCATGACCAGGCAGGGCCAAGCGCTAGTTTGAAAGGGGGAAGGGTGAGCTGAACCGGAAGGCTACAAGAAAGAGCCCCCAGAAGACCAGGCCACGGCCCCACACGGCGGCTGACCGCAGCTTCCCGGTGCCTGACTCGGCCTTTGCTGGAGGAAGGCGGCTGGCCTCACCACACGCAGGAAGTGTGCTTCTCGGGGAGGACCCCCGGTAACTGCTGTGGCTCTAGGGAAGTGGCCTTTGGGGCCCTGCTCAGCAGTCACCACTTCCTCCTTTGGTGGCACCTCCTCCTGTGAGCCTCCCTCCCCCCGCATACTTTAGGGCCACACACACGGAGTGCATGTGTGACATGTATATGAACCCCTTACAGCAGCATGGGATCCTCTTGTGTGGGTACCATGCTCTGTGCAAGCCTTGGGGGACAATGGCCTCAGTGTGGCCTCTGTGTCATCATGTTGGAAACTCTCCATTTTTTTTTTTTTTTTTTTTGGTAGGGTCTCACTCTAGCTCAGGCTGATGTGGATTCACTGTGTAGTCTCAGGGTGGCCTCCAACTCACAGGGATCCTCCTACCTCTGCCTCCTGAGTGCTGGGATTAAAGGTGTGTGCCACCATGCCTGGCTTTTAAATTTTTTTTAATGTTTTTTTTTCTGACTTTTTGTTTTTTTTTATTAGAGACAGAGAAAAGGACAGAGAGAGAAAGAGAGAGAATGGGTGCACCAGAGCCTCTAGCCACTGCAAACAAACTCAAGATGCATGTGCATGCCATGTGCATCTGGTTTACGTGGGACCTGGAGAATCGAACCTGGGTCCTTAGGCTTCACAGGCAAGCGCCTTAACGGCTAAGCCATCTCTCAGATTTCTGCAGGCTTGTGACCAGACAGCACAGGGACAAGTCTGCGTGGTTGTAGTCACCCCCTTTCTGAACATAGTCACTACTGAGTCCTCTGTTCTTTTATGAATTATGTTTTAAAATCTTTATTTGGCCAAGCATGGTGGCACAAGCCTTTAATCCCAGCACTTAGGAGGCAGAGGTAAGAGGATCGCTGTGAGTTTGAGGCCAGTCTGGGACTACAGAGTGAATTCCAGGTCAGCCTGGGCTGGAGTGAGACCCTACCTGGAAAAACCGAAAAAGAAAAAAACATGTAATCTACCAGGATGACAGGAGCTGCTAGGCTTCCGCTTGGCACCAGTTTGACAGACGGATGACAAGTGTAACTGGCCCCATGTCGGAGGGAGAGAAGGACAGACCACCAGTTTCTACCCACTGAGGAAACTGCAAAGAAAATAAAGCCTAAACTTAAAAAAAAAAAAAAAAAAAAAAAAAGGTGGTGGAGAGATGGCTTAGTGGTTAAGGCATTCGCCTGCAAAGCCAAAGGATCCCAGTTCAACTCTCCAGGACGTAAACCAGATGCACAAGGGGGTGCATGCATCTGGAGTTCCTTTGCAGTGGCTGGAGGCCCTGGCGTGCCCATTCTCTCTCTCTCTCTCTCTGCCTCCTTCTCTCTCTCAAATAAATAAATAAAATATATTTATTAAAAAAAAAACCCGGGCATGGTGGCGCACGCCTTTAATCCCAACACTTGGGAGACAGAGGTAGGAGGATCGCCTTGAGTTCCAGGCCACCCTGACACTACATAGTGAATTACAGGTCAGCCTGGGCTACAGTGAAACCATACCTCGGGGGAAAAAAGAAAGAAGGAAAAGAAGGAAAAGAAAGAAAGAAAGAAAGAAAGAAAGAAAGAAAGAAAGAAAGGGAAGAAAGAAAGAAAGAGAAACCAAAAAGAGAAGAAGAAGAAAGAAAAAACCGGATAGCTTCAGAAGGAGGTCGCTGCTGACCTACACGGTGACTGCCTGCGGGGGGCGGGGGGGGGGGTACGGTGATGACAGCTGGCTAAGGGCCGCCACCTGCTGCTCACTGTTGCCAGCTGCTCCAGTGACCTAAAAAAAAAAAGGAAATCTAGATTTTCTGGTCAAACATATCCGGATTTGGAAACATTGTTAAAGAAACCTAAAGTTTTTGTCTGGGGGAGATGCAGCTGGTGCACAGCCAGTGTGCCCTGCGGCCGGGGAATGACCCCCCACTGCTGGCCCAACAGGTGTTGGCACAGTTCTGGAGTTCGGTGGGCAAGTCAAGACAGAAGTCGGCTGGGCCGCCAGCTGCTTCCTCCCGAAACCACGCGGGGCGGAGGCTGTCCAGGGGGAGCCCGGGTCCCCGGCCACACCTGCGCCTGCCTCTCCTCCCAAGCCGAGCAGGCTTTTCGTTCTTGCAAAAAATAAAACAGAAAAGCGCCGCGCAGGTGGCGGCTGAGTCCGTGCAGCGCGCGCGCCCTCTAGCGGCCACAGCAAGGAACTGCCTCCGCGGTTCCGCCCGGCAGTGGCTAACCGAAGGAAGCAAGCCAGGGTTCAGATTCGAAGCTGCAAACTGTACTTTCAAATATATATGTATCTTAGCCGGGCGTGGTGGTGCACGCCTTTAATTCCAGTGCTCAGGAGCAGAGGTGGGAGGATTGCGTTGAGTTCAAGGACACCCTGAGACTACGTAGTGAATTCCAGGTCAGCCTGGGCTAGAGTGAAACCCTACTTTGAAAAACCAAAAAAAATTTAAAATTATATATATTTGGAGTGCTGGAACTAAAGGCGTGTGCCAACACATCCAACCATGTGCCATGTAAAGTCAGATGCACATGTGTCCATTCTGTGCATCTCAAGGAAGCTGCTCTTAATCATAAAGACTGAAATCCTGAAAGAAGGATGGTAACTAGTTAGGAAGAAGGGGTTAGCAGGAGGAGGCGACAAGAGAAGGTAATGAGAGTATACTCAAAATACATTCTATACATGTATAAAAGTGTCAAGCCGGGCGGGGAAGCTGAGGTGGGAGGATCACTGTGAGTCCAAGGCTAGCCTGAGATTAGAGTGAGTTCCAGGTCAGTCTGAGCTAGAGTGAGACCCTTACCTTGGGAAAAAAAGAAGAAGAAGAAGAAGAAGATTGTGGGCTGGAGAGATGGCTTAGCAGTTAAGATGCTTGCCTGCGAAGCCTAAGGACCCAGGTTCGATTCCCTAGGACCCACATAAGCCAGATGCACATGGTGGCACATGTGTCTGAAGTTCACTTTCAGAGGCTAGAGGCCCTGGCCTGCCCATTCTCTCTCTTTCTCAAGTAAATAAATAAAAATATTTTTTTAAAAACGATGTCAGGGCTGGGCATGGTGGCTCACACCTTTAATCACAGCACTAGGGAGGCAGAGGTAGGAGGATTTCTGTGAGTTCGAGGCCACCCTGAGACTCCATAGTGAATTCCAGGTCAGCCTGGGTTAGAACGAGACCCTACCTCAAAAAACCAAAAAAAAAAAAAAAAGATTGTGTCACTTATGTCACTTGGCAACCATGCCAGGCTCTTCAGTGATGCCTTCTATGGGGCCAGCTGGGTCTCTCCCCATCGGTTCATTCCTCACTGCAGCTGCTAAACCCCTTGGCATGCCTGAGCACCTGTTTACCCTCCACAGACCAACAGATGGGAGGTTCACTTTGTTCAGAGCTGGGTAGGGACTAATTTCGACAGGGACCGGGTGTTCTAGGACCACATTCCTCTGCCTTGTGATCTGCTTACGCTGCTGGTCTAGAAAAAATACTGGGCTCGGGCTGGAGACATGGCGAAGTGGTTAAGGCACTTGCCTGCAAAGCCTAAGAATCCAGGTTTGATTCCCTAGTACCCACGTAAAGCCAGAGGCACAAAGTGACACATGCATCTGGAGTTCATTCGCAGTGGCTGGAGGCCCTTGATGCACCTATTCTTCCTGTGTCTGTCTCTCTTTCACTTTGCTTGCAAATAAATAAGTAAAATTTTTATTTTTAACTTATTTTTTTAATTGACAACTTCCATAATCGTAGACAATAACCCATGGTAATTCCCTCCTTCCCCCCACCTTCCCCTTTGAAATTCCACTCTCTCTCATATCCCCATATCCCTTCCCTCTCTCAATTAGTCTCTCTCTCTCTCTCTCTCTTTTGTTTTTCGAGGTAGGGTCTCACTCTAGCCCAGGCTGACCTTGAATTCACTATGGAGTCTCAGGGCAGCTTTGAACTCATGGCGATCCTCCTACCTATACCTCCCTAGGGCTGGGCTGGGATTAAAGGCGTGTGCCACCACAACTGGCACAATCTTTTTTTTTTTTTTTCAATTTTTTTTTTATTAACAACTTCCATGATTGTAAACAATATCCCATGGTAATGCCCTCCCTCCCCCCACTTTCCCCTTTGACACTCCATTCTCCATCATATCCCCTCCCCCGTCTCAACCAGTCTCTCTTTTATTTTGATGTCATGATCTTTTCCTCCTATTATGATGGTCTTGTGTAGGTAGTGTCAAGCACTGTGAGGTCATGAATATCCAGGCCATTTTGTGTCTGGAGGAGCACGTTGTAAGGAGTCCTACCCTTCCTTTGGCTCTTACATTCTTTCTGCCACCTCTTCCACAATGGACCCTGAGCCTTGGAAGGTGTGATAGAGATATTTCAGTGCTGAGCACTCCTCTGTCACTTCTTCTCAGCACCATGGTGCCTTCTGAGTCATCCCAAGGTCACCGCCATCTGAAAAGAGAAGCTTCTCTAACCAAAAGTGAGAGTAGCATTAATACATGGGTATAAACATTAAGAGAAGTGATTACTGGGCAGTTTGGTGAGCATAGTATATACATTTAGCCAGACAGCAGCAGATGTTACACCCCTAGGGCTCATAACCAACCCTGTTGTAGGTTTTCAGAATCAGGGATGTATTCCCTCATGGAGCGGGCCTCCAGTCCAATTAGAGGGCAGTTGGTTTTCCCCATAAGAGATGTGCCTCTATTGCACCTGTTGGCTCATTTGGCCCAGCTGGACAAATTTAAGGCTTGCAGTGTCCACTGATGAGTATCTTCACTGGTGATTTCTCTCTCCCATTGAACTGCATGCACCATAGCTTTTTCCAGCTTTCTGCCAGCTGGTCTACATGGAGTTTTTCAGCTCAGCTCCAGCAGGGTTTCTCAGTGACCTAGCAGCCTAAGTATGTGGAGTCTTCAGCAATAGGGTCTTACCATCTATTCCTGGTGGGAAACCAAGGGCCTTGGCAATGACCTGTAATGTTTTGGGGGCATCAGGGACCTCCCTGGCCAACAACTCACTGGAAGGTATCCCATCCCTGGCACTGAAAATTTTCTAGTAATAATCTATGGCTTCTGAGTGTTCCATTGTCCAAAAAAGTAGGTTTCCATATGGTTTATTTATATCCTCTTAGATTTTGATTAGCTCTCCCTCCCTCCACCCTTCCTTTACTCAATCTCTTCCTCTGACCTCTTTTAGGCTTTTCACCCCCATAATCTATTCTACTTACATATATACAATACCATCCTATTAAGTACCTACTCCTTCCCTTTCTATTCCCTTTATATCTCCTTTCTAGCTTACTGGCCTCTGCTACTGAGTTTTATTCTTACGCACATAGAAGTCCAATCATTTGTAGTTAGGATCCATATCCAGTTTTCCCAGCACCATTGCTGAAGAGGCTGTCTTTTCTCCAATGAGTATTTTTGGCATTTTTGTCAAATATCAGGTGGCTGTACCTACCTGGACTTACATTGGGTCCTCTATTCTGTTCCTTTGATCTACATGTCTGTGTTTGTGCCAGTACTGTGCTGTTTCTGTTACTATAACTCTGTAATATAGGTTAAAATCAGGTATGGTGATACCACCAGCCTTATTTTTGTTGCTCAAAATTGTTTTAGATACTGGAGGGTTTTTTTGTGCTTCCAGATGAATTTTTGGATTGTTTTTTCTGTTTCTGTGAAGAATGCCAATGGAATTTTGATGGAGATTGCATTAAATGTGTAGATTGCTTTTGGTAAAACTGCCATTTTCACAATATTGATTCTTCTGATCCAAGAACAAGGGATGTTTTTCCATTTCCTAGTGTCTTCTGCAATTTCTCACCTGAGGGTTTTAAAGTTTTCATTGTAGAGATCCTTCACTTCCTTGGTTAAGTTTATTCCAAGGTACTTAAATTTTTTTTAACTTTATTTATTTATTTTGATGCAATTGTGAAAGGGAGTGATTCTTTGATTTCATCCTCTGTGTGTTTGTTGTTAGCATATAGGAAGGCTACTGATTTGTGTGTGTTTATTTTGCATCCTGCTACATGGCTATAGGTGTTTATCAGCTCTAACAGTTTGCTGGCAGAGTCTTTAGGGTTCTTATTCATAATCATGTCATGTGCAAATAATAACTTGATCTCTTCCTTTCCAATCTGTATCCCTTTTATGCGTCTCTTTTCTTATTGATATGGCCAAGACTTCCAGTACTATATTAAATAAAAGTGGGGGGAGTAGACACCCTTGTCTTGTTCTTGATTTTAGTGGAAAAGCTTCAAGTTTTTCTCTATTTCGTATTGTGTTGGCTATAGGCTTGTCATAAATAGCCTTTATTATATTGAGATATGTTCCTTCTAATCCCAGTCTCTGCAGGACTTTTATCATGAAGGGATGTTGAATTTTGTCAAATGCTTTTTCTGCATCTAATGAAATGATCATGAGATTTTTGTCCCAGTTCATTTATATGATGTATTACATTTATCGATTTGCGCATGTTGAACCATCCCTGCATTTCTGGGATAAAGTCTACTTGGTCAGGGTAAATGATCTTTCTGATATACTCTTGTATTCTGTTTGCCAATATTTTGTTGAGAATTTTTGCATCTATGTTCATGAGGGAGATTGGTCTGTAATTTTCTTTTTTTTTTTTTGTTCTATCTTTGTCTGGTTTTGGTATCAGGGTGATGCTGGCTTCATAGGAGTTTGGTAGGATTCCTTCCTTTTCCATTTCATGGGAAAGTTTGAAAAGCATTGATGTTAGTTATTCCATGAAGGTCTGGTAAAATTCACCAGTGAATCTATCTGGTCCTGGACTTTATTGGGAGATTTTTTTTTATAACTGCTTGGATCTCCTACCTCAAAAAACAAAACAAAACAAAAAGATACTAGGCTCATCCAGATGAGGTGAGGAAAACTGACCCCAGGAAGTACAGAGGTCAAGCAGAAACTTTTTCATGTCAGGTGCAGATAGGTGACCCCATATGGTCCCTTTATAAGTGAGGTCACTTCCTCCACCAGGAGCTTCCATTCTCATAAAGCTGTCTAAGTACCGTGTCACTCCCTCCAGGTTCCCCCTAAACAGGAACAGCCCTGAGGGGCAGGGCCAGGGCCAGCATGAATTATAGGACGTTGAAAGCTTAGGGAACTGTGCACTCAGCTTCTTCTTTTGTTTTAATTTTATGTGCCAGAAGAGAGAAAGAATGGGTGCACCATGGCCTCTAGTCATTGCAAAGGAACTACAGATGCATGCACCACTTTGTGCATCTGGCTTTATGTGGGTACTGGGGAGTCAAACCTGGGTCGTTGGGCATTGCTGGCAAGCGCCTTAACTGCTGAGCCAACTCTCCAGCCCTTTTTTGGCTTTTTATTTATTTTTTCCAAGGAAGGGTTTCATTCTAGCTCAGGCTGGCCTGGATTTTAATATGTAGTCTCAGGGTGGCCTCAAACTCACGGTGATCCTCCTACCTCTGCCTCCCAAGTGCTGGGATTAAAGGCGTGTGCCACTATGCCCAGCTCTTTTTTGGCTTTTTGAGTTAGGGTCTCACTCTAGCCCAGGCTGATCTCAGGGTGGCCTCATACAGTAATCCTCCTACCTGGGCCCTGAGTGCTGGGATGAAAGGTGTGCGTCACCACGCCCCGCTGTGCGCTCAGTTCTGCTTGTCTTTCTCTATGAAAGCTCACTTTTTATTTGTACCACAATGCTGTAACATATTAATCAATTTTTCATTCCTGGGACAAAATTGTTTACAAAAAAAAAACCGGTTTTAAGGAGGAAAGGCTGGTGTCAGCCTGCAGCACCAGGTTAGAGTCCATCACGGCGGGGAAGGCGTGGCGGCAGGAGCCGGAGGCAGCTGCTCACATTCCGTCCACAGTGAGGAAGCAGAGTGATGAACGCTGGGGCTCAGCCAGCGCTCTCCTCTTACACAGCCCAGGACCCCAGCCCCTGGAATGATGTGCTCCACAGATAAGGTGGGAAATCCCAATAAAGTAAAGAAGATCATCCCCTCACAGACATAAACAGAAACTCACCTAATCTACATAATCCCTCGAAGGTCCTGCAGCATAAACAATCACAAGTTAGGCAGCTTCCCCTATCAGTAGAGAACTCCTCACTGTGCCAATGTATTCCCACTGATTCATATTTAAATAAACTTTAAGGCTGGGAAGATGACTCAGTGACCGAAGGTGCTGACTTACAGAGCCCGCTGGCTGGGATTCAATTCCCCAGCCACCCACATGAGGCGGGTGCACAAAGTGACAAGCACCTGACACTTGTGTGGTGGCAAGACTGTGGTATGCCCCACCCCACAATGCGTGTGAGCAAATAACACCTTCTATGTGTTGATTTGCAAGGAGAGAGAGGGAAAGAAAGAGAATAGGTGTGTCATTTTATGCAACTGGCTTTACGGGGGTACTGAGGAATTGAACCCAGACTGTCAGGATTTACAAGCAAGCACCTTACCACTGAGCCAGAATCACTCCAACCCAAAGAAATTTTTTCTTAAAACACCGAGTATCAACTTCGGGGGCTGGTTACAGGTGCTTATTAGCCTGCTGAACCAGGTTCAACCCCCAGGCCACCCATGTAAGCCGAACACACACAAAGGGTGAGCAATGCCCCCCCCACACACAAATAAATACCAAATTTAAGTAGAATAAATATATCAAGGGCTGGAGAAATGGCTCAGCAGTTAAGGTGCTTGCCTACAAAGCCTAATGACCTAGGTTCTATTCCCCAACACCCACATGAAGTCAGATGCACAAGGTGGCGCATGCGTCTGGAGTTTATTTATGATGGCTAGAGGCCCTGGCGCTCCCATTCTCTCTCTCTTCTTGCAAATAAATAAAAATATTTAAAATAAATATATTAGTTAGAAAATGGGGGCTTTGGATATAGCTCAGTGATACAGTGCACGCACAAGACCCTGAGTTCAATCCCTAGTACCACCACCAAAAGAGAAAAAAAAAGAAAATAAAGAAAGTAGCCGGGGCCAGGTGTGGTGGCGCATGCCTTTAATCCCAGCACTCGGGAGGCAGAGGTAGGAGGATCTCCATGAGTTCAAGGCCACCCTGAGACTACATAGTGAATTCCAGGGCTAGAGGGACTAGAAGCACCACCAAAAGGAAAAAAAAAAAAAAGTAGAAAATACCCCAGGGCCAGGTAGAAGGCTCAGCAGGAAAAGTCCTTGCCTCTTAATCACAACCAGGACCCGAGTTTGGATCTCTATCACTCGTGTAAAATGCCAGGCATGGTGGCACGTGCCTGTGACCCAGCAATGGGGAGGCAGAGACAGGTGATCACTGGGGCCTGCTGGCTAGCTAGTTTAACCACATTGGTGAGATCTAGGTTTAGCAAAAGACTGTCTCAAAAAACAAAGGGGAGGGCTGGAAGGATGGCTTAGCAGTTAAGGCGTTTGCCTGCAAAAGCCAAAGGACTCAGGTTCGATTTTCCAGGACCCACGTTAGCCAGATGCACAAGGGGGCACACTGTCTGGAGCTCGTTTGCAGTGGCTGTAGAGGCTCTGGTGCATCCCTTCTCTCTTTCTCTTTGTCAAACAAATAAATATTTTAAAAAAGGGGGGGGGGTTGAGTGAGACTAAGGAAGACAATTTGACCTCAGCCTCTGGCCTCTACATGCACACACGTGATGTGCACCCACACACATGCAAAAAGTTTAAACCTGATTTCTTTCTCTGTTGCCTATGCAGACTGTAGGTTTTACCCAGTTTTGGAGAATTCCAAGGGCAGGAACAGTGGGTTGGCATTGGTTCGTCCAGTTCCAAAAGCAGCTCCAATCTGTTTACAGTGGAAGAAGCATTAACACAGGATGGAAGGCTCAGCATACAGATGAGGAAGAAGCAGGTGGCTGGGTTAGGTCTCCAGACACCAGGGCAAGGGCAGGAGACGTAGCTCAGTTGGCAGAGTGCTTGCCTAGCAGGCACAAAGCCCTCAATGTGATCCCCAACACTGTGTGAACCAAGCATTGTGGTAAACGCCAATAAGTCCAGCATTTGGGGGGTGGAGACAGGAAGATCAGAAGTTCAAGGTCATTCTAGGCTACATAGCAATTTCTAAACCAGCCTGGGTTCCTTCCATAAGACCCTGTTTCAGAAAGGAGAAGGAATGAAAAATAAAAGTGAAGCCACATGAGTGCATGGACAGTGGAGTCGGAACCTGAGGACGAGAACTGGAGCCACGGCTTAGCTGGTCCTAAGAGCGCTTGCTGCATAAGCCTGAGTACCAAAGGGCATAAGGGAGAGAGGAGGCAGGAGATGACATGAGAAGAATTCTTAGTTGAGGTAACCACAGAAACAAAGTTCAGGGGGTTGGAGAGATGGCTCAGCAGTTAAAGACGCTTGCTTTCAAAGCCTGATGCACCAGGTTCAAATCCCCAGTACCCACATAAAGCCATATCCACAAAGTGACATATGCGTCTAGAGTTCAGTTCTGGCATGCCCATTCCCTCTCTCTGTCCCTGCTTGCAAATAAGTAATTTTTAAAAAATATCTTTATTTTTGTTTATTTATTTGAGAGAGAGAGGCAGATAGACAGATGGAGAGAGACAGAGAGATGAGGCAGGAGAGAATGGGGGTGCCAGGGTGCAACCATTGCAAACAAACTAGACGCACATGCCACCTTGCATCTGGCTTTTGTGGGCCCTTGGAATCGAACCTGGGTCCTTTGGCTTTGCAGGCAAGTGCCTTAACTGCTAAGCCATCTCTCCAACCCAGTATTAAAAAAAAAAAAAAAAAAAAAAGAAGAACCAGGGCTGGAGAGATGGTTTAGCAGTTAAGGTGTTTGCCTGCAAAGCCAAAGGACTCATGTTCGATCCCCCAGGACCCACGTAAACCAGATGCACAAGGGGCACATGCAACCTGGAGTTCGTTTGCAGTGGCTACAGGCCCTGACTTGCCCACTCTCTCTCTGTGTCTCTCTTCTCTCTCTCGGCTAACAACTAAATAAATAAAAATAAATTATTAAAAAAAAAAGAAAGAAACCAAGGGGTTGGGCATATTGGCAAATGCCTTTAAGTCGAGCACTCAAAAGGCAGAGGTAGGAGGATCGCTGTGAGTTCAAGGCCACCCTGAGACTACATAGTGAATTCCAGGTCAGCCTGAGCTAGAGCGAACCCCTACCTCGGAAAACCAAAAATAAATAAATAAGTAAATAAATAATAACATTCATTTTATGTCAAGAACTTTCAAATGTAGAAAAATTTGTTATGAAAAAAGGCAGGGGGTGGGAAGATGGCTCAGCAATTAAAGGCACTTGCTTGCAAAGTTGGCTGGCCCAGGTTCAAGTCCCAAGCCACCAACATAGGCTGGACATAAAAAGAGGTGCAAGCATCTGGTATTTGTTTGCAGCAGTGAGAGACCCTGGCATAAACACACACGCACAAATTAGTAAGTGCTTTTTTGGTTGAAGGCAAACTGTGGGGACCTTAGGGACATAAACAAATACTGGGAGCTTCGCTGGAAACATGGGAGTAACTGAGGCATGGTTTCAGTCCCAGACCAGCAAGAACGTTCGGCTGAGCTAGTCAAGCGCTACAAGGGCAACAAGCACGCTCACACCCTGTGCTGGAACCACAACTGGGTCTTCTCGGGAGACCCATCTGGAAACACTTAGCTATGTTCACTTCTAAGTACTTACCCCTCATATAAACTCAGGCGTGTGTACAAGAGCTATTCAGATGTGTGTGTACACCATCACCCTAGGAAAGTCAAAAACTGAAAACTAGACACTGGTGTGTCTGTAATCCCAGAACTAAGCAAGTGGAGGCAGGAGGACTGCCAAATCCAAGGCCAGCCTTGGCTACATAATCAGACTCTGTCTCAAGAGACCAAAAGCTGGGGATGTCACCCAGTGGTAGAATGCTTGCCTGGCCTGGGTTCTGTCACTAGCACCGAACACATGAAATAAACTCCCTGGAACCAGGCTGAAGTGTTTTCTTTCTTTTTTTTTTTTTTTTGGTTTTTCGAGGTAGGGTCTCACTCTAGCCCAGGCTGACCTGGAATTCACTATGTAGTCTCAGGGTAGCCTCGAACTCACGGCGATCCTCCTACCTCTGCCTCCCGAGTGCTGGGATTAAAGGTGTGCGCCACCACACCCGGCTGAAGTGTTTTCTTTCAGTAATTGTGATATACATACAATAGGATGCCATATAACATTTTTAAACATTAATTGAAGCTGGGCATACCAGGACTCTAGCCACTGTAAATGAACTCCAGATGCATGCACCAGCTTGTGCATCTAGCTTGATGTGGTTACTGGGGAACTGAACCTGGGTCATTAGGCTTTGCAGGCAGTGCCTTAACTGCTGAGCCATCTCTCCAGCCCATTATTCAGTTTTCTATTGTACACATTACTTACAGAAGTCTAACTTCATCTAAAAAAATAGTAAAATGCATGTTTGTTTTTTAATTTTGTCTGAGTGGCCAGGGCCTGCAAATGTTTGTCTTTAAGCTGAGGATTTAATTTCTCATAAGCACACCATCAATTTCGTTTCTCCAGACAGGGCACAATCTTTAACATGGTCACAACACACACACACACTGATGCCCGAGTCAATGGCCCTACCCAGACTTCCTGTGAAGTAAGTTGTCCTTACTTAAGACATGCTGAACTAGGTTTTCTGTTCCTGGACATTTAGTACGTATTGATAGAATGTTCCTTATCAACCCGAAAACAAAACAAGTGAAGAATGTACAAATTCCAGTGTGTTAGTTCCCCAGGACTATAAAGGTCTTGTTATTCTCACACAAGCTGGAGGCAGGAATTCTGCAAACTACACAAATAGCTGTGGCTTCGCCCGGCCCTCCCTACGTTTGCTTAGTTGTGCCCACACACAAACGGAACGTGTCTCCCCACATCTAGCAGGGAGATGCGGAATCCAACCTTGCTTCTTTTCCAGTGTTTAGACAGGCGTAGGGATGCACAGCTGCCAGCCCAGCACTCAGGAGGCAGGAGGCCCAGGAGTTCAAAGTCATCCTCAGTGGCAGAGAGTTAGCGGTCCAGTGATCCTCCTGTCCCAGTCTCCAAACTGCTGGTGTTACAGGCTTGGCAAAAATATTGTTTAGGGGGCTCAGTGGGCCAAGTGCTTATTGTGTAAGCCTCAGAACCTGAGTTTGGCTCCACAGCATCCTTGTAAAAACTGGACATGGTGGCATATGTCTATAATCCCAGTGCTGGGAGGTTGAGACAGGAGCATCCCTAGGGCCTGCTGGCTGGCTGGCTGGCTAGCTAGTGGAGCTGAATTTGTGAGCTCTAGGGTCAATGAGAGACCCTGTCTCCAAAAATACAGTGGAGGGCTGGAGAGATGGCTTAGTGTTTAAGACGTTTGCCTGCAAAGCCAAAGGATCCTGGTTCAATTCTCCAAGACCCACGTAAGCCAGACGCACAAGGGGGGGCATGCATCTGGAGTTCGTTTACAGTGGCTGGAGGCCCTGGTGCACTCATTCTCTCCCTCTGCCTCTTTCTCTCTTAAACAAATAAATAAAATGCATTAAAAAAAAAAACAAAAAACATTGGGAGTGTGAGTGAGAAAGACACTTGAACTTGGTCTCAACACCCACACACATCAACATGAACATACACATATAAACACACACACACATACAACATGAACACCCATGTATAAACACACACACAACATGAACACACAAACATATATACATGCAAAAGAATGCTGAAGTGTACTATCTCCCACCAAAAGGAACTGTTTGCATGTGGGAAATGGGTTTGTTCCTTCCTAGCCTCACCCCTTATAAATACACGCATCCACATGCAGGCACTCAACAATGTACGACTGGCCGGGCGTGGTGGCGCACACCATTAATGCCAGCACTTGGGAGGCAGAGGGAGGAGGATCACCGTGAGTTCGAGGCCACCCTGAGACTACAGAGTGAAATCCAGATCAGCCTGGGCTAGAGCGAGACCCTACCTAAAAAAAAGAAAAGAGAAAGGAAAAGAAAATGAAAAAGTAGACCGACTCCCCACAAATACGGACAAGGCTTCACGTGAGCACATGATGAACCACCACAAAGGTATGAGCACTGTACTGAAGCAGATTTATTTTTAAAGAAGAGTATAAAATTCAACATTAAGAGAGATTTTAAAAAGACCCACAGGATTTAAATTGACAAATACAAAAATGATTGGCTATAAGTATGCAAAAATACATTTCCCAGTCCCCAAGAAAAGCGTAATTTAAGTACAGCACAGCAACTATAAAATTTTTGTACTTGCAAGTATATTTCCCTTATATGTCTTAAGAATCATTCTAGACAATTTATTTGTATAAAATATAGGAAATTAAACTTGTCATAGATGTTAATAAAAAACTGTTGTACATCTGGGTTTGCTGAGTCTGCCCATTTCAGTACCAGTCTGGTCCCAATTTCTGTGAGTTCACTTGGTGCCACAGTCGTTTGTTCCTAGTTCCTTTCATAACAGTACAGAAAAGCTAACCGTTAGCCATGGGCCCCATGGGGGAAAAAAAAAAACAGTGAGAAAGAAGGTTCTAAGAGTGACTGAAAATATAAGTACCAAAATAAGTGAATAAATTCCTTTTCTAAAAGCAAAGGAAAGTCAAAGCAAAGCGCCTCTCTGCACCAATGAAACAAACGGAGGGAAACCTCGCAGCAAGCGAGCTTGATGCCAGCCTGCCGCTGCGCGGGGCCGGGCGGGGGCACTTCCACACGTGCTCTATGTATGGGCCACTGTGACCTAGCCCAGGGTGTGAGTGGTACTGCAGTGCCGATGTGAACTGACCTCAAAGGCTTGCTCCCCAGAGGGTGCTATTAGGAGGTAGAGGGAACTCTCAGAGGCAAGACCGGTGGGAGGCATGTCCTCCAAGGGGACTGTGGGACCTGAGTCGTCTTCATCTACTTTTCTGGCTTCCTGGTGGCACGGGGTGAGCAGCTTGCTCCGCCACACCCGACCATGATGTGTTGTCTTACCACAGGCAAAAGAGCCAACGGGCCACAGGTAAACCCTCCAAATCTGCAGGGCCGCATTAGCCCCTTCCTCTTCTAAGGACATCAGCTGTTACGTGCCAGTAACATAAGCTGGGTGACACTGAGGTAGCCCAGATGAGTTGCCACTAATTCTTAATGGGTCTAAGCATCATTTTAAAATGACAACAGCAAGCCGAGCGTGCTGGCGCACACCTTTAATCCCAGCACGCAGGAGGCAGAGGTAGAAGGATCGCCGCAAGTTCGAGGCCACCCTGATACTACAATTCCAGGTCAGCCTGCGCTAGAGCGAGACCCTACCTTGGGGGTGGGGGGGAACCATAAAATGACAACAGCACGGTACTGTGACAGTCTGCCACTGCTTCCAGTGGTTACCTTTGGGTGAGTCTTTATTCTTCAGGAGGCCACTGTTTATTATTATTTATTACCCCAGAGCCACTATCTCTCCTCTCCTAGATGACATACCTGGTAAAAACAGCCTCTGTGACTGGCTTCATTATTTCCCAAGCAGGCAGTAGTGACATCACTCTGGACTGTGGCATCCAAGCTGGGACAAGGCACGGGGTCAGGAACAGAGCAGAAGCTGTGTGTCTGCCCGACTGACAATGTCTGAGAGCTGCACTAGCCACAGCTGGGACTCAAGCCCATCTAGGACACACAGTGGCAGATGAGACACGGACAAGATGGGGACTTTCAGCTGCGCCCCAACACACGATTCCACGGTTTCAGAGACAACAGCCTGGGAAACCTCCGCCACAGCACAGGTCTTGCCGCACGGACTTGCCGTGACGCGGAAGCCTCGGAGAGCAGGCCCCGGCCCGAGGGGCAGCCTGGCGGCGACAGACAGACAGACCTGCCGCGTGCTCGGCGCTGGTCATGAAGCCTCTGCGATGGTTTCTCCCTCACACCAACAGAACCCGACTGAGCAGGGTTTTGAGACAACCACCTTCTAAAGACATCTCCCCTGAAGAGAAATGTAAGTCATGTCCCTGAGAGGACGAAGCCTGGTCTCCTGCTACACTTCCTACAAGTAAAAGGACCGGGGCGGCGTGACCCGGAGACAGGTGGCAAGGAGCAAGTGTGGGGAAACCACCACCCAGCAAGACGGGGCCAGGGCCGCCTCTGCCGGAGGTGAAGCGGGACAGGGGCGGGCACCTCAACTAAATGAGAGGGCAAAGCCTGGGCCACAGCGAACCCGAGAGGGCTCAGTGCAGCACAGCTGACCACCACAGGGCAGTGCTCCGTTTTCGAACTCAGGAGTGGAACACACGCACCCCCCGTGTTTGAGCTTAGTGTGCAAAGCCTGTGCGTGCACAATCCCCTCTCGTCTTTGGTCAACTTTCTGTCACAGAACCACCTGTTTAAGGCTCTCAAGAGCCAAAGTGCAGTGTCAACATGAGCTGCTGCCGTCTATGTACAACACCTACACCCACTTTCATTAGGCTATCTGAAGGTCTCAGAAAGTTCAGGATGGTTATCCTAACACATTACCGTGTAAGTTTAAGGCTGAGTAAGATCCAGTAAAGTCAAGGATTATATATTCAGGAGAATAAAAACCTCGACCAATATTTTAAATACTGACTCCTTAAATACACATTAAACCTCCAATAGCAGAACATATCTAATCATCAAAAAACTAATAGCTATGTAAATTAATTTAAAGCGAAACCATGTCTGACTGGGCAGCTACAACAGGCTGTGTCCTCAGTGGTAAGGAATGGACGGCCTGGGCGCTAAGGCTGGTGAGCGGGGTCCTGCAACGTGTGCCGGCAACTGAGCTACGTGACGGAAGGAAACCGTCTTCCACTCCTCCTCGAAAATGTTCTCTGGGGACAAGTGCCAATAATTACTTTTTAAAAATTAAAGCAAAAACCCTCTGACCTAATCTGCGGTGACTTGTCACCAGCCCAATGTGGAGAGAGAGGCCTTCCTGCCTGCGTTCCCTTTGCTCTCCACGTGGTCCTCGCAGTCACAGACCGTCCGGGGCGGAGGGGGGCGGACGGCAGGGCGCAGGCGCGGAGAAGCAGCCTCGGCCTCGCGCCCTCACGCGTTCAGCGGCTCCGTGAGCGCTTCGGCCCGGGCAGTGCTCTCGGGTTTTTTCAGCTGGGCCTCCCGGCGCTTCTCACAGAACATGACCACGAAGTCCAACAGGAATGTCAGACTGGCCATAAATCCAAACACCTGAGGAGGAGGATAGAGGAGAGAGGAGGTTATATGAGGAAGTAGGGGTACAATCACACATCTCCTCCCCTGAGGCTTCATCCTGGCATGACGACTTATCATTCTAGCTTACTACACTTACTACATTTTAATGGTAAAAACACTTACACTTTGTAAGCCATCAAAAGAAGGAAGCCTGGGCTGGAAAGATGGCTCAGCAGTTAAGGCATTTGCCTACAAAGCCTAAGTACCCAGGTTCGATTCCCCAGTACCCACGTAAACCAGTGTACAAGGGGGCACATGCATCTGGACTTTGTTTGCAGTGGCTGGACGCCCTGGCATGCCCATTCTCTATCTGCCCCTCTCTCTCTTAAAATGGATAAATAAATAAATTTTTTTAAAAATGGAAGTTTGAGGCCAGGTGTGGTGGCACATGCCTTTAATCCCAGCACTTGGGAGGCAGAGGTAGGAAGATGTCTTTGAGTTCGAGACCACCCTGAGACTACATAGTGAATTCCAGGTCAGATAGGCTGCCTCGAGGGGAAAATAAAAAGGGAAGCTTCACAAGAAAAATTTCCAGAATAACAGCTATTGGTCCAAGTACCACAAAATATAAATGCCCTGTCTTGTGTTTTGTTGTGATGGTGTTAGGTTTGAACTCAGCTCTACCACTGAGCTGCACCTCCAGCCCTGAACATACCATCTTCTATGAGTGACACAAACCTGTGAAGCTAAAACCAACAACAGGAGATGAAAAATAAGATCCCAGGAAATGATATCTTGTTGGCAATGACCAGACTGACTCACAGATGCACTGAGGGAAATACGTGATCAAACAACTCAGCCTAGGTGAAAATGCATAAAGCCATGCTGGAGGGATGGTTACCGGTTAAGGAGTTTGCCTGCAAAGCAAAGGACCCAGGTTTGATTCCCTAGTATCCATGTAAGCCAGATGAACAAAGTGGCACATGCGTCAGGCGTTCATTTGCAGTGGCTCAAGGCCCTGGTGTGCCCATTCTCTCTATCTGACTCTTTTTCTCTCTCTCTTAAATAGATAAATAATAAAAATAAAATATTTTAAAATGCATAAAGTTTTTAATACCAGAACAGAAATTCCATTTTGAAAATATAAGTAGGTTAAATTACCTAAAATTCATTTTCCAGCTAATGTCACACCACTGAGATGACACAACATGACCTACTTCCTCTTCCTTAAATCACTTCCTCATTGTATTCTTCTAGCATGACCAAACATCCTGAAAGGTCTGTCAGGAGACAAAGGACTACTGCCTAAACAGCTTCTTTACTAGCAAAACCCTTCAGGAAAGACGCTGGGTACTGAGGTCTCTTCCCACCCCAACCCTCCACCTCCATGACTGCTAAGTGTGATTAAATACACCTTCATTTCCTCAGATGTTTTTACTTCCAACTTTAATCCCCGAATCACCTAATCTCAAACGTCTGCTGCCTTCCCCATTCCAGCAACCCTTGATGTGATGAGTCCCTGCAGACACGGCAGGTGTTTCCTACTCCATCAGGCCCAGTGAGCACTGAGGATCACGGGTCATTTTTGAAACAGCCCAGTCTCAGGGAAAGCCTCTCTTGGTCATTTGGGAAGCTTCCCCCACTCTCCACCCCTCTACCCCCAGGAAGTTCCCAGCCTGACATTCCTGAAGATAGACCAGTAGTTTTCTTGGGGGTGGGGGTGGCTGATTCATTGTGGACTCACACTGAGAGCAAAATGCTGATGAAGGGCTGGAGAGATGGTTTAGCAGTTAAGGTGCTTGCTTTGCTGCAAAGCCAAAAAACCCAGGTTCAATTCCCCAGCACCCATGTAAGCCAGATGCACAAGGTTTGCAGTATCCAAAGGCCCTGGTGTACCCGTTCTCTCTCTGCCTTTTTCTCTTTCCCTCTCTCTCTCTCAAATAAATAAAATAAAATGATGATGAATATCTAATGATATTTTTTTCTTTTTGGTGACAGGGTCTTGCTATATACATAGCCCAGGCTGGCCTCAAACTCATGATCCTAATCACGTCAGTCTCCTGGGTTCAGGGATTACAGGCAGGTGCCGCCACGCCTGGCTTGCACTTCCATCCCTGTCGATAGTCTGTGGTTCCCTCTTGCACAGCCTCCGGATTCTTTCCTTCCCTGACCCCTTCACCCTAAAGCATACGTTGGCTTTCATCTCACCAAACAGCTCTGCTCAGTGATTGCCCTGGAGGTCCCCACATATCCAATCTGAATTTATGAACTAAGCCCCAAACCCAGGCCTTTCTCTCTCTGGAGTCTTTTCTTTGGCCTGATGGACTCTATCCCCTTACCTACCTGGCAAACTTCCTGAAGAAGTCACCCTGTCTGTAACCTGTCTCTGGCCACCACAGAGAGCTCCCCCGCCCATCGTCCTCTACACTGCCCAGTCCTGACACGGGTTCTACTACCACCTCCCTAGCTACCCGCCCTCCTATCTTCGGGTTTTTGCAACAGTCTCACTATGCAGTCCACACATGGCCACTAAACTGCAGCAATCACAGGCATGTGTACCAAGCCCAGCTTAATCTTCTAGTCTTTTACTTATCACCTAGTTCGTTTCATTTCTTTTTTAAAAAATGGACTCTCCTCTTCATTTAAATCTGTACATTTTTTCATAGTTTAAATAGCTGCTGAAGGTAATTTCCAGCTTATTAAAGTAACTTGCTAAAAAATTCATTTACTTGTATATGTGTGTGTGTGTGTGTGCCAGGGCCTTTTGTCTCTGCAAAGGAACGCCAGACACTTGTGCCACTTTCTACATCCAGCTTACATGGACCGCTTGGGAACTGAACCCAGACCACCAGGCTTTACAAGTAAGCACCTTTAAACTTTGAGTCATCTTCCCAGCCCCTATGCTGACTTTTTAAACTATCAGTCACTACGAAATATATCCAATGAAGTCTAAACAGTGACACAGTCTAACGTATCATCTAAACAAAACAAACTCAGCTGGCTGGTTGTGGTGGCGCACACACCTTTAATCCCAGCACTCCAGAGGCTGAGGTAGGAGGACTGACTGCTGTGAATTTGAGGCTAGCCTGGGCTAGAGTGAAACCCTACTTCAAAACAAAGCGAAACCAAAATAAATCTTTTTTGTATTTGTTTATTTATTTTGTTTTTTGAGGGAATGTCTCACTCTAGGCCAGGCTGATCTGGAATTCACTATGTAGTCTCAGGGTGGCATTGAACTCCTGGCGATCCTCCTACCTCAGCCTCCATCCAGAGTGCTTCGGGATTAAAGACGTGCGCCACCACGCCTGGCTATAAATAAATTTTTAAACACTTATTTTGCTTTATGTTTATTTGCATACACCAGGATTCCTTGCCACTGCAAACAAATGCCCTTCTGGATTTACAAGGGTACTGGGGAACTGAACCCAGGCCAGCAAGTATGGCAAGCAAATGCCTTTAACCACTGAGCTATCTCCCCAGTCCATAACCTCCTTTAAAAAATACTTTATTTATTTATTTATTTATTTGTTTATTTATGGGGGGAGGGAGGATGGGCATGCCAGGGCCTCTAGCCACTGCAAATGAAATCCAGCAACACCTTGTGCATCTGGCTTTACATGAGCACTGGAGAACTGAACCTAGGTCGCAGGCAAGCACCTTAACTGCTAAGACATCTCCAGCCCATAAACTTTATTATTTTTTTTTCGAGGTAGGGTCTTGCTTACCTGGCTTACCATAAGCTCCTTTTTACTTGTTTGTTTTTTGAGATAGGGTTTTGCTCTAGCCCAGGCTGGCCTGGAGTTCACTATGTCGTCTCAGGGTTGTCTAGAATTCAAGACAACCTTACCTCTGCTTCCCAAGCGCTAGAAATAAAGGCATGCGCCACCATGCCTGGCCCACAAACTCCTTTCTAATAGCTGGGAATTGTATGTCATAAAATTTTTCCCCTCAGAATTCAACTTTCCCTAAACTTCATTCCACCTACTGCTCAGAATTTTAGAATAACATATTTACTTATAAGTATTTTTTAAAATATTTTATTTAGCTACAAGCAGAGGGGAGGGGATGAGAATGGGCATGCAAGGGCCTCCAGCTGCTGCACACAAATTCCAGATGCATGTGCCAGTTAGTGCATCTGGCTTTACATGGGTACTGGGGAACCAAGCTCAGGTTTTTAGGCTTTGCAGGCAAGTACCTTAACCGCTGAGACATCTCTCTAGCCCATGGTTTCTTTTGTTTCTGTTTTTCGAGGTAGGGTCTCCCTGTAGCCCAGACCAAGAATTCACTCTGTAGTCTCAAGCTGGCTTTGAACTCACAGTGATCCTCCTACTTCAGCCTTAACCTCTGGGCCATCTCGCCAGCCCTCTACTTGTAAGCATTTTAATGATCACTGTATCACATTCCTCTGAGATAAAAACTTAAACAGAAATTAACTCTAAGGCCTAATAAAGACCACTTTCTCTTCAACTGGCTTGTGCATCCAAAGATAGGTATTACCAACCACTAGAGGAGTCAAGGTTCAGCATGAATTCTGTTCTGTTCTTACAAGTATAAGACCTGAGGAACTGTAGTCACATGATGGGTAGAGGCAGCACAGACATGCCATTCTCTGGACTCCTTTCGCACTGGGCTATGGCCAAAGTCATTCGAGGGCTGGAGAAATGGCTCAGATGTAAAAGGCATTCACTTGCAAAATCTGATGGCCCAGGTTTGATTCCCCAGTACCCAAATAAAGCCAGGGGCACAAAGTGATGCATGTGTTTGGAGTCTGTTTTTAGTTACAGGAGTCCCTAGCATGGCCACAGACACTCTCAAATAATTTTTAAAGCTATTTATTTTTATTTACTTATTTGGGAGAGAGGAAGGCGGGGGGGATAGAGATAGGGAGAGAGAATGGGTGCACCAGGGCCTCCGCCACCACAAACGAACTCCAGAGGCATGTGCCCCCTTGTGCATCTGGCTTACGTGGGTCCTGGAGATTCAAACCAGGATCCTTTGGCTTTGCAGGCAAACACCTTAACTGCTAAGCCATCTCTCTAGCCCCAAATAATTCTTTTTTGAGGCAGGGTCCCACTGTAGTCCAGGCTGACTGGAAAATCACTCTGTAGTCTCAGGGTGGCCTTAATCTCAAGGTGATCCTCTTACCTTAGCCTCCTGAGTGCTGGGATTAAAGGTGTATACCACCATGCCTGGCCAAATATAATATTTTAAAGTAATTTTAATAATGTATGACCACCTGACAACGCCACTAACCACAACTTCAATTTAATTAAAAATAAAGTGCTTGCTGGGCGTGATGGCATGTGCCTTTAATCCCAGCACTCGGGAGGCAGAGGTAGGAGGATCACTGTAAGTTCAAGGCCACCCTGAGACTACATAGTGAATTCCAGGTCAGCCTGGGATAGAGTGAGACCCTACCTTGAAGAACTAAAATAAAAATAAAAATAGAAATAGAAATAGAAATAAAGTGCCTAAGTGAGACATCTCTATCATACCCTCCAAGGCTCAGAGGCCACTGTAGAAGAGATGGTGGAGAGAATGGTAGAGCTAAAAGGAAGGGGAGGAGTGCTTTTCAATACTTGTTCCAGACACAAAGTGGCTGTGGCACTCATGATCTCACAGTGGCTGATAATACCTACACAAGACCTGCATAATAGGAGGAAAAAAAAAGATATCAAAATAGAAGACTACATGGGAAGAAGAGATGTAGGGAAGGGGGCTTGAGGGGGGAGGGGGAAGGAAGTTTGCAGGGAGAGGATTATGATCATGGTGTATTGTCTGTATGTACCGAATGTCAATAAAATATTAAAATAGCCAGGCGTGGTGATGCACACCTTTAATCCCAGCACTCGAGAAGCAGAGGTAAGAGGACCACCATGCATTCGAGGCCACTCTGAGACTACATAGTGAATTCTAGGTCAGCCTGAGCTAGACTGAGCCCTACCTCTAAAAACAAAAAACAAAAAAAAAGAAAGAAAGAAAGGTTAAAATAAAGTGCTGATTGTCAGTCATGCTCACAGCACCAAGTACCAACCTGTCAAGTCTGTGATCCTTGATTTGTAATTCTGAAACCCAAAAAGCTAAAAAACTCAAAAGTTTTCATAATTCACTTGACTCAAAATTGACATGAAGGGCTGGAGTGATGGCTTAGTGGTTAAGGTGCTTGCCTGCGGAAGCCTAAGGAACCAGGTTCCATTTCCCATACCCACATAGGCCAGAGGCATAAGGATAAACTCAACAGTGCATATGTGGGAGCGTAAGATAGTGCATGCAATGTTACTGCTTCCATTTGTAACAATACATTCCTATCTGTAGTTAATGGGACTTCTGGTACAAAACTAAGTCAAGGGCTGGACAGGTTCTAAGTTTGTAAGGCTATCATAGTTGCTTGCTTTTAAGTCTTCTATTCAAATTACGTTCAAAAAATAAAAGACAAACTACTCTCACATATCGTATAACCTGTTCAGTACTTTCCAGATTCTCTATTGGTAAGCAAACGAGTAGGCAGAGTTAAAAACACGAAGTACTCACAATTGCAGCAATTTCGGCTGAGGTTTTGTCATGGGTGGAAGCAAAGATGATAGATGCCAACAGAAACACACATCCTGTTCCCAACGTGATATAAAAGTCCTAGGCATGCATACAAAATACAAAAGGGTACAGTTGGTTAGAATAATGACAATGTTTTTACTTTTTTTCTGTTTTTTATCTATTATTATTAACAACATATTTCATATGGATACATCAGTGTTGGTACCCTCTTTTCCCTTGTCCCTGCCTCCATTCCATTGGGGATCCTCCTCAGTAGGGTTGCAGGTATTTCCTATGGAGTTCTGTTTGTTTTTTTTTTTTTTTTTGAGGTAGGGTCTCACTCTAGCTCAGGCTGATCTAGAATTCACTATGTAGTCTCAGGGTGGCCTCAAACTCATGGCGATCCTCGTACTTCTGCCTCCCAAGTGCTGGGATTAAAGGCATGCACTACCACACCTGGCTTAATTTTTAATTTTTTTATTTATCTGAGAGAGAGAATGGAAGCACCAGGGCCTCCAGCTACTACAATGTAACTCCAGACACATGTACCACCTTGTACATCTATCTGGCTTATGTGGGTTCTGAGGAATCAAACCTGGGTCCTTTGGTTTTTGCAGGCAAGCACCTTAACCACTAAGCATCTCTCCTGCCCTCATTTATTTTTTATTTATTTATTTTGGTTTTTGGAGGTAGGGTCTCACTCTAGCCCAGGCTACCTGGAACGCACGCAGTAGTCTCAGGCTGGTCTCTAACTCATGACAATCCTCCTACCTCTGCCTCCTGAGTGCAGGAATTAAAGGTGTGCATCACCACGCCCAGATCACCTGTGCCATTTTGTGCATCTGGCTTTATGTGGTACTGTGGAATTGAACCCAGGAGATCAGGCTTGACAGGCAAGGGCCTTTATGCTGAACCATCTCTCCAGGCTAGCAGTGTCGTGACTGGGGATGACGGTTAATCCACAGGAGGCACTGAGCTCAGTAGTAGCATACAGGAGACGAGCACAGATGTTGCATGTTATTCTTTTTTTAAAAAAAATATTTTATTTATTTATTTATTTGAAAGAGAGACAGACAGAGGAAGAGGCAGAGAGAAAGAGAGAATGGGTGCTCCAGGGCCTCCAGCCACGACGCATCCGCCCCCTTGCGCATCTGGCTTACGTGGGTCCTGGGGAATCAAACCAGGATCCTTTGGCTTTGCAGGCAAACGCCTTCACCGCTAAGCCATCTCCCCAGCCCTGCGTGTTATTCTTCAGCGTCTGCGTGCTGCAGCCCAGGACGGACGAGACCCCAACGACACTGCCACAGCTTCCGAACACGAAACCTCCCAGTGCCAGGCCTGCAGCCATGCACCAGCACGCCCAGGTTACACAGTGCCAGGACCAACCCAAGAGTTCCCGCATGTTACATCCTCAGCCCCGGAATCAACGTGTCAGGGTTGGTTTCCGCACATGCACATACGTGTAGGTGCGTGTGTATGGACGTGTGTGTGCAGATGCACTGTGTGGGTGTAGGCCAGAGGAATCTGTGTGTGTTGTCTTCAGTTATACTGTTCACCTCTTTGTGAGACAGGATCTCTCCTCACCTGGAGCTCATCAATTAGGCTGCACTGGCTGCTCAGTGAGCTCCAAGGATCCCTCTATCTCTACACCCCACACTGGGATTCCAGGGTGCACCACCAAGGCCGGCGTTACACACTGTTACTATGGGCACGCGCATGAGAAGGCAGGGCTGACGTCGAGCGTCTTCCGCAGTCACTGTCCACTTGTTTGCTATGGCTGGTCTACCCTCTGGTCCGGCCTCCCTTCCCCCGCCTCAGCCCTCTGCAAGAAAGCCCGAGCTACTCCAAGGACGGGCCAGACACAGAGCGTGTCTCTTCACAGCTGAGCTCTGAAAGCAGACTACTCTGAACAATAAGGCCAGGAGAGATCACAAGACAGCGTGTCCTTGACGCGGACTGCGCCTCCCACTCACCGACGACTTCATTTTCCCGCCGTCGACGCTGTCGTGCAGGGGTGTGCAGTACACGAGCAGCAGCAGGAGGCTCAGAAGACAGGCGCTGCAGCTCACGAACTCGAAGAAGTACAGCCCGCCGCAGAGCGTGCACTCGGCCACGACTTCCTCGCAGATGAAGGCCAGCAGAGACAGCAGCTGCGGGAGGGAAACACCGCTGGTTTTCACATACGGCCTGGCACTTAAAACTCCACAGGGAGCCGGAGAGATGCTCGGGGGTTGACAGCACCTTCTGCACAAGAGAGCCCGAGGGGGCTGAGCTCGATTCCCTAGGACCCACCAAAATAGCTGGAACTCCAGGCCTGTGTTGGGAGAGGATCACCGAGGCTTGAGAGAGCAGCAAGCTCCAGAGCCAGGGAGACCCTGTCTCAAAGAAACGAGCAGATAAGCAATGGAGGGAAGACCCCCAACATTCTCCTCTGGCCTCCACATCACACCAGCTCTGCACGTGCCAAGAGTAAAAGCACTACACAAGCTGTGCAGGGTGGCATGTGCCTGGGACCCCAGCTACTCTGGAGGATCCTGGGATCAAGGTCAGCCTTGGCAACACAGCAAGAAACCCTCCCCCCAAAGTAAACCCACCATCTGCTCCCCTTAAACACTTATAAAGTGGCAACCAAGATTAGTGAACAAACTAATCAAGGCACAGGCCTGCTCTGGAGGGAGTACACCCACTTACTACTGTGTGCCAAACACTGAACAGGGGCGTCGGGCTTGGTGGTAAAACCCACGGAAGGACTACCAGAAGGAAAGCTGAGACCTGAATGACACAGGATCAGTTCTGGGGCAGGAGACAGAGAAGCTTCTAGTAGGCCCAGAGAGGAGAGAACATGGTGCACCTTCCCAAGTAACCCCGACAACGCACCCCCAACAATGACCAGATGCGCTGTGGAAGCCAACATGACTCCGGCAGAGTTCAGGGGAAGGAAAAGGCAGCACAGAGAAACACTGCTCTATGAGCCTAGTGTGTACGCACCAGTCACACCCACGTCTCCTCACCAGCCAGTGGCAGGAGCCTGGGCTCTCAGGGTCTCAGGCTCACGCTTTAGGCCTTAGCTCCAGTATGAGCTGCACCAGGGCAGAACCTGGCACAGACTCGGCTGGGAAGCCGAAGCATGAAGATGGCGGCCAGGCGTGGCAGTGCTGGAGAAGGGGCACTCCCCACAGAGCTGCCACAAGTCCTGGTCGCAGAGGTGAGAAGAGAAAGGCAGGATGCAATGGAATGCACACACACCCCGAACATGGGATCTTCACTAAGCCCACAGCACATTTATCCACCAGCCTTCAGAAGTGAGTGTTTCAGGTTCGAGCCAATGGACTCACGCACCGTGCTGTGTGCATGTTAGTGTTCTCACCACTTGAGGACCCTCACCTCCACACCGACGCCACGTCAAGAGGAGTGTGGCCTTGGACGCCTGCCAGAGTAGAGTATCTCCATAGCCAAACTGGGTTTGCTAGACTTTCAGTTGCCTTACCTAACTCCACAGCTGAGGAATACCTTAGTAACTTGTCTTTCAGTCTTTCCAAGGCATTCAAAATGCTTTTTGTTGTTGTTGTTTGTTGTTTTTCGAGGTAGGGTCTCACTTGAGCTCAGGGTGGCCTCAAACTCTCAGCAATCCTACCACCTCTGCCTCCCGAGTGATGGGATGAAAGGCATGTGCCACCACACCTGGCCCTCAATATGCTTTTTGTTTGTTGGTTATTGTTTTTGAAGACACGGTCTCACACTTTGTGGCCCAGGCTGGCCTACACTCATGGCAATCCTCCAGCCTCGGCCTCCCAAGCAGTGGCATTATGGATGTAAGCCACTGTGGTGGTTTGAATGTAAATGTCCCCCATAGCCTCAAGTGTCTGTGACTGAGCTTCCTACTTATGCCCCAGCAGGAGCAACATTTGATAGGTGGAACCTTGCTGGAGGTGTGTTTCTGGGGCCGACCTTGGGGTTGATGAGTCTAACATACTGTGCGTTCAGAGCCAACGCTCTTGCTGTTCTCTCTCTCTCTCTCTCTCTCTGCTGTGGACATGTGATGTGGTGAGCCAGAGTCCTCCACCATGATGAAGCATCCCCAGGAAGCTGGAAGCCTGCAGTAAGTCCTCTCCTCCCATAAGCTGCTTTTAACCAACTGCCCAAACCACCATGCCACTTTAATACAGCTTTCTTCTTTCCTAGATATAGGGGAGCCTATTGCCACTGCAGTTGAACTCCAGATGGGGCTGGAGAGATGGCTCAGAGGTTAAGGCACTTGCCTGTGAAGCCTAAGGAACCATGTTCGACTCTCCATATCCTACACAAGCCAGATGCACAAAGGCAAGGCAAGGCAAGTGCAAGGTCCACCACTAGGTGGCACAAGCATCTGGAGTTCCACTGCAGTGGCTGAGGTCCTGACATTCCAGTTCTCCCTCTTCCTCTTTTTCTCTCCCCCCACCCTCTAAAAATAAAAAATTAAAAAAGAGCTCCAGATGCATGTGCCACTTTGTGCATCTGGTCTTATATGAACACTGGAGAATTAAACCTGGAACTACAGAGCAAGTTGCAAATTCTAGGTCAGCCTGGGCTAGAGCAAGACCCTACCTTGAAAACAAACAAACAAAAAACCAAAAAAAAAAAAAACTAAGCCCAACCCCTACTGGTCATACAGGCTATGGGATAGGTGTGGTAGGATGCTTGGCACAGTGGACAGAAAATGGTTAATGGGGACTAACCTTCAACTCATTAAGAAGGCACACTGTACCAGCACTCACCCTGCTCTCCATCTGTGGTCTTAATACACTGGGGCCTCACTGCCAAAGCAGGCTCTTTCTTACAAGAGTGCCAAGCAGAGAACTTGGTTTCAAATGTGCTGCGGCTGGAGAGCAGTGGAAGAGCTGGGTGGAGGGATAGCTCGGAGGCAAATGGAGACGGGAGTCAGGCACGCAGAGGAGAGGTGTGGGAGCTCCTGTGGTAGCTACTGTCACACTGCTGGGACTAAGCACCCAACCGAAAATGAGGAGGTTGGTTTGTTTGTTTTGGTTTTTCAAGCTTGGGTCTCACTCTAGCCCAGGCTGACCTGGAATTCACTATGTAGTCTCAGGGTGGCCTCGAACTCATGGAGATCCTCCTACCTCTGCCTCCCGAGTGCTGGCATTAAAGGCATGTGAGCCACCACGCCCGGCCTGAAGAGTTTATTTTGGCTTACAGTCTTGAGGGGAAGCTTCATGATGGCAGGGGAGCAGGACAATGAGCAGAGGCTGGACACCACCTCTGCTTCTGCATGTGGCAAACAGCTTCAGCAAAGTGAGCTGGCTAGTGCTGGAAAACTGAGAGCAAATGAACCTCAAGGTCTGCCCAGTGACACGCCTCCTCCAGCAAGGCTCTGCCTCCCAAACTGCCATCAGCTGGTGACCAAACATTCAAAACATGAGTTTAGGGGGACACTGATTCAAAACACCACAGCACCTAAAGAAGTGGGAAGCACCCCGAATGAAGACAGCTGGCCTGCACTCTGAGGAATGCCGAATTTTAAGTCTGCAGGGAGAGGACACCTTGAGCACCGCTGGGCGACAAGAACAAGTCTCTCCACGAGAACAGCGTGAGCGCTCACGCTGCTTGGAGGGCAGAACGAACAGCACTGCAGCTACACGACCCCAGTGACGTCAGCAAGGACGGTGCAGCCAGGCACAGCAGCCAGGTGACAGCTCTTTAGACCGGAGGTGAGGGAAGGGGTACGGCCAGGAAGGGCCGAGCGGAGAGCACTGGCATGTTTTAAGGCTCTGGAAGAGACCCACATGGCAGGTGGGGCCAAAGCCAACAGGGAAGCAGCAAGAAGGGAGGAGTCAGGCTCAGATCTCCCGTGAACTCCAGAAACTGGGGGAAGACAGCAGAGAGCAGTTCACTTGGCAGTTTGTACACACTGTGAAAGCCGGGGAGTTTCCTTCTGAGGGCAGAAACCATTCAAACCACCAAAATGACTGACCCAAGTCAAAGGCCAAAGGGCAATGTCACGGGGAGGCCAGGAGGGGCGAGTGGCCCAGGCACGGCAACACGATCACCCAGTGCTCGAACTCAACACCTCACCCGACATTTTCAGAAGCCGAGCGCGCAGCACGAGCTTCTTCAACAGCTTGGCACAGAGCTACTTCGTGACCAGCAGTGGCACCCTTGGGCATTTACTACAGATAAATGAAAGCTTATGTTGAGCAAGAATCACTGCATGTGCATGGTGGTACACACCTTTAATCCCAGCACTTGGGAGGCAGAGGTAGGAGGATAACCAAGAGTTCAAGGCCACCCTGAGACTCCATAGTGAATCACAGGTCATCCTGGGCTAGAGTGAGACCCTACCTCGAAAAACCAGGAAAAAAAAAAAAAAAAGAATCACTGCATGGCTATACATGGCAATTTTCCTCATAAGAGCCCCAAACTACAAACAATAAACTGGTATATCTGTACCATGGAAAGGGACAAGCTTGTGTACAAAATGCCTTCCGTCAATCGCCAGAGAACTACACAAAGTAGAAAAATACATTCCCAGTCGGGTGTGGTGGCGCACACCTTTAATCCCATCACTCAGGAGGATCACCATGAGTTCGAGGCCACCCTGAGACTACATAGTGAATTCCAGGTCAGCCTGGGCTAGAGTGAGAACCTACCTCGAAAAAGCAAAAAAATAAAAAATAAATTAAAATTCATATAAGGGCTAGAGAAATGGTTCAGCAGTTAAGACACTTGCCTACAAAGCCTAAGGACCCAGGTTCTATTTCCCAGGACCCACATAAGCCAGATGCACAAAGTGGCCCATGTGTCTGAAGTTCATCTGCAATGGCTAGAGACACTAACATACCCATTCTCTCCCTTTCTCTCAATCTCCCTCTCTCTGTGATGAATAAATAAACAATAATAAAAATTTTAACAAAAAAGAATTTAGGGGTGGAGAGACGACATAGAGATTAAGAACACTTAACCTTACCTTAAGCATGAGGGCCTCTTAGGCAGAACTCATGTAAAAAACTGAACAAAAGAGCCAGGTGTGGCACTGCACATCTTTAATCCCAGCACTTTTAGGAGGCAGAGGTAGGAGGACTGCCATGAGTTTGAGGCCAGCCTGAGATTACATAGTAAATTCCTGGTCAGCCTGGGCTAAAGCAAGACCCTATCTCAAAAAAAAAAAAAAAAAAAAAAAAGTAAATGTTATTAGAAGGCTAGAGAGGTGGCTTAGTGGTTAAGGTGCTTGCCAGTGAAGCCAAAGAACCCAGGTTCAATTCCCCAGGACCCATGTAAGCCAGATGCACAAGGTGGTGCATGCATCTGGAGTTCGTTTGCAGTGGCTAAAGGCTCTGGCACATCCATTCTCTCTCCCTCTTTCTCTCTCTCAAATAAAATAAATTTAAAAAATTAAACAAAAAGATTTTAAAAGCCAGATGTCATGGTGCACGCCTTTAATCCCAGCACTTGGGAGGCGGAGGGATCACTGTTAGGTCAAGGCCACCCTGAGACTACATAGTGAATTCCAGGTCAGCCTGGGCTAGAGCAAAACCCTACCTTGAAAAATTTTTTTTTTTTTTTTTTTTTTTACAGGGCTGGGGAAATGGCTTAGTGGTTAAGACGTTTGCCTGCTAAGCCTAAGGACCCCAGTTCAATTCCCCAGGACCCATGTAAGCCAGATGCACAAGGGGGCGCATGCGTCTGGAGTTCGTGTGCAGTGGCTGGAGACCCTGGTGTGTCCCTTCTCTCTTTCTGTGTATCTGCCCCTTCCTCTCTCTCTCAAATATATATATATATATATATATATATATATATATATTTTTTTTTTTTTTTTTTTTAAAGATTTTACACCTGGTCTAGAGTGAAACCCACCTGGGGGGGAGGGGGATTTTGCAAAAGCACAAAAACAGACACACACACCCTCCCCAACCTGAGTTCCAGTAAGCAGGCATTAAATAGTCCCACACATCCCAACTTCCCTCAGACAGATGTTAGATAAGGCATTCCCCACCATTACATCACAAGATAGCAAGTGACTCACCAAAGCAAATCCAACAAGACCATAAACCAAAAGTATTACTTAACCTCCTTGATAACTACAGTATACTAAAATACTAAAGGCCTAATACCCCCTGGCTTTATTCTTATTCTGTGTTAAATTTTAACCCGAGTTTAAAAGTTAAGATAGGGGCTGGGAATGTCCCTTTATACTTGCCTAGCATGCATAAAGCCCTGTCTTCCATTTCCAGCACCTTACCAAAAAAAAAAAAAAAAAAAAAATCCAGCCTCAAAAGGTTACAAAGCCCAGTGCAGTGGCTCATGCCTTTAATCCCAGCACTTGAGAGGCAGAGGTAGGAGGATTGCCTTGAGTTCGAGGCCACCTGGAGACTACATAGTAAATTCCAGGCCAGCCTGGGCTAGAGCAAGACCCTATACCTCGAAGAAAGCAAAAGTAAATAAATAAATAAGGTTTCAGCTTGGCACAACTACACACACCTATAAACCCAAACTTAGAAGCAAGAGGATCAGGAGTTCAGAGACAGCCTTGGCCACATAGTGAGTTCAAGGCCAGCTTGAGCTTCATGAGACCCTGTCTATCTTACAAAGGCTGGGAGGGTTGGGAAGATCCCTTCTTGGACCCCCTGCACCCACATAAATGCTGGGTGGGTGCAGTGCCCTGCATTCCGGATGTAGAGACGAGGACTTCCCAAGGCAAGCTGGCTAGCTAGACTAGCCAGAGCAGAGAGCTCAGGTTCAAGTGAGCGACTGTCTCAGTAAATGTGGTGGGGAGCGATCACGGAAGACACCCAGCGTCAGGCCCCTGGCCTGCACATGCATGTAGACCACACACAAACACCAAAAAGAAAAAGGAAGGACAGGGCAAGGGTGGGGAGGAACAGCACGGAAAGAAAAAAGGAAAAAAGTTCAGTTTAGGAGAAATCTGTAAAACAGACCTAGGTTTATAAAACCCAACTGACTTTGAGAAGATACCAAAAACTGAGGTACGGGTGGAGCTGCCCCTGAAACTTTCCTGTTAAGAGGCTGCCGGAGGAGCTGGAGAGATGGCTTAGCAGTTAAGTGCTTGCCTGTGAAGCCTAAGGACCCCGGTTCGAGGCTCAATTCCCCAGGACCCACGTAAGCCAGATGCACAAGGGGCCACGTGGCCACATGTCTGGAGTTCGTTTGCAGTGGCTGGAGGCCCTGGCGCGCCCATTCTCTCTCTCTCTGTCTCTTTCTCTATCTGTCACTCTCAAATAAATAAATAAAAATAAACAATTAAAAAAAAAAAAGACTGCCGGAGCGCTCTGTGAAGGCTGCATGGCTGTGTCATCTCTCTGTGACACAGACTGCTTGCCTGGGCTCAAGAAGGGCAGAGCTGCCGCTGTCCAGAAGCAGTCGTCTCAAGTCACAAGTCCTGCTCCACCTGTATGAGCAGTCACCCTTACCCCCAGCCTCAGGGCGCCACTAGGAGGCAGGCTCTACCTGGCCACCCTAAAGGAATGAAAGGAGTCAATATTAAGGCTGCAATTACTAGTTGCAATCCCACTGTTAAAAATATTTCTTTGTTTAGTCATTTATTTGTGGCAGGGATGTGCATGCCACAGTACACTTGTGGAGGTCAGAGGTCAACTTAAGGGGTCCGTGTTCCACCTTCTTTGAGACAGGCAGGGTCTCTTGCTGCTGCAAATGAACACTGAACTGCACAAGAACCCAGTTAGACTATCTGGCCAGCAAGCCTCAAATTTTCTTGGTTCCACAGGCGTGTTCGGTGCCACTCTGCATTCAGCTTTAAGTGAGTGCTGGGGAACGGAACTCAGGCCGACAGGCTTTGCAAGCAAGCGCCTTTAACCACCAAGCCATCTCCCCAGCCCCCCATCCTGTTTCAAAGGGCAACAATGTAGCACCACAAGCCGTCATCAGTATGACTCTCCTTCCTTACCCATCAGAGCCACCACCCTTCCTTTTGTAATCACCCTCAGCACTGTTTATTTCATTAGTGCAGCCAACAGCAATGTACATGTATTTGAGCGTGTTATGTTGGAGTAGACAGATGACTATATAAGAAACGCTAAGGAAACTGGAAACAGTGTGTGTGTGTGCGCGCGCGCCCATGCATGTTCTTAGTCCAAGTTTGCAGAGGTGAGAGGTCAAAGCTAGGAGGTGTCTTTTCTCGGTCTCTCTCCACCTTATTCTTTGAGACAAGGTCTCGCACTGAACCTAGAGCTCACAAATTGGGATAGACAAGGTGGAGGACAAGCCCTAGAGACCCACCTGTCTCACCTCCCAGGGCAGGATTCCAGGTGTGCACCACATGCCCAACACTTTACATGGCACTGGGGATTTGAACTCAGGTCCTCATGGCTGCACAGCCGGCACTTTAACCACTAAGCCATCTTCCCAGCCTTAAGACCATGTTTTCTTTCTTATTTAAAAAAGACAGCGGAAAATCTAGGCGTGGTGGCGCACGCCTTTAATCCCAGCACTCAGGAGGCAGAGGTAGGAGGATCGCCATGAGTTCGAGGCCACCCTGGGACTCCAGTGAATTGCAGGTCAGCCTCAGCTAGAGTGAGACCCTACCTCGAAAAACCAAAAAAAAAAAAAAAAAAAGCGCAATTAAAAAAAAAAAAAGAGTGAATGGCTACTTGCCACTGCAAATAAACTCCAGAAACATGTGCCACTTGGTATATCTAGAGAATTTGCAGGCAAGTGCCTTTAACTAGTGACCTATCTCCTCAGCTCCCCAAACAGTGTTTTCTGGCACACAACTGGCCAGCCACCATATGTGAACTGAAGAGATGCCCAGTGTAGCTGCTGAAGGACGGATGGAAATGTGAGACAAACTGAGTGGGGACACGCGGACTCTGCACAGGACAAGGACTTCCTGGTGGGATGAGAGAAGGCGCAGACTCTTGAGGACAAGACTCTGCAGTCTGTCTAATGGAATACGGCAGTGGACCTGCATGGACGGGGATGGTGAGAAAACGTGAAGGAAGTGGGTGTAGCAGCGCAATGGGAGGCAGAAGACTGGGTGTGGAGGGAAGGAGTTGGGCAGCTCAAGAGAAGGCGGGAAGTGAGCAATTAGCTTAGGATAAACAAGTTGGATGCGGTTTGAAAAAAATCAGAAAAACTCCAAAAGCAAGTAAATATACTCGACATTATTTACCAAGTACTAACATCTAGGTAGGAATCAGAGTTAAGAGGGGTGGGGTGAGTGGCTTATGGCACTTTAATATTTTGGGGCTTTTTAAAATAAACAGATAATTTTTGTATTAAAAAGGAACTAATCCCAGTATTCGGGAGGCAGAGGTAGGAGGATTGCTGTGAGTTGGAGGCCAACCTGGGTCTACAGAGTGAGTTCCTGGTCAGCTTGTGGAAGAGTGAGACCCTACCTCGAAAAACATAAATTTAATTTGATTTAAACAGAAGAAATAAAAAGTGTGGCAGCTAAGGAAGGAAGAATTGAGAAATGGTCAGTCACCAGCACTGAACACAAAAGTGGCCAAGGACAGGAAGTCGCTGACAGAGTAAGAAGTTAATATGGAACTCTCACACACAGCATGGCAGAGAAAACATCAAGATGGGGGTTGGGGGTGGAGAGATGGCTCAGCTTGTAAATGCACTTGCTTGCAAAGCCTACTGGTATGGGTTCAATTCCCCAGTCACCCATGTAAAACCAAATGCACAGCAGCAAGAGACCCAACCTGCACACATACACGCACCGTGCACATGCACAAATAAGTAAAAATTCAAACACCAGGGCCGGGCGTGGTAGCGCACGCCTTTAATCCCAGCACTCGGGAGGCAGAGATAGAAGGATCGTCGTGAGTTTGAAGCCACCCTGAGACTACATAGTGAATTCCAGGTCAGCCTGAGCTAGAGCGAGACCCTACCTCAAAAAAAAAAAAAAAAAAAAAAAAAAAATCAAAACACCAAGAGTCAAAACTAGGTAAATCTACACATACCTATAATCCCAGCACTTGGGATTACGAGTTCAAGGTCAATCTGGGCTACTTGAGACCCTATCTCCATAATAATAATAGCAAGGGGCAGTAACAGGGGTAATGAAAGGACTATCGCCTTAAGAATCTGCTTCAGAGCCGGTGGTTTCTTGGTCCTTACAAAGTAATGTTACTAATCATTTAGTAAACTGAACTCACTGGTGAATCCCAAAACAAACTGACTGAAAAATGAGTCCAATCCCAGCACTGCCCATCCAGACATCAGGACATACAACTGGTCCTACACTCACACAGTGCAGCTTGCTACACACAAAAAATAACACATATTTAGGTCACTGCACCAGTTAATCAGTGAGTAATTAGGTTGCCAAGTATCAACACTCCCCTTAAAACAAAAACAACTCCCTCAAATAAAATGAGATTAAAAACTCACCAAATAAAATATGAGTATGGTGACGGCTACAGATTTGTAAGAGAAGAATAGAAAATGGAATAAACATGTCTTTATGGTTTTAATTGTATTAAAACAAAATTACAGGGCTGAAGAGATAAGTTTCACAGTTAAAGGCACTTGCCTGCAAAGCTAAAGGACCCAGGTTACATTCCCCAGGACCCACGTAAACCAGATGCACAAGGGGGTGCATGAGTCTGGAGTTGGTCTGCAGCAGCTAGAAGCCTCAGCATGCCCTTTCTCTTTCTCTCTCAATAAAAAGTTAAATTTAAATTTAAAAAACCTAAATGGCTTAGCAGTTAAGGCACTTGCCTGTAAAGCCAAAGGACCCAAGTTCGAATCCCCAGGACCCGTGTAAGCCAGATGCACAGATAAAGTGCCACATGTGTCTGGAGTTCATTTGCAGTAGCTAGAGGCCCTGGCATGCCCATTCTCTCTATCTGCCTCTTTCTCTCAAATAAATAAATAAATATTTTATTTAAAAAAAAGAAAAAACTGAATAGGCCGGGCATGGCGGCACATGCCTTTAATCCCAGCACTTGGGAGGCAGAGGTAGGAGCATCACTATGAATTCGAGGCCACCCTGAGACTATGTAGTGAATTCCAGGTCCACCTGGGCTAGGGTGAGATTCTACCTCAAAAACAAACAAAAAAACTAAATAGGGCTGGAGGGATGCCTTAGCGGTTAAGGCATTTGCCTGCAAAGGCAAAGGACCCAAGTTCAATTCCCCAAGACCCACGTAAGCCAGATGCACAAGGTGGCATATGTGTATGGAGTTCGCTTGGAGTGGCTGGAGGCCCTTGCTTGCTTGCAAGGCCTGATGACACCACTTCAATTCCCAGTACCCATGTAAAGCCGGATGCATAATATGGTACATGCATCTGGACTTCATTTGCAATGGCAGGACACCCTAGTATGTCTATTCTCTCTCAAATAAATTTTTAAAAAATTTTAAAGTTAAAAAAAATATTAAAATTCCAGGGCTGAGGATATAGCCCAGTGGTTAAATGTGCTTACTTGCAAAGCCTGATGGCCTGGGTTCAATTCTCCAGTACCCATATGAAGCCAGATGCATACATGGTGCAAGAGGCCCTGGTGTGCCCATTTTCTCTCTCTCTCTCTCTAATAAATAAATAAATAAATAAATTTAAAAACATATTTAAGACTCAGTGACTCCTTACATTCATTTCTAACCACATTTCCTCTTTGCTGTGGGAGGGTATGACACTGTTTTGTTTGTTCGTTTGAGGTAGGGTCTCGCTCTAGCCCAGGCTGACCTGGAATTCACTATGTAATCTCAGGGTGGTCTTGAACTCACGGCAATCCTCCTACCTCTGCCTCCTGAGTGCTGGGATTAAAGGCGTGCGCCACCACGCCCTACCTGGGATACTTATATTTTTGAATAAGCCTCAGACAATATTCAGGTCAGATTTGAATGACACTCAGCTACCAAACTCCAAGAGGTGGAAAAGTTTCACTTTTATTTCTAACCTGCTCCTCCAGGTGTGCAGGGTCCTTTTCTTGCCCCTCTGTTATTCAGCTTGTAACAACACCCCAGTGCCGCCTTGTAGACAGGAAGAACCCCACAGGTGGAAATAACCGCGGCCATCATACAATGGCACCTCTGATCCAAGAATTCCCCAGGAGCTGTCTCACTGTCTTAGAACAGACTTCCCTTCTCTTTTTACAGTCCTTGAAAATGAACATCTGTTAGTAATTAATAGGACCAGAATAAGGAGACCAAACACGTAAATGTGCAAGGTGCTGAATACTATCTCAGAGGTTTGAGGGGTATTTTTAAAATGTTCTAACCCCTCTTCTGATTATAGGTTTCTTCATGTAGATGTTTCCTGATTGGAGCTCAGACATTCTAGTTAGATTTAAAAAAAATAAAGTCAAATAATAAAATAAATAAATCAACTAGAGCAGGGCGTGGTGGCACATGCCTTTAATCCCAGCACTCGGGAGGCAGAGGTAGGAGGATTGCTGTGAGTTCGAGGCCACCCTGAGACTACAGAGTGAATTCTAGGCCAGCCTGGGCTAGAGTGAGACCTTACCTCAAAAAACCAAAAAAAAAAAAAAAATTAAATCAATCAATCAATCAACTAAAGCAAGACCAACTAAAGGCAGAGTTTAAGTTACAGTGAAGAAATCTTTCCTACTGCCCCAGGCAGGGTGGAGTTTTCATTTTATTTATTTGCATGTGCCAGTGTGTGTGCCAGAGTCTCTTGTTGCTGCAAACACCTGTCCCGCTTTACAGGAAGACTGGAAAGCTGGACCTGGACCAGCAGGCTCTGAAAGCAAGTGCCTTGGACCCCTCAGCCACTTCCTCTCCAGCCCCTGGATGAATTTTATCAGACTTCATCTCAAACTTCCTCGGGACTTTCTAGGTAACTGCAGTATATTGCTATTGAGAATAGTAAGACATTATTAAAACAACAGAAACAAAAAGGCAATCGCCAAAATTTTAAAAGGGAAAAAATTTAATTCTATTATTAAACCCAAGCCTAGTAACTTATACCGATGATCCCAGCACTTTAATCCCAGAAGGCTGAGATAGGAAGATGACCACGTGTTTAAGTACAACCTGGGATATAGTAAGACTCTACCCAAAAATATCTCTCCCTCTCTCTCTCTCTCTATATATATATATATATATATGTATGTATGTGTGTATGTATATGTATATATATATATATATATATATATACATACATACATACATACATATCTCCATAATTTACAAAGCTCCTCGTAGACAAATCAATAACTGTGATAAGATATGGAGTTGTTTTTGTTCTTTCCTCATATCTCCAGAATAATGGGGAACCAACAGGAATAGTCTAACAACTTTCTCAAGGTAAACTCACCTCTGTATTCCAAGCAAAAAGCAAACCAGCAAAACTTCAGGTTGCTTCTATTCTGAAGATAAAGAATCACGGTTTACTGAACTCTAATAAAGTAATGAGGACTATTTTTTGGTTTGTCTTATTTTTCAAGGTAGGGTCTTACTCTAGTCTGACGTGGAATTCACTATGTAGTCTCAGGCTGGCCTGGAACTCACAGCAATCCTACCTCTGCCTCCCCCGAGTGCTGGGATTAAAGACGTGCACAACCATACCCAGCAGTAATGAGAACTATTATTTTAGCTCCGCCACTTTTGATTAGTAAGGAAAACTAAAAGCAACTGAAAATGAGGTTTAATGGGCAGCAAACGATTCCTCTGAGCATCAAGAATGCTTCCACATCAGGGCTGGAGAGGTGGCTTAGTGGTTAAGGCCTATGAAGCCTGAAGACCCAGGTTCAATTCTCCAGAATCCACGTAACCCAGTCACACATGATGGCACATGTGTCTGGAGTTCATTTGCAGTAACTAGAGGCCCTGGAGCGCCCATTCTGTCTGTCCTTCTCTCTCATAAATAAATTTAACTTAAAAAGTTACGTGTGTGTGTGTGTGTGTATACATATATTGGTTTTTTGAGGTAGGGTCTCACTATAGTCCAGGCTGACCTGGAATTCACTATGTAGTCACAGGGTGGCCTTGAACTCACAGTAATCCTCCTACCTCTGCCTCCCAAGTGCTGGGATTAAAGGCCACACCTGGCAATAAATAAAATATTTTTTAAAAATGTTTTAAAGAATGCTTCCAGAGAAGAAGGTATTTTAGAAATGGGTTTAATTAACAAAAGCTTTCAATACCTTGTAAGGTTTCATTCATAAAGTCAATCAGATATATACTCCTTCACTAATAGTCACCTACAATGCAAAAATAATATAAATAAATAATATTTTAAAAATAAAAAAAGAATGCTTCCACATCAATACTAATCCTTTCTAGTCTAGAAGGTTCTGTTATTCATGTAGAAACATTGACGTTTTGCTGCAGAGAATCAGAACTGATATTTAAAAATCAAGTGATGACTAAGAAGAAGAAAAGCCCATCTAAGGGGGAAATGACTCAGTGGTTAAAGAGACCTGCTTGCAAAGCCTGCATGCCCCCAGGTTCAATATCCAAGGACCCATGTGAAGCCAGATGCACATAGTGGTAAATGCATCTGAAGTTTGTCTGCAGCGGCAAGATGCCCTGGTGCACTCATACACACAGTCCTCTCTCTCCTCACAAAATACTGAGGAAAAAAGAAAAAGAAAAATAAAAGATCTGGGCCAGGTGTGGTGGCGCACATGTTTAATCCTAGCACTAGGAAGGCAGAGGTAGGAGGATTGCTCTTAGTTCGAGGCCAGCCTGAGACTACATAGTGAATTCCAGATCAGCCTGGGCTAAAGGGAGACCCTAACCAAAAAAAAAAAAAAAAGAAAGAAAGAAAGAAAAGAAAAGAAAAGAAAAAACCACGAACATCAGGGTAGTAAGATCAGAAGTAAAGGAATGCCACCCATGCCACCTAAAAGTGCCCAATGTGGAACTAGGATGGACAGACAGGAATGACCAAGACCCTCTTGGGCTCCACAGACCATGAATAACCTTTAATCACTTGTCTGCAAATGAAGTCCTAACGATGCCCCATGTTGACAACAGCGCCAGTTTTCTGACCGCTGTTTTTCTCTTCCATGAAAGTAGGTCATCTGAGTTCCAAGAACTCAAGTTCTGGTCATGAGACTTGTAAGAATTTCAGATCTTCTCGAGGAAACCAGTGAGCTTTATATATATATATATATATATATATTTTTTTTTTTTTTACCCTGGGTATCATCACTGAGGGGAGCGGGAGAAGAAGTGCACCCCCCCCAAAAAAAAACCACCAAAAACATAAATCAGAAACATTGGAGGCATTCTGGACTGTCCTCACGTGGCCCCTCCGACAGAAAACGATACTTAGCAGTGGCTAAGACCGTACCCGGAGGAGCCCAGTGAATTAATTGTACTTTAAATCTCAAAGATGCTTTGACACCCCCCGGCCCCGCCGATCCGCCAATAAGCTTAGGGTACTTAACTGCGGACAATAAACTCCGATCCGACGGGGAGAGAAGCGAAGGAAGAGCGTTACCCCTGCACGCCAGAACCCGTCGAAGTCGGTCCGACGAGTTCCAGTGGAGTAACTAAGTGGCACCAGGAAAAACCGCAGAGAAAAAGCCAGAGAAGGTAAACAGAAAACATGACGTCGTCGAAACTAGCAAGTGTTTTTTTTTGGGGGGGTGGGGGGGTGGGAGAGGATAGTGGGGTGCATCAGCTGCTCTCGCAGGAGAGAGGAAGGTGACGGCTGGCTTGGGCGTCCTTTCCAGGGACCACGCAGGCCCGGGTCGCCGCGGGGGCGGGCGACGCCGCTGCAAAGGGACCTGGGGCCGCGGGAACAGGAGCACGACGCCCCCGGTGCAGAAGGGAGGCCAGGAAGGAAGGAGCCGGGGGTGTGCAAAGGGCGGCTTCCGGGGTTCTCGGGGTCCGGTCCCCCCCACAGCCCAGCTCGCGGACTCACCAGCTGCGAGCCCTTGAGGACGCGCCGAGGCCACGGGAGCCGGCCCGGGAAGCAGCAGGCGGCCAGGCCCCTCCGCGCGCCCCGGCCCGGGCCCGGGGCCTCCTCCGTGGTGGGGCTGTACACCGCTCCGTTCTCCATCGCCCCGCCGCCGCCGCTCTCAAGCCCGCTCCGCCCAGCCCCAGAAAGTCCCCGCAGCGCCGCAGGGGGGCGTCACTTCCTGGGCCCCGCCCCCGCTTCCGGCACGCACGCCACGCCCCCTTCGTCCTCGCCACGCCCCCTCCTGCTTGGGCACGCCCCCTTAAGGCTCAAGCTCCTGTGTGGTGTGAACACTTGAAGTTCTGGCTTGGTAGTCCAGTAAATTGGGTGCTTTTCTTGGAGCTGATTTGATTTGCTTATGGCTTTTTATTTTATTTTTTGTTTATTTTTATTTATTTATTTGAGAGCGACAGACAGAGACAGAGAAACGCAGAGAGAGATGAGAGAGAGAGAGAGAGAGAGAAAATGGGCGCACCAGGGCCTCCAGCCGCTGCAAATGAACTCCAGACGCGTGCGCCCCTTGTGCATCTGGCTAACGTGGGTCCTGGGGAATCGAGCCACGAACCAGGGTCCTTACACTTCACAGGCAAGCGCTTAACCGCTAAGCCATCTCTCCAGCCCAATGATTATGGCTTTTTTAAACTTTTTTTTTTTTTTTTCGAAGTAGGCTCTCGCTCTAGCTCACACTGACCTGGAATTCACTCCGTAGTCCTCAGGGTGGCCTCGAACTCACGGCGATCCTCCTACCTCTGCCTCCCGAGTGCTGGGATTAAAGCCACCACGCCCGGCTTCATTTTCAATTCTTTATCCCCCTGTCACTGCCTGGCAAATGTTAGGATTACAATCATGTGTCACCACACCTGGCTATGTTTTCCTAACAAAAGACCAGCTGGAGAGATGGCTTAGTGGTTTAGGGTACTTGCCTGCAAAGCGTAAGGACCCAGGTTCAATTCCCCTAGTACCCATATAAGCCAGTTGCACAAGGTGGCACAGGTGTCTGGAGTTCATTTACTGTGGTTAGAAGTGCTGGCACACCTATTCTCTCTGTATATCTGCCCCCCCCCCAGCAAATAAATAAATAAATAATTTTCCCAGGCATGGTGGCGTATGCCTTTAATCCCAGCACTCGGGAGGCAGAGGTAGGAGGATTGCCATGAGTTCCAGGCCACCTACAGCTCAGCAGGATCTGGCCTTTCCTTATCTCTGCCAACTGGAGGAAAACTTTTCTCACTTCTGAGAAGGGCCTTCATAAAGAAGTAAGATTTCTGGGAAGATTACCGTTTTCTAGAAATTCTGACCCAGACACCTGATGTCAGCACTAGACTGACAAGACCAGCCGCCCATCCAGATGGCTCACACGGCAGAGCCCCGCCTGAGTCTGAGGGGGCTTCTCAGAGGCCCTCTTGCCTCCTTGGGCAAGACCTGTGTCTTCCTTTCTTCTTTCCTCCCCTTAAGATTCCCTTCTGTCAGAGCTCTCCCTCCTAAAGCTCGAAGTTCTAGTAAAATCTTTCTGTATTTTTAAAATCTTACTGTTTGGTGTTTCAAGGTAGTATCTTGCTCTAGCCCAGGATGACCTGGAATTCACTATGTAGTGTGGCCTCGAACGCACAGCAATGCTACCTCTGCCTCCTAAGTGCTGGGGTTAAAGTCATGTGGTACCATGCCCGGCTTCCAGCCTTCTTTTTATCTTATTTATTTGCGAGTGGGGAGGGAGGGAGAGATTGAGAAAGAGAGAGGGAGAGAATGGGCATGCCAGAGCTTCCAGCAGCTACAAACGAACTCCAGACATAGGTTTCACTTTGTACATCTGGCTTTACATGGGTATTGGGGAATAAAACCTGATTCGTTAGACTCTGCAGGCAAGTGCCTTAACTGCTGAGCCATCTCCCCAGCCCTAGTAAAATCTTATATATATGTGTGTGTGTGTGTGTATATGTTTAATTTTTATTTATTTATTTGAGAGAATTGGTGTGCCAGGGCCTCCAGCCACTGCATCCAGATGTATGTGCGACCTTGTGCATCTGGCTTATGTGGGTCCTTGGGAATCAAACCAGGGTCCTTTGGCTTTGCAGGTAAACACCTTAACCGCTAAGTTGTCTTCTCCAGCCCTCTAGTAAAATCTTTCTGAACTTTTTCCTCTGGTCTGTGGATTATATTCATTGAATTCATAAGAGCCCGGAGGCTTCTGACTCAATGGAAGTTTTGCATGACAGCTGAGTTTTCAGAGCCCTAACTCTTGAGTCATTGCCCACCAAAGGGCTGAGAGAAGGCAGCCACTCTCTCGAGCTCTCCTGAATCGCAGCAGCGCTTGCATCTAGCTTGACGTGATGCTGGGCCCATCCTTTTAGCACAGAGCCACTTCTCTGTGCTCTACATTCCCAACATATTCAGTATCTTACTCTTTTGTCACTTATCTCATTTTAGCTTGTGACCAGCTCCTTTATGGACATTTTTTTTTTTTCTGATTTTTCGAGGTAGGGTCTCACTCTAGCCCAGGCTGACCTGGAATTCACTGTGTAGGCTCAGGTTGGCCTCAAATTCACGGCGTTCCTCCTACCTCTGCCTCCTGAGGATTAAAGGCGTGTGTCACCATGTCTGGCCTTCACGGACATTTCTGTGGCTTCCATTTAGGACAGCATCTGTTATTCATCCCACTTTGTACCCACATTACTGCCTAACCGTAGGGATGTAGGGAAGAGAGCCAGTGAGGGAGTCTGAGTGGGAGCTGCTGCAAACATCAACCCTCAGCTGAAAATTGCAGTTATTTTTGGAATGTCTGACATCCCATCAAACCCTATTTCCCCAAAGAACATTTTATTCTTGTGAATCTTTTATTTCTCTAGTTTAAAAATATTAAATATTGGGGCTCAAGAGATGTCTCAGTAGTTAAAGGTACTTGCTTGTAAGCCTGCCATTATGGGTTCTGTTCCCTACCACCCATGTAAAGCCAGATGTACAAAGTGATGCGTGTAGCCCGGTGTGGTGGCGCATGCCTTTAATCCCAGCACTCGGGAGGCAGGGCTAGGAGGATCTCCTTGATTTTGAGGCCACCCTGAGACTCCACAGTGAATTCCAGGTCAGCCTGGGCTAGAGTGAGACCCTACGTCGAAAAACAAAAAACAAAACAAAAGTGATGCGTGTGTCTGGAGTTTATGTGCAGCAACTGAACTCCAGACACTTGCGCCACCTAGTGGGCATGTGCGACCTTGCGCTTGCCTCACTTTTGTGCATCTGGCTTACGTGGGATTTGAAGAGTAGAACATGAGTCCCTTAGCCTTCACAGGCAAGCACCTTAACCATCTAAGCCATCTCCCCAGCCCTGCTATGTAGCAGTTTGAAAACTGTCCCCCATAGCCTCAGGTGTTTGTGAATAAGCCTGGTACTCAATCCACAGCTGGTGGAAACTTCGGGAGGTGGAGCCATGCTAGAGGAGTGTCGCTGGGGGTGGGCCTTGGGGGTGGTTATCCAGTCTCACCGGGTGTTCATCCTCTGTCCTTCCTCCCAGCTGCTGTGGAGATGTGGTGCTGGCTGTCTCCTGCCACGCTTTCCCTTGAAACTACAAGCTGGAAATCATTCCGTCCTTTCCATAAGCTCCTTCTAGTTGGGTGTTTTGTCCCAACAATGAGAAGGTAACTGCTAGACTCTACCAAAAAGAAATTGTTTTCAGCTGGGGGCATGGTAGGGCACACCTTTAATGCCAGCACTTGAGAGGCTGAGGTTAAGAGGATTGCCATGAGTTCAAGGTCAGCCTGGGCTAGAGTGAGACCCTACCCAGGGAGGGTGGGGGAATCAGGCATGGTGGTGCATGCCTTTAATCCCAGCACTTGGGAGGCAGAGGTAGAAGGACCACTGTGAGTTCAAGGCCAGCCTGGGACTACAAAGTGAATTCCAGGTTATTCTGAGTAGAATGTGACCCTACCTCACAAAACCATATATATATATGTGTGTGTGTGTATATATATATATATATATATATATATATATATATATATATACTTTTTTTTTTTTTTTTGGTTTTTCGAGGTAGGGTCTCACTCTGTCCAGGCCAACCTGGACCTGAAATTAACTATGAAGTCTCAGGGTGGCCTTGAACTCACAGCGGTCCTCCTACCTCCACCTCCCAAGTGCTGGGATTAAAGGCATGCACCACCAAGCCAGGCTCTTTTAAAATATTTTATTTATTTATTTATTTGAGAGAGAGAGGGAGAGAAAGAGGCAGATAGAGAGAGAAAATGGGTGCTCCAGGGCCCATAGCCACTGAAAACGAACTCCAGACACATGCTGCCCTGTGCATCTGGCTTACATAGGCACTGGGGAACCAAACCCAGGACATCAGGTCCTGAGAGCTGAGTATCTTTCCAGCCCTGCTTTGTCCTTTTATTTAGTTATTTTTTTCAAGGTAGGGTCTCACTCTAGCTCAGGCTGACCTGGAATTCACTATGTAGTCTCAGGCAGGCCTCAAACTCACGGTGATCCTTCTACCTCTGCCTCCCGAGTGCTGGGATTAAAGGCGTGCACCACCACGCCCGGCTCTGCTTTCTCCTTTTAATGCAGTCCAGGACACCAGCCCATGGAAAGGTGCTGCCCACATTTAAAAGGGTTTTCCTTCTTCAGTTATCTCAGCTAGAGACTCCCTCGCAGAATTGCCCAGAGATTTGTTTCCATGGTGGTTCTAAATCCTGTCAAATTGACAAAGGAGATTAAATATGACAAGCAGCAGATGCCTCTGTTGTAACTCCCCAGTTGTGCTGTAAAAGGAAAATAGCCATAGATCATGCGGAAATAAACCAGTGTGGCTCTGTTCTAGTACTACGTTGTAAAGTCTGGGCATGGTGGCACATAGCTGTAATCCCATCACTTGGGGCTGGAGAGATGGCTAAGCAGTTAAAGGCACTTGCTTGTAATTCTATCACTTGCAATGCTGAAGCTGAAGTAGCTTCAGTTTGAGGCCAGCCTGCACTACCTGAAACCCTGTCTTTGAAAAAAAAAAAAAATAATAAAACACTTGGGGCTGGAGAGATGGCTCAGCTGTTAAAGACTCTTGTTTGCAAAGCCTGAAAGCCTGACAGCCAGGGTTCAATTCCCCAGCACCCATGTAAGGCCAGATGCACAAACAGGCACATACCTGTGGAGTTTGCAGTGGCAAGAGCCCTGGGGCATCCATACTCACTCTCTGTCTGCCTCTTTCTCTCTCTCTCTCTCTTAAATAATAATAATAAAAAAATTAAAAACCATGATGCTGGGCATGATGGTGCACACCTTTAATCCCAGCATTCAGGAGGCAGAGGTAGGAGGATTGCTGTGAGTTGGAAGCTACCCTGAGACTGCATAGTGAATTCCAGGTCTGCCTCAGGTAGAATGAGACCCTACCTTGAAAAACTAAAACAAAAAACAAAAAACCAAAAAAAAAAAAAAACAAGCCGCCACATCCTTGAGGTAGAGTTTCACTCTAGTCCAGGCTGACTTGGAATTCACTACGTCGTAGTATCAGGGTAGCCTCGAACTCATGGTGATTCTACCTCTGCCTCCTGAGTGCTGGGATTAAATGTGTGCGCCATCACACCCGGCTTTTTCCCTTTGGTTTTTCAAACCAGTCTGGGCCATGTCTCTGGCCAGTTATGCCCAGTCTCAGGGTGGCCTCGAACTCACTGCAATCCTCCTACCTCTGCCTCCCAAGTGCTGGGATTAAAGGCGTGCGCCACCATGCCCAGCAAAAAAAAAAAAAAAAAAAAAAAACCATATATTTCAGCTAGAGGCCCTGGCATGCCCATTCCCCATCTCTCTCTTTAAAATAAATAAATAATAGCCAGGCGTGGTGGTGCACGGTTTTAATCCCAGCACGTGGAGGAAGAGATCACGGTGAGTTTGAGGCTGCCTTGAGAGTACATAGTGAACCAGGTCAGCCTGGGCAAGAGTGAGTCCCAACCTTGGGGGAAAAAAATTACATACAGTGGACACAAAGAAGCCAGCTAAACAAAGACCAGAGGTTTAGGGATGGGAATTTAGCAAGCTCAAACATCCTAGATCTCCACATTATTTCATTTATGCCACCAGAGGGCCACACAGGCAAAGCAATGCCAAGTAATCCTTTTTGTTAGGCTTCTGCATTGATTAACCTGGGGGGGTGGAGTCCTAAGTAATATTAGGGAAATCTGAGCCTCCCAAGGTCACTTACCCACCTGGGTTGGGAACTTTAATCCAGGATAGTTTGTTCACTTCAGTGAGATGGAATAAGAAAGAGGGGAAGCCGGGCATGGTGGTGCCCGCCTTTAATCTCAGCACTTGGGAGGCAGAGGGAGGACAATCACTTTGAGGCTATGCCCCGACTACAGAGTGTGAATTCCAGGTCAACCTGGACAAGAGTGAGACCCGATCCTACCTTGAAAAACAAAACAAAAAAAAGCCTTGTCTTAAGCTATGTCCTTCCTTCATTCCTTCCCTTCCTCCCTTTCTTTCAATTTATTAGAGAGAGAGAGTGAGAAAGAGAGAGAATGGGTGCACCAGGGCCTCCAGCCACTGCAAATGAACTCCAGATGCATGTGCCACCTTGTGTATCTGCTTACCTGGGTTCTAGGGAATCAAACCTGGGTCCTTTGGCTTTGCAGGCTAGCGCCTTAACTGCTAAGCCATCCCTCCAGCCCTGTGTTGTCAAATTCTACTGTAGAAAAAACAAAAAGCCCAGTTTTTCTTTTTCCATTTGTTTTTCTGAGATGTCTCATTATGTATCCAAAGCTGGCCTTAAACTTGAATATGAGAAATAACTAACCAGCCTGAGGCCCAGGCTGCTCTCAGAATTTCAGTGGCTCTCCTCTGCCTTGGCTTCCCGAGAGCTGTGCCACCCTAGACAGCCCAGATTTTATAGTTTTAGTGAAAAAAAATTATACTAAAAAAAAAATAGAGGTATAAACCAGGTACGGTGGCACACACCTTTAATCCCAGCCCTTGGGAATCAGAAGTAGGAGGCTCGCTGTGAGTGCCAGGCCAGCCTGGGACTACAGAGTTAGTGCCAGGTCAGTGTGGGTTGGACTGAGGCCCTACCTTGGAAAAACCTAAAATAAAAATTAAAAATAGGCCCGGAGAAATGGTTCATTGGTTAAGGCACCTGCCTGCAAAGCTATAGAATACAGGTTCAATTCTCCAGGACCCAGGTAAGCCAGATGCATAAGGTGGTGCATGCATCTGGAGTTTATTTGCAGTGGCTGAAGGCCCCGGTGCACCCATTCTTCCTCTCTCTCTCAAATAAATAAAATAAAAAATAATAAAGGTGTGAGTCACCATGCCCTACTCCTTAAAATACATACATACATACATTTATCTATCTATCTATCTATCTATCTATCTATCTATCTATCTATCAAGCTGGGTGTGGTGGTGCATGCTTTTAATCCTAGCACTCAGGAGACAGAGGTAGGAGGATCACCTGAGGGCAGCCTGAGACTACATAGTGTTTTTTTTTGGGGGGGGGGTTCAAAGTATGGTCTCACTGTAGCCCAGGCTGACCTGGAATTCACTATGTATTCTCAGGGTGGTCTCAAACTCACGGCAATCCTCCTACCTCTGCCTCCCAAGTGCTGGCATTAAAGGTATACGCCACCACGCCTGGCCCATTTTTTGTTTTTAATTAATTTATTTATTTGAGACAGAAAGAGGCAAAGAGAGAATGGGCGTGCCAGGGCCTCTAGCCACTGCAAACAATCTCCAAACATATGTGCCACCTTGTGCATCTCGCTTACATGGGTACTGGAGACTTGAACTGGGACTCCTTAGGCTTCATAGGCAAACGCCTTAACCACTAAGCCAGCTCTCTAGCCCCATGGTTTTTTTTTTTTTTTTTTTGAGGTAGAGTTTCACTCTACTCCAGGTTGCCTTGAACGCATGATGATCCTCCTACCTCCGCCTCCCAAGTGCTAGGATTAAAGGTATGAACCAACACACCTGGCTCTGGGACTACAAGTGTTAGGACTGTGGATGTGGTTCAGCTGGTAGTGATTGATTGTCTAACATGCACACAGCCCTCAGTTCTATCCCCAGCACCACATAAACCACGCGTAGTGGTAAATGCTTGCAAGCCCACTCAGGAGGCAGAGGCAAGAGGCTCAGAAGTTCAAGGTCATCTATAGATACATAGTGTAGTCAAGGTCATCTTAGGTTATGTGACCAGTCAAAGAAAAAAAAAAAAAGTAGGCTGGAGAGATGGATCAGTGGTTAGGGTGCTTGCCTGCAAAAACGAAGGACCCAGGTTTAATTCCCCAGTACCCACGAAGAGCCACATGCACAAGGTGTTACATGTGTCTGGAGTATGTCCTTAGTCACTAGAGGCCCTGGAAGAAAGAGAAATCGAGGGGCACATGCCTTTAATCCTAACACTAGGGAAGCAGAGGTAAGACGATCACCATGAGTTCGAGGCCAGCCTGACTACATAGTGAATTCTGAGTCAGCCTGAGCTAGAGACCCTACCTCGAAAAACCAAAAAAATAAAAATAACCAGGCATGGTGGCACATGCCTTTAATCCCAGAGCTCAGGAGGCAGAGGTAGGAGGATCACTGTGAGTTCGAGGACACCCTAAGACTACATAGTGAATTCCAGGTTAGCCTGGGCTAGAGTGAGACCCTACCTTGACAAACGGGGGGGGGGGGGACCTAGACCCTGTCACAAGATCTTTGGAATCTATAAAGCAGAAAAATGACTGTTAAAATCTTTTGTTAAATTCTTTTCCATTACTCTGACAGGACACACTCAAGAAAACAACACAAAGATTTCTTTTTTCAAGGTAGTGTCTTGCTCTAGCCCAGAGTGCTGGGATTAAAGGCATGCACCACCACACATGGCTTTAAAAAAAAAGAATATGAGAGAGGCAGATGGAATGGGTGCACCAGGGCCTCTAGCCACTGCAAACTCCAGATGCATGCGCCACCTTGTACATCTGGTTTACACGGGTACTGGGAAATTGAACCTGTGTCCTTAGGCTCCATAGGCAAGTGCCTTAACCACTAAGCCATCTCCCCAGCCCTAAGCGTTCTATCAGCTCACTATTTCAGTCCATGTCATTGGCTTCACTGCTTCTGTGCATGGTGAGGCACAATGCCTGGTACAGTAGAAAGGTTCAGAGTTCATGGCACACAAGAGGCTCAGGGGCAAGGCAAGCCCTTCAATGCCAGAGGCCTACTTTCTCCAACTGGGCCCCCCCATCCTTATTTCCATCACCTCCCAATAATGCCATCAACTCTGAATCCAGCAATGGATCAATCCATTGATGAGGTCACAGCTCCCATGATGTCATCATTACTCCTTAAGAGCCTTCCCTCCCTGAACACAGGCCACTGTGGTGGTTTGAATGCAAAACGTCCCCCATAGGCTGGTGTGTTTCGAATACTTGGTCCCCAGCCGGTGGCGATCTGGGGAAGCTGGGCAGCCTATGGGAGGTGGTGCCTTGCTGGAGGTGTGTCACCGGGGACAGGTTTGGGATTTGACAGGCCAGTTCCCGTGTGAGCACTCGTGGAACGCGCTCTTGTTGCTTCCCCTCAGCTGACGGGACGCCCTGCTGTCTACTCTGCTGCGTCCCCTGCCACGACGGAGCTTGTCCTTGAAACTGCAAGCTGAAATAAACCCGTTCCTTCCGCCTCTCTCCCCCAGGGGAGGAGACCACCGTACCCGTTACTTGTGGCTGTGGACAAATGCCTGACAAGAAGCCGTTGACGGAAGTGAGGTTTATTTCAGCTCACAGTTCTAGGGAGTAGAAACCATCACAGCAGGGTAGGGGAGGCGAGGCAGCAGAGTGGGAAGCTAGCTGGCCACATTGCATTTATTGTAAAGAAAAAAGAAAACACAAGGGGCTGGAGAGATGTCTTAGTGGTTAAGGTGCTTGCCTGCAAAGCCTAAGGACTCATGTTCGACTCTTCAGATCCCATATAAGCCAGGCGTGCAAGGTCGCACATGCGCACAAGGAGGCGCACACATCTGTAGTTTGACTACAGTGGCTGGAGGCCCTGGTGTGCCAACTCCCTCTCTCTTGTTCTCTTGCATTAAAAAAAGAAAAAAAAGCCAGGGACTGGAGAGATGACTTAGTGGTTAAGGCACTGGCCTGTGAAGCCAAAGGACCCAGGTTCAATTCCGCAGGACCCACATGAGCCAGATGCATAACAGGTGCATGCATCTGGAGTTTGTTTGCAGTGGCTGGAGGCCCTGACGTGCCCATTATCTGTCTCTTCTCTCTCTCTGCTTGCAACTAATGATATATATACACACACACACACACACACACACACATACATACATACATAAATTTTCAAAAGCCACTCTGTTGGGCTTGCTTCAAAAGAAAAGGAAGTGGGATGAGCTATGAAACCTCAAGTCCCACCCCTAGTGACCCACTTCTTCCAGAAAGCCTCTGCCTCCTAAAGTTCCACAACTTTCCCAAACGGTGCCGCTAGCTAGGGATCAAGCGCACAGACACGAGCCCACGAGGCATAGTTCATATTCAGACCACCACTGCGTTCTTATTTTCTCTTTTTGTTTTTGTTTTTTTCAACACAAGATCTCACTCTAGCCCAGGCTGACCCAGAAGTCACTATGTAATCTCAGGGTCATCTTGAACTCCCGGCGATCCTCTTACCTCTGCCCCCCCCCCAATGCTGGGATTAAAGGTGTGTACTATCAATCCCAGCCTAGCAATATCAAAGGCAGTAAGCTATTTTTCATCAAAGAATTTGAAGTGGCTCAGCTGATCAAATATGGATGTTAGCTGAATTAAATTACAACTTCTTGTGAACATTCTAAAGCAAGCAATGAGCATTCGGGAGGCAGAGGTAGGATAATGGCCATGAGTTCGAGGCCACCCTGACACTACATAGTGAATTCCAGGTCAGCCTGAGCTAGAGTGAGACCCTACCTCAAAAAACAAAACAAAACAAACAAATATATATATATAAAATAAAAAATAAATTAAAAAAATTTTAAAAAGCAATGAAAAAAGTAGAACTCTCCTGGGGAGATAGCTCAGTGGTTGAAAGTGTTTGGGTGCAAAGCTTGCCTGCCCAGGTTTAGTTCCCCAGATCCCACATAAGGCCAGATGTGCAAAGTGGTACATGCAGCAAGAGGTCCTGGTATGCCCACACTCTTTTCTCTCCCAAATAAAAAAAAATTTTTTTTAAAGTGAACTAGTGTCAGGTGTTTCCACCTGTTAGCTCCACTTGTACAAGCTGGGGTGAGGTGCATGTCCAGGATCTCAGCACTTGAGAAGAGACAAGCTGACCTCATCTCAAAAAGCAAAACCCCACTTCTTCCCATTACATTAACAAGCCGTATTTCTTTTTAAACTTACCAACACGATCCATGTAGTGAAGCTTTTTCTTTTTAAATATTTATCAGAGAGGAGGCAGAGGTGCTCCAGGGCCTCTTGCCACAATCTCTAGACACATGTGCCATTTTGTGTAGCTTTACACAGACACTGAAGAATTGAACCTGGGCTGGCAGGTTTTACACAAAGTGCCTTTATCCACTGAGCCAACTCAAAGCTCTATTTTTTAAATTTTATGTTATGTATTTATTTGACAGAGAGGCAGATAGATGATAGAATAAATGAGTGCCAAGGCCTCTGGCCACTGCAAACGAACTGAATGCACCACCTTGTGCATGTGGCTTTACGTGGATACTGGGAAATCAAACCTGGGTCCTTTGGCTTTGCTGGTAAGTGCCTTAATGACTAAGCCATCTCGCCAGCCGAAAGCTCTGTTTTTGCAATCACTTATTTGCGTGTGTGACATGCGTGCTCTAGATGACCACTTTGCATCTATCCTCCATCTTGTTTGAGACACTCTTTCCACTGCAAACTATTAACGGACAACATGGCCCATAAGCTTTGGATTCTACTGACCCTGCCTTCCATTATCAGGCATGTGGAGATCACAGATGTAAGCAATACTCTGCATCTGGCTTTATGTGGGTGCTGGGGAACGGAACCTGGGCTGACAGGCTCTGTAAGCAAGGGCTTTTCACTGTGCAGCCCATCCCCCCAGCCCCGAAGGCTCTACTTTCATCTCTGGAAATGTTGGCCTAAGGTACGGCCGCTGGGCACAAAGCACGTGGATCAAGGCGAACTCCCAAGCTGAGGAGACACAGGTGAGCGACTCTCACTTGCTCACGTGTCTAACTGTACTCCTTGCCTAGCACATCACATTGAAACCTAAGAAAAGGCAACAAGTTATTTGAACCTGAATGCAGAGAATAAATACTTTATTATTAACTGATTACAGTTGAAAGTCACAAACAAAAGGAGTCTATTAAGGCAGAGCCATATATATATATGTATATATATGTATAGACAAATTCAAAGACTGTCATCTCTTTACAGTTTCATAACCTCTGCATTTTTCTTTTACACATCTAGGTAGTGTGCTTTCTGTCCTTCTCAGTTAAAGAAACAGCTTGGCCAATTATTCTAGATCATATTTTGATGATAACTTACAGGACTTCCAGTTGAGACGATGACTACTATGTCAAACACCATCTGATTGTTATCTCAACGTTACCCATGTGTGGTGACATTTGTGTTGGTGTGCAAAATCTGACAAATGGCCATTTTTTGTTTTCCAGCAAAACACAGTATCTTTTAAAATGATTTTAATAGTCTTACCTAAAAATACGTTTAGACTTCCAAACCAAACACCTGCCCAAATTACGCATCTTCTGTCCTTCCTGAAACCTTCCTGCATGGTTTACGTAGTCTTTAGAACATGATCACATAGTTCTGTTACAGGCTTCTCAATTCTGAGATTTTCAAAATCCAAAGTTACTTCCTTATGCAAAACAATTCCACCAGTAATTCTACGCAGTGTAGAATCATTTTTCTTCTGAATAGCTCCTTTTATAAAAACGGGCAGCCACCAAAAAAATAAAATAAAAATAAGGAAAAAGGACATAAACTTTGTCTGTAAAGCACTCCAGCTCCCTAATTCCAACTTGGAAGGAAAAGGCAGAGGCAAGTATGTCATCCCCGAAACTGAACACGGCTGCACTGGTGTCTTCAGGAAGCCCCTCCTTCCGCAGGAGACGTGGGCGACGGAGGGGACGCTGACACTGGCTTCCGTGTGATTCTGTCTAGTTCTGCGTGAACATCTGATAGGACAGGCTTCTGGCCTGCAGTGAAGTTTCAAGAAAGAAAGAAATGAAGTTTAGATGTAGTCAAAGGATGCTTTCCACTGGTGTCTCTCCACATAAAAGCTGCTCGTGCTTTCATTTACCTCACCCAGTCCACCAAAGCCAGCATGGTGGCTCACGCCCACAGCACCCACACTCAGCAGGCTGGAGAAGCTCTGCTGTGAGCTTGTGACCAGGGTTACATAGCAAGACCCTGTCTCAAGAAGGATGGAGAAGAGAGCAGAAACAATTACCAGGCGTGGTGACTCGTGCCTGTAATCCCAGCACTCACTGAGGCAGAGACTGAGGCAGGAGGATCACCACTAGTTCAAGGTCAGCCTGGGGATACATAGTGAGACCCTCTCTTCAATTAAAAAAAAAAAAAAAAAGCAGGGTTGGGAAGACGGTTCAGAGGCTAAAGGTACTTGCTTGCAAAGGCCTTTCAATTCCCTACCATCCATGTAAACAGCCAGACTCAAAAGCACTGTGTGCCTCTGGAGTTCATTTGGTGTGCCCACACACACATGTGCAAATTAATGAATTTAAAAAACCAAAACAGGCCTGGAGCAATGGCTCAGTGGTTAAGGCACTTACCTGGGAAGCTCAAGGACCTGGGTTAGACTCCCGAGTACTCACATAAAGCCTGGCACACTAAGTACTGCATGTGTCTGGAGTTTGTTTGCAGTGGATAGTTGCCTGGCATGCCCATTCTCTCTCTCCATCAAATAAATATTTTAAAATATATATATATACTCTCTTGGGCTGGAGAGATGGCTTAGCAGTTAAGGCACATGCCTGCAAAGCCAAAGGACCCAGGTTCGATTCCCCAGTACCCACATAGGCCAGATACACAGGGGGGCACATGCATCTAGAGTTCATTTGCCATGGCTGGAGCCCCTGGTGCACTCATTCTATCTCCTCTCTCTCTGCTTATAAATAAATTAAATATACATATACACACACACACACACACACACTCCCAAAGCAAGGCGTGCTGGTGCACGCCTTTAATTCCAGCACTTGGGAGGCAAAGGTAGGAGGATTGCCAAGAGTTCGAGGCCATCCTGACATTACAGAGTAAATTCCAGGTCAGCCTGAGCTACAGTGAGACCCTGCCTTGAAAAACAAAAAACAAAACTCTATCTATCTATCTATCTATCTACCTACCTACCTACCTACCTACCTACCTATCAATCAATAATCAATCAATCAATTTATGGCCCACACCTTTAATCCCTGCACACCAGAGGTTAGGGTAGGAGGATCACGGTGAGTTCAAGTACAGCCTTGGCTACAGTGAAACACTAATCTCAAAACAAGAACAAGAAAAACAGACTCCATTCTAAATGGAGGGTCAGTTACTAAATGGAGGTACCACTGCTTGTCGCCTGTTAGTCGGCCTCAGGAAGTGAGAGTGTAAAAGACAGCAGGCCCAGAATGCAGACCAGGAGAGAAGGTGAGGGACAGCAACAACACACCGGCAGCAGAGGCTGCAGAGGACGTGACAAAATGGCTCTTGAAGAAGTATAGTGCTTTGCAGCACTTAAAAACTTAACAGTGAGCCAGGTGTGGTGGCGCACACCTTTAATCCCAGCACTCGGGAGGCTGAGGTAGGAGGATCGCCATGAGTTCCAGGCTAGCCTGAGACTACATAGTGAATTCCAGGCCAACTTGGGCTACAGTGAGACCCTACCACCAAAAATAAATAAAATTAAATTAGAAAAATAAAAACTTAACAGTTACGATGTGGCCCACAACTCCACTCTGAAGTATGACCCAAGAAGAAGTGGGAACCTGCTGGCACTTACGGCTCAGTAGTTCCGGGCATTTGCTTGCTGAGCTTGCTGGCCAGGATTTAATTACCCAGTACTCAAGTAAGGCCAGATGCACAAAGTGGTACTTCCAAAAGAAGTAAAAACTTAAGTCACACAGAAATTAATGTTGAGAGCTGGGCTTGGTGACACACAACTTTAATCCCAGCACTCAGGAAGCAGAGGTAGGAGGGTTGCTGTGAGTCTGAGGCCAGCCTGGGACTACAAAGTGAGTTCCAGGTCAGCCTGGGCTAGAGTGAGACCCTACCTGAAAAACAAAAAATTATGTTCCTAGCCGAATTATTTATCCAAAATGTAGACATGACTCAAATGCCCATCACCTAGTGGACAAGTGAAGTGTGGCTTGTCCACATACTGGATACTGCATTCCTCAGCGGGCAGAAGGGAATCACTGCTACCCAGCACACATTACCGCAGGAGGGAGCCTAAAGCACCAGTTCAAGACTCGCCTGAGGTCACAGGAGTGTCCACACAGGCAAGTCTGCAGCTGGAAGGGAGGCTGGTGACTCCCTGGGGGACTGAGGTTTGGCTCTGAAGAGATGAAAATGTTATAAAACCACAAATTTAAATAAGTGGCCATTGTAAGTTAAGTTAGCCAATAAAGCCGTTTTCAAAGGAAAGTTCTAAGTAGCCAGACCTGACTTTTTGGCAGACGGAGGCAAACCGCTGCTCCCTCCTCCAGCTCCACCTCCAGGGCTGCCGCCACCAACGCCGGGGCCTCCGGGCGAGCCAGTCTTCTTACTCAGCAAGCTATTGAAGAAGTTTGCCAGGACCCCTTCACTCGTAGCTCCAGCTATACAAAAAACAACAAGCAAAAACCCTTTTACTAAAAACATCAGATTTTCCCCACAAATTATCACAGTAAATACACACAGGACTCAACTTCTTAACCTATTCATACACAAAACAATTAGAATTTTAAAAAATATTTTTGTTTTTATTCATTTACTTGAAAGAGAGAGACAGAGAATGGGTGCGCAAGGGCCTCCAGCCACTGCAAACAAGCTCCAGATGCATGTGCCACTTTGTGCATCTGGCTTACATGGGTCCTATGGAATCGAACCTAGGTCCTGTGGTTTTGCAGGCAAGCACCTTAACTGCTAAGCCATTTTTCCAGCCCTAGAATTTTTGATTTTAAGGCATGTGCCACCAAGCCTGGCAAATATCTTTTATTTTTGTTTACAACCTGTAGAGACAGAAGAGAGACAGAGAGAATGGACATGGCAGAGCCTCCAGCAGCTGCAAATGAACTTCAGATACATGAGCCACCTGCCTTTACGTGGGCACTGGGGAATCAAACCTAGGTCCTTTGGCTTTGTAGGCAACAGCCTTAACCACTATGCCATCTCTCCAGCTCTAGAATGTTATTTTTTAAGGGTTAAAAGCATTTTAAACAATTACACAAAACATGCTGATATACCTCTCCCTTTAAAAGATTTTTAAAAACTGCAACTGTGGAGCTGGGCGTGGTGGCACACACCTTTAATCCCAGCACTTGAAGGCAGAGGTAGAACGATCGCTTGTGAGTTTGAGGCCACATTGGAACTGCAGAGTGAGTTCCAGGTCAGCCTAGGCTAGGGCAAGACCCTACCTCAAAAAAAGAAAGTTCAGAACCAGGGCTCAGTGGTTACAAGGCACTTATTTGCAACAGTTCCATTTTTTCTTTCTTTCTTTCTTTCTTTTTTTTTTTTTTTTTTTTTTGGTATTTTGAGGTAGGGTCTCACTGTAGCCCAGGCTGACCTGGAATTCACTATGTAGTCTCAGGGTGGTCTCGAACTCAAGGTGACCCTCCTACCTCTGCCTCCCAAGTGCTGGGATTAAAGGCGTGCACCACCACGTCAGGCCTCTTTTTCTTTTTTTGGTTTTCCGAGATATGGTCTTCCTGTAGTCCAGGCTGACCTGGAATTTACTCTGTAGTCTCAGGGTGGCCTTGAACTCATGGCGATCCTCCTACCTCTCTGCTTCCTGAGTGCTGTGATTAAAGGCGTGCACCAACATGCCCGGCTTTCTGCAGTTCATTTTGTTTATTTATTTATTTGAGAGCAACAGAAAGAGAGAGAGAGAGAGAGAGAGAGAGAGAGAGATTGAGAATGGGCACGCCAGGGCCTCCAGCCACTGCAAACGAACTCCAGATGCATGTGCCACCTTGTGCATCTGGCTTATGTAGGTCCTAGGGAATAAAAGCCTCGAACTGGGGTCCTTAGGCGTCATAGGCCAGCGATTAACCGCTAAGCCATCTCTCCAGCCCCTCTACAGTTCATTTTTGAGTGCCCATCTCTCTCTCTCCCCTTCTCTCATTACAAATAAAATTATTTAATTAAGAAAAAAAAAGGCTCAGGACTAGCCAGGCCTGGTGGTGCAGGCCTATACAACCAGGTATCCTTCAGCTGAAACAGCAGGATAGCAACTTCAAAGGCCTAGCAGAGCTACAGAGTTCAGGACCAGCCTGGGCAACTTAGTGAGACTTTGTCTCAAAAAGCAAAAAGAAGGCTGGTGATTTGGCTCAGTGACAGGGAGCTTGCCTGGCATAGGTGAGGCCTTAGGTTCAAGCCCCAGTACTCTGGGGAAAAAAGGTAGTGGTGGTGGTGGTGGTGGTGGTGGGAGGAGGTATGAGGCCAGCTTGCTACACAGTGAGACCTAGTGGCAAAAATAAACAAACCTACCACACTCAGTGTTGCTAACCCTAAAACTAAACAATTCACTGGAAAGGTATCAAAGGGCACAAAACCAAAATTTCCTTGACTGGCTAATCCCTCTTACAGTAAAGATTCCCAGAGCAGTAACATATGCATATATTCTAATTCTACATCACCTACTTTTGTTTTTTCTTTATTTATTTGAGAGAGAAAGAAAGACAGAGGGAGAGAGAGAATGGACACGCCAGGGCTTCCAGCCACTGCAAACGAACTCCAGACGCGTGTGCCCCCTTGTGCATCTGGCTTATATGGGTCCTGGGGAATCAAACCTGGGTCCTTTGGCTTTGCAGGCAAATGCCTTCACTGCTAAGCCATCTCTCCAGCCCTATTTTTTGTTGTTGTTGTTGTTTTCTTTTTAGGTATTTTAATTTATTTGCAAGCAAAGAGATGGGATGGTGAGAGAGAATGGGTGCACCAGGGCTCCCAACAGCTGCAAACAAACTCCAGATGCATGGACCATTTTGTGCACGTAGCTTTATGTGGGTATTGAGGAATTGAATCCAGGTCATTAGGTTTTACAGGCAAGTGCCTGAACTGCTGAGCCATCTCTCCAGCCCTACCTACTTTTTTATTAATTTTTTCAAGGTAGGGTCTCATTCTAGCTCAGGCTGACCTGGAATTCACTATGTAGTTTCAGGGTAGCCTTGAACTCACGGTGATCCTCCTACCTCTGCTTCCCAAGTGCTGGGATTAAAGGCATGTGCCATCATGCCTGGCTTTTATTAAATATTTTTAAAAATATTTTTATTTATTTGAGAGAGGGAGAGAATGGGCATGCCAGGTCCTCCAGCCACTGCAAATGAACTCCAGACTCATGTGCCACGATGTGCATGTGGCTTATGTGGGTCCTGGGAAATGGAACCTGGGTCTTTAGGCTTTGTAGCCAAGCACCCTAACTACTAAGCCATCTCTCCAACCCTTGATTAAATATTTTTATTTATTTGCAAGCAGAGAGAAAAGAGAGAGAGCTAGAGAGAATGGGCAAATCAAGACCTCCAGCTACTGCAAATGCACACTAGAAGCATGTGCCACTGTGCATATGGCTTTACACGGCCATTGGGGAATCCAACTCAGGTCATTAGGCTTTGCAGGCATATGCCTTAGCCACTGAGCTATCTCTGCAGCACTAAGATTACCTATTACCAATGGATTTCTCCAGTGACCTACCACAGAATAGTTAAATAAAACTTTCACATGGACACAGTGATATAGTGGGAAGACATTGTGAAGAGGTTAACAATCTAAATATGAGTTTCCTTCTACAGACAAAAATAAAGAGAATGGGGTGTGGTGGCACACGTCTTGAATCCCAGCACTCGGGAGGCAGAGGTAGGAGGGTCACCGTGAGTTCAAGGCCACCCTGAGACTACACAGTGAATTCCAGCTCAGCCTGAACTAGAGTGAGACCCTACCTTGACCACCCCCCCCCAAAAAAAAGGGGGCTGGAGAGATGGCTTAGCAGTTAAGGCACTTGTCTGCAAAGCTAAAGGATATAGGTTCGATTTCCCAGTACTCACAAAAGCCAGATGCACAGAGTTGTGTATACATCTGGAGTTTGTTTGCACTTCTTCCTCTCTCACATAAATAAATAAATAAAATATTTTTAAGAGTGAAGACAGTTATATTGCAATAGGATTCTAGGTTGTCTGTTGTAGTACAATATATTGCATTGTTTTTTTTCTCCAAGTAAGACAGGAATACCTTTCATGTTTGGATCAATTTTCTTTGATCCAGCAGGAATGGGAGACACGCTGGCCACATTAGATGACACAGATCTGTTTGGTGTTCGGGGAGAGCCTCCAGGGACTCTTGGGGATGCATCCTAGGGGAGAATAGGTAAACCAAATATTAAAAACCATCACTTTCAACCTCACAATATGAAAATGAGTTACTTTGCAATCATCCTCACCTATTCTATTGGTTTGTACACCCACTGAGAAAAATATTAATAATTTTGTCCTCAATATTAGAGAATAACAAAAGTCTATCACATTTTAGGATAACATCTATCTCTCTCTCTCTCTCTCTCCCTCTCTGAGATAGGTTCTCACTCTAGCCCAGGCTGATCTGGAATTCACTATGCAGTCTCAGGCTGGCTTTGAACTCACAGCGATCCTCCTACCTCTGCCTCCCCAGTGCTGGGATTAAAGTCATGTGCCACACACCTGGCTTAAAATCTCTTCTTTGAAGCCGGGCATGGTGGCGCATGCCTTTAATCCCAGCACTTGGGAGGCAGAGGTAGGAGGATCGCCATGAGTTCGAGGCCACCCTGAGACTCCATAGTGAATTCCAGGTCAGCCTGGGCTAGAGTGAGACCCTACCTCGAAAAAAACAAAAACAGACAAAAAAAAAATCTCTTCTTTGGTGGAGAAGTAATCATGTATTATGGAATGAGGGGATGTGCACAAGCTCAGAGGTCAGATATGATTCCCCAGTCTGGATTGGATCCTGAGCAACATCAGGCCCCATGACCCCCCTACAAAATGTGGCTAATAGCAGCACCTCTTTTAGAAGGCTGTTTTGAGGACTTGTTAAAAAGCACATATAAGTGGCTCAGTACAATAACTGTTAATTCCAGCACTGGGGAGGCAGAGGCAGGAGAATCACAGTGTGTTCCGGCCACCCCAAGACTACATAGTGAATTCCAGGTCAGCCTGGGCTAGAGTGAAACCCTACCTTGGAAAAAACAAACAAGCAAACAAACAAAAAACCCCACTGCATTAGAGATTGCACATAAATCAAATGTTCTAAAGAGTAAAGATGGCGCATGCCTTGAATCCCAGAACTCGGGAGGCAGAGGTAGGAGGAGGGCCGTGAGTTCAAGGCCACCCTGAGACTACATAGTGAATTCCAGGTCAGCCTGCGCTAAGGTGAAACCCTACCTCAAAAACCCAAAGATAAATAAATAAATAAAATGGAGTAAATTTCACAATTCCAGAAGAATTCTGAATTCAAGTTTATGCTGAAGAACTGTCTGATACATGATTTTAGTAACTGTCAAAATAAATAATACTCACCACTGGCCTTCCAGCTGCAGTTGGTGGTTGCTTTGCTAAAAGGGACTGGGGGAAAAAGAATCCAAGTTTAGACACTCACAGCATGTACTAGCATATTTTTAAAGAAAATACATACAGACTTTTACATCTATAAGCACATTAGTTTAAAAATATCTTCGAAAGGTATATATACTTCAAAAGAATTCCAGAAGTATGGGGCTTTGGGAAGACGGCTCAGTGTTTAAAAGCCCTTGCTTTGCAAAGCCTGTCGACCTTGGTTCAATTCCCCAGTTCCCATGGAAACCTGGACGCAAAGTGGAGTTTGTCCCTGTGATCCCAGCAATCCTACAATGGGAGGTGGAGCCTAGAGAAGCCAAGGCTCAGAGCCACACTCACTTGTAGTAACAAGAGTGCCTCAAGGAAGGTGCAGCACAGACAAGTCCTCTGACCTACGCGCATGCGCACGTGCACACACACACACACACACACACGCCACTGCACGTGCACACCCCCCACGAATCAATAAAAATTAAAACACAATGTAGAACACTTACATAAGGGCTAGAGGGCAAATGAAACAATCTTTTCATAACTCCACCACACTAAGAGTCCTGATGTAACTTCATACCTGTAACTTCATGAGAAACACTTGGTCATCTTCTGCCATAATTTCCTTTTCATGTACAAACTGAAAGGAACAATGAAATGAGCGAGCTTAATCTATGTTGCTAATGCCATTAGTAACTACAGAGACAGATCTGGAACTTGAATGTTACCCGGGCCTGTATGTATAGTTTCCTAAGTGAGCTGCCTCAGTGTGACCAGTTAAGTGCTTTTCTTGTCATTCAACTGCCATGAGCACTGACTACTATTCTATGTGCTAGACAACAGCTGGGTGATTTTAACAGGTCAGCCGTGCCTCAGCTGGGTGGACGCAACTTGTCCCTGGTTTCCTTAAATCAAATGCAATGGCTGCCAACAGCTGAATAATTAGGAAAAGGAACCAAAGTCACCTTGATACACAACACACGACTGCTCAAATCCAGTCATGTGTGCCAAGCTGCAACTCCAAAGTACTGTACAAGAACATGGACGTAGCACTAAGTTTTGCTAATATGAAGGCATTAAAGGCAATGACTTTGGGACGGAATAGCTGACTCATAGTTTGCTGAAACAAATTTTTGTTTTGTTTTTTTTTCAATGTAGGGTGTTGCTCTAGCTCTGGATCCATGGAATTTACTCTGCAGTCTCAGGCTGGGCTCGAACACATGGCAATCCTCCTACCTCTGCCTCCTGAGTGCTGACATTAAAAGCATGTGCCACTATGCCCTGCAAAGATGTCATTAAAAAAAATTTTTTTTTGTTTATTTGAGAGTGACAGACAGAGAAAGAGGCAGAGAGAGAGAGAGAATGGGCGCATCAGGGCCTCCAGCCACTACAAACCAACTCCAGACACATGCGCCACCAGTGCATCTGGCTTATGTGGGCCTGGGGAAATCAAGCCTCGAACCGGGATCCTTAGTCTTCACAGGCAAGCACTTAACCACCAAGCCATCTCTCCAGCCCAAGATGTCATTTTTTTTTTAAACTGAGAAGTTTCTGAGTATAATTTGGGTGATTCTAATACATAATTCCCACGAGGATTCATTTAAGCAGCCAGGCGTGGTGGCGCACACCTTCAATCCCAGCACTCAGGAGGCAGAGGTAGGAGGATTGTTGTGAGTTCTAGGCTACCCTGAGAATTCCAGGTCAGCCTGGTATAGAGTGAGACCCTACCATGAAAAAAACAAACAAACAAAACAACTACAAAAAGGCTAAATATTTGAGTTTATTTACTAAAACTTACCTTTCGCACAGGTGGTTTAGTTATGATGTCTTCAAAATTATCTTCTATTTTCAATGTTTGGAAATTTTCATGCAGTATTCCTATTTTTTTATCATTATCCCATCCTGCTGGACTGGAAAGAAATGCACACAAAATTCTTAAGCAGTTATAGTATCATGTTTTATTTAATCCATGATCTTGTAAGAGTAACATTTTGATCAATTATAGAAAACTAGCTTTTTATTATAACATCCAATTTTTATTTTATTAATTTCTATCAGAAATGATTCTTTACAAATTTCATTACAATTTTTTTCCCCTGGGAGGAAGGCCATAATTGTTTTCCAATTTGTTAGGTTGGGGGGGGGGTTCCAGGTAGGGTTTCATTCTAACCCAGGCTGGGATTCACTATGTAGTCTCAGGGTAGCGTTGAACTCATGGAAATCCTGTTACTTCTGCCTCCCAAGTGCTGGGATTGAAGGCATGTGCCACCATGCCTGGCTAGTAATTCTTTTTTTGAATGCTAGGGATTAACTACAAGGTTCCACACATGCCAGGCAAGTACTCCTCCACCAGTGAGCTCCATCCCCAGCCCATCAAAAGAGAAGTTCAAAACCAAATCTAGGTTCCATGTTTATTCACTGTATATTATAATCAAATGAAGAAAAAGTAGATCCTCTAATACAGGCACTCAATAGACAAGTTAAACAGCAACGGAGTAGACCGAAGTGCTGTGACAAGGAGGCCCAGGCAGGTTCTAAGTACAGCCCTGCACCCACTCATCACCCAAAGGCCATTGGTCCCATCCGGAACCACACTCGACGATTCATGAGCAGCACGGGACGGACATACTTACATGAACACTGCATCCTTTTCCACAACCACAGCAGGGATCTTATAGGGGAACCCATAGAGCTTCTCAACGATGTATTTATATACTAAGTCTATGTTTTTGTTCTCTTTTACTGACGTGTAAACAAGCGCTGCACCGTCTGAACAAACACATTAAGGAAAAGTGCACAAACCTCACGAGCAGCCCCAGAGCAGCGTGAGCGCTTACCTGCGTCATCTACACGCATACTGCTCAAGAGAGACCTTCTAGGGTATATGATATGCTACGCACGTGTACACACACACACACACACACACACACACACACACACACACATTCACAAGTGAGCCAGGTGTGGTGGCACACGCCCGCAGTCCTAACACTTGAGTGTGTGAGGTAGGAGGACTGCTTGGATTCAGTGAGGTCCAGGTCAGCCTGGACAGAGTGAGACCCTGCCTCAAGAAAACCCAAACTCATCGATACTGCTAAACACAACAATTTGGAAGAGTTTTAACACTAAAAATAAAAATGAGGCAGGTGTGGTGGTGCACACCTTTAATCTCAGAACTTGAGAGTCTAAGGCTGGAAGATGGTCGTGAGTTTGAGGCCAGCCTAGGCTACAGAGTAAATTCAGGTCAACTTGGACTAGAATAAGACCCTGCCTCAGAAAAAAAAAAAAAAAAAAAAAAAAAGAGTGGCTAGGAGGGTGGGGATAAAAAACAAAAAAATTAAAAAGTTTTTAAGATGTTGGCTTTTGTGTGCAAATGTGTGCATGTGTGTATGTGTGTGTGCAGCCTGGGCTACAAAGCCTGCCCAGAAACAGCACCAGCAGCAACAAGCAAGATACATCCAGAGTGGGGGCTTCCTGCCATTATCTCACTGACCTCCTCAGTGGACCACAAAAAGCTCCGTGGGGCTGAAGAGATGCTCAGTGGATCAAGTGCTTCATGGGGAGACCTGTAACGCCAGCACTTGGGAGGAGGAGACAGGAGATCCCCAGGGGAGGCTGGGTGAGCTCTGGGTCTGAGTGAGAAACCCTGTCACAGTACGTCAGGTGCGGAGCGACATAACGTGCACCTCCGGCCTCCACACACACGCACACAAGTGCACACGCTAACATGCGCACCTCCACCTGCACACTTACACACACACACACACACACAAAAAAAAAAAAAAAAAAAAAAACAAAAAAAAACGCTCTTTGCACTTCCAAACCCACACCAAGGCACAGTCTGCCCTTTCTCCTCAGGGCTGGCCTGCAAGGAGGGCAGCTACTGCCTCCCATTCACTTCTTGGTGTCCCAGGCTTTCAGCAGCCAAAACCTTACATTCCAGCAGGGTGTGGTGGTGCACACCTTCTTCCCCATACTGGGGAGGCAGAGGCAGGAGGATGGCCATGAGTTAGAGGTCAGCCTGAGACTACATAGTGAATCCATGTCAACCCGGAAAAAAATCACCTTAGGGTCCAATAGCAATACCTCAAGATACCCAGGTGCAAGGGACTCAAGTAAAACGAAATTCCCAACCAGGGACAAGTAGAATAATGTTCACAGAATTTTTCAGGTCCAAACCAGGCGTGGTGGCTCATGCCTTTAATCCCAGCACTTGGGAGGCAGAGGTAAGAAGATTGCCCTGAGTTTGAGGCCACCCTGAGCTACAGCGAAAACCCTATCTCGAAAGCCCCCTACTCCCCCCAACCCCGCCAAAAAAAAATTTCTCAGGTCCATTATAATTCCTTTACTTAGAGCAAGAGATTTTTTTTTTTTTCCTGGGTTTTTCAAGGTAGAGTCTCACTCTGGCCCAGGCTGCCATGGAATCACTATGTAGTCTCAGGGTGGCCTCAAACTCACAGCAATCCTCCTACTTCTGCCTCCCAAGTGCTGGGATTAAAGGCATGCACCACCATGTCCAGCTCTTATATTTATTTTTTTCAATCTGTTCTATCAGTTTTTGGCAATTTTGGTCTTTGAAGAACTTTAACCATTTCTTTTTTGGGGAATTTTTTTTTTCTCCTTTGTTTCGAGGTCTCTCTCTGGCCCAGGCTGACTTGGAATTCACTACGTAGTCTCAGGCTGGCCTCAAACTCAGGGTGCGGGAGATCCTCCTACTTCTGCTTCCTGAGGGCTGGAATTAAAGGCTTGTACCACCATGCCTGGCTTCGAGACTCTGTTAAGAGGGTGAAAGGATGGCGCACGCCTTTAATCCCAGCACTCAGGAGGCAGAGGTAGGATTGTCCTGAGTTCAAGGCCACCCTGGGACTACATAGTGAATTCCAGGTCAGCCTGGGCAACAGTGAGACCCTACCTTGGGGAAAAAAAAAAAAGGGTGAAAGGAGAGAAGAAATACTCCAAGGTTGTCCTCTGACCACTCCCTGCATGCTGTGACACACTTGGGTCTATGAACACACACATCTCTCTCTCTCTCTCTCTTTCTCTCTGTCTTTTTTTTTCAAGGTAGGTCTCACTCTAGGTCAGGCTGACCTGGAATTTACTATGAAGTCTCAGGGTGGCCTCGAACTCATGGCGATCCTCCTACCTCTGCCTTCTGAGTGCTGGGATTAAAGGCATGCACCACTATGTCTGGCGCGTGCACGCGTGCGCGCTCTCTCTCTCTCTCTCTCTCTCTCACACACACACACACACACACACACAGACAGACACACACTCTTTAAAAACAAACAACTAGGACACACTGTATCAACAAGGAATGCAAGGATACATTGTAAACAAAACTTCCGGATGTGTGACTGGATAAAATCAAAATGCTCATCTCTATAGTCGTGCTCTTTCTCCAATACACTAATGGCATCACACTGTGGAGGTAAAATAATGTTACTTTAATGTTAGAAATACTGAAATTAAATACAGTAATTCAACAGTAAAACAAGCAGTTCAACTTTAGATGGGGGAGCACCACAAGCTAGGCTATGGTGACCACCTGAGCCCTTCTTTGATCAGCACTGACTTCCTAATCACACTGGACCTGACCAGAATGCTCAAGAGAATGAAGAGCATGTCTGGCTTATATAAGTGGTCATACTTGTCACTCAACCACTTGTGTCCTAAAATAAATTATTTTCAACTTAATCTCTATTCCAGGAACAGAAAGAATAATGGGCACAGGATTTCTCAAGTCCATAATAATTCCTTCACATTAAAAAAAAACAGACCAGGGAGCTGGGGAGCTTTGCAGAACACATCTATGGCTTCTAGAGACCTAGTGCAGTCTATCACTGACCTGTCTGTCCTGGTCCCTCCCTATCCCTTCACAAGTCTCACACAGCAGGGCGGACACAGGCTGGTTGTGAAACGCTGCCTACAGTTAATGAGAGAATTCTCATTCTGCTCAGCAACAGAAAAATAGTAAGGAAAATACAAAGGAGCCTTGTTCAAACATCACAACATCCAAATCTGCCAAAAACCTCGAGATTGAAGATATGAAATATATATATTTAAAAAGGGATATTTATTGAGTTCCAGGTCAGCTTGGGCCATGATGAGACTCTGCCTCAAAAAAAAAAAAAAAAAAAAAAAAAAAAAAAAAGCAAAACCACAATATTATTGGAAAAGATATACAATCCTAGAACAAGACCACTCTGCAAACACCTCAGATAACCTTATTCTTGGGAATTGGTTGGGTATGGTAGCACATGCCTGTAATCCTATAGAATGAGTTCCAGGTCAGTGTGGGCTAGACTGAGACCCTGCCTCAAAAAACTAGGTAAAAGCTGGAAAGATGGCTCAGCAGTTAAGGCGCTTTCCTACAAAGTCTAAGGACCCATGTTTTACTCTCCAGATCCCACATTAGCCAGACACACAAAGGTAAGGCAAACACAAGGTCACACATGCCAACTAGGTGGCACAAGCATCTAGAGTTTGACTGCAGTAGCTGAGGCCCTGGTGCACCATGTTTCTCTGTCTCTCTCTCACACCCTCTCTAAAAAAGCTAGGTAGCTGTTCTATAGAGAAGGTATAAGAATGAATTATCCCAGCCGGGCGTGGTGGCGCACACCTTTAATCCCAGCATTCTGGAGACAGAGGTAGGAGAATCACCATGAGTTCGAGGCCACCTGAGACTACATAGTGAATTCCAGGTCAGCCTGAGCTAAAGTAAGACCCTACCTCAAAGAAAAAAAAAAAAAATTATCCCAGAATGACCATTTGAAAAGTAGGCACTCCAACTAGTCTTAAATAATGCCACCCTATTTTGGTACTGATAATGTAGAGAATTTAATGTAAAATGCTAAATCATACTTTAACACTATTATAATTATTATAATTATAATTATTATTATTATTTTTGAGGTAGGGTTTCACTCTAGCCCAGGCTGACCTGGAGTTCACTATGTAGTCTCATGCTGGCCTCGAATTCACAGTGATGCTCCTACCTTGGCCTCCAAAGTATTGGGATTAAGGGCATATGTCACCACAATTTACTAATTTTTTTTAAGTTTTATCCCAATAATTAGTAAGGTCTATAGTCTCTTTTCATTATGCGCATTTTTCCCACAGTATAAAAAACACTCTCAAAGGGGTTTATGGGACTGGAGGGATGGCTTAGCGGTTAAAGCATTTGCCTGCAAGCCAAACGACCCAGGTTCAATTCCCCAGGACCCACGTTAGCCAGATGCATAAGGGGACGCACACATCTGGAGTTTGCTTGCAGTGGCTGGAGGCCGTGGTGTGCGCACTCTCTCTCTCTCTCTCTCTGTCAAACAAATGAATAAATAAAAATACTTTTATAAAAGGGGCTTATGTTAGATTTGGGAATGCAGCTCTACTGTAGAGCACTTGCTTAGCATGTGCAAAGCCTTGGGCTTCAACATAATAGAACAGGTTTATGTTCTGACATTTTCTCAACCAGTCTATGGTGTACAAACAATAAACACATACTACTCAGGACCCAGTGAGGACAAGATGAACTCAACAGAAATGATTTTTAAAGATGTACAAAGTGGTGTCTGTGTCTGGAGTTTGTTCGCAGTGTCAAGTGGCTCTGTTGCCCTTCTATTACAGGACTGGTGTCATGAGCACTCATAGCGTTGTCCAGCTCACAGGGGTGCTGGGGAACTGAATTCAGGGCAAATGAGGCCCTTTTAGGTCCTCAGACTTGTGGGGAAAGTGTTCTTACTGCTGAGCCATCACCCAGTGCCAGTTAGAATTTTTTGTTGTTGTTGTTGAGGCACGGTCTCACTCTAGTCCAGGCTGATCTGAAACTTAGCGATCCTTCTACCTGAGCCTCCTGAGTGCTGGGATTAAAATAAATTAATTAAATAAATAAATAATATTGACTTTTCAAGGTGGGATCTCACTCTAGCTCAGGCTGACCTGGAATTCACTATATAGTTTCAGGGTGGCCTCAAACTCACAGTGACCCTCCTACTTCTGTCTCCCGAGTGCTGGGATTAAAGATGTGCACCGCCATGCTCGGTTAAGTTTAACTGATATGTTGAAAATAAAATTTAACCACAAGCAAAATATCTGAAATAACATTTTTTTTTCAAAGAAACTGTTTGCAGATCACACAAGTTTCATGAACATGGCAGTGCCCTACCTGCAATCTTAGCGCGCAGGAGGAACGTGACTTTAAGGCCAGAGTACACAGTAAGACCCTGCCTCAAAACAAAAAACAGGGCTGGGAAGATGGCACCCACATAAAACCAGATGTACAAAGTGGTGTCTGTGTCTGGAGTTTGTTTGCAGTGTCAAGTGGCTCTGTTGCACTCATACTAATCTCTTCACAAATTAATAAATAAAAACAATATACATGTATGTAGTGGTTTGAGTCAGGTGTCCCCCATAAACTTAGGTGTTCTGAATGCTAGGTTCCCAGCTGATGGTAACTGGGAATTAAAGTCTCCTGGAGGCAGTGTATTCTTGAGGGCGGGCTTATGGGTGTTATAGCCAGTTTTCCCATGCCAGTGTTTGGCACACTCTCCTGTTGCTATTGTCTACCTTCTGTTGGCCAGGGGGTGATGTACACCCTCTGCTCATGCCATCGTTTTCCCTACCATCATAGAGCTTCCCCCTCAAGCCTGTAAGCCAAAATAAACCTCTTTTTTCCCCACAACCTGCTCTTGATTGGCTGATTTCTACCAGCAATGCGATCCTGACTGCAACTATATCTATATCTATATCTATATCTATATCTATATCTATATCTATCTATCTATCTATCTATATATGTATTTGTTGTGGTGGTGGTTGTGGTTGTTGCTGCTTTTGTTTGGTTTTTCGAGGTAGGGTCTTGCTCTAGCCCAGGCTGGCCTGGAATTCACTGTGTAGTTTCAGGGTGGCCTCAACATCATGGCAATCCTCTTACTTTTGCCTCTCAAGTGCTGGGATTAAAGGCATGTGCCACCATGCCTGGCTAAATAAAAATATTTTAAAAATAAATCTTCTATCCCTTAAAAAAGAGAGATAAAAATCACTGTAAAAATTAATGTAACTCCAAAAATACTCTGAAAACCCAAGCAGCATTCTTCCTCAGTGGGCCGCTCAGGACAGGGAGCAAACTCACCTTTGTGCAGACTACCAGCACCGGGACACCCAGGTTATGCGTGAGGGTATCAGCACCTAGAGGGAGAACAATGCTGTCGTCCCTGTCCTCCTGGGCAGCAGTGTTTCTTCTCTGAGGAGAGGCTGGGAAGTCTTCTCCAGGCTCCACATACTCTTGGAAGTCTCTAATTACTGTGAATCAAAGCCAGTATGGTTTAGATATTACTTTGAGCATAATCTATTTCTGCCACAATCTAAATATGTATTTTACTAGAGCTTGGACAAAGTCTTATGTAAGAGAATAATAGATGACTCTAGGGCTGGAGAAATGGCTTAGCAGTTTAGGTACTTGCCTATAAAGCCTAAGGATCCAGGTTCAATTCTACAGGTCCCATGTAAGCCAGATGCACAAGTTGGCACATGCATCTGGAGTTTGTTTGCAGTGGCTAGAGGTCCTGGCATGCCCATTCTCCCTCCCTCTCTGTCTTTAATAAATAAATAAATAAAAATAAATATTTAAAAAAACCCACATGACCCTAGAAGTCTGTTTCATAGCCAGGTGAGATGGCTCACAACTTCAATCCCAGCACTCCAAATGACGAGTTCAAGGCCAGCTTGGGCTCCAGAAATAAACTTGGGCTAGAGTAAGACTCTGCTTCAAAAAATAAACAGGTTGGAGAGATGGCTCAGTGGTTAAGGCACTTGCATGCAAAGCCTAAGGATCCAGGTTCAATTCCCCAGGACCTAAATAAAGCCAGATGCTCAAGGTGGCAAAAGTGTCTGGAGTGAGTTTGTTGCAGTGTCTAAAGGCCCTGGTGCAGCCATTCTCTCCTCTCTTCATCTGCCTCTTTCTGTCTCTTTCAAATAAATAAAAATTTTTTTAAATGCCAGGCATGGTACACACCTTTAATCTCAGCACTTGGGAGGCAGAGGTCAGAGGATCACTGTGAGTTCAAGGCCACCCTGAGACTACACAGTGAATTCCACAGTGAACTCGGAGGCACCACACCACACCACACCACACACATGCATATAAACAAATAAACAAAAAGGTCAAACTGGTTTTCAGGGTGGGAGAATAGCTCAGTAGTAAAGCACTTGCAGCTCAAGAATGAGGAGAGCGTTGAAATCCCCCACGCTCACATAAAAGTGAGGCGTGGCGGCGTGCTCACCTACACACAACAACCTGCACGTGCACTGCTGTACAGCAATTTCCTTCCAATGAAGACATTTCAGGGGCTGGATGATGGCTCAGCACTTAAGGTGCTTGCCTGCAAAGCCTAAGGACCCAAGTTTGATTCCCCAGTACCTACGTAATCCAGATGCACAAGGTGGCGCATACATCTGGAGTTTATTTGCAATGGGTGGAAGCCCTGGCATGCCCCATTCTCCTGTATTCTCTCTCTCAAATAAGTAAGTAAGTATTTTCCACAGACGCAGCTTTGAGGAGTTGCCACCTATGCTGCTATGCTGGAGAAGGCAGGCTTTTCAGCAATGCAGTTGCCTTTGAGTCATCTACACTCCTTATGAGTACCCAAGAGAATTCATTGGTTTGGGCTGGAGAGATGACTTAGTGGTTAAGGTGCTTGCCTGCAAAGCCTAAGAACTCATGTTCGAATCTCCAGGTCCCACATAGCCAGGTGCACAGTGATGCAAAGCACGCAATGTCGCACATACACACGGGGGGGGGGGGGGGGGGCACACGTCTGGAGTTCGTTCACAGTGGCTGAAGGCCCTGGTGTGCCCATTCTCTCTCTCTCTCTCTGCCTCTTTCTCTCTCAAAAAACAGATAATAAAAAATTCATTGGTTCAAGTAAACTTTGGTGGAATTATTACCTTGTTTTGTTGTTGGTGTCCTACTTGGGGGTGAACAGACATCAGCTTGTATCTCTGAAGGAAAACTTTGACGCAACACATACATAATCCACCTATACTGAAGTTTACTATACTGAAGTTTCGTATGTTAAATATTAGGTTAAAACCTAAAACATCTCTCAAATTGAGCTGAATTTTAAAAACAGTATGGCGAGAAGACTCAGCAGTTAAGGCACTTGCCTGTAAAGCCTCACGACCTGGGTTTGATTCCCCAGTACTCACATAAAGCCAGGGCACTAAGTGGCACATGCACCTGGAGTTAATTTGCAGTGGTTGGAGTCTCTGGCACACCCACTCTGTCTTCTATCTCTCTCTGTTTGCAAATAAATTATTTTTTAAAAAACATTTTAAAAAGGCAATGGGCTGAAGAGATGGCTCTTAGTGGCTAAAACTGTCACAAAAATGTGAGGAGTGGAGTTTGGACTCCAGCATCCATGGAAATGCTGGGCATGCGTTGTAGCCCACCTGTGATCCCAGAGAGGAAGCCCTCCCGCAAGCTGGCTGGCTAGAATAGCCGAATCAGCAAGTTCTGGGTTAGGGAGAGACCTCTCAGTACATCAGGTGGAGGGAGAGTGGTCAAAGGCGCTCTGATGTCAACCACTGGCCTCCACACACATCCATGTGCATCCTCACTCATATGGGTGAACACACATGCAAACACCCAACGGCTGCAGTCATCACACTGTCTCCTTCACTAAGCCTCACTCACAGCTACAAGACATCTAAAGACTCTTACAGTGCGCTGAGACATTGCAATCTGAAGCCGCAGTAACACTTCTAGGCTACTCACACTTCTGTTCCATCTCTTTCATCTCTGCGGGAGGGATTTTCAACTTGTCCACGTGCTCTCTAACAACACTGGCCCATTTCTGTAAAGAATCCAAAGCAGTCCAAGGCTTTGACATGTCCACAACCAGCATGACCAGAGTGTCCTTCAGAGAAATGGCATCCAGTGAGAACTTGAGGAGCCCTTTGTGATACAGATCTCCATCTAAGATCCACACATTACATCTAGTTTGATCTGAAAAAGACATAGAAAGTTACCAAGACAACACCTTTGACCATCCAACTACCAACGCTACTTGGTATTTTAGGGCCTCTGCTTCGGACAAGCCTGTTAACTTGGACCAAATTCAACTGCTAGATCCAACCTACAGTTTGGCAAAGGCCTCCCGTGATCTGACAGTACCAGGCACCCTCCATTTCACAGTTCTTTTTTTTTTTTGGTTTCAGAGGCCCTAAGCCAGACTGAACACATGGGTCTCAGGTGTTACTCAGCGCTACCCTCCAATAAAGGTCCCACCCGTTCATTCCGTTTAATGTGAAGCTAAGAGACTAAACAACATGCTTATGTGTTTACCACAGGCACATAGAGCCATTCGTACCGAAGAAACTATACACAAAAATAAGGAGGGTTTAAACCGGGCATGGAGGCGCACGCCTTTAATTCCAGCACTCAGGAGGCAGAGGTAGGAAGATTGCTGTGAGTTCGAGACCACCCTGAGATGACATAGTGAATTCCAGGTCAGCCTGGGCTAGAGTGAGACCCTACCTCAAAAAAAAAAGCAAAGAGAGCTGGAGAGCTGGCTTAGCAGTTAAGGTGCTTGCCTGCAAAGCCTAAGGACCCGGGTTTGACTCCCCAGAACACACATAAGCCAGATGCTCAAGGGGGCACATGCGTCTGGAGTTTGTTTGCAGCAGCTAGAGGCCCTTACATACCCATTCTCTTTTTGCCTCTCTAATAAATAAATGAATAAGTAAATAAATATTTAATTTAAAAAATAAGTGTACTGGAAGACTAGGAGATGGCTCAGAAGGCCAAAACACTTGCTGTACAAACATGAAGTCCTGAGAGGATCTGAGTTTGATTCCCTAGCACCTACATGAAAACAAATGGAGCATGAGGGCTGGAGAGATGGCTCAGCAGAAAAGGCACTTGCTTGCAAAGCCCGAGGGTCCAGGTTCGATTCCCCAGTACCCACGTGAAGCCAGATGCACAAAGTGCTAGATGTATCTGGAGTTCATTTGCAATGGCAGGAAGCCTTGGTGTGCCCATTTTCTCTCTAATAAATAAAATTAAAAAACAAAAAACCTGAGCATGAGATGGGAGTGATGCCTCAGGCCTTTAATCCCAGTACTTGGGAGGCTGAAGCCTAGGCTCCCTGGGAGTTTGAGAGCAGCCTGGACTACACAGCGAGTTCCAGGTCAGGCTGGGTTAGAGTGAAACTGTGTGGCAAAGCAAAAGCAAAAACTGGGCATGATCATGAATACCTGTAACGACAGCCGTACGGAGGAGACAGGAGAATCATGGGAGCTCACTGGCCAGCCAGTCTGACTCAAAATGGTAGAACGGGGTTTAGTGAGAGACTGTCTCAAGAAAACACTAAGATGAGCATTAGAGGAGGCCAGCCAGCGTCTTCCTCTGGCCTCCACATAGGTGTGCACAGATCTGGGCACACATGCATATGCCGTAGATACATACAGGCCATGCCACACATACACCAAATACAGAAATGAGGACCGTGATCTACAGAAGGAAACAATGGCAGGGTTGGGGAGATAGCTCACAGGTAAAGTGCTTGCTGCACAAACATGAGGACGTGAGTTCAGATCCCCAGCACCCACGTAAATGCTGGGTGTGCTGGTAGATGCCTGTAATGCCCGCACCGGGAGAGCAGAGTTGGGGAAGTCCTGGGACTCACTGGCTAGGAAGAGACTCTGCCTCAAAGAGTAAGGGGTGAACTATTTAGTAAGACATCCAACGCCATTCTCGGGCTCCCACTAGATGCACAAGTACACGCGCATGTGCCCACCCTCACATACGGACATGCACACCACACCACACATAGAAAACCATTAAAAATGGCTAATCAAGCTGGCCATGGTGGTGTACGCCTTTCATCCTAGCACTCGGGAGGCAGAGGTAGGAGGATCACTGTGACTTGGAGGCCAGCCTGAGACTAGAGAGCAAATTCCAGGTCAACCTGAGCTAGAGGGAGACCCTAGCTCAAAAGAAAAAAAATAACAACAAAAAATGCTGATCAGATGAAAAAAGCTAGGGAGTCAGTTACATTATTACCAGAAAATGAAAGTAGGTGGAAAGGGGCCAAACAATTGCAATCTGGGAGAAGGACCTCAAGACCTGATTCTTTAAGGCTGCAAGAAGGCTATCAGCTGCACACCAGAGCACCCCAAGATGCTTAGCAGCATCACTGGAGGAATCGAGCCCCAAACCAGTAAAGCAGGCCTCCATGTAACCGTTTACTAGCACCATGACATCCAGGGACTCCTAGTAAGAAGTGACAAGCTAAGGAGAACAGCAAGGCACTCAGGACTGAATTCAGGAGGCTCCCGCGACAAGCGAGCGACACTCACCATCCCTGTCTTCGTCGTGCACGTTTAAGTACAGATATTCTAGTCCTCTTCCTTTCTTGTACTCCTCTATCCCCTGCATTTTCCTTATTAAGCTTGTTTTTCCAGCTCCATCTTCACCTACACGTATGAAAAAGGAAACGTCTTTTTAATTATACGGATCGAGGGCACTTTCTGGTGCCATATGAAAAGCCAGTCGAAGCCAGTGTCAGGGACAAAGGCGGCGTGGCCTGTGACAGCAGTGTAGCGGCCGCACCAGAGGCAGAGCCATGGCCGGCCTCCCTCCCCAGCGCCACTGCTCCTGGGCCGCCGCAGTCTTGCTCCACCCTGTCACAGATGGCTTCCTCTGAGGTCATTTTTCAGGGGACGGGGCCATAAGAGGGGGACACCGTCACCCCAGCTTAATCTGCAAGGAACAAAAGACACTCTGGGCTTTTAGTCTGAAGAATCTCAAGTAAAACACCTTTTTTTTTTTCTTTCTTTCTTTTTTTTTTTTTTTTAAAGACCAGGGCTGGAGGTCAATAAAGAGTTTGCTTTGCAAGCATGAAGACCTGAGTTTGGTCCCCAGAATACCCACATAACATGCCAGACAAGTAGCATGTCCCTATAATCCTAGCACCAAGGAGGAGGGAGACAGGCAGATCCCTGGGGCTCACTGGCTAGCTAGTCTAGTCGAGTACATGAGCTCCAGGCCAGTAAGACCCTGTCTCTAAAAGAGGTGGCATGGGGTCCACAGAACAACTCCTAATGGTGTCCTCTAGCCTTTCCATGCGCCTGCACGCACCCAAACACATGGGCACGCTCACACACATGTCGGAATAGAAGATGGCCAAGTTTGTTAGAGTACACTGCAAGGAGAGTGGGCAAAGTAGGTAACATAAGATCACCTGGCTTTTTTGGAGACTAGAGAGAGAGGGGCAGATAGAGACACAGAATGGGCATGCTAGGGCCTCCAGCTACTGCAAGAGAACTCCAGATGCATGTGTCACAATGTACATCTGGCTTACGCGGGTACTGGGGAACGGAACCTGGGTCCTTCGGCTTGCAGGCAAGCACCTTAACTGCTAAGCCATCTCTCAAACCTAACTTTTTTTTTTTTTTTTTTTTGGTTTTTCGAGGTAGAGTCTCACTGTAGCCCAGGCTGACATGGAAGACACTATGTAGTCTCAGAGTGGCCTCAAACTCACAGCCATCCTCCTACTTCTGCCTCCCAAGTGCTGGAATTAAAGGCGTGTGCCATCACGCCCAGCTTGTTTCTTGTTTCTGATTTTGGTTTTTTGAGGTAGGGTCTCATGCTAGCCCAGGCTGACCTGAAATTCACTATGTAGTCTCAGGGTGGCCTCGAACTCATAGCAATTCTCCTACCTTTGCCTCTTGAGTGCTGGAACTAAAGGTATGTGCCACCACATCTGGCTACAGAGAGAATAAGCACACCAGGGCCTCCTGGGAGAATTGAAGTCAGGTCACTAGGCTTTTCAGGCAAGTGCCTTAATCGCTGAGCCATCCCTCCAATTTTATTTTATTCTTTTTTAGGTAAGGTCTCCATGTAGCCCACGTTAACCTCGAATTTACTATGTAGCCTCAGGTTGGCCTCATACTCATGGTGATTCTCTGCCTCCCAAGTGCCTGGACTAAAGGTGTGTGCCACCACATGATTGTTACCATTTTAAATGGGGAGACTTCATCAAGAGCGCAACTTCCAGGCTGGAAAGATGGCTTAGTGGTTAAGGTGCTTGCCTGAGAAGTCTACAGACTCAGGTTCAACTCTCCAGTATTCACATAAAGCCAGATGCACAAGGTGGCACATGCATCTGGAATTCATTTGTAGTGGCCTAGAGGCCCTGGTGTGCCCATTCTCAATCTGCCTCTTTCTCTCTCTCTCTCTCTGTCAAATTAAAATAAATAAATAAATAAAGTGCCTCCTGTGTGAGCTGTGGCCAGCCCACCATCCAGCCTCAGGCCATCGTGCTTGCATGGTAAGTGCTTCCCACTGAGCTATCTCCCAGGCCCCCAAAATCACAACTATGTGAAGTGAGAAACATGTTAATTAGCTTGATGAAGCCATTTCACAATGTATATATGATCCAAAACATCACATTGTACAGGGTGAGTATATATGATTTTATCTAATTAAAAAAAGAATGGGACAATTAAGTGTACATTCAGTACTAGTTTATAGTCCATTATTACCCTGGCTTACCAAAATGACAGACTAGGTTAAAAAACGGTAAGAGTCTAGGATCATGACAATTCCCATGATGCTTAAACTGCAGATAAAGTTAGTTGTTGAGAAGTAGAATGTGTGAAAATATGTCTATTACACCAACAAGGACATTAAAACAGTTATGGGTTACACTGCTGCTGCTAATTTGAGTTTTCTTAATTGTACGGTTTATGGTATTTAATATAATTTTTGGTTTTGTAATTGAGAAATAAGCAAATAAAATTCATATCTAGTCACACCAAAGGAACAAGAGTAATTTCGATTCCCATGTGAGGAAAGCTGTAGGATGCCTAAGACCCAAGTTCCAAGAGCTTCAGCAGTCTTTTAAAAAATGTATTTATTTTTATTTACCTGCAAGGAGATGGAGAGGAGAGAATGAGAGAGAAAATGGCATGCCAAGGCCTCTTACCATTGCAAACAAATTCCAGATTCATGTGCCACTTTGTGCATGTGGCTTTACATGGCTACCGGGAATCAAACGTGGGCAGTCAGGTTTTGCTAGCCAGGGCCTTTAACGGATGAGCCATCTCTCCAGCCTGCAGTCCTTACACTCAAGAGCCAGCCCTTTTCCTGACTGTTAAAATGGTGCCAATGGAACTGACTATCCCATAGAACCAGCCTTATACCAGACCCATAGTCAACATCAAAATGTCAGAAATATTTTTAAAGCTTGAATATATACAAACAGGTAGTTGTCATGTAAAACTACATTTCATATGACCCAGTATTTTGTCTTTTTGAGTCCTTTAACATTTTATTTTGTTTATTTATGAGAGAGAGAGAACGGGCAACACCAGGGCCTCTTGCCACTGCAAAAAAAACTCCAGACACGTGTGCCACTGTGCATCTGTCTTTAATGAGTATATCTTTTTAGCCCCAGACTCTTTCTGCTTGTAAATAAATAAATTAATAAACAGAGAGAGACAGACAGACAGACACACACACACACAGAATGAATGAATGTACCAGAACTGAGCCACTGCAAACAAACTCCAGATGAACGCAATACTGTGCATCAGGCTTTTCTGGGGAACTGAATCCAGGTCATTAGGCTTTCCAGGCAAGCGCCTTAACCACTGAGGATCTCTCCACCCTGATTCCTTATTTATTATATTTATTTAAGAGAGAGAAAGAAAGAGGCAGATAGAGAGAGAATGGGTATGCCAGGGCCTCCAGCCACTGAAAACAAACTACAGACATCTGGCTTACGTGAGTACTGGGGAATCAAACCCAAGTCCTTAGGCTTTGCAGCAAGCGCCTTAACGACTAAGCAATCTCTCCAGCCTGATTCCTTATTTTTTAATTGTCTGTTGTTTACTGGTAGGATCTCACTATGTAGCTTAGGCTGGCCTGGAACTCAGGATCCTCCTGCCTCAGCACTCAATAGTGCTGGGATTACAAACCTTTAATCCCAACTTTAAATGTTACAAAGTATAAAGATAATAGCTCAACTGAACCATTCTATAATGCATACATGTTTCAAAATACCATGTTATTATATACAGTATGCCCATGTAAAGTCAGAATCACAAGGGCACATGCATCTAAAGCTTGTTTTCAGTGACTAGAGGCCCTGGCATGCTCATTCTCTCTTCCCTTTGTCTCACTCTGCTTGCAAATAAATAATTAAAAAAATAATAGACAGACTAAATGGAAAAAGGGGAGTCAGTGGAGAAGGGATTTGGGAATGGGATAGAGGAGTTGGTGGGAGGGGATTATGACCATGATATATTGTCTACATTTACGGAAGTTTTCAATAATTAAAAAAAAATTTTTTAAAGGGCCAGGTGTGGTGGCACACACCTTTAATCTTAGGCAGAGGTAGGTGGATCACCATGAGTTCAAAGGCACCTTGAGACTACATACTGAATTCCAGGTCAGCCTGGGCTACAGAGTAAGACACTACCTCAAAAACAACACCAAAACAGACTTAAATATATATACTGTCATTCAAACCAGGAATGGCGGTGCACACCTTTAATCCCAGCACTTGGAAGGCAGAGGTAGGACACTCCCCGTGAGTTCGAGGCCAGCCTGCAATGAAGCGCACACACACCATCCTGTCACCCTACCTACATTGCCAAGTACTGTAAGCTCGTGGAGTAAAGCAGCTTCTTTTCCTGAGGACTGAGTACTAACAGGAAAGACTCTGTGACTCCAGACTTGACTGCCCAACGGGAGGCTGCCATTCATTTCACTGGACTAGTCAATAGTTCTCAAGCATGTTATCAGAACCATGTGGGGCTTGCTAAAGCACACTGCTGGGCCCACTACCTGAACTTCTAACTGAGTAAGAATAAAGTTTCTAGGGCTGGAGAGATGGCTCAGTGGTTAAGGCACTTGCCTGCAAAGCCTAATGACTCAGGTTCAATTCCCCAGTAACCATGTACAGCCAGAGTGGTGCACAACGTGGTACATGCATCTGAAGTTCACATGCAGTGGCTGGAGGCCATGGCATGTCTATTCTGTCTCTCCTCTTTCTCTCTGCTTGCAAATAAATAAAATATTTAAAAATTTAAATTGTTTAAAATTGTTTTAAACTGAAGTGGGAAAGCTAGGCACAGTAAGAGCTCACACCTGTAATCCCAGAATTTGGGAGGCTGAAAAGCCAGAGAGTTTAGGACCAGTGTGGGCTACACAGCGGGTTCCAAGCAAGCCTGGCCTAAGAGTGAGATGCTATCTCAAAAAAAAAAATATAAATCATAAAAGCATGAGTAGAACTTGAGAATGTGCTTTTTGGTTTTGTTTCGGTTTGGTGGTTTTTTGTTTTTGTTTTGTTTTTGGATTTTTGAGGTAGGGTCTCACTCTAGCCCAGGCTGACCTGGAATTCACTGTGTAGTCTCAGGGTGGCCTTGAAGTTATGGCAATCCTCCCTGAAATTCACTATGCAATCTCAGGCTGGTCTCAAACTCACAGTGATCCTCCTACCTCTGCCTCCTGAGTGCTGGGATTAAAGGCGTGTGCCACCACGCCCAGCTCTCCGATTACTGTTTGTTTGCATTTGGTTTTTCAAGGTAGGGTCTCACTCTAGCTCAGACTAACCTGGAATTCACCATGTAGTCTCAGAGTGGCCTCGAACTCACAGCGATCCTTCTGCCTCCTGAGTGCTGGGATGAAAGGCATGTGGGGAAGGAAAGAGGTTTAACTCGGCTCACAGTTCCAGGTGTAGATTCCCTCAGATGGGGAAAGCATAGCAGGGCGGGAGGCTGGTGTCAAATAGTCCCGTCAGTAGGAAAGAAGCAGAGATGAAGGCTCGAGAACCTGCAACTTTAACAAGTTCTCTAGGATGCAAAAGCTGCTGGTTCAGGGTCAGAGATGTGGCTTGGAGATGGAGTACTCGCCCAACATGCACACATACAAAGCTCTGGGTTTCATCTGTAGGAGCTATAGGCCCTGGTGTGATTAAGGCATTTGCCTACAAAGCCTAAGGACCCAGGTTCAATTCTTCAGGTCCCACATAAGCCAGATGGACATGGTGGTGCATGTGTCTGGAGTTCATTTGCAGTAGCTAAAGGCCCTGGTGCGCCCATTCTCTCCCCGCCTCATCTCAAATAAATAAATAAAAATAAATTTAAAAAAGAATGGGGGGCTGGAGAAATGGCTTAGTGGATAAGGTGTTTGTCTGCAAAGCCAAAGGATCCCAGTTCGATTCTCCAGTGCCATGTAAGCCAGATGCACAAGGGGGTGCATGCACCTGGAGTTCGTTTGCAGTGGCTGGAGGCCCTGGTGCACCATATTCTCTCTCTCAAAAAAAAAAAAAAAAAAAGACGACGACGAGAATCTCTCTAGGCAGCTTGTTTCAACCCAAGGCAGGACACAACATAAAGTATGTGCGATCCCAGAGGAGACTTGCCCTGTCCCCCGCTCTCCACAGGAGAGCACGTCTCAGGCATGGAAGACCCTCTACCAGCACGCACGTGTGCCACACAGCCTGACTCTCTCCTTTCCCCCTATGCCTTGTGTGTTAAGTGCTTGTGTTGTGTTACAACACTCGTGACTCACACCTGCAAACCACAAGTGGCCACTTCTCACTGTCACCCCTTATCAGTGACAGCTAATGAACAGGACAGCACACAAAGCGCCCCTTCACCACACTGAGGAAGGGGTCTCAGTCAATGAACTGTGCTGTTATCTGGGAGCTGCTTTGCCCCCAACCAAGTTCGGAGATTTTTTTTTTTTTTTTTTTTTTTTTTAGTTTTTACGAGGTAGGGTCTCACTCTAGCTCAGGCTGACCTGGACCTGGACTTCACTATGTAGTTTCAGGGTGGCCTCAAACTCATGGCGATCCTCCCAAGTGCTGGGATTAAAGGCGTGCACCACCATGCCTGACAAGTTTGGAGATATTTAAAAGCCCATCAAGAGGGGCTGGAAGGCATAATGGTACCAGTGTGTGACATGCACACAGCTGTGGGCTTCATCTCCAGCACCAAGAAGTAAAAAAGTGGGGTGAATAAAGTCTGACATGAAGCCTCTGTCCCACAATGCAATTAGCATAAAAAAAATCCTGCCGGGCGTGGTGGCGCACGCCTTTAATCCCAGCACTCAGGAGGCAGATGTGGGAGGATCACCGTGAGTTCGAGGCCACCCTGAGACTACGTAGTGAATTCCAGGTCAGCCTGGACCAGAGTGAGACTCTACCTCAAAAAAAAAAAAAAAAAAAAAAAAGTTGGGGCTGGACGAGTGGGGCCAGGTGGCACACATCTTCATTCCCAGCACTCAGGAGGCTGAGGAAGCAAGATCACTGGCAGTTCAAGGGCAGCCAGAGACTACATAGTGAATCCCAAGTCAGCCTAGGAAGAGCCTACCTCAAAAATAAAATAAAATTGGGGCTGGAGAGATCATTCAGCAGTTAAAGGCACTTGCTTACAAAGCCTACTGGTCAGGGTTCAATTCTCCATTACCCATGTAAAGTGCTTTACCCCAGGCAAGTTTGGGGGGGTGTAAGAGCCCCTGAGGGCAGTGGGGAGTAGCTCACTGGCAGGGCACCTGCCTGCAGAGTAGATGGAACAAAGAAAAAGGCTTGTGGCAGTAATATATTATTTTCATCTTTATCTTCTATTTTTCTTTGGCAAGAAATATGCATTACTGTTATAATATAAAACACTGACTTTCCATTTGAGGTATTTTAGACATAATGTTGTTTGGTTCTTTTAATCCCGCTGAGCATGACATGATCTCAGTTTAGGTCAAGAGGCTGTCCACACAATGCCACACTTCCCAAGACAGGAGGGGTAATGGCAGCTTTGGGCCTCTATCAGGACTCCCTCCACCACATCCGAAGTGCCTCCGCCCTTCCCAGAAGGGCTAGGACCTTTGCAACCATAGGCATCCTCGGGTGCCATCTACCTTTGACAGAGGGTCTGTGTCCTGGAGCTCACCAAGTAAGCTAGACCGGCTAGCCAGTGAGGCCCAGCATTCTTCTGTCTCCACCTCTGCAGTGCTGGGACTTCAAGTGGGCATCACCACGCCCAGCTTTTCTAAGTGGGTTCTGGGGATTGAACTCAGGACCTCATGTTTGCAAGGCAAGCACTTTGTTGATTGAATCATTTCTCCAACCCACGGGGTTTACAAGCTTCTGAAGAGCAGGAGCAAGTCTTAGTCAGCCCTGTTTTCCTTGGCTGACTCACTGTTGTGTGTTACACACAGCATAATTCTAATGAAAAAAAAAAATGACTGAAGAAATGAACGAAGGGCTGGGAGTGGTGGTTCAGGCCTTTAGTCCCAGAATTTGGGAGGCAGAGGTAGGAGGATCGCTGCGAGCTGCGAGTTCGAGGCCACCCTAAGACTACATAGTGAATTCCAGGTCAATCTGGAGTAGAGTGAGACCCTACCTCAAAAAGCCAAGGAAAAAAAGAAAAAAAAATTAACGAAGAGGTTAAGTCTTTCTTCACGAATTAAATAGACTGACCCATATCCACTCACTTATTAATAACACAGAATTCAAGGTTCGTCTGTTTTGCATTTTCTTTCTTTTTCTTTTCTTTTCTTTTTTTTTTTTTTCAAGGCAGGGTTTCACTCTAGCCCAAGCTGACCTGGGGTTCACTATGTAGTCTCAGGGTATCCTCAAACTCATGGCAATCCTCCTACCTCTGCCTCCTGAGTGCTGGGATTAAAGGCGTGTGCCGGCTCTTTTTTCTTTTTTAAATATTTTACTTTTATTTGAGAGAGAGAGAATGGGTGTGCCAGGGCCGCCAGCCACTGCAAACAAGCTCCAGATGCATGTGCCACCTTGTATATCTGGCTTACGTGGATCCTGGGAAAAATCGAAGGTGGGTCCTTTGGCTTTACAGTCAAGCACCCTAACCGCTAAGCCATCTCTCCAGCCCTCTTTTTCTTTTTTTTCTTTTTTTTCTTTTTTTTTTGTTTTCTGAGACTGGCTTATATAGACCAGGCTGGCTTCCAATTTACTATGCAGCCAAAAATGGCCTTGAGGCCTGGAAAAAATGGCTTAGCAGTTAAGGCATTTGCCTGCAAAGCCAAAGGATCCAGGTTCAATTCCTCAGGACTCACGTAAGCCAGATGCACAAGGTGGTGCATGCTCTAGAGTTCATTTGCACTGGCTAGAGGTCCTGGCACACCCATTCCCTCTCTCTTCCCTCTCTCAAATAAAATGGCCTTGAAATCTAATCCTCTTGTATTCTACTTCGTAAGTACAAAAATTGCGGAGGCGGGGCTGGAGCGATGGCTTTGCGGTTAAGACACTTGCCTGCAAAGCCTAAGGACGCAGGTTCGATTCTCCAGGTCCCACGTAAGCCAGATGCACATTGTGGCACATGCATTTGGAGTTTGTTTGCAGTGGCTAGAGGCCCTGGTATGCTCATTCTCTCTCTCTCTCTCTCTGTCCCTCTGTATCTAATAAATAAATAAAACAGTAAAAAAATTAAAAATTATGGGGTGTGTGTATGTCCAAGCTTTCACTTTTCATTCCCTTCCAAAATGCTTTTGTCAGCCAGTGCTCCTGCTCCTGTGACTTCACATGGAGCCACTGCTCTGACCTGGGACGCTTCTGGAAACGCTTTGTTTCTGCAAGAGCACTGGCAGCAACACTGTAACACACCTAACTTTTTAAAAAAATACTTTATTTTTATTTATTTATTTGAGAGAGGCAGAGAGAGAGAGAGAGAGAGAAGGGTCCCACCAGAGCCACCAGCCACTGTAAATGAATTCCAGATGCATGCCCCACCTTATGCATCTGACTTACATGGGTCCTGGGGAATCAGAACCTTGGTCCTTTAGGCTTGTAGGCAAGCGCCTTAACCACTAAGCCATTTCTCAGCCCTCTCCTCTTGACTTTTAACCCATATTCAACTTACTGAAAGCTTTTCATCATTCACTCAACATGCTCTCACTAAGCACCATGTCCCACTGGCCAGAACCTCTATTAACTATCATCTCCGCTTATGGATGAAACTGATGACCATAATACAAAGGCTACAGAAAACAGAGTATTCAAGTCATAGGTCAAAACTGGCCTGCTGTCTGTGTCTGTCAGTGAGGAATTTTTCTTAAATACTTTATTTTTATTTACTTATTTATGAGAGACAGACAGACAGAGAAAAAGAGAATGGGCAACACCAGGGCCTCCAGCCATTGTACAAGAAATCCAGATGCATGTGCCCTCTTGTGCATATGGCTTATGTGGGTTCTGGGGAATCAAACCTGGGTCCTTAAGCTTCACAGGCAAACACCTTAACTGCTAAGCCATCCCTCCAGGCCGCAGGCAAACACCTTAACTGCTAAGCCATCCCTCCAGCCCTGTACTTAAGTTTTATTTAAGCAATGCCAATCTTATTTCATTTATGTATCGTCTGAGGCAGTTTTGAAACTACAAGAGCAGAACTGAGTAGTTGTCACAGAGATTAGATGACTCACAAAGCCTACATTACTCAGCATCTGGCCCTGAACAGAAATTTGCTTAACCCTGACAATTATAAGGTACCAGATGTGCCTCACAAGTACATTGTATTTTGCACATTTTCTTTTATTTGCAAGCAAAGAAAGAGTCAGAGAGAATGGGTGCGCCAGGGCCTCTAACCTCTGCAATCCAACTCCAGATGCATGCACCACTTTCTGCATCTAGTTTTATGTAGGTACTGTGGAATCTATCCTGGGTCATTAGACTTTGCAAGCAAGCACCTTGACTGCTGAGACATCTCTCCAGCCCAATTTTGTATATTTTTAGTAGCAAGCAACACGTGATAAACACAATTTTATGTTAATTCTTGGAAAGTCAATTCAGTATTAGATATGAAATACTCCATTCCTTGAATCATTCTATCCCTTGCATCATATTCCATTAACTAATCACACAAGAAAACAGCATCAAAATAATTCAACTAATAAAACCACTTTCGCAGCCATAGGATCATGGTGATCTTTAATCAAAGCTCTTCATAAAATTAGCAGTTTCACACTAAGCACTTTTCTTTATTTTCCTCACACAGAAAGCCAGGTATTCCCTTGACAGATACACGTTACCTTCTAAACAGATCTCTAGTTTCACTGCATTCATGTTAAGGTTTTCTACTTGCCATAACTCAAACCTAACAGAGTCTAGTTTTGTTCCTTAGTTTTAAAAACGACTGCTTCAAGCCGGGTGTAGTGGCGCACACCTTTAATCCCAACACTAGGGAGACAGAGGTAGGAGGATCGCCTTGAGTTCAAGGCCACCCTGAGACTACAGAGGAATTCCAGGTAAGCCTGGGCTAGAGTGAGGCCCTACCTTGATAAACCAAAATACATAAATAAAAATTTTTTTAAAAGATTGTTTCAAATACACTTCTTGATGAAATTTAACATTTTGTAGGATTTTTTTTTTTTTTTTTTTCTGTACAGTAGCCTGGACTGAAGCCTGCCTACAGGGAACAATTAACTCTAGATTTCTTCCCTGGGTGGAACTAACCAGATCATTCTACAAGGGAATATTTTATTAATTTACAACTAATTATAATGTGTCTTATAATCTTCATTTAAAATATTTAGAGCCGTTGGACATGGTGGCACACGCCTTTAATCCCAGCACGCGTGAGGCAGAAGTAGGAGGATTGCCGAGAGTTCGAGACCAGTCTGGAACTACAGTGTGAATTCCAGGTCAGCATTGGCTACAGAGAGACCCTATCTCGAAAATACCAAAAATAAAAAATAAATAAAAAAAAAACACCACCAAAAAGTATCCGGGCAAGGTGGTACATGTGTGTAATAGCAGAACTTGGGGGAGTGGAAGCAGAAGCAGGGGTTCAAAACCATCCTCTGCTACATTCTCACTACTGCAGATCCTGTAGCTCAACCAGCAGATGAGAAAGATGAGGCTTCAAGGACTTGCCAAAGGACAAGATAGCTTTCAGAAATCCACACTGCCTGCAATCAGAAAGTCACACTGACGGGCACCCTAGAATGCTGGGGCTGAGCTGTGACTGCAGGTACACAGTACCTTAGCTGACAGCGAGTCTAAGTAAATCAATGAGACGTTCTACATTAAAGCAGACACACTAAGGAGTTTCAGATAAAATTCCCTAGTAACTGATAAACACCCCCTTTCTCTTCCTACAAAGCAAGTCCTTTCCTGCTTTGGCCTATAGTCTGGGGTACTGGCTCTAGTACAGGCTGCTTTTTTTTTTTAATTTTTATTGAAGCCAGGCATGGTGGCGCACGCCTTTAATCCCAGCACTCGGAGGCAGAGGTAGGAGGATTGCCATGAGTTTGATGCCTCCCTGAGACTACATAGTGAATTCCAGGTCAGCCTGGGTCAAAGCGAGACCCTACCTCGAAAAACGAAAACAAAAAAAATTACTGATTTAGTTGTACATATGTGCACATGTGTGCGTGTACATCAGGTTGCATTTTAAATATATATTTTACTTATTTATTTGAGAGAGAGAAAGACGAGAGAATGGGTGTGCCAGGGCCTTTAGCCACTGCAAACAAACACCAAAGGCATGCTCCCCCTTGTGCATCTGGCTTACGTGGGTCCTGGAAAGTCAAACCAGGATCCTTTGGCTTTGCAGGCAAATGCCTTAACTTCTAAGCCATCTCTCCAGCCCCGAGGCTGCAGTTCTGAATCCCAATTTTGGCATGTTTGTGTGTGTGTGTGTGTCTGTGCATGGATGCTTGTGTGTTAGTGCACATGTCCATGGAGGCTAGAGATTACTGTTGGGTGTCTTCCTCAGTTCCTCTCCACGTTATTGGTTTTTTTGTTTTTTTAGTATTTTATTTACCAGGAGGAGGGGGCACAGACAGTGAGAGACAGAAAGAGGAAGAATGGGTGCACCAGGGCCTCTAGGCACTGCTAACAAACTGCAGATGCATGTGCCACGTTGTATATCTGGCTTACGTGGATCCTGGGGAATCGAACCTGATTCTTTAGGCTTCGCAGGCAAGCGCCTTAACTACTAAGCCATCTCTCCAGCCTTACACCTTGTTTTTGAGACAGATCTCTCACTGATCCTGGAGCTCACCAATTTGGCTAGATTTTAGCAAAACATGGAAAAGGAACCAAGATATGTAGAAAATGCTAACTGATTATAACAACATGTATTCGATATAAAGGGTAAAAGGTTGTCAAAGGATGATTTATAATGAGTGACACTGCATTAACATCCATGCAGCACGGGAGCCGAGTGCAGTGCCACCTGCTTTTAACCCCAGCACTGAGGAGGCTGAGGTAGGAGAATCACTGGAGGTTCAAGGTCAGCTTGGGCTACAAAGTGAGTTCTAAGCCAGCCTGGGCTAGAGTGAGATGTTGCCTAAAAAAGAAAAAGTAAAAACTTTCCTGAACCAGGCGGACGTGGCGGCGCATGCCTTTAATCCCAGCACTCGGGAGGCAGAGAGGTAGGAGGATCGCCGTGAGTTTGACGCCACCCTGAGAATACAGAGTGAATTCCAGGTCAGTCTGGACTAGAGTGAAACCCTATCTCGAAAAACAAAAAAAAAAAAAAAACTTTACTGAACCATATTCAGTCTTTGAAGCACGCACCTGTAACCACTGAGCCACCTCTCCAGCCCTGGTGTGGGTGGCATGGTGACCCACATCTGTCAACCAGCACTTGAGATGAAAGGAGGATCAGAAATTTAAGGTCACCTTCTGCTACCTAATGAGTCTGAGGCCACCCTGAACTACATGAGAGCCCACCTCAAAAGAGAAGGGGGTGCTAGGAATGGAGTTCAGTGTTTGCCTTAGCTTGTGTGAGGCCCTGGGTTCAATACCCAGGACTACCTCTTCTCCTCCAAAAAAAAAAAAAAAAAAAAGAAAAGGAAAAAGAAAAAGAAAAAGCCAGCTACATATAGACTGATTAAACACGGTTAACAGTCTTTAGGATTTAACTAGGAATCAGGTCTGGACATTTTTTTCCTTTTTCTTTTAATCCCCTGTAGCCCAGGCTACATCTGAACTAAGTCCAGGCTTATAAAACAAGCACTTTGCAAACTGAACCATCTCCACAGCTCCCAGGGATTTTGTTTGGTTGGGTTTTTTTTTTTTTTTTTTTTTTTTTTTTTTTTTTTTTTTTTTAGGTAGGGTCTCACTCTAGCCCAGGCTGACCTGGAATTCACTTGTTAGTCTCAGGGTGACCTTGAACTCACGGTGGTGATCCTCCTACCTCTGCCTCCTGAGCGCTGGGATTAAAGGCGTGCATGGTTGTTGTTTTTGTTTGTTTGTTTGTTTTGTTTTTTATTAATACAGGACTCCAGAGACCATCATTCATGAAAGACAGTCTACGGTCGGGCAGCCTCCTGCCCATCACCCTCAAACGCACAACAAAGAAAATCACAATTCCTATTTCTTTCCTCTACCACCACAGACTAAAGGTTTCTTTCTCTACTATCTGATGATTAAATGCCCTAGAAATCTTTAGAAAAAAATTTATTGCCTCAGCATTAACAATCAGCCTGGGCTACAGCAAAACCCTACCTTGAATAAAAAAAAGTTATTAGCTTCTTTCAAACATGAAAAACTTCATGAAACCTTAATAAAAATACTAAATTTCAAGCTTATATAACTTGATACCAGATGGAGCTTCCTGAACTATTAAATTCATAAAGAAAGAGAGTAGAGGCTGGAGAAATGACTTAGTGGCTAAGGTACTTGCCTGAGAAGCCTAAGGACCCAGGTTAGATTCTCTAGTACCCATGTAAGCCAGCTGCACAAGGTGGCATACGTGTCTGAAATTCATTTGCAGTGGCTGGAAGGCCTGGCACGCCCATCCTCTATCTTACCCTCTCTCTCTAATAAATAAATAAATAATTTTTTTAAGGAAAAAAAAAAAGGGAAACTAGGGCTAGAGAGATGGCTTAGTGGTTAAGGAGCTTGCCTGTGAAGCCTAAGGACTCATGCTCAACTCTCTGGGTTCCAAGTAAACCAGATGCACAAGGTGATCAAAGTGTGCAAGGTTGCACATGCACACACGGTGGCACAAGCGTCTGGAGTTTGACTGCAGTGGTTAGAGGCCCTGGCAGACCAATTCTCTCTCTTGTTCTCTGATAAAAAATAATATTTTAGCCGGGCGTGGTGCCGCACGCCTTTAATTCCAGCACTCGGGAGGCGAAGGTAGGAGGATTGCTGTGAGTTCGAGGACACCCTGAGACTCCATAGTGAATTCCAGGTCAGCCTGGGCTGGAGACACTACCTCGAAAACCCAAAAATAACAAACAAACAAACAAACAAAAATAATATTTTTAAACGATTTTAAGAAAGGAGGGCTGGAGAGATGGCTCAGTGGTTAAGGTGCTTACCTGTACAGCCAAAGGATCCAGGTTTGATTCCTCAGGACTCACATAAACCAGATGCACAAAGTGGTTGGTGCCTGTGTCTGGAGTTTGTTTGCAATGGTTGGATGCCCTGGCATGCCCATTTTCTCCACCCCCCCCTCACCCTCTCTCAAATAAATTTAAAAAAATATTAGAAAAAATAAGTGGGGCTGGAGAGATGGCTTAGCGGTTAAGGCACTTGCCTGCGAAGCTTAAGGATCCAGGTTTGACTACCCAGAACCCATGTAAGCCAGACGTACATAGTGGCACATGCATCTGAAGTTCATTTGTAGTGACTGGAGGCCCTCACCCATTCTCCCGCCTCCCTTCCCCCCTATAATAAATGAATAAAAAAATAAAAATAGAGCCGGGCGTGGTGGCACACACCTTTAATCCCAGCACTCAGGAGGCAGAGGTAGGAGGATCGCCGTGAGTTCGAGGCCACCCTGAGACTCCAAAGTGAATTCCAGGTCAGCCTGGGCTAGAGTGAGACCCTACCTCGGAAAAAAAAAAAAGGAAAAAAAAAGAAAAGAAAAAAGAAAAAGAAAAAATAATAAATAAATAAAAATAAAAGAAGGAAACTAGCTGGGTGTGTAGTGGCACACACCTTTATTTTAATTTAATTTTTTTATTATTATTTTTTGTTTGTTTTTGTTCTTTGAGGTAGGGTTTCACTCTAGTCCAGGCTGACCTGGAATTCACTATGTAACCTCAGGGTGGCCTGGAACTCATGACGATCCTCCTACCTCTGCCTCCCAAGTGCTGAGATTAAAGGCATGCGCCACCACACCAAGCTTTATTATTATTATTATTTAATGAGCGAACAAGAGAGAGAGAATTGACACACCAGGGTCCCTAGCCACTGCACTCAAATTCCAGACATGTATGCCACCTTGTGTGCATATGTGACCTTGTGTCACCTTGCGCTTATGTGGGATCTGGAGAGTCAAACATGGGTCCTTAGGCTTTGCAGGCACTTTAACCAATAAGCCATTTCTTCAGCCCCAGCACACACCTTTAATTCCAGCACTCAGGAAGCAGAGGTAGGATGATCACTGAGAGTTTGAGGGTACCATGAGACTCCACAGTGAATTCCAAGTCAGCCTGAGGCTGGAATGAGACCCTACCTTGGGGGGGGGGGTGTGGAACGGACTAGGGACTGGAGAGAGATGGATTAGTGGTTAAGGAGTTTGCCATCAAAGTTCAAGGACCCAGGGTTCAATTCCCCAGGACCCACATAAGCCAGATGTACAAGGCAGTGCATGCATCTGGAGTTCATTTGCAGTGGCTTGAGGCCCTGGTGTGCCCATTCCCCCACCCCCACCCCATTTCTCTCTAGGCCTTTCATTCAGTCACTATCCTTCTCTCAAATAAAAAAAAAAAAAATACAAAGGAAACTAAATCTAAGTAAGGAGGAGTGGGACTGCCTAGTACACTCAGTCTTAGGTACTGACCTAGTGTCAAAAGGGTATTTTGAAAAGAAAAAGGTTATGGAAGTTGTCAAAAAAAAAAAAAAAAAAAGAGGGCTGGAGAGATGGCTTAGCTGGTTAAGGCATTTGCCTGCAAAGCCAAAGGACCCAGGTTCAAGTCCACAGGACCCACATAAGCCAGATGCACACGGGGGCACATGCATCTGGAGTTCGTTTACAGTGGCTGGCGGCCCTGGTGTGCCCATTCTCTCTCTCCCCCAAATAAATAAAAAATATTTTAAAATATATATAAATAAATTTTAAAAAAAGAAAGAAAAGAAAAAGGTGCCAGGCTTGGTGGTACATGCCTTTAGTCTCAGCACTGGGGAGGCAGAAGTAGGAGGATTGCCTTGAGTTCAAGGCCACCCTTAGACTACATAGTGAATTCCAGGTCAGGCTAGGCTAACGTGAAACCCTACCTTGAAAAACCAAAAATATAGAGTGAAAGAGAGAAAGGCTAACAAGTAAAAATTACTTTGTAACCCCAGGAAAGGAACAAAACCACACTTTGGTTTCACTGCAAAATAACCACTCCTGACCATCCAGATACTATGGTACGCACAAGACTAACTGTAGAGAACTGACCACACGAAAATAAAACTCAGGACCTTGAATCTTTACCCTGGCAGTATTTGAAACTATGTAACAGAGTCATTAAAATATAATCCATTTCGATGAGGTCACAGTCTTAAGTCCACAGCAGTTTAGTAATTAGTAGTAATCTGTCTGCATTAGCAATTAACATTCTCTGGAACTGGTTTGGACTCTTATTTCCATCAGTATTACCCATGCCAGCACTAATTTTTTTTAAGGAAACAGGTGTGTTTAATATACTGCAAAGAAAGCAGTAAGGCAGGGCGTGTTGGCGCATACCTTTAATCCCAGCACTTGGGGGGTAGAGGTAGGAGGATCACTAAGTTCAAGACCAGCCTGGGACTACAGAGTACCAGGGAGCCCCGGCTAGAGAGACTCTATCACAAAAAAAAAAAAAGAAAGAAAGAAAAAACAAGCAAACGAAAGGAAGGAGGGAGGGAGGGAAGGAGGGAGGGGGGAAGGAAGGAAGGAAGGAAGGAAGGAAGGAAGGAGGGAGGGAGGAGGAAGGAAGGAGGAGGAGGAGGGAGGGAGGAGGAAGGAAGGAAGGAAAGCAGTAGGCCCAGAACTTGATGGAATGATCAACTCAGTTGTTAAAGCTCTAGATTTTAGAATCATTTTTATCTCTATTAGTATCACCAGGCTGCCACTAATTTTTTTTTTAAGAAAACAGGTGTATTTAATACACTACAAAGAAAAGGGTAGGCCCAGGAGAGACAGACGATCCCGTTAAAAAGAGTTCTCACAGTGTTCTCTAATTCAATTAAATCAATCACAAAGTCACGCTGTCTTCACTTTACACACATTATCTCATTTTACCTTCCCCCAAATTCCAGGAGACAGGCATTACTATTGCTGTAACGTTCATTCTCAAGATTAGTAAGTCGAGATTTATAGACATCAAGCAACTTGCTTAACATCACAGGGCCTGTCCAGAAGGAGCCTTTACTTAATCCAGGTTAAATTGCACCAGACGCTTTCAATCTCATTAAAAGAAAGGCACAAAGCTAATTTTCCAACTAGCCTTAAAGAACACAAAGATTGGGGCTGGAGAGATGGCTCAGCAGTCACGGCGCTTGCTTTCAGAGCAGAAGGACCAGGGTTCAATTCCCCAGTACCCATGTAAAGCCAGGTGGCCCAAGCATCTGGAGTATAGACCCTGGCACACCCATTCTCTCTTGCCCTGCCTTTTTCTCACTCAAATAAGTAAATAAATTTTTTTAAAAAGAACACAAAGATTCATGCATTCTGTACTGATAACAACAAAAAAAAAAAAAAAAACAAGAGAGTCAGTTTTTCTATCTATTCATTCCTACTAAACCACAACCCCTTGTCAGGTAGCTTCTTTTTTGTTCCCATCCCTGTTTTTAGATACACATAACAAAACGTGTCAAATTATCCATACCAAAGCTTTAAAATGTACCATCATCTATAAGCCAAACTGAAGTAAAAACAAGGGGGGGGGGGAATTCTCCTGTAAATAATTCAGAAGCTGAACCTGAAAAACAAAAAAATTCTGAGGCTGTAATTGTTCTCTCTGGATCCTTTCTCCCCAACCTTCCAGCCAAGGAAGATTAAAAATACCTAAGAGAACCGAGTTATTGTATCCTTACATCCATTCGGCTATAAATGAGAACGGTGCTCCCAGGTGCCCTTCACGAATTTCCCAGGTATTGGGCGAACAGTGGGGGGGAAAAAAAAAAGGCAAGAGCCAACAACACCAGCCCACGGCGCCCCGAGAATTGCTGATTCAAACAAGAAACGTCCACCACCAACGGGACTCTGGTCTCTAGCTCCTGTCAATTACACAGAAGGGCCGGCTATTAAAATATTAATGGCATTGCACTGGCCCTGGAGGCTGGCAAGAACAGTCCTCCTGCTACTCATCTCGGCTAGGAGAGAAAGAAAGGAAGCAAGAAACCAGCACCAGTGAGTGTCCCCTCCATCCCAGGGCAGGAGGACGGGCGGGGTCCAGAGGATGCTAGGGCGGAGGACCAGGCTCTCCGGGTCGCCTGTCGGTGGGGAGGGGGACAGGTGGGGAGGCGGGGCGCGGCCAGGCTCGGCCTGACAAAGGGACGTCCGCCGGGCCCCGGTGAGAGGGGAGGACGGCGGAGGGGGCGACAGGACCCGAGGGGAAGGGGGACGCTTACCCAGCAGCAGCACGTTCTTTCCGGCCGGCAGCTTGGAGCGCGAGCGCGTGGACACCTCGCTGAGGATGCACGACCTAACGGGGGAGCGAGCGGAGGCGCCAGGCTGAGGCCGGGTGGCGGCGGGGTGCACGGAGGCAGCCCTGCGCTCGGGACGGGACGGGGGGACCCCCCTCCGGGGATGGGTGAGGGGTGGACAGCACGCCCGCGACCGGGAAGAACCAACACCCCCCCACACACACACCCAAAACACACACACACACACACAGCCCGGGAGCGGCTCCTCACCAGAGATTCTGCCCGTCGTCGTCGTCGGCCGCCGCGCCGCCGCCGCCGCCACCCGACGCCAGATCGTTGGCCGGGGCGCCGCCGGCGTACGTCGAGGCGAGTCCCGGAGGAGAGGAACCGAACGAGCCCACTCGCCCCACGGCCGCCATCTTGGTCGGGAATCCACACGCCAACTCCCCGGGCAGGGCAGGGCTTGAATGAGCACCGAGGCGACGCGCGCACGCTGCTGCTGTGGCCGCTGCTGCTGCTGCTGCTGGTGCTGCTGGTGGAAGCGGCGGCCGGTGGCCCAGGCGGCGGCGGCGGCGGCGGGAACCCGGATATGGGCGTTCGGAGCGCAGGAGTTTTGGGGCGGGGCCTACAGGGGCGGGGCCTGGTGGGCGGGGCCGACTCAGCGCGCTGGGAGCGTCCTGCGCGTGCGCCGCGGGCTGGCGGCTGCAGAGGCTGCGCGTGCGCAGTTTGAGGAGCGGCTCGGGATTCGCCCCCCCTCCCTCCTCCCCGAGGCAAACCTTGCTCGCACCGCTGTCTGACGCTCCGACGCGTTCCAGGGTGGTCCTGCGCCCGCAGCATGGGCCGGGGGAGGCTGCACTCTGCCAGCCTGTCACCCCATCGTGCTCGCGGTCTAGGCGCGGCTCCCCAGCCTCCCTCGCGTCCGCCGTCGCGTGCACCTGGCAGTGCTCCCGTGGTCCTGGACGTCCGCTCTCTCCTCCTGGTTGAGGATGGACGCACATCGGTGTTCCCGTGGTCCTGGACGTCCGCTTCTCCTCCTGGATGACGATGGACGCACATCGGTGTTCCCGTGGTCCTGGACGTCCGCTCTCTCCTCCTGGATGACGATGGACGCACATCGGTGTTCCCGTGGTCCTGGACGTCCGCTCTCTCCTCCTGGATGACGATGGATGCACATCGGTGTTCCCGTGGTCCTGGACGTCCGCTCTCTCCTCCTGGATGACGATGGACGCACATCGGTGTTCCCGTGGTCCTGGACGTCCGCTCTCTCCTCCTGGATGACGATGGACGCACATCGGTGTTCCCGTGGTCCTGGACGTCCGCTTTCTCCTCCTGGATGACGATGGATGCACATCGGTGTTCCCGTGGTCCTGGACGTCCGCTTTCTCCTCCTGGATGACGATGGACGCACATCGGTGTTCCCGTGGTCCTGGACGTCCGCTCTCTCCTCCTGGATGACGATGGATGCACATCGGTGTTCCCGTGGTCCTGGACGTCCTCTCCCTCCTCCTGGATGACGATGGACGCACATCGGTGTTCCCGTGGTCCTGGACGTCCGCTCTCTCCTCCTGGATGACGATGGACGCACATCGGTGTTCCCGTGGTCCTGGACGTCCGCTCTCTCCTCCTGGATGACGATGGACGCACATCGGTGTTCCTGTGGTCCTGGACGTCCGCTCTGTCCTCCTGGATGACGATGGACGCACATCGGTGTTCCTGTGGTCCTGGACGTCTGCTCTCTTCTCCTAGATGAGGATGGATGCACATCAGGAGCTGCTTCTCGCAGCCTCTAAACAGCTGTATGATTGACAGATATTGACGGAACCTGTTTACTTAATGACCTTAATAGATGTTTGTTGGCTGAGACAGGTTCTGGCCTCAAACTCTTGCCTCTATAGCTGCCAAATTGCTGGGGTTACAGGTGATCGCTACTTCGTCCCACCAATTATTCCTAATGATTTTGTTCCTTAACCTGACCAATCCCTGGAATTGGTAGACCTAATGAATGTCTATTTCTGCAGCAGAAAGTCATCATTTTGCTATGATTAGGAACTAGAACAGTGTATCTCGTGTTTCTGAGGTGCCAAGCAGGCTGGGGTTGTCCAGGTCACTGCGGTATTCAGTTCTTCATCATCTTTTTCCTCAGAGCATCCCCGCACCCCAACTTTGTTTATATACACAATTGTAAGTTTATTTTATTTTTTTAAAAAAGTTTTGAGACTCAGGAGCCATAGTTCATTGTTAGAAAATTTTCAGTGCCAGGGATGGGATACCTCCAGTGAGTTGTTGGCCAGGGAGGTTCCTGATGCCCCCAAAACATTATAGGCCATTACCGAGGCCCTTGGTTTCCCACCAGGAATAGATGGAAAGACCCTATTGCTGAAGACTCCACATACTTGGGTGGCAATGCCACTGAGAAATTCTGCTGGAACTGAGCTGATAACCTCCTCCATGTAGACCAGCTGACAGAAAGCTGGAAGAAGCCATCCTACATTTAGTTCAATGGAAGAGAGATATCACCAGTGAAGATACTCAACAGTGGACACTGCAAGCCTTATAATTGACCAGCCAGGCCAAATGAGCCAACGGGTGCAATAGTAGCACATCTATCATGGTGGAAACCAACTGCCCTCCAACTGGACTGGAGGCCCGCTCCATGGGGGAGAATACATCCCTGATACTGAAAACTTAAAACAGGGATAGTCGTGAGCCCTAGGGGAGTAACATCTGCTGATGTCTGGAAAAATGTATATACTATGCTTATCAAACTGCCCAGTAAGCACTTCTCTTAATATTTATACCCTTATATCAATGCTACTCTCACTTTGGGTAGAGAATCTTATCTTTTCAGATGGCAGTGACCTTGGGATGACTCAGAAGGTATCATAGTGCTGGAAAGAAGTGACTGGAGTACTGAGTAACATGTCGATCACACCTTCACACCGCTCAGGGTCTAATGTGGAAGAGGTGGCGGAAAGAATGTAAGAGCCAAAGGAAGGGTAGGACTCCTTACAACGTCCTCCCTCCAGACATAAAATGGCCTGGATATCTGTGACCTCATAGTGCCTGACACTACCTACACAAGACCATCATAAGAGGAGGAAAAGATCATGACATCAAAATGAAAGAGACTGATTGAGATGGAGAGGGGATATGATGGAGAATGGAATTTCAAAGGGGAAAGTGGGGGGAGGGAGGGTAGCACCATGGGATATTTTTTATAATCATGGAAAATGTTAATAAAGATTAAGAAAAAAATATAAATAAATAAATAAGTTTTGAGAGACTTTATTAGATTAAGAGAAGGAAAGAAATTGCAGAGAGTTCCTGCCATGTGGTGGGCAGGAGGGGGTAAAAAGCCCATGAGGGGGCTGGAGAGATGGCTTAGTGGTTAAGGTGCTTGCCTGCAAAGCAAAAGGACCCAGGTTCAATTCCCCAGGACTCACATAAATCCAGATAGACAATGTGTTACATGCGTCTGGAATTCATTTGCAGGGGTAGAGGCCCTGACATCATGCCCATTCTTTCTCTCTCTCTCCCAAATAAATACAAATAAAATATTTAAAAAAAGAAAGAAAGCGCATGTGGGAATAAGGGAAGGGGGTCTCCCTTCATCTCAACCCACCTGGACTGAAACAAGGAAAGCTTACCAGAAGCTTGAATTTCAGGAGCCAGCCAAGAGAGTGTAAGTTTCTTATATTTACTTAGCCTCAGAAGTATTATTCTCTTTAATAATGGTATATCTTCAGATGTCCAACTATACAGTGAAACTGAGGGCAAAGTTGTATTATTGTGGTCTTATACTATCACCATGTGGCCCTTTTTTTTTTTTTTTTTTTGAGGTAGGGTCTCACTGTAGCCCAGGCTGACCTGGAATTCACTGTGTAGTCTCAGGCTGGCCTCGAACTCATAGCTGGCCTCCTCCCTCTGCCTCCTGAATGCTGGAATTAAAGGCGTGCGCCACCACATGTGGCTATGTGGCACTTTTCTATTGATGGCTGATAAAGGGCCTGGGAGATAGCCCAGTCTGTACAGTGCTTGCCTTACGAGCAGAAGGAACTGAGTTCAATCCCAAGAACCCAACTTAAAAATAGTCAGGCATAGTGGTTGTTGCTTGTAATCCCAGCACTGGGAAGAGAGAGACAGGAGCATCACTGGGGCCCTCTGGCCATCCAGTCTAGCCTACTTGGCAAGTTCTAGGCCAGTAATCTACCTGGTCTCAAAAAGGTGACACCTGGGGGCTGGAAAGATGGCTTAGTAGTTAAGGTGCTTGCCTGCAAAACCAAAGAACCCAGGTTCAATTCCCCAGGACCCACATAAGCCAGACACACAAAGTGGCACCTGTGTCTAGAGTTCATATGCAGTCACTGAAGGCCGTGGTGTGCCCATTCTCTCTCCTCTGTCTGCATCTATTTCTCTCTCCAATAAATAAAGTTCCTTGAAGAAAAGAAAAGAAAAGAAAAGGTGACAACTGAAGTTGACCTCTGGCATCCACACCCATATGCAAATACGGGGGTGGTGGGGAGACATCAATATAACAGTATGACAGTTAGAAAGAAAAAAGGGAACAAAGGAAGGCAATGGGAAGGGACATTATGTATATGTATGAAAGTTGTCACTAAAAAGTTTTTGGGGCTGGGCATGGTGGTGCGCACCTTTAATCCCCAGCACTCAGGAAGGCAAAGGTAGGAGGATTGCTATGAATTTGAGGTCCCTCTGAGACTGCATAGTGAATTCCAGGTCAGCCTGAGCTAGAGCAAGACCCTACCTCAAAAAAAAAAAGTTTTTTGGGGATGCTGAAGAGATGGCTTAGTTGTTAAGGCACTTGCCTGCAAAGCCTAACCACCTGAGCTCGATTCCCCAGTGCCCATGTAAAGCCAGATGCACAAGGTGGCACATGCATCTGGAGTTTATTTGCAGCAGCTGGAGGCCCTGGCATGCCCATTTTCTCTCTGTGTCTTCTCTCTATCTCTCTGCTTGCAAATAAGTTTAAAAAAAAAAAAAGCTTTTAAAATATTTTTGAAAGTGTTTTTTAAACTAGGTATGGTGGTGCATGCCCTTATTCCCAGCACTCAGGAGGCTGAGGTAGGAGGAACACTGAGTTTGAGGCCACCCTGAGACTACATAATGAATTCCAGGTTCAGCCTGAGCTAGAGTGACACCTTACCTCAAAAGAAAAAAAAAAAAAGGTGGGGCTGGAGAGATGGCTTAGCAGTTAAGCACTTGCTTGTGAAGTCTAAGGACACTGGTTTGAGGCTTGATTCCCCAGGACCCACGTTAGCCAGATGCACAAGGGGGCACATGCATATGGAGTTCGTTTGCAGTGGCTGGAGGCCCTAGTGCGCCCATTCTCTCTCTCCCTCTGCCTCTTTCTCTCTCTGTCACTCTCAAATAAATACATAAAAATAAAAATAAATTTTTAGAAAAGGGGGAAATGGGCATGGTGGCACACACCTTTAGTATATTTTATTTATTTTATATATTTGAGAGACAGAAAGAGGCAGAGAGAGAGAAAGAGAGAGAGAGGGAGGGAGAAAATGGGTGCGCCAGGCCCTCTAGCCACTGCAAACGAACTCCAGATGCATGCTCCCCCTTATGCATCTGGCTTACACAGGTCATGGAGAATTGAACCGAGATCCTTTGGCTTTCCAGGCAAATGCTTTAACCCCTAAGCCATCTCTCCATGCAGCTGCCTATTTCCACATCTCCACTTGGCTACTTAAGAAGCATTTCAAATTCAACATTCCCCAAACATACCTCTAACCCCCCCCCCCACCGCACCATAAAAGCTCCACTACCCCACTTCCCCATTGGGTAGTAACTTCTTGTCACTCAGACCCAAAATCTGAGTCATTCTTGACGTCACCATCCTCAAACCACACATCAAGTCTGTGAGAAATCCTGTTGTGTCTGCTTTCAACATAGATCTATGTCATAGCTACCTTCTCGTTACTGGAACAGAGCACCCAACCAAAAGCAGCTGAAGGGAGGAAAGTTTTTATTTCGGCTTACATCCTCAAGGGAAGCTCCAGGATGGCAGGGAAAGCATGGCATGAGCCAAGGCTGGGCATCACCTCTGCCACAGCAGATGGAAAACAGCAGCGGGAGAGTGAGCCAACTAACACTGACAAGACACGGGCCAATAAACCTCAAGATCATCCCCAGCAACACCTCCTCCAGCAAGGCTCCACCTCCCAATTTGCCACCAGTTTAGGAGCAGCCATTTCAGAACACTTATGTTTCTGGAAGACACCTGATTCAAAATGTCACAACTAGGTGGATGTGGTGGCATACGCCTTTAATCCCAGAACTCAGGTGGGAAGAGATAGAATTGCTATGAGTTCAAGGCCATCCTGAGGCTACATAGTGAATTCCAGGTCAGCCTGTGCTGGAGTGAAACCCTACCTCAAGAAAAAAAAAATCAGGGCCGGAGAAATGGCTTACAGTTAAGGCATTTGCCTGCAAAGTGTTAGGACTGGAGATCAATTCCCAAGTGTACATTAACAAGGTGGCACATGCATCTGTAGTTCCTTTGCAGTGGCTGAAGGCTCTGGCTTGTGGATTCTTTCACTCTATCTGCACCCCCACCTTTCAAATAAATAAATAAATAAAAATTATTTTTTTTAAAAGCTCATAGGCCAGGCATGGTGGCATACACCTTTAAATCCCAGCCATCAGGAGGCAAAGGTAGGAGGATCGTGTGAGTTCAAGACCAGCCCGACACTACATAGTGAATTCCACTACAGCCTGGGCTACAGCGAGACCCTACCTTGAAAATCAAACAACAAACAAACAACAACAAAAAAATCACAATCTACAACCTAACTTACCACTCATCCATAATAACCCCTTGAGGGGGGTGAGGAAGAGTATGGGCAAGGCAAGGCCTCCAGCCTCTTCAAACAAACTTCAGGTGCATGCGCCACTTTGTGCATCTGGCTTTACAAGGGTACTGGGGAATTGAATCTGAGTTGTTAGGCTTTGCAGGCAAATAAATGCCTTAGCCGCTGAGCCATCTCTCCAGCCCTGCCCATTGCTTTTGTTTGTTTGTTTGTTTGTTTTGTTTTATCAAGGTAGGGTTTCACTCTGGCCCAGGCTGACCTGGAATTCACTATGTAGTCTTAGGGTGACCTCAAACTCATGGCCATCCTCCTACCACTGCCTCCCAAGTGCTGGGATTAAAGGCGTGCGCCACCACACCCAACTCTTTTTTATTTTATTTTTATTTTCCCCTTGCTTTTTTCATCTAGGTTTCTCCTGTTTGGCCTCTTGCCCTGCTGCTGTTCCTGGAACCTACTATAAGCCTTTTGCTTTGAGGTCCTTTCTCTAGTAGTTCCACTTTCCTTCAAGGAGGGAGGAGCTACCCAAGCCAGTGTTTTCCCTACACAGCTTCCCCACCCCCTCACGTCCTGAGGTTTTTGCCGGGATCACAGTGAGGTCTGCCCTCACCTCCGCTTTCCAGATTCTCCTTCCCTTGCTTGTTTTCAGGGATCCCCGTGTATCAACCTCTCTAGTGCTAGGATTACAAGTATGTACCGCCAGGCTATTTTTCCTTGTTTATTTGAGAGACAGACAGAAAGAGAAAGACAGAGAGAATGGGCACACCAGGGCCCCACTGCAAACAAACTCCAAATGCACGCACCACCTTGTGCATGTGGCTTACATGGGTACTGGAGAATCGAGCCTTGAACTGTGGTTCTTAGGCTTCACAGGCAAGCGCTTAACGCTTAACGGCTAAGCCATCTCTCCAGCCCTGTTTGTGTTTGAAGAAGGGTGTCACTCTAGCTCAGGCTGACCTAGAACTCACTCTATTGTACCAGGCTGGCCTTGGTCATCCTCCTACCTCTGCCTCCCAAGTGCTGGGATTAAAGGTGTGCGGCCACCATGCCCATCTCCCCCCCCCCCCATCCCTATGCACTTTTTTTAATGGTACCCACTATCTTCTAATATAGCATAGAATTTACCAGTTTGTTAGAGCTCCAACTCTGATTGCAAGGCTGTTTATAGCCCTTCAGTAATATGCTCCAAGCAGGTAGTGCTGGAACATAGCAGGTAATCAGTAAAGGTGTATTGATAATATGGGGGAAAAAAAAATCTGAGCTAGGAGTGGTGGCACACTCCTTTAATCCCAGCACTCGGGAGGCAGAGGTAGGAGGATCGCCGTGAGTTCGGGGCCACCCTGAGACTACATAGTGAATTCCAGGTCAGCCTGGGCTAGAGTGAGACCCTACCTTGAAAAAACAGCAAAAGGAAAACAATAGAAAAGGAAAAGAAATAAGAGAGGGAGTAGTGAACCTGTGGCACATGCCTTTAGTTCCAGCACGTGGGAGGCAGAGGTAGCTTGAAGCCAGCCTGGGACTACAGAGTGAGTTCCAGGTCAGCCTAGAGCTAGAGACCCTACCTCGAAAAAACACAAAGAGAGAAGGGGATAAAAATTCCTGATCCCAACACCTAAAAGTAGGAACCTCTTTTTCATTTCAATCACTTTAAAAATATAAATCTAGGCTGGAGAGATGGCTCAGCAGTTAAGGCATATGCCTGCGAAGCCTGAGGACCCAGGTTCGATTCTCCAGGTCCCATGTAAGCCAGATGCATGTGGTGGCGCATGCGTCTGGGGTTCCTCTATAAGTGGCTAGAGGCCCTGGCACACCCATTCTCACTCTCTCTATCTCTCTCCATCTTTGTGTCTCAAATAAATAGATAAATAAAATGTTTTTAAAAGTGATAACAATATCCACCCCCTAGGATGGTTTTAAGGATCCATTAAGGTTAAAAAAGTGTATACATATATATATATATATATATATATGTATATATATATATATATATATATATATATATCCATGAGTGGAGGAATGCAGCTCAATTGGTAGAGTGCTTGCTAAGCATACTCAAAGCCTTGATTTCAATCGTTGAATCCCCAGCACTGAATAAATGGGTCACTGGCACACACCTATAATCCCAAAAGTTCAGAAGTGGAGACAAGAGGTTGAGAAGTTCAAGGTCATCCTCAGTTACATAGCAAGTTGGAGACCAGCCTGGGCTATGTGAGCCCCTGTCTCAAAACCAAAAACTGGGGGGCTGGGGATGCATGTGTCTGGAGTTCATTTGTGATGGCTGGAGGCTCTGGAATGTCCATTCTCTCTCTCAATGCCTCTTGCTCTCAAATAAATAAAATAAAAGTTAAGAATGAAAAGTTAACTCATTTAGGAAAAAAAAATTCATAAAACTGGGCTGGAGAGATGACTCAGCGATTAAAGATGCTTGGTTGCAAAGCCCTTCAGCCAAGTCTGCCAGCCTGAGTTCATTCAATTCCCCAGCACCCACATAAAACCAGATGCAAAGTGGGCCATGTTGGGCTGTAGGGATGGCTTAGCAATTAAGGCATTCACCTGCAAAGCCAAAGGACCCAGGTTCAATTCCCCAGGACCCAGATAAAGCCAGATGCACAAAATGGTGCATGTGTCCACAGTTTGTTTGCAGTGGCAGGAGGTCCTGGTATACCCATATTCATTCTCTCTGTGTGTCTGTCTCTGAAATAAACAAAAAATATTAGGGCTGGAGAGATGGCTCAGTGGTTAAGGTACTTGCCTGCAAAGCCTAATGACCCAGGTTTGATTCCCCAGTACCCACATAAAGCTGGAGGCACAAAGTGGCACATGCGTGTGGAGTTCATTTACAGTGGCTAGAAGCCCTGGCCCGCCCATTTCTCTCTCTCTCTCTCTTCTGTGTTTCTGTGTGCAAAGAAATAAAAATATTTGTGTTTTTTTGTTTTGTTTTGTTTTTGCTTTTTCAAGGTAGGGTCTCACTCTAGCCCAGGCTGACCTGGAATTCACTATGTAGTCTCAGGGTGGCCTCGAACTCACGGCGATCCTCCTACTTCTGCCTCCCAAGTGCTGGGATTAAAGGCATGCACCACTATGCCTGGCAAAAAAATATTTTAAAAACTAAAATGTTGGGGGCTGGCGAGATTGCTTAGTGGTTAAGGAGCTTGCCTATGAAGCCAAAGGTTGCAGGTTTGACTCCCCAGAACCCACATAAGCCAGATGCACATGGTTGCACATGTGTCTGGAGTTCATTTACAGTGACTAGAAGCCCTGGTGTGCCCATTTATTCTCTCTCTCTAATAAATACATAAATATAAATAAAAATTTTAAAAAATTAGAACTGGAGAGATAGCTTAGTGGTTAAGGCATTGGCCTGTAAAGCCTAAGGACCCAGGTTCAATTCCCCAGTACCCATGTAAGCCAGGTGAAAAAAGGGGCATGTGCATCTGGAGTTTGTTTGCAATGGCTGGAGGCTCTGGTGCATCCATTTTCTATATCTGTCTGACTCTCTTTCTCTCAAAATGGATAAATTGCCGGGGGGTGGTGGCGCAGGCCTTTAATCCCCGCACTTGGGAGGCAAAGGTAGGAGTATCGCTGTGAGTTCGAGGCCACCTTGAGACTACCTAGTGAATTCCAGGTCAGCCTGGGCTAAAGTGAGACCCTACCTTGAAAAACAACAAACAACAACAAAAAAAGGATAATTTTTTTTAAAAAAGCAGGATCCATCTTTAAAACAAAAAAGCTATATGTATCTGTACACACACATTTATACAGGTATCCTTTGAGAATGAATTGTATGCCCCTTATCCTTGCTACCTCCGATTATGAGACTACAGATTTACTCTTCCCAAAAGGCTCTGGGCTTCCTGTCATAATGGGGATAGGTTAGGTCCTGCTGGGATATTCCTGGGGTACCCCAGATGGCCCTGTTTCTTTAGTTTGGTTTCTAATTCAACTAAACCCCAGGTCCTGGAAGTGGGGGATGGAGCAGCGGACAAGGGCTCCCCACGCCAGCTTCCTCTCCCAGGAGCCTGGCACCTCCCCTCGCCTCCCTGCCTGTCTTTCCTCTCTCTCCCTCCCCTGTCTGCTCATCCTCTGCTCTCTCATCACCCTCCTGGAGGCTGCCCGTGGGGATTTTGACATCTCAAGGAAAAAAAAAAAAAAGGTTTGGCAGGTACAAGAGCGCCGCGGAAAACGAGTCTGGCTGGGAGAACCTTCTGCAGGCCTGAGCTGGGGGAGGCAGAGCCAAGCCCCGTGCCTGCCGGCGCGGTGCCCCTCTGTGTTTGGGAGCTGAGACCGGGCGGTCATTGCGCACGATGCTTCCCCGGCTCAGCCCTCCAGGCTGCCTCCAGCAGGCTCGCCCGCTGCCCCAAAAGCTGCCAGTCACAGTGGATGGAAATGCCCCTGAAAAGCCAAAACCAACCGAAAAAGGAAGTAAGCAGGATGAGTGGACCTTTAAGGTCTGACTGTATGAGCAACCCAAATCACAGAATAGCGTTGGAAGAGACCGTAGGATTTGTTGGTTTTCTTCCTTCCTTCCTTTCTTTCTTTTTCTTTTCTTTTTTTATTTTTTTTATTTTTCTTTTTACTTATTTATTTATTTATTTGAGAGAGAAGCAGAGAATGGGTGGTGCACCAGAGCCTCCAGCCACTGCAAATGAACTCCAGACGCATGTTCCCCTTTGTGCATCTGGCTTACGTGGGGACTGGGGAATCAAACCAAGGACCTCAGGCTCTGCAGGCAAGCTCTTTAACCACTAAGCCATCTAAACCATCTCTCCAGCCCCCCTTTTTGGTTTTTCGTTGTTGTTGTTTGTTTGTTTGTTTGTTTTTAGTTTTTTTGAGGTAGGGTCTTGCTGTAGCCCAGGCTGACCTGGAACTCACTATGCAGTTTCAGGGTGGCCTTGAACTCACGGTGATCCACCTACCTCTGCCTCCCAAGTGCTGGCATTAAAGGTGTGTGTCTCCATGGCCAGCCGGCCTGTTGCTGTCTTTCCTTCCTTCCTTCCTTCTTTCCTTCTTTCCTTCCTTCTTTCCTTTCCTTTCTCCTCCCTCCCTCCCTCTCTCTCTCTCTTTCTTTCTTTCCAGCATCCCTGACATTTGAGACAAAACAGTGACGCATGATTGGCACTTCCTGTCCTAGAAGATCCAAGGGACCCAGAGAGGAGAAGGCAGCCCTAAAGGGCTTAGTGTGGTTTTCCTCTGCATCATGGTAACCCTGTTCTAGGCATCACCTTAGAATGCATAAATTCCTGGGCTGGAGAGATGGCTTAGTGGTTAAAGCACTAGCCTGCAAAGCCTAAGGACCCAGGTTCAATACTCCACATCCCATGTAAGCCAGATGCACATGATGGCACATGTGTCTAGAGTTCATTTACAGAGGCTGAAGGTAGTGGCACACCCATTTTCTCTTTCTGCCTGCCTCTTCCTCTCTCTATCTCAAAGAAATAAATAAGCCGGGCGTGGTGGCACATGCCTTTAATCCCAGCACTCAGAAAGCAGATGTAGGAGGATCATAATGAGTTTGAGGGCACCCTGAGACTACATAGTCAGCCTGAGCGAGAGTGAGAACCTACCTTGAAAAAAAAGTCCAATAAATAAATAATATTTTTTGTTTTATTTCTTTTTTTTCCTTCCAAATTTTTATTAACAACTTCCATGATTATAAAAAATACCCCATGGCAATACCCTCCCTCCCTCCACTTTCCCCTTTGAAACTCCACTCTCCATCATACCCCCTCCCCATCTCAATCAGCCTCTCTTTTAATTTTGATGTCATCATCTTTTCCTCCTCTTATGATGGTCTTGTGTAGGTAGTGTCAGGCACTGTGAGGTCATGGATATCCAGGCCATTTTGTGTCTAGAGGGAGCATGTTGTATGGAGTCCTACCCTTCCTTTGGCTCTTACATTCTTTCCGCCACCTCTTCCGCATTAGACCCTGAGCCTTGGAAGGTGTGATACAGATATTGCAGTACTGAGCACTGCGGTCATTTCTTTCCATCACCATGATACCTTCTGAGTCATCCCAAGGTCACTGCCATCTGAAAAGACAAGATTCTCTACCAAAAGTGACAGTAGCATTAATATAAGGGTACAAACATTAACAGAAGTGCTTACTGGTTGTTTTATTGCTTAAGGAGGGTCTCACTCTCGTTCAGGCTGACCTGGAATTCAGTATGTAATTTCAGGGTGACCTCAAACTCGCAGCGATTCTCCTACCTCAGTTTCCCAAGTGGTGGGATTAAAGGCATGCACCACCACGCCTGGCCCTAATAAGATTTTTTATTTTTTTTACTTCAGGGGCTCTACATTAGGTAAAATGAGAAAAATATGAAATTCCATGCTATTTTTAGCAATGTGTTATCTTTTGTAGCCGTAGATGATTTCACATTCATACCAATTTAGTCTACTTTAGTTTAAAACTAATTATGGTTTCTCTTTGCTCTTATGGAAAGTAAGCCTAGAATTATAATCTATTATACCTGGTACAGACAAAAACCATGTATTTTTTCTCCACCTTCATGGGAAGAGGATAAGAGAATTACCCAGTAGGAAATTTTTATATGCAAAAATTCACCTGTTATTTTATGCAATTTAAGAATAGAGTATTTTACCCAGGCATGGTGGTGCATTCCTTTAATCCCAGCACTCACGAGACAGGTAGGAGGATGGTTGTGAGTCCAAGACCACCCTGAGACTACATAGTGAATTCCAAGTCAGCCTGGGCTAAAGTGAGACCCTACTTCGAACCCCTCCCCCCCAAAAAAGAATAAAACATTATTAGGGGCTGGAAAGATGGCTTAGCGGTTAAAGAGCAAAGCCTAAGGACCCAGCTTTGATTCCCCAGCATCCATGTAAGCCAGATGCACTAGGTGGCACATGCATCTGGAGTTTGTCTGCAATAGCTGGAGATGCTGGCACACCCATTCACTCACTCTATGTGCCTCTCTCTCTCTCTCTCAAGTCAATGAATAAAATATTTTTAAAAAGCACAAAGCACTTTTATTTGGAGATATTTCAGGAAATTTTATTTTTATTTATTTATTTGAGAGAGAGAAACAGAAAGAGACAGTTAAAGAGAGAGAAAGAGTAGGCTCACCTGGGACTCCTGCCACTGCAAACAAACTCCAGATGCACGCACCACTCTGTGCATCTGGCTTTACATGAGTACTGGGGAATCAAACTCGGGTCATCAGGCTTCATAGCTAGTATCTTTACTGCTGAGCCATCTCTCCAGCTCTAAGGAAATTTTAATGATCCCAAACTTTTAGTACTGGTAATATAAAATTTGAGTTGCTTGATAGGAGAAAAACAGAATCAAGCAAAACGACAGGGCTGGGGGAGGTAAGGACCAGAGTTCAGGTCCCCAGCACTCACATAAATACCCACTGGATATGATGATTTGCCTTTAATGCCCACATTTGAGAAGCTTGCATCCCTGGAGCAAGCTAGCTAGACTATCTGAACTGATGGTCTCCAGGTGCAAGGGACAAACACTGCTTCAGTAAATAAATGGAGAGAGCAGACTAGACAGATGTCTCAGTAATTAAAGGCACTTCCTTGCAAAGCCTGGCAACCAGAGTTCAATTCCTAAGTCACCCACATAAGCCGGATATAAAAAGTGGTGCAAGTTTCTGGTGTCTGTCTGAAGCAGCAAGAGGCCCTGTTATATACACGCCTATACAAATAAATGAAAAATGTCTAAATTTTCAGTGCCAAGGATGGGATACTTTCCAGTGAGTTGTTGGCCAGGGAGGCCCCTTGATGCCCCCCAAACATTACAGGCCATTGCCGAGGCCCTTGGTTTCCCACCAGGAATAGATGGCAAGACCCTATTGCTGAAGACTCCACATACTTGGGCTGCAAGGTCACTGAGAAATCCTACTGGAGCTGAGCTAAAAACCTCCTCCATGTAGACCAGCTGACAGAAAGCTGGAAAAAGCTACATTGCATGCAGTTCAATGGGAAAGAGAGAAATCACCAGTGAAGATACTCCACAGTGGACACTGAAAGCCTTATGATTGGCCAGCCAGGACAAATGAGCCAACAGGTGCAATAGTGGCACGTCTGTCATGGTGGAAACCAACTGCCCTCCAACTGGACTGGAGGCCTGCTCCATGAGAGGGAATACATCCCTGGTACTGAAAACCTAAAACAGGGGTAGTCATGAGCCCTAGGGGTGTAACGTCTACTGCTGTCTGGCTAAATGTATATACTATGCTTATCAAACTGCCCAGTAATCGCTTCTCTTAACGTTTGTATTCATATATTAATGCTACTCTCACTTTTGGTTAGAGAATCTACTCTTTTCAGATGACAGTGACCTTGGGATGACTCAGAAGGCACCATAGTGCTGAGAAGAAGAGACAGAGGCGTGCTCAGCACTGAAATATCTTGATCACACCTTCCAAGGCCCAGGGTCCATTGCAGAAGAGGTGGTGGAAAGAATGTAAGAGCCAAAGGAAGGGTAGGACTCCTTACAACATGCTCCTCCAGACACAAAATGGCCTGGTTATCCAAGACCTCGCAGTGCCTGACACTACCTGCACAAGACCATCATAACAGAAGGAAAAGATGATGATATTGGGCTGGAGAGATGGCTTAGTGGTTAAGGCGCATGCCTGTGAAGCCTAAGGATCCAGGTTCGATTCTCCAGGTCCCAAGTAAGCCAGATGCACAAGGTGGTACATGCATCTGGAGTTCATTTGCAGTGGTTGGAAGCCCTGTCTCTCTTTCTCTGTCTCTCTCTCTCTGCCTCTTTCCCTCTATCAAATAAATAAATAAAAATAAAAATATTTAAAAAAAGAAAAAACAAGCAAACAAACAAACAACCCAAAAACCCAAGATACAATAAAATAAGATGTCTGAAGCTGGGCATGGTGGCACACGCCTTTAATCCCAGTACATGGGACCCAGAGGTAGAAAGAGCGCTGTGGGTTCCAGGCCAGCCTGGGCTAGAGTGAGACACTACCTCTGTGGTGGTTTGATTCAGGTGTCCCCCATAAACTTAGGTGTTCTGAATGCTAGGTTCCCAGCTGAAGGAGATTGGGAAATTAACACCACCTGGAGGCAGTGTATTGTTGGGGGTGGGCTTATGGGTGTTATAGCCAGTGTCCCCTTGCCAGTGTTTGGCACACTCTCCTGTTGTTATTGTCCACCTGATGTTGGCGAGGAGGTGATGTCCACCCTCTGTATATGCCATTGTTTTACCCTGCCATTGTGCAGCTTCCCCTTGAGTCTATAAGTCAAAATAAACCCTTTTTTTCCCACAAGCTGCTCTTGGTCGGGTGATTTCTGCCAGCAATGCGAACCTAACTGCAACAACCTCCAAAAACAAAAAAATAAAAATACTGGAGAGATGGGTCAGCAGCTAAGGTGTTTGGCTGCAAATCCTAACAACCCAGGTTTGATTCCCCAGTACCCATGTAAAGCCAGATGCACAAGGTGGTGCATGCGCCTGGAATTTGTCTGCAGCGGCTAGAGGTCCTGGTATGCCCATTCTCTCTCTCTCTCTCTCTCTCTCTCTCCTTTTGTCTCCTTACAAAGAAATAAATTAAAAGTTAAAAAAGTAAATATTTTAATTTCTTTATTTGAAACAGTATGGGCACAACTAGAGCCTCTTGCTGCTGCAGACAGACTCCAGATGCATGTGCCACTTGATGCATTTGCATCTGCCTTTTGCATGAGTACTGGGGAATCAAACCCCAGCTGTCGGGCTTGCAAGCCAACCCTTTAACCACCGAACAATCTCCCCAGCCCCTCTGCCTTACTTTTTTTTTCCTTTTGGTTTTTTTTTTTTTTTTAATTTATTTGAGAGCGACAGACAGAGAGAAAGAGGCAGAGAGAGAGAGAGAGAGAGAGAGAGAGAGAGAGAGAGAATGGGCGCGCCAGGGCCTCCAGCCACTGCAAACGAACTCCAGACACGTGCACCCCCTTGTGTATCTGGCTAACGTGGGTCCTGGAGAATCGAGCCTCAAACCAGGGTCCTTAGGCTTCACAGGCAAGCGCCTAACCGCTAAGTCATCTCTCCAGCCCTCCTTTTGGTTTTTCAAGGTAGAGTTTCACTCTAACCCAGGCTGCTCTGGAATTCACTATGTAGTCTCAGGGTAGCCTTGGATTTATAGCAATCCCTCTACCTCTGCCTCCCAAGTGCTAGAATTAAAGGTGTGCGCCACCACATCCGGCTTTATCTTAAAAAAAAAAAAAAAATTTTTTTTTTTTTTTTTGGTTGTTTGAGGTAGGGTCTCACTTTAGCCCAGACTGACCTGGAATTCACTATGTAGTCTTGGGGTGGCCTCGAACTCACGGCAATCCTCCTACCTCTGCATACCTTGGGGGAAAAAAATGGAAGCTGGGCATGGTGGCACACGCCTTTCATCCCAGCACTCGGGAGGCAGAGATAGGAGAATCGCCATGAGTTTAAGGCCACCCTGAGACTATATAGCAAACTCCAGGTCAGCCTGTGATAGAGTGAAACCCTACCTCAAAAAGAAAGAAAGAAAGAAAGAAAGAAAGAAAGAAAGAAAGAAAGAAAGAAAGAAAGAAAGGAAGGAAGGAAGGAAGGAAGGAAGGAAGGAAGGAAGAAAGAAAGAAAAAATAAGAGGGAAAACACCAAATTCTGTAGCTCCAAGACCAACAACTCTAACCAGTGACAAGTCTCCAAGTCAATTCTGACCAGTGATGAGTCTCTGGAGTTCCAAACCTGCCCCTCCAGTTAGGCTACTTACAGTCCCAGAAAACTTCATCTGGTGCCAGCAGCTCTCCTTGGCAGCCATCCCATAGTGCTGGCATCTCCATTGGGTCTCCACTGCAACCCACGGTTCATCCTCATGGCTCCACTGGGCTCCATGCAGGAGGTTCAACATGCCTGCTTCACACTGCCCGCGCCACTTCCAAAATATAAAATTGCGTTGCAAATTCAATGACCCTCTTTCCTGCATTTCTTTTTTTTTGGGGGGGGGGAGTGACAGAATCTCCAGCCATTATATTTATTTTGTTTATTTATGTTGTGTAGTTGCCTAGAAACATTTAAGATAATTTCAATGGACACATAATATATAAGTAAATATAATTTGGATGTAGAAGGGAAAAAGCAAGAAAACAAAAACAAACAACAAAAAACCAGATATAAGGTAGGTGCAAGACTGTTTCCCTGCGATTTTCCTACAGTTACAATAAATACCTTGTGAAAGGGCAAAGAGGTATGAAACTTCTGGCTGAGTCTGACTGGAAATTCAGGAGTGCTTTGAACTTTGAACCAGACTAGACTCCTAAGATGGAAAGACCCTCAAGCTTTGCAAGAGACGGAGACAAATTCCCATGGAAATTTTCCCATAATACTCCATAGATTTCTTGCTTCTGAAACAGGTTCAATTTCTTCTTCTTTTTTTTTTTCTTCAAATGTTTACTAACAACTTCCATGATTATAAAAAATATCCCATAGTAATACCCCTTCCCCTTTCCTGCATTTCTTACACTTCATAATACCAGGTGGGCTGCCAATTTGTTAATCCGGGCAGGCATAATGCAGACTTTGAAGAACAGGACACTCCTTGAGCATTCAGGCCCCTTCAAAGGAGTCTACATTCTTTCTGTTGTCCCAATGCAGGCCAGCTGGCCCAATCTCAATGGTTGTAATCTCTCAAAGAATTTCAGCCAAAAAGGCAGCAGTTTCAGTCCAAATATTTCGTGTGTGTGTGTGTGTGTGTGCGTATGTGTGTGTGTGTGACATATCCCTCTGCTCACACCAGTCCATTTCTATGCAATGCAACCCTGCACAAGTTCCCAGGACTCAGGCACACAGAATGCAGCAAGCCTCGCACACAAAGTGCTTCTAGCCCAGTCCAGGCAAAGCTCTTTCTTATCCTCACAGTCCATAGTTCTTATTGTACTCAGGTCTTTCAACTCTGACCAGAATGTCCATCAAGCTTTACCTACAGGACTGCAAGGTGTCTCTTGGGCCAGGTTTTCAAATTCATCCACATTCCTCCTACAAAAGGCCAAAGCCACAGAATCGGATTTCTAGCAGTAAGGACACCACTTCTCGGTACCAATTTTACTGTTGCAGTCAGGTTCGCATTGCTGGCAGGAAACACCCGACCAAGAGCAGCTTATGAGGAAAAGGGATTTATTTTGGTTTACAGACTCAGGGGGAGGCTCCATGATGCCAGGGGGAAAAGATGGCATGAGCAGAGGATGGACATCACCTCCTGGCCAACATCAGATGGACAGCAGCAACAGGAGAGTGTGCTCCCCAACTTTTTTAAAGTAAAAAAAATAGGGGTGGAGAGATGACTTAGCAGTTAAGGTGCTTGCCTGCAAAGCCTAAGACCTCAGTTCAATTCTCCAGAACCCACATAAACCAGATGCACATGGTGGCGCATGCTTCTGGCTAGATGCTCTGGTACATTCATTCTCCTTCTCCTGCTCTCTCTCTCTCTCTCTCTCTCTCCCATAAATAAATAAATAAATAAATAAATAAATAAAATAAGCTGGGCATAGTGGTGCACGCCTTTAATCCCAACCCTCAGGAGGCAGAGGTAGGAGGATCACTGTGTTTGAGAGCAGCCTGGGTCTACAGAGTGAGTGCCAGGTCAGCCTAGGATAGAGTAAGACCCTACGTTGAAGAAAAAAAAAAAAATCCACAGCTTGAGACTTGAGGTGGGCTTCTCAAACTCCCTCTTGCCTCCTTGGGCAAGAGCTATGTCTTCCTTCCTTTTCTTAATGTTCTCCCTCTTTAAAGCTCTAAACTAAAGCTGGGCGTGGTGGTGCACACCTTTAATCCCAGGAGGAGCGCCATGAGTTCGAGGCCACCCTGATACTACAGAGTGAATTCCAGGTCAGCCTGGGCTAGAGTGAAACCCTACCTCAAAAAACAGACAAACAAAAAAAGCTCTAAACTATACTAAATAGTTTTTAAAAAATGTTATTTATTTATTTGAGAGAGAGCAGAGGCAGAGAGAGAGAATAGGCACACCAGGGCCTCCAGATGTATGCATCACCTTGTGCATCTGGCTTAAGTGATACTGGAGAACCTGAACCTGAGTCCTTGGGCTTTGTAGGCAAATACTATAAGAGCTAAGCCATCTCTCCAGCCCATAAAATCTTTTTTGTTGTTTTTGATTTTTGTTTTTCGAGGTAGGGTCTCACTCTAGGCCAGGCTCACCATCTACCATGCCTGGCTTTTTTCAAAAAAGTTTTATGAGGTAGGGTCTCACTCTAGCCCAGGCTGACCTGGAATTCACTATGTAGTCTCAGGGTGGTCTCGAACTAACAGAGATCCTCCTACCTCTGCCTCCCGAGTGCTGGGATTGAAGGTGTGTACCACCATGCCCAGCTAAATGTGTAGCCCAGATTGGCCTTGAACTCCTGATATTGCCTCTTCAGCAATATCCTACCAGTGTGTGCCCCACAAATGGCAATAATCATGTTATTATGTTGTTGGAGGAGACAAGGTTTCCTTGCTTAGCTCAGGCTGGTTTGGGACTCCACGGAGCTCAGTGCGAATCCTTTCTTTACTTTCCCTTCAGCAGGCTCATTACCTGGAAATCCCATCACAGAGCAGTGACTGGCTTCCAGCAAGCCATTGCATAACCCCCTTGCGTTCCCGGCTCCTGAGCAGCTGCTCTGGAGGTGGGTGGAAAGAACCTACCACTGCAGTTTTTATAACTCATTCGGGAGCGAGAGTTATTTTAGGGCACAATAATGTAAAAGTTCTTGCTAGCCTGGGTTGGTAGTGCCGGTGGTGGTGAAGAGTGTCTTCAACCCTTTAGGGACATGAAGGGTTTGTCTTTGCCTTTTCCGCTGCTATCCACAAGGAAGCAAGAAGTGTTCACTGTTCACTGTTCACTTCCAGAGGGGTTTTACTGTACTAACCACAACCTGGAGTTGTGTTTTTTGGGGGAGGCTGTTTTGGTTTTTTTTTCATTTTTCGAGGTAGGGTCTTGCTCTAGCCCAGGCTGACCTGGAATTCACTATGTCATTTCAGGGTGGCCTTGAACTCACAGCGATCCTCCTACCTCCACCTCCCCAGTGCTGGGATTAAAGACATTCACCACCACACCAAGCTTAATTTGTTTTCGGGGGTGGGGGGGAATCTCGAGGTAGGGTTTCACTCTATCTCCTGGAATTCACTCTAGCTCAGGCTCTCCTGGAATTCACTATGTAGTCTCTGGGTGGCCTTGAACTCACAGCAATCCTCCTACCTCTGCCTCCCAAGTGCTGGGATTAAAGGCGTGCGCCACCATGCCCGGTTTTTTTCTTCCAAATTTTTATTAACATCTTCCATGATTATAAAAAATATCCCATGGTAATACCCTCCCTCCCCCCACTTTCCCCTTTGAAACTCCATTCTCCATCATATCCCCTCCCCATCTCAATTAGTCTCTCTTTTATTTTGATGTCATGATCTTTTCCTCCTATAATGATGTTCTTGTGTAGGTAGTGTCAGGCACTGTGAGGTCATGGATATCCAGGCCATTTTATGTCTGGAGGGAGCACGTTGTATGGAGTCCTACCCTTCCTTTGGCTCTTACATTCTTTCCGCCACCTCTTCTACATTAGACCCTGAGCCTTGGAAGGTGTGATAGAGATATTACAGTACTGAGCACTGTGGTTACTTCTTTCCATCACCATGATACCTTCTGAGTCGTCCCAAGGTCACTTCCATCTGAAAAGAGAAAATTCTCTACCAAAAGTGAGAGTAGCATTAATATAAGGGTATGAATATTAAGAGAAGTGCTTACTGAGAAGTTTGATAAGCATAGTATATACATTTATCCAGACAGCAGCAGATGTTACACCCCTAGGGCTCATGACTACCCCTATTTTAAGTTTTCAGTATCAGGGATGTATTCCCTCCCATGGAGTGGGCCTGCAGTCCAATTAGAGGTCAGCTGGTTTCCACCATGATAGACGTGTCACTATTGCACCTGTTACGCCTGGCTTTTAATTAATTTTTTGTTTTGTTTTTTGGATTTTTCAAGGTAGGGTCTCACTGTAGCCCAGGCTGTTAATTAATTTCTTTTTAATGAGAGAGAGACAGAGAGAGAGAGAGAGAGAGAGAGAGGGAGAGAATGGGCACACCAGGGCCTCCAGGCACTGCAATCAAGCTTCAGATACGTGCACCCCCTAGTGCACATGTGTGACCTTGCATGCTTGCGTCACTGTGCGCCACTGTGCATCTGGCTTATGTGGGACCTGGAGATTCAAATATGAGTCCTTAGCCTTCATAGGCAAGTACCTTAACTTCTAAGCCATCTCTCCAGCCCTATTAATTTTTTAATATTTTATTTTTGTGTATTTATTTGAGAGAGAGAGAGGCAGATAGAAATGAGCACACCAGGTCCTCCAGGCACTGCAAATGAACTCCAGACACATGTGCCACTTGTGTATCTGGCTTGACATGTGTACTGGCGAATTGAACCTGTGTCCTTTGGCTTGGCAGGCAAGTGTCTTAACCACTAAGCCACCTCTCCAGCCCCCTAATTTTTTTTTAACATTAAGTTGTCAACCTGGAGTTTTAAAGCACTACAATTTGATTTGGAGTGTCTTCCTGCTTTTTGGCCTTTGTCTACTAAGACAAAATTAATCTCCCTGAGTGGGGCATGCTGGAACAAGCCTTTAATCACCGGCAGAGGTAGGAGGCGCACTGTGAGTTTGAGGCCATCCTGAGACTCCATAGTGAATTCCAGGTCAGCCTGGGCTAGAGAAGACCCTACCTCAAAAAACAAAAAATTAATATTCCTGGGGCTGGAGAGATGGCTCAGTGGTTAAGGCACTTGCCTGCAAAGTCTAAGAATGAGAGTTGATTATCCTCCCCCCAGTACCCTTGTAAAGCTAGATGCACAAAGTAGCACATGCATCTGGAGTTCATTTGCAGCAGCTGGAGGTCCTGGCGAACCCATTCTCTCCTTCTCTCTCTCTTTCTCTGTCTCACTCTGCTTACAACCAAAAATAAAAAATCTTTAAAAAAGCCGGGCGTGGTGGCACACGCCTTTAATCCCAGCACTCAGGAGGCAGAGGCAGGAGGATCTCCGAGAGTTCGAGGCCACCCTGAGACTCCATAGTGAATTCCAGGTCAGCCTGGGCTAGAGTGAGACCCTACCTCGAAAAACAAAACAAAAAAAAATTAAAAAAATTAATATCCCTATATGAGCATGGTGGTGCACGTCTTTAATCCCAGCACTTGGAAGGCAGAGGCAGGAGGATCACCATGAGTTGGTGGCCAGCCTGAGAATTTCATGTCAGCTTCAGCCAGAGAGAAACTCAACCTGGAAAAACAAAACACAAACAAAGTAATAAGGAAGGAGAAACAGTAGTCACCCTCCCCGCCCCCCAGTTTTTGTTTTTTGTTTTTTTCAGGTAGTCAGGGACAGAAGACCAAAGAGGAGACAAAGAGACGCAAGTCTGTCCCCGCAAAACTGAAACTTGGGGTCTGATTGTCTCGTCCAAACAGCCGCAGAGGCAGCTCAGCCTCACTAGATGAGCCCAGGAGCCAATCAGATCTTGGCTCTCCCTTGAGTCCATGAACCAACCAGGTCTCTGCTTGCAGACCTGCGTATGATGATGAGGTTCTCCCTGATTGGATGTCTCATCTCTGTAAAGGAGATTGGACCACTCTCCCTCCCTCTCCTTTGGCCCTGTGAGCAGGCCTGAGCATATCTACAAGCCAGGCTGTATAGGGGGAGCAAGGCTCTCAGTCTGGGTATTTTTCTGCCTGCCTTCTGTCTGTCATGCTTTGGGGAACCTCCTCACTTTGATTATATGTAAGATTTCTTTGATCTCTAAGTCCTTCACTTCTTTCTTTCTTCCTTTCTTCCTTTCTTCCTTCCTTCCTTCCTTCCTTCCTTCCTTCCTTCCTTCCTTCCTTCCTTTCTCTCTCTCTCTCTCTCTCTCTCTCTTTCTTTCTTTCTTTCTTTCTTTCTTTCTTTCTTTTTTTTCTCCGAGGTCTTGATGTAGTCTCAGGCTGGTCTGGAACTCATGGTGATCCTCTGCCTCCCAGCTTCTGGGATTAAAGGTGTGCACCACCACACCCGGCCTTCGCTACTCTGAATCCTCTCTGGTCTTTTAATTGAGGGCACCTTTAGGTTCTTATGCTTTGCCATCCATGTGTGGGTGTCTCGCAGCCTCCCTTCTCCCTTTCCAGCCAGACAAGAAGTATTTCAGCTAGTTTCCTCCCTAGATTTTAATTCACCGGAAATAAACTCCGCTGCATCTAATTTCTCCCTAAATAAACTCAATAACTCATAGTATGTTCTTCTCAAGTCCATCTTTATCAATTCCTTGTTAAATAGGATAGAGACCCAAAAATTGGGGTTCACAAGTCTGGGAAACCACCTCCAAAACCCTCAAAATCCTGCATCACTAATTTTAATTTAGTGTGTGTGTGTGTTTTTTTTAATGTTTTTATTTAGTTGCAAGCAGAAAAAAAGGAGAGAGAGAGAGAAGAGAATGGGTGCACCAGGGCCTCTAGCCACTGCAAGTGAAGTCCAGACGCATGCGCCACCTTGTGCATCTGGCTTTATGGGTACTGGGTCCTTAGAGGTTGCCCAGTGGTTAAGGCACTTGCCTCCAAAGTGTAAGGATCCAGGTTCGACTTTCCAGTACCCACGGTAAGCCAGATGCACATGGTGATGCATGCATCTGGAGTTTGTTTGCAGTGGCTAATCCCTGGAGTGCCCATTCTCAATCTCTCTCTCTCAAATAAATACAAAAAAAATTTTTTTTAAAGATAAATGTGATGTTCTTTGTCCCCAATTAACCCATGGCATCACAAGGAATAGAGTTCTCTTATTTTGTTATTTCATTCATATGTGTACATGGTATATGCATGTATGTAGGTATATATGTGGAAACGTGTGCATGTGTGTGGAGGCCCTAGGCTGACATCAGGTGTCTTCTCTTCCCACTTTTTTTTTTTTTTTTTGCACATGTGTAGTATGTGTGGCCTGGTATGTGGTGTGTGTGTGTGTGTGTGTCTGGTGTGTGTCTGTGCAGATGCGCATGCCCCATGTGGATGTGTACGGGGGCCAGAGTAGAATGCGGAGCGTCCTCTTCTGTCACGCACTTGCACAGTTCCTTGAACTTCTCACCTCCTGCCTCCTCGTCCTGAGATGGCAGAGATGAGCCGCCACATCTGCTTTATGTGGTGCTGCAAGTGGAACTTCACGCAAGCCAGGCAAGCACGCTACAGGCTGAGCTCCAGCCCTAGCATGGTCTGGTCTGTCTTTCTTCTTTCTTTCCTCCCTTCCTTCCTTCCTTCCTTCCTTCTTTCTTTCTTTCTTTTTCTTTCTTTGGGGTAGAGTCTCACTCTAGCCCAGGCAGACCTGGCATTCACTATGGAGTCTCAGTCTGGCCTCAAACTCATGGCGATCCTCCTACCTCTGCCTCCAGAGTGCTGGAATTAAAGGTGTGCGCCACCACACCCAGCTCTGCTTTCTCCTTTTAATGCAGTCCCCAGTGCTGAGATTAAAGGCATGTGCCACCATGCCAGTCCCTGGTATGGTCTTTTGAAAAACCATCTTTGGCCAGTCATGGTGATACATGTATGTCTTTAGTTCCAGCACTTGGGAGGCTGAAGTAAGAGGATTGCTGAGAGTTCAAGGGCAGCCTGAAACTAATTTCAAGTCATCCTGGGGTATAGCAAGAGACCCTACTTCAAAAAACAAAAACCAAAGAAAGAAAGAAAGAAAAAAAGCCGGGTATAGTGGTGCACGCCTTTAATCCCAGCCCTTCAGGAGGCAGAGGTAGGAGGATCACCGTGAGTTCGATGCCACCCTAAGACTACATAGTGAATTCCAAGTCAGCCTGGACTAGAGTGAAACCCTACTTCGAACAAAAAAAAAGAGAGAGAGAGAGAGAGAGAGAGAGAGAGAGAGAGAGGGAGAGCGCGATAGAGAAAGACTATTTTTGCCTTGCAAGGTGTTTTGACTTTTTTTTTTTTTTTTTTTTTTTTTTTTTGGTTTTCTGAGGTAGGGTCTCACTGTAGCTCAGGCTGACCTGGAATTCACTCTGTAGTCTCAGGGTGGCCTCGAACTCACAGCAATCCTCCTACCTCTGCCTCCCGAGTGCTGGGATTAAAGACGTGCGCCACCACGCCCGGCTTTGTTTTGACTTTTAGTAGCAGCAATGGCTATTGTATTAGCGAGGGAGCAAAAGAAAACCTCACCATTGGTCATTCCCATCCCCCACCCCCAGTTGCATGGAGAAGAAATGACGTCACCCTCTCCCTAGAGTCAGCACAAGTCTGGGCAGAAGATGACACCTTTGACCCGCAGCTGAAAATTGAGACGGCAGCATTCACGAGTCCCAGGGAGGAACAAGGGCCGTGCCTCCCTTGTCAAAGCCAGCCCAGGCGAGGCGCTGGTGATGCTAAGTGCTTGCAAGTACTTCCACTGAGTAAGATGCCCAGCATGGTGTCTGCTGCCACACTAGAGCTCTTGTGACAAATCAGAGTCCCAATGCGAACTGCCCTAACTCCCCTGAAAAGGAAGGGAAAAACACATTTCATTTTCTTGGTAAAAACAGTTCATCTTAGCTGGGCACGGTGGCGCACGCCTTTAATCCCAGCACTCAGGAGGCAGAGGTAGGAGGATGGCTGTGAGTTTGTTTGCTTGCCACACAAGCACTGGCCTCAGGTCCAATGCCCAGCACCCACGTAAGTGCCCTACATGGCAGCATGCGCCTGTGATAGCACTGGAAAGGCAGAGGCAGGAGGATCCCTAGGGCTCGCTGGCCAGCTAGTCTGTGACATTCAGTGACATCCGGGTTCACTGAGATTCTATCTCAAAAAAACAACAAGGTGAAGAGGGGGCTGGGGAGATGGCTTAGTGGTTAAGGCATTTTGCCTGCAAAGCCAAAGGATCCCAGTTCGACTCTCCAGGACCCATGTAAGCCAGATGCACAAGGGGGTACATGCGCCTGGAGTTCGTTTGTAGTGGCTGGAGGCCCCGGGGCACCCATTCTCTCTCTCTTATCTCTTTCTCTCTCTCAAATAAATAAATAAAATATTTTTTTTAAAAAAAAACCCAACAACAACAAGGTGGAGAGTGACTGAAGAAGAGACCCAATGTTGTGGACCTTTAGGCCTACACGCAGACGTGCACACAACCAAAAACTAATGAGTCCAAAAGTCTGGGGCCTCCGTTATATGTCTGCTGCAGTCAGGTTCGCATCGCTGGCAGAAAACACCCGACCAAGAGCAGCTTGTGGGAAAGAAGGTTTATTTTGGCTTACAGACTCGAGGGGAAGCTCCACGATGGCAGAGGGAAACAAATAAAATAAAAAATAAATAAATAAAATTAAAAAGAAAAGAAAACCCAAACGAACAAACAAAAAATACTGAGCCAAGGTGAAAAACTCTGAGAGCCTTTAGCTAGGGTCAGTCATGAGAAAGCATACTACAAAAATCGTCTTCCAAAACCAAATTAGTAAATAAATAAATAACAAAAAACAAAAAGGGGGTGGTCGGAGAGATGGCTTAGCAGTTAAGCGCTTGCCTGTGAAGCCTAAGGACCCTGGTTCGAGGCTCAATTCCCCAGGACCCACGTTAGCCAGATGCACAAGGGGCCGCACGCATCTGGAGTTCGTTTGCAGTGGCTGGAGGCCCTGGCGCGCCCATTCTCGCTCTCTCTCTATCTGCCTCTCTCTCTCTCTCTGTCACTCTCAAATAAATAAATAAAAATGAACAAAAAAAATTAAAAAAACAACAACAAAAACCACAGAGGTGGTCAGCGAATGGCTGTTAAGAGGCTAAAGGAAGGCCAAGGTGCTTTAGCCGTGCTCCTGTGACGCTCCATCTCTCTGTGATCACTCGAGTCCTACCAGTCCATTGGTCCTGGTTCCCAGTAGATGCAACGCTTTTCGGGAGCTTGAGTTCACAGTTATTAAGCCGTCTTCTTCCAATGGCCTTCCACGGAAGTCTGTGACTTCGAGATGACTCTCGTTGGCTGTGGAGCCAGAGGCCAGGCCTGCCAGCACAGAGATCAGAATCCTCCAGCTTGCTGACACCCTAGAGGTGATCTCCCTCCACACCCTGCTTGTTGTCTGCAGATAAGGAAACTGAATCTCAAAGCGGCTAAGTCACTCGTCGCTGTTGGCAGTTATCCACCGCCTGTCCCAGGCACCCGTGTCACACCTCGACAACTCTCTCTGACAGCACGGCCGCCGGCCGGCCCAGATTTGGCCAGGCCCTCGGACTCCAGGCTTGGGCTGTTTTTAGAAATGAAATGATGTCATGACACAGAAGAGGAACTGGCCAAACAGCAGAGTGCCCAGCCTGAGGGAGGCTGAGTTCTTCCGGTTCTTTGGAACCCGAAAGCCATCTCCTTCCTCAACATGTCATTACACACAGGGAGACAAACTCTCTTTTCCTATATTGGGAAGAACCAGGAGGCTTGGTAGAGTGATTGGGAGCAGAAATAAACCTTCAGCCGGGCGCGGTGGCGCACGCCTTTAATCCCAGAACTCAGGAGGCAGAAGTAGGAGGATCACTATGAACTCAAGGGCACCCTGAGACTACATAGTGAATTCCAGGACAGCCTGGGCTAGAGTGAGACCCTGCCTCAAAAACCCAAATAAAATAAATAAATAAATAGAAAAAGAAAAAGAGGGGCTGGAGGGATGGCTTAGCGGTTAAGGTGTTTGCCTACAAAGCCAAAGGACCCAGGTTTTACTCCTCAGGACCCATGTTAGCCAGATGCACAAGGGGGCACCCGTGGCTGGAGTTCATTTGCAGTGGTTGGAGGCCCTGACATGCCCATTCTCTCTTTCTCTCTCTCTCTCTCCCTCTCCATCTTTCTCTGTCAAATAAATAAAAATATTTGTTAAAAAAGAAAATATTTTTTAAGACTTTATTTAAAATATAAATAAACAAATAAAATAAGGGCTGGGTGTGGTGGTGCATGCCTTTAATCCCAGCACTCAGAAGGCAGAGATAAGAGGATTGCCATGAGTTCAAGGCCACCCTGAGACTACATAGTGAATTCCAGGTCAGCCTGGGCCTGGGTGAGACCCTACCTTGAAAAACCAATAAATAAATAAAAAATAAAAATAAAATAAAAACAAGAGGGGTTGGGAGCAATGGCTTCAAGGTTAAAGGCTCTTGCTTGTAAAGCCTGAGGGCCTGGTTTCAAGTCCTCAGTTCCTGTGTAAAGCCATATGCACAAGGTGGGGCATGCATCTGTTCACTTGCAGCCGCAGGAGGCTTTGGCATGCCTACCTATCCTCTCGCTCAAATAAGTAAACAAAATATTTTTAAATTTTATTATTTATTTATTTATTTGGTTTTTCGAGACAGGGTCTCACTCTAGCCCAGGCTGACCTGAAATTCACTATGTAGTCCCAGGGTGGCCTCGAACTCATGGCAGTCCTACCTCTGCCACTCAGGGCGATCCTCCCACCTTTGCCTCTTGAGTGCTGGGATTAAAGGTCTGCGCCACCACACCAGGCTCTTTTTTTTTTTTTTTTTTTTTTTGAGGCTGGCATGGCAGTGCGCTTTAATACCAAAACTCAGGAGGGAGAGATAGGAGAATCGCCATGAGTTTGAGGCCAGCCTGAGACTACAGAGTAAATTCCAGGTGGTCAGCCTGGGCTAGAGTGAGACTGTACCTCGTAAAACCACTCTGGCCCAGGCCTGACCTAGAAATCACTCTATAGTCTCCATCTACCCTAGAACTCACAGAGATCCCCGAGCTCTGCTTCCCAAGTGCTGGGATTAAAGACATGTGTCACCATGCCTGGCTTATGTATAATTTTTTAAAATACTTTTAGTTATTTATTTATTTGAGAGAGAGAGAATGGGCACGCCAGGGCCTCCAGCCGCTGCAAATGAACTCCGGATGCATGCACCACTTTGTGCATCTGGCTTACGTAGGTCCTGGGGAATTGAACCTGGGTCCTTTGGCTTTGCAGGCAAGAGCCTTAACAGCTAAGCCATCTCTCCCGGCCCCAATATGTATTTTTTAATGTGAACTATTTCCTAGGAAGACATGAGCTCATAGTTTGAAAGAGGACTTTAGATGCCTGTAATAGTAACTTCTGACATGTGTTGGAGTATGTGACGTGTGCTTGCATGCATGCTGGTATGTGTGGCGTGTGTGAGGAAGCCAGATGTGGACAAGTGTCACCGTCGACCACTCCTCACCTTATTCATGAGCCAGGACCTCTCACTGAACGCCAACTAGACAAGACTGGTTCGTCAGTGAGCCCTAGAGGTCCTTTTGTTCCTGTCTGCCCAGCACTGAGCTTAAAGGTGAACACCACCACGTCCAGCGTTTTATGAGGGTGCTTAGGATTCGAACTCAGGTCCTCGTGCTTGACCAGCAAGCACCTTATCCACTGAGTCATCTCCCCAGCCCCCGCCCTGGGATTCCTGAGATCTTGTCTCAAGACCGAATGAAACCAACCAAACCAAACCAAACAGACGAAATAAACTCCAAGTAATAGAGGGGAAAAAAAATAAAACAACAGTAGGTAGAGCTGATGCTGGTGGTATATGTTGGTAGGCAAATGCTGAAGAGGGTGAGGCAAGGGGATCATGAGTTCGAGGCCAAGCTGGGCTGTACCTTTGGGCTAGGGATATAGCTCAGTTGGCAGAGTGCCTGCCTAGTTATGCACAAAGTCCTGGCTCAGTCCCCACCACCACATAGAGTGTGCCTATAGGCCCAGCACTCCAGAAGTGGAGGAGGGAGGAGCAGAAATTCAAGGACATCCTAGGCTCGATTGAGGCCAGTGTGAGCTACATGAGAACTTTGTTGGAGTTTGCATCTGTGTTTTTTGACTCTGACACTCTTTTTGAAAAATATTGTATTTAGGGGGCTGGAGGGATGGCTTAGTAGTTAAGACATTTGCCTACAAAACCAAAGAACCCAGGTTCGATTCCCCAGAACCCACGTAAGCCAGGTGCACAAGGTGGCACATGTGTCTGGAGTTTGTTTGCAGTGGCTGGAGGCCTTGGTGCACCCATTCTTCTTTCTGTCTGTCTGTCTCTCTCTCTGACTTTCTCAAATAAAAATAAATAAATAAGAATTTAAAAAATTAAAATATTCTTTAAAAAACATTGTATGTATTTATTTGCAAGCAGTGAGAGAGAGATAGAAGATAGACAGACAGAGAGAGAATGGATGTGCCAGGGCCTCCAGCCACTGCAAATGAACTCCAGATGCATGTACCACTGTACATCTGGCTTTACGTGGGTACTGGGGAATTGAACCCTGGTCATCAGGCTATGCAAGCAAGCGCCTTTAACCTTCTGAGCCATCTCTCCTTTCCGCCTCTGATACTCTTTAGAAGAGAATCTGCCTGGGCTGCAGAGATGGCTTAGTGGTTAAGGCATTTGCCTGCAAAGCCAAAGGATCCCGGTTCGACTCTCCAGGACCCACGTAAGCCAAATGCACAAGGGGCCGCATGCATCTGCAGTTCATTTGCAGTAGCTGGTGGTCCTGGTGTGCCCCTTCTCTCTCTCTCTCTCTCTCTCTCTCTCTCTCTCTGCCTCTTTCTCTCAAATAAATAAATAAAATATATTTTAAAAAAAAGAATCTGCCTGAAATGTCTTTCTCATAACTTCACCACCTAAGCTGGAGGGAAACAGAAGTCCCACCCCACAGGAGGTCCCTAGAACAACACCCTTCCTCATGGCTTCCTGCCTGGTCACTTCCACTAGGAGTCCCTCCTCTCCGACTGAGGCTTCCCTGAAGCAAAGAGATTTGTGAGCAAGTGACATTTAACCCAGTGAGAATCCTCCTCCTACAATCTGTGCTAAGCCTCTTAGGTGTGAATATTTAGTGTCTGTGCGACCCGGTGTCAGCCAGCTGCCCAGAAAACCTACCAGCAAAACCTTTTAAAATGCTTCCTTTGTTGGCTTTAAACATTTTTTTAATTTAACTAATTAATTTATTTTTATTTTTTGGCTTTTTGGTTTTTCGTAGGGTCTTGCTCTAGCCCAGGCTGACCTGGGATTCACTATGTAGTCTCAGGGTGACCTCGAACTCACCACGATCCTCCTACCTCTGCCTCCCAAGTGTGATTTATTTATTTGAGAGAGAGAGAGAGAGAGAGAGAGAGAGAATGGATGCACCAGGGCCTCTAGCCACTGCAAATGAACTCCAGATGCTTGTACCACCTTGTGCATCTGGCTTATGTGGGTACTGAGGAATTGAACCTGGGTCCTTAGGCTTCGCAGACAAATGCCTTAACTGCTAAGCCATCTCTCCAGCCCCCTTCTTGTTGGTTTTTGTTGTCTTGGTTTGCTGGTTTATTTTTTTGCTTGCATATATGTGTAGGAGGTGTGTGTGATAGTATGTTTATATGTATGTGAGTGTATGTGTGTACATGTTTGTAGAGGCCCCTAGATAACGTTGGGGGCTAACTTCAGATACAGGGTCTCTCTCTCTGAACCTGGAACTCACAGGTTCGGTTAGACTAGCTAGCCAGTGAGCTCCAAGGATCCTCTTGTCTCAGTCCCCTTCAACCATGCGATTTGAGGCAGGCACCACCACACCCCGATTTATTTGGGTGCTGGGGATCCCCACTCAGGTCCTCATGTTTGTACAGCAAACATTGACCCACTGAGCCATCTTCCCAGCCCCTCCTTTGTACCATCTATTCATTTATTTGTTTTGTTTTTTCAAGGCAGGGTCTCCCGCTAGCCTGAGCTGATCTGGAATTCACTATGTAGTCTCAGGCTGGTCTCAAACACACAGCGATCCTCCTTCCTCTGCCTTCCAAGTATTGGGATGAAAGGTGTGTGCCACCATGCCCGGTTTTTATTTGTTTGCATGTGCATGTCTGTGTGTGTGCGCATGCCTGTGTGTGTGTATACAGATGCACCAGAACCTATTGTCAACTTTTTGCATCCAGCTCATGTGGGTGGCTTGGGAATTGAACCTGGGCTAGCAGGCTTTGCTTGCAAATCCTTTAACCACTGAGCCATGTTCCCAGCCCACTAAGTTTATCTGTAGAGTCAACTTATGTGAAATGGGTCTGTTTCCATTTTGTGTGTGTGTGTGTGTGTGTGCATGTATGTGAGCGTGGGCACGTGTGTGCCATGGGAGGCGTGTGATGTCACAGGACAAATTTTTCAGGCATCGATCCTTGCCTTCCACCCCTTAAGAGGCAGGACTTTTTTTTTTTAATTATTACTTTTCTTATGAGAGACAGAGGGAATTGGTGTGCCAGGGCCTCCAGCCACTGCAGTGGAACTCCAGACGTATGAGTCGCCTTGTGTGCGTCTGGCTTATGTGGGACCTGGGGAGTCAAACATGGGTTCTTAGGCTTTGCAGGCAAGCCCAAGCGTTCAGCAGTCCATCCTGCAGGCTAGCTGACCCACAAGCTCCCAGGGGCACTTGATTACAGGTGCCCCCTCCTGAGTCTGTTCTTGTTTGTTTGGTTGGTTTGGTTTGGTTTTCGAGGTAGGGTCTCACCACTGTGGTCCAAGCTGACCTGGAATTAACTATGTAGTCTCAGGGTGGCTTACAACTCTCTGCGATCCTCCTTCCTCTGCTTCCCGAGTGCTGGGATTAAAGGCGTGCACCACCACGCCTGGCTGTTATTTTATATATATATATATATATATATATATATATATATATATATATATATATATATATATACATAATTTAGTTATTTATTTGCAAGCAGAGAGATATAGACAGAGTATGGGCGTGCCAGGGCCTCTATTTACTGCAAACAAACTCCAGATGCATGTGCCACTTTGTGTATCTGGCTTATGTGGGTACTAGGGAATCAAACCCAGGTCGTTAGGCTTTGCAGGCAAGCGTCTTCACTGCTGAGCCATTTCTCCAGCCCCCAGAGTCTGCTTATTTTTTTGCGGGGGGGTGGTTCAAGGCAGGATCTCGCTCTAGCCCAGGTTGAACTGGAATTCACTATGTAGTCCCAGAGTGGCCTCGAACTCATAACAATCCTCCTACCTCTGCCTCCCAAGTGCTGGCATTAAAGGCGTGCGCCACCATGCCCAACTCAGAGTCGGGTTTGTAACATGGGTTCTGAACTCACATATGCCCTCTTGGCAAGCACTTTATCCCATGAGCCATCTCCCCAGACCTTCTTTGTTTCTTTGTTTCCTTGTTTGTTTGGGGGGGGGTTGAGATAGGGTCTCACTGTACCCCCGCAGGCTGACCTGGAATTCACTATGTAGTCTCAGGGTGGCCTCGAACTCACAGCAATCCTCCTACATCTCTGCCTCCCGAGTGCTGGGATTAAAGTGCGCCACCAACGCCGGGCTGCCTTGTTTACTTTTTGAACCAGATTCTCACTATGTGGCTCAGGCTGGCCTCTAACTTGTGGGCTCAAGGAATCCTCCTGCCTCAGCCTCCTGAGTAACTGCGGTGACAGACACACATCTGATACAGAGCAGAACGCCAGCCCCTTGCAAGCCCCCCACAGCTGTTGCAGGGACAGTATCTAGCAACCTGTGCAGAGGCCGCCGTCTTCCATTTTTCCGTCTTCAGAGCGAGGACGTGGCTGGGTTTCCAAAGGCCCAAAACTAACGCAGAGCCCCGTCAGTGGACACAATCTCCGGGCTTCCTGCTCTGACAGGTACAATCGAGTGCCCAGGGCAAAGTGAGCTCATGCTTTGGAAGTGTGAAGACAACACCTTGTTCTCAGTTTACCATCACACCCTCTGTTGTCTGGGTGGCTTTCACAGACTTGGTGTTCTATTATGAAGCTCATGTGACAGATTCTTCTTTTTGTTTTGTTTTTTAAATTTTTATTTATTTATTTGAGAGAATGAGAAAGAGGCAGACAGACAGACAGAGAATGGGCGCACCAGGGCCTCCAGCCACTGCAATCGAACTCCAGACACATGCGCCCCTTTGTGCATCTGGCTTACGTGGGTCCTGGGGAATCGAACCTGGGTCCTTTGGCTTTGCTGACAAACACCTTAACCATTAAGCCATCTCTCCGGCCCAGATTCTCTTCTCTTTTCTTTTCTTTTCTTTTCTTTTCTTTTTTCTTTCTTTTTTTTTTTTTTAATGAGACAGAGGGGGAGGGAGGGACAGAGAGGAGAGAGAGAGAGTGGGTGCACCAGGGCCTCCAGACGCATGCACCCCATTCTGCGCATGCCCCACTTTTGCACTTTCTTCACCTTGTCCATGTGGCTTACGTGGGACCTGGGGAGTCAAACCTGGGTCCTCAGGCTTCACAGGCAAGTGCCTTTACCGCTAAGCCATCCCTCCAGCCCTTTTTTTTTTTTTTTTTTTTTTTTTTTTTTTGAGGTGGGGTTTCATTCTAACCCAGGCTGTCCTGGAATTCACTATGTAGTCTCAGGGTGGCCTCAAACTCATAGCCATCCTCCTCCTACCTCTGCCTCCTGAGTGCTGGGATTAAAGGCGCGTTGTCACCATGCCCGGCAGATTCTTCTCAAATAGAAAATGAAAGCATGTCGCAGTGTGAGTTCAAGTCTGGTTTTTCTTCCTACATACACAGTTTTTCTTTGGATCTGTGTGCTCCATTCCTAAGTTTCTGGCTTTTTTTTTTCTTTCTTTCTTTTTTTTTTTTTTTTTGTTTGTTTCAGGTAGGGTTGCACTCTGGCCTAAGCTGACCTGACGCTAACTATGTAGTCTCAGGGTGGCCTCGAACTCATGATGCTCCTCCTACCTCTGCCTCCCAAGTGTTGGGATTAAAGGTGTGCGCCACCACGCCCGGTTTGTGCCACTTCTTGTATCCAGTTTATGTTGGTGGCTTGAGAATTGAACCTGGGCTGGCAGGCCTTGCCAACAAACACCTTTAACTACTGAGCCATATTTCCAGTTCCAAGTTTCTGGCTTTTGAAGACTATATTTTGGGGGCTGGAGGCATGGCTTAGCAATTAAGGCACTTGCCTGCAAAGCCAAAGGACCCAGGTTCGATTCCTCAGGACCCACGTTAGCCAGATGCACAAGGGGGTGCCCGCATCTGGAGTTCGTTTGCAGTGGCTGGAGGCCCTGGTGCACCCATTCTCTCTCTGTCTGTCTCTCTCCCTCTTTCTCCGTCAAATAAATTTTTTAAAAAGACTATTTTTTGGGGATATGTGCATGTGTGTGTGTGTGAATTCATATCTGTGTGGGCTCAGGTGGGTGTATTTGTGGAGGCCATAGGTAAACCTCAGTGATAAACCTTAGTGTTATCCTCAGAAACACAGCCCACCTCTTATTTATCTTTTTTTATTTTTATTTTTCTTTATTTGAGAGCAACAGGCAGAGAGAGAAAGAGGCAGATAGAGAGAGAGAGAGAGAGAATGGGCATGCTAAGGCCTCTAGCCACTGCAAACGAACTCCAGATGCATGCGCCACCTTGTGCATCTGGTTTACGTGGGTCCTGGGGAATCGAGCCTCCAACTGGGATCTAGGCTCCCCAGGCAAGCGCTTAACTGTTTAGCCATCTCTCCAGCCCTTTTTATTTATTTATTAGAGAGCGACAGACAGAGAAAGAGGCAGATAGAGAGCTCTTTTTTTTTTTTTTTGGTAGTTCTATATTTTTATTATTTTATTTATTTATTTATTAGATACAGAGGGAGAGAGAGCAAGAGAGAGAGAGAATAGGCACGCTAGGGCCTGTAGCCACTGCAAATGAACTCCAGATGCACGTGCCTCGATGTGCATCTGGCTAACGTGGGGACCTGGAGAATTGAACCTGGGCCTTTAGGCTTCGCAGGCAAGTGCCTTAACCATTAAGCCATCTCTCCAGCCCGAGAGCTCTTTTTATTATTATTCATTTGAGAGAGACAGAAAATGGGTGCGCCAGGGCCTTCTGTAGCTGCGAACAAACTCCAGACGTGGACGCCCCCCTTGTGCACATGTGCAGCATTGCATGTTTGTGTCACTGTGCGTCTGGTTTACGTGGGACCTGGAGATTTGAACATGAGTTCTTAGGCTTCTCAGGAAGGCGCCTTAATTGCTAAGCCATCTCTCCAGTCTGGAGCTCACCAATGAAGCTAGACTTGCTGGCCAGCAAGTTCCAAAGGTCTTCCTGCCTCTGCCTCTCCAGCACCAGGATTACAGGAACACACACACCTGCACCCAGCGTTTTGCATGGGCGCTGGGGATCAACCTCAGGTCCTCAGGCTTGCGAGGCAAGTGCTTTTCCCACTGAGCCATCTCCTCGGCCCCCAGACTTTGTAATTAAGCTACAGTACCTGAAAATCCATGGAAGGATTTATCCTAGGGCTGGAGAGATGGCTTAGAGGTTAAGCGCTAGCCTGTGAAGCCTAATAACCAGGGTTCGATTCCCCAGTACCCACATGAGCTAGATGCACAAGGTGATACATCTGCCTGGAGTTCATTTGCAGTGGCTAGAGGCCCTGGTGCTCCCATTCTCTCTCTCTCTCTTTCTCTGTGTGTGTGTGTAGTAGTAGTAGTTTGAATAAATTTCCCCCAATTGATTCAGAAGTTTATGAAAAGCTCATAATTTAAATCGGAAGCCACCTGGCTGGAGAAGGTATCACTGGGCTGATCCTAGGGTCCAGCCCTAAGGTGTAGGGGGTGGGGGTGGATGTGGAATTCCAGTCCAAAGATACGCAGAGTGCCTGAGCTCTGCCAGGAGTTCCTGAAGTGTGCTTGTTTCTGCTGGTGTGTTGGTGACGGCTTTTTTTTTTTTTTTAATCTCTCTCTCTCTCTGCTTTGTCCTATAAAAAGGGGCCAACTTCTGCTATTATGGAACTTCCCCTAGATCTATAAGCTTCAAATAAATTGCCTTTCTTCATAACTGTGTCTGGTCTGGAGGTTCATCCTAGCAGCCTGAAGCTGTCTACTGCGCACGCGCGCGCGCACACACACACACACACACACACACACACACACACACACACATACACACGCTCTCCCTCTCTCTCTCTCTGCCTCTTTATCTCTCTCAGATAAATAAATAAAATATTAAAAAGAGAAAGCCGGGCGTGGTGGCGCACGCCTTTAATCCCAGCACTCGGGAGGCAGAGGTAGGAGGATCGCCGTGAGTTCGAGGCCACCCTGAGACTCCATAGTGAATTCCGGGTCAGCCTGGGCTAGAGTGAAACCCTACCTCGAAAAACCAAAAATAAAATAAAATAAAATAAAATAAATAAAATATAAAATATAAAAAGAGAGAACAGGGCTGGAGAGATTGCTTAGTGGTTAAGCGCTTGCCTGTGAAGCCTAAGGACCCCGGTTTGAGGCTCCATTCTCCAGGACCCACGTTAGCCAGATGCACAAGGGGGCGCACGTGTCTGGAGTTCGTTTGCAGAGGCTGGAAGCCCCGGCGCACCCATTCTCTCTCTCTATTGCTTCCTCCTCTCTCTGTCACTCTCAAATAAATAAATAAATAAATAAAAATTAAAAAAAAAGAGAGAGAGAACAAAGCCGGCCATGGTGATGCACGCCTTTAATCTCAGCACTTAGGAGGCAGAGGTAGGAGGATCACCATGAGTCCGAGGCCACCCTGAGACTACATAGTAAAGTCCAGGTCACCCTGTGCTAAAGCAAGACCCTACCTCAAAAAACAATATATCTTGAGCTGAAGTGATGGCTTAGTGGTTAGGCGTTTGCCTGGGAAGCCTAAGAACCCAGGTTCAGTTCACCAGTACCAACATAAGCCAGATGCCCAAGGTACTGCATGTGTCTGAAGCTCATTTGCAATGGCTGGAGGCCCTGGCATATCCATTTTCTCTCTATCTGCCTTTATCTCTCTCTCTCTCTCAAATATATATATATTTTTTTTTCTTTTTTGTTTTTCGAGATAGGGTCTCACTAAAAAAACTAAAACTAAAAAACAAAACAAAACAAAAAACCTTGCTTTTTAGGCTGTCATGGTGGCGCACGCCTTTAATCCCAGCACTTGGGAGACAGAGGTAGGAGGATCACCGTGAGTTCAAGGCCACCCTGAGAATTCCAGGTCAGCCTGGGCTAGAGTGAGACCCTACCCTGAAAAACCAAAAGCAACAACAACAAAAAATTTGCTTTTGTTTTGGTGTTTTTTTGCTGGCGTGGAACCTCCTAGTAGCTGAGGATGACCCCAAACCACTGATCTTCCTGCTTCCCCCCTGGCACCGCCACGATTTCACTGAGGTTTTGGCAGCTCTCTCAGCTGACCGCTGCTGGGCAGACTTCCAACTTCTAATATTTTTTATGATCCTTCCTTATTGACTCAGAAAAGGGTTTTATTGCCTGCTGTTAACGTCTAATTATTTCACTCGTCTAATTATTTCTTTAAGTGTTAAATATTTACACAGACACTAGGTGAGTATCTGACTATATGTTGTGGAAGAAGCTTTGGAACTGAGACCATTTGAACCACAGCTTCAAGACTAAACAGGCTGGAGAGATGGCTTAGTGGTTGAGGCACTTGTCTGCGAAGCCTAAGGACCCTGGTTCGGTTCTCCATGGTCCCACATAAGCCAGATGCACATGGTAGCACATGCATCTGAAGTTCATGGCTAGATGTCCTGGCATGCCCATTCTCACTGTGTCTTTTTATCTCGCTCCCTCTGTCTCTAGTGAATAAATAATAAAAATAAAATCTTTAAAAAAACAAAAGACTAAACAAAAGCCTTGATTCTAGGATGGGCTTGAAGGTTTTTTCTTTTGTTTTGTTTTTCCAGGTGGGGTCTCCCTCTAGTCCAGGCTGACCTGGAATTCACTATGTAGTCTCAGGCCTGGCCTCGAACTCACAGCGATCCTTCTACCTCTGCCTCCCGAGTGCTGGCATTAAAGGTGCGCGCCACCACGCCTGGCCTTATTTTCATTATTTTTGCATGTGGGTGTATGCATATGAGCGGATGCAGATGGAGGCCAGGGGTCAGCAGATGTTGGGCCACACCTGGCTTTTATGCAGGTGCTGGGGATCCAAGCTCTGGCCCTCAAGCTCACAAGGGCAAGCACTTGACTGACTGAGCCGTCTACCCCAGCCTGGGATTTCTTTGCTTTGTCTCGGCCCTTGGCATTCCAGTACAAGGCAGATCCCTGGGTGTGACAGGGTATTCTCTGGTCCTTTCATTTTATTGCTTCTAACTAAAGCTACTGGGTTTATTCAGAGTGGTGCTTTGGCCTAAGCCATTCCTGTTCAGGAAATGACACGCCCACATTTCTCACCCACTACTGAGCTGCAAGTTCTCAGACCTTCCCTCATGTTCCTTGGCATTGTGATTTTCACATGCCTGGCAGTGCAGGAACGCAGCGAGGCACGAGCTCCTACTTGCAAGCTTATGACGTAAGCTCTGCGGTTTCAGAATTGTCCTGGGCTGCCCTTGTTGTCCCAGTATCTACATAGACTGCTTTTCAAAGGGCGTGCTAGAGGGAAGTGTCAGAAAAAGGTTAATCAGGGCTGGACAGATGGCTCAGTGGTGAAGGCACCTGCCTGCAAAACCTAACAGCCACGAGTTCGATTCCCAGGACCCACATAAAGCCAGATGCACAAAGTGGCTATACATCTTTTGCAGTGGCTAGAGGCCCTGGCATGCCTATTCATTCTCTCTCGCTCTCGCTCTCTCTCCCTCTGTCTGTCTCTCTCTCTCTCTCTCTGTCTACTTGCAAATGAATAAATAAATAGAATAAAAAGAAAAAAGAGAAAGTTTATGTAAAGTAAGTATGTATGTGTGTGTATGGGCACGCCAAGGTCTCTTGCCACTACAATTGGAACACCAGACACTTGAGCCACTTGTTTGTTTTGTTTTGTTTTTCTTGAGGTAGGGTCTCGCTGTAGCCCAGGCTAACCTGAAATTCACTATGTAGTCTCAGAGTGGCCTCGAACTCACAGTGATCCTCCTACCTCTGCCTCTCCAGTGCTGGGATTAAAGACGTGTGCCACCATGCCCGGCTAACTTTATTTTTTTATTGACAACTTCTATAATTATAGACAATAAACCCATGGTAATTCCCTCCCTCCCCTCACTTTCCCCTTAGAAACTCCGCCCTTCATGATGCCCCCTCCCCCTCTCTATCAGTCTTTTATTTTGATGGCATGATCTTTTCCTCCTATTATGATGGTCTTGTGTAGGTAGTGTCAGGTACTGTGAGGTCATGGATATCCAGGCCATTTTGTGTCTGGAGGAGCACATTGTAAGGAGTCCTACCCTTCCTTTGGCTCTTACATTCTTTCCGCCACCTCTTCCGCAATGGATCCTGAGCCTTGGAAGGTGTGATAGAGATATTGCAGTGCTGAGCACTCCTCTGTCACTTCTTCTCAGCACCATGGTGCCTTCTGAGTCATCCCAAGGTCACTGCCATCTGAAAAGAGAAGCTTCTCTAACCAAAAGTGAGAGGAGCATTAATATCATGCTTACCAGGCAGTTTGGTGAGTGTACTATACACATTTGGCCAAACATCATCAGATGTTACACCCCTAGGGCTCATGACTACCCCTATTGTAGGTTTTCAGTATCAGGGATGTATTCCCTCCCATGGAGCTGGCCTCCAGTCCAATTAGTGAGCAGTTGGTTTCACCCATAACAGATGTGCCACTGTTGCACCTATTGGCTCGTTTAGCCTGGCTGGCCAAATTTAAGGATTGTAGTGACCACTGTTGAGTATCTTCACTGGTGATTTCTCTCTCTCCCATTGAACTGCATGCAGCGTAACTTTTTCCAGCTTTCTGTCAGCTGGTCTACATGGAGGAGGTTTTCAGCTCAGCTCTAGCAGGATTTCTGCAGCCCAAGTATGTGGAGTCTTCAGTAATAGGGTCTTACCATCTATTCCTGGTGGGAAACCAAGGGCATTGGCAATGGCCTATAATGTTTGGGGGTATCAGGGACCTCCCTGGCCAACAACTCACTGGAAGGTATCCCATCCCTGGCATTGAAAATTTTCTAGTAACAATCTATGGCGTCTAGGTGTTCCATTGTGCAAAAAAGTAGGTTTCCATATGACTTATTTATATCCTCTTAGATTTTGATTAGCCCTCCCTCCACCTTTCCTTTACTCAGTCTCTTCCCCTGACCTCACTTAGGCCCTTTCACCATTTATCTGTTCTACTTACATATGTACAATACCATCCTATTAAGTCTCCCCCCCCCCCCTTCTATTCCCTTTATATCTCCTTTCTAGCTTACTGGCCTCTACTACTGAGTTTTTTTATTTTTATTTTTATTTATTTATTTATTTTATTTCTCGATTTTTATTAACATTTTCCATGATTATAAAAAATATCCCATGGTAATACACTCCCTCCCCCCACTTTCCCCTTTGAAATTCCATTCTCCATCATATCCCCTCCCCATCTCAATCAGTCTCTCTTTTATTTTGATGTCATGATCTTTTCCTGCTATTATGATGGTCTTGTGTAGGTAGTGTCAGGCACTGTGAGGTCATGGATATCCAGGCCATTTTGTGTCTGGAGGGAGCATGTTGTAAGGAGTCCTACCCTTCCTTTGGCTCTTACATTCTTTCTGCCACCTCTTCCGCATTATACCCTGAGCCTTGGAAGGTGTGATAGAGATATTACTCAGTACTCCAGTCACTTCTTTCCAGCACCATGATACCTTCTGAGTCGTCCCAAGGTAACTGCCATCTGAAAAGAGAAGATTCTCTACCCAAAGTGAGAATAGCATTAATATAAGGGTAAGAATATTAAGAGAAGTGCTTACTGGGCAGTTTGATAAGCATAGTATATACATTTATCCAGACATCAGCAGATGTTACACCCCTAGGGCTCATGACTACCCCTGTTTTAAGTTTTCAGTATCAGGGATGTATTCCCTCCCATGGAGCGGGCCTCCAGTCCAATTGGTGGGCAGTTGGTTTTCACCATGATAGACGTGCCACTATTGCACCCGTTGGCTCATTTGGCCTGGCTGGCCAATTATAAGGCTTGCAGTGTCCACTGTTGAGTATCTTCACTGGTGGTATCTCTTTCTCCCATTGAATTGCATGTAGAACGGCTTCTTCCAGCTTTCTGTCAGTTGGTCTACATTTAGGAGGTTATCAGCTCAGCTCCAGCAGGATTTCTCAGTGGCTTTGCAGCCCAAGTATGTGGAGTCTTCAGCAACAGGGTCTTGCCATCTATTCCTGGTGGGAAACCAAGGGCCTCCGCAATGGCCTATAATGTTTTGGGGCATCAAGGGGCTTCCCTGGCCAACAACTCACTGGATAGTATCCCATCCCTGGCACTGAAAATTTTCTAGCAATGATCTACGTACGGCTCCTGAGTGTTCCATTGTACAAAACCGGAGGATTCCATATGATTTATTTATATCCTCTTAGATTTTGATTAGCCCTCCCTCCACCTTTCCTTTACTCAATCTCTTCCCCTGACCTCACTTTGGGCCTTTTCACCCCTGTTAATCTATTCTTCTACTTGCATATATACAATACCAACCTATTAAGTACCCTCCTCCCTTCCCTTCTCTTCCCTTTGTATCTCTTTTTTAGCTTACTGGCCTCTGCTACTGAGGTTTTTCCTTCTCACACAGAAGCCCAATCATCTGTAGCTAGGATCCGCATATGAGAGAGAACATGTGGCGCTTGGCTTTCTGGGCCTGGGTTACCTCACTTGGTATAATCCTTTCCAGATCCATCCATTTTCCTGCAAATTTCATAACTTCATTTTTCTTTACTGCTGAGTAGAACTCCATTGTATAAATGTGCCCTATCTTCATTATCCACTCATCAGTTGAGGGACATCTAGGCTGGTTCCATTTCCCAGCTATTGTCAATTGAGCTGCAATAAACATGATTGAGCAAGTATCTCTAAAGTAATGAGATCAGTCCTTTGGATATATGCCTAGGAGTGGTATTGCTGGGTCATATGGTAAGTCTATTTTTAGAGACAGGTATGCTGGCACATGCCTTTAATCCCAGCACTTGGGAGGCAGATGTATGAGGATTGCCATGAGTTCAAGGCCACTCTCTGAGACTACATACGGAATTCCTGGTCAGCCTGGGCTAGAGTGAGACCCTACCTTGAAAAAGAAAAAAAAAAAATCTGGGCTGGAGAGATAACATTGCAGTTAAGGTCTTGCCTGAGAAGCCTAAGGACTCAGGTTCAATTCCCCAGTACCCATGTAAGCCAGATGAACAAGGTGGTGCATGCATCTGGAGTTTATTTGTAGTGGCTAAACGCCCTTGCATGCCCATTCTCTCTCTGTGTATCTATGTATCTTTCTCTCTCAAATAAATAAATAAAATATAAAAAATATTTTTTAAAAAAGAAAAAAATCTATTTTTAGCTGTCTCAGTAACCTTCACGCTGATTTCCACAATGGCTGTATCAGATTTTATTCCCACCAACACAGTAGAAGGGTTCCTCTTTTTCTGCATCCTCGCCAGCCTTTATCGTCACTTGTTTTCATGATGAGCCTTAACCTTTATTATTGTCAGTCATCCTTGTAATTAAACAAGATAGCGAAGAGGAAAAATAAGAGTATTTGCTGTGGAGTATGATTACCTTGAGTGTTGTACAACTCTGAGTTCCTCAGATGGGCTGTGGGCTGAGGGCAGCGTCTGCCAACATTTTCTCTAGAGGAAATTTCTCCTTTTTGAAGTGTTTGCTCCTAGAAAAGTTCCTCTCTTTTCTTTCTTTCCTTCTTTCTTTTTTTTCTCTTTTCTCTTTTGCGTGTGTGTAAGTGTATGTGTGTGTATGTGTATGTGTGTGGTGTGCACACATATGTGCTTATGATGTGTCGCATGTGGCAGGGTGCGTCAACCTGTGGTGGTCAGAGAGAGCATGGGCTGTTCCGCTCCATCTGTCTTCCATTGGGACAACAGGTGTGAGCCACGGTGCCCAGCTGTAGTCACTGGTTTTTGTTGGTTTGTTTGTTTGTCTTTTGTTTTTCGAGGTAGGGTCTCACTCTAGTCCAGGCTGAACTGGAATTGGTCTCAGGCTGGCCTTGAACTCACAGTGATCCTCTTACCTCAGCCTCCCTAGTGCTGGGATTAAAGGCGTGTGCCAACGTGCCCGGCTATAGTAGCCGTTTTGCTCAAACTAGAATAAGTTGCAGACAGCAGACAGCTCTCTCCCTAAGTACTTCAGTGTGTGCGTCCCAAGAACAAGAAGATTCTCATTTCTTTAATCATCTGTACAATGATTAATTTCCAATGATCTAACAATGAAGCAGTTCTGTTTTCTAATATGTAACATATATCGGATAATATTCTTTTTTTTTTTTTTCTTTGAGGTAGGGTCTCCCTCTAGCCCAGGCTGACTTGGAATTCACTATGTAGTCTCAGGGTAGTCTCGAACTCACAGTGATCCTCCTATCTCAGCCTGCCGAGTGCTGGGATTAAAGGTGTGTGCCATCACACCCGTCAATGTTCTATATTTTAAGATTTTATTTATTTATTTGTTTATGAGAGAGTGCACCAGGGCCTTTAAGCCACTGCAAATGAACTCCAGATGCATGCACTACCTTGTGCAGCTGACTTTACATGCGTTCTGGGGAAGTGAACCTGGGTCCTTTGGCTTTGCAGGAAAGTGCCTTATCCACTAAGCCATCTCTTCAGCACCAAAACATTTTAAAATATATTTTATTTATTCTTATTTATTTGAGAGAGAATGGGTGTGCCAGAGCCTCCAGCCACTGCAAACAAACTCCTGATGCACCGGCGCCCCCTTGTGCATCTGGTTTACATGGGTCTTGGAGAATTGAACCAAATCCTTTGGCTTTGCAGGCAAACGCCTTAACAGCTAAGCCATCTCTCAGCCCTAAAAAAAAAAAAAATTATTTTGAGAGAGAATAAAAGAAGGAGAGAGAGAGAGAGAGAAAATGGGCATGCCAAGACCTTCAGCCATTACGAACGCACTCTAGACATGTGCGCCCCCTGTGGCGCATGTGCAACATTGCATGCTTGCATCACTGCGCATCTGGCTATGTGCGATCTGGAGATTCGAAAGTGAGTTCTCAGGCTTCGAAGGCAAGCTCCTTGACGGCTAAGCCATCTCTCCAGCCCAAGTCCTTTTTAAAATTTACAATAATTTCTCACCATTTATTTATCTATTCACTTATTTCCATGTGCGGTGGTTTGACTCAGATATTCCTCACAAGATCATGTGTTTTGATCGCTTGATCTCTCAGCATGTGGCAGTTTGGAGGTGGAACCTTGCTGGAGCAGGTGCGTTGTTGGAGGCAGGCTTTGGGGTGTTATAACCAGCACCCCCTTTGCCAGAGATTAGCTCACCCTCCAGCTGCTGTTGTCCACGTGATGTTGGCAAGGAGGTGATGTCTAGTCTCTACTCTGCCATATTTTACCTGCCAGTATCGAGCATCCCTTTGAGACTCCTTTTGGTCAGGTGTTGTTTTTTTTTGTTTTTGTTTTTGTTTTTGTTGTTGTTGTTGTTGTTTGATTGCTTGCTTTGTGCTGTTTTTGAGGTAAGGTCTTACTTTAGCCCAGGCTGACTTGGGACTCATTCTGTAGTCCCGCGCTGGCCTCAGACCCTCGGCAATCCTCCTACGGCTGCCTCCCCAGCGCTGGGATGAAAGGTGTGCGTCACCGCACCCACCTTGGTCCAGTGTTTTGTTCCAGCCATGAGAAAGAGCAGCAGATACTTGCGCCCTTTTCTGCATCTCGCTTACGTGGATGGCTTGGGAACTGAATGTGAGCTGGCCAACGCTGCTAGCAAGTACGTTTGACCCCTGAGCTACCTCTCCAGCCCCGTTTTTGCTTTCTAAAATCTTTTATGAAAAATAACATAAAATAAAATCTCTTATGACCAGGCATTGTAGCATTCTCTTTTAATCCCAGCACTTGAGAGGCAGAGGTAGGAGGATTGCTGTGAAGTCAAGGCCAACCTCAGACTATACATATAGTGAATTCCAGGTCAGCCTGGGCTACAGCAAGGCCCTACCTTGAAAAAGTGGACAATGCCTGAGACCTGAAGTTGTCTTCTGGCCTTCATACACCCTGGGCATACATACATGCACACACACATAGACACACACACACACACAGAGAGAGAGAGAGAGAGAGAGAGAGAGAGAGAGAGAGAGAGAGAGAGAGAAAATAGAAAGGAAGTAATTATCAAATGTCAAAAGGGAAATGAGCCAGGCGTGGTGGTGCACGCCTTTAATCCCAGCACTCGGGAGGCAGAGGTAGGAGGATTGCCACGATTTTGAGGCCACCCTGAGACTCCATGGTGAATTCTAGGTCAGCCTGGGCTAGAGTGAAACCCTACCTTGAAAAACAAAACAGAGCAAAAACAAAAACAACAACAAAAGAAATGATTGGAAAGCTACTGCTTTAAGAGTTAACTGGCTAGGCCAGCTGGGGAGGACCAGGTTTTCCTGCACTGCTTTCCAAGGGTGGCGATGCCCTTAGGATGACTCAACCCAGCAAGTTAGCAAGTCCCAACTGCTGTGTCCCACGCCTCCTGTCTGAAGTCACTGGGGAGGGATCCTGATGAGCCCAGCCCAGAAGAGCAGACCATCCCTGTCGGCTCCAACAACAGACTACTCCTGTAGCTCAAATATTTATTCAGCCTGGGCTAGAGTAAGACTACATAGCTGAGTCCTAGCAGAAGCCAGGGCACTTTGTGAATGGAGCAAACATTCCACCTAATTTCTATTTTATGCAATTCTAATGGGTTTCATTGTGTGTGTGTGTGTGTGTGTGTGTGTGTGTGTGTGTGTGTGTGTGTTTTTCAAGGTAGGTTCTTACTCTAGTCCAGGCTGGCCAGGAATTCACTATGTAGTCTCTGGGTGGCCTTGAACTCATGGTGATCCTCCTACCTCTGCCTCCCTAGTGCTGGGTTTAAAGGCATGCACCACCACACCTGGCTATTTTGGGAGGGGTTCACCATATTATTTTAGTTTATTTTCACTTTTTATTGACAACTTCCATTATTATAGACAATAAACAATGAGAATTCTCCCTCCTCCCCCACTTTCCCCTTCACAAATCCATTCTCCATCATCTCTCAGTCTTTCTCTCTCTCTCTTTGTTTTTTTTTTTTTTTTGTTGTTGTTGTTGTTGTTGTTTTTTGAGGTAAGGTCTCATTCTAGTCCAGGCTGACCTGAAATTTACTATACAGTCCCAGGCTGGCCTTGAACTCTCAGTAATCCTCCTACCTCTGCCTTCCAAGTACTGAATTTAAAGGTGTGCGCCACCACACCCAATTTGTCTCTGTTTTATTTTGATGTCATTACCTTTCCCTCGTATTATGAGGGTCCTGTGTAAGTAGTACCAGGCATTGTGAGGTCACGGATATCTGAGGAGCGCATTGTGAGGAGTCCTACCCTTCCTTTGGCTCTTACATTCTTTCCGCCACCTCTTCTGCAACGGACCCTGAGCCTTGGAAGGTGTGATAGAGATGTTGCAGTGCTGAGCACTCCTATGTCACTTCTTCTCAGCACTGTGGTGCCTTCTGAGTCATCCCAGAGGTCAACACCATCTGAAAAGAGAAGCTTCTCTAGTCCAAAAGTGAGAGTAGCATTAATATATGGGTATGAGCATTAAGAGAAGTGCTTACTGGGCAGTTTGGTGAGCATAGTATATACATTTAGCCAGACAGCAGCAGACATTATACCCCTAGGGCTCATGACTACCCCTACTGTAGGTTTTCAGTATCAGGGATGTATTCCCTCCCATGGAGCGAGCTTCTAATCCAATTAGAGAGTGGTTGGTTTCACCCATAACAGACATGCCACTATTATACCCGTTGGCTCATTTGGCCTGGCTGGCCAAATTTAAGGCTTGCAGTGTCCACTGTTGTTTATCTCCTCTGGTGATTTCTCTCTCTCCCATGGAGCTGCATGCAGTGTAGCTTTTCCAGCTTTCTGTCAGCTGGTCTACACGGAGATTTTCAGCTCAGCTCCAGCTTGATTTCTCAGTGACCTTGCAGCCCAAGCATGTGAAGTCTTCAGAAGTAGGGTCTTACCATCTATTCCTGGTGAGAAACCAACAGCCTTGGCAATGGCCTGTAATGTTTTGGAGGCATCAATGACGTCCCTGGCTAACAACTCACCAGAAGGTATCCCATTCCTAGTACTGAACTTTTTCTAAATAATCTATGCCTTCTTGGTGTGCCATTGTCCAAAAAAGTAGGTTTCCATATGGTTATTAATACCCTCTTAAAGTCTGATTAACCCTCTCCCCATCCTTCCTTTACTCAATATCTTCTCTTGACCTCACTTAAGCCTTTCCACCCCCAGTAATCTGTTCATCTACTTACATATAAAAAATACTGTCCCCTTAAGTCCTCCCCTTTCCTCCCTCCCTTAAAGGCCCTTTATAGTTTACTGGCCTCTGCTACTGATTTTTACCCCAACTCATATACCAGCCTAAACCTTTGTAGTTAGTATCCACATATGAGGGAGAACATGCAGCATTTGGCTTTCTGGGCCTGGGTTACCTCACTTAGTATAATCCTTTCCAAATCCATCCATTTCCCTGCAAATTTCATTTCATGTTCCTTTACCACTGAGTAGAACTCCATTGTGTAAATGTGCCCCATCTTCATTATCCACTCATCAGTTGAGGGACATCTAGACTGGTTCCATCTCCTAGCTATTGTGAATAGAGCAGCAATAAATATGGATGTGTAAGTATCTCTAAGGTAGTGAGATGAGACCTTGGAATACATGCCTAGGAATGTGGTATAGCTGGGTCATATGGTAAATCTATTTTTAGCTGTCTCAGGAATCTCCACACTGATTTCCACAATGGCTGGACCAATTTACATACCCACCAAAAGTGTAGAAGAGTTCCTCTTTTTCTGTATACTCACTAGAATTTATTGTCATTTGTGTTCTTGATGATAGCCATTCTGACAGGAGTGAGATGGACTCTCAAAGTAATTCCAATTTGCATTTCCCTGATATCTAAAGATGTAGAATATATTTTTAGATGTTTATATATGTTATATGTTTCTTTCTTGGATAACTCTATTTAGTCCCATAGCCCATTTTTTAACTGGGTTGTTTGATTTCTTATTATTTAGTTTTTTGAGTTCTTTCTATATCCTAGATACTAATCCTCTGTCAGATGTGTGGCTGGCAAAGATTTCCTGCTGTTCTGTAGGTTGCCTCTTCGCTCTACAACAGCTTTTTAATTTCCTGAGGTCTTAGTGGTTGATTAGTATTTTTATTTCCTGAGCAACTGGGGTTATATTCAGAAATTCATTGACTATTTCAACATGTTGAAGAGTTTCCTTTAATTTTTCATCTCGAAGTTCCAGAGTTTCAGGTCTGATATTAAGGTCCTTAATCCATACGGACTTGATTCTTGTGCATGGAGAGAGATAAGGATCTAATTTCAACCTTCTACATATAGATATCCAGTTTTCCCAGCACAATTTGTTAAAGAGGATGTCTTTTCTCCAATGAATATTTTTGCCATATTTGTCAAAAACCAGATGGCTGTAGCTTCCTTGACTTATATCTGGGTCCTCTATTCTGTTCCATTGATCTACATGTCTGTTTTTGTGCCAGTGCCATGCTGTTTTTGTTACTGTGGCTCTGTAATATAGCTTAAAATCAGGTATGGTGATACCACCAGTTTTATTTTTATTGTTCAAAATTGTTTTGGATAATCAAGGTTTTTAGTGCTTCCAAATGAATTTATGATTTTTTTTCTATTTCCACAAAGAATGCCATTGGAATTTTTATGGGAATTGCATTAAAGGTAAAATTGACACTTTCAAAATATTTATTCTTTGGGATGGAAAGATTGCTTAGTGGTTAAGGCATTTGACTGCAAAGCCTAAGGACCCAGGTTCGATTCTCCAGGTCCCATGTAAGCCAGATGCACATGGTGGTGCATGCATATGGAGGTTGTTTGTAGTGGCTAGAGGCCCTGGCATGCCCATTCTTGTGCTCTCTCTCTCTCTCTCTCTCTCTCTCTCTCTGTCCCACAGTAAATCTCTAATAAATAAATAAATAACAAAATATTGATTCCTCCAATCCAAGAACATGGGATGTCCTTCCATTTCCTAGAGTTTTTTGCAGTTTCTGCTTGAGTGTTTTAAGTTTTCATTGTGGAGATCCTTCACTTCCTTGGTTAGGTTTATTCTAAGGTTCTTTTTTTTTTCAAGGTAGGCTCTCACTAACCCAGGCTGACCTAGAAATCACTATGTAGTTTCAGGGTGGCCTTGAAGTTACAGGGATCTCCCTACTTCTGCCCCCCCCCCCAAGTGCTGGGATTAAAGGTGTGCACCACCACGCCCAGCTTTTTTGTTGTTGTTGTTGTTGTTTGTTTGTTTGAAGCAATTGTGAATGGGAGAGATTCCCTGATTTCAACCTCAGTGTGTTTGGTGTTAGTATATAGTATATAGGCTACCGATTTCTGTGTATTTATTTTGTATCCTGCTACATGGCTATAGGTGTTTATCAACTCTACTTTAGGGTCCTTTATGTATAGAATCATGTCATCTGCAAATAATGATAACTTGATCTCTTCCTTTCCAATTTGTATCCCTTTTATGTGCATCTGGGGTTCATTTGCAGTGGCTGGAGGCCCTGGCACCCCCATTCTCTCTCTTTCTATCTGCATCTTTCTCTTTCTGTCTGCCACTCTCAAATAAATAGATAAAAAAATTTTTTAAAGAGTTACTATTGAGGGCTGGAGAGATAGCTTAGTGGTTAAGGCACTTGCCTGCAAAGCCAAAGGATCCGGTTCCATTCTCCAGGATCCACATAAGCCAGGTGCACAAGGGGGCGCATGCGTCTGGAGTTTGTCTGCAGTGGCTAGAGGCCCTAGCGCGCCCATTCTCTCTCTCTCTCTCTACCTGCCTATTTCTGTATATTTCTCTCTCTCTCTCTCTTTCAAATAAATAAATAAATAAATAAATAATAAAATAAATGTTTTTAAAAAAGAGTTACTGTTGAAAGGTGTGCATTTATTCTTGCCATTCTTGTTTTGTAGTTCTTCCTGTTTTTCCTTTACTCTCTTCTATTAAATATTATTTGAGGGCTGGAGAGATGGCTTAGCAGTTAAGCGCTTGCCTGTGAAGCCTAAGGACCCCGGTTCAAGGCTCGATTCCCCAGGACCCATGTTAGCCGGATGCACAAGGGGGCGCACGCGTCTGGAGTTCGTTTGCAGTGGCTGGAGGCCCTGGCGCACCCATTCTGCCTCTCTCTCTCTCTCTATCTGCCTTTCTCTCTCTGTGTCTGTCTCTCCCAAATAAATAAAAATAAACAAAAATAATTAAATATTATTTGAGAATGGTTTATTTTTTTCTTGTTTCCTTAATGTGTGTGTTTTCTTTCTCTTCAGTATGAAGGAGCCCTTCAAGTATTTTCTGTAGAGCTGGCTTAGTAGTCATATAGCCCTTTAATCTATTTTTGTTGTGGAGTGTCCTTATTTCTCCATCAATTTGGATGGATAGCTTTGCAGTGTAAAGTAATCTTGGTTGACAGTTGTTATCTTTCATAATGGATGGATAGCTTTGCAGTATAAAGTAACCTTGGTTGACAGTTGTTATCTTTCATAACTTGGAATACATCACTCTAAGCCTCTCTAGCTTTTAATGTTTGTGTTGAGTAATCTGCTGTTATCCTAATGGGCTTGCCTTGTATGTGACTTGATTTTTATTTTCTTTGGTTTGTGTGTTTTGTAGGTTAATTATAATATGGTGAGAGGTTCTTTCTTGATTTTGTCTGTTTAGCATTTTAAAGGCTTCCTGTATCTGTATGGGCATCACTTTCTCTATTTGGGCAAAATATTCTTCTATGATTTTTGTTGAAAATACCTACTATGCCTTTGGAGTGAAATTTTTCACCTTATACTATACCCTGAATACTTTTTAAAATATTTTTATTTCTTTATTTATTTGACAGAGAGAAAGAGGGAGGGAGGGTGGAAGGAAAAGAAAGAGAGAGAATGGGCGTGCCAGGGCCTGCAGCCACTGCAAACAAACTCCAGACACCTGTGCCACCTTGTGCATCTGGCTAACGTGGGTCCTGGGGAATCAAACCTGGTTCTTTTGGCTTTGCAGGCAAATGCTTAACCACTAAGCCATCCCTCCAGCCCTACCCTGAATTCTTTTATTATTATTTTTTTTTTACTTTTTAAATTTTTTTTATTTATTTGAGAGAGAGAAAGAGGCAGAGAGAAAAAGAGAATGGGTGCACCAGGGCCTCCAGCCACTGCAAACGAACTCCAGATGCATGTGCCACCTTGTGCATCTGGCTTACGTGGATCCTGGAGAATGGAACTGGGGTCCTTTGGCTTTGCAGGCGAATGCCTTAACCACTAAGCCATCTCTCCAGCCCCCTATCCTGAATTCTTATGTGTGATCTCTTCATCGTGTCCAAATGTCTTGAAGTTACCATCCATGCCTTCCTATTAGCTTGTCTTTCTCCTTGTTGGACTGTATTAGATCTGCCACCTGGTCTTCTAGTTTACATAGTCTGTCCTCTCCTTGATATATTCTACTTGTGAGACTTTCTACAGCTTTCTATTTGACTTACTCTGTTTTTCACTTCTAGTATTTCTGATGGGTATTTTGTCATTATTTCTATTTCCTTACTCAGGTCTTTGTGTTGACCTCATTATTTCATTAAGTTGGCTTCCTGTGTCCACATGGGACTCCTTCAGGACTTTGTTTTCTTCTTTGATTCCTTTGTACATAAATATAATTTCTTTTTTCTTTTTTTTTAAATCTTTCTATTTATAATTTGGGGTGGAATTATATTGATTTGTTTTTTTATGTTTCTAGTGTTATAATACTGAGATTTTTGCATTTTTTTTTTGAGGCAAATCCAACAAATTTGCCTTTTTTTTTTTGTGAGAATGAGAGACAGAGTACGAGTGTAAGAGAGAAAGAATTGACCTGCTAGAGCCTTCAGTCACTGAAATTGAACTCCAGACACATGCACTCCCTTGTGCACATGTGCAATCTCACACTTGTGTCATCTTATGTGTCTGGCTTACATGGATACTGGGGAATCGAACCTGGGTCCCTAGGCTTCACAGGCAAGCACCTTAACTGCTAAGCCATCTCTCCAGCCCAACTTTTGCATCTTGAGTTACTTTGATGCTTGGGTTTTCTCATTATCTGCAGTATTCTTAAACATGGAAATCTGACTTTGTCTATCTTCAGGGTAGGAGTTTAAGGTGCCAGGTGTGGCTCTTATATTTCTCCCAGAGTAATAGCAGAAGTTTTGCTAGGTGCTGAGTTTTCTAGTTATGCAAGTATTCTAGAAGGCAAATTCTAAAATTCAACTGAGCAATATACACATTCAATCAAAACCAGCACAGGGGGCTGGAGAGATGGCTTAGCGGTTAAGCGCTTACCTGTGAAGCCTAAGGACCCCGGTTCGAGGCTCCATTCCCCAGGACTCACGTTAGCCAGATGCACAAGGGGGCACACGCGTCTGGAATTCGCTTGCAGTGGCTGGAGGCCCTGGTGCACCCATTCTCTATCTGCCTATTTCTCTCTCTGTCTGTCACTCTCAAATAAATAAATAAAAATGAACAAAAAAATTAAAAAAAAAAAAAACAGCACAGGGCTGGAGAGATGGCTTAGCGGTTAAGACACTTGCCTGTGAAGCCTAAGGACCCAAGTTTAATTCTCCAGGTTCCATGTAAGCCAGATGCACATAGTAGCACATGCATCTGGACTTCCTTTGCAGTGGCTAGAGGCCATGGCATGTCCATTCTCACTCACTCTCTCTCTCTAATAAATAAATAAATAAATAAATAAATAAATAAATAAATAAAAGGAAAAAAAACAGCACAGAGTATTTATGCAAGAGTAGGGATTAAAACAAACAGATAATCTTGTGGGGTTTTTTTTTTTTCCAAAATAGGGCCTCATCGGGTGTGGTGGTATATGCCTTTAATCCCAGCACTTGGGAGGCAGAGGTAGGAGGACTGCCATGAGTTCAAGGCCACCCTGAGACTACATAGTGAATTCCAGGTCAGCCTGAGCTAGAGTGAAACCCTACCTCGAAAAACCAAAATAAATAAATAAATAAATAAGGGGGTCTCACTCTAGCCTAGACAGACCTGAAATTCACTATGTAGTCTCAAGGTGGCCTTGAACTCATGGTGATCCTCCTATCTCTGCCTCCCAAGTGCTGGGTGTAAAGGCGTGTGCCACCGTGCCCGGCCTTTTCCCCCCATTTTAAGTGTATTTGTTCTCTCGGTGTTGATGGAGACGTAGCATGTGACAGGACCTCTTTCTGCTGCAAACAGCAGACACATGTACCACTTTTTGCACCTGGCTTTATGTGGGTGCTGAGGAATTAAACCTAACTGAAATTGTGCAAGCAAGTTTTTAACTGCTGAGCCATCTCTCCAGCATCAGGAGGCAGAGGTAGGAGGATCACTATGTGTTTAAGGCCAGCCTGAAACTACATAGTGAATTCCAGGTCAGCCTGGGGTAGAGTGAGACCCTACCTCAAAAAAACAAAAACAGAAACAAAACAAGCAAACAAACAAACAATGAAACCACTCTTGGGCTAGAGAGATGGCTTAGCAGTTAAGGCGTTTGCTTGCAAAGACAAAGGACCCAGGTTCGATTCCCCAGAACCCACATAAGCCAGATGCACAAGTAGCACATGTGTCTGCAGTTCATTTACAGCAGCTGGAGGCCTTGGCACATCTATTCTCTCTCTCTCTCTCAAATAAAAAATATTAAAAAAGAAACTCTCCTGGATGCACCTTTTTTTTTTTTTTTTTTTGCTCAGTCTGATAGCATTTTGCTCACTTATGTGCAGTGACCTTGTTTCTAAGAATAATACTGAGTTTCCTGTGGCTGTAATCTTAGATAATATTTTATGTGAAAAAATTTTCCATTTTGCTCCTTGCGGATAAAGCAACTTGACAACCATAGGTTCAGACTCTGAAGCAGCTCCCTGCCAGTGGGCTTCGGGGTCTCCCAGCACTTCCCACTCTCAGCACGAAGTCACAAAAACACCCAAGACGGAGGCAAATCAAGTTGCCTTAATTCCATGCAGCAAAGATGCCATGAACGGAATCAAGGCAACAATAACAACCAAACAACACAAGCACAAGGAAATAGGCGCTCCCTGCAAGACAGAGTCCCGCGGACACCGTTCATAACCATCACGATGCATTTCTTATTATCCTAGGGCGTCTTGAGCCAAAACTTCAGGCAGCAGATTGTTCTGTGAAATCAAAATGACAGCATCCTTGGAGAGACAGTTGCCTGGTAACGCAGACCAGAAGGCTATCTTCAGATGCTCTGGAATCACATGTGTCTATTCTGTTTTTTCCTGTTGAGTTCATTTCCTTCCTACCATCCAAGAGATGAAAAAAAAATTTTTTTTCTGTTTTTTTTTTTTTGTTTTGTTTTGTTTTGTTTTTCAAGGTAGGGTCTCGTTCTAGCCCAGGCTGACCTGGAATTCACTATGTCATCTCAGGGTGGCCTTGAACTCATGGTGATCCTCCTACCTCTGCTTCCCAAGTGCTGGGATTAAAGGCGTGTATCACCACGCCCAGCTAGTAATTTTTGAAGAAAATATTTACTTAGAAGAAAAGACTTTTCCTCCGGAAGATTTGTTTTTTTCTTTTTCAATGCAGGGTCTCACTCTAGTCCAGGCTGACCTGGAACTCATTCTGTAGTCCCAGGTTGGCTTGAACTCATGGCTACCCTCCTACCTGTGCCTCCCAAGTGCTGGGATTGAAGTTTTGTTTTGTTTTGTTTTGTTTTTTTCCTGAGATAGGGTTTCACTCTAGCCCAGGCTGACCTGGAATTCATCTGTAGCCTCAGGCTGGCTGGCCTCAAACTCACGATGATCCTCCTACCTCTGCCTCCCAAGTGCTGGGGTTAGAGGCATGCACCACCATGCCCAGCAAGGTATTTTTTTAATATTTTAATTTTATTTATTTATTTATTTGAGAGAGAGAGGGAGAGAGATGGAGGTAAATAGAGAGAGAGGGAGATAATGGGCACACCAGGGCCTGCAGCCACTGAAAACAAAACTCCGACAGCTGGGCATGGTGGCACACGCCTTTAATCCCAGCACTCGGGAGGCAGAGGTAGGAGGATCGCCATGAGTTCAAGGCCACCCTGAGATGACAGAGTTAATTCCCGGTCAGCCTGGACCAGAGTGAGACCCTATCTCGAAAATAAAAAAATAAAAAAATAAAAAAAATAAAAAAAGTGAAAACAAAACTCCAGATGCATGTGCCACCTTGTATATCTGGCTTATGTGAGTCCTGGGGAATCGAACCTAGGTCTGTTGGCTTTGCAGGCAAGTGCCTTAAGCACTAAGCCATCTCTCTAGCCCAAAGGTATTTTTTGTGAGGAGGTGCAGCTGCCTTTATGCTGTTGAGCAACTCAGTTTTTAGGGTTGTTGCAAGAACATATAAGAAAAGAAAAGAAGCTGGGCGTGGTGGCACACGCCTTTAATCCCAGCGATTGGGAGGCAGAGGTAGGAGGATTCCTGTGACTTCAAGGCCACCCTGAGACTATAGAGTGAATTCCAGGTCAGCCTGGGCTAGAGTGAAACCTTACCTCGAAAAACCAAAAAGAAAGAAAAGAAAAGAAAAAAAAAAAAAACCAGCCAGGTGTAGTGGCTCATTCCTGTAAATCCCAGCCCTCAGGAGGCTGAGGCAGGAGGACTGCTGTGAAGCCACGGCCTGTCTCATGGAGACAGGAAGGAAGGACGGACGGATGCATGGAGGGAGCAAGGCTGAGAGATGGCTCTATGGGCAAAGAACTTGCTGCACGAGCCAAGTTCAGACTCTGAGAACCCATGGGAAGCTGGACGTAGTAATGCAAGCATCTGCGATCCCAGTGCACCTACAGACAGAGGAAGTACAGGCAGGAGAAGCCCAGAGCTCACAGGCCAACTACCCTGTTGAATGCAGGGCAAACAAGACAGACCCTGCTTCATTAAAAAAACAAGGGGGGGGGGGCTGGAGAGATGGCTTAGCGGTTAAGCCCTTGCCTTTGAAGCCGAAGGACCCCAGTCAAGGCTCGATTCCCCAGGACCCACGTTAGCCAGATGCACAAGGGGGTGCACGTGTCTGGAGTTCGTTTGCAGTGGCTGGATGCCCTGGTGCACCCATTCTCTCTCTCTCTCTCTCTATCTGCCTCTTTCTCTCTCTATGTTACCCTCAAATAAATAAATAAAAATGAACAAAAAAAATTTTTTTTTAATGGGGACTGGGGCATGGAGAGATGGCTTAGCATTTAAGACGCTCTCCTGCAAAGCCTAAGGACCCATGTTCAACTCTCCAGATCCCACATAAGCCAGACGCACAAAGATGAGGCAACCACAAGGTCACACATGCCCACTAGGTAGCACAAGCGTCTGGAGTTCAATTGCAGTGGCTGAGGCCCTGGCGTGCCTGTTCTCTCTCATTCTCACTCTCTCCTTGGAAATAAATGAATAAATAAATAAATAAACGTGTGGAGTAAGGAAAAAAATTAGTTTTTCTCCTCTGCAACATATTCCCTAAACATTCAGCAATAATTTATGTTGGAAATGGTGTACATGTCATTTGTGATTTGGATAAAATACACAGTGGTTAAATTAAAACTAGAAAAGCAATTGACATAGGAAAAGCTTGTCTACAGTTAGTTAATGCCATGGGATAATGTCTGATTTTGGCAGGATGTTTCTTTTCTCTTCATTAAAAAATAAATTGTTAAAAAAATTTTTTGAAGGGGCCTGGAGGGCTGGTTTAGATGTTAAGGCGCTTATCTGTAAAGCCAAAGGACCCGGGTTTGATTCCCTAGGACCCACATAGGCCAGACGCACAAGGTGGCACATGCATCTGGAGTTCGTTCCTTTGTAGCAGCTGAAAGCCCTGGTGTGCCCATTCTCTCCTTCTCTCTCAAGTAAATAAACTAAATTAAAAAAAAAATGTTTGTTTCTTTTGAAGTAGGTTCTTACTCTAGCCCAAGCTAACCTGGAACTCACTATGTAGTCTCAAGCTGGCCTCACACGGCGATCCTCCTACCTCTGCTTCTGAATGCTAGGATTAAAGGTGAGTGCCACCATGCCAGATTTTTTTTTTTTTTTCAAGGTAGGGTCTTGCTGTAGCCCAGACTGACCTGGAATTCACTATGTAGTCTCAGAGTAACCTTGAACTCACAGCAATTCTCCTACTTCTGCCTCCTGAGTGCTGGAATTAAAGGCATGCGCCACCATGCTGGGCCCCTGCTTTTTTTGTTTTGTTTGTTTTTTCAAGGTAGGATCTCACTCTAGTCCAGGCTGACCTAGAATTCACTGTATAGTCTTAGGGTGGCCTCAAACTCATGGTGATCCTCTTGCCTCTGCCTCCTGAGTGCTGGGATTAAAGGTGTGCGCCACCACGTCTGGCTCCAACTTTCTTTTTAAATATTTAAATTTTGGTCAGATGTGGTGGCACACGCCTTTAATCCCAGTATTTGAGAGAGACTGAGGGAAGAGGAGGAGGATCCCTGTGAGTTCAAGGCCACCCTGAGACTACATAGTGAATTCCAGGTCAGCCTGGGCTAGAGTGACACCCTAACTCAAAAAAAAAAAAACTTATCTATTTATTTATTTATTTGTGCATGTGTATGTGTGTGTGGGTGGCTGGGGAAGTGAACCAGGGCCAGGAGGTTTGGCAAGAAAAAGCTTTTAACCACTGACCATATTCCTACCGCAACTTTTTTTTTTTTTTTTTTTGAGAGACAGAGAGATTGAGACAGAGAAAGGGAGAGGGAATTGGCCTGGTCCTCCAGCCACTGCAATCCAAATCCAGACTTGTGCATCTGGCTTATGTGGGTTCTGGGGAGTCGAACCTGGGTCCCTAGGCTTCGCTGGCAAGTGCCTCGACCACAAAGTCATCTCTCCAGCCCCTACCTCAACTTTATTTTTCTGGGACAGGACAGGCTCTCGTAGCCAAAGCTGTCCTTAAGCTCCTGATCCTCCTTCCCCCACATCTCAGTGCTGGGATTACAGACATGTGTCATCGTGCCCAGCTCGGAAGTTTTATCTAATTATTTCTCCCCTAACACTGGTAATTATTTGCTAAAGCAAATCTGTTTGCATAAAATTTCAGTCTAGCAGAGTTTGGTTAGTCCTGATAATTGGGATTCTCCATGGAAACCTTGTAGTAAGATACTACACCTTCCAAAAAGCATAAAAATAATGCTTCCCTTTTATTGTTGCCTGGCAACCACAGTTTTTGTTTTTATTCACAGGGAAATTTCAGAGATATTTGCCGATCAGTGTAACTTTGGCAGAGAAAAAAAGATTACCATGGGATACTGTTTACAATCATGAAGTTGTCAATAATAATAATAATAATAATAATTATAATAGGTGAAAACAAAAAAAACAAAAAAAATAGTTCTCTTAGCATTCAAACATTGAGAGAGAGGGGCTGGGAAATGACTCAGCAGTTATAGGAGCTTGCTTGCAGAGTCGGCCAGCCTAAGTTCAAGTTGCCAGCACCCACATAAAACCAGATGCACAAAAGCGGTACATGCATCTAGAATTCACCTGCAGTGGTAAGAGGCCCTGACACACCATTCTCTTCCTCTTTTCTCTCTCTCCTCAAAAATAAATTTTAAACCGGGCGTGGTGGCACACACTTTTAATCCCAGCACCTGGGAGGCAGAGGTAGGAGGATCGCCGTGAGTTCAAGGCCACCCTGAGACTGCATAGTGAATCCCGGGTCAGCCTGGGCTAGAGTGAGACCCTGCCTCAAAAAACCAAACAAAACAAACAAAACAAAAAAAATTAAATAAATAATAAATTTTCAAAAATTGAGAGTGTTGGCCAGGTATGGTGGCACATCCTTTAATTCCAGCACTTGGGAGGCAGAGATAGGTGGATTGCTGTGAGTTCCAGGCCACACTGAGACTACACAGTGAATTTCAAGTCAGCCTGGGCTAGAGGGTGAGAGCTTACCTCGAAAACTAAAAAATCTTTTTAAAAAATTGAGGGGGTGGCTTAATCTTTTTTATTTTCTTTGTTTTTTTTTTTAAGTCTTTGTTTTTTTTTTTTTTCTTTAATGAGGCTAGAGAGATTTCCCAGTGGTTAATGCACTTGCCTGCAAAGCCTAACAACCTGGGGTCCATTCCCCAGTAAAGCTGGATTCACAAACTTGCATGTGCATCTGGAGTTTGTTTGCAGCAGCTAGCGGTCCTGGTGTGCCCATTCTCTCTCTCTGTTTGCAAATAAATAAAAAATTTAAGTCTTTTTTTAAAATATTTACTTTTACTTTATTTATTTATTTGGGAGCGACAGACAGAGAAAGAGGCAGAGAGAAAGAGAGAGAGAGAGAGAGAGAGAGAGAATGGGTGCATCAGGGCCTCCAGCCACTGCAAATGAACTCCAGATGCACGTGCCACCTTGTGCATCTGGCTTACATGGGACCTGGGGAATTGAGCCTCGATCTGGGATCCTTAAGCTTCACAGGCAAGTGCTTAACCACTAAGCCATCTCTCCAGCCCCCTTTTCTTTAAAAACATGGGTGAGCTCTTCATAAGCCTGCAGAGCATAAAGTATTCACAAGATGATGGCAGAGTGAGAAAGACCAGCCAGGAACCTCTATGAAGGGTCCTTGGGGACACACTACTTACCATTGTTATGGTTATTGAGAGGCATGGGTTCAATGCATTTATAAGGCTCATGAGCTAAATATACTGGCTCATGCCTGTAATTCCAGCAAACAAACTCCAGACGTATGTGCCCCCTTGTACATCTGGCTTACGTGGGTACTGGGGAATTGAACCAGGGTCCTCAGGCTTTGCAGGCAAATGCCTTAACCACTAAACCATCTCTCCAGCCCTATCTCTCTCTCTCTCTTTTATTTTGATGTCATCTTTTCCTCCTATTATGATGGTCTTATGTAGGTAGTAGCCGGCACTGTGAGGTCATGGATATCCAGGCCATTTTGTGTCTGAGGAGCACATTATAAGGAGTCCTACCCTTCCTTTGGCTCTTACATTCTTTCCACCACCTCTTCAACAAGGGACTCTGAGCCTTGGAAGATGTGACAGAGATATTTTAGTGCTGAACACTCCTCTGTCACTTCTCTCAGCATTGTGGTGCCTTTTGTGTCATCCCAAGGTCACTGCCCATCTGAAAAGAGAAGCTTCTCTAACCAAAAGTGAGAGTAGCATTAATATAAGGGTATGAACATTAAGAGAAGTGCTTACTGGGCAGTTTGGTGAGCATAGTATATACATTTAGCCAGATACCAGCAGATGTTACACCCCTAGGGCTCATGACTTCCCCTTTCATAGGTTTTCAGTATCAGGCATGTATTCCCTCCCAGTCCATTAGAGAGTGGTTGATTTCCCCCATAACAGACATGCCACTATTGCATCCACTGGTTCATTTGGCCTGGCCAAATCTAAGGCTTGCAGTGTCCACTGTTGAGTATCTCCATTGATGACTTTTCTCTCTCCCATTCAACTGCGCACAGCGTGGCTTCTTCCAGCTTTCTGTCAGCTGGTCTACATGGAGGAGGTTTCCAGCTCAGCTCCAGCTTGATTTCTCAGTGACCTTGTAGCCCAAGCATGTGGAGTCTTCAGTAATAGGGTAGAAAATATTTTTTGAGAAAAGCTTAGGGCTGGAGAGATGGATTAGCAGTTAAGGCAGTTGCCTGCGAAACCCAAGGACCCTGGTTTGATTCCCCAGTACCCCCACATAAAACTAGATGCACAAAGTGGCACATGCATCTGGAGTTTGCAAGATAGAGCTAGAGGCCCTGGTGCACCCATCCTCCCCCCTCTCTCTCTCTCTACCTGCAAATAAATAAATATTTTTTTAAAAAAAAGTTTCAAAAAGAAAAAAAGAGCCTGGCGTGGTAGTGCATGCCTTTAATTCCAGCACTTGGGAGGCAGAGGTAAGAGGATCACCATGAGTTTGAGGCCATCCTGAGACTACATAGTGAATTCCAGGCCAGCCTGGACCAGAGTGAGACACTACCTTGAAAAACAAAACAAACCTGGAGAGATGCAGTTAAGGCACTTAGCTGTGACTCCTAAGGACCCAGGTATAAGCCAGATGCATACATGGTGCATGTGTCTGGAGTTCGTTTGTAGTGGCTGAAGGCTCTGGTGCACCTATTCTCTCTATATATCTGCTTCTTTCTTTCTTTCTTTCTTTCTTTCTTTCTTTCTTTCTTTCTTTCCCTCTCTCTCTCTCTCTCAAATAAAAAAATTTTAAAAGAAAGAAAAAGAAAACTGGGATGGAAAGATGGCTCAGTGGTTGAGGTGCTTGTTTGCAAAGCCTAACGGTCCAGGTTCAATTTCCCAGTGCCTGTATGGGGCCTGATGCACAGAGTGATCCATGCATGAGTTTTTGTTTGGAGTGTCTGGAGGCCCTGGAGTGGCCGTTACCTCTCTCTGCTTGCAAATTAGATAGATTAGATATAGGTAGATAGATAGGTTAGAGATAGATAGGTAGATAGATAGATTAGATATAGATGATAGATAGATAGATAGATTAGATACCAGAACAAAATCAGTGTGGCGCAGCTAGGAAGGAGTGCAGCTTTGATAGTCATCCATGGAGCATGGTCACTTGTTTCCACAGCGTTTTACTCTCAGACCATCTCCTGGGCCACTGACTTCACTATAACTCTGTACCCACCATCACCCAGGCTTCAACAAATGGAAGTCAAAGCCGGACGTGGTGTTGCACACCTTTAATCCCAAACTCGGGAGGCAGAGGTAGGAGGATCGCTGTGAGTTCGAGACCACCCTGAGAATACAGAGTAAATTCCAGGTCAGCCTGGGCTAGAGTGAGACTTTACCATGAAAAAACCAAAAAAAAAAAAAAAAAAAAAAGAATAATAAGTAAATAAATAAATGGAAGTCTAGTGATGGGCTTAATGAAAGCATCCAAAACACGATTTTAGGTTTCCAAAGCTGTATTTGCTCCAATCCAAACTATTTGTTCCAAGCTGGGTCTGAGTGGGAAGGAGGAAATACTATTAGCCTCTTCATTAGGCAATCCTCCCCCAGCCCACTGACTCAGCCCCAAAAACAAGAGAAATAATTATACCAAACACTTGTGTTTATTCGCGTGTCTAGACAGAGCTAGCGGTTGAAAAGAGAGGAGAGCTGAAAGAAGGCACCCTGGTGTGTCTTTAACTCTTTGTGTCAAACTTTTTCTTAGCCTGGATGCTTCTTTCTTGATCAATAGATACGAATTCAGTCTATATGGATGTTTCCTTTAAAAATATTATGAAGGCCAGGCGTGCTGGCGCACGCCTCTAATCCCAGCACTGGGGAGGCAGAGGTAGGAGGATCACCGTGAGTTTGAGGCCAGGCTGGAATGACAGAGTGAGTTCAAGGTCAGCCTGGGCTACAGTGAGACCCATTATATATTTATGTATATAGTATATATTTTTATATGTATATAGTATAATATAGTATAAATGTATATATTATAAGGGCTGGGGAGATGGCACAGTGGTTAAAGGTCCTTGCTTGCAAAGCCTGATGGCACAGGTTTGACTCCCTAGTATCCATGTAAAGCCAGATGCACAAAGGGACACATGTATCTGGAGTTCATTTATAGAAGCAAGAGGCTCTGGCACATCCATATCCCCCCCCCGTGCTTGTAAAATGATAATTTTTTAATTTTGGTTTTTCAAGGTAGGGTCTCACTCTAGCCCAGGCTGAGGAACTGCATGAATGGCTGGGGGACAGACTGGGGCTCTGGGAGTTCAGCGAAAAACTTTGTGACCGGCCAAAGTAGTCAATCCTTGCTTCTGTGATCAGCCTGCCCTGTTCTCTCAACACAAAATATCTCCATAGCTTGGTATGGTGGCATATGACTTTGATTTCTAAACTCAGAAGGCAGAGGTAGGAGGATCACTGTGAATACGAGGTCAGTCTGAGACTATCTAGTGAGTTCCAAGTCAGCTTGAGCAAGACCCAACCTCGAAAACAATAACATAATACACACACACACACACACACAAGGGGAGGGTGAAAGACAGCATAAATATGAGCATGTGCCAGGACAGAAACCCAGGGCAGTAGGGCTTTGCAAGCAAGTACCATTAACCACTGAGTAACTCCCCAACTCCTAAATTTGTATTTATTTATTGATTGATTGCTTTATTTATAAGAGAGAGAATATGATAATTCCAGGGCCTCTTGTTGCTACAAACAAACTCCAGTTGCATACGCCATTTCGTGCAACTGGCTTTATGTGAGTACTGGGGAATTGAACCTGGGCAGTCAGGCTTTGCATGCAAGTGCCTTTACTCTGAAGCATCTCCCCAGTCCAAATTTGCACTTTAAAATACTTGATTGAAAAAAAATAGATTTAATGTTTTTTGTCCCTTGTTAGCTATTGAAGATTAGTGCCGGGACCCCATGAGTCCCTTATATGAAAGGGCGTGGGATTTGCTTCTAACCTATGCACATTGTGCCGTGGGCTTCATGTCATCTTTAGGTTGCTTATAATACTAACTCAGTGTAAATGCAGTGGGAGGCAGAGCCAGGAGAATCCTGAAGCTCATGGGCCAGCTAGACTGCTGCAAACGCAGTGGCAAAAACAAGGGAAACCAACTCAAAAAGAAGGCGGATGGAGAGGACAACACTTCGAGTTTGTCCTCTGACATCTGGGGCACATGCTTCCCTCACATACATATCACACACATCCATACACAAATACACATAAGAAATAGTAACTAGGGGCTGGAGAGATGGCTTAGCGGTTAAGCGCTTGCCTGTGAAGCCTAATGACCCCGGTTCGAGGCTCAATTCCCCAGGACCCATGTAAGCCAGATGTACAAGGGGGGGTCACACATCTGGAGTTCGTTTGCAGTGGCTGGAAGTCCTGGCGCCTCCATTCTCTCCCTCCCCCACCCTCTCTCTCTCTCTGCCTCTTTCTCTCTGTCTGTCGCTTTCAAATAAATAAAAATAAACAAACAAAAAATTAAAAGCCCACTCTAAATGTGGCATCATTTGTGAGGTGGTGCCATCTAGTGGTTGTTAACTGAAGTGCCCTGAAAAAAAGCCACACCTACATTAAGCATCTACAAGGCTCAGAATTCCAATGATTGTGGTAAACATAGAGTCAAGTCATCTTGGGTATCTTAGCCCCCTAAGCAGCCATTTACTGCTGAGTGGTGTGTGCTTGGCGATTTGGATATGAAATGCCGCCCATAGCCTCATGTGTTTGTGATTAAGCCTCACGTTTGATCTTCAGCTGATGGAGCTTTTGCTGGAGGAGGTGGGTCTGGGGGCAGGCGTTGCGATTTTTGTTTGATTTGTTTTTTAGTTTTAATCTTTTTATCATTGACAACCTCCATACCTATAGACAATAAACCATGATAATTCCCTCCCCCCACTTTCCCCTTCACAATTCCACTCTCCATCATATCCCCTCCCCCTCTCCATCAGTCTCTCTTTTATTTTGATGTCATCTTTTCCTCCTAGTATGATGGTCTTGTGTAGGTAGTGTCAGGCACTGTGAGGTCATGGATGTCCAGGCCATTTTGTGACTGGATGAGCACTTTTTTTTCAATTTTTTTTTTTATTAACAACTTCTATGATTATAAAAAAATATCTTGAGCCAGGCATAGCGGCGTACGCCTTTAATCCCAGCAGTCGGGAGGCAGAGGTAGGAGGATCGCAGGGAGTTCGAGGCCATCCTGAAACTCCATAGTGAATTCCAGGTCAGCCTGGGCTAGAGCGAAACCCTACCTCAAAAAACAAAACAGCCGGGCGTGGTGGCGTACGCCTTTAATCCCAGCACTCGGGAGGCAGGGGTAGGAGGATCGCCATGAGTTCGAGGTCACCCTGAGACTCCATAGTGAATTCCAGGTCAGCCTGGGCTAGAGTGAGACCCTACCTCGAAAAACAAAAACAAAACAAAAAAAAAAGAAAGAAAGCAAAACAAAACAAAACAAAAAAAACATGGTAATGCTCTCCCTCCCCACTTTCCCCTTTGAAACTCCATTCTCCATCGTATCCCCTCCCCTTCTCAATCAGTCTCTTTTATTTTGATGTTATGTTCTTTTCCTCCTATTATGATGGTCTTGTGTAGACAGTGTCATACATATTCAGGTCATTTTATGTCTAGAACAGTCCATTGTAAGGAGTCCTGCCCTTCCTTTGGCTCTTACATTCTGTCCGCCACCTGTCGCGCAATAGACCCTGAACCTTGGAAGGTGTGATAGAGATACTTCAGTGCTGAGCACTCCTCTGTCACTTCTTTCCAGCACCATGGTGCCTTCTGAGTCATCCCAAGGTCACTGCCATCTGAAAAGAGAAGCTCCTCTAACCAAAAGTGAGGGGAGCATTAATATATGGGTATGAACATTAAGAGAAGTGCTTACTGGGCAGTCTGATGAGCATAGCATATACATTTTTCCAGACATCAGCAGATGTTACACCCCTAGGGCTCATGACTACCCCTGTTTTAAGTTTTCAGTATCAGGGATGTATTCCCTCCCACAGAACAGGTCTCTAGTCCAATTAGAGAGTGGCTGATTACCCCCATGCAGACATGCCGTGATTATACCCATTGGCTCATTTGGCCTGGCTGGCCAAACTTAAAGCTTTCAGTGTCCACTGTTGTTTATCTCCACTGACCTCTCTCTCTTTCTCTCTCTCATGGAGCTGCCGGCAGCATAGCTTCTTCCAGTTTTTATCAGCTGGTCTACATGGCGGAGGTTTTCGGCTCAACTCCAGCAAGATTGAAAGTGGGTCCAACAGGGCCTCTTGCCAGTGCAAATAAACTCCAGCTGCATGTGCTGTTTTGTGTGCCTGGCTTTATGTGGGTACCGGGGACTCAAAACCAGGCTGTCAGGCCTTGCAGGCAAGGGCCTTTAACCACTGAGCCATTTCTCCAGCTCGAACTGCCCCAAGTAACTCCATTTTGTTCTAGCTGACTCCATTTTTGTACTGCTGTCCCCCTCTGAAAACCACATCCCGGTTAACAAAGCACTCTTTTTGTGGGAGTGGGGGAGGGTTTCGAGGTAGGGTCTTTCTCCAGCCCGGCTGACCTGGAATTCACTATGTAGTCTCAGGGTGGCCTCAGACTCACAGCAATCCTCCTACCTCTGCCGCCTGAGTGCTGGGATTAAAGGCGTGCACCACCACGCCCAGCTTATTAACTGTAATTTCTATTAGCTGGCCTGCACCTGCTATGTGTTTTATTTTCTTTATAAACCCTATCCCACCTTCCTTTGGCGTCTAGAGCCCTCTCAGGCATTAGCCCACTCTCTGTCATGAAGTGCTCTCAGTTGGTTTAAGAAGCCTGGTAGGGGACTGAAGGGATGGCTTAGCGGTTAAGGCACTTGCTTACAAAGCCAAAGGACCCACGTTCGATTTCCCAGGACCCACATTAGCCAGATGCACAAGGTGGCGCATGTGTCTGGAGTTCATTTGCAATGGCTGGAGGCCCTGGAGCACACATTCTCTCTCTCTCTGTCAGTCAAATGAATAAAAATAAAAATAAAATTTTAAAAATCCAAATAAAGCACTGAGTTAGTAGTGGAAAAAACATAAAGTGTGGTGGTCTGTAATTCTCTCACGTGGACTATAACACAGCTCATGATAAATGTTTTTGCTGGGGCTGGAGGGATGGCTTAGCAGATAAGGCACTCGCCTGCATAAGCCAAAGGACCCAGGTTCAGTTCCCCAGGACCATGTAAGCCAGGTGCACAAAGTGGTGCATGCTTATGGAGTTCATTTGCAGTGGCTGAATACCCTGGCACACCCATTCTCTCTCTCTCACCCCTCTCTCAAATAAATAGTATAAAAATAAAACAAAATTAAATGTTTTTGTTGTTTTTTAATTTTTTATTTATTTTTAAATATTTTATTTATTTGAGAGAGTTGGGGGGGGGTTGAAAATTGGCATGCCAAGGCCTCTAGTCACTACAAATGAACTCCAGATGCAGGTACCACCTTGTGCAGCTTACTTATGTGGGTTCTGGGGAATCGAACCTGGGTCCTTAGGCTTCACAGGCAAGTACCTTGCCTTAACTGCTAAGCTATCTCTCCAGCCCTGTTGTTTTTTGAGGTAGGGTCTTGCTCTAGCCCAGGCTGACCTGGAATGCACTACATAATCTCAGGGTGGCTTTGAATTCACTGCAATCCTCTGCCTTCTGAGTGCTGGGATTAAAAGTGTATGCCACCGTGTCTGGCTATTGTTTTTTTTTTTTTTTTTTTTAAGATTTTTTAAGATTTTTACTTATTTAATTGAAAGAGGGAGGGAGAGAGAGAGAATGGGCAAGGCCTCTAACCACTGGAAACGAACTCCAGATGCATGTCCTACCTTGTGCATCTGGTTTGTATGTGTCCTGGGGGCTCAAACTTGGGTCCTTTGGCTTTGCATGCAAGGGCCTTAACCGCTAAGCCATCTCACCAGACCTCATGGTTTTGTACTGTTAGGCAGCTAACCACCACCATCCGGTGTGTATCCTAAAGAAACCTTCTGAGATGAACTCTTGTTCAACAGTGATCTTCGGGACTGGAGAGCTGGTCTAGTTGTTAAGCTGTTCGTCTGCAAAGCCTAAAGTCCCAGGTTCGATTCCCCAGCACCCACGTAAGCCAGATGCACAAGGTGGCGCATGTGTCTGGAGTTCGTTTGTAGTGGCTGGAGGCCCTGGCGTGCCCATTCTCTCTCTTTATCTGCCTCTTTCTTTTCTTTCTTTCTTTCTTTTCTTTTCTTTTTTTTTTTTTTTTTTGAGGTAGGGTCTCACTCTAGCCCAGGCTGACCTGGAATTCACTATGTAGTCTCAGGGTGGCCTCGAACTCACGGCGATCCTCCTACCTCTGCCTCCCGAGTGTCGGGATTAAAGTCGTGTGCTAGCATGCCCGGCAAAACATGAAGGTTTTTCTACGTGGGACACTGCCCCACAGTTGCGGGAAACTAGTAAGATAGTACAGTCCAGGTGAGACTGGTTATCATGACCAGCAATGGGCCGCAGGCAGCATCCAGTTTCCATCCAGAGCCCGTCCCAACGAGCGTGCGCATGCGCTGCCCGCGGGGCGTGGGGCGCCCAGAGGACGCTAGCGAGTGGGAGGAGCCAGCCGCCGTTCCCACGCCGGGCTACGGGTGCGGCAAGCCCCGCCCCGGAAGTGACGCGTGCCGCCGGGCGGAAACTGTGCATGGCGGGGAAAGTCGCCCTGCCTGGGCGGATAGGCTTGGCGGGGGTTGGGGGGGCTGTTGGTATACGACTAGTGGGAAACTCGTCACTTCCTCAGCCCGCCGTCCGCCCACTGCCCGGGGCCTGAAGCACCGGGGGCCGTGCGGCGGCGGAGGACACGCGCGCCGGGCTCGGGGTCAGAGCGTGTGAGGACCGCGGCCGGCCCGGCGGCGGGAGGCGAGGCGAGGCCACGCCACCTGCGGGGAAGACCCCGAGCCGAGGCGGGAAGATGGCTGCAGACAAGCCGGCAGGTGAGACGCTTCGCCCGCGCCCCGGACTCCGGAGCGGCGGGGAGGATACCCCGGGGCGGGCACGGCGGGGAGACGCGAGGGCCGCTTGACTGTGGACGTCACTTCTCTCCTCCACCCCTACCTTAGCTGTCTCTAATGGCAGTCTCTGCGCCCCAAGCCCAAGAGTTTGCCCTTTCTCATTTACTGATGTGTTTATTTCATTTATTTATTTTTGCTCAAGCTGACCCGGAGCTCACGAGTGTAGTCTCAGGGCGGCCTCGAACTCACGGCGATCCTCCTTCCTCTGCCTCCCGAGGGCTCGGATGAAAGGCGCGCGCCACTACGCCCGGCTTTCCAATAGTTTTCTTAAGTGCATCGTGCCTGCTCTCCCAAAGAACTCCGGCCTAGGCGGCTGAAATCCATCTTCCCGCTTCATAGACCCTTCGACTTTGCCCGGTGTGTGGGGGTTGGGGAGGTAGATGAAGGGAAGATAGTTCCCAAGCACACAAGTTCGACCTCCGAGCGTTGCATTGTGAAAGGAACTGTCAAAACTAAATAGGCATGAAGTTTCAGTCTTTTGTTTTGCTTTTTAAAAATATATATATATAAAACTTTTATTTACGAAAGAGAGAGAGAGAATGGGCACGACAGGGGTCTGCAGCTTCTGCAAACAAACTCCAGATGCATGTGCCATTATGTGCCACCTGTGCATCTGGCTTATGTGGGTCTTGGGTCCTCTGGCTGTGCAGGCAAGCGCCTTAACCCCTAAGTCATCCCTCCAGCCCCTTGTTTTGCTTTTTTAAAGCAGGGTCTTTGCTCTTGCCCAAGCTGGCCTGGAACTCACTCTGTAGTCTCAGGCTAGCCTGGAACTCAAAGCTATCCTCCTACCTCAGCCTCCTTGTGTGCTGGGATTCAAGGCGTGGGCCACCATACTTGGCAAGTTTCAGTAATTCTCTTACTTTATTATCATCATCATCATTATTATTATTATTATTTTATTTGACAGAGAAGGAGGTGGGGCGGAGAGAGAGAATGGGCGCGTCAGGGCTTCCAGCCAGATGTGTGCGCCCTCTTGTGCATCTGGCTAACGTGGGTCCTGGGGAATAGAACCTGGGTCCTTTGGCTTTGCAGGCAAACGCCTTCACCGTTAAGCCATTCCTCCAGCCCTAATTCTCTTACTCTTGTTCTCAGATGTCTTCTGGTCAGTTACCTGCTTTTTCTCTAGCTCAAGATGAATGACTTAGTCACCATAATTTTCTCTTTGGATTAACTGCCCATTCCTACAATTTTCCCCATTAGGAAATATGTGGTTTTTTTTCAAGCCCACTTTTTTGTAACGTCTGGCATGTTTCCTGCAAGAAAGTAATATTTCTCAGTGGTATTCAAGTTTTAGTGCAAGGAACTTAATTGACAGGACTTCTTACAGTAAAATTTAATTATAATAATAAAAAGACCTGAGTGCATTGGGCATTTAAAGTGAGTCCTGATCTCAACAACTGAAAAATAAACTTCAATTTGAAGTTAAAGTGAGCCAGTTTTAATTCAGGTGCAAATAAATAAAACCTTGACTTTCTTTATGGGCTGGAGAGATTACTCAGTGGTGAACCGTGCTGGCATGGGTTCAAGTTCCCAGCACGCACGTAAAATCCATATGAAAAGTGTCATACTAATGTTTCAGTATATTCTCACAACAACCTGTTTTGGCAGCCGTGTGTGTGTGTGTGTGTGTGTGTGTGTGTGTGTGTGTGTGCGTGCATGCGCATATGGATGTGTATGTATACCACAGCCCTGATGTGGAGGTCAGAGGGCAACATTGGAACTTTGGTCCTCAATTTCCACCCTTAGACCGTCAAGATTCTCCTGATTCTGCCTCGCATTGCCATTGCAGGCGCATGCACCACTGTGTCTGGCTTTACAGGGGTTCTGTGCATCTGAACTCTAGTGGTCAAGCTTGTACAGCAAGCACTATCAGCCATTGTGTCATCTGCCCGGCTTTGCAATCATTATTTTAGATAGTGGAAGGAGACAGACTCTATTCTAATGGAACTTATGATGTAGTATGAATATTAAGCATGCAAACTAAATAATAGTAAAAAGTATGATTTCAGGTTGTGACAAATACTCTGAAGGAAAAATGAATATTGATGGTTGAGGCATTGCTTGGATATGCCCCTAAAAGTTTGTGTGTGGGCTGGAGGGATGGCTCAGCAGTTAAGGTGTTTGCCTGCAGTGACTGAAGTCCTGGGTTTGATTCCCCAACACCCATGTAAAGCCAGGTGTACAAGGTGGTACATGTGTCTGGAGTTCGTTTGTAATGGCTAGAGGCCCTGGCATGCTCATTCTCTATCTGCCTCTTTCTCTCTCTCTCTCAAAAAATAAAAATACATTTAATTTTAAAAAGGGGGGGCTGGAGAGATGGCTTAGTGGTTAAGGCATTTGCCTGCAAAGCCAAAGAATCCCGGTTCAATTCTCCAGGCCCCATGTAAGCCAGGTGCACAAGGGTTTTGTGCATGTTCATCTGGAGTTCGTCTGCAGTGGCTGGAGGCCCTGGCGCGCCCACTCTGTCTGTCTGTCTGTCTCTCTCTCAAATAAATAAATAAATATTTAAAACAAAACAAAACAAAATTTACAGAGGTGGACGTGGTGGTGCAAGCCTTTAATCCCAGTACTTGGGAGGCAGAGGTAGGATGATCACTGTGAGTTTGAGGGCACACTGAGATCACATAGTGAATTCTAGGTCAGCCTGGGCTTGAGTGAGGCCCTAGTTTGAACAGTGTGTGCACGCGCGCACACACACACAGTTTGTGTGTGGAAAGGTTGGTCCTCAAATTGGTTGTGTCAAGAGGGCAAGAAGTGTAGCTCCATGATAAGAGGGCATATTTAACATGCACAAGACGTGGTGACAGGACCCTTGAGAGATGGAGCCTGGTGACAGGGTGACTGGGTTAATGCGGTTGTTGTCTTTAGAAGGAATTAACTTTGTTCTCATGGCTGTTGCCACAAGAGCAAGCCTTAGTCAGGGTGTGGTGGCCCACACCTGTAATGCCAGCGCTTGGGAGGTGAAGGCAGGAAGATCAGAAGAATCAGCTGGAGGCCTTGAACTTGACCCTGTCTCAAAAAAGTGTGGGGTAGCTGGGCGTGGTGGCGTATGTCGTTAATCCCAGCACTCAGGAGGCAGAGGTAGGAGTATCACCGTGAGTTCGAGGCCACCCTGAGACTACATAGTGGAATCCAGGTCAGCCTGAGCTAGAGTGAGACCTTATCTCGAAAAATCAAAAAAAAAAAAACAAAAAAACAAAATAAGTGTGGGGAGGGGAGTCCTGACCCTTGCCTGCTCTTTGACTTCCTATCTTACAGTGTGATCACTCCCTCACACAGACATTCCTGCTATGATACCATGTAACACAGCCAGATATTTGTCTCAACTTGGCTTAATTTAGTAGGTTATATGTATTTAATTTCTTAAAAATTTTAAATTATTTATTTATTTATTTGACAGAGAGAAAGGGAAAGAGAGAAAGAGAGGGGGAGAGAATGGGTACACCAGGACCTCTAGCAGAAGAACTCCAGATGCATGTGCCACCTTGTGCATCTGGCTTACATAGGTCCTGAAGAATCGAACCTGGGTCCTTTTGCTTTGCAGGCAAGTGCCTTAACTGTTAAGCCATCTCTCCAGCCCTAATTTCTTTAAATTTTCAAGTTTAGTAGAGTTTCCCCCCCCCCCCCAAGTGTAGGGTCTTACTCTAGCCTAGGCTGATCTGAAATTCACTATGTAGTCTCAGGCTGGCCTTGAACTCACAGTCCTATCTCTGCCTCCTGAGTGCTGGCATTAAAGGTGTGCACTGCCCACGCTTAGCAAGTATACTTTTTGTTTGTTTGTTTTTTGAGGGGAGGCGGCGAGAAGAAAATGGGCACGCCAGGGCCTTGGGCACTGTGAGTGGACTCCAGACACACGTGCAACATGGCACACTGTGCGTCTGGCTATATGGCTCCCAAAGATTTGAACATGAGTTCTTAAGCTTTGAAGGCAATGCCTTAACAGCTAAGCCATCTCTCCAGCCCTGTTTTTATTTTATTTTTTTATTTTATTTTATTTTATTTTATTTTATTTTATTTATCTATCTATTTGAGAGACAGAGAATGGGTGTGTTAGGGCCTCTAGCTACTGTAAATGAGCTCCAGATGTATGTGCCATGTTGTGCATCTGGCTTATGTGGGTACTGGGGAATCCAGCTTGGGTCTTTAGGCTTCACAGGCAGTTCCTTAACTGCTAAGCCATTTCTCCAGCCCGAGTATACTTTTTTTGTTTGTTTTTAATTTTTTTGTTCGTTTATTTATTTGAGAACAACAGACAGAGATAGAAAGAGGCAGAGAGAAAAAAAAAAAAAAAAGAAAGAGGCAGAGAGAGACAGAGAGAGAGAATGGGTGCATCAGGGCCTCCAGCTACTGCAAATGAACTCCAGATGCGTGCGCCCCCTTGTGCATCTGGCTAACATGGGTCCTGGAGCCTTGAACCAGGGTCCTTAGGCTTCACAGGCAAGAGCTTAACCGCTAAGCCATCTCTCCAGCCCTGTTTGTTTTTTGAGGTAGGGTTTCACTCTAGTCCAGACTGACCTGGAATTCACTATGTAGTCTCAGGGTGGCCTTGAACTCACGGCCATCCTCCTACCTCTGCCTCCCGAGTGCTGGGATCAAAGCTGAGTATACATTTTTAAGTTATGTCCTTAGGGTTTTCTAAATTTCACTGGTATCAGTCATAATTACTTCCTTCTGATCATACCTTGTTAATTTGGGATTTTTCTTTTGGTTAGTTTTGCTAAGGGTTTATCAATCTTGTTTATCATTTCAAAAGACAAGCTCTTTTTTTTTGTTTTGTTTTGTTTTGTTTTTCGAGGTAGGGTCTCACTCAAGCTCAGGCTGACCTGGAATTCACTATGGAGTCTCAGGGTGGCCTGAACTCCTCCCACCTCTTGAGATCCTCCCACCTCTGCCTCCCAAGTGCTGGGATTAAAGGCGTGCGCCACCATGCCCAGCTTTCAAAAGACAAACTCTTTAAAGAAATATTTTATTTATTTATTTGAGAGAGGAAAAAGTACAGTTGTGCTAGGACTTCCTGCCACTCCAGATGAACTCGTGATGCGTGAGGCACACATCTCGCTTTACGTGGGTTCTGAGGACTAGAACCGTGGCCTGATGTGCTTTGCAGATAAGCTCCTTTAGCCGAGTGTCACCTTCCCAGCCCCCCAGCTCTTTGTTTCATTGATTTCTGCCCTGATCTTGATTGTTTCTGTCTATTGATTTTTGGTCTGGTTAGTTCTTTTTCCAAGGCCCTAAACTGTATCATTGACTTATTTGAGATACGTCATTTAATCCAGAGGAGACACCTCTTTAAAAAAACAAAAAACTTGGGGGCTGGAGAGATTGCTTAGCACTTAAGGCACTTACCTGCAGAGCCTAATGACCTGAGTTCTATTCTCCAGTATCCGTGTAAAGCAAGATGCATAAAGTGGCGCATGTGTCTGGAGTTCATTTGCAGTGGCTAGAGGTCCTGGTGCACCCAGTCTGTCTCTCACCTCTGTGTACAAATAAATAATAAATGAATAAAATATTTTTTTAAAACTTAAAAGCTAGGCATGGTGGCATGCGCCTTTAATCCCAGCACTTGAGAGGCAGAAGTAGGAGGATCACCATGAGTTTGAATCCATCCTGAGACTGCATAGGGAAGACAGCCTGAGCCAGAGTGAGACCCTACTTTGAAAAATCCAAAAATAAAATAAAATAATAAGAAGAGACATATTGAAATTAGCAGACTTTAGTGAGTGGGCATAGTAGATGAGCAGAAAGCCTCGCTTCTTGGGACAGGATCTGCCAGCTCCTAAACAGAAAGGGGTCTCAGAGGGGCAGGGTGTCAGCCAAAGACAGGGTGAAAGAAGCAGTGGCGGCTTCATGGGTTGTGTCCCCACATAGCGAAGCGCAGTAGTGCAAAGTTTCTTTGTTGAGCTAGGACCTTGCTGTGTAGCCTAGATTGGTTTTGAGTTCCCAGTTCTCATCTCAGCCTCTCAAATACTGGGATTACACACAGGTGCCACCTCGTCCAGTTTAGAAACTAAATGTCCACATTTGTCAGCCTCTGGTGAATGGACCCTGTGGCTCTCTTACACGGTGGGTGGCATTCATATCAGGAGTGCGTATGTAAGAGAGAGCTCTCAAGACAACACAGGAGGCAGCCTGGCGTGATGGCACATGCCTGTAATCTCAGCACTGGGAAGGCGAAGGCAGAAGGATTGCACACAGCCAGTGGTCTTCCTGCATGACATAGTGAGTTCCAGACTGTGTCTCCAAAAAAAAGGAAGGCTTGCTGACCTCGAACTGCTGTATACCTGACTCTGGTATTAAATTCCCAATCTTCCTACCTCTGCCTCCAGGTGCTGGGATTATGGGCCTAGGTCACCACACGCAGACACCATGAGAACAAGCTTCACACAGGCTATTGGAGACTGCAGCATTGCTGTTTAAGAATAGTCTGCAGGCATGCTGGCACACGCCTTTAATCCCAGCACTTGGGAGGCAGAGGTAGCAGGATCACTCTGAGTTCAAGGCCACCCTGAGACTATATACATAGTGAATTCCAGTTCAGCCTGGGCTAGAGTGAGACCCTACCTCAAGAAACAAAAATTAAAAAAAAAAAAAAAGTCTGGAGAATTGACTTAACAGTTAAGGCATTTGCCTGCAATGCCAAAGGACCCAGGTTTGATTCCCCACAACCCACATATGCCAGATGCACGAGGTGGTACATGTGTCTGGAGTTGGTTTACAGTGGCTGAAGGCCCTGGCACAACCAATCTCTCTCTCTCTCTTTCTCAAATAAATAAAATAAAAGAATAGGGCTGGAGAGATGGCTTAGCGGTTAAGCGCTTGCCTATGAAGCCTCAGGACCCCGGTTCGAGGCTTGACTCCCCAGGACCTACGTTAGCCAGATGCACAAGGGGGCGCACGCGTCTGGAGTTCGTTTGTAGTGGCTGGAAGCCCTGGCGCGCCCATTCATTCTCTCTCTCTCCCCCTTTGCCTCTTTCTCTCTCTCTCTGTCGCTCTCAAATAAATAAATAAAAATGAATAAAATATTAAAAAAATAAATAAAAGAATAGTCTGTTTATCCTGGGGGTGGGAAGATGGCTTAGCAGTCAAAGACACTTTCTTGCAAAGCCTGCAGACTGGGCTCAATTCCCAAGACACCCATGTGAGCCAGAAGCAACAAGTGGTCAAGTGTCTGGTGTTGGTTTGCAGTGACAAGACACGTTGGTGTGTACACACACACACACACACACACACACGCACTCCCGGGGGGGGGCAGGGAGCAAGAGCGGTGCCTTTGGTCTCTGGAGAGTGTGTTCTATTTTTCTAGCTCTTGTCCAACTGTAAGTGAAGGGCACATGGTTTAGGGACTCTGAACCGTAGAACATAGCTCCTCTGGTCATGGATTGTTTCTCTGCATTTTATATGTGGGGTTTGGAGAGGTCAGGTTTCTTGTTTAGGTGACAGTTATGTGCGAGATGCACTAATGGCAGCTGTCTGCTGACTACTGAGTGAGAAGTGGAGGCAGGAGGATCAGAACTTAAGTCATCCTTGGGTACATAGAAAGTTGGGCTAACCTGGGCTACCTTTGAGGTGGGGTCTCTCTCTAGCCAAAGCTGAACTCAAACTCACTCTGTAGTTCCAGGCTGGGCTTGAACTCAGAGATCCTCCTGCCTCAGCCTCCCCAGTGATGGCACTAGAAGCGTGTGCTCCAGCATGTGCCATCACTCCCGGCTCTCGTTGCTTTTGTTTTGGAAAGTCTTACCTTGCACATCACTGGGGCTGTATTTTGACAGCAAGGCTTGTAGCCCTCCTCCAATCAGATTCGAATCGCTAGCATTCTGTACTGGAATATGTTTGTGTCTTCAGTTAACTGACTTTTTCAGCTTTGAAAAGGCAGTGCGCTTCTTTTTCTGCTTTGTTGAAATCTAAAAGCATCTGTTTGGTTAGAAATGAAGTCTTTTGGCTTAAAGAGTGTCAAGGATTGTGGGTCAAAGAGCTCTGTACGCCTCTGTCAGCCATGTCCATTGGGCCAGAGCAGCAGGAGAGCCAAGTTTAAGGATGAGCTTTCAATTGGCAACGGAGACTACTTTTGGATCAATAAGGACACATTGTGGAATTATGTGCAGACTCTATCTGGTAAGAAGTCAGCAGTTACAAATAATGAGTGTTTTTAAACTTTTAAAAAACTTAGAGAAGTAAATTCCAAATCCTTGCAGAAAATTTGACAACTGTACAGATATCCAATAAAGAAAGTAAAAATAGTAATCTTGCTATTTGTGGTGTCCTGTGCTTTTAATCCCAGCACTGGGGAAGCAGAGGTGGGAGGATCGCCATGAGTTCGAGGCCAGCCTGAGACTACATAGTAAATTTCAGGTCAGCCTGGCCTAGAGCAAGACGCTAGCTTGAAAAACAAACAAAAAGAAAAATTGAAATTGGGCTGGAGAGAGATGGCTGAGTGGTTAAGGTGCTTGCCTGCAAAGCCAAATGATCCAGGTTCAATTTTCCAGGACCCATGTAAACCAGATGCACAAGGGGGCGCATGTGTCTGGAGTTCGTTTCCAATGACCAAAGGCCCTAGCGTGCCCATTCTCATTCTTTCTCTTTCTCTAATAAACAAAAATTAAAAAAAAAATTGAACTTGCCATCCTTAAGTACAAGTATGTGGGTAAAATAATGGTGGCTGGTATGGAAGTGGTTCTTGTTGAACTCTGTTCTCTAAAGTACGTGTAGAATGGAAGCTTCAGAACCCAGCTTTTTTGTGCGGGCCATGGTGGCGTACGCCTTTAATCCAGCGCTCAGGAGGCAGTGGTGGGAGGATCGCCATGAGTTTGAGGCCACCCTGAGACTACATAGTGAGTTCCAGGTCAGCCTGGGCCAGAGTGAGATCCTGCTGTGAAAAACAAAAAAACAAAACAAAAAAAAATCCGTCTCTTTTTAAATCTGGGAGTTGGCTTTGTTCCTGGGGAATTTTAGACTTTTCTGTTTCACATTGAGTGTCTTCTGCCTTATTTCCCTGAGACACAGGTCTCTCACTCAATCTGGGCCTTGCTATTTGTTTTTTTTCTTTTTCCTTTTTTTCCCCCCTGAGGTAGGGTCTCACTCTAGCTCAAGCTGACCTAGAATTCACTATGTAGTCTCAGGGTGGCTTCGAACTCACGGCAATCCCCCTACCTCTGCCTCCCGAGTGCTGGGATTAAAGGCGTGCACCACCACACCCGACTTGGGCCTTGCTGTTTTTCAGTTAGACTGACTGGCCAGGGGGCCCAGCATTTCTTCTCTTTGTCCCCTCCTGCTGGATACTGGGGCGACAACATGTACCCCTGCTTTTTACATGGGTGCTGGGGAATTGAAGTCCACATGCTTGTGTAGCATGTGCTCTTACCTGCTGAGCCATCTCCCCAGTCCTATGGCCTGAGGAGGTTGATTTGTTTTAAAGTACATCACATATTTCCATGTCATCCTTGCACATCCTGGCAAATCTCCGTGTTGTTCCTATTTTAATTTTGTTGTTGTTTATTTATTTATTTGAGAGACAGAGAATGTGGGTGCACCAGGGCTTCCAGTCACTGCAAATGAACTCCAGACACGTGCACCCCCCTTGTACATTCGGCTAATGTGGGTCCTGGAGAATCAAGCCTCAAACCGGGGTCCTTAGCTTCATAGGCAAGCGCTTAACCGCTAAGCCATCTCTCCAACCCTGTTGTTCCTATTTTAGTATATGTACTATACATGGTGTGTGTGGTGTGGTGGTGTGGTGGTGTATGTGCCCTATTGCCCTCCATGCCATTCTTTTTTTCTTTCTTTTAAAAAATATTTACAAGCAGAGAGGTACACAGAGAGAGAAACAGAAAGAGCACAAGTATGGGCATACCAGGGCCTCTATCCACTGCAAACAAGCCACAGATATATGTGCCACTTTGTGCATCTGGCCTTATGTGGGTACTGGGGAATTGAACCGGGTCGTTAGGCTTTGCAGGCAAGTGCCTGAACCACTAAGCCAGCCCTGCATTCCTTTGTTTTCTAAGAAGAGCTTCGCTTTGTATCCCAGGCCTACAACTCCATTCCTCCTGTCTTCACCTCCTGAGCCCTAAGTGCTGGAATTACAAGTGCATGCTGCTGTACATTTCATTCTTACACCTCTGCTGAGGAAAAACTTGTGTGGGGATAATGTAGTACTTAAATGAGACTACAGGCGTGCATGTCCACACCTGGCTCACGTGTTTGTGTGGGGAGGGTTCATGTGCGTTCATTAGTGTGTGGAGGCTAGAGGATAACCTTGAGGGTCATTCTGCAAGAACACCAGTCCTTTGTTTATTTATATTTATTTGTTTTTGGATTTTTCCTGGTTTTTTTTTTTTTTTTTGTGGTAGGGTCTCCCTCTAGCCCAGGCTGACCTGGAATTCACTCTGTAGTCTCAGGGTGGCCTTGAACTCACGGCGATCCTCCTACCTCCGCCTCCCGAGTGCTGGGATTAAATGCATGCACCACCACAGCCGGCTCAGTCCCTTATTTTTAAGTATATTTTAACTCTTTATTGACAGCCTCCATGCATACAGACAGTATGCCATAATCATAATCCCTTCCCGTCGCCCTCCTTTTCCTCCCTCCTGAATCGTCTCTCTGCTGAGCCTCTTCTTTCTAACTAGCCTCTTCTATTTTAATGTCATCATTTGTTTTTCTTCCCATTATGCAGTTCTTGTGTAGGTAGAGTCAGCCACTGTGACAGGGTCATGAGTGCCACCACCACTTTGTGTCTGGAAGACAGTGTTGTAAAGCACTCCTCCCCTTCCATTGGCTCTTATATTCCTTCCACCACCTCTTCCCTAATGGTCCCTGAGCCTGGGAGGGTATGAGAGAAATGTCTCACTTAATGTGAACTAAGTCACTTCTTAGCACTTTGGAGTTTTGAGCCTCCCTACTGGTCACCACCATCTGAAAAGAGATACATGGGCCAGGTGTGGTGGCACACGCCTTTAATCCCAGCACTCAAAAGGCAGAAGTAGGATCACCATGAGTTTGAGGCCACCCTGAGACTATGGAATGAATTCCAGGTCAGCCTGGGCTACAGCAAGACTCTACCTTGAAAAACCAAAAAAAGAAAAGGAGAGAGACATAAACATAAGTATTTAAGGGGCATTTTGGTGGGTATATTAGATCCATTTAGCTAGACAACAATAATAGTTTTGTCCCCCTATTTTGACACAGGGTCTCTCATTGCCTTGGAGTTGGCTAAGTAGACTAGACGGGCTGGCCAGAGATGTGCCTGTCTCTGCCCCTTCAGTACTGGAATTACAAGTGCATACCATCAAATCCAGCTTTTCACATGGGTTCTAGGACTTAGACTCAGGTCCGTATGCTTCCAAGGAAAGCACATTACCAATTGAACTATATTGTTAGGGCCACCTCCCATTGTCAGGCCTAATATTTTTGCAAGTGTACGCATGTGTGGGGTGTGTGTGTGTGAGAGAGCGAGAGAGCATATATGTGAGGTTTGACATGTATCTTCTTTGATTGTTCTCTGCTCTTTCGCTGAGGCAGGGTCTCTCACTGAACCCAGAGCTTACCAATTCAGTTAGTCTAACTAGCCGGTTTGCCTCAGGGACCCTTGTCTCTGCCTCCAGAGTTGCCAGGATTCTAGACAGGCCACCATGCCCATGTGGCATTTACATGGGTGCTGGGGATTCATACTGCGCCTCACAGTTATGGAGCAGGCACTCTGTACTTTTCAACTCCTTGGAGTTGTACCCAGCAGGTAGCTTGTCACTGTACTGCGCAGGGCTGAGGAAAACAGCGCTCCAAGGAGTGACTAGTAGCACTGAGGAGCTAGTGCTGCAAGACTCTACACTCAGCAGCTGGGGCGCGGCTCAGCGCCAGAGCACAGGGCCCCGATTCTTGCTCCATCTCGGACCACAACAAAAGACGGGAAAGCTCATTGTACAGCTTTGGGGTTCTAAAGAACTGTAACCTTGTGTGCTTGCAGATCAGGGGGCAGAGAAGCATGAAGGGGCAGGCCAGTCCCCTGGGATCTCTGACCAGGAGAAGGAGCTGTCCACCAGCGCTTTCCAGGCATTCACGGTAAGCAACAGCTTCTCCTCATCCGCTCGAATGAAGACTGTCAAGTAGGAACCACTCAAAGGGAATGTTACACTAATACATTGTGTTCTGTAGTGATTCAGCAATTAAGTTTACAGAGTAGTAGTTCTCATCTTAAAATTAAAAAACAGCCGGGCGTGGTGGTGCACCCTTTAATCCCAGCACTCAGGAGGCAGAAGTAGGAGAATTGTTGTGAGTTCAAGGCCACCCTGAGAATACAGAGTAAATTCTAGGTTAGCCTGGCCTAGAATGAAGCCCTACCATAAGAAACCAAAAACACAAAACAAAATAAAATAACAAGAAAATTTGAGCTTAAATATGGTGAAAGGACTGGAAGTGCCATCCTCAAGTGTTTGTTCTCATAAGCATGTTCTAACTCTCACATTGTTGCTTTCTGGAGTGTTTTAAACTTAGATTTGTGGACATGTGGGTTTGTTTCTCTTTCATGACCTTGTTCAGCTCTGTGTCCAGTGTACTTTCAAGTAGAATACCAAATGTTTGTTGTCAGAATTTCATCTTTTCTGACATCAAACAAACAAAAAATAACTTTGAGCTGGGTGCATGCTTTTAATCCCAGCACTTGGCAGGCAGGGGTAGGATAATGGCCAAGAGTTCGAGGCCACCCTGAAGCTACATAGTGAATTCCAGGTCAGCCTGAGCTAGAGTAAGACCCTACCTTGGAAAAAAAAAAAAAAAAAAAAAAGATTTTCAGACCATATATATGCAGAATTGATGCACATTCAAAATATATTTACTAGGAACTGAAACGGTAATTGTATTTCTTTCCTGGCTAACCTCTGCCTCTTTCACCTGCCAGCAATATGTGCACATAAGTGCCAGTGTATTTATTATTTCTACATGTGTGTTATGGTTTATCTGCTAATGTGAGAGCTTGAGTGTTAGAAAGTAAGTAGTCCTGATGTTTTATTGACATGAGTATCATTTTAGTATCTTCACTTAGATTCTATTACAGGAATTCTATCTTTTAAAGAAATTTTACAGTTAAAAATGAGTAAAATATATTTGGAAATGGTGTTTTATTCTTAAAGCTGACATGTAATTTATGTGTCTGTGTATGTATTTATTTTGTTTTTTAGTCTGGAAATTATGATGCCTGTCTGCAACACCTTGCCTGTCTCCAAGATATAAACAAAGATGATTATAAAATCATTTTGAATACAGCAGTAGCTGAGTTTTTCAAAAGTAATCAAACAACAACAGATAATTTGAGACAAACACTTAACCAGCTGAAGAATCAGGTGATAAATGAATTTAGCTATAAAAATTGTTCTGTTAATTTGTGGAATATAAATAGTTAAGTAAAGCAAATATGATTTCTTATATGATATTGATGGTGGAATTTCAAATATATTTTGACACTTGTTGATATTTTGTTTGTATAAAATTATTCTAGGAAAGCTGGGCATGATGGCACACCCTTTTAATCCCGGCTCTCGGGAGACACAGTTATGATTGCCACGAGATCAAGGCTAGCCTGAGACTACGTAGTGAATCCCAGGTTAGCCTGGGCTAGAGTGAAACCCTACTTTGAAGAGCAAAAACAAACAAACAAAAAAATTCTAGGAAACAAAAGATGTGTATGTGTTTCCTTTGGGATCTTTAACTTGAACAGAATAATCTACCAAATAAGAATGTTCTCCATTTATTTATTTTTATTTATTTATTTATTTATTTATTTATTTATTTATTTATGAGAGAGAAAGAGGCAGAGAGGGGGAGAGGAGAGTGGGTGCGCCAGGTCCTCCAGCCACTGCATACGAACTCCAGATGATGCATGTTCCCCCTTGTGCATCTGGCTTATATAGGTCCTGGAGAATTGAACTGGAATCCTTTGGCTTTGCAGGCAAATGTCTTAACTGTCAGGTAGAACCAGGCGTGGTGGCTCACACCTTTAATCCCAGCATTCAGGAGGCAGAGGTAGGAGGATCTCCATGAGTTCGAAGTCAGCCTGAGACTACATAGTTAATTCCAGGTCAGCCTGGACCAGAGTGAGATCCTACCTTGAAAAAGAAAAAGAAAAAAATTCAGGTAGAACCATATGAAGAATATTGGCTGCTGATTTTATATGTGTGTGTATGTGTATATATATATGGCTAGAGAGATGTCTTAGTGATTAAGGTGCTTGTCTGTAAAGCCTAAGGACTCATGTTCGGCTCCCCAGATCCAGTGTAAGCCAGATGCACAAGGTGATACATGCGCAAGGTCTCACTAGCACACAAGGTGGTGCAAACGTCTGGAGTTTGATTACCATGGCTGGAGACCTTTCACGCCAATTCTCTCTCATTTAAAAAAAAAAAGACCATTCTGTTGGGCTGGCCTCAAAAAAAATGCATATATATGTAAGTTGTCAGGTGTGGTGGCTCTGTCTCTGTAATCTCAGTACTCAGGAAGATGACTGAAGTAGGATCACTGTGAACTTGAACAGCCTGAGATGGCAGAATCGCCGTGAGTTTGAGGCTAGCCCAGTCTATGGAGCAAGTTTCAGGTCAGCCTGGAATAGAGTGAGGTCCGTTCCCCCAAAACAAAGCCATGGTTTGTGTGTGTATGTTTTAAAAACAGGAAGGGGAGGCTGGAGAGATGGCTTAGTAGATAAGGTGCTTGCTTGCAAAGCCAAAGGACCCAGCCAGGTTCAATTCCCCCCATGTAAGCCAGATGCACAAGGTTGCACATGCATCTGGAATTTGTTTGCAGTGATTGGAGGCCCTGGCATACCCATTCTCTCTCTTTCTGTCTCTCTGCCTCTTTGTTGCTCAAATAAGCATATAAAAATAAGAAAAAGTCCCATCAAAATAGTTTTTTTGTTTGCTTTTTTTTTTTTTAACTAAGAACATATTTTGGGGATGTTTAGATGGCTTAGCAGTTAAGGCGCTTGCCTGCAAAGCCAAAGACCCCAGATTTGATTCCCCAGTGCCCACATAAGCCAGATGTACAAAGTGGCCCATGTGTCTGGAGTTCATTTGCAGGGCTAGAGGCCCTGGTGCACACATTCTCTCTTTCTCTTTCTCTCTCTCAAATAAATAATTTTTTTAAATACATACTAGGCTGGGCATGGTGCCGCACACCTTTAATCCCAGCACTTGGGAGGTAGAGGTAGGAGGATCTCTGTGAGTTCGAGGTCACCTGAGACTACATAGTGAATTCCAGGTCAGCCTGGGCTAGAATGAAACCTTACCTCAAAAAAAAAAAAAAAAAAAAAAACCAGAAACAAAAAAAGAACATACTTTGTGTGGATATATCATGTGTTGCTACCATCTTTTCTCTCCTCCCTGCCCCATTTCTGTGGGCGCCCTCCTCAGTGGGGTTGGTGGTGTTCCCCATGGGATTGTGGGTTATGTGTTGTGGGAGCAACAGTCAGTTATTGGGGGGAGGCAATACCTCTGGGCATGATGTCCCAACCTGTGGCTGTTATAATCTTTCCTCCCCCCCTCTGCAAAGTTCCCTGAGCCTTGGTGGGTGTTGTTGGTTTTTTTTTTTTTATTTGACAGAGAAAGAGAGAGAGTGAGAGGATGGGTATGCCAGGGACTGCAGCCACTGTAAACGAACTCCAGACGCGTGCGCCCCCTTGTGCATCTGGCTAACGTGGGTCCTGGGGAGTCGAACCTGGGTCCTTTGGCTTTGCAGGCAAATACCTTAACTGCTAAGCCATTCCTCCAGCCCTTGTTGGGTGTGTTTTAAGTCTCCCTCAGTGGTGAGCTCTTAGGAGCCTCTGGATCTCTGCTTTGGTAGGTGTTGAGTATCCTCAGTGAGTTGTGTCTCCTTCACCCTGGTGCTGATTGTCAGGCTCACTATGGAAGCAGCACTCTTCCTTGTTTCTCCAATTCCTCTGTGGTTTCACCTGGGCCTTGGCTGAAATGCGAGGGGTGGCTTATCTCCTCAGGTATATTTCCATGTGCACCCTCTGGCACAGGATATCCGGGAGTTGGGGACCCAGGGGCTGGTCATTCAGGAAGCCAGAATAAAGGCCTGCTTCTGCAGCACGCACGCAGGGTCCAGGCCGCCCCAAGTCAGCAGCAGGGGTCCCGGGGATGCGGAACTCTCGTGTTTCTTACTTTGAGACAGAGTCTCAAGCTATAGCTAGGCTTGCCTGGAGCTCACTCTGTAGCCTAGGATGACCTTGAACCTGTGACGATCCTCCTGCCTCAGCTTCCCAAGTGGTAAGCTTATAAGGGTGTGCCACGTGCCCAGCTGAATGCACTTCTGCTCTTTATTCATAACTTACTGTGGTTAGAGCACATTCCCCGCTGATTGCTTTATAGGTCCATTCAGCTGTGGAGGAAATGGACGGCCTAGATGATGTGGAAAACAGCATGCTGTATTACAATCAAGCAGTCATCCTGTACCACCTGCGGCAGTACACAGAGGCCATATCTGTTGGGGAAAAACTTTATCAGTTCATAGAACCTTTTGGTATGTTATCTTTCCAGTTAAAATTCTCCTTATCTTCTCATACTTGCAGAATTGTCTCAGACTTTTACCTAAATAACTTAAACCAGAAGTACATGTCATCACTTAAAGAAAAAGCTAGGTTAGCTTTTTTTTTTTTTTTTTTTGCTGTTTCGGGATAGGGTCTCATTCTACCACAGGCTGACCCTGAGTGCTGAGATCAAAGGTGTGTACCATGCCCAGCTTTTTTTGTTTGTTTGTTTGAGGTAGGGTTTTGCTGTAGCCCAGGCTAGCCTTATACTCACAGCAATCCTCCTATCGGTAGTCTTGGGATTAATGGTGTGCACCACCACACCCAGGCTAAGTGAGATTTCTGCGTGCAGTCCTAGCATAGCTGGCCTAGAACTGTGTCTGCTACTATTGCTGAGCTCATTAGGAGCAGGGGCAGAGGAGCCCATGGGAAAGGACAGCAGCTGAGGAAAAGCTGGCTCAGAACGGGGTGGGGGCATCGAGAGCAGTGATGCTTTCCAGCCCTCAAGAGTCACAGTTCATTCGGCTACATTCAGAGCATTAACGAGATTCCTCCCTTAGGAACACCTGTTCACTGATGTGGCTGCCACATGGCAGGTGCTGGAGGGTGTGGTGACATCCTTGGCACTTTGAGAGGAGGAAACGTAGAGTCCCTTTGCTGACAGTTGGTTGAGCAGCTGGTGACTGGCTCCAGGGAGCCGTGTTGAGGTGGCTCGCTCTGGCTCAGCCCCCCGCCCCAGGCTTGCTGTCGGCAGGCCGAGAGAGAGGCAGGGCTTGGGGGTTGTGTACCTACTGACCTTCCATGTAGCAGGAACTCAAAACTGGTGGCCCACTGGTGTGCTAGAAAGCATTTCTGGTGCTTTGAGACTTCTCCAAACAATTCACAATATTCTGTTAATCTGTACTGTGACTGATACAATATAGAACTCAGTAAGATTTGTTACTTATGGAAGAAAGATGGATTCATTTTTCCTTTTCTGAGTTTCTCAAGGTAGGGTCTCACTCTAGCCCAGGGTGGCCTCGAACTCATAGTTATCCTCCTACCTGTGCCTCCCTAGGCTAGGATTAAAGACATGCACCACCACATCTGGGCTGCTTAAAAAAAAATATTTATTTACTTATTTGAGGTGGGGGCCAGATAGAAAGACAGAAAGAATGGTTGTGACAGGGCCTCTAGGCACTGCAAATGAACTCCAGAGGCATGTGCTACTTTGTACATCTGGTTTACATCGGTACAGGGAGTTGAACTTGGGTCTTTTGGATCCTTAGGCTTTGCAGGCAAGTGCCTTAACAGCTAAGCCATCTCTCCAGCCTCCTACTCCCCAGCTGCTTTTTGAAAATTACTGTTTATTTTTAATTTTTCTACCTCTTAACTGTCTTTTAAATCTTATTTTTTTAAATATTTTATTTGAGAGAGAGAAAGAGAGATAGAAACCGATAGAGAGAAAGTGAGCATGCCACTGCAAACCAACTCCAGACGCATGTGCCACCTTGTGCATCTGACTTGTGTGGGTCCTGGGAAATTCCAGGTCAGCCTGGGCTAGAGCGAGACTCTACCTCGAAAACCCAACACACACACACATGTACGTGTATGCCACCAGTCCCAGCTTCCTATTTTTAAATTTTTAAAAATATTTATTTTCAGCTGGGCATGGTGGCACACGCCTTTAATCCCAACACTTGGGAGGCAGAGGTAGGAAGATCGCTGTGAGTTCAAGGCCACCCTGACACTACATAGTGAATTCCAGGTTAGCCTAGGCTAGAATGAGACCCTACCTCGGAAAACCAATATATATATACATATATATATGCGCACACATATATTTGCAAGCAGAGAGAGAGATAGATAGGAGAGAGAGAGAGACACACAGTGGGCACACCATGGTGTCCAGCCACTGCAAATGAACTCCAGATGCATGCGCCACTCTGTGATTTTTCCACCTCTGCCTCCCAAGTGCTAGGATTTCTTCTTGCTTTTTAAAAAAAATATTATATTTTTATTTATTTGAGATAGATACAGAAATAGGTAGAGAGAGAGAATGGGCACACCAGGGCCTCCAGCCATTGCAAACGAACTCCAGATGCATGCGCTTCCTTGTGCTTCTGGCTTGCGTGGGTCCTGGGGAATTGAACCAGGGTCCTTTGGCTTTGCAGGCAAATGCCTTAACTGCTAAGCCATCTCTCCAGCCCTCCTGTTGCTTTTTGAAAGTAAGATGGCTTTGTGCCACACTCAGTTCCCTTTGCTTCCCTCTTGAGTGTCAATTTTCCCAGTCCCCTTGCCTGTCTGCTTTGCTTCTCTGATCACGTGTTTTCTTCCCATCTCCGTGCCTGGAGAGGAGGTGTGTTTCAGAGCATGAACCTTTTTGTTGTTTCCGAGGGAGGGTCTCAGTCCAGCCCAGGCTGACCGGGAACTCACTCTGTAGTGTCAGGGTGGCCTCCAACTCACTGCGACCCTCCTACCCTGTTCCTCTGGAGCACTAAGATTAAATGTGTGTGCCAGCACGCCTGGCACAGCATCAGCCTTTTTAGAACTAGAAGGAAGCTCCAGGGGCTGGGGAAGTGGCTCAGCGGTTAAAAGCACTTGCTCACAAAGCTCACCAGCCCAGGTTTGATTCCCCAGTACCCTCTTGAAGCCAGATGCACAAAGTGGCTGTTGCAGTCCGGTTCACATTGCTGGTAGAAATCATCCAACCAAGAGCGGCTTCTGGGAATAAGAGATTTATTTTGGCTTACAGGCTCGAGGGGAAGCTCCATGATGGCAGGGGAAAACGATGGCATGAGCAGAGGGTGGACATCACCCCCTGGTCAACATAAGATGGACAACAGCAACAGGAGAGTGTGCCAAACACTGGCATGGGGAAACTGGCTATAACACCCATAAGCCCGCCCCCAACAACGCACTGCGTCCAGGAGGCGTTAATTCCCAAATCTCCATCAGCTGGGAACCTAGCATTCAGAACACCTAAGTTTATGGGAGACACCTGAATCAAACCACCAGATTCCCACAAGCCCGCCCAACAATACACTGCCTCCAGGGGGCGTTAATTCCCAAATCTCCATCAGCTGGGAACCTAGCATTCAGAACACCTAAGCTTATGGGGGACACCTGAATCAGACCACCACATTCCCACAAGCCCGCCCCCAACAATACGCTGCCTCCAGGGGGCGTTAATTCCCAAATCTCCATCAGCTGGGAACCTAGCATTCAGAACACCAAAGTTTATGGGGGACACCTGAATCAGACCACCAGATTCCCACAAGCCCGCCCCCAACAATACGCTGCCTCCAGGGGGCGTTAATTCCCAAATCTCCATCAGCTGGGAACACCTAAGTTTATGGGGGACACCTGAATCAAACCACAACAGTGGCCCGTGCATCTCAGGTTCATTTGCAGTGGCAAGAGGCTCTCATGCACCCATTCTCAGTCAGTCAAAGAAAGAAGCTCAAGAGACTGCCTTCAAATAGACAAAATATTCTCCCATTTTGCAAGTCAGCCCGCTGAGATCTGCAGTTAATGACGTAGAAGATCTCAGTGCACTGGTAAGTGGTGGAGCACAGACTGGCATTGAGGCTGCTTTCTACCAGGTCTCCACCTCCCCGCCCCTGGGCTGATGCTTAGTAAATACTGGAGCCCTCGAGGACCCCGAGCCCTAAGAGCGGCAGCTGGCGCAGCGAGCTGGCTCCATTCATGGCTCTAGACCTGCTGCATGCCTTTGAGTAAGATTTGAGCTTTGCTCTTCAGAACTCCGTGTCCTGTTTGGGGAGTAATCTGAGATGTATGCTTGACCTTGGATTTGACTTTTTTTTTTTTTTTTTTTTTCTTGCCAGAAGAAAAATTTGCCCAAGCAGTGTGTTTTCTGCTTGTGGACCTGTATATATTAACCTACCAAGCTGAGAAAGCTTTGCATCTTCTTGCCGTTCTAGAAAAAATGATCTCTCAGGGTAACAATAACAAGAATGGAAAGAATGAGGTGAGTGCTCCCAGATAATCAGATTAATATTTATATGTTTTTCATTGTGAAATAATATCCTAAAGCTTTTTGTTTTTTTTTTTAAGGTCTGATCTCTGACCCAATATCTCAAAAACTTTAATGAAGCCAGGCATGGTGGCGCACGCCTTTAATCCCAGCATTCAGGAGGCAGAGGTAGGAGGATCGCCGTGAGTTCGAGGCCACCCTGAGACTCCATAGTGAATTCCAGGTCAGCCTGGGCTAGAGTGAGACCCTACCTCGAAAAACCAAAAAAAAAAAAAAAAAAAAAAAAAAAAAAAACAACTTTAATGAGATATAATTCACATGTTCCTCATAGTACAAACCTAATAAACTACCTTTGAAACTTTTATGAACATCTACACAGTTTACCTTTCAGCCTAATGTGCTTAAGGGCTTTTAGTTGAATGTTAAGGCTATTCCTAAACTGTGTTATGAAATGTTTCATTTTCATATGGAGTACTTGTAATACATACATATATATATATATATTTTTTGTTTATCGAGGTAGGGTCTCACTCTGACCTGGAATTCACTATGTAGTCTCAGGGTGGCCTAGAACTCTCAGTGATCCTCCTACCTCTGCCTCCAGAGTACTGGGATTAAAGGCGTGCGCTGCCATGCCCGGTTTACTTAAAATGTTTGGTGAACTCCAGTTTAGTCGAGTAGATGCTTGTGTGCCTTGGTAGGTACTGGTATGACCTGTTGGAAGGGATAGGTAGAGAAAAAGGAAATTAGGGAATATTTCAAGTTGTTTGAGTATTTCAGTTAAATATTCATGTAGTCCATAAAACAGAAAAAGGAGCCTGCCTGGAGTTGTGGCACACGCCTTTAATCCCAGCACTCAGGAGGCAGAGTTAGGAGGATCGTTGTGACAGAAAAAAAAAAAAAAAAGAAACAGGAAAAGGGAAAGGAGGGAAGGAACTGGAGAGATGGCTTAGGACTTAAAGCGCTTGCCTGAAAAGCCAAAGGACCCAGGTTTGATTCTCCAGTACCCATGTATGTACAAGGTGGCACATGCATCTTTGGAGTTCGTTAGCAGTGGCTGGAGGCCCTGATGTGCCCATACTGTCTGTCTGTCTCTGTCTGTCTCTCTGTGTGTGTGTGTCTTTCTCTGTCTCAAACAAATGAAAATAAAAATAAATAAAATATTCTTTAAAAGAAAGGAAAAAGAAAAAGGGATGAATGCGATTAACAGAGCAAACAGCACAAGGGGTAAGTGCCTGGTGTGCTGGAGCAGTTGTATGAAATGAGCAGGGCCTGAGAGGTCGGGGAGGGCGTGAGTTGGTGGAGGGAACGTGGGTCAGAGCTTGAAGATGGACGGTTGAGTGCGTCTCTAGGATTTTGTGGTGTTGGGAGTGTTGAGAGCAGAGAAGCGTTTTAGGAAGGTAGGAATCTGGCCGGGAGTGGTGGCTGCACCTCTGACCTCAGCACCTACGAGGGAGGATTGCAGTGAGTTCGAAGCTAGCCTGGGGTACAGAGTGAGTGAGTCCGTGCCTGGGCTAGAGTGAGATCCTGTCTGGAGGGATAATGAAAGAAAACAAACATGGGAAAAAATAGAAGGTTGGGGTCTGTTGTGGGTTTTATAGTCTGAGTAGTAACTATGCTTTGTAAAAAAATTTTATTTATTTATTTGAAAGAAATAGAGAATGGGTGCACCAGGGCTTCCAGCCGCTACAAATGAGCTCCAGAAAAATGTGTCATCTTGTGCATCTGGCTTACGTGGGTCCTGGGGAATCCAGTCTGGGTTCTTTGGCTTTGCAGGCCATCTCTCCAGCCAGTAACTATGTGGTTTTTTTTTTTTTTTTTTTTTTTTTTGGTTTTTTGAGGTAGAGTTTTGCCGTAGCCCAGGCTGATCTGGAATTCACTATGTAGTCTCAGGATGGCCTTGAACTCATGGCAGTCCTCCTACCTGTGCCTCCTGAGTGCTGGGATTAAAGGCATGCACCATCACTCCCACCTGTAACTGTGCTTTTAAAACAGGCTTATTTGCAGCCTGGCTAGCTCAGCTGGTAGAGCATGAGACTCTTAAAATGGGCCCATGATTATACTCAGCTGTGAGCTTCTCCCAGGCAGTTTCCTGGAGGTATTCCACACAGCTGATCCTGCGATTCTAGGGTCAGACCCTGGGTTCTGCAGTGTAATAGTATGGTGCTCTGGGTGGTGCTCATGTTAGCTCTCCTGGAAGTCAGTTATGGTCACAAATATTTCATTTCTATTAATTTTGTTTCACCACCCTACAGACTGGTAACAATACCAACAAAGATGCAGCCAATCATAAAGCTGAGAGTGGAGCTCTAATTGAAGCTGCAAAGTCAAAGATACATCAGGTAGTGTATACCTAGAAGGGCAGGGCAGCTGCGTATCCCGTGTGCTTACCCGGAGCTGAGCATGAAGACAGGGATTAATCAGGGAGAGTGCTTTTCAGTGTATGTCACATGTGGTTATTTGGTTGTAAAGGATTGTAGTTTAAATTGTATAAAAGTTTAAGATAGCTGGGAGTGGTGGCACATGCCTTCACTTAGCACTAAGGAGGCAGAGGTAGGAGGATCGCTGTGAGTTCAAGGCCATCCTGGGACTACAGAGTGAGTACCAGGCAGTCTGGGCTAGAGTGAGACCTTACCTCAAAAAAAGAAAAGAAAAAAAAAATTTATAAATTTTATTCTACCATATTTTAAGTGTGTTGGAATATATTCCTGGAAATGCAATGTAAACAACAGGGGTGTAGCTCAGTAGTAGTGTTTGCCTAGAATGCATGAAGCCCTAGGCTCACTCTCATTCGTTTAAAGTATTATTTAGAATAATGTTAAACTTGCCGGGCGTGGTGGCGCACACCTTTAATCCCAGCACTCGGGAGGCAGAGGTAGGAGGATCTCCGTGAATTTGAGGCCACCCTGAGACTCCATAGTGAATTCCAGGTCAGCCTGGACTAGAGTGAGACCCTACCTTGAAAAACCAAAAGAAAAAGAATAAAAAACAAATACATAATAAAAATAAATAAAAAAGAATAATGTTAAACTTGCAAGTAATTGGTATATAACTAGTTATAAGCATATTAAATTTCTTTAATGAGGAAATAAGACTTGAGTGCATGTAAATAGTTACATCCTAGCATTCTTCCTTTGACAGTACAAAGTAAGAGCTTACATCCAAATGAAGTCCTTGAAAGCCTGCAAAAGGGAAATCAAGTCAGTCATGAACACAGCCGGAAATGTAAGTTACTTCTGGACTTCTCTCTTGTTTTTCACTTTTTGACTTTGAAATTAAGACTATGCGTATTTGTCAGTTTCAGAATGTATTTGCATTCTGGAGGGGTAGCTTAGCGATATAACACATGCTTAACATGCATGAGGCTCTGAGGCAATAGATGACTTTGCCTTGTATATACTAACCTGCAAACCTTGATGATGTGGAGTTGGAAGTAGTGATCATACTGTGTCTGTAGTTTAGTTATGCTTTTTTGTTTTGTTTTATTTATTTTATTAGAGAGAGAGAAAATTGGCATGCCAGGGGCACAGCCACTGCCATTGAACTCCAGACACTGTGCCACCTAGTGGGCATGTGCGACCTTGCACTTGCCTCGCCTTTGTGCATCTGACTTACGTGGGATCTGGAGAGTAGAACATGATTCCTTTGTCTTCACAGGCAAGTGCTTTAACCACTAAGCCATCTCTGCAGTCATTGAGTATATATTTTTAGCTTAAAATTATGACAAATTGTGCTGGAGAGGTGGCTTAGAGGTTAAGTGCTTGCCGGTGAAGCCTAAGGAACCCAGTTCGAGGCTCGATTGCCCAGGACCCACGTAAGCCAGATGCACAAGAGGGCACGTGCATCTGGTGTTTGTTTGCAGTGGCTGGAAGCCCTGGCATGCCCATTCTCTCTCTCTCCTTCTTTCTGTCTGTTGCTCTCAAATAAATAAAAATAAAATTTAAAAAAATTATGACAAGTTGAGCTGGAGGTGTAGCATAGTGGTAGCGCACTTCCTACCCTAGCACGTACAGGGCCCTTCATCCCATCCCTGGCACACGTGCACGTGTGCACACACACGCACACACACGAAAGAAAGAATGGGATAAGAGTTTCTTTTTTTTTTTTTTTTTTAATTTTAGAGAGAGAGCTTTGCAGTGGGCAGAGGCCCTGGCATGCCCATTCCGTCCGTCTCTCCCTCCCTCCCTCTCTCTCTCTCATAAATAAATTCTCTATCTTAAATAGCTAACTGGTTGTGTAGTGTTTATGAATAGTTTATGACAAACCTTTTTTTTTTTTTTTTTTTTTTTTCAGGTAGGGTCTCACTCTAGCCCAGACTGACCTGGAATTCACTATGTAGTCTCAGGGTGGCCTCGAACTCATGGCGATCCTCCTACCTCTGCCTCCCGAGTGCTGGGATTAAAGGCATGCGCCACCATGCCCGGCTATGACAAACCTTTTGCTGATATTAGACACTTACCTTATTTTAAAATGTTTAGCTTTATTCTCAAAATGTTTACTGATAATTTAGCAGTTGAATAATAGCTGAAATTTGTTCATTCCAGATGAGTTTTAGAAGCTGGGCCAGATGATTCCACCCTTGGAGGGGGAGGCTGAGGTTTCATGAGTTCAGGGTCATCCTCAACTATATGGCGAGTTTGAGGCCTTCTTGGGACATATGAAACTTTGTCTTTAAAAAACAAAATCAAGGGCTGGAGAGATGGCTTAGCAGTTAAGGCGCTTGCCTGCAAAGCCTAAGGACCCGGGTTCTACTCTCTAGATCTCATGTTAGCCAGACGCACAAAGGTGATGCAAGTGCAAGGTCACACATGCCTATTGGGTGGCACAAGCGTGTGGGGTTCAATTTCAGTGGCTGAGGCCCTGGCACACCAATTCTCTCCTTCTGTCTCTCTAAAAAATAAAAATTTTAAAAAAAGCTGGGCATGGTGGTGCACACTTTGGGAGGCAGATGTAGGAGGATCTCAGTGAGCTCAAGGCCACCCTGAGACTACATAATGAATTCCAGGTCAGCCTGGGCTAGGGTAAGACCCTACCTCAAAAAACCAAACCAAACAAAACACCCGATGACTTTTGACTTGACTAATAGTATAATTTGACATATAGTTGCTCCTTTACCCTAATCCTCTATTGATTAAATACTTAGTATAGGGAAGAAAGAAAGTTCTGAGTCATCTTGGTGTTTTTAAAAGTATAAAATCCAAGACGGGCGTGGTGGTGCACGCCTTTAATCCCAGCACTCAGGAGGTAGAGTTAGGAGGATTGCTGTAAGTTCAAAGCCACCCTGAGACTCCCTAGTGAATTCCAGGTCAGCCTGTGCTAGAGTGAGACCCTACCTCAAAAAACAAAAAAAAAAATAAAATAAAAAATAAAAGTATGAAATCCTGAGGAGACCATGGTTAGAAAGCACAGGCAGGGCCTGGAGGGATGGCTTAGCATATTAAAATATTTGATTGTTGGGTGCTATTGAAAGGTACATTTGTATCCTAAGAAATAAGGAAGTTTGGGGGGGGGTAGCTTGGTAGAAGAGTACTTGCCTAGCATATAATCAATACTCAACACCAAAAAAAAAAAAGGATAGAGGAAAACCTAGCACTAGGAAGTAGAGACAGGAAGATGAGGTGTTCAGGGCCACCAATGACCATATGGTGTGTTCAAGGATGGCCTGTGTCAGGTTCAATTCCCCAGGACCCATGTAAGTACAAGGGGCACAGGCGTCTGGAGTTCATTTGCCATGGCTAGAGGCCCTGGTACACCCATTCTCTCTGTCTCTGCCTATCTCTCTCTCTCTAGTAAATAAAAAATAAAATATTTTTGAAAATACATATATATTCACCAGTCTTTCCAGTAACCATTAAAATGAAATACCTTCTTTGTGCAGTGGCCCGTGTCTGTATTTCCAGCTACTTAGAAAGCTGGGGCAGTAGATTATTTGATCCTAGGCCAGCCTAAGGACAGCAAGTCCCTATCTCTAAAAAAAATAAATAAATTGGGCTGGAGAGATGGCTTAGCGGTTAAACGCTTGCCTGTGAAGCCTAAGGACCCTGGTTCGAGGCTCGATTCCCCAGGACCCACATTAGCCAGATGCACAAGGGGGCGTATACGTCTGGAGTTTGTTTGCAGTGGCTGGAAAGCCCTGGCGCATCCATTCTCTCTCTCTCTCGCTCGCTCGCTCGCTCGCTCGCTCTCAAGTAAGAATAAACAAAAACAATTTTTTAAATAAATAAAAATAAAAAAATTAATTGGCTGCAATTAGTAGTCTAGTGAACACAGTACAGTCACTTTGTACTTTGTGAACTGTGGATTTTTGCTTTGTTTTGTTTTTGTTTGCTTGCTTGGTTTGTTTTTTTGAGGTTTGGTCTTGATCTAGCCCAGGCTGACCTGGAATTCACTATGTAGTCTCAGGCTGTCCTTGAACTCACAGTGATCCTCCTACCTCTGTCTCCTGAGTGCTGGTATTAAAGGCGTGCACCACCATACACAACCTGTTCTTATACACATATATTGTATTAATCTTTTAGGTAGACAGTTGTTTGCACAAGGTGCTTTCTAATGGGTTTCAGCTTTTAGCTTGTGAGACAAGTGTAACATTTAGAAGTTATTTCTTGTGGCCTGACCTAGCCAGTTTGCACTGTAAACCGTATGATCGTGATTGTGCCTCAGATAGCTGAAAACAAAGCTCAAGTAACTTTGTGCTTTCTTTACAGTCTGCGCCCTCTCTGTTTCTGAAAAGCAATTTTGAGTACTTAAGGGGCAATTATCGAAAAGCAGTGAAGCTATTAAATAGTTCAAACATTGCTGAGCATCCAGGGTTCATGAAAACAGGTAAGCAAAAACTAAAATTTTAGCATAGTTTTAATGATTGATTTGCCCTCTATTGCTTTCATTCCCCACCGCCCTGTCCCTAAACGCTGATCAGAATGTTTTTTGCTAATTCTGCATAATTTTTTTTTTTCAAAGTAGGGTCTCGCTCTAGCCCAGGCTGACCTGGAATTTATTCACTGTGTAGTCTCAGTGTGGCCTCAAACACATGGCAATCCTCCCATCTCTGTCTCCCAAGTGCTGAGATTAAAGTCATGTGCCACCATGCCCAGCCTTTAATTGTATTTTGATTTTTTTAATAATATATTTTAAATTTTTATTTATTTCAGAGCGACAGAGAGAGAAAGTGGCAGATAGATAGAATGGGTGTGCCAGGGTCTCTAGCCACTGCAAACGAACTCCAGACGCATGCGTCATCTTGTGCATCTGGCTTGCGTGGGTCCTGGGGAATTGAGCTTTGAACCAGGGTCCTTAAGCTTCACAGGCAAGCAGTTAACCACTAAGCCATCTCTCCAGCCCCTGATTTCTTTTTTTTAATTTTACATTTGACAGAGAAAGAGGGATAGAGAGAATGGGTACATGCCAGGGTGTCCAGCCACTGCAAACGAACTCCAGATGTGTACACCCCCTTGTACATCTGGCTAACATGGATCTTGGGGAATCGCACCAGGGTCCTTTGGCTTTTCAGACAAACGCCTTAACCTCTAAGCCATCCTCCAGCCCTCTCCCCCTTTTTTTGAGAGAGAAAGAGATAACATGCACACATTTGCATGGTGTTGCTAAACAAACTCCAGATGCATGTGCCACTTTGTGCATCTTGCTTGATGTATATACTGGGGAATTGAACCTGGACTAGAAGGCTTTGCAAGAAGGTGCCTTTAACTGCCATGCCATCTTTCCAACCCAGTTTTTGCTAATTTATTTTATTTTATTTTATTTTATTTTATTTTATTTACTTGGTTTTTCAGGCTGACCTGGAATTCACTATGTAGTCTCAGGGTGGCCTCAAACTCACATAATCCTCATAGCTCTGCCTCCTGAGTGCTGGGATTAAAGGCGTTCACCGCCACACTTGGCTAGGTTTTTGCTAATTTTTTTTTTTTTTTTTTTTTTGGTTTTTCGAGGTAGGGTTTCACTCTAGCCCAGGCTGACCTGGAATTCACTACGGAGTCTCAGGGTGGCCTTGAACTCATGGTGATCCTCCTACCTCTGCCTCCCGAGTGCTGGGATTAAAGGCGTGCGCCACCACGCCCGGCATCAGGTTTTTGCTAATTTTTAAGTGAAAATATTTTAAGCCAGTTAACGGTGACACAAACCTGTAAACCCAGCACTGGGGAGGCTGAAGCAAGTGCATCACAAGTTACAACCAGCCTAAACTGCCTCTGATGCCCTGTCTTAAAATAATAACAAAATTTTACAGGCTGGAGAGATGGCTTAGCGGTTAAGATGCTTGCATGTGAAGCCTAAGAATGCATGTTTGAATCTCCAGGTCCCACATAGCCAGATGCAGTGACACAAGCATGCATTGTCACACATGTGCACGAGAGGGCACACACGTCTTGAGGCACATGCATCTGGAGTTGGTTCACAATGGCTGCAAGGCCCTGGCGCGTTCATTCTCTCTCTTTCTCTCTGCCTCTTTTTGTGTTTGTTTTTAAGGTAGGGTCTCTCTCAGTCTAGCTCAGGCTGACCTGGAATTCACTATGTAGTATCAAGGTGGCCTCGAACTCACAGCAATCCTCCTACCTCTGCCTCCTCAGTGCTGGGATTAAAGGTGTGTGCTACCATGCCCAGCTCTGCCTCTTTCTTTCTTTCTCTCTTTCTCTCTTTCTCTCTTTCTCTCTCTTAAAAATAACAAAATTTGGGGCTGGAGAGGTGGCTTAGTGGTTAAGGCTCTTGCCTGCAAAGCCAAAGGACCTCTGTTCAATTCCCCAGGACCCATGTAAGCCAGATACACAAGGTGGTGCATGCATCTGTAATTTGTTTGTAGTAGCTAGAGGCCCTGGTGTGCCCATTCTATCTCCCTCTCTCTGCCTCTTTCTTTCTCCCTCTCTCAAATAAATAAATAAGAAATAAAAAGAAAAATATATTAAAAATATATATATTCTTTTTAAAGAAGATTTGATGAAGGCTCACACCTGTAATTCTAGCATTCAGGAGGCTGAGGTAGGATGGCCATGAGTCTGGGCACAGTTTGAACTACAGTGAAACTGTCTTAAAAAAAAAAAAAAAAAAAAGAAGCAGCCGGGCGTGGTGGCACGCACCTTTAATCTCAGCACTCGGGTGGGAGGCAGAGGTAGGGGGATCGCCATGAGTTTAAGGCCACCCTGAGACTATGTACAGAATTTCAGGTCAGCCTGGGCCACAGTGAGATCCTTCTCGAGAAACCAAAAAAAACCCCCCCAAACAGCCAGTTAATCCCAGCACTCAGGAGGCAGAGTAGGAGGATCTCTGTGAGTTTGAGGCCACCCTGAGACTACATAGTAAATTCCCTATCGGCTTGGACTAGAGTAAGACCCTACCTTGAGGAAAAGAAAGAAAAAAAAAAGATAAGTGCCCAGCCAGGTAGCCTGCAATTCCAATAGCCAGGAGGCTGAGGCAGAAGGATTGCTGCAAGTTCAAGGCCATCCTGGGCTACAGTGTGAAAGTCTGTCTCAAAACAGGAGTGAAGTCTTGGCTTAACAAACCAAAGAAGGATTTTATATACTGTTTTCTGTTTTAGGCCTTCTTGCTGTTACTCTTCCTTAAGTATATTTTATCTATTTCTCTGTGTGTGAATGCACACATTTGTGCAACCCTGGATCTTGTACATGCTAGGCAAGCCCTCTACCACTGAGCTAAAGCCTAACTTCTCTGTCTGTCTCTCTCTCTCCCTCTCCCCCCACCTCACGTACATATTTGCTTCCTTGTTTCCAATTTCTACTTAGAATTGCTCTCTGGATGTGTGGATTTCTGGACCATCTTGGGATATATCTATATATATGCAACTCAAGGAAAAAAACAAGAATAATAATGATGTTGATACTTTTATCCTCCTTAATAACAGATTTAAATGTTGAAGCTGGGTGTGGTGGCGCCCGCCTTTAATCCCAGCACTCAGGAGGCAGAGGTAGGAGGATCGCTGTGAGTTCAAGGCCACCCTGAGACTACATTAACATGGTTCTTGTCTGAAGGTCATGATCAGAATTTCCTGTGGACAGATCTATTTGTTTTTCTCAGGTGAATGCTTGAGGTGCATGTTTTGGAATAATCTTGGCTGTATCCACTTTGCCATGAGCAAGCACAACTTGGGGATTTTCTACTTTAAGAAGGCTCTGCAGGAGAATGATAACGTCTGTGCCCAGCTTGGTGCAGGCAGCACTGACCCAGGTAGGCCAGCACTGGGGGAGGCCTGCACTCGCTCCCTGGGAAAGGCATGATCGAAACAGCACGCATCTGGCCCACACACATGCCACATGGGTGTGCGCGGTTAGCACTGATCCTCAACCGACCTGCTGGCTCTGGGGACTTTTAGTACATATTGCCACTGGGAAGAGCTGGGTGACAGGATTAATTTTGAATTATCAAACAGTTTTTGTTACATTCAATATTTCATGGATTTGAAAATCAGTAACCCTGCATGGTAATATTATAAGCATATTTGATTAGTCACAATTAAGACTTCTTGACTCTGTCAGGCTAGCTTTAAAAAATCGCATCCAAGTTTCAGCTGGATGTGGTGGCAAACACCTTTAATCTCAGCATTCAGGATGCTGAGGCAGGAGGATCACCATGAATGTGAGGCTAGCTTGGGCTGAGTGAGTTCCAGTTTAGCCTGACCTAAAGTGAGACCCTACTTAAAAAAACATACGACTGAGCTGGCCGTGGTGGTGCACACCTTTAATCCCAGCACTTGGGAGGCAGGGGTGGGAGGATTGCTGAGAGTTTGAGCCCAGCCTGAAACTACATAGTGAATTCCAGGTCAACTTGGACTAGAGCAAGACCCTACCTACCTCAAAAAAAACAATTTCAAAAAAAAAAAAAGGGGGTCAGGCATGGTGGCACATGGTTTTTTTAAAAATATATTTTATTTTGGGCTGGAGAGATGGCTTAGCAGTTAAGCGCTTGCATGTGAAGCCTAAGGGCCCCGGTTTGAAGCTCAATTCCCCAGGACCCACATAAGCCAGATGCACAAGGGGGTGCACACATCTGGAGTTCATCTGCAATGGCTGGAGGCCCTGGCACAATCATTCTCTCTATCTGCCTCTTTGTCGCTCTCAAATAAATAAAAATTTAAAAAATATATATATATATTTATTTATTTGACAGAAGGGAGAGAGAGAGAAAGAGAATGGGCACGCCAGGGCCTCCAGCCACTGCAGATGAACTCCAGATGTACGTGCCACGCCACCTTGTGCATCTGGCTTACATGGGTCCTGGGGAATCAAACCCGGGTCCTTTGGCTTTGCAGGCAAATGCCTTAACTACTAAACCATCCCTTCAGCCCATGGCACAAGCTTTTAATCCCAGCACTCAGGAAGCAGAGGTAGGAGGATTGTTGCAAGTTCAAGGCCAGCCAAGGATTACATAGTGAATTCCAGGTCAGCAGGGCTTAAGTGAGACCCTACCTTGAAAAAAGAAAAAAGTGGGGGGGGGAGGCTGGAGAGATGGCTTAGCGGTTAAGGCGTTTCCCTGCAAAGCCAAAGGAACCCGGTTTGATAACTCAGGACCCATATAAGCCAGATGCACAAGGGGGCATATGCATCTGGAGTTCCTTTACAGTAGCTGGAGGCCCTGGACGTCCATTTTCTCTCTCTCTCTCTCCTTCTCCCTCTTTCTCTTAAATAAATAAGTGTGTGTGTGTGTGTGTGTGTGTGTGTGTGTGTGTATATATGTATAGAAAAAATATTAAAATATTAGCCAGGCATGGTGGTGCACGCCTTTAATCCCAGCACTGGGAAGGTAGAAGTAGGAGGATCGCATGAGTTTGAGGCCATCCTGAAACTACATAGTAAATTTCAGGTCAGCCTGTGCTAGGGTAAAACCCTACCTCGAAAAACCAAAAAGAAAGAAAAAAAGAGGGTTCCTGGAGAGGTGACTTAGTGGTTAAGGCACTTGCCAGCAAAGCCAAAGGATCCACCCACGTTCGATTCCCCAGTACCCACATAAAGCCAGATGCATAAGATGGCACATGTGTCCGGAGTTCGTGGCTCAAGGCCCTGGCACTCCCTTTCTCTCTCTTTATCTGTCCCCCGCCCCTCTCTCAAATAAATAAAATAAATAGTGAAAACCTGTTCAGTGGGTGGAAGGCACAGGTGGTCTGGTTGAACAAGCAGCAGCCCCTGGCAGCGGTTAACCGAGCTGAAAGCAGAGTGGAATCTTGTAGCTGTGAACATGTGGAGAGGTGCTGTGAAGGCTCAAGGGAGTGTGTCACCTCTGTTCTCTTTCTCTGGGGCATCGCTGTCAGAGCTGTGTGTCACAGGGCAGGGACCTCTCTTTATCCCTACCAGCTCAGACACCTGGCATGGCGGGCAGGTGTTTGTGAGGTCAGGCATGGACCACCTTTGGTGAGAGCCACTGTGATTTCAAATTGTGGCTACTGGCAGTGTTTATTTTGTAGGATCAATGTGTTCGGTGTACCTGGTACTTTAATGTCTTATTCTCCAACTTTTTTTCTTCTTTATAATTTTAATTAATTTATTTGAGAGAAAGAGGCAGGTAGAGAGATAATGGGCACGCCAGGGCTTTTCAGCCACAGCAAAACAACTCCAAATGCATGAGCCACCTGGTGCATCTGGCTTACGTGGGTCCTGGGGAATCGAATGTGGATCCTTTGGCTTTGCAGGCAAGTGCTTTAACTACTAAGCCATCCCTTCATCCCTTCTTTTTTTTTTTAAATTTATTTCTTTGAGAGAGAGCAAGAATGGGTGTACCAGGGCCTCCAGCCACTACAAACTCGAGAGGCATGCTCCCCCTTGTGCATGTGACTCTCGTGGGTCCTGGGGAATTGAACCTGGATCCTTGGGCTTCGCAGGCAAACTCTTCAACCACTAAGCCATCTCTCTCTCCAACCCATTACTCTGCAACTTTACCAGCAGGCAGGAAGTTTTCGGGAAGACCCATGTGCACGCTGCTGAGCAACAAGCGGTACGAGCTGCTGTACAACTGCGGCATCCAGCTGCTGCACGTCGCTCGGCCGCTGGCCGCCTTCGAGTGTCTCGTGGAGGCCGTTCAGGTCTACCACGCCAACCCCCGCCTCTGGCTGCGGCTCGCAGAGTGCTGCATCGCTGCCAACAAAGGGGTGAGTGATGCCTGCCTATATTTTTGAGCCCCCACTTCTCCCTAACACTTGTTACAAGGAAAGTAAGACCTGCTCTCCCTTTTCGCCCACACTGAATTTATAAGGACGGTCTTCTGTTCTGTAGACAGTTGGGGTCTGGGACAGTGGTACTTGGCATAGGCTGTGTCTTTTGGAATAGTGATCTGCTCGCCGCTGGGCTGGCACCATGCCATCTGCAGGTGGAAATGCTATGTGTGATTAGAGGGTAGAAAGAACTGTAAAACTGTGTTGCTGCCAGTGCAGGAAATGATGGGAGAGCTCCCGTGTTACTAGGCTCTTGCTGTCTGACTGTTTGTCAGCAGTGTCTGTGAGGACAGTTGGCTTAAACTGCTCTTGACTCAAGTTGACAGAGGTCGGTGGGAAGCAGGAAAAAATCAGAATCAGAACTTCCCAAAGTCTGTATCCCCTCATCCCATGCCCTCCATTCTCACGTTCCCTGGGTATAAAGGTTGGTCAGTGGGACTTCACCTGAAGTCTTGCCTGGCCAACCTGTCGGAAGTGCTGTGAGATGTTGAGGCACTTTGTAAGCAGCACTTGTGAGAAGCAGTTAAAGAACCACAGGGGAATCGCTGGGCGTGGTGGCGCACGTCTTTAATCCCAGCACTCGGGAGGCAGAGGTAGGAGGATCGCCGTGAGTTCAAGGCCGTCCTGAGACTCCATAGTGAATTCCAGGTCAGACTGGGCTAGAGTGAGACCCTACCTCGAAAAACCAAAAAAGAAAAAGGAAAAAAAAAAAAAAACACACAGGGGAGAAATGACTTCGTGGTTAGCTTGTCTGCTGAGCCTAAGGCCCCAGGTTCAATTCCCCAGTACCCATGTAAGCCAGATGTACAAGGTGGGTCATGCATCTGGAGTTCATTTTCAGTGGTTAGAGGCCCTGCTGCGCCCATATATTTTCTCTCTCTCTCTCTCTCTCTCTGACTCTCAAATAATAATTATACAAAAACACTACTTTGCTTCTCAGGACATGTTTTTATTGTTTAGATGCTGGGATCAAACCCAGGGCCTATGAATTCTAGGCAAGAAGTACTCTACCACTGAGCTACATCTTCAGCCTTTTAACTTTGCATTGTTATTTAATGTTTTATTTTTATTTATTTGAGAGAGAGAGAGAGACAGACAGATAGAGATAAAGAGAATGGGCACGCCAGGGCCTCCAGCCACTGCATGTGAACTCCAGATACATGTGCCACCTTGTGTGTATAGCTTATTTGGGTCCTGGGGAATCGAACCTGAGTCCTTGGGCTTTGCAGACAAGTGCCTTAACCATTAAGCCATCTTGCCAGCCTGTGTTTTGTTTTTTTTGTTTTGTTTTTGTTTTTGTTTTTGTTTTTTTTCGAGGTAGGGTCTCAGGGTGGCCTTGAACTCACGACGATCCTCCTACCTCTGCCTCCTGAGTGCTGGCATTAAAGGTGTGCGCCACCACCACACCTGGCTTTTTTTTTCCTTTTTTTAATTTTTTATTTATTTGAGAGAGAGAATGGCCATGCCAGGGTCTCCAGCCACTGCAAATGAACTCCAGACACATACACCACCTTGTACATCTGACTTATGTGGGTCCTGGGGAATTGAACTGAGGTCCTTTGGCTTTGAATGTTTTTACTGATTATTCATTTATAAGGAGAGAGAATGACAGAGAGAGAGAGACAGACAGAGAGAGAATGGGTGTACCAGGGTTTCCTGCTACTGAAAATGAACTCCAGACACATGTGCCACTTTTTTTATCTGGCTTTACGTGGGTACTAAGGAATCGAACCTGGGCCATTAGGTTTTGCAAGGAAGTGCCTTCAACTGCTGAGCCATTTTCCAGCCCCCTGAACTGTGGTTTTGAAAGCACTTTCAGAGCTGGGCATTTATAACACATAACTGTAATCCTGGCACTTGGAGGTAGAGACAGAGGATCAGAAGTTCAAAGTGTTGCCAACCTGAGCTCTGTGAGACCTGTCTTAAAAGGAAAACGGGGGGGGGGGGGGGTGGCTGCGGAGATGGCTCAGCAGTTAAAGACACTTCCTTGTAGGACCTGCCAGCCTTCATTCACTTCCGTAGTACCCATGTAAAGCCAGATGCACACAGAGGCACATGCACATGCATCTGGTGTTTGTGGGCACTGGCAAGAGTCCTGGTATATGCTCGCTCTAGCCACCCCCCTTTCTGCAAATAAAATGTGAAATAGAACAAAAGAAGAATTAAAAAAGTAAAGTAGCCGCGCGTGGTGGTGCACGCCTTTAATCCCAGCACTTGGGAGGCAGAGGTAGGAGGATTGCTGTGAGTTCAAGGCCTCCCTGAGACTACATAGTGAATTCCAGGTCAGCCTGGGCTAGAGAGAGACCCTACCTTGAAAATTCCCCTTCCCCCCAAAAAAAGTAAAGTAGGACTGGGGAAATGGCATAGCAGTTAAGGTGCATGCCTGCGAAGCCTAAGGACCCCGGTTCAGTTCCCCAGCCCACATAAGCCAGATGTACAAGCTGTAAGGGCCACTTTGTGCATCTGACTTCACTTGGGTACTAGGGAATCCAGACTGGGACCTAAAGACCCATGTTTGACTCTTCAGACCCCATGTAAGCCAGATGCACAAGGTGACACAAGTGCGCCAGATCACACATACCCACTAGGTGGCACAAGCATCTGGGGTTCGATTTTAGTGGCTGAGGCCCTGGCATGCCAATTCTCTCTCTCTCTCTCTCTCTCTCTCTTTCTCTCTCTGTCTCAAATTAAAAGAAAAAGAAAAAATTTGGTATATAATGATAAATAATTGATCATTTGTTTCCCTAAATTTATTTGAAATTATTTCTATTTTGTAGACTTCTGAACAAGAAAGTAAAGGTCTTCCCAGCAAAAAGGGAATTGTGCAGTCTATTGTTGGTCAAGGCTACCACCGTAAAATAGTTCTGGCATCACAGTCCATACAGAACACAGTCTATAAGTAAGTATTTTGCCAAGAGAAAGTGCATGTGGAATCCGTGTCCCCTGTGTACTCAGGGATGGCAGTGTGCATGGGCTGATCACCTCACAGGAAGAGCCACGGCCTTATAATTGCTGCTGCAGTAAAATGGTCTATCCAGGGCTGGAGAGATGACTTAGTGGTAAAGGCGTTTGCCTGCATAGTCAAAGGTCCCCAGTTCCATTCCCCAGGACCCACATAAGCCAGATGCACAAGGTGGCACATGCGTCTGGAGTTCCTTTGCACAGACTGGCTGGATACCCTGGCATACCTGTTTTCTTTTCCTTTTCTTTTTCTTTTTTTTTTTTTTTTTCGAGGTAGGGTCTTACTCTTGTCCAGGCTGACCTGGAAGTAACTATGTAGTGTCTCAGGGTGGCCTTGAACTCACGGCAGTCCTCCTGCCTCTGCCTCCCAAGTGCTGGGATTAAAGGCATGCACCACCACGCCCAGCTTGGCATGCCTATTTTCTCTCCTCCTCTCTCTGCCTTTCTCTCTGTCAAACAAATAAGATAGATAGATGATAGAAATAAAATAAATAATAAAAAGGTCCATCTATACATAATGAGTAATGAATAATCTCACTCATTGTGATTTTTGTTTTTTTTTGTTTTGTTTTTATTTTGTTTTTTTTTGTTTTGGTTTTTTGATGTAGTTTCACGCTAGCCCAGGCAGACCTGGAATACACTATGTAGTCTCAGGGTGGCCTCACAGCAATCCTCCTACTTCTGCCTCTCAGGTGCTGGGATTAAACGCATGTGCCACCAAACTGGCTCACATTGTGATTTTGATTTATTAAGTCCACCAGGACTGAAATTGTTGCTGGCCCAAAGAACCAGAGTATTCCAGGCATTATTCAGAATGGCCAGAAGAGGGCATCATGCCATCTCTTTTTTTATGTCCTCAATATCTGTGGGAGGTGATTGGTTCCATCCCGGCCCATAGATTCAATCAGCCACAGAGGAAAGTAAGAAACAGCAGCTCACAAGTAAGAAACCGTGCACATACCGAACAAGCACTGACTTAAAGCGCAGCACGTTTACAGAGGAGCAGAGATGATGTGGGAGGATACTTCAGGGGTCTCTGAAGAGCCTGAGACTTTGCTGTGCAGAAGGTCCTGAAATTGGGGGAGGGGGGTTACTGCATAGTTTCTGTTAGCACTGATGCTTTTTCTTCTCATAGTTCTTAGGAGTGAAAAGAAAGTGTTTTTTTTGGTTTGTTTTGGTTTTGGTTTTTTGGGTGTTTTTGTTTTGTTTTTTTTTTTCAGGGTAGGGTCTCACTGTAGCCAGGCTGGCCTGGAAATAGTCTCAGGCTGTCCTCAAACTCACAAAAATCCTCCTACTTCGGCCTCCTGAGTGCTGGGATTAAAGATATGCACCACCATACCCGGATTTTGTTTGTTTGTTTGTTTTTGAGAAGGTCTCACTGTGTAACCCAGGCTGGCTTCCAGCTCACAATCTTCCTGTTCCAGCTTCCCAAGTGCTGTGTCTAAAGGTGTGTGCCACCTTGCCAGAGTGAAGAATATCACTTCTCAGCCGGACGTGGTGGCGCACACCTTTAATCCTAGCACTTGGGAGGCAGAGGTAGGAGGAGGATTGCTGTGAGTTCGAGGCCACCCTGAGATTACATAGTGAATTCCAGGTCAGCCTGGGCTAGAGTGAAACCCTACCTCAAAAAAAAAAAAAAAAAAAGATGTGATCACTCTCTCTTTGTACCTCTTTCCCTCCCTCTTCTTCAAATAAATTATATCTATATACCCATATATATATATTTTTTTGTTTGTTTGTTTGTTTAAATAAAGAATATCACTTCTCAGCACTAAGTATGTTGAGGCAGGACTGCTGAGTGTCCAAGTCCAGCCTGGGCAGCTGAGTGAGATCCTGAATAAACAGAAAAGTAAAAAGAGTTAGAGATGCAGCTCACTTGTGCGCACCACCCGCCTAGCCGGGCGCTCGCCTTCAATACCAGCACTCGGGAGACACAGGTAAGAGGACTGCTGTGAATTCGAGGCCAGCGCCTGAGACTAGAGTGAGTGACTTCCAGGTCAGCCTGGTCTAGAGTGAGACCCTACCTGTGAAAAAAAACAAAAACACCTGCTTTTTTTGTTTTGTTCTGTTTTAGTTTTTTAGGTAAGGTCTTGTTCTAACCCAGGCTGAGCTGGAATTCACTATGTAGTGTCAGGGTGTCCTGGAACTCACAGCGATCCTCCTACCTCTGCCTCCCGAGTGCTGTGATTAAAGGTGTGCGCCACCATGCCCAGCCAGAAAAGCTACTTTCATTAAAATTCTCCCTATCAAAGGGTCCAGCTTTCCTTGGAAGTTAACTGGTTGTTGCTGGTGGTAGAACAGTCTTGTCTGTCTGTATGCTATCTCCTGAGCTCACTTGCCTTTGTTCTTTCCAGCGATGGGCAGTCTTCAGCTATTCCTGTAGCCAGTATGGAGTTTGCAGCCATTTGTCTCAGAAATGCCTTGTTGCTGTTGCCCGAGGAGCAGCAAGATCCGAAGCAGGAGAATGGGGCCAAAAACAGCGGTCACTTCGGAGGGAATACGGAGGGCGGCGAGAGCACTGAGACCTGCAGGTACTGAGTCCTCCCGTCCCTCCCCTCCTCCGCCATTGAGATGGGCTCAGCTCTTCACCCTGAACTTCCAGAAGTCTCCGTTTTAATTCATAGCAATGGAAATTGTCTACCTCTGCCTTATGAGTGCTGGGATTTAAAGTGTGCACCACCACACCCAGCTTTTTTTTTTTTTTTTTTTTTTTTAATAAAGTTTGCAGGTTTAGGGCTGGAGAGATGACTTAGCGGTTAAGCGCTTGCCTGTGAAGCCTAAGGACCCCGGTTCAAGGCTCGATTCCCCAGGACCCACGTTAGCCAGATGCACAAGGGCGCGCACGTGTCTGGAGTTCGTTTGCAGTGGCTGGAGGCCCTGGCGCGCCCACTCTCTCCTCTCTATCTGCCTCTTTCTCTCTCTGTCTGTCACTCTCAAATAAATAAATAAAACAAAAAAAAATCTTTAAAAAAAAAAGTTTGCAGGTTTATTGACAAAACTTGAGAGAAGGAAGAAGGAATACTTATGCCCAAGAGGCAGGAGTGGGGCTCCCAGAAATGAGGACGCCCAGAACCTAAGGAAGGCTTCCGAGCTTTTGCCCAAGCGATGGCAAGAGGGAGTTTCCAAAAATGGAAAAGTCTCGTAGGTTGAGAGGAAGAAGGTGAAAGCTGAATGAGGAAAGGTTTTTGCTTCAAAAGGCAAAACTCAAGGGCTGGGGAGATGGCTCAGGGGATGAAGTGCTCCCCACTCAAGCTGAAGTGTCCAAGTTCCACCCCAGATCGAACGTTACAAAGCCAGAAGCCATGGGCGACTTCTCTTCCCCAGCACACTAACACTGATAGGAGACGGGAGGCAGAGACGCAAACCTACACATGCACACATAATAAATAGCCAAATAAAGTAAACATTTTTTTAAAGCAAAGGAGGAGTTGGGAGAGGTCGGCATACACCTGTAATTCTAGCCCTTGGGAGGCAGAAGTGGTTAGAGGGTCAGTGTGCTAAGTGGAATAAGCCAGGCTCTAAGAAAATGTCACTAAATTGCCCAGACTGACCTTAAACTTACACTAGTCTAGGCAAGCCTTGAATTATTTAAAAAAAAAAATTGTTGTTTATTTATAGAGAAAGAGGCAGACAGAAAGAGAGAATGGGCGTGCCAGGGCCTCTAGGCACTGCAAATGAACACCAGATGCATGTGCCACTTTGGGCATTTGGCTTATGTGGGTCCTGGGGAATCAAACCTGGGTCTTTAGGCTTCTCAGGCAAAATTCCTTAACAGCTAAGCAGGAAGAGGTAGACAGGGAGAGAGAGAACAGGCATGCCAGGACCTCTCGTTACTGCAAACAAGCTCCAGGTGCATGCACTGCCTTGTGCACCTGGCTTGTGTGGGTCCTGGGTAATCAAACCTGAGTCCTTAGACTTTGCCAAAAGTCTTAGACAAAGTCTAGAACAAAGCACCTTGACTGCTTTGCCATCTCTCCAGCCCTAGAAATTCTTCACAAGCATTATTGTGTGCTGGGAAAAGACTAATATATTACATGCCATTAACATGTGAACAACAGCAAATCTAAGTGTTCTCATGGTTGAGGCACTTATTCTTGTAAACAGCTGCGTGGGAGTGGGGATAGGGAAATAAGTGTCACGTCACGTTTAATTGCTTCTGTCTTTCTCTGTTTTCGCAGTAAAAGCCATGATGGAGATAAGTTCATTCCCGCTCCACCTTCTTCTCCACTGCGGAAACAGGAATTGGAAAACTTAAAGTGAGTATGAAGCGCAGTGAGCATTGCGTCTATTGAAATAACACATTGGCTTTTACCTCCTTTTCACTGTTCATCTTATGCGTTGTACTGATTAGATATCCAGTGTTAGACCAGGTGCCCGCACTACACTCAATTCTCCCAGCCTCCTCGCCACACCGTCCTCTGACTGCCATTGTTTCTGACTAGAAGTTCAAATCTTTGTATACCCTGTGCCATTTCTAAAAAGTAGGGCAGGGCCATGCACACTTGTAATCCCAACACAGGGGGTGGAGACAGGGTAATCACTGGGGCTCTGGTCAGCCAGTCTGACTAAAAAACACAGAGTTCAAGGTTCAGTGAGAAACTCTCAGTTAAATAAGGTGGAAGAAAATAGAGGACACCCAACATCTTCCCCTAGCCTCCACAAGCTTGCTCATGGGGTACAGACAGGCATCTGCACACCCACATACAGTACATAATCAAGCCAGCTATGGTGGCGCATGCCTTTAGTTCCAGCACATGGGTGGCCGAGGTAGAATCACTCTTGAGTTCAAGACCAGCCTAAGACTACAGAGTGAATTCCAGGTCAGCCTACCTCAAAAAATAAATAAAAAGTGATCAAACTGCAGCAACAGCTGAGTCTAGGATTCCATGCATTTCATCCCAGTACTTGGGAAATGGAGATAGGAGGATCAGGAATTCAAGTTCTCTACATGAGAAAAAGTATATAAATTGTAAAGTTCAACAGAGACAGCATTTGAGAAAAAATTTAACCTTGCTCAGAAAAGCAATCTCACATAGGCCTAGTATTTTCTAAAGATATTTCTGTTTATAAAACCACTGGTATTTCCTATTTACATCACAGTTCATTAGGAGCAGCGTGCATAGCTCAGTGGCAAAGCACATGCTTGGCTGTGTGCGCCCCTAGCTTCCGTCCTCAGTACTACAAGGCACAAAGGTTGGTCTTTGTTTTTTGTAATGAACTACAAAACCAGTACTGTGAAAGTTTATACAGTATGTTAGCCTTCCATCACTAGGACAAGATACTGAGAAAAGCAACATAAAGACAAAAGGTTGATTTGGGTTCACGGTTTCAGAGGTTTCTATCCGTGGTCATTTGTTACCTCCCCTTTGGTGAGAAGGCTGTGGTAGAGTTAAGTTGCTCATCTTATAGGGGCCTGGGAGGAAACATAGCCCCCAAGGGCCTACGTCTTCATTCTAGGCCCCTGTCTAGAAGTTCTCTCCATCTTCCAATAATGCCACCAGATTATAATCCATCAATGTATCCATCTGTGCACCAGGCAAGACCCCTCATGACCCAGGTTCCTCTCCATGATTGGCTCCTCCAGCTTGAAAACAAGTTTTGGACACATGGCCTTGGTTACAGCACGCACTGTGAAGTAAAGCTTGTCCTACCTGGTGCTCCCTCCTCCCCTGAGGAGTGCTCACTGCCTGGATTCTTTCTCTTTATTATAGTGTGTTTTTGTTTTGTTTTGGTTTGTTTTACAAGCAGAGATATACAAAGAAAGAGAACACTGGGTCCTCCATCCACTGCAAACAAACTAGATGCATGCACCACTTTGTGTATCTGGTTTACATGGGTCTTGAGGAATTGAACCCAGGTCATTAGACTTTATAGGCAAGTACTTCAACTGCTAAGCCATCTCTCCAGCTTAGAGGTTTTTTGTTTTGCTTTGTTTTCCTTTTTGGTTTTTCAAGGTAGAATCTTGCTCTAGCTCAGCCTGACCTGGAAGTCACTATGTAGTCTCAGGCTGGCCTCGAACTCACAGTGATCCTCCTATCTCTGCCTCCCGAGTGCTGTGATTAAAGGCATGTGCCAACACACCAGGCTTGTTTTCCTTTCTTTAAAAAATATATTTTTTTTTTATTTATTTGAGAGACAGGCAGGCAGAGAGAGAGGGAGAGAATGGGCATGCTAGGGCCTCCAGCCACTGTAAATGAACTCCAGATGCATGCGCCACCTTGTGCATCTGGCTTACATGGGTCCTGGAGAATCGAACTGGGATCATTTGGCTTTGCAGGCAAACACCTTAACCGCTAAGCCATCTCTCCAGCCCCTGGTTTTTTGTTGTTTGTTTTTTACTTTGTATGTATGTTTGTTTTGAGGTAGGGTCTTACTCTAGTTCATGCTAACCTCAAATTCACTATGTAGTCTCAGGGTGGCCTTGAACTCACCTGCCTTTGCCTCCCAAATGCAGGGATTAAAGGCGTGTGCCACCATGCCTGCATTCTTGGATGTCATTCCTATGATACTTCTAATTCCCGTCCCCGCATACAGGTGTACAGGGAGGTATGTGTGGCGTGTGTTGCCGGTGTGTGTGCTCTGTGTGCACACATGCGAAGGCCAGAGGAGAATGTTGGCTGTCTTTCCTGTGTTCATTTATGCCTTTCCTTGAGACAGTATCTAACTGAACCTCAGAGTTCTCAATTTTGCAAGCCTCAGTGATTCTCCTGTCTGCACTTCCACATGACTGGAGTTAACAGGCATAGGTAGTGTTTAGCAACCTTCTCTTTGCTAGAACAAAGATGCCTGACCAAGAGCAAGTGATGGGAGGAAAGGGCTTATTCTGGCTTCAGTCTCAAGGGGGTGCTTCATCATGGGGGGGCAAAGCATGGCCACAACAGGAAGCAGTGGCGTAGAGGTGGAATTCGTCTGAGTCCTGGGCTTGGACCTGGACTAATAAATCTCCAGGTCGCCCTGTTGACGCACCCGTCCCCCAAGGGTCCTCCAGCTGATGAGGATTGAGTGGGAAGCTCTGCCACAAACACATGAGGCTATAGGGGGCACTTTCTGTTCACACTGTCACGCCTGGCTGTGCCCCGCTGTTTGCTCGGGTGCTGGGGAATCAAACTCAGATCCTCATGCTTGCCCAAGCACTCTTATGAGCTGAGCCAGCTCTCTAGCCCAGTGGGGGTTTCTTACAGTAGCAGTTAGGCAGGGTCCACTGTGCTTTACGCCACCCTGTTTCTGGGGGATAGCATCTCAGAGATTATTCTGTATCAGTGTGAAGCTGTTTGATTCTTTGTCTTGCTGGTTACATGGAAGGACCTGCAACATTTCCTTGTGTTTAGTGCTTTCTGTTTTCAGTCTTTGCTGCTACAAATGCAGTGAATATCATCATGTGCCCTTAAGCACAGTCCTTACTAAAGAAATGATTTGAAACAATTTTCCAACTTGATTTAATTTTTGCAAAGGAGTGCTAAGCTTATGAGTGCAGTATTTGTGCTTTGATCACCATGAGTTCCAGGCCATCCTGGGACTACATAGTGAATTCCAGGTCAGCCTGGGCTAGAGCCAGACCCTACCTCGAAAATCCAAAAAATAAAAATAAAAAAGACAGGCTTTCATGTGGCCCAGGCTCTTGAGTCTCAGACTTGCTGGGTAGCCAAGGGTGACCACTCTCTGGTCCATGTGCTGGCATTACAGGGAGCGCCCGCCACCACAGCCACGCTGAGCTGTGTGCCTGAGCCTCACCTTCCGAGAGTGACGTGGAGAAAGAGGTGCGGGCGGGATGAGACCCTCCGTTCTAGACCTCAGTGGCACGGCCCCGCTTTCCCTGTGCCCTGTCAAGACAATTGGTGACTGGCAGAGAAAATAAAATTACTTCTCTCTTTCTGTGGAGAGGAGCAAAAGAGGGCAGTCTCCATAAGGAACTCTTGTCTTCACAAAATGAGGCAGAGGGGCTCCGTGGTATATATTAACCCCCCCCCCCGCCCTTTCTGGAGCAGATGGGAGAAAGGAAATGGAACAAGCTTGGAAGGAGCCTTAGGCTAGATTTCTAAAAGGACTGCTGTGCAAGACATCACAGTGGTAATTTGGAGACACATGGTGGAGGCAAGGAGGCCTAAAAGATTTGTGTCTTCATTTTCAAAGGTATAAAAGCTCCCAGTGCGGTTGGGTGTATTAAAGGGCAGTTGAGAGGCAGGGGCCAGCTGTCTTTAAGGGGACTGAGCACATTGCTTCTTTGTTAAGATGTGGGGTTCTGAGGATTCCATCTATTTCTGACCTGAATTCTTATTTGTGATTAAAAATGTGTAACTAGTGGAAAGTTTAGTTTTTATGGACTATTGTGTTGACCCCTTGTGTTCTCTTAATACCCAAGACACCAATGTGAAGCCCTGCTTCCTATCCAGCCAAGCATGTGCAGTAAATCACCATGACGACTCTGAAGGCCGCTGCTTAGGGCATGGGTTTGGACTCTTCTGAGTATGTTGTTTTTTCATTTGTACATGAACACAGATGAGTCTAAAAGATTCATTCTGGCTGGGCGTGGTGGCACACATCTTTAATCCCAGCACTTGGGATCATCATGAGTTTAAGGCCAGCTGGAGTCTACATAGTGAGTTCCAGGTCAGCCTAGGCTAGAGTGAGATCCTACCCTGGGGGAAAAAACAACAACAACAAAAACACCAGAAACAAGCAAACAAAAAATAAAAATAAACAAAAAGTAAAATATTCATTCTAACTAAGCTATAACTGTATTTTCCAAAGTAGGTAAAAGTTGATGTGGTTGGATTAAATCAAGGTAGCTTTGGGCCTCCAAACCTGGGGGGGCAGGGCCTAGAATGGAGCTCAATTAAATGTTAGAATGTTTGCCTAGTGGCAGTACCTTAAAAATTTACATAGTGGCCGGGTGTGGTGGTGCACATCTTTAATCCCAGCACTCGGGGAGGCAGAGGTAGGAAGATCATCCTGAGTTTGAGGCCAACCTGAGCCTCCATAGTGAATTCTTGATCAGCCTGGGCCAGAGTGAGATCCTACCTCGAAAAGCAAAAACAAAACAACAAAACCTACATAGTGGCACACACCTGTAATCCCGGCATTTGGGAGGGAGAGGCAGGGCTATGTGACACTCTGTAAATTAAATAATGGCTCAGATACTATTACCATGGATCAAGGCTGCAGGTGCAGTTCAGTGGGAGGGTGATTGCCTAGTTCTGTCCCCAACACCTCAAAAACTAATGTGGGGATAGCCCACTTGCCATGCAAACAGTAAGACCTGAGTTCAGAGCCCCATGAGTTGAATATGGTAGCACAAGCATCTATAGTCCAGATGTGGGCTGGAGAGATAGCTTGCCCATTTAAGGTGCTTGCCTGCAAAGCCTGAGGACCTCGGTTTAACTCCCCAGAACCCATGTAAAGTCAGATGCACCTTATGGCATATGTGTCTGTCTGGGGTTCATCTGCAGTGGCTAGAGGCCTTGGCATGCCCATTCTCTCTCTGTCTCAAATAAGTATGATCCATATGTACCCAGCACACATATGGTGAGATGGGAGGTTGAGACTGAAGAACCCTGGAAGCTTGGACAGGGAGACCTTGCCTAAAACATGGTGGGAAGTAAGGACAGACGTCCAAGGGCGTCCTCTGACCTCCACACATGTGCTGTGACACGTGCGTGCGCACACACATACAAATTTAAATGAGGGCTGAAGAGATGGCTCAGTGGTCTTTCGACTTTTTATAAAGTATCTTTTGAGCCAGACCTCATGCATCATGAGGTAGAGGCAGGCAAATTGCAAATTAGGAGTGTAAAGAAATCTTCAACTACATAGAGAGTCCAAGGCCAACCTTACACTATGAGACCCTGTCTTTAAAAAAAAAAAAAAAAAAAGGCTAGAGAGATGGCTTAACAGTTAAGGCATTTGCCTGCAAAGCCAAGGGACCCAGGTTCAATTCCTTAGGACCCACGTAAGCCAGATGCACAAAATGTCACATGCGTCTGGAATTCATTTGCAATGGCTGGATGTCCTGGTGTGCCCATTATTTCTCTCTCCTTCTCTCTCCCTCTGTCTGACTCTGTCTCTCTCAAATAAATAAAATATTTTTTAAAAAGTGGGCTGGAGAGATGGCTTCTACCGGTTAAGGTACTTACCTGCAAAGCTTAAAGATCCAGAACCCATGTAAGCCAGATGTACATGTTGGCACATGCATTTGGAGTTTGTTTACAATGGCTAGAGGACCTGATGTACCCATTCTCTCATTCTTTGTCTCTAATAAGTAAATGCCAGTGTGGTGGCACATGCCTTTAATCCCAGCACTTGGGAGGCAGAAGTAGGAGGATCACTGTGAGTTTGAGGCCACCCTAAGACTTCGTCGTGAATTTCAGGTCAGCCTGAGCCACACAGTGAAATCCTACCTTGAAAAACCAAAAATAAAAGTAAGGAAAAGGTTAGGGACCAGCTATTCTTCTGCATCCTGAAATCTTAATAAAGAAATAAGTAGACCAAGCATGGTGGTGCATGCCTTTAATCCCAGCACTTGGAAGGCAGAGGGAGGAGGATTGCCATGAGTTTGAGGCCACCCTGAGAATACATAGTGAATTCCAGGTCAGCCTGGGCTAGAGTAAAACCTTACCTACCTTGGAAAAAAAAAAAACAAAAAACAAAACAACTTAAAGAAAAAAAGAAAAAAGAAATACACTAAGGGGCTGAGGGAGATGGTTAAAGGCACTTGCTTGCAAAGCCTGCTGGCTGAGGGTTAATTCCCCAGTATCTATATAAAGCCGGATGCACAAGGTGGCACATGTGCCTGCAATTCTTTTACAGGGGCAGGAAGCCCTTGTGTGTCCTCCTCCCTCTTCCCCCCCCCCCCGCCCCATTTCTTTCAAATAAATACCAAAGAAGTTGATAGAGTTAGTCAGCCTGCTAACGTTCCCTGGTGGAGTGGGGCAGTGACTGTGCGGGGTCTATACTGAGTTTGCCTGTTGCCCGTCACAGGCTATCTTTGTTTTATGCTTCCTGAGACTGATAACCAGCTAAACTTTTTATTTCCTGGAATTAAAATGGGGCTCTGGATCTGAGTGCACCAGAACAGGATAGGGGGCGATGTTGGGATCAGCATCGGAAGTGTCCTCATAGGAAATTAAAATCAAAGCTTGGAAAATAAAAATTAAATTTGTAATTTAATTAGTCATTTTGTAATGGGAGACTGCATCGTAATTCAGCTCAGTGAAGCTGTTCCACAAATCTCAATGATGGGAGGTTAAGTAGTTCCTTCAGATCTTCAAGTGACACCCACTGAGTTATTTCCTGCCCAGTGGAAAAGGACCTCCGTGCTCCAGTGTGTATAAAAGAAGATGAAACTAGCAAATGGTTGGAGACATAAGTGCTACAGGCAGTTTCAGTTGTTTAAGGAATCATGCTTTTGTGTGTTCTGCCCAGGGCTGACGCTGGGTTACTGCTCAAGATGATGGCAAGTAACCTTCCATTTTCATGTCATTCTCCTTGGGAACGCGTCTCCCCCACCTCCTCACCCCAGTTCTGCACTCTGGTCTTAACGGCTGAGTGTGGTCCTAACTGAAGGCTGTCTAGCCAATATATTTTGCAAAAGAAGCTGTCGTGGGAGCTGTTCTCGTGGTCAGCCAGTCCTCCTCCTGGAATTGCATGGATCACAAGCAGGTTAAGTAACTCTTCACTGTCTTGAAGCCCACAGGGCCTCTGTTAACCATGGACAGCCCACCTACCCTCTGGGCTTAGGTACTTCTGTCAACTGAAAGAGCTGGATCATGTGATGCCGGGGTCCCACCCATGTGTGAAATGCTGCGTCTCCATAACATTTTGTGTTTTATTTGCTGCCTAGGGTGGGGCCAGGTAGTTTGTGGTGCAAGGTTTGATAAATAAGGAAGACATGGCAGCCGTACCTGTGATCCAAGCACTGGGGAGGCCGTGGCAGGAGAATGAATGAAGACTTGGAGGCCAACCTTGGCCATTTAAGGAGACCTGTTTCAAAAAGGAAAAGGGCTGGAAATGTAACTCATTTGCTAGAGTGCTTGTCTAGCATATATGAAGCATTGTGCAGGTAGAGGCAGGAAGATCAGGAGTTCAAGTTCATCTTCAAGTATATGGTGAGTTCTAAGACAGAGACCCTGTCTAAAAAAAAAAAATCCAGTAAGATTGCCCAGGAGTATTACTACAAAGTGAAATGTTGGATGATGAAGAAAATGTTTACTGCCCAGCATGGTGCCTCATACTTTGAATTCTAACACTGGTAGATGGATCTGAGAGTTTGAGGCCAGCCTGGAGATTGTCTTAAAAGCTGAAAGTTAACAAGTTTAAACTTTTCTGAATTGTTGTGGACAAATAGAATTAAGTTTGGTGGTTTTCTCTCTTAGAGGTAGGGTCTTGCTGGAGCCCAAGCTGACCTGTAATTCACTATGTAGTCAGTCTCAGGCTGTCCTTGAACTCACAGTGATCCTCCTACCTCTGCCTCCCAAGTGCTGGGATTAAAGGTGTGCACTACCACACCTTGCTCAAGTTTTATTTATTTATTTATTTTTTGAGTTTGGTTCTCACTCTAGCCCAGGCTGACCTGGAATTCACTACATAAGTCTCAGGGTGGCCTCGAACTCATGGTCATCCTCCTACCTCTGCCTCCTGAGTGCTGGGATTAAAGGCATACGACCACGCCCAGCTCAGTATTGGTTGTTGTTGGCCAAATTTTCAAGTGATCTTTACTATGGATTTTCATTTCTAATGTATTTTACTTTGAGGAATGATACCTGAATGAAATTTGCTCATTTTTAGCTTTTGATGAGGGTTAATATTTCAAGGTGTGTGTGTGTATGTGTGTAAAGTTTTGGAGATTTTGAAAAATATTTTATTTTAGAGAGGGAAAGAGACAGAGAGAATGGGCGTGCCAGGGCTTCTAGCCACTGCAACTCCAGGTGCATGCGCCACTTTGTGCATCTGGGGAATCAAACCAAGGTCCTTTTTGGCTTCACAGGCAAGCGCCTTAATCACTAAGCCATCTCTCCAGCCCAGAGTTTTTTGTTTGTTTTGAGGTACAGTTTCACTGCAACTCAGGCTGACCTGGAATTCACTATGTAGTCTCAGGGTGGCCTCAAACTCACAGTGATCCTCCTACTTCTGCCTCCCAAGCACTGGGAAGCAAGTTCTCACACTCTAGCCCAGGCTGACCTGGAAGTCCCTCTGTAGTCCAGGCCAGCCTCATATTCTTGCTCCTCATCCTGCCATAGCATTTCATGTGCTGGGATTAAAGGCGTACTCCCAACTAAGAATGCTTCAGATATTTGCAGTGCATTCATTCAACATCCAGGGTACATGGCTTGATGAATTTTAATACCCAAACCTTGTTTTTCTTTTTTTGGAGGCAGGGTCTTGCTCTAGCCCAGGCTGACCTGGAAGTCATATGTAATCTCAAACTGGCCTCAAACTCTTAGTGCAGTCTTCCTACCTTTGCCTCCCAAGTGCTGAAATTAAAGTTGTGGGCCACCATGTCCCAGACTCCCTGGACTTTTAATGCTGGAAACAAGGAAAACTAGTTTTCCTTTTCCTTTCTTTTTTTTTAATTTTAATTTTAATTTTTATTTATTTGAGAGGAAGAGACAGAGAGAGTGGCAGACACAGAAAGAGAATGGGCGCACCAAGGCCTCTAGTCACTGCAAACGAACCCAGACACGTGTGCCACCTTGTGCATCAGGCTTACGTGGGTACTGGGGGAATTGAACGTGGGTCCTTTGCCTACCACTAAGCCATCTCTCCAACCCCCCTTTTCCTTCCTGCCAGTTGAGGGGTTGTGGTGTGAGGACTCAAGCTCCTCCCATGTGTGCTGGGTGGAGTGAGGGTTCTGTGGGATCCTCCACAGGGGGCAGAAGCTCGTGTGTGTCTGCCCTAGCTGTGCAGTTCTTCCAGTCGGCTGACCTGTCAGATCCGCGGAGCGTCTGGTCAAGCAGATCGGACAGTGGCTCGGGAGGGAGGCAGCGCATGTGAGGGGTGGTGATATTTGAGCAGAGATGGTGGAAAGTAACGTGACTGCTGCGGGGGCCTCGTCCTCACGGCCATGAAGGGCTCTTTCTGTTGTTCCTGGCCCGCGGGGACTCTTGTTTTCTGACAGGAAATCGAGTATGAAAGGGAGATGACAAGTGACCTGGAGTGGACTTTAAGGCACCAGAAAAAGGGAATCAAAAGTTGTTGTCAGTTTGGGGCAGCAAAACTGTCTTAATCAGCTCTCCCCGAGGCAAAGTTTGTTGCTGCTTTGGGAAGCCCAAGACTGAACCTTGCCAGGCCAGCCCCCCTCTGCTCAGTGGAAGCCGCCTCCCCCAGCTTATGTCCCAGTTTAAATACTTGTAATAGGACCGCTTCACCAGGGTCCTTTACATCGTGGTTTAGTGTGATCTCCTGTGCTGAAAGTCGATTGAAATATGTTTGCTTCCTTGCACATTCTTGTGGGTGATGCTTCCTGGGACCCAGAGTGGGCGTGGCAGGAGGCTGGGCAGTGACAGCTTACCTACTGATGGAGAGGCCAGGGCAGGTGTTCCCCTGGGAACCTGCCTGAGGCAGTCTCATCCTAGACTCCAGGACTAGAGCATGCAGGAAGAGGTCAGGAAGACAAGGGGTCTGGGTGCTCCTGCGCAAGCTCCCTGCAAAGGTCAAGGCCTGTGCCTCTTCTTTCTCCTTGAGACATGGTCTCCATGTGTAGATGTGTAAACCAAACCTTGAGCTCTTGATCCTCCTGCCTCTGCCTCTGCCTCTGCCTAAATGTAGGAAACAGTGTGTACTTATTCTTTCTTTCTTCCTTCCTTCCTTCCTTCCTCCTTCCTCTTTCAGTGTGTGCATACACGTGCACATGTGTGTGCATGTGTGTCTGTGCACGTATTGGCTAGAGTACAACCTCAGGTGTTATCCCCCACCTCTTTTTGAGACAAGGGCCTGGAGCTCACCAGTTAGACTCCACAAGTTAATCACTGAGCTCCAGAGATCCCCAGTCTCAAGTATACACCACCATGCCCAATGTTTCACATAGTTACTAGGGATTGAATTCAGGTCGTCATGCTTGCAAGGCAAACACTTTGCCCACTGAACCAACTCCCCAGGCTCCTTAGATTTATTGATTACTTTTGGTGTGTATGCATATGTATGTGGCACATGTGTGTGTATGTGGTGTGTGCAGATGCCAGAGAAAGTCACATGTTCTCTGTCACTCTTCTTCCTTATTTCCCTAAGATAGTGTCTCACTGAACCTGGAGCTCCCCACTTCTTAGAATAGCCAACCAGGGAGCACTAGCAGTCCTCCTGTCTCCACTCCCCACCCCCACAAGGATCTGCAGCCATGGTGCCATGACTGACTTTTTTGTTTTGTTTTACTGTTTTTCAAGGTTTATTCTCAGGCTGGCCTGAAACTCACAGCAATCTCCTACCTCAGCCTCCCAAATGCTGGGATTAAGGGCGAGTGCACAGCCACATTTGGCCTATTTAATTTTTTTTTAATTTCTTTTTTTTTTCAATTTTTATTAATATTTTCCATGATTATAAAAAATATCCCATGGTAGTACCCTCCCCTATTTAATTTTTTTTAAGTGGGCGTGATGGTGCACACCTTTAATCCCAGCACTCGGGAGGCAGAGGTAGGAGGATCACTGAGTTTGAGGCCACCCTGAGACTACATAGTGAATTCTAAGTCAGCCTGAGCTAGAGTGAGAGACCCTACCTAGAAAAAAAAAAAAAAAAAAAAAAACAATTTTTTAAAATTTATTTGCAAACAGAGAGAAAGAGAGAGAACACAGAGAGAATGGGTGCATTAGAGCCTCCAGCCACTGCAAATGAACTCTAGATGCTTGTACCTCTTTGTGCATCTAGCTTTACGTGGGACTGGCGAATCCAGCTCAGCTTGTTGGGCTTTGCAGGCAAGTGCCTTAACTGCTGAGCCATCTCTCCAGCCCCATGTCTGCCTTTGTATGTGGGTGCTGGGGACCAAACTGTGGTCTTCATGCTTGTGTAGCAGTGCTCTTACCCACTGAGCCATCTTCCTAGGCCCCTGACCCATGCCTTCAAGGAAGCTATTCTTTGCCTTGACCCTTGACAGAGTCGCAGATCAAAATGGCTATTGCAGTTTACTCTTTGGTTGTCATTGTTAAAGGTGTGTTTGCTTGGTTAGTGTCTGCAAGACTCTGGGTTCAATCCCAATGGATAAATAAATAAATGTCTTTATCTTTCCTTTATAGACAGTACACATGTGATGAGGTCAATACGCTGCACTCTTTATTTTTCCTCCTCTGTCTTGAAGCAGGATCTCACTATGTATGTGTAGTGACATACACAAGCCGGCCTGAAACTCACCATGTTCCTACCTCCATCTCCTGGTTGCTCTGTGAACTGGGTTTTTGTTTGTTTGTTTGTTTTGGTTTTCGAGGTAGGGTCTCACTGTAGTCCAGGCTGACCTGGAATCCACTATGTACTCTCAAACAGCCATCCTCCTACCTCTGCTTCCCAAGTGCTGGGATTAAAAGCGTGCGCCACCACACCTGGCTCTGTGAACTTTTTTTTTGTTGTTTGTTTTTTCGAGGTAGGGTCTCACTGTAGCTCAGGCTGACCTGGAATTCACTATGGAGTCTCAGGGTGGCCTCGAACTCACGGCCATCCTCCTACCTCTGCCTCCCGAGTGCTGGGATTAAAGGCGTGCGCCACCACGCCCGGCTTCTGTGAACTTCTTGAGTGAATGAATACATGCATACACCTTGCCATTTTATTACAGAGAATAGGCACACCAGGGCTTCTTGCTGCTGCAGACACACTCCAGGTGCATGTGCCACTTTGTTGCATATGGCTTTATGTGGGCACTGGAGAATCAAACTTGGGCCAGCAGGCTTTGCAGGCAAGCTATTTTAACCACTAAGCCATCTCCAGCCAGCCCTGAACCCATTTTTAATTTTTTTTTTCAAGGTAGGTTCTTGTTCTACCTCAGGCTGATCTAGAATTCACTCTCTAGTCCCAGGCTAGCCTTGAATTCATGATAATCCCCCTACCTGTCTCCCAGATGCTGAAAATTGAACCCAGGCCATTGGGCTTTGCAAACAAGTGCCTTTAACCACTGAGCCATCTCTTGAGCTGCTAAACTCCTTCTTGAAGACTTTTTTTGTGCCCTCTTCTGTCATCCATGTGAATATGTTCAGCTTGTTGTGGAAGTCTTGTAGCATCGTCACATTGTGAACTCCTGGCTTCGGCCTTGTCTTTTCTGTTCCAGGTGCTCCATACTTGCTTGTAGTGCATATGTGGCTCTGGCCTTGGGTGATAACCTTATGGCCTTGAATCACGCAGAGAAACTTCTTCAGCAGCCTAAGTTATCAGGATCTCTTAAGTAAGTGTGGCCTTCCCTGTGTCCCTGCTTTGCTTGTTTTTAGGTTCTGGCTGATCTTAAAAATTCCTTGCCAGATGTGGTGACACACACCTTTATCCCAGCACTCGGGAGGCAGAGGTAGGGGGATTGCCATGAGTTTGAGGCCACCCTGAGACTACATAGTGAATTCCACATCAGTCTGGGCTAGAGTGAGACCCTACCTGCAAAATCAAAAAAAAAAAAGCTGAGCATGGTGGCACACGCCTTTAATCCTTAGGAGGCAGAGGTAGGAGGATCACTGTGAGTTGAGGCCAGCCTGGCACTACAGAGTTCTAGGTCAACCTGAGCTAAAGTGAGACTCTACCTCGTCGGGGGGGGGGGGGACGCGGGGAGAGCCAGGCATGGTAGCTCATAGTTGTAATCCCTGCTCCCAGCATTCAGTAGGCTTAGGTAGAAAGATTTTTTGTTTTGTTTTTAATATATTTTATGGGCTAGAGAGAGAGAAAGCAAGAGAGAAAGGGGCAGACAGAATGCGTCAGTCAGGGCCTCTAGCCACTGCAAATGACCCTCAGACATATGTGCCACTTTGTGCATTTGGCTTATGTGGGTACTTGGGGACTAGAACCTGGGTCCTTAGCCTTTTCAGGCAAGCACCTTAACCACTGAGCCATCTGTCCAGCCCTTATTTTATTTATTTTGATTTTTTTGTTTTTGAGGTAGGGTCTCATTGTAGCCCAGGCTGACCTGTAATTCACTATGTAGTTTCAGGGAGGCCTTGAACTCACGGTGATCCTCCTACCTCTGCTCCTGAGTGCTGGGATTAAAGCCATGCGCCACCACGCCCAACTCTTACTTTTCCTAAAAAACTCACTAATGGGGCTGGGGAGACAGCTCAGTGGTAAAGTACTTGCCTTGCAAACATAAAGACCTGAGGTTTTTTTTTTTTTTTTCTGTTGTTTGTTTTTTGTTTGTTGAGGTAGCGTTTCACTCTAGCCCAGGCTGACCTGGAATTCACTATGTAGTCTCAGGGTGACCTTGAACTCACAGCGATCCTCCTACCTCTGCCTCCTGAGTGCTGGGATTAAAGGCGTGTGCCATCACACCCAGCTTCAGAAAAATTATTTGGTATGCGTCCAAGACCAACCTAAGCCATGTCTCCAAGAAAAGCTTCATGTATTTGCAGAAGATTTTTTCTCCTATTGCTCCTCAAGGATTAGATAAATGGCATTTGCTGTATGAAGGTCCAGGGCACAGAAACCTTGTACTCTGTGGTGTCCGCTGCTGAGTTGACAATTTAGGCCCAAAAATATGGGAGAAAAAAAAGATACACAAAAAGAAATTTATCCAAGTCACAAGTCTACTTTGAAAAATGCTACTTATCTTGTTTTTGCTTTGTTTTGTTTTGTTGAGACAGTGTTTCAGCTGGACGTGGGGGTTCATGCCTGTGATCCCAGCAGTCAGGAGGCTGGGTTCAAAGCCAGCCTGGGATAGAATTAGACCATACCTGAGAAAAAGACTGTGTCTCCTTTTGGTCTGGCACTCACTATGTAGCCCAGGCTGACCTGACTACAGCAATCCTCTGCCTGAGCCTCCCAAATGCTGAGACTCCTAGGTGTAAGCCACTGTACCCAGTTAATGATGTGTGTGTGCATATTATATATTGTTGTTATATATTGTTTTTGTTTTTTTGAGGTAGGGTTTTGCTATAGCCCAGGCTGACCTGAATTTACTATGTAGTCTCAGGGTGCCTTGAACTCACAGTGATCCTCCTACCTCTGGGATTAAAAGCATGTGCCACCACACCCAACTAGACTGGAATTTAACTGATCCATTTTTCGTAAATTTAGATTTCCATTAAAGGCTATGGACTATGTGAAACACATACCTGGTGTGTGGTAACATAATGTGCCAGGTACTCGTATACTTGGGTATTTTGGTGATGACTGACTTTTCAGTCTGGAATCTGCTTTTACATTTTAGGTTTTTGGGCCATCTCTATGCTGCAGAAGCCCTCATCTCTCTCGACAGAATATCCGATGCCATTACGCACTTGAACCCAGAAAATGTCACTGATGTCTCCTTGGGGGTCTCTTCCAATGAGCAGGACCAAGGTCAATGAGGGCACATTTGATCGAAACTGCTCACGTTGCCACTTTCTTCCCATCGCAGTTCAGGATGGTGGAAATCCGTGGGCACGGTTGTGCAGGGAGGGACTAAGGTTAGGTCAGGTTGGCTTTCTGCATTTTTGGCGAGACTTGCTGTACGACAGGAGTTGCTGAGGAACCTGGGAGCCGGTTTCCCTGTGTTCGGAGCTCCCCTTCGTTCGCTTCTTTCTCTCTCTCCCTCCTTTCTTTTTCTTCTGTCCTTTCTCTCTTCTTTGTTAAGAAATGTATTCTCACTATGTTGTCCAGGCTGTTTTCAAACTCATGAGCTCCAGCCATCCTCCTGCCTCAGCCTCCCAACTGCTGGGGTTATAGGCACTTGTGCCCCCTTGGCTTTTGGTTGGGGTTCTGATACTGGTTTTTATTGTTTTATTTTTTGGGGTTTTTTTGTTTGTTTTTTGTTTTTAGAGGTAGGGTCTCACTCTAGCCCAGGCTGACATGGAATTCACTCTAGTCCCAGGCTGCCCTTGAACTCAGGGTGTTTCTCTTATCTCAGCCTCCCAAGTTCTGAGATTTACAGCCTGAGTCACCATGCCTGGCTTTACACTTTATTTTCATTTTTGAACTGATTCCACAATCAAGTCCCTTAAATGTTTCTGGAGAAGTGATGTGGCATGCCCTTAATTAGTGCTCACACTTGGAGGGGAGGTGGGAGCGGACATCCGTACTAGAACTTCCACTGTGACAGATTACGTTTCCATCTCATTAAGAAACTTAGCTTTTAGAATCCTGCTCTGTGTCCTGCCCCTCAGATGTATTTTCATGTATTTGTAGGATCAGACAAGGGTGACAATGAAGCAATGGAATCCTGTAAGTAAGAAGTTTTGTAAATCCTTAAGTAGCCCGGCCTGCCTCCCAAAGACTTAGACCCTGCATCTTTTGTGTCCTTCCTTTACTCGTGGCCCGAGGGCCGGCGCTGTGCTTCCCCCAGCGGCTCCGCGCTCCTGCCCGCCCGGCCTCCTCACGCTGTCTGCATCTCTCCCCAGCTGGCAAGCGCGCCCCTCAGTGCTACCCCAGCTCCGTCAGCTCCGCCCGCACCGTGATGCTCTTCAACCTGGGCAGCGCGCACTGCCTGAGGAGCGAGTATGACAAAGCCCGGAAGTGTCTGCACCAGGTGAGGTGGGCGGGAGGCTTCTGTACCGCAGCACCTGAAGGCCCTGAGGTTGGTGGGGCTTGTGATTCTTAAGGCTCCTTGTCTGCTTGTTAAACATTTGAAGTGTTACTTTTCTAACCTGGAAGACGGCTAATGGCACTTACTTGAAAAGCCTGCTGGCCGAGCTTCAGCTCCTCAGCCACTCATGTAAAGCCTGGTGGGCATTTGTCTGCAGTGACAGCAGACCTTGGCACCTGTATGCACACATGCAAATAAATAAAGTTTTAGATATTATTAGGAGTGTTCTCCAGCTGGGCGTGGTGGTACATGCCTTTAATCCCAGCATTTAGGAGACCGGTAGGAGGATCATCATGAATTCAAGGCCACCCTGAAACTACATAGTGAATTTTAGGTCTGCCTGGCCTAGAGTGAGACCCTACCTGGAAACAACAACAACAACAGAATATTCTCTGTCACATCTTTCAAGGTTCAGGGTCCATTGCAAAAGAGGTAGTGGAAATCCCAGCACTCAGGAGGCAGAGGTAGGAGGATCAGTGTGAGTTCGAGGCCACCCTGAGACTACGTAGTGAATCCAGGTCAGCTTGAGCCAGAGTGGGAAGCATAGCGCCGGGCCTCGGGCCACGAGTAAAGGAAGGACACAAAAGATGCAGGCTCTAAGTCTTTGGGATGCAGGCCGGGCTACTTAAGGATTTATAAAACCCTACCTAATTGCCAAAAATAAATAAATAAATAAAAGAGGTGGGGCAAAGAATGTAAGAGCCAAAGGAAGGGTAGGACTGCTTACACTGCAATCTTCCAGACACAAGATGGCCTGGATACTTCATGATCTCATAATGCCTGATAACTACCTACACAATACCCTTATAATAGGAGGAAAAGATGATAATCAAAAGATAATCAAAATAAAAGAAAAACTAATTGGGAGGGTTAGGGGAGGGGAGGGGATATGATGGAGAGTGAGTTTGTGAAGGCAAAAGTTGGGGAGGGGAGGGAATTATTGTCTATAATTATGGAAGCTGTCAATAAAAAGTATTCTGAGCTGGGCATGGTGGCGCACACCTTTAGTCCCAGCACTCGGGAAGCAGAGGTGGGGGGATCGGGATCGTGGTGAGTTTGAGGCCAGCTTGAGACCACATAGTGAGTTCTAGGTCAGCCTGGGCTAAAGCAAAGACTCTACCTCGAAAAACTAAAAAAAAAACAAAAAATGTATTCTTGTAAGATAAACAACTATTTGGCATTGCAAATAAACTAAGACACTTAATAGCTTTGCTGATGATTTTCTGGTTTTGTTTATATTACTATTGTTTATTTATTTGGAAGAGAAAGGGGGAGAGAGAGAGACTGGGCGCACCAGGGCCTCTAGCCATTGCAAACAAATTCCAGACACATGTGCATCTGGCTTATGTGGGTACTGAGGAATCGAACGTAGGTCCTTAGGCTTCTCAGGCAAGCACCTTAACCACTGAGATACCACTCCAGCCCTGGTTTTGATTTTTAAGGAAAGATCTCATGTAGCCTAGGCTGGCCTTAATTTTTGTTATGTAGCCAAGGATGACATAATGGGCTTCTTCTTTTTTAGTTTTGGTTTTTCAAGGCAGGTTCTTACTCTAGCTGAGGGTGACCTCAAGCTCATGGTGATCCTCCTGCCTCTACCTTCAAGTGCTAGGATTATAGGGGCCTCGTGCATACTAGACAAGTATTCTATAACTGAGCTGCATCACCAGCCATCTGAATAAGAGCCCTCTTAAATGATGGTACATGTGGACATTTAAACACAGTGCAAGTCTAAACTCTGCACTAGAAGAAAGGGCACAATGGGGGGGGGGTCAAAAAAGGTAATGGAAGGGGATTATGATACATTATATACATATATCAGTACTGTCAGTTTAAAAAAATTGGCCAGGCTGCTTGCAAAGCCTACAGAGCCAGGCTGTTTCCCAACACCCATGTAAAACCAGATGTGTACAAAGTGATGCATGCATCAGAGTTCATTTGCAGCAGCAAGAGGCCCTAGCTCACACATAGTCTCTCTCTCACACACACACACACACTCTCTCTCTCTCTCTCTCAAATATATAATTTTGTTGTTGATGTTTTTGAGGTAGGGTCTCACTCTAGCCCTAGATGACCTGCAATTCACTATTTAGTCTGAGGCTGTCCTCGAACTCATAATGATCCTCCTCCTGCCTCTGCCTCCCAAGTACAGGGATTAAAGGCGTGCGCCACCACACCCAGCGTTAGTCAGCATTTTTGATGAAGAATTAGAAAAGTTAGTGATCTACTTTCCAGGGAGCTAAACCATAAGAGTGAAGATGCTTGCTGTCCCGGGCCCCTGCCACCGCAGCCCACAGACCTTTGATCTGCAGTCTCGGTGTGAACGGTGCGGCCATGGCTGTTGCCACACAGGAGAGACAGATGGGGTCAGGCCTGTGTCGTGGCCTGAGGGGGTTTTGTTTTGGTCCCTTGGTTTTTTAGGTTAATCCAGTGGCTGGACCTTTGTTAACTGGGAGGCCCACCCGCCTTGGAGGGTGGAACGGTGATGTGAATGGTGGGACAGGGCTGTAAGTAGATGTTTCCCGAGGGTGTCCTGCCCACCACTAACCATCGTGAGGCCAGTAAGCAAAATGCCATTGCGTCTCCTTAAATCATTGCCTTGAATTTTTGCATTTTAGAAAAAGCTACAGGCTGTGGTCAGTGCAAAGAACAATAAATGGCCTGTGTTTACTTTCCGCTGGGAGGGAAAGAAGAGATTTAGGTATTTACAAAAGGTGCAGTGATGCCTTTACCTGTACAAAGTTGGGCCGTGAAGTACAAAACCTCACCTTGTGAGCTGAGTCGTCACACCTCAGTGACAAGAGGACTAAGTACCCCACCATGTGAGGCTGTAAAAAAATTTTTTAAACTTTTGTTGTTGTTGTTGTTGTTGTTGTTGTTGTTGTTGTTGAGAGGAGGTAGACAGAGAGAGAGAGAATGGGTATGCCAGGACCTCTAGCCACTGCAGACGAACTCCAAATGCATGCGTCACCTTGTGCATCTGGCTTACATGGGTCCTGGGGAATTAAATCTGGGTCCTCTGGCTTCGCAGACAAGTGCCTTAACTGCTAAGCCATCTCTCCAACCCTGTAAAAAAATTTTTAATATAATCTAATCCTTTTGTGTGTGTGTGTTTTTAGTTGACAGCTTCCATAATTAAGACAATAAACCATGGCAATTCCCTCCTCGCCCACTCTCCATCATATCCCTCCCCCTCTCAATCTCTCTTTTATTTTGATGTCATCATCTTTTTCTCCATTTTTTTTTTCAAGGTAGGGTCTCACTCTAGCTCAGGGTGACCTGGAATTCACAATGTAGTCTCAGGGTGGCCTCAAACTCATGGCGATCCTCCTACCTCTGCCTCCCAAGTGCTGGGATTAAAGGCATGTGCCACCATGCCTGGCTTTTTCTTGTGTAGGTAGTATCAAGCACTGTGAAGTCATGGATATCCAGGGCATTTTATGTCAGGAAGAGTGCATTCATTGTAAGCAGTCTTATCCTTCCATTGGCTCTTACATTCTTTCTGCCACCTCTTCCACAATAGACCCTGAGCCTTGGAAGGTGTGATAGAGATGTTTCAGTGCTGAGCACTCCTCTGTCACTTCTCAGCACTGTGATGCCTTCTGAGTCATCCCAAGGTCACTGCCCTCTGAAAAGAGAAGCTTCTCTAACCAAAAGTGAGAGTAGCATTAACACATGGGTACAAACATTAAGAGAAGTGCTCACCAGGCAGTTTGGTGAGTATAGTATATACATTTAGCCAGACAACAGCAGATATTACACCCCTAGGGCTCACGACTTCCCCCATCATAGGTTTTCAGTATCAGAGATGTATTCCTCACGTGGAGCAGGCCTCCCAGCCAATTAAAGAGCAGTTGGTTTCCCCCATAACAGACATGCCACTATTGCACCCATTGGCTCATTTGGCCTGGATGGCCAAATATAAGGCTTGCAATGTACACTGTTGAGTATCTTCACTGGTGATTTCTCTTTCTCCCATTGAACTGCACGCCGAATGGCTGCTCCCAGCTTTCTGTCAGCTGGTCTAAATGGAGGAGGTTTTCAGCTCAGTTCCAGCAGGATTTCTCAGTGGCCTTGCAGCCCAAGTATGTGGAGTCATTAGCAATAGGGTCTTACCATCTATTCCTGGTGGGAAACCAAGGGCCTTGGCAATGGCCTGTAATGTTTTAGGGGCATCAGGGATCTCCCTGGTCAACAACTCACTGGAAGGTATCCCATCCCTAGCATTGAAAATTTTCTAGTAAATGTAAAAAAAAAAAAAAAAAAATGAAGCAGTTGAGGAACATCACTCTGGGACATCAGGACGTCCCTAGGAATTCCTGTTAATAAGCCTTAAGTTTACCACTTCATTAGCTGATAGTGTATTTTCTCAGTTTGCTTCTGCTCACATTAGGAGTTGGCGTTAGCATTTCATGGGTGTTCTCTTTTGTTCCAAGGCGGCTTCAATGATCCATCCTAAAGAGGTGCCCCCTGAGGCCATTCTGTTGGCCGTCTACCTTGAACTGCAGAATGGTGAGTGGTTCTCTCTTCTAAGACTACTGCCCTTCAAGGAATCCAAGATTTTTGTGATCTGCTGCTTCTCTTCAGAATCAAAACCTGAGAGCTGGATGTGGCGGCACATTCCTTTAATCCCAGCTCTCTGGAGGCAGAGGTAGGATCGCTGTGAGTTTCAGGCTCCCTGAAACTACATAGTGAATCCTAGGTTAGCTTGGGCTAGTGCAAGACCCTACCTTGAACAAAAAAAAAAACAACAGGGCTGGATAGATAACTTAGCGGTTAAGATGCTTGCCAGCAAAGCCAAAGGACCCAGGTTCAATTCCCCAGTACCCAGTAAAGCCAGATGCACAAAGTGTCGCATGTGTCTGGAGTTTGTTTACAGTGGCTAGAGTCCCTAGTGTGCCTATTCTCTATCTGCTTCTCTCAAATTAATTAACTAATTTAAAAAAAATCAAAACCTGGGGCTAGGGGTTTTCAACTCTAGCATTTGAAAGAGGCAATAGGGTCAGGTGATCTCTGCCAGCCTTTCTCCACAAACAAAACAAAAGGTCACCATCCTTGAAAATGTGACTCATCAAATTCTTCTAAGTAAAAGATGGGAGGCTGGGCATGGTGGTGTGGTGCATGCCTGAGACTACATAGTGAATTCCAGGTCAGCCTGGGCTAGAGTGAGACCCTACCTCGAGAAATCAGAAAAAGGAAAAGAAAAGAAAAGATGGCACTGGAAGGCTGGAGTGATGGCTCAGTGGTTAAGGCCACCCTGAGACTACATAGTTAATTCCAGGTCAGCCTTGACCAGAGTTGGACCTTACCTTGAAAAACAAGCAAAAATAAAATAAAATAAGTAAAATTAAATTAAATAAAAACGAAAAAAAGATGGGACTAGAGAGATGGCTCAGCACTTAAAGGAGCTTGCTTGCAAAACCTAATGGCCTGGGTTTGATTCCCCAGTACCCACGTAAAGCCAGATACACAAAGTGGCACATGTGTCTGGAGTTCATTTGCTGTGGCTAGAGGCCCTTTCATGCCCATTCTCTTTTCTTCTATCTTTCCTTGCAAATAAGTAATAAGTTTAAAAAGAACTTTTAAAGCCAAAAGATGTAGTTAGGCCGCTGTAGATATAGCTTAGGTGGTAAAGTGCTTTCCTTTCATCCCTGAGTCTTGGGTCCAATCCCTGGCACCACCAAAAACAGAAAGAAAAGGTAGACCAAAAAAAAAAAAAAAAAAACAGGAGGGAGGGAGGGGCCTGTTGGCCTTGAGTTCAATTCCTCAGTTCCCACATAAAGGACAGGTACACAGTGATGCATGCATCTGGAATTTGTTTGCAGCAGGAATGAGTCCTGGTATGCCATATTTTCTCCCAAATAAATAAAGCAAATGAGTAAATAATAATTTTTGAGGTAGGGTCTTTTTCCCAGGCTGACCTGAAATTCACTATGTAGTCTCAGGGTAGCCTTTAACTCATGGCCATCCACATAGCTCTGCCTCCCGAGTGCTGGGATTAAAGGTGTGCACCACCATACCTGGCTAAATAAAAATTTTTAAAAAATACATTATTAATTTATTTATTTGAGAGAAATAGAATAGGTGCACCAGGGCCTCTAGCCACTGCAAACAAACTCCAGATGCATGTGGCACCTTGTGCATCTGGCTTACATGGGCTACTGGAGAATTGAACCTGGGTCCATAGGCTTCACAGTCAACTGCCTTAACTGCTAGGCCATCTTTGCGGCCCTAAATTTTTTTTGTTGTTGTTTATTTTTATTTATTTATTTGAGAGCAACAGGCAGAGAGAGAGAGAATGGGCACGCCAGGGCCTCCAGCCACTGCAAACAAACTCCAGATGCATGCACCACCTTGTGCATCTGGTTTACGTGGGTTCTGGGGGATTGAGCCTCAAACCAGGGTCCTTAGGCTTCACAGGCAAGCACTTAACCGCTAAGCCATCTCTCCAGCCCCAGCCCTAAAAATTTTAAAGTAAAAAATTCCCGGCCGGGCATGGTGACGCACGCCTTTAATCCCAGCACTCAGGAGGCAGAGGTAGGAGGATTGCTATGAGTTCAAGACCACCCTGAGAATACAGAGTGATTTCCAGGTCAGCCTGAGCTAGAGTGAGACCCTACCTCAGAAAACCAAAAAAAAAAAAAAAAAAAAATGCCCTAGTACCCACTCAAGACAGATGTACAAGGTAGCATATGCATCTGGAGTTTATTTGCAGCAGCTAGAGGCCCTAGCATGCCCATTCTCTCTCTCTCTCTTGCTCTCTTCTCTCAAACAAATAGATGAAAAATTTTAAATGTTTTACTTAATTTATCTGAGAGGGAAAGAGAAAAAATGGGCACACCAGGGCCTCCAGTGACTGCAAACTCACTCCAGATGCATGCGCCACCTTGTGAACCTGGCTTATGTGGGTACTGGGGAATCGAACCTAGGCTTTGCAGGCAAGTAAACCACTAAGCCAATTCTAGCCCTAAATAAAAAAAATAAAAAAATTAAAATAGAAACTTTTTAATTTAAAAAGTATATGGGGGATGAAGAGAGAGAGGGCACACTCCTTGTTGATACTAGGAACCTCCACAAGGCTCCTCGGCACAGCTGAAGGACTGGTATTAAGCGGCTGGTGCTCAGCAGGTCTCGGCGTCCTGAGAGGCAAGACTAGGGTGTGCGGGTCTGGATCCCTTCTGCTCTACAGCCCACCTATATCATAGTAAGTTGTCCACCTGGGTGTTGCCATAGGATCTTTAAAAAAAAAAAAAATCCTGCTGCCAAGCTAGGGACATAGCTGAGTAAGGAATACGTTCAGGCTCCGGCCTTGGTCACCGGCTCAAAACCAAACCACCCTGCTCCTCCCCCTCCCCCCACTGGCATGTCACTGAAGTTGGACTGTGCGGTCCAGGGCCCGCCGGCCAGGGCTGCAGAGGGTCCCTCCCAAGCGCCGTGCGGCACTCCGGTGCAGACAGGGTTCCGTGCTCATGTGACTGGGAGTGTTTTCGCAGGTAATACCCAGCTGGCCTTGCAGATCATCAAGAGGAACCAGCTGCTCCCTGCACTGAAAACGCAATCTGAAGTGAGAAAGAAGCCAGTGTTTCCGCCCGTCCACCCGATCCAGCCAATCCAAATGCCAGCTTTCACCACTGTGCAGCGGAAGTGAGGTTGTGCTTTCGGGACGTGTTACTTGAGCCTCTGGAGACGCCGCGCTGGCCTCTCCACGTAGAGTGAACAGAGCGGACACTGAGGGTGCCAGGCTCGGCTCTGGAGACAGTCTCAGACTGTCCTGCCCCCGGGTTTTGTTTTTTGTCAGAAGCTTCCAGAAACTCAAGGATTCACAGACCAATGTTCAGCTGTTTTTCTTTAAACTCTCCAGACTATTAATGTTGAGCCAGTATGTAACGCGTCTGTGTCGTAGGCAATTAAAACACGATCTTATCAGAACAGTCCTGTGCAGTCCTTCTTGCAGCTGTTGGACCACCCGAGATTTAGTGTGAATGCACAAGATTGTTGGTGGAGAACATCATCTGTACGGCCGTCCAGCAAGTGACCTTGGCTAAGAGGGAAGCCTGCAGCACTGACGTCTTTTATGCTTGCTTATGACTCAAAGACTTAGAAAATTCATGATGGCCATTAGGGTATAATTAGGTTCAAAGGAGATGACTGATCTGTTAGGAGTCATTTGCTTAACAACTACAAACAGGACTCTCTGCACTGGCCTGCTTCAGCCTGTAACACCCTCAGGCAAAAGTACTGGAATCTTGGGCCTTTCAAGGGGACTGGGCAATGCCACCCTGGTTAAAGGCACTTGTTAATGAAGCCTGCCAGCCTAGGTTCAGTTCCCCAACACCCACATGAAGAGACCCTGGCATACGCATACACATGTGTGTACACACACACCTTAATAAAAGCCCTATGTGGTGGCGTACACCTTCAACACCACTCAGGAGGCAAGCGTAGGAGGATCTTTGTGAGTATGAGGCCAGCTGGGGACTGCAGAGTAAGTGGCCCATGCATCTGGAGTTTCTTTGCCTTGGCAGAAGGCCCTGGAACACCCATCCATTTCCTCTCCCTCTTTCTCTCTCTCTCTCTCTCTCTCTCTCTCTGATTTTTCAAGGTAGAGTCTTGCTTTACCCAGGCTGACCTCGTGGAATTCACTATGTAGTCTCAGGTTGGCCTTGAACTCACAGCAACCGTCCTACCAGGCCTCCTGAGTGCTGGGGTTAAAGGTGTGTGCCACCATGCCTGGCTCTTTCTCTCTGCTTGCAAATAAATAAAAAATTTTAAAGGTGGTGGGTGAGGCCAGCGTGGTGGCATACACCTTTAGTGCCAGCACTTGGGAGGGAGAGATAAGAGGATCCCCATGAGTTCTAGGCTACCCTGAGACTACATAGTGAACTCCAGGTCAACCTGGGCTAGAACGAGACCCTATGCAGTACTTTTTTTTTTTTTTTTTTTTTTTTTTTTTAATTAGGGAGAATGGGCGCACCAGGGCCTCCAGTCAATGCACACAAATTCCAGACACGTGCGCCCCCTTGTGCATCTGGCTAACGTGGGTCCTGGGGAATCGAACCTGTGTCCTTTGGCTTTGCAGGCAAATGCCTTAACTGCTAAGTCATCCCTCCAGCCCAGTAATCACTTTTTTTTCCTTCTGTTTTGTTGGTTTGCTTTTTAATTTATCTGAGAGAAAGGCAGAGAGAGAATGGGCCACATCTGAGCCTTTAGCCTCTGCAAATTAACTCCAGATGCATGCACCATCTGGTTTACGTGGGTCCTGGGGAACTGAACCTGGGTCCTTGGGCTTTGTAGGCATGCGCTTCAACTTCTAAGCCATCTCTCCCACCTGAGACTGGGCTGTTTCTTCCACGCCCTGTCCTTGGGACGGCTTCATGTTACGCCCAGAGAAAGATACCAAACAAATTAGGTTACATTAGGGTTACTAGTGCTTGCTACTCTTTTGTTGTTTTGGTGGGGTTTTTTTGTTTGTTTGTTTTGTTTTGTTTTGTTTTTTTGAGGTAGGGTCTCACTCTAGCCCACCTGGAATTCACTCTCAGGCTGACCTCAAACTCACAGTGATCCTCCTACCTTGGCCTCCCAAGTGTTGGGATTAGAGGTATACACCACCATGCTCAGCTTCTCTGTCTTTTATACTTATTTATTTATTTGTGAGCCAAGAGAGTGTGCATAGTGGCACCAGGACCTATTTCCTGTGAACTTAAGACACATGCACCATGTTGTTCATCTGCCTTTATGTGGGTACTGGGGAATTAAGCCCGGTTGTTGCAGTCCAGTTCACATTGCTGGTAGAAATCACCCAACCAAGAGCAGCTTGTGGAAAAAAGGTTTATTTTGGCTTACAGGATGGAGAGGAAGCTCCATGATGGCAGGGGAAAATGATGGCATGAGCAGAGGGTGGACATCACCCCCTGGCCAACATCAGGTGGACAATAGCAACAGGGAAGTGTGCCAAACACTGGCATGGGGACACTGGCTATAACACCCATAAGCCCGCCCCCAACAACACACTGCCTCCAGTAGGCGTTAGTTCCCAAATCTCCATCAGCTGGGAACCCAGCATTCAGAACACCTAGGGTTTATGGGGGACACCTGAGTCAAACCACCACACTGGCATAGCAGGCTTTGCAAGCAAGTGCCTTTAACCATTGAGCAATCTCTTCAGGCCCTGTTTCCTTATTTTTTGTTTTGTTTTTTTTCAAAGTAGGATCTCGTTGTAGTCCAGGTTGACCTGGAATTCACTATGTAGTCTCAGGGTGGCCTCAAACTCATGGCGATCCTCCTACTTCTGCCTCCCGAATGCTGGGATTAAAGGCGTGTGCCACCACGCCTGGCCATGTTTTTGTTGTTTTGTTTTGTTTAAATTTTTATTTATTTAATTGAGAGCAACAGAGAGAGAAAGGGGGAGAGAGAGAGAGAAAGAGAGAGAGAATGGGTGCACCAGGGCCTCCAGCCACTGCAAACGAACTCCAGACGTGTGTGCCCCCTTTGCATCTGGCTAATGTGGGTCCTGGGGAATCGAGCCTCGAACCGGGGTCCTTAGGCTTCACAGGCAAGCGCTTAACCGCTAAGCCATCTCTCAGGGAGGCCTAGAACTCAGGCTAAAGTGATTCTCCTGCCTCAGCTTCCTGAGTAGCTAGGACTACAGGCGTGTGTCACCAAACCTAGCACGTGTGTGTGTGTGTGTGTGTATGTTTTGGTTTGGGTTTGGGTTTTTTCAGGCATGGTCTCATGTAGCCTAGGCTGGCCTCAAATTCTCTATGTAGACCAGACTGACTTTGGAACTCTTGATTCTCCTGCCTCCACCTCGCAAATGCTAGGATTATAGGTTTGTACCACCACATACAAGCCAGCACATATACTATCTTGTACAGATAGACTTCTCAACTGAGGATGGGACTTTGTCCAGTAAACCCATCAGAAGTTGAATTTTTAATTTTTTTGAGAGAGAGAATGTGTGCATGGCAGGGCCTTTAGCCACTGCAGACTCCAGATGCATGCACCACCTTGTACTTCTGGCTTACCTAGGTCCTGGGAAATTGAACCTAGCTGCTATGGCTTTGCAGGCAAGTGCCCTAACTGCTAAGCTGTCTCTCCAGCCCAGAAATTGAATTTTTTGAACCAGCGTGGAAGCTCATGTCTATAATCTAGCACCAGAGAGACTGAAGCAGGAGGATTGCAAATTCCAGGACAACCTAGATCTGCAGGGTGACAGGGTAAGGAGAGTTGAAAATATCTTGTCAAGCGGGGCATGGTGGCGCACGCCTTTAATCCTAGCACTTAGGAGGCAGAGGTAGGGGGATTGCCATGAGTTCAAGGCCACCCTGAGACTACATAGTGAATTCCAGGTCAGCCTGGGCTAGAGTCTGAGGGGACCAGGCTGACCTAGAATTCACTATGTAGTCCCACGCTGGCTTTGAACTCACAGCGATCCTCCTACCTCTGCCTAACAAGTGCTGGCATGTGCCACCATGCCTGGCCCCATGTTCTGAGAATTTGTTTCAAGGTAGGAGTCTTACTCTAGCCCAGGCTAGAATTCACTATGTAGTCTCGATTTCATGGCGATCCTCCTACCTCTGCCTCCCAAGTGCTTGGCTTAAAGGTGTGCACCACCATGCCCAGGTACTCTTATTTACCTGAAAGACAGAGAATGGGTGTGCCTGAGCCTTTAGCCACTGCAAATGAACTCCAGATGCATGCACCACCTTGTGCATCTGTCTTATGTGTGTACCGGGGAATTGAACCTGGATCTTTATGTAGTCTGTGGATCTATGTAGTCTCAGGGTGGCCTCAAAGTTACAGCGATCCTCCTACTTCTGCCTCTGGAGTGCTGGGATTAAAGGCATGTACCACCACACCCCGCTTGAGATTTTTTTTTTTTTTTTTCAAGTTAGGGTTTTACTCTAACTCAGGTTGACCTGGAATTCACTAAGTATTCTCAGGCTGACCTCGAACTCATGGCAATCCTCCTACCTCTGCCTCCACCACGCCTGGCTTTGAGTTGTTGTTGTTTTTGTTGTTGTTATATTTTTTTTCGAGGTAAGGTTTCACTCTGGTCCAGGCTGACCTGGAATTAACTATGTAGTCTCAGGGTGGCCTCGAACTCATGGCGATCCTCCTACCTCTGCCTCCCGAGTGCTGGGATTAAAGGCGTGTGCCACCACGCCCGGCTTGTTGTTATTTTTATTGTTATTTTTATTTATTTGATAGCGACAGACAGAGAGAGAGAGAGAGAGAGAGAGAATGGGCGCGCCAAGGCCTCCAGCCACTGCAAACAAACTCCAGACGCGTGCACCCCCTTGTCCATCTGGCTGACGTGGGTCCTGGGGAATCGAGCCTCGAACTGGGGTCCTTAGGCTTCACAGGCAAGCGTTTGACCGCTAAGCCATCTCTCCAGCCTTTTTTTTTTTTTTTTTTTTTTTAAATAAACATTGTTTCCGTAGGCTGCACCTGTGAATGACAGCATCTTATTTGGTAGGGTTTTGAATTCTGAGGAGAACAGCCATTGGACCGGTTCAGACCCCACCCCATAGCCAGCTGCTTACCCATTTACATGATGGGATGACATTCAGCAAGTGCTTCAGAACCACATGGCTTAACCCTGCAGGACAGCTTGGTTGGCCTTCTAGTATGACCCACCCCCACTGGATGGCGCCCTCGGCACTCTGCTCTCAGGTGTCCATTGACCTCCATCAGGCCCAGCTGCCATTCCTGGCCTTCCCTCTACCTCCTGCCTGCTTGGACACACCTGACCTACCACCATACCCTGAAATTCCCCACACTAATAGCTGTTTTTCTTAAACTTATTTACTTATTAGAGAGAAGGAGAGAGAGAGAGAGAGAATGGACGTGCCAGGGCCACTGGCCACTACAAACAAACTCCAGATGCAATTGGCTTTGCAGGCAAGCACCTTAACCACTAAGCCATCTCTCCAGCCCAATAGCTGTTTTTCTGACTTCTTATCCTGTGTGACTATCTCAGGGAGGCTCCTTGTGGGTGTGAGGGTTAATTTGAGGACAGTCTCACTGTGTAGCCTGACTGGCCTGTAACTTACCATGTCGTCCAGGCTAACCTTAAACTCAGCATTTCTTCTGTCTCCACCTCCCAAACCCTGGGGTGTATGGGTATGCATCACCACTTCTTATCAGAGCCCTGTGTGAGGATTAAAAAGAGGATTGTGGGGCTGGAGAGATGGTTTCGGGGTTAAATTGCTTGCCTGAGAAGCTTAAGGACCCAAGTTCGATTCCCCAGTACCCACATTAGCCAGCTGCACAAGGTGGCGCATGCATCTGGAGTTCATTTGCAGCTGCTAGAAGCCCTGGCCTGCCCATTCACTCTCTTTGTCTCCTCTCTGTCTTTCTGCTTGCAAATAAAATATCTTAAAAAAAAAATACAATTAGCCAGGTACTCGCCTTTAATCCCAGCACTTGGGAGGCACACACACAGATTAAAAAATGAAAGAAATTTTGGTGAGGTTTCCTTCAGGGTCTGGCAGTGTCAACGTTGGTCCAGAGATGGGCATGGCCTGTTACGTAGTCCCAGGGTTCCAGGGGCCCTAAGCATCCTTGACCCTCAGAGCCTGGCATAGCGAGGGTAACCTGTGGCCCAGGGTGGATGGGTTAGTGACTGGTCACACTCAGTCTACCAGGCCAGCTGGCCCAGGCAAAAGTAAACAAGTCTCGACACAATGGCAGTAGTATTTTATTAGATGTTCACTTCCCTTTCTGTCCCCCACCCCAGAAGACCGTGGAGGCTCAGGGTGGGAATGGGGCTACCAAGGGAGGAGACAGGGAAGTTCATCAGCCCCTTCATTTGGGGCACAGCGAATCCGTGTGGTGACACTCAATTGTCTAGGGGGGATTTAGGAGGATTTGCCCAAGTGTCCCCGTGGGCCCCCCAGCCTCCACCTAATCCCGTCCACATTTCAGTCTACTTAGGATCGCATTAAATGTCAAAGCCGGCGTTTAGGGAAATATCTACATTTCGTATGCATCGCCCGGGTCAAAAGAAAAGCTGAAGGGAACCTTCCAGCATTCGGCTGGAGAGGCGCCCTGTGTGGTCCCCAGTGTGAATGGGGAGGGGGGGTGGCGCCCCGGCGGCCTCCCTGCCTAGGAATGCGGGCCTTTCACAAGCAGAAAACGCCGAGGCTTTGTTCCTGCCTCGGCCTCCCGACGCACAGGGGAGCCCAGCCCAATTGTCACTGCGACATTTGCATGTGAGCAGCCCCTGTCCCCATCCCCCAGCACCGCTGGGCCCGGGCCCGGCGACCCTCTCCTGAAACCGCAGGTAGCTGCTCTGGACGTCCATTCCCCGAGGCAGCTGGGGCAAGGCTGGTGGAGTCCACGCATTTGGAGGGATTTTTGTTACTTATTTTTTCCGAGGTAAGGTCTCACTCACTCTAGACCAGGTTAGACCTGGTACTCAGCTCATTCTGTAGCCCAGGCTGGCCTCGAACGCATGGCGTTGGGATTAAAGGCATGCACCACCGTGTCTGGCCCAACACTTGGTTTTGGATTCTTTTTGTTGTTTTCCGAGGTAGAGAAACCACCACACTCAGCCTTCTTTCTTCTTTTTTTTTTGGTGGGGGGGCCTTCGAGGTAGGGTTTCAATCTAGCCCAGGCTGACTTGGAATTCACTTTGTAGTCTCTAGGTGGCCTTGAACTCAATCCTCCTACCTCTGCCTCTCGAGTGCTGGGATTGAAGATGTGCGCCACCACGCCTGGCTGGATTTTTTTTTTTTTTTAATTTATCTTTCGCTGTCTTTCGTGTGTGTGTGTGTGTGTCTGTGTGTCCGTCCCTCCGTTTCCCGTCCGTCCGGATTGCTGGGATTAAAGACGTTCTCTGTTCTCCACCATGCCTGGTTAACCCTTGGATTTTTGTTTGTTTCTTTGTTTTCCAAGAAGGGTCTCACTGTACCCCAGGCCCACCTGGAACTCAGTCTGTAGGCCCAGGGTGGCCTCGAACTCACGGCCATCCTCCCACCTCCGCCTCCCCAGTGCTGGGATTTCAAGGTGTGCGCCACCTTGGCCAGGTGTCACTTCATTACATGGGAAACGGCTCTGTCCCTCCGAGCAGGACCCAGGCGGTGGCAGCATCCTGTGGCCCAGCTGTGCATCTGCGTGTTTGCGGGGAGGGGCGGGACGTATCCCGCGCGGGGTGTGACGCTTGCCGGGTCCTCCAGTCTACCTTCGCAGCACAGGCCACGGGGACCAGGCGTCCCGTGCACGCTTTCGCCTCGGGGCCCCGGGTGCTCGGACTCGGAGACGGACCTGGACGTCGCGACGCGGAGCGCCACCTACGGGCGGGCCGGGGACGCGCTGCATCCCGTAGCCAGGCGCGCGGTGCGCGGGCCGAGCCCCCCAGCCCCGGCCGGACAAAACGGCCCCCCAGCGTTCACCCAGTTTCCTTCACTGAGTACGGTGCTCATCTTAATAATTTCATTTATTTTTCACTGTTCCGTTTTTCTTTTATTCTGATTTGCTTTATTCAATTATTATTTGAGGTTTATCTTTACTTCATTATTTCTTCGCTTTATGATTTTATTTATTTATTTAGCTAGTTAGTTAGTTTTTCAAGGTGGGGTCTTGCTCTATCCCAGGCTGACCTGGAATTCACTGTTTTCTCAGAGTGGCCTCGAACTCACGGCGATCCTACTCCCAATGCCCCTCAGAATGCTGGGATTAAAGGCATGCGCCACCACGCCCAGCTTCAATAAATTTTATAACAGATTGTGATCTTTTATTCCCCATTCCCTTTTCCCTGGGGCCCTCCTCTGTGGGGTTATGGGATTTACTGTGGGTCATGAAGGCCCCTGTAGGTCCCTTAGGGATAGTGGGGGGGGGGGCGTTTTTTAAAATTTTAATCTATTTATTTGCAAGTAAAGAGAGAAGACAGAAAGAAAGAATGGGCATGCCAGGGCCTTCCCTTGCTGCATCTTCAGACGCAAGCACCACTTTGTACAGCTGACTTTATGTGAGTAGTGGGGAATTAAACCCAGGTCGTTAGGCTCTGCAGGCAAGTGCCTTAACCATTGACCCATCTCTCCAACCCCTATGATTTAAGTGTTGTATTTCATTCACTCATCTTACAGTTTTGATTTTTATTTTTTCCATTGTTAACTATTTTTGCCATATCCCACAATTACTGTTTCTTTTTTTTTCTTTTTTCTTTTCTTTTTTTTTTTTTTTGAGGTAGGGTTTCACTGTAGCTCAGGCTGACCTGGAATCCTCTGTGTAGTCCCAGGCTGGCCTTGAACTCACAGCGATCCTCCTACCTCTGCCTCCCGAGTGCTGGGATTAAAGGTGTGTGCCACCACACCCAGCAAGAACAAAGTTTTCTATCTTCACTTACTTAAGCAAATATCTGTTAACTGGCTAAGTAGGGTTAGGTGTTAGCTGGGTGTGGTGGCTCTCACACCTGTACGCCATGGGTCCAGAAGCTGAGGCACGATTGCCAAGAGTTTGAGGCCAACCTAGGCTCCATTATTGCGTTACAGGTCAGCACGGGGGGGGGCAGGGGGGGCGCATGCATGCGTGTTGGCTCATGCCTTTAATACCAGCACTCCAGAGGCAGAGGTAGGAAAACCACCAGGAGTTCATGAATTTTTTTTTTTTCTTTTTTTGGTTTTTCGAGGTAGGGTCTCACTCTAGCCCAGGCTGACCTGGAATTCACTATGGAGTCTCAGGGTGGCCTTGAACTCACGGCGATCCTCCTACCTCTGCCTCCCGAGTGCTGGGATTAAAGGCGTGCGCCACCACGCCCGGCTGAGTTCATGAATTTGAGGCCAGCCTGGGACTACAGAGCCAGTTTGAGGTCAGCCTGGGCTAGAGTGAGACCCTGCTTTGAAAGAACCACAATAAAAAAGGTAGTAATAATTGAAAGTTTTGGGGCTGGAGAGATGGCTCAGCAATTAAGGCACTTGTCTGCAAAGCCTAAGGACCTGGGTTCGATTCCCCAGTACCCATGTAAAGCCAGCTGCAAAGGTGGCAAGGCGGTGCATGCATGTGGAGTTCCTTTGCAGTGACTAGAGGCCCTGGTTCTCCCATTCCCTTGTAGCCCTCACCATCCGACTCCACTTGAACAGAACCCAAGGGGTAGGGCTTTTTTTTTTTTTTTTTTTTAGTGAGTGATCCTACTGAATTAAAATTCAATTAATCCAACTTTAAGGGCAAGAGAGACTATTTGTGAAAAATCATTAAACAGCATGTAAAACCCTATGCGGAGCAACAAGTACTGGGAGAGGTGCAGCCTGGCTTTGTTAGGGCACTTCTGCCCAATGCGTTCAACGTTTTTCAGGAATTTTAACAAGACAGTGGTCAAAGTGGAATTTGTTCACGCAGTTTATTTAAGGTTTTTACAAGGGCCTGCAAAGAGTCCTTCCCCAGGGTCTGAAGGAACGAAGGAACGGAGCTGGTAACAGGGAGGTGAGAGGTGGGCTCTGGGTGTGTGTGTGGTGGTGGACAGGGATGGTGGGGGACAGAGCAACTGGCCTGGAGACTTCACAAATGTCAGGGTCCTCAAAGACAAAGGAAGCCTGGGGTACTGACTTGGACTGAGGGAGGGGGAAAAGACTCTTGCCTCCTGGGAAAAAAAAAAAAAAAGATCCTGAGAAGGAAAAACAAACTTACTGAGAAAGGACATTATTGGAACAACCGATGACTTGTGAATACAGGCTGGGGATTAGATAACAGGAGTGTATCAACATGAAATTTCCTGAATTTGATAACAGTGTTTTGGGTATGGAGAGGGGCATAGCTTGAAGCTGAGTGTGGATTCATAGTTGTCAGCAGCTGTGTGGGGAGGGGGGTTTGAAGACAAGGCCTCCTGTAACCCAGGCTGGCCTTGAACCCCCTATGTGCCTGAGGAGGACCTTGAAAGTCTGATCCTTGTGCCTCCGCCTCCCAAGTGTTGGGATCACAGAGGACGTTATGGTTCTGAGCTGGGGACTGAGGAAGGCCAAGGACCAAGGCTGTGGAATGAATGCCCGCCCCGCGGTGCTGTGCAGATGGAGGGGAGGTCCCGCACACAGCATGAGGCCAGGCCTAGGCAAAGCTAAGGAGAGGGCAGGCAGGTGAACACCTGAAGCCCAAGAGTCGGCCCCAGGTGTGCTTATGTAAGGCCTGGGTCTCCAGCCCCAAGGTCGGGGTCACCCCAGGAAAACACACAAGGAGTGTTTGCAAAGAAATGTTAGGGCATAAATTGGCATAACCATTACGGAAAACAGCGTTAAACCGAGCATGGTGGCAGATGTCTTTAATCCCAGCACTCGGGAGGCAGAGGTAGAGGATCAGTTTGAGTTCGAGACCAGCCTAAGGCTACATAGTGAATTCCAGGTCAGCCTGGGCTAGAATGAGACCCGCTCTCTCAAAGGGGAAAAAAAAAAAAAAAGCTGAAAGTTTTCCTCAGCTACATGAAACATTGTCTCAAAATAAAAGAAACAATTAGAGTCGGGCATAGTGGCCTGTCATCTCAGCACTTGGGAGGCAGGGGTAGGAGGATCACTGTGAGTCACTTTGTGCATCTGGAGTGCGTGGGACCTGGAGAGTCAAACATGAGTCCTTAGGCTTTGCAGGCAAGCGCCTTAACTGCTAAGCCATCGATCCAGCACTTCTATTTTTATGTCATCATCTTTTCCTCTCATTATGAGGGTCTTGGGTAGGCAGAACCAGGTACTGCAAAGTCATGGATACCCAGGCCATTTTGTTTCTGGGAGATTGCATTGTAAGGAGTCCTACCCTTCCTTTGGCTCTTACATTCTTTCTGCCACCTCTTCCGCAATGGACCCTGAGCCTTGGAAGGTGTGATAGAGATGTCTCAGTGCTGAATATTCCTCTGTCACTTCATCTCAGCACTATGGTTCCTTTTGGGTCATCCCAGAGGTTACCGCCATCTGAAAAGAGAAGCTTCTCTAACCAAAAGTGAGAGTAGTATTAATATATGGGTATGAACATTAAGAGAAGTGCTTACGCGGTAATTTGGTGAGCATAATATATGCATTTAGCCAGACAAGAGCAGGGGTTACGCTTACACTCCTAGGGCTCATGACCTCCCCCACCATAGGCTTTTGACTAGATTTTCAGTACCAGGTATGTATTCCCTCCAGTGGAGCAAGACTCCAGCCTGGTTGTTTCCTCCATAAGAGACGTGGCACTATTGCAGCCCTTGGATTGGATCATTTGGCCTGGCTGGCCCAAGTTAAGGTTTGCAGTGTCCACTGTAGTTTATCCCCACTGATGACTTCTCTCTCCCCAGTGGAGCTGCATGCCACGTAGCTGGTCTACAGGCAGGAGGTTTTCAGCTCAGCTCCAGCAAGGTTTTTTTGTTTTTGTTTTTGTTTTTTTTCAAATTTTTATTAACAACTTCCATGATTATAAAAAATATCCCATGGTGGGCTGGAGAGATGACTTAGCAGTTAAGCGCTTGCCTGTGAAGCCTAAGGACCCCGGTTCGAGGCTCAACTCCCCAGGACCCACGTTAGCCAGATGCACAAGGGGGCGCACGCGTCTGGAGTTTGTTTGCAGTGGTTAGAGGCCCTGGCACGCCCATTCTCTCTGTGTCTCTCTCTCTGCCTCTCTCTCGCTCTGTCTGTCGCTCTCAAATAAATAAAATTTTAAAAAATCCCATGGTTATACCCCCCCTCCCCCAACTTTCCCCTTTGAAACTCCATTCTCCATCATATCCCCTCCCCATCTCAATCAGTCTTTCTTATTTTGATGTCATGATCTTTTCCTCCTCTTATGATGGTCTTGTGTAGTACTGTCAGGCACTGTGAGGTCATGGATATCCAGGCCATTTTGTGTCTGGGGGGAGCACGTTGTAAGGAGTCCTACCCTTCCTTTGGCTCTTACATTCTTTCCGCCACCTCTTCCGCAACGGACCCTGAGCCTTGGAAGGTGTGATAGAGATGTTACAGTACTGAGCACTCCGGTCACTTCTTTCCAGCACCATGATGCCTTCTGAGTCATCCCAAGGTCACTGCCATCTGAAAAAAAAGAAGATTCTCTACCAAAAGTGAGAATAGCATTAATATAAGGGTATGAACATTAAGAGAAGTGCTTACTGGGCAGTTTGATAAGCATAGTATATACATTTTTTTTTTCTTGAGGTAGGGTCTCACTCTAACCCAGGCTAACCTGGAATTCACTATGTAGTCTCAGGGTGGCCTTGAACTTAAGCCAATCCTCCTACCTCTGCCTCCCCAGTGCTGGGATCAAAGGCATGTAGCACGAGTATGTGGAATCTTCGGAAATACAGCACCTTATTTTTGCTTTTCTGAGGCAAGGTCCAGACCGGATTTGAACTTGGGATCCTCCTGCCAGAGCCTTCAGAGGGCTGGGATTACAAAACTGCAACATTATGACCTTCTCTGGTCAGTTGCTATATAGTTACTTCAGTTATGCAGGACAATTAAGTTCCGGATGTTTAATGTACTAATAGGTAAGTGTTTCACCAATGCCCACAACCCATCCCATCACTGTGGTTTTTATTTTTTAATATATTTTATTTATCTATTTAAAAGAGAGAAAAAATGGGTACGCCAGGGCCTCCAGCCACTGCAAATGAACTCCAGATGCATGCACCCCCTTGTACATCTGGCTTATGTGGGTCCTGGGGAATCAAACTGGGATCTTTTGGCTTTGCAGGCAAATGCCTTAACCGCTAAGCCATCTCTCCAGCCTCCATGACTGTGGTTTTAATCTTCTCTCTCCCTTTCTGTGTGTGTGTGTGTGTGTGTGTGTGTGTGTGTGTGTGTGTTGCTGAGAATGGAACCCAGAGCTTCACATGTACTAGCACTCTCAGCTCTGACTATAGTTTTTTTTTTATTATTATTATTTGTTTATTTATTTGACAGAGAAAGAGGGAAAGAGAGAGAATGGGGGTGTCAGGGCCTCTAGCCACTGCAAGCGAACTCCAGACGCGTGAGCCCTCTTGTGCATCTGGCTAATGTGGGTCCTGGGGAGTTGAACCAGGCTCCTTTGGCTTTGCAGGCAAATGCCTTAACTCCTAAGCCATCTCTCCAGCCCAAGTTTGTTTGTTTTGTTTTGGTTTTGAAGGTAGGGTTTCACTTTAGCCCAGGCTGACCTGGAACTCATTATGTAGTCTCAGGGTGGCCTTGAACTCACGGCAATCCTACCTCTGTATCTCGAGTGCTGGGATTAAAGGCATGCACTACCACACTTGGCTTCTGACTGTAGTTAATATTGTATTTTATACTTACAATTTGCTGAGTGTAGATCATTTGTTTATCTATCTATCTGTCTATCTAGAAGGGTATCATTCTAGCCCAGGCTGGCCTCAAATTCAAGGTCATCCTCCTATTTCAGCCTCCTGAGTGCTGAAATTAAAGATGTGAGTTACCATATCTGGCTTCCCAATAAGTATCTTGGTATAGAGTTCAGGCTGGCTGAAAAATAATAGTAAAGGGCTGGAGAGATTGCTCAGTAGTTAAGGTGCTTGCCGGCAAAGCCTAGTGACCCGGGTTTGATCCCCCAGTACCCGTGTGTTGCAGTCAGGTTCACATTGCTGGCAGAAATCACCCAACCAAGAACAACTTGCGGGGGAAAAAGGGTTTATTTTGGCTTACAGACTTGAGGGGAAGCTCCATGATGGCAGGGGAAAACAATGGCATGAGCAGAGAGTGGACACCACCTCCTCGCCAACATCAGGTAGACAACAGCAACAGGAGAGTGTGCCAAACATTGGCACGGGGAAACTGAGTATTAATACCCATCAGCCCGCCCCCAACAATACACTCCCTCCAGGAGGCATTAATTCCCAAATTGCAATCAGCTGGGAACCTAGCATTCCGAACACCTACGTTTATGGGGGACACCTGAATCAAACCACCACACCATGTAAAGTTGGATGCACAAAGTGGTGCAGGCATCTGGAGCTCATTTGCAATGACTGGAGGCTCTAGTGTGCCCGATCTCTCCTTGGAAATATATAAATAAATATAATTAAAAAAAAAAAAACAAAACTAGGTGTGGTGGTGCACACCTTTAATCCCAGCACTTGGAAGGCAGAGGTAGGAGGACCATTGTGAGTTGAAAGCCACTTTGAGACTACATAGTGAATTCCAAGTCAGCCTAGGCTAGAGCAAGACTGTACTTTGAAAAACCAAAAGTAATAAATAGGGGCTGGAGAGATGGGTTAGCAGTAAAGGTGCTTGCCTGTGAAGCCTAAGGATCCAGGTTCAATTCTCCAGGTCCCAGGTGAGCCAGATGCACAAAATGCCGCATGCATCTGGAGTTCGTTTGCAGTGGCTAGAGGCCATGGTGAACCCATTCTCTCTCTAATAAATAAATAAATAAATAAATAAATAAATAAATATAGCCTAGTGGCTCATGCTTGTAATCCTAGCACCCTGAGACTACATAGTGAATTACAGGTCAGCCTGAGCTACAGTGAGACCCTACCTCGAACCCCCCCTCAAAATATATATATAATAAAATAATAATAGTAAGCCAGTTGCGGTGGCACATGCCTTTAAATCCAGCATTTGTGAGGCAGAGGCAGGAGCGTTGCTGAGTGCCAGGCCAGCCTGGAACTGGAAAGTGAGTGCCAGGTCAGCCGGCTCTAGACAGAGACCCTACCTAGAGTACAAACCAAACAAAAATAAAGCCTGGAGAGATGGCTCAGCAGTTAAGGGGCTTGACTGCAAAGCCTAATGACCTGGGTTTGATTCCCTAGTACCCATATAAAGCTGGATGCACAAAGTGGTACATGCATCTGGACTTTATTTGCAGCAGCTAGATGCCCTGGTGCACCCATTCTTTCCCATTCTCTCTCTTTTTCTCTCCTTGCAAATATTTTTTTGTTGTTGTTTATTTTTTATCTATTTATTTGAGAGCGACTGACAGAGAAAGAGGCAGACAGAGAGAGAATGGGTGCCCAGGGCCTCCAGCCACTGCAGACGAACTCCAGACGCGGGCGCCCCCTTGTGCATCTGGCTAACGTGGGTCCTGGGTAATCAAACCTGGAACCGGGGTCCTTAGGCTTCACAGGCAAGCGCTTAATCGCTAAGCCATCTCTCCAAGCCCTTTCCTTGCAAATAAATAAAATATTTTTTAAAACAAAAAATAATAGTAATAATTTTAAAACAAAAAGCTGGGCATGGTGATGCACGCCTTTAATTCCAGCACTCTGGAGGCAGAGGTAGGAGGATCACCGTGAGTTTAAGGCCACCCTGAGACTACATAGTGAATTCCAGGTCAGCCTGGGCTAGAGTGAGACCCTACCTCGAAAACAACCCAAGAAAGCCTGGTAGGGTGGTGCACGCCGCCTTTGATCCCAGCACTTGGTAGGCAGAGGTAGGAGGATCACTGTGAATTCAAGGCCACCCTGAGACTATATATATATTAATTTATTTCCAAGGAGGGAGAGAGAGAGTATCTGTATGCCAGGGTCTCTTTGCAGCTGCAAAGGAACTCCAGATGCACGTAACATTCTGTGCATCCCACTTTACGCGGGTACTAGGGAGCCCAGTGCAGGCTTTGCAAGCAAGTGCCTTTAACAGCTGAGACATCTCTCCAGCCCCTACATTTATTTTTTGGCAATTTCATCGATATATATTTTGAGCATATCCACCCCCATTCCTGTCTCTTGTTTACTTCCACTGAACCCCTTACCAGGTGGTAATATGAATTGATTACCTACCTATCACCAAACCCCATGAAAACAATCTTGAATTCTATACAATCGAGTTCACTTGGATGATATAAAGATGCCTCTCCTGCCGGGCGTGGTGGCGCACACCTTTAATCCCAGCACTTGGCAGGCAGAAGTAGGAGGATCACCTTGAGTTCGAGGCCACACTGACACTCCATAGTGAATTCCAGGTCAGCCTGGGCCAGAAGGAGACCCTACCTCGAAAAACAAAAAACAAACAAAAATATCAAAAAGAAAGCAAAAAGAGCAGGGTATGGTGGCAAGCACCTTTAATCAAGAGGCAAAGGTAGGAGGATCGTCGTGAGTTCAAGGCCAGCCTGAGACTACAGAGTAAGTTCCAGATCAGCCTGAGATAAAGCAAAACTCTACCTTGCAAAAAAATAAATAAAAATAAATAAAAAAATCTCTAAAAAATTAGCCCAAGGTGGAGCCGGAAGTATATTATACACCTTTAATTCCAGCACTCAGGGGACTGAGGTAGGAAACCTGTGAGTTCAAAGGCAGCCTGAGCTACTGAGTGAGTTCTGGTTTGCCCGGGCTGGAAAATAAAATAAAATAAAATAAAATAAAATAAAGAGAAAGGTTAGAAAGATGGCTTAACAGTTAAGGTGCTTGCCTGCGAAGCCTAAGGACCCATGTTCGACTTTCCAGATCCCACATAAGCTAGACGCATAAGATCACACATGTGCACCAGACAGGACAAGAGTCTGGAGTTCGATTGCACTGGCTGGGGCCCTGTTGCACCAATTCTCTCTAAAATAAAATTTAAAATATTTTGTTCACTTATATGAGTGAGAGGATGGGTAGGCATGCCAAAGTCTCCTGTTGCTGCAAATAAACAGATGCATGTGCCACCTTGTGCATATGGCTTTACGTGGGTACTGCCGACTTGAACCTTGAAGCCATCACCCCAACCCCTTTTGTTTTTGTTTTTATTTTTGAGAGAGAGAGACAGGCAGAATGAGTGTGCCAGATCATCTAGCCACTGCAAATGAATTCCAGGCCTGGTGTGTTGGGGTATGCCTGTAATCCCAGCACTGAGGAGGCAGAGGTAGGAGGATCATTGTGAGTTCTAGGCCACCCGAGACTACATAGTGAATTCCAGGTCAGCCTTGGCTATAGTAAGACCCTACCTCAAAAAACCCAAAACAGGGCTGAAGAGATGGCTTAGCGGTTAAGCGCTTGCCTGTGAAGCCTAAGGACCCCAGTTCCAGGCTCAATTCCCCAGGACCCATGTTAGCCAGATGCACTAGGGGGCGCAAGCATCTGGAGTTCGTTTTCAGTGGCTGGAGGCCCTGACGCGCCCATTCTCCCCCCCCCCCTCCCGCTCTCTCTCTCTCCCTCTTTCTCTATCCGTCGCTCTCAAATAAATAAACAGAAAAAAAAAAAAAAACAGGGCTGGAGAAATGGCTTAGCGATTAAGGTGTTTGCCTGCGAAGCCTAAGGACCCTGGTTTGATTCCCCAGGACCCACGTAAGCCAGATGCACAAGGGGGCACATGCATCTGGAATTCATTTGCAGTGGCTGGGAGGCCCTGGAGCACCCATTCTGCCTTTCTCTCTGCCTCTTTCTCTCTCTCTCTCTCTCAAAATATATAAATAAAATATTTTTTAAAAAGCTGGGTGTGGTGGCACATTCTTTTAATGCCAGCACTTGGGAGGCAGAGGTAGGAGGATTACCTAAAAAAAAAATTCCAGGCCCATGCGCCTGAATCTGGCTTAAGTGGGTACTAGGTAATCAATCTGGGTCCTTAAACTTTGCAGGCAAGCGCCCTAACTACTAAGCCATCTCGCCAGCCCTTAATTTTTATTTTCTATGACAGGGCCACTATGTAGCCCAAACTGGTCTCAGTGTTCAATTCTACAAGGGCTTCAATCTTTCAAGGGCTGGGATTATAGTCTGTTCCACCCTGCCTAATGCCAGCACTTCATATATTTATGGTTTTGGAATTTGGGAGAGTTTGAGGTAGAACGTCACCCACTGTAGCTTTCGGCTGACCTATACTCAATCTGTATGTAATGCAGGCTGCCTTCGAGGTCAGTCCTCCTATCTCAGCCTCCTCCTCACCTTTAGTGCTGGGACTAAAGTTGTGATACAACACACCAGCTGGCCCTCATTTTTATTTTTTTGAGGTAGGGTCTCACTCTAGCCCAGGCTGATCTGGAATTCACTATGTAGTCTCAGGGTGGCCTTGAACTCAGCAATCCTACCTCCACCTCCTGAGTGCTGTGATCAAAGGATTGTGTGCCACCACGCCCAGCCCCACCCGCCCCTTAAAAAATTATTTGCAAAGAAGAGAGAGAGAGAGAGAGAGAGAATGAGTGTACTGGGGCTTCTAGCCACTACGAAGGAACTCCAGACACATGGACCACTTTGTGCATCTGGCTTTACGTGGGTACTAGGGAATCAAATCAGGGTCATTAGGTGCCTTAACTGCTGACCCACCTCTCCAATCCCCTTTTTATTTTTTATTAAAAAAAACAAATGACTGAGGGCTGGAGAGATGGCTTAGCGGTTAAGCATTTGCCTGTAAAGCCTAAGGATCCCGGTTTGATGCTCTATTCCCCAGGACCCACGTTAGCCAGATGCACAAGGGGGCGCAAGTGTCTGGAGTTCGTTTGCAGTGGTTAGAGGCCCTGGCATGCCCTCTCTCTCTCCTATCTGCCTCTTTCTCTCAAACAAGTAAGTAAAATGCTTGAAAAAAAAAAAAAAAAAAAAAAAAAAACTTTAAAGGCATAGGACTTTGCCACCATGTGCATCTGGCTTGTGTGAGTACTCAGGAATCAAACCTGGGTTCTTAGACTTCTCAGGCAAGTCTTAGCAGCTAAGCCACCTCTCCAGCCCCTCTAGAAAGTAATTTTTATTTGCTGTGTGCATGCGTGTTTGTGTGTGTGTTGGCGAGGGTCTTTTGCTGTTGCAACCAGAACACCAGATGCATGTGCACTTTTGTGGTGTGGGATTTACGTAGGTGGGGCTGGATTTGAACACTGGCTTTAGAAGCCAGTAAGGTTGAGCTCTGAGCCGTCTCCCTAGGGCCTCCCGCTTTTTAAAAAATATTTATTTCCAAGGAGAGGGAGAGAATGGGTGTGCCAGACTCTCTAGCCACTGCAAAGGAACTCCAGATGGGTGCGCCGTTGCATTGCCCTTTTGCGCATCTGACTTTACTTGGGCGCTGGGGCCCGATTGGGCCATCAAACTTTGCAAGCAAGCACCTTTAACTGTTGAGCTATCATCTCTCCAGTCCCCTTCCCCCATTGCTTTAAAAAATATTTTAAAAATATTTTATGTATTTATCGGAGAGAGAGAAGGAGGCAGATAGAATGGGCGCACCAGGGCTTACAGCCACTGCAAACAAACTCCAGACGCATGTGCCACCTTGTGCATCTGGCTTACGTGGGTCCTGGAGAATTGAACCTGGGTCCTTTGGCTTTGCAGGCAAGCGCCTTAACCATTGAGTCATTTCTCCAGCTCCCCTTCCCCCATTTTTATTTATCTATTTTAATTTTTTTTTTTTTTTTTGAGGTTGGGTCTTGCTCTAGCCTGGGCTGGCCTGGCACTTACTTTGTACTCCCAGGCTGGCCTCGAACTCACAGCAATCCTCCTACCTCTGCCTCCTGAGTATTTGGATGAAAGGCATGTGCCACCTAGACAGGCCCCCCCCCCCCTCAGGTAGGTTCTTGTTCCAGTCCAGGCTGACCTGGAATTCACTATGTAGTCTCAGGGCAGCTTCCAACTCAAGGCAATCTTCCTACCTCGGTCTTCCAAGTGCTGGGATTAAAGGCTTGCACCACCTCTCCTGGCTTTTCTTTTCTTTTCTTTCTTTCTTTTTTTTTTTTTTAATTTGAGACAGAGAGAAAATGAATGGGCACACCAGAGCCTCTAGCCACTCACTGCAAAGGAACTCCAGACACATGTGCCACGTTGTGCATCTGGCTTAACGTGGGTACTGGGGAATGAAATGTAGGTCCTTAGGCTTTGCAGGCAAACACTTTAACCATTGGGAAATCTCTTCTGCCGCCAACAGTCCCTTTTTATTTTTAGTTTTTGGTTTTTCAAGGTAGGGTCTAACTGTAGCTGAGGCTGATTTGGAATTCACCATGTAGTCTCAGTCTCAGGGTAGCCTCAAACTCAGTGATCCTCCTACCTCTGCCTCACAAATGCTGGGATTAAGAACATGCACCACCAAGCCCAGCTGAACAGTCCCGTTTATTTATTTATTTACGTTTTTCGAGGTAGGTTTTCACTCTAGCTTAGGTTGACCTGAAATTCACTATGCAGTCTCAGGGTGGCCTCAAACTCATGGTGATCCTCCTGCCTCTGCCTCCCAAGTGCCACCATGCCCAGCAACAGTCCTATTTTTTAAAAATATTTTATTTTTATTTATTTATTTGACTGAGAGAAAGAGGGAGAGAGAGAGAATGGGCGCACCAGGGCTCCAGCCACTGCAAACGAACTCCAAATGCGTGCACCCCCTTGTGATTCTGGTGTACGTGAGTCCTGGGGAATCAAACCTGGGTCCTCTGGCTTTGCAGACCGCTTTAACTGCTAAGCCATCCCTCCAGCCCTAACAGTCCCATTTTTAAAAATATTGTATTTATTTATTTGAGAGAGAGAGAGAGAGAGGAGAGAGAATGGGCACGCCAGGGCTTCCAGCCCCTGCAAACGAACTCCAGATGCATATGCCACCTTGTGCATCTGGCTTCTGTGGGTCCTGGGGAATCGAACCAAGGTTTTTTGGCTTTGCAGGCAAGTGCCTTAACCGCTAAGCCATCTCTCCAGCCCCAGTCCCATTTTTTAAATTACAAAAAGTTTCTATCATTTGCTCCACTTTCTTTCACTGTATCCAGTTTTCCCTCATACCCACAGGTCTGTTGCTGATGCAGTCTTCCCTGCTGATCTGGGGTAAAGAGATGCTCTGGAGGGCCTCTGGGATCTTGGGAATAACCCCTGCAGCATAGGAACCCATAGGGCGAATCATTTTTTCCACAATTTCCCCTGGTTTCTGATGAACGAGAGGATATATCTAAGTATTGTATTCCTCATTCATATCTTTTAAGATCCGGGTTTATTAAAGCTAGAAACCAAATTCTCTCCTCCCCTCTTGTTGCATTTTCTTTTTTTTTTTCTTTTTTTTCCTGAGGTAGGGTCTCACTCTAGCCCCGGCTGACCTGGAATTCACTATATATTGTCAGGGCCTTGAACTCACGGTGATCCTCCTACCTCTGCATCCTGAGTGCTGGGATTAAAGGGGTGTGCCACTATGCCAGGCTCTTGTGGCATTTTCTTCTTCTTCTTCTTTTTTTTTTGAGGCAGTCAGTCTAGCCCAAGATGTCCTTGAAATCCTTACCCCAGCCTTCTTATTGATAGGATTACAGGTGTGCCTGTCTTAATGGCATTAAAAATAGTGGATCCCTCCCGCCCAGGTAGGGTCTCACTGTAGCCCAGGCTGACCTGGAACTCACTATATAGTCTCACGGTGGCCTCGAACTCACAGCCATCCTCCTACCTCTGAGTGCAGGAATTAAAGGCATGGGCTACCACACCCTGTTTAAAGACAACAACAAAGTTTTGACAAGTATATACAGGAGTTTCTTCTGCTATCAGAAGGTTTCCTCTTGCCTCTCCCCTTCAATAACTCCCTCATCCCCGAGGGTAACTTTTCCTATCTCGGCGTCTTAGCTTTACCAGTCCTCGCATTTCCAGTAACTGGAGGCGTACTACCTACCAGTATGGACGCTTTGGAGTTGGACTCCTTGCATGAAGCACGGCGTTTTGAGACTCATTCAGCCTGTTCGTTGGACTACTTAAATAGAACCAAGACATCATTGACATGTAGAAACCGTGGACAAGGAGGGCGATTTTTTTTTTTTTTTTTTTTTTTTTTTTTGGTGCCATTGGTTTCCAGCCCAGATATTCCCTACACATCATGCTCAGTGGCCCAGTCGACCTTACCAAGTCCAGTCTCTCTCTCTCTCTCTTTTTCTTTCAGAGCCTTGCAAAAGTTCCTCTCCGACCACAGCCCGCACAGCCTCGGGCACCACCCAGATGGCCGCGGGGGCCGTCACCGGGTCGCCTCCCGTTGAACAGCTTGCCCGCCGCTTCCCATTAAAACTCAAAAAAAAAAAAAAAAAAAAAAAAAGGTGGGGGGGACTCGAGGCAGCGGCTCTCCGCCGATCACAATTCAGATTTCGTGGGATTCTACGCATCCAATCCAATCGCACACCACTGGAGCGATGCTTTGGCGTTTGCAGAGTCCTTGAGAAAAAAAAAATATATATAATAAAGGTGGAGTGGGGGGGGGGGTTAGCCTAAGGTCTCTGGGGGCAATGGCTAGGAGCCTCCCCAAGATCCAGGGATTCAGAATGAAGTCTTTTTCTTTTTCTTTCTTTCTTTCTTTTTTTTTTTTTTTTTTGAAATAAACGGAAGAGTCGCTGCGCGCTGGTCGCTGGGGAGGTTTCAAAGGTCGTCACACTGAGGCCCGGGGGCGATCATCTCCCCAGCGGCCGGGCCGGGGAGGAGGTCGGGGCGAGTTGGGGGGGGTGGGTGGAGGGAGGGAGGGCGCACACAAAAGCGGGCCGTGCGGAGAGGGCTAATGTTTCCTGTTTGCCTGGAACCCCCCTCCCCTGCCTCCCTTCCCCCAGCCCCCCTCCCAGCACTCGGGCGGAAGTGAGTTTGCTCCTTTGGAGATTAAAAGGATTCCGAATTCCGATCAGTCCCAATAACCGGCGTTCGGAAGAGGAGGAGGAAGCAAGCGGCAGAGGCGGCAAAGCAGAGAAAGAGGGGGGCCACGCGTGCGCGCGCGCGCAGCCCCAATTTGGTCGTCGTGGGGGTTGAATTGTGCACACACACAAAAAAAAAAAAAGAAAAAAAAAACCCGCCCAGGAGGCCAGGGGGCACCGCGAGAACCAAGCCTCGGCCGCAGGCACAAGCAGCGCAGTCCAGGGCCACCCGCGGTACCCCCCCCTCCCCATCTCCCCTTTTCCTTGGCTCTGAGGCTCGTTTCAGAAAGAAGATGACGCCGGCGGGAGCCATCGGCGTTGGCCACGCGGCTCCCGAAGTCGCCGCGCGGGTCCCTCGCGGGTCCCACTGATTTCCAAGCGTGTGGCTGGAGGCTCGGAGGAAGGGGGGGACCGAAGGCTTGGGCGAAATGGCCCGATGACAAAGGAAATGTGATCCCTCTTCGCTGCCAAGGTTTCAGAGAGGACGGACGTGAGGAGGAGGGGCGCGGGCAGCGCGCGCGGAGCCCGGATAGCATTGCACGACGGTCCTCGCGGAGCGGGCAGCCGGGTACATCTAATATCTTCCTGCCGATGAATAATTCAGGGCGGCCCGCGGGGACCTACGGCCCCGCGCTGCTGCGGCTCCGCTAAAGCTAGAGGAGGTGTGGGGGGGAAAAAAACAAAATATATATATATAATAAATAAGGAGCGCGCGTGCAAGGAGAGCGAGCCTCGCACCCCACCCCCCGGCGTTGCGGCCGGCCGCGCGGGAGACACGAAGCGCGTGGGGCGCGCGTGCGTCGCGGTGGTGTGCACGCGTGTGCGCCCGCGGCCCGGGCCCCCGCACGAGGTGCAGCTGCGTCGGATTCGACCGCCCTGAAGCGGAGCTTGCGCCTCGGCTGTGCGCAAAAGCCCCCAGAGCGCAGCACGCCCGGGCCACCCAGGAGCCCCCTTGGCCACCGCGTCATGCGGCGGGGCAGCCGGCGTCGCTCGGGGGGGACACCGGCTTGGCGACGTGCTGCTCCCGCCTTGATGAGTTTGGAGCGCCATCTCCTCCTCTTCCTCCGAAGAGACTAAAAAAAAAAATCCGTTTAGCGTAAAAGCAGTTCACCAAGGGGGGAGGGTTTAAAAAACAGATACTCGTCGAATCCAATTTACTGGCCGGGACTGGATTCCACAAGCGGTCCTTCGTGTCTTTTTTTTTTTTTGTGTGTGTGTGTTTTGGGGACTCCTGCTCCAGGGAGTGTCATTGACCTCCCCAGTCCGCTGCTGACCCCCTTCGCGTGTCCGGGCTTGTTCCGGCGTTCCCGCTTCGGAAGGCACGCGGGAGGAATCTGTGTCGCCGGTGCCGAGTGGCATTGAATGCCCTGGCAGTGCGCGGGCCGGACGCGGCGAGGCCGAAAGGAGACCGCGACGCTGCGGGATCGGTTCCCGGGTCTCAGGCCTCGTCGATGCGTTTTGCTGAGTGAGTCTGCGGCTCCCCCACCCACCTCGTCGGCGCTCTCCTCCTCCTCTTCCTCTCTGGTCTCCTCCCTCCTCCTCCTCCTCCTCTGGGGCCAGTTTGCAAATGGCTACGTTCCCCGAGACCGACTTCCAGATCTGCCTGCTGTGTAAGGAGATGTGCGGTTCCCCGGCGCCGCTCTCCTCCAACTCGTCGGCGTCGTCGTCGTCCTCGCAGACGTCCACGTCGTCCGGGGGCGGCGGCGGCGGCGGCCCCGGGGCCCCGGCACGCCGCTTGCACGTCCTGCCCTGCCTGCACGCCTTCTGCCGCCCCTGCCTCGAGGCGCACCGACTGCCGGCGGCGGGCGGAGGCGCTCCGGGAGAACCGCTGAAACTCCGCTGTCCCGTGTGCGACCAGAAAGTGGTCCTAGCCGAAGCGGCTGGCATGGACGCGCTGCCTTCGTCCGCTTTCCTGCTCAGCAACCTGCTGGACGCCGTGGTGGCCACCGCCGCCGCCGACGAGCCGCCGCCCAAGAACGGGCGCGCTGCGGGCGCCCCGGCGGGCTCGGGGACACACAGCAACCACCGGCACCACGCGCATCACGCGCACCACCCGCGCGCGGCCACCGCCTCCGCGCCCTCCCTGCCTCCCGCGCCGCCGCCGCCCGCGCCAACCCGCTCCTCGGCTCCGGGAGGTCCCGCAGCCTCTCCGTCCGCCCTGCTGCTGCGCCGGCCCCACGGCTGCAGCTCGTGCGACGAGGGCAACGCGGCCTCCTCGCGCTGCTTCGACTGTCAGGAGCACCTGTGCGACAACTGCGTCCGCGCGCACCAGCGCGTGCGCCTCACCAAGGACCACTACATCGAGCGCGGACCGCCGGGTCCCGCCGCCGCCGCCGCTGCAGCCGCCGCCGCCGCCGCCGCGGCGCAGCAGCTCGGCCTCGGGCCGTCCTTCTCCGGAGCGCCCTTCTCCATCCTCTCCGTGTTCCCCGAGCGCCTCGGCTTCTGTCAGCACCACGACGACGAGGTCAGTGCGTGCGGTGCCCGCGTGCGTGCGAAGGGAGGGAACGCTTGCTTTGCCTAATCATTTTTTTTCCCTTAACTTTGAATTTCTTGGAGGTAGGATCTCACTGTAGCCCTGCTTGACCTAGATCTCAAACTCAGGGCTATCCTCCTCTACCTTCCCAAGTGCTGGGGTTAAAGGCGTGCGCCACCATGTCCGGCTCTTAATTTTTTTTTCTTTTATGTTTGAATTTTTCGAGGTGTTTGGGGGGGCCTCTCACTGTAGCCCAGGCTGGCCTGGAACTCACTTTGTAGTTCCAGGCTGGCCTCGAACTCGCAGCGATCCTTCTGGAACCCAGTAACCGAAAGCTAGGGATTACCGGCGTGAAGACGCCCGATTGCGTGTTGTAGTACTTGTTGGGTTACTTAGTGGGGACGCGATCTGGAGACCTAGGAAGTGGGTCGAAGGCTGGCTTCTGTCTGTGTGCATGCCACGAGGGGTCCTCCGAAGACTCCCAAACCGTGGGACCCTTTTGTGTGTGTGTGTGCACTTCATATTTTCCTGTGGGGTGAAATGTGCCAGCCGTTGTATCCCAATTAGGCACGACCCGGGGAGAGGTTAGTGATGGTCCGGTTGTGGACTCCTCCCGTAGGGGCCCGCTAGAGGCCGCCCGACGTACCTCCACCGGGACAGCGTGCCTTCAATTTCCTTGGTTTTTTATCGTAAAAATTTGTCGTTCGAGCAGTGTGTGGGCTAGCGGGGTTGCGCCGCGCGTGGGGCTGGGGTACAACTGTTGCCACGTGCGCGCTGGGGAGGGGCAGCTGGTTTTTGTTGTCGTTTGGTCTGCTTGGCCCTAGTCATCTTCTGGTGTCTTAAGGGGGGGGGACGTCTTGGGTCCCTGAGAACCAAGGGCTCCAGCCTTGATCGGTCCCGGTTTTGCAGCTGCTTTAATTTCGTTTACGCACGATGCGCGGAGCGCGTTCTAGCTCCTGCACCGCTCTCCGTGCGCTCTCGTGGGCCCACGCTGCCTCCCGAGCCGAGCCCGGAGGACCGCAGCTGGGTGTCCGGAGCCGCATCGCTCCCTTTTCCTAAGATACCCCCCTGATCAGCCACAGGCTCCCGGGGCTTTTAGAGAAATCCGCAAAGGCTCGTAGAACTGGCGTCTGCACCACAGCCTTGATGGTCCCCTTTGGGCTGTGGGACTCATACATACCCTTATGTCCCCTTCCACTTTGGTATATTGGACTAGCACTGGAGGCCAGGTTTTGGGGACCACCCTCTGCTTGAACGGTTGCTGACCTTGTAAATCTGAGAGAGACAGACACATAGAGAGTATGAATGAATATGAGTGAGTCCCTGTTGTCGACGTGGTAGGAGGGAAGCAGGTTTTTAACTATCTTGTGTGAGCTGGATAAGTGGGCCAGCTGGTCCGCCCTACCTGTGATTGGGGGGAGAACTGAGGAACTACCGGCTGGTGCCTTTAAACCGACTCCAGATGAAATAAAAATGCAGTTCTAATGAGGGGCACCTCCTTTTTAAAGGTACCTTCCAGGTGTGAAGTTGGGCACCTTGTTTTTTTTTTTTTCTGCTTTAAATTGAGTTAAGTTTTCTCACATCTATAGGTAGATGTTTCCAGTATGTCGTTTTCGTTACTTTAAGAAAAATCCCTGAACCGAAAGACGCAACAGCCAATTCACCCGCAGCCTAGGATCAGACGGAGGGGAGTTGAGTTAAAGGGGCCAGAGCTCCTGGAATCCAGCGGGATTTCCCTCCACTTCCACGGAGGGGCACCCGAATTTTAAAATTCCCCTGTTCAGTTTGGCCAAAGCTGTAGGTGTTAATAGCTGTGGGAACTGGAAAAGTTTTATTCACTGGATTGGTTTTTTTTTTTTTTTTTTCTTTTTGTTGATTTTGATTTTAAGACGGGGGTCTTATTCAGAATTCTGTAGCTCTGGCTGGCCTGGAACTGCTGCAGTGTCGCCTGATAAGTTTTGTGATGACGTTTTCATTCATGTGTACCATTATATTTTAGTATTACTGTCTTACCATCACCCTCTGATGTACTCCCTCCTTTCTCTCCCTGTTCCTCCCCAAATTGTCTTTCTGAGCTGGGCTTTTTTTTTTTTTTTTTTTAAAGCTTTTTGTGGTGATTCCCCAGTTCCATTCATTTTCCTGCAACTGACTTTTTGTTTGTTGAGGTAGAGTCTGGCTTCTAGCCCAGGCTGACCTGGAATTAACTATGTAGTCTCAGGGTGGCCTCCAGCCTAGGCCTCCCCTGAGTGCTGGGATTAAAGATGTGTGCCACCATGCCTGGCCTGACAATTTGTTTTCATGGCCCGTTTATTCACTTTTTAAAGTTAAAGCATCCGAAAGGGGTACGGAAGAGCATGAAGGAATATCCTTTCCACCCTGTGGGACACCCGCATGCACGCCCTTAGTAAAAGGCACTTTTTAACATGTGGGCTGCCGGGTTGGAGTTGTTTAGGGAAGGGTAGACTTAAGTGTCCCTAAATAACAAGATGAAACATTTTTGATGTTTGAGGCAAGATTGGACTGCCGCTTCTTGGCTTTTTACTAAAACAAGGTGGCTTGGAAATTTTAGATTTTTATTAATTCTTGGATTGAGAGTGTCAGAAGGTGCCCCGTGCTTAAGAGACTTAAGTTGTTAAAAGAAAGGCTCCTGATCCTTTAAAAAGTCATTGCCTCTGGCTGGGAAGGAGGGCATTTCGTGGCGGGGAGTGAGTGATAGATGGACCCCTATCTTAATTGTGACAGAACACCTCAGTCCTTGTATTTTACTGTCTATACTCCCCCAGTTTTTTAAAACGTACTACTTACCGAGTTTCCTGTGTCAACAGGCTTCCCTTAAATAATTTGGGGTGCCTTTCCTTTTTGAGGATTCATAATGCCACCTGGCCTTTGAAAGGCAGCCTCATCCAAATGAAAAGGACTGCTTTCTATAAGCATCTCCTGGGTTTGGAAAACAGAGAGATCGCGTCAAAACACACGGTTTGGAAGAGCACAATACCTTACACATTTAAAAGGAGACCATGTGGTGGGTGGCTGACATCTGTAGTGCCAGCACTTGGGAGGATGAGAGGCCAGGAGTTCCAGGTCAGTTTGAGACCCTATCTCAAGCACAAAACAAAACAACACGAACCGAAAAACCAAGGCGAGGCAGTTGGGTTTTCCAACAACAGTGTGATAAGATTTGCTTGTTGCCACTTTCTTGTGGCTTGGGGGTTTTGCCAGTTCTAGGCAGGGTGGGTTAATCAGGTTTTCAGTGACACTGCACGCAGTTTGTCATGCAGAAGCTGATTGTAACAATGTCACTCTGAACTCTGGCTCTATGGACCAGTCCCACACCTAAGTGCCCTATTTTACCTGCTGAGGTCTACTCAGTAGATTTTTTTTTTTTTTTCTTTTTTCTTCCAGGCGGGATCTCACTCTAGCCCAGGCTGACCTGGAATTCACTATGTAGTCTCAGGGTGGCCTAGAACTCATGGCGATCCTCCTACCTCTGCCTCCCGAGTGCTGGGATTAAAGGCGTGCGCTAGCTGCCACACCTGACATATCAGTGGCTTTTCTCTTGAGGGAGGTGTGTGACTACTCTGTTGTCCCTACTCACGAAAGTCCCTTTAACCCCCCCCCCCCATGGCCACTTAGGATATGAGCCCTTTTGCGCTTAACAAAATATGAATGTTGAGCTCTCCTTGGGCAGGAAAGATTGTGAAAGTGTCAGGACACCTACCAGAGGATAAACATTTTCAGATCCCCAGGAAATACATTGTCCTTACAAGTGTAGGTTGGGGACTTGTTTGTGTTGCCATTTTTGAATCCAGGGAAACATTGTAGACATCTGGCCCCATTATTTATTCCCAGCCAGGGGTGGGAGCTGGGACTGTTGTTGGAAATTTGGACTGAGTGGAGCACAACCTGCAGTTGGGCTTTACAATGCATCCTGGGAAGACAGTTCGAGAATTTCAACTCGATGCTGAAAATCTGTCTCCTTCCAGGAAACCTAGTTGGCCGCTAACCACGTTGAGCAAAGCAATTTGCTGTCTTAAAATAATTAGTGGCTGTATGAATGCCCATCTTGGATCTTAAATTGAGTAAAGGGACCGAGTGTTCTGAGCTGGTGTCATTTATTCACTCCCAGAGTCTGAGCGAACTAAGTATACACAACTCTTCTCTTTAAATTCAATGTATGTTCTCGTATAAATTATAAAACCCATGCCAATTTTCTTTTTTTCTTTTTTTCTTTTTTTTTTCCTTGTTTGGTTTTTCAAGGTAGGGTTTTGCCCAGGCTGACCTGGAATTCACTGTGTAGTCTCAGGTTGGCCTTGAATTTATGGCAGTCCTACTTCTGTGCCTAGGTGCTGGGATTAAAGGTGTACACCACCATGCCCTGCTTTTTTTTTTTTTTTTTTTTTTCCTGAGGTAGGGTCTCACTCTAGCCCAGGCTGACTGGAATTCACTATATTCACTGTGTAGTCTCAGGGTGGCCTTGAACTCATGGTAATCCTCCATCTTTTTTCTTTTTCCCTCCCTCCCTCCTTTCCTTCCTTCCTTCCTTCTTTCTTTCTCTCTCTCTCTCTCTTTTTTTGAGGTCTCACTCTTGTCCAGGCTGACTTGCCCCTCACTCTAGCCCACGTAGGCCTTGAATTCTGCAAGTATTTTCCTATGTTAGCATCCTGAGTGCCGGAAAACCACTGCACTGGGCTTAATTTTGCTTCTTATTTATACTACTGTCAAAATAGTTGCTTTACCTTTTCTTTCTTTCACGTTTTTTGTTTTTTCAAGGTAGGGTCTCACTCTAGCTAGAGCTAACCTGGAATTCACTATGTAGTCTCAAGGTGGCCTCGAATTCACAGTGAGCCTCCTACCTCTTCCTCCCGAGTGCTGGGATTAAAGGTGTATGCCACCACGCTATTTTATTTTATTTTATTATTTTATTTTATTTTGGTTTTTCGAGGTAGGGTCTCACTAGCCCGGGCTGACCTGGAATTTACTCTGTAGTCTCAGAGTGACCTTAAACTCATGGCAGTTCTCCTACCTCTGCCTAAGTGCTGGGATTAAAGGCGTGCGCCACCACACCTGCCCTTTTTTTTATTTTTTTATTTTATTTATTTATTTATTTATTTTTTATTTTTTATTTTTGGTTTTTCGAGGTAGGGTCTCACTCTAGCTCAGGCTGACCTGGAATTCACTCTGTAGTCTCAGGGTGGCCTTGAACTCACGGCGATCCTCCTACCTCTGCCTCCCGAGTGCTGGGATTAAAGGCGTGCGCCACCAACGCCCGGCTATTTTTTTATTTTTGAGGTTAGGGTCTCACTAGCTCAAGCTGACCTAGAATTCACTATGTATGTAGTCTTAGGGTGGCCTCCAACTCTGCCTATGCCTACCTCTGCCTCCCAAGTCCTGACACTTTTCTTTTTTTATTTACTTATTTGAGGCGGGGGAAGGCAGAGAGAGAATGGGTGCCCCAGGATCTCCAGCGACTGCAAACAAACTCCAGAAGTGGCACATTGTGCATCTGGCTTCGACATGGGCCCTGGGGAATTGAACCTGGGTATTTTGGCTTTGCAGGCAAGTGCCTTACCTGCTAAGCCATCTCTCCAGTCCCAAACCTACTTTCTTGGCTGATCATGGTGGCACATGCCCCAGCACTTGGGTGGCAAGAGGATTGCTGTGAGTTTGAGGCCATCCTGGGCTTAAAGCTGCCATGCTTGCGTGGTAGCACACAGCTTTAATCCCAGTCCCGGGGAGGCAGAGGTAAGGCCAGTCTAGGACTACAGAGTGAGTTCTTTCCAGGCCAGCCTGGGCAAAAATAAAATTAAAACACCTATTTTCTTTCCTACCCTTTCCTCCTCACTTCATCCCTGGGGGTGAAATTTCTAGTAAACTTGGAGTTCCTACAAAAAAAGAAGGATTTTAAATTGGAATTGCATTGATCAATAGGTGTGTGGTGTTTTTTTTGGTTTTCTGAGGTAGGGTCTCGCTCTAGCTCAGGCTGACCTGGACTTCACTATGTAGTCTCAGGCTGGCCTCCCGAGTGCTGGGATTAAAGGCGTGTGCCACCGTGTCGGCTTCTATAGGTATGTTTTTAGTTGGTAAGCACAAGGGGAGAAATGAATAGAACAGAAAGGCCATTCTAGCATTCTGTGCTCAGTGTGGACTTCTGTATTGACCAGAAACAAAACCTTGCGTACTTTGAAGGAATGACAGAGATTGCTATTCTGAATCCAGTTCAGGTAGTGCTTGTGAATTGCATTGCCGACCGACTATATGAAGCATGGGAGGGAAATGTTCTTTTTCCTGGCTATTACCTGTGGGTTTCTTCCATTAAAGTAAGAGCTGCTGATGAGGTATTCTGGTTTAAGTGGGTAGCTGGGGAATTCAACCCAGGATGGCAGGCTTGGTGAGAAAGCCCCTTTAACCAAGGCTTTGTAAGCCAGTGCCTTTAACCACTGAACCATCTACCTAACCCCTCAGGCACTCGATTTTGAGATACTGTAAATTTGGTATTTGCTTTGGAAAAACCAATGAAAACATTGTGGAAGGAGATGGGCTCTTGGTTCCAGACTCCTGGCTTTATTTGACATTACCGTACATTCTATACTCTTTTTTTTTTTTTCACTCTAGTCCAGGCTGACTTGGAATTCACTATGTAGTCTCAGGGTGTCCTCAATTCACACGATCCTCCTCCTCCTACCTCTGCCTCCCAAGTGCTGTGATTAAAGGTGTGGGCCACCATGCCTGGCTCCATTCTATACTCCTTTTATTGATTGATTTGTTCATTTTACTTAATTTAGTTGGGAAAGAGAATGAGAATGAACACTAGCGGGCCAGAGCCTCTTGCCTTGTGTCTATGAAATCCAGACACAAGTGCCACTTTGTGCACCTGGCTTTACCTGGGGACTGGGGACCGGCAGCCTTTGCAAGCAGTTGCCTTTAATTAACCACAGTTCCATCTCTTCAGCTTCACATACATTCTGTGTGTATATGTGTGTATGTATGTAATAATATATAATATATATATATGTACACACACACATATATATATTTTTTGTCTAGTTTCCTGAAACACTCTTTGGTGGACATAACCTTCTCCTGATGTGAAAATTTCAGCAAGTTACCACTTAGGTTTTCTGTCTTTTCACTTAAAAAAATCTTAATTATGTGTCTGTTATGAAGGTATTAGGTTTATGGAAGCTAAAAATAAGGTGAAATAGTTAAAGGGTTTTTGTTATTAAAGATCACAGGGGTAGAAATTTTTAGACAAGTGTGTGTATATGTACTGTATATGCATTTCTTAACGTGTGTGTGTGTGTGTGTGTGTGTTGTTTTTCAAGGTAGAGTCTCTGTCTAGTGCAGGAATTCATTATGTAGTCAGTCTCAGGCTGGCCTCAGCTCACAGTGATTCTCTGCCTCCCCAAGTGCTGGGGTGCTGGGATTAAAGGCCCACGCCTGACTGACCTTATTTATTTACTTATTTATTCATTTTCGAGGTAGGGTCTCACTCTAGCCCAGACTGACCTGGAATTCACTATGTAGTTTCAGGGTGGCCTCAACCCTACCTCTGCCTCTCAAATGCTGGGATTAAAGATGTGTAACACCATGCCAGACTTTTTTTTTTTTTGGATCCTCCTACCTCAGCCTCCTTAATGCTGGGATTAAGGGTCACCCTGGCCACCTTGCTATGGCTTTACAGTTTAATCAAACCTTCTGGTGTTGCTTAATCTTCTCATTTCTTTATATAGTATTTCAGAGAGGGCACGGTTTATTTAGGCCCTGTTCATTCTTAGTAAATAAAGGACCGTTCTCTCCACCCCTCACTCTAGCCTAGGCTGCCCTTGAACTCATGAACTCAGGGTCCTCTTACCCAGCCTCCCAAGCGCTGGGGTTAAAGGTGTGTGTGTGGCACTATGCCTGGCTATGAGGATCATTTTTTGGTGTATTTAAAATTTTAAGTGTGTAGTGTGTGCGCGTGTGTAAACAGATGCCCGAGGTCTGTCCTGTGGCCTTTTCTGCCTTACTTCGATGAGACAGGTTGTCACTGAACCTGGAGCTCACTGCAGTTTACTGGTCTTTTGTTTTAGCTAGACTGACTGATCAGTGAACCCCTGAGATTCTCCTGTCTTACTGCCCCCCTCTATCAGTGCTGGGTTACAGGTATGTGTGGCCATGCCTGTTGTCAATGAGAGAGCGAATTGGCACGCCCGGCCTCCAGCTACTGCAGTCGAACTCCGGATGCGTGCACCATCTTGTTTTTGGCTTTTGTGGGATCTGGAGAGTCGAACCTGGGTCCTTAGACAAGCGTCTTAACCACTAAGCTGTCTCTAGCCCTGATTTTGCCTTTTTTTTCCCCCCCTTCTCAGAATCTAGCTAGGGTCTCACTCTGGTCCAGGCTGACCTGGAATTCACTATGTAGTCTTCACCGTGGCCTCAAACTCACGGTGATCCTCTTGCCTCTGCCTCCTGAGTGCTGAGATTAAAGATGTGTGCCATCACGGCCGGCTTTTTTTTTTTTTAAGCTCTCAGCTCAGACAGGCCTAGAACTCGCATATATGATGTGATGCATGTGTGGTGTAAGCGTGTGTGTAGATGCACATATGTACATCCACATATGTCCTTAACAGGGCATCTCTTACTGATACCAGAGCTTGCTGCTGTCCCAAGCACCAGGGTTTTTCTAGTCTACCCCCCACAGAACTGGGGTTTCAGGCACACCCAGCTGAGTCATCTCTTCAGCCCCTGGTCTAGAACTTCTGATCCTTAGCATCCAGCATACCACACCAGGTCTGTGCAGCGTGTGGGAATTGAAGCTAAGGCTTCCTGCTTGCATGGCAAGCCCTCTACCCCCATGTTCTTTTGTTTTGTTTTGTTTTTTCAAGATAGGGTCTTCCTCTAGCCCAGACTGACCTGGAATTCACTCCTCTGTCTCGGGAGTGCTGGGAGTGAAGGCATGCACCACCACACCTGGCCTTTTTTTTTTTTTTTTTTAAAGATGTTTTGAATTAATATTAGGCTGGTTGTTTTTCTTTCCTTCATTTCTTTCTTTTTTTTTTCTCTTTCAAAGTAGTTTCTTGCTCTAGCCCAGGCTGACCTGAAATTCATTGACCGTAGTCTCAGGGTGGCATCCCACGGCTGTCCTCCTACCTCTGCCTCCCAAGTGCCGGGATTAAAGGCGATCGCGCCACCACGCCCGCCCCGTTGGGTTTGTCCGTAAAGGAAGTTTCTACTTTCAGATGGCTTCATACTGACTGACCTTCTCCCCCACCCCCCACACCTCGATTTCGTAGAATGATCCCAGTTTAATTGTCAAACAAGCCCCTCCGCCCCAGCCAGCTGCGGTTTGGTCATTTGAAGCACTTTTCCACTGTGATGTTTGGTGCGGGAGTGGCCGTCCTCAGTGGTCTTTGGAATAGCGGTTGACCGCGTGCTTCCTGGGAGCGGGGACCTGTCTGTCCTGCAGCGGGGGTTAGCGCAGCCACCTGTGCAGGACTGCATATTGTGCTGCACCTTAGTAAGCCGAGAAGAAAAGCATGGAGTAGACCGACGACTCACGGGGGAAGCGAGCTCAAGCTCGGTATTGCAACCCTAGTGGAAGTTCACCCATTAGCTACTGCCTCCTCCTGTCTAACCTTTTGCAGAGTTAAACACCTTCCCCCCCCCTCCACCTGCGCTGTGCAATCTCAGCTCTTCTGCAATCCCAGCTCTTGGAGGCTGGGAGGAGAAACACTGTAGTTGAGACTGTCTCCAAAAAAACAAAAATTGGGCACTCAGGTTTTGCTACTAAGTATCCATCTGCTGCTCACAGAAGCACAGCTCTTTCTTTCTTTGCTGGGGGTGGAGCCCAGGGCCTCCTGCATCTGCCAGGCAAGGGCCCTCCCTATCACTGAGCTGCCCCCAGCTGAGGCCACTTGGTTAGTGTGTTTAGCGTTTTTTTTTTAAGCATCTGCACCTCCACCCCCCCTTTTGTTTTTTCGAGGTAGGGTCTCACTCTAGCTCAAGATGACCTGGGATTTACCATGTAGTCCCAGGGTGGCCTCGAACTCATGGCCTGGTGATCCTCCCACCTCTGCCTCCCGAGTGCTGGGATTAAAGGCGTGCACTACTCACGGGGGAAGATGCCCGGCTCGCATCTGCACATTTTTGGTGTCTACGCTGTAGGATCAGTGCCAAAGGGGGGGGGGAGGGAGAGGGCTGATTTTATTTAAATCATTCTAGGGCTTCCATCCTGTGCCTCCCAGAAATGTGTGAGTCAGTGAGTGTTGGGCAAGAACAGCGGATATGTGAAGAAAAAAGGTTTTGCTTGTGCATGCCTGTGGTGTGCACACATCTTGCATCCCGTGTGGAGGGCAAAGGTTGAAGTTGTCTGGATCTCACTCTTTGAGATGGGGTCTTGGCGCTGAACCTAGAGCTCAAATTGTCTAGTTAGTAACTAGCAACCCTCAGGAATCCACCTGTCTTCACTTCATAGGCCCTAGCTGTAGCTTTTTTATTTTATTTTATTTTTATTTATTTATTTGACAGAGAGGTAGAGGGAGAGGCCTCCAGCCACTGCGGAATGAACTGCAGATGCTTGCGTCACCTTGTGAATCTGGCTAATGTGGGTCCTGGGGAATCGAGCCTGGGTCCTTTGGCTTTGCAGGCAAACGCCTTAACCGCTAAGCCATCCCTCCAGCCCACCTTGCTGTAGCTTTATGCGGGTGCTGGGGTTTGGAACTCACTTTACTACTTACTTTTTTTTGGGGGGGGGTTCTAGGTAGGGTCTCCCTCTAGCCCAGTCTGACCTGGAATTCACCATGTAGTCTCAGGGTGGCCTTGAACTCACAGGGATCCTCCTCCTGCCTCTGCCTCCTCAGTGTTGGGATTAAAGACTTGCGCCACCACACCCAGCTTGTGCCACTTTTTGTAGCCAGCTGGGGAATTGCACCCGCACAGCAGGCTTTGTAAGCAAGCACCTTTAGCCACTGAACCATCTCCCCAGCCTCTCACTTCAGCTTTTTAATTTAAAGTTTTGTTTTTGGTTTTGCTTTTCGAGGCAGGGTCTCACTCTAGCTCTGGCTGGCCTGGAATTTACTGTGTATTCTCAGGATGGCCTCTAATTCACAGTGATACTCCTACCTCTCTGCCTCCCAAATGCAGGAGGCTCAAAAAAAATTTTTTTTTTATTTTAATAAACTCCAGATGAATGCCCCACTTTGTGCATCTGGCTTATGTGGGGATAGGAGAATCAAACCTGGGTCCTTAGGCTTCACAGGCAAGCACCATAACAGCTAAGCTATTTCTCCAATTTCTTAGATGGAATGCAAATATTTCTATTTGCCTTTTTTTTTTTTTTTTTTTTTTGAGGTAGGGTTTCACTCTATCTCACATTGATCCTCCTACCTCTGACTCCCAAGTGTTAGGATTAAGGCTGTGCACCACCACAGCCCGTCCTGGATTTAGGTGTGTGTGTGTGTGTGTGTGTGTGTGTGTGTGTGTTTGTTTTTCGAGGTCGGGTCTCACTCTAGCCCAGGCTGACTTGGAATTCACTATGTAGTCTGAGGCTGGCCTCGAACTCACGGCGATCCTCCTACCTTTGCCTCCCGAGTACTGGGATTAAAGGCATGTGCCACCACGCCCGGCTTCTGGGTTTAGTTTTTGAGGCTGGGTCTCACTCTGTAACTCAGGCTGCCTGCAGATTCTGAGGTTCTCCTACCTTATCCTCCAGTGCTGGGATTAAATGCATGGGTATTTTGGAGACAAGGTCTGGTCATGTAGCCCAGGCTGACTTCAAACTCTCAGCGATCCTGCCTCAGCCTCCTGAGTGCTGGGATTAAAGGCCCGTCTCTATCCTGTTTTGTTTTTTTTTTTAATGACTTCTGACTCACTGGTAACAGCAGTTCGTAACAACCAACACTACCCCAGAAAAGGGGAAAAAAGACAACCTCATACCTTCCTTGAGGAGGTTGGAAAGTTTATGACACACTCTGCCCTTGGCAGGTTCTGTGGAAATCACTCTATTCATCAGTGGACATTTAAACTCCAGTGTTCTCTAAGATCTGTATTTAAACGCATCTCCATCTGTGCCCCCTTGTGCATCTGGCTAACGTGGGTCCTAGGGAATCAAGCCTCGAACCGGGGTCCTTAGGCTTCACAGCAAGCACCATAACAGCTAAGCTATTCTCCAATTTCTTAGATGGAATGCAAATATTTCTATTTGCCTTTTTTTTTTTTTTTGAGGTAGGGTTTCACTCTAGTCCTGGCTGACCTGGAATTCACTATTGTAGTCTCAGGGTGGCCTCGAACTCGGCGATCCTTCTACCTCTTGCTCCAAGAGCTGGGATTAAAAGCGTGTGCCACTACACCTGGCTAATTTTTTTAATATTAAAAAAATTTATTTATTTGGATCCAGAGAGGGAGATAGAAGACAGAATTTAGTGTGCCAGGGCCTCCAGCCACTGCAAACCAACTCCAGAGCGTGTGCCCCCTTGTGCATCTGGCTAACGTGGGTCCTAGGGAATCAAGCCTCGAACCGGGGTCCTTAGGCTTCACAGCAAGCACCATAACAGCTAAGCTATTCTCCAATTTCTTAGATGGAATGCAAATATTTCTATTTGCCTTTTTTTTTTTTTTTGAGGTAGGGTTTCACTCTAGTCCTGGCTGACCTGGAATTCACTATTGTAGTCTCAGGGTGGCCTCGAACTCGGCGATCCTTCTACCTCTTGCTCCAAGAGCTGGGATTAAAAGCGTGTGCCACTACACCTGGCTAATTTTTTTAATATTAAAAAAATTTATTTATTTGGATCCAGAGAGGGAGATAGAAGACAGAATTTAGTGTGCCAGGGCCTCCAGCCACTGCAAACCAACTCCAGAGCGTGTGCCCCCTTGTGCATCTGGCTAACGTGGGTCCTAGGGAATCAAGCCTCGAACCGGGGTCCTTAGGCTTCACAGCAAGCACCATAACAGCTAAGCTATTCTCCAATTTCTTAGATGGAATGCAAATATTTCTATTTGCCTTTTTTTTTTTTTTTGAGGTAGGGTTTCACTCTAGTCCTGGCTGACCTGGAATTCACTATTGTAGTGGCAAGGAGCGCTTAACCGCTAAGCCATCTCTCCAGCCCTATTTATTCTTTTTACTGGAGCCTAGCCACCTAGTAAGGTGCCTATACCACTAAAGAAAAAGACCCCTCCCCCCCCCATGATTTTTGAGTTTTGAGACAGGGTCTTCCAAAGCCTGTCCTCAAATTTACATAGCCTAGGCTAATCCGTGCACTGCAGATCTTCGCCTAATCTTCCTGCCTCCACCTCTAAGTGCTAAGATTGCAACAGACCCAATTTGAGGGACAGTGGACAGTAAATCATCTCAGATCAGAAGATGCTGGCTTAATTCCACACTTGCTCTTGAGGGTGTTTTATTTTTATTATTTATTTATTTATTTGAGAGTGACAGAGAGCAAAAGAGGCAGATAGAGATAGAGAGAGAGAATTTGAGGGTGTTTTTATTTTTATTTTTTTTATCTAATTTTTTTTGAGGTAGGGTCTCTCTCTAGCCCAGGCTGACCCGGAATTCACTGTATCATCTCAGGCTGGCCTTTAACTCATGGCAACCTCCTACCTCTGCCAAGCCAGGTTGCTTTTGAGTTTTTTCCTTATCTTGGGGATCAAATCTGGGACGTTTTGAATGCAACCTCCCCATCCTCCTCCCCTTAACTCTTCCTTACCATAGATAGGTTTGCCATCTTAAGGGGAATGTCCCTTGGTGGCAGCCTTGTTTTCCTGTTGGTTAATTACAAACTAAATTGCACATTAAAGTTTAATTATATAAATAGTATTAATACAGATGTAACAGTGAGAGGCATTGATTATGCTTGGGCATGAGACCGTGGCGGAATTAAAAAAAAATTTAAGTTGTTATTCTTTTTTGTTTTTCAAGGTAGGGTTTCACTCTAGCCCAGGCTGACATGGAAGTCACTATGTAGTCTCAGGGTGGCCTCGAACTCGGCGATCCTTCTACCTCTTGCTCCAAGAGCTGGGATTAAAAGCGTGTGCCACTACACCTGGCTAATTTTTTTAATATTAAAAAAATTTATTTATTTGGATCCAGAGAGGGAGATAGAAGACAGAATTTAGTGTGCCAGGGCCTCTAGCCACCACAAATGACCACTGTGTGCATCTGGCTTTATGTGGTGTGGTCCTTTGAATAAATGCTCCCATAATAGATTCAGGAGTTTATTGAAACTTCTTGGATTTCCAGCCACTTGACCTTGAGGAGGTGTCACTGGACGGATTTTAGGGTCCAACCTTAAGGTGTGGTGGATTTGAAATTCCAATCTAAAGATATGCAAAGTGCTGAGTTCCCCCCCGGAGTTCCTGAAGTGTTCTGGGTGGTTTGGCTTTTGGGTTTTTGGCTTGTGGCTGTCTCTCTCTCTCTCTCTCTCTCTCTCTCTCTCTCTCTCTCTCTCTCTCTGTCTGTCTCTCTCTCTGCTTGGGCCTGTGAAAGCTTCTTCTACCATCATGGAACTTTCCCTTTATCTGGAAGCTTCCGTAAATACCTTCCTCTGTAACTGTGCCTGGCTTGGAAGTTCTCAGTGAACTGAGGCTGGCTACTACATGTGGGTACTGGGGAGTTGAACCCAGGTCGTTAGGCTTTTCCGGCAAGTTCTTAACCGTTCAGCCAGCCCTTCACATTTGAAGTTTTGAGCATTCACGTTGTTAGATGGATTGTCTTTCTCTTCTCACTGTGTAGCTCAGGTTGGCCTGGACTTGTGGAGGTCCTCCTGCCTTTACTTCCCAAATGCTGGCCTTAGGTTTTTCTCTGTCTTTGTGTTAGTTACAGGGTCAGCTGCAGACGTTGAGCACAGATAATGGTTCTGTGTCTGTGGATCTTTATCAGGGTCTTTTTTTTTTTTTTTTTTAATGTATACTTACTAGAGGGAGGGAGAGAAAGAGAGGAAGGAATGAGAAGGGCATGTGCCACTTTGTGCATCTGGCATTACATGGAAGTGAACTGGGCTTTGCAAGCAAGCACCTTTAACTGCTAAGCCATCTCTCCAGCCCACAAGGTCTTTTTTTTCCTTTTTTGTTTATTTTTATTTATTTATTTGAGAGCGATAGGGAGAGAGAGAATGGGTGCATCTGGGCCTCCAGCCACTGCAAATGAACTCCAGATGTGTGCACCCCCCTTGTATGTCTGTCTAACGTGGGTCCTGGGGAATTGAGCCTCGAACCGGGGTCCTTAGGCTTCACAGGCAAGCGCTTAACCGCTGAGCCGTCTCTCCAGCCCACGGGGTCTTTTTAACCTTCGTTTTGCTTATTGGAGTGTGTGCATGCATGCGTACCCGCCAAGGTCTCTTGCTGCTTTGCATCTGGCTTTCCCAGCACCTTTGATCGGGCCAGGCTGCCTTACCAGGGCTTCACCAGGCTTTTTTTTTGCCCCAGCCCCAGAGCATTTGTTTTCAACGTGACTTGTTGAGAAGCATCAGAGTCAAAGCAAAGAAGTCTGTTGACCTGTTTGCCCAGGACCTTTCATTTCTGGCCCTCACTTGACACCTAAGTTAAATGTCACCAGGTGAATCTCTTCTCCCGTCTACAAGCGTGAATTACCGGCCGGTTTGCTCAGTTAAAGGAGTTAGCCTGGGCCAGAGCAACCCACCCACTTTAAAAGAGGAGCCCGACTTAGCGGTTAAGCGCTTGCCTGTGAAACCTAAGGACCCCAGTTCAAGGCTCGATTCCCCAGGACCCACGTTAGCCATATGCACAAGGGGGCACAGGCATCTGGAGTTCGTTTGCAGTGGCTGGAGGCCCTGGGATGCCCATCCTCTCTCTCTATCTGCCTTTCTCTCTGTGTCTGTCGCTCTTAAATAAATAAATAAAAACAAACAAAAAATTTAAAAGAGGAGCCCGAGTGAACACTAGCTCTGAATTCCAGTTTATAGGGCTGAAAGCACAACCCCGTGGTGACGAAGACTTAGCTACTGTGTGTGCGCCACCTTGTGCACCTGGTTTATGTGGGTCCTGGGGAGGTGAGCCTGGGTTCTTTGGCAACCACCCGAACCTCTAAGCCATCTCTGCAGCCTTTGATGATATTTCTCCATGAGGGGAAGATAGGATTTTTCCCCCCCTCAGGGCTACCTGAACTAGGCTAATCTGTAAATTTCAATTGAAGAAAAAATTAAGCCGGGCGTGGGCACTGGGGAGGTAGAGGTAGGAGGATTGCTGTGCATTGGGGGACAGTCTGGGACTCTGAATAGTGAATTCCTAGAGACCCGACCTCGAAAAACCCACTGGTTTCTTGTGTTTGGATCTGTGTTGAGCCACAGCTCAGAGCTGCCAGTATAGGTCCTTACTGCTGCTGGCTTGGGGTTCACCCACCCCTCCTTTCAGTTGCTGTCTGTACTTTTCCCTGCAGAACGCTGCCTAGCACCCCCACACCTGAACCCCGGCCTGGGGGGGAGGGTGGCGATAGTCTTCTTCCGTCTCCTACCCTAATCACCCTGAAGCTGGGAGGGTGGAGTGGCAGTTTTGAAGCTTTATGGAGCCCTGCTGTGCTCCTGGGAGCCGCTTTTCCTCCCACCCCGGCCTCCCTGGCTTCCACCAGTCTAATGGGAGGAAAATGGCCGTTTCCCCTCACTTCCGGGATCACCAGCACATCACAGGGGGAAGCATTTTCCTATGTCTTATTGGCCATTTGGGTCTGCTCCCTGAAGGATCCTGTCTATATTCTTTGTCCAATTTCGTGGCTTTTTTTTTTTTTTTTTGGCAAATAGGGAATATTCCGTATAGGTAATTTGGTTGTGCAAAAAACATTTATTTATTTATTTCAAGGTTGGGTCTCACTGTAGCCCAGGCTGACCTGGAATTCACTATGTAGTCTCAGGCTGGCCTTGAACTCACAGCGATGAATGATCCTCCTATGTCTGCCTCCCGAGTGCTTGTGCCACCATGACCTTGGAAGTTTTTTTTCTTTTTCTGACCAGACAGGAGCACCCTGAGTACATGGGCATGGGCACAAGCATAAAAACGTCGAGGGTACAGAACATACTCATTTAGTTTCCCTGCTAGGGCCTATGATCTTCCCAGCCACTAGGATTTGAGTAGCACGTGTGAATTCCCTCCTGTAGAATTGATTAGATATATTCTTTATCTTATTTTTTTTTTGAAGCAGCGTCTCTCGCTGTAGCCCAGGCTGGCCTACAACACACAGGGATCCTATTAATCTCAGTTGAGATTATAGGTTTGAGCCATTATAGTCATATATTCTTTTTTTTTTTTTTTTCCCCCAAAGTAGGGTTTACTCTAACCCAGGCTGACCTGGAATTCACTATGTAGTCTCAGGCTGGCTTCGAATTCATGATGATCCTTCTACCTGTGCCACCACACCTGGACTACCCATATGTTTTTATTTTTATTTATTTGACAGAGGGAGAGGGAGAGAGTGCGTGCACGTGACTCCCAAGCACGAGCGAATGAATGGGCGCGCCAGGGCCTCCAGCCAAGGCAAATGAACTCCAGGCACGTGCGCCCCCTTGTGCAGCTGGCTAACATGGGTCCTGGGGAATCGAACCTGGGTACTTTGGCTTTGCAGGCAAATGCCTTAACCACTAAGCCATCCCTCCTGGCTTGTTCTTAATGTGTCTTTGACAATTTGTAGTCCGAGCTGTCCTGGTATGCAATTCTCCTGCTTCAGCATCCTAAGTGTTGGGGTAAAAGCTTTGATTTAAGAAAATACTATTTCAAATATTTATTTGCAAGCAGAGAGACATAGAAAACAGACAGAATGGGTGTGCCAGGGCCTCTAGCTGCTGTAAATGAACTCCAGACACATGTGCCACCTTGTGCATCTAGCTTACATGGGTCCTGGGGAATTGGACCTGGATCATTAGGTTTTGCAGGCAAGCACCTTAACCATTGAACCATCCCTCCATCCCCTAAAAATACTTTTAGCCAGGCATTGTGGCATATACCTTTATCCCAGCAGAGGTAGGAGGGGTACTATGAGTTGGAGGCCAGCCTGGAACTAAATACAGAATAAGTTTGAGGTAAGCCTGGGCTACAGGGAAGACCCTACCTCAAAAAAAAAATATTTTTAGGTCTTGAGAGATGGCTCAGTGGTTAAGGCATTTGCCTGCAAATCAGATCCCAGGTTCACATTGCTGGTAAAAATCACCCAACTAAGAGCAGCTCGTGGGGAAAAAAGAGGTTTATTTTGGCTTACAGGCTCGAGGGGAAGCTCCATGATGATAGGGAAAAATGATGACATGAACAGAGGGTGGACATCACCCCCTGGCCAACATAAGGTGGACAACAGCAACAGGAGAGTGTGTCAAATCCAGGAACACTGGCATGGGGAAACTGTCTATAACACCCATAAGCCCGCCCCCAACAATACACTGCCTCCATGAGGCGTTAATTCCCAAATCTCCATCAGCTGGCAACCTAGCATTCAGAACATCTAAGTTTATGGGGGACATCTGAATCAAACCACCACATTTCGCCCCTGACCCCCATAAACTTAGAACCATACATGATTTCAAATGCAATGCATTCATCCAACTTTAAGTCTCCATAGTTTTTAATAATCCTAATGAGGTTCAAACATTCCCATAATCCAAGGTCTTTTAACTGCACCATAATACCAACAAATTCCCAAAAAATCCATGATGGCACAGAATAAACATTCACACTGCAAAAGATGGCATTGGGCATAGCAAAGAAATAGTCAGCCAACAAAAGATTTAAAACAACCAGGGCAAATATCAAACTCTGTAGCTTCAAGTCCAACAACTCTAGTCAATGACAAATCAACAAGTCTGATAATTCTAACCAGCAACAAGCCTCTGGAGTTCAATTCGGCTCCTCCAGCTAAGCTACTCACAGCCCTGGAAAACTTCATTGGGGCCGGCAGCTTTCCGTAGCAGCCATCTGGTGGTCCCGCCATCTCCACTGGGTCTCCACTGCAACCCACGGTTCATCCTTACCGTGCCCCCCCATCCGGCAAACCTGATTCATTCACACTGCCCATGGCCATTTCCAAAACACAAGACCACATTGCAAACTCAATGACCCTTTCTATCCTGCATTTCTTATACTCCACAATACCAGGTAGGATGCCAATTTGTTAATCCAGGGGGGTAATAAAACAGACTTTAAAGAACAGGACACTCCTTGAGTATTCAGGCCCCTTCAAAAGAGTCTACATTCTTCCTGTTGCCCCAGTGCAAGTCAGCTGGCCCAATCTCTTTCTCTCTCTCTCTCTCTCTCTCTCTTTTTTTTGGTTTTCATCTCAAGCAGTTTGCAGGTGAATGGGCAGCAGTTTAGGCCCAAAAGTTTCGTTTTTTTCTGAGCCATATCTCTCTGCTCACACCAGTCCATTTCTACTTAGTGCAACCCTGCACAAGTTCTCAGGACAGGGGCATAACAGCAAGCCTCTCACACAAACTGCTTTTAGCCTGGTCCAAGCAAAGCTCTTTCTCACCCTCATAAGACAAGCCTCACAGTCCATAGTTCTTACTGCATTCAGGTCATGCAGCTCTGACCAGAATAGTCCATCAAGCTGTACTTACAGCACTACAAGGCGTCTCTTAGGCCAAGGTTTCAAATCCTTCCACATTCCTCTTAAAAATCAGCTCCAAAAGGCCAAAGCCACACAGTCAGGTGTCTAGCAGCAATCCCACTCCTCGGTACCACTTTACTGTTGCAGTCAGGTTAGCATTGCTGGTAGAAATCACTCAATGAAGAACAGCTTGTGGGAAAAAGAGGTTTATTTTGGCTTACAGGTGGGGGGGGGGAGGAAGCTCTATGATGGCAGGGAAAATGATGGCATGAGCAGAAGGTGGACATCACCCCCTGGCCCACATGTGGTGGACAATAGCAACAGGAATGTGCCAAACACTGGCAAGGGGGAGCTGGTAGGTGCATGCATCTGGATTTTGTTTGCAGTGGCTAGAGGCCCTGGTGTGCCCGTTCTCTTTCTCAAGAACAAATATTTTTTAAGCTAGGTGTGGTGGCGCACACCTTTAATCCCCGCACTTGGGAGGCAGAGCTAGGAGGATCACCATCAGTTTGAGGACACCCTGAGAATACAGAGTGAATTTCAGGTCAGCCTGGGTTGAGTGAGACCCTACCTCAATTTAAAAAAAAAAATTTAAATCATTTTGGTTTTTCGAGGCAGGGTCTTGCTCAGGCTGACCTGGAAGTAGTCACAAGGCTTACCTTAAATTCACAGCAATCCTCCTACCTCTGCCTTCCCAGTGCTGGGATTAAAGGCGTGCACCACTATGCCTGGTGCTTTGTATTTTTAATTTTTATTTGTCTCTTTTTATTTATTTATTTGAGAGCAACAGACAGAGAAAAAGGCAGAGAGAGAGAGAGAAGGGCCTCCAGCTACTACAAACGAACTCCAGATGCATGCACCCCCTTGTGCATCTGGCTTACCTGAAACCTGGGGAATTGAGCCTCGAACCGGAGTCCTTAGGCTTCACAGGCAAGCGCTTAGCCGCTAAGCCATCTCTCCAGCCCCGGTGCTTTGTATTTTTAAATGTAACCATGGGTCTGGCAGCACCTTGTCTAGTAAGCAGAAGAGGTCCACTGACCCATTTTTGCCATCTTTATTGGGGGTATCATTTAAATGTGATTAAACATACTCTTTGATGTGCTTGGGCAAGGTTTTACATCTGTTTTAACCACCACAACCGTAGAAAATTCCAGATGGACTTCCCAGAATGTCAAACCTTTGGACTGTGAAGTGAATGAGTGTAATGATGGGAAGTTGGCCTGGTTCATTTCTGACAGGATATAAAAGCTCAGTAAAATCTTCACCTGTGAGGAGGCATCTAGAAGTCCCAGAGCCTTATCTCTCTCTCTCTCTCTGTAAACATTTGCCGTTGGAGGGGCTTCTTGCAGAGAGCCCAGGCTCATTGTTTTCCTGCAAGCAGATGACTGCTGGGAGGCCAGTTCCTCCAGGATTGCTGGGAAGTGCGGTCCACCCAATGAACAGTACTTGGTACTGAGGCACACCACTTGGTGCATCTGGCTGCATGTGAGAAACGGGGGATCGAACCACAGGCAGGCTTTGCACACAGGTGCCTTTAACCCCTGAGCGATCTCTCCAGCTCTGGATTTTAAGCTTCTTAATGGGAATTTAAAAGGTGCAGAGACACTGCTGGATGGGTGGGTGGATGGGCAGTTTTGCCATGGACCAGCTATTGTAAATGCCTTTCAGAACTAACTATTGGCTGGGTGATGAGGTCCTAAGGGAGGTGACCAGTGAGGGCTAATGGATCTTGGACAGTAAGCTGCTCGCTGCTTCCTTCTTGCAGAACCCGGCACCTTCCTCTGGGCCTGGGAGCCTGGCTGTGGCCGAGGAAGACTCTCACTGCCCGCCACTGTCAGGATTCAGAGTTGATTTCTCTTGGGTGCTCCTGGGACTCCAGGGGGGGGATGAGTCTACCTGGGAATGGGTGTCTGGGCTGAACCCCCACGGGAAAGAGCCATCTGCCCACGGTGGTCCCAAGAAGAAAGACCCGGAGCCTTTGAGGACGAGGTGGGCACTTGAAAATCCCGGCCGTCCTCTGCTGAGGGCTTCATTGTCCGTGCGAGCTGTATCTGCTGCACAGATGTTCAGCCGGCCGCCTGCAGCTGGGCGCACTGCCCGCGTGGGTGCTCTTGGCTTTCAGTTTCATTTATCTTGTGGAGACGGCCTCGCCCCGTGGCTCAGGCTGGCCTCGAGCCCTTGCCGCGGAGCCCAGGCTGCTTCAGCGTCCTGAGCGCTGGGAAGGGAGGCCCCCCTCCCCCTAACTGTCACTGACAGCGTGTCAGCTGTCTCCCTTTCTGGCTCGGGGAGCTTTTACCTCCCCTGTCATCACACAGCACCAGGCAGGAGCCGGGCCTGCTGGCAGCGCGGAAGTGCCTCCCGTCCCCTTGTCTTCACCTCCTGAAGACCCCACTTTTTTTTTTTTTTTTTTTTTTTGGCCAAGGACCTGATGAATCTCTCCAAGACCATCTATCTCTCTTGTGTGGTGGTGACAAGCCCCCCCCAGCCCCACCTCCCCCGCTTTGAAGGACAGCAGAGTGTTTGCGTTGGTGGCCCTAAAAGCCAGTGCATAGCTGACTACAAAGAAAGACCCTCCTTGAGACGAGGTTAATGATTAAGTGCAGAGCTTCGGGCCTGCTTTCCCCTGAGGTGGCTCCCTCCTGAACTTTGCACCTCACCTCAGCCTCGGCCTGGGCGGATTTTTCCCCCTTCGGGTGTTTCGAGGCAGGGGCTCCCGAGTAGCCCAGGCTGAACCTGAACTCACTCACTCTATAGCCCCAGGCTTCGCCTTCCCTGAGTGCTCTGATTATAGGTTTGAGCCACCACGTCCAACTAGACCATGCCCTCCCCCCCCACATACACTCTTAAATCTTTTTGGTTTTGCGAGGTAGGGTCTCACTGTAGTCCAAGCTGACCTGGAAGTCACTATGTAGTCCCTGGGTGGCCATCCTCCTACCTCTGCCTCCCCAGTGCTGGCATTAAAGACTTGTGCCACCACACCCGGCTAGGTTGTGCATTTTTTCTTTGTTTTTATTTATTTATTTGAGAGTGACAGACAGAGAGAAAGAGGCAGGTAGATAGAGAATACGCACGCCAGGGCCTCCAGCCACTGCAAACGAGCACGCCCTAACGTATCTGGCTAACGTGGGTCCTGGGGAATCGAGCCTTGAACCGGGGTCCTTAGGCTTCACAGGCAAGCACTTAACTGCTAAGCCATCTCTCCAGCCCTGCATTTTTTTTTTAAAGGCTAACAAAGGTTTCCACTGTGCTTAGAGATGATGGGACCAGTCTACAACCATACAACTCTTTTATTTACTTATTTGAGAGAGAGAGAGAGAGAGAGAGAGAGAGAGAGAGGAGAGAGAGTGGGCGTGCCAGGGCCTCCAGCCACTGCAAACGAACTCCAGACGCATGTGCCACCTTGTGCATCTGGGGAATCAAACCTGGGTCCTTTGGTTTTGCAGGCAAACACCTTAACCACTAGGCCATCCCTCCAGCCCCGTAGGTTGTGCATTTTTAAGGGTTGCAGAAGTCTCTCCTGATATCTCCAGCCCATGTGCATGACAATGCAGGAATTCCTCCATGAACTCTTTGGCCCAGGGGCTGGCACCATGGAAGCCCTGCCTGGGCTTGGAAAGAGAGGGCATGGGCTTGGCTGGGACTGCCTTCGTTAGTCACCCTCAGCTGGACTGAGCCAGCTAGCTAAAGACTAAAGACCTCCTTCACCCGGGTTTTCTTTTTAAACAGAGGTTGGTGACTGAATTTAGAGCTCTGCCCATTCTCCTTAACAGTGAAGAGTCCCTTAACTTACAACTTGCCTTCCCACAGCCCAGCAGGAAGCCTCCTAACCTGGTCTGTCAGGCATACCTCTCCCCTCCCCCACAGAAGGTTAAATTGAGATTTTCAGATATACAATAAGTAGTATATTTTTACTATATCTTATGCAAAATTTAAATTCACTTTCTAAAATTGAAATTTTCCTGGGTGCCTTGTATTTTACGTAGCTAACTCCACTCATACTTTCTTTTAAAGCTGTTGGGAGGTTTTGTTCGTTTGTTCATTTTTTTGTCAGGCTGACCTGGAATTTACTATGCAGTTTCAGGCTGAATTTGAACTTAAGGGATCCTCCTACCTCAGCCTCCTGAGTACTGGGATTAAAGGAGTGTGCCACCATGCCTGGCTATTGGCAGTTTTGACAAGACTGCCCCTTAAGGTCTCTCCAGCCAGCCCACATTTGGACCTCACTGTCCTTGCTGGGGCTGGAGTTTCTCAGGTGCTCCCTGTCCATCTGTCCCCACAGGTCCTGGCATGGGAAGACCTTGGGTGCTTAGAAGACTTGTTTCTTGGGTGTCTCCCAGAGGAGAAAGTGTTTCCCCTTTGGCTCTGGTCTGTTGAATACCCTCTGGTGGTCCCTGGTGCCACCCAGTCTTCTGTTCGTGGTGGCGTCACAGCGAGGAGCCCTTCCCACCCTCGTCCCTGTCTCTAGGAGCTCGGTCAGCAGGCTGCAGAGTGTAATCTCTTGGTTTCTAGAAGGGGATTTTAGGGCGTAGTTCTGTCCCTACTTGGGTCTGATTTTGAGATAGTCTCATGTGTCTCCTTATCTTGGCCTTGAACTCTATATAGCCATGGCTCTCCCAGCACACCCCGTTTCTCCAACAGGGAAAAAGATTGCCCCTGTGTGATTTCAGCCAGCAGGAGACTTGACAGCTCAGGGAGCAGGAGAGAAGCTGTTGCCTGCAGTCAAAGTACTCCTTCCTTCCTTCCTTCCTTCCTTCCTTCCTTCCTTCCTTCCTTCCTTCCTTCCTTCCTTCCTCCCTTCCTTCTGTTGCCTGCAGTCAAAGTACTCCTTCCTTCCTTCCTTCCTCCCTCCCTCCCTCCCTCCCTCCCTCCCTCTCTTCCTTCCTTCCTCCCTCTCTTCCTTCCTTCCTTCCTTCCTCCCTCCCTCCCTCCCTCCTTTCCTCCCTCCCTTCCTCCCTTCCTTCCTTCCTTCCTTCCTCCCTTCCCCCCTCCTTCCCTCTTTCCCTCCCTCCCTCCCTCCCTCTCTTCTTTTTTATTTTATTTTACTTTTATTTTTTTCCAAGGTAGGGTCTCACTCTGGCCCAGGCTGACCTGGAATTCACTATGCAGTCTCAGGGTGGCCTCGAACTCAACAGCAATCCTCCTACCTCTGCCTCCCTAGTGCTGTACCACTACGCCCGGTCTTTTTTTGTTTTTTGTTTTTAATACAAGATATGTACTGAGTGGGGATATCATGCAGCTGTATTTATTTGTTTATTTATTTGAGAGAGTCAGAGAGGACGGGTGCTGGCTTTTGAACTTGGGTCCTTAGACCTTGCAGGCAAGTTCCTTAACCCCCAAGCCATCTCCAAGCCTGTTTTGTTTGTTTTTTCGAGGTAGGGTTTCACTCTAGCTCTGGCTGACCTGGAATTCACTCTGGAGTCTCAGGGTGGCATCGAAATCACAGCCATCCTCCTACCTCTGCCTCCCGAGTGCGGGGATTACAGGCGTGTGCGCCACCAGGCCCAGCTTTTGTTTTGTTTCTTATTAAGCATTTGGGCTGCCCTAGAGTGGACACCATGTCCCATTCCTGCTTGTGTAGATTTTCTGCCCACGGTGGGGTGGTGGGGGTGGGAAGTTGGTCTTCATGAGAAACGGTTTGATGATAACGTCATTTGACAGCCAGGAAGCTGAGAGCCAAAGTCTCTGGCTCCGCGTAGGGCCCCATTAGCATACTGCCTTCTCTTTTCTGGACTCAAACTTGTTTAGGCTGGAAATGTTTTTTTCTCTATCAGCTACATTTCATAGACTTCTGAGTAAAAGTTGCAGACACAGGATTCAGTTAGAATTGAAACTTGAAGGGGGGTGGTGTCGTGGCCCAGGGTTTGGGATAGCTTTCCATCCAGGCAATCTGACGGACAGGAGTGTAAAAGAATCAAGCCATTGTACATCCATCGTAACACTTGGCAAACAAACACACTTAATCCTCGTATTCGCTCGACTCCCTTCTTGGACGGAGTCCAGACCCGTGCCAAGGGGCAGGTTGAAGAGGCTTGCTAGGATGTGTCTCACAGAGATGCAAAGCCCCTCATGTGTAAAAATCAAAGCAATTCGAGAAACCCCAGGGTTAGTCCCGTCCCCTTGCAGAGGCCCTGGCCAGGTGTAGGCACTTCTGGTGGTGTTACCCCCATCCCAGAACCTTGTATTCTGCAATTTGGTACAACTTGAAACCCCTTCTTGAGAGGTGGGAAGGAAGTGGTTAATCCCCACTTCCTTCCCAGGGAGTTTTATGGGCCTCTGGGAGCCTGCCTTACCCTGGCCTTAATGGTCATAAATGACCCTCTCCTCTGAGGGTAGGGCCAGGCCTCTGTGAATCTCTGCCTGGACCCCAAGCAGTTAGGTGCTCAGTAAGTACTTTTGGGGATACCCTTGGTCTTCTGTAATTGGGGGTCAGAGCGAGAAATTTTGTTAGGGGTTTCCTCAGTGGCAGCTAGAAACCCTCCAAGGGGGTCCTCCTGTGGCTTCCAGCCCTTCGTGTCTGGCCTGAAGAGAAAGCTATGTTAAGGTAAACATAATTAGAGGACCCAATGTGTCTTTATTTTGCTTGGTGTCCCTTAGTGTCCTTTGTGTGTTGTCACTTAGCTACACCCCTCACCCAGGAAAGCCCAATTTTTGTTGGAGGTTTGCTGAGTGACTTTAAAGTAAGGGATACTGGAAAGGGCGGTGGGCCGAGTTGTGCCCATGGGGATGGAGCTTGATTAGTGGCAGGAGCTCTGGGACGGGAACCTCCCGGGCAGGCATCAGCTCTCCTCCCGCCAGCAGGTTCCCCCTCTCACTGCCAGCTAATCCCCGTCTCCCGGTTCATAGGGTTTTAATTAAGTATTTAGTCTTCCTGGAAAGCAGACTTCATCCTGGGAATAAGACTCCTGCGCTTACCCCCATCGCATGCCAGGCACGAAGTGTTCTGGAGGTGCCTGTGCCAAGGGAATGGGCATCTGCTCCCTTGCCTCTCTGCCTTGTGGGCAGGTGCGACCTACAAAGTACCGTGGGCACTCCCTTGTCCAGCCCTCCCCGCGGACTGAATGTTCCATGGCAGACAGCACATTCCTCCGGCTAAGGTGTCAAATAGAGGAAGTATGGCAAAAACCATTAGACTAGTGTTTTCTCATTCTTCTCCCCTTCCCGCTTTTTGCTTAAGACAAGGTCTTGCTGTGTAGCCCAGACTGCTTTTGAGCTCGAGACACTCCTTCTGCCTCAGTCTCCCGAGTGGGAGGATTCCAGATATGCACCACTATTTTAGAGTGTTTTCTGCAAAAAAGCACTTTCAGCACTCTATAGCCGGATAGTAAATTCCAGACCAGAGTTGAACCTCGCTTTCTGCTCTTCTCTCCGAGCAAAATAATAAAATCCAAAACCAAAGCCGGCCGTGGTTAATCCTAGCACTCTGGAGGCAGAGGTAGGAAGATCACCAAATGAAGCTGGGTGTCGGTTAAGTCAGGGGCTCTGAGACCCTACCTGGAAAAAACAAAACAAAACAAAAATTGTGTGAGAGGAAGGTCTGTCAGGGTCTCGCTGCTACAGGGAATTGCCCATCTGGCTTTATGTGGGTGGCTGAGGAACTGAACCTATGCTGGTAAGCTTTGCAAAGTAAGCATTTTTAACTAGCTAGCCCTCTCCCCGGCAACCACTCCTCCTTCGGTTTGAAGCAGGACCTCACTCTAGCCCAAGCTGATCTGGAACTCACTCTGTAGCCCAGGCTAACTTCGTGATCCTACTACCTCAGCTGAGATTAAAGGTTTGTGTCACCACACCTTTTTTTTTTCTTTTTCTTTTTTTGTATTTTTAAAAATTTTTTTGTTTATTTTTATTTATTTGAGAGCAACAGAGAGAGAGAGAGAGAGAGAGAGAGAATGAGAGAGAGAGAGAATGAGAATGGGTGCGCCAGGGCCTCCAGCCACTGCAAACGAACTCCAGATGCGTGCGCCACTTTGTGCATCTGTCTTACGTGGGTTCTGGGGAATCGAGCCTTGAACCTGGGGTCCTTAGGCTTCACAGGCAAGTGCTTAACTGCTAAGCCATCTCTCCAGCCCCCCCTTTTTTTGTATTTTTTGAGGTAGGGTCTCACTCTAGCCCATACTGACCTGGAATTCACTATGTAGTCTTAGGGTGGCCTCAAACTCATGGCGATCCTTCTACCTCTGCCTCCCAAGTGCTAGGATTAAAGGCGTGTATCACCATGCCTGGCCCTCTCTCTCTCTCTCTCTCTCTCTTTCTTATTATTATTAAGGCAGGAATGGTGGCTGCGTCACGCCTTTATTTACTTATTTGTTTGTTTATTTATTTGAGAGAATGGGTGCGCCAGGACCCCCAGCCACTGCAAATGGACTCCAGACACATGCGTCCCCTTGTACATCTGGCTTACGTGGGTCCTGGAGAATCAAACCGGGGTCCTTATGCTTCCCAGACAAGCGCCTTAACCACCAAGCCATCTCCCCAACCCCAGTACCCCCTTTAAAAAAATAAATGCATATTTTTTATTTGCAAGCAGAAAGAGAGGCAGACAGAAAGAATGGGTGCTCTAGGACCTTCACCTGTGCAAACCAATCAATCCCAGACGCCACTGTTCATCTGGCTTCACATGCATTACTGGGGTATGGAACTCTGGTCCTTAGCTTTGCAGGCAAGTACCTTAGTCACTGAGCCATCTCTCCAACCCTCGCCATTCCCCCCCCCCCCCCATCTCACTTTAGTCTGGTCTTGAACGAACCTACCTCTGCCTCCTGAGTGCTGGGTTTGAAGTCATGTACCACCACACCCTACTGAAACTGCTCTTCTTTTTTGAAGTTGTAATGGATAATGTGATTTCTACAAGACTGGTGAGGAGCCCCTTGGTACTATGTGAGCTAATCTCTCTGCCTTGGATTCCCCGTGCTAGATGACTTGTTGACAGGTTCATGCCTCAGTGGGATCGTGGACAAGCCTAGAGTGTGCCCTGGGCCTGGGGTGTGTTCCTCCCCACCCCATTGGTTCTGGGACCAGAAGAATCCTGCCGAGGGAGTTCTGCAGGGTCTGGCCTGTGAGAGCTTATCTTGGCTGCACGAGTCAGCTGGTCCCTGTGTTAGCCCAGGGCAGGAGGCTGAGTCATAGGGTGTGACTGTTGCACTAGGGTCACTTCAAGGGAAAGCAGGGGCACTTTTGCTGATTGTCTTGCGCCTGTCTTGAACATTAGATATGACTTTCTTTTCATAGTTTTTTGGAGAACAGATGCTCAAAAATTCTCCTTGTCCCAGAAGTGAGGAGGGGCCTGAGATTATTTCCCTTTGCCCCAGGCAGCATGTATGCCGGACGCCTTTTAATTTTGGCCCAGCACCTGCAGCTGGAGGGGATGTAAAAATTCTATTAATTTTCTTAAGTATTTTCCTGTTTTGGTTTTAAAATTCATGTGTGTGTTCCTATGTTGACATCAGGCTGTCTTTCTCAGTGGGACAGGATCTCCCACGGAACCTAGCTCTATTTCACTGGTACAGTAGCCACTCAGAGGTTCTGCTGTCTGTAGCCTCCTTAAGGGATTTAGGATCCAAACTCAGGTCCTCATGCTTGTGGGGGAAATACTTAACCTACTCTCCAGCCCCCCCCCCCCCCCGTTTTGTAGCCCAGACTAGCCTGGAACTCACACTGTAGTCCCAGGCCGGACTCGAACTCACAGCGATCTCCCTCTAGCTCTGCCTCAGGGTGCTGGCTGTGTGCTACCAAACCCAGGCTGGCTTAAAAAAAAAAAATTTTTTTTTTAAAAAATACATTTGTAAGGGCATGAGGAGAGGAAGAGAATGAGCATGCTGGGGCCTCTTGCCACACTGCAAATGAACTCCAGATGCATGCACCACTTTGCATCTGGCTTTATTTAGGTAGTAGGGCTTGACTGGGCGCCATTAAGCTTTGAAAACAAGTGCCTTTAACCACTGAGCCATCTCTCCAGCCCCCCCCCCCCCCCGGGCTGACTTTCAACTCATGAAGATACGAAGATTCTTTTAGCACTGCAGTGCTGGGACTGAAGGCATGGGTCTACCATGCCTTGCTATAAATATAAAGACGTTTTCGCCCAGGTACGGCCTCATTCTGGCTGTCCTTCTAAATAAAGCAAGATCTGTTTTGGCCTTAAAAAGTGGAACAAGATGGGCTGGGTAGTGGCTCAGCTGTTTTATAAAGGCTGCTGGCCCAGGGGTTCAGTTCCCCAGCCATCTACATAAATGAAACAGACCCTGGCCTGCCTAATAGCTTCTAGCACACAGTCACGCAAATAAATATAAATTTAGAAATGGGCCGGGCGTGTTGGCACAGGCCTTTTATCTCAGCAGGCAGGTAGGAGGATCACTGTGGGTTCAAGGTCAGCCTGAGCTAGAGTGAGACCCTACTTTGAAGGAAAAAAAAAAAAAAGAATTGGAACAAAACTCCATTTGACTTGAATGTTTTTTAATACTTATTTGAAAAGGGGTGGGGAGGGAGAGAATGAGAATATGAGAATGAATGGGCACCTCAGGGCCTCTAGATACTGCAAACGAACTCCAGGTACATGCACTACTTTGTGCATCTGGCTTTACATGGGTACTGGGGAATTGAACCCCAGTAGTGAAGCTTTGCAGAAAAGTGTCTTAATCACCGAACATTCTCTCTAGCTCTGACTTGGATGGTGGTTTTGGGCGAGATGGGTGCTTTCAGGATGATGGTATTGCTGGAGAGATGGCTTAGCAGTTAAGGCACTTGCCTACAAAGCCAAAGGACTCAGGTTCAATTTCCTAGAACCCACATAAAACCAGATACACAAGGTACTGCATGTGTCTGGAATTTTTTTTTTTTTTAATAGTGGCTGAAGGCCCTGGTGCTCCCATTCTCTCTCTCTGTAAATGAAATAAATAATTAAAAATTAAATTAAAAAAAACCTTAGCATTGGGCCAGAGAGATGGCTTAGTGGTTAAGGCACTTGCCTGCAAAGCCCAAGGATCCAGGTTCTATTCCCCAGTGCCTACGTAAGCCAGATGCACAAGGTGGCACACGTTTGCGATGGCTAGAAGCCCTGGCGTGCCAATTCTCTCTATATTTCTCTGCCTCTTCCTTTTTCTCTCAAATAAATAAATAAAAATATTTTTAAAAGTCCCTTAGCATTAGTCCCATGGTGACAATCCACTGAGTGTCACTCTGCGTGTGTCCGGACACTTTTAGGGGAGGGCAGCGTTGGTAAATACAGGTCAGAAAGGTTGAGGTGGTTCTGAGATTTCCTATGAGGGACTGTGATTAGATGGATGGAATATTTGCATCATTAACTAGGAATATGGATTTTTTTTTTTGCATTTGCATCTCTTAATAGCAAGCCTTAGGGAGGGAAATTGTTTCCCAAAGGACTGTGCATAAGGCACTTCCCTTCCCCCTATTTGCATTTTCTCTCCGTACACTTGCACAGTGTTGGTGCCCTTGCATTTCAAAGGGATGTTGTGTATCTTGACTGCTAGCTCCTGTAAGAGAGTCCTGCGTATGCCCTCTTTGAGCGGTGTGGCTCCTTCCAGAAATGGAAATTGTCCTGGAGTGACTTAGTCAGCGGTCATGACTTGAAAGCATTCTCTGTCCTGTTTTTTCAGACTCCTGATTTTGTACCAAATGGAACTGGAAATAACCTCGAAGGAAAATTAGTTTGCGCGGACTAGTTCTTTACATTTAAAGCAACGGGATTCAGAGTGAGATGCTGGGTACAGGTTGGATGGAAAGGCCCCGCTGTAAGGGGAGAAGGTGTTGAGCCCTCCTTACACCGGAGGGCTTTGCCGGGAGCCAGTCCCGGACCCATCACTCGCTTGTGTCTCTCGCGGGATTAATCATTTCCTTTTGACCCTGTGCCGTGCCCCTAACATGTTGCATTGATCAGACCCCAAACTCTCCCGTCCCCTTCCACCCCCACAGCCCTGTTCTGACCAGAGGTCTTGAGTTGTGAGTGGGGGTGGGTAATGGTTTACTCTTCATCAGAATACACCAAACAGAAAGCCAACTTTCTTTAAAAAAAAACACACCTCTCCACTCTTCCAGAAGTTTTTGGACTCTGTCTGAACAGGCCTTTTTGAAAGCAGCCATCCATTCCTGAAGTTGGATCGGAAGTGTCACTGGTTTTACCTTGTGCGTTGTTACTGGTTTTTCAAGGTAGGGTCTCCCCGTAGCCCAGGCTGACCTGGAATTCACTATGGAGTCTCAGGGTGTCCTCCAACTCACAGCGATCCTCCTACCTCTGCCTCCCGAGTGCTGGGATTAAAGGCGTGCGCCAACATGTCTGGCCAAGGTGGTTTTTTTTGTTTTTTTTTTTTTTTTTCTTCCCAAAGAGAGAGAGAAAGAGAAAGAATAGGCACTCCGGGGCCACTTGCCACTACAAATGAACTCCACATGTATGTGCCACTTCGTTCATCTGGCTTTACCATGGGTATGAGGGAATCGAACCCAGGCCACCAGGCTTTGCAAGCAAGCACCTTTATCCACTGAGCCACCTCTCCACCATACCTTTTTGGTTTTTTGAGGTAGGTTCTAGCTCTATCCCAAACTGGCCTGTAACTCATTGTGATACTCCTACCTCTGCCTCCCTCGTGCTGGGATTATAGGTGTGTGCTACCATGTCAGTCCTCTGTCTCTCTCCCCCCTTCTCCCTCCCTCCCTCTCTCCTTCCCTCTCTCTCTCTCTTTCTCTCTCTTTCCCTGAGGTAGGTAGTGTCTTGTTCTAGCCCAGGCTGACCTGGGATTCACTATGCAGTCTCAGGCTGGCCTCGAACTCACAGCAATCCTCCTACCTCTGCCTCCGGAGTGCGGGGATTATAGGCATGCACCACCACACCCAGATCCCCCCTTTTTTTTTTTCAAATATTTAATTTATTTATTTGATTTATCTGTTTTAATTTATTTACTTGAGATAGAGAATGGGTGTGCCAGTGCCTCCAGCCACTGCAAATGAACTCCATACACATGTGCACCATGTGCAGCTGGCTTACATGGGACCTGGAGAATCAAACCTGGGTCCTTAGGCTTCGCAGGCATATGCCTTAACTGCTAAGCCATCTCTCCAGCCCCTTATGACTTTTTGAGGGGGAGGAGAGAATGGGCACGCCAGGGCCTTCACCCACTGCAAAAGAATTACAGACACATGTACTGCCTTGTACATCTATCTGGCTTAATGGGGTTCTGGGGAGTGAAACCTGAGTCCTTAGGCATTGCCCAAGTGCCTTAACCACTAGGCTATCTCTCCAGCTCCTTACGACTTTTTCTTTTGTTTTTCTAGGTAGGGTCCTGACTCTCTGTAGTCTCGGTGGCCTCAGAACTCACTGGGATCCTCCTACCTGTGTCTCCCAAGTGCTAAGATTAAAGGCATAAGCTACCATGCCCGTTTCTTGATAGAAGGGAGTTTGTTCGTGGTATAAATGGTGGGTGTGGGTGTGTGTTTACACCTGCCCTGCCGGCACACGCACAAGCAGCTGTGTGCTTGTGGGTTTATTTTATTTTATTTTTATTTTTTTTTTTGGTCAGACTGGCTGACCAGCGAGCTCAGTGATTTGACTTATTATTTAGGTTTTCCAAGGTAGGGTCTCACTCTAATCCAGGCCGGCTTGGAGTTCACTATGTAGTCTCAGGCGATCCTCCTACGTCTGCCTCCCGAGTGTTGGGATTAAAGGCGTGTGCCTCCATATCTGGCAAGCTTTTGGCCTTTCAAAAAGGCACTTCTAAGCAGACAATGCCGCCTGGATTTCAGGCTGTGATAATAAAAGAATTAAATCGAGTTGGTCATGGAGCTGACCACAGCTGACAACAGCCGTATCAATGGGGAGAACGCACAGAATGGGGGTCCACCTGGGCAGATAGGTATCCATCCACCGGAGATCTCTTAGCTGGCCATGTGGGGCGAGTCAGCAGCTCTGCAGACAGGAGGAGGTAGTTCTCTTAATTAGCATGGTGTGAGAGCAATCATGGGAAAGAAAACTTGACAATTTCAGGGTAGCAGAGCAGGGGCTGTGGGGGTCGGGGAGGTTCAGTGGAAAGAAACAAGCTGGAGTTAACTGTCCGGAGCATCGTTTCTGCGGAGGACCAGGAGATTTTCTGTTCACTTCTAGCTTTCAAGAAACAGTCGGAAGAGAGAGCAAGCTTGGGAGCCTCTGGCTGCAGGGAGCCCTGGGGAGCCTCTAGAACAAAGGTTCTGTGTGGGACCGCCTCCCATCTTGGACCCCATCAGCCTTCTTCTCCACACTAAATTCATCACAGATTCCCTGGGGGTGGCCTTTGTGGATTGTGGGCCCATGAGTGAAATTGGGGACAGGGATGGGGGCTCCTTTTGGAGGACATTGAGGGCTGTGTCTATTCTGGCCGGAGGGAGGAGGGATGGTGGGAGTTGGGAGGTAGAATATAAGTCTTTCCAGCTTCTCCACATTTCCATTACTAGGTAGGTCTGTTGTGCCCGAAGGGGCTGTGGAGAAATCGGGAGGTATTAGATAGGAGTCTGAAGGTGCACTGATTTCAGTGGCAAGACAGTGGAGGAGGCCAGCACTTAAGAACAGGAGACACCCCAAAATGTCAGCAGGCCCTGCCCATCCAAGAGCAACGGGGAACTGTTCACCTTGTTGAGCCCAGAAGTCATGAGAAAGAAGAGTTGGACGTAGCAGTGGTTTGTGGGAAGCTCGTGGCAGGATAGCAAAACCCTAACTGGATAGATAGGTTTGCAGAGAGAGAGAGAGGGAGGGAGGGAGGGAGGGACTGGCACATACATAGGGAGCTGTCACAGAAGACAAGGCAGTGAAGTTCAGTGGTTTCCACGCTGAATTTAGAGCCAGTCCCTCCTTCCTGTCCCCTCCCCTCCCTTTTTAATATATATATATATTGGTTTTCGAGATAGTGTTTCACTCTAGCTCAGGCTGACCTGGAGTTCACTATGTAGCCTCGGGGTGTCCTCGAACTCATGGTAATACTCCTACCTCTGCCTCCCGAGTGCTGGAATTAAAGGCATGTGCCACCACACCCAGCTTTTAATATATTTACTTATTTATTTATTTGACAGAGAAAGGGCAGGGGAGAGAATGGGCGCACCAGGGCCTCCAGCCACTGCAAAGGAACTCCAGACACGTGCACCACCTTGTGTATCTGGCTAATCTGAGTCCTGAGGAATTGAACCTGGGTCCTTCGGCTTTGTAGGCAAATGCCTTAACCGCTAAGCCATCCCTCCAGCCCCCCTCCCTTTATTTTGGTTTCTCAAAGTAAGAGTCCCACTGTAGCCCAGGCTGGCCTGGAATTCATTGTGTAGTCTCAGGGGTGGCCTTGAACTCACAGTGATTCTTCTACCTCAGCCTCTGGAGTGCTGGGAACAAAGGCGTGCGCCCCCATGCCTGGCTGGCAGTTTCTTCTTGTATAACAGTAGCCATCCCTTAGGGTACTGGTGAGGATTAAACAAGTTAACGTGTGTGAAGCAGCCCTGCTCAGTGATGACAGAGATGTTTGCCACATCTGGTGAGGCTGGGATAAATGGACCTGAAGCAGAGTCCCTGTGCTGTATTTTAAATCCCCCTGTGGGAAAAGTCAGACAATAAAGAAAGCTAAACTGCTAGTTATCCTAACCCAGAGATAATAAAACTTGGTGTAAATTGTTACAGCTCTTAACAGTTTGAGGAGAGAGAACCCTGTATACTCCTTAACTCAAAGATCATACTGCTGGGTGTGGTGGTAGGAGATCACTGAACTGTCAGCTCAAAGACAGCCTGGGCTCCAGTGAATCCCTACCTTTACAAACAAATTAAGGGCTGGAGAGATGGCTTAGCGGTTAAGGAGTTTGCCTGCAAAGCCTAAAGGACCCAGGTTCGATTCCCCAGGACCCAATGCACAAGGGGGCGCACGCGTCTGGAGTTCACTTGCAGTGGCTGGAGGCCCTGATGCGCCCATTCCCCCCTTCTCTGTAAAACAAATAATAATAAAATATTTTTTAAAAAATTGAAGGAACACGTTGTGAGCTAGACTTGTTGGGTCAGGGAATCTAGAAAGGCCGTCGTGGGCTACATAGCAAGTTTGAGGCTAACATGGGTTACATGAGGCCTTGTCACAGTAACGAAGAGATCATAGAGTGTTACTTAGGTTTTGTTTACTTTGTGTTGTGTCATAGTACTTGATTTAGTCAAGCTAGACTACATATGTAGAGTTGTCTTTGATGAATATTTTAGGAATATGAAAAGAGTAACAAGGACACAGATTTAATTGAATTATAAGCAAGTATATAAGTAGCATTTGCTGAAGGGTAAATGCATGGTGGTGTTTATGACATATATATAATACACACACATACCCTTTGGTTTCTTCCTTTACACAAATAGCAGCATACCATATACATTACTCTCTTCCTTATAATTTCCCTAATAATATAGCTTGGAGATAATCGCACCTGTTCAAATCATCTATGTGAGAATTATTTAATTAGACCCCTATTGACACACCTTTAGTTTGTTTCTGATCTCAAACATGTTGCCAAAATTAGGATTACTTAAAGAGCAGAGTGAGGGGTTGCTTACAGGAACAATGGAGAACCACCCCCCCCCCCTGAAAAAATAGCAGCCACACCATCCTGGATGCAAACCTCCCCTCCCTGTAGCCACTTGGGCAGAGCTCCTTTTATGGGGTTTACCCCCGTAGACGCTCTTCTCTCAGTCAGAGTGAGGGGCTGACTTACAGAGCAGACTCAAAGGCAGCTAGCTCATCCCAAAGCGCACCCCGCCAGGGAGTTCAGACGTCTGTGGAGCACACCGCGCAACCTGCAGGCAGCTCAATTTGGAGAGTGGTCACTGAAGTAGACACAGAGTGAAAGAGAGAAAGAGCCTCCAGCCACTGCAAATGAACTCCAGACACACGCGCCATCTCATGCATCTGGTTTACATGGGTCCTGGGTAATCGAACCGAGGTCCTTTGGCTTTTCAGACAAACGCCTTAACCACTAAGCTGTCTCTCCAGCCCTCCCCAGTATTTTTGCAAGCGATCTCCCCAGCCTCCATCGATATCTTTTAAAGATTTTTTTTAAAAAATTATTTATTTATTTGAGACAGAGACAGAGAGAATTAGGCAGGTAGAAGCAGAGAGAGATGAGTGGCACCAGGGCCTCCTGCTGCTGCAAAGTCCAGATGTGTGTGCCCCCTTGTGCATCTGGCTTACCTGGGTCCTTTGGCTTTGTACGCAAGTGCCTTAACTGCTAAGCCATCTCTCCAGTCCGTGTTGTCTCCCCCATCAGTGTTTTTTTCCAGGAAGTTCTGCATTCCTACATGGACAGCTGGAACATAAATAGATGTATCTTGACCAGTCGTGGTGGTGCACGCCTTTAATCCCAGCACTCAGGAGGCAGAGGTAGAAGGATTGCCATGAGTTCAAGGCCACCCCAAGAGTACATAGTGAATCCCAGGTCAGCCTGGGCTAGAGCAAGACCCTACCTCATTAGAAAAAAAAAGAAAGAAAAAAAAAAAACAGAAAAACAATGACAACAAGGAAAAAAGTATCTTGTAGCCAACAAGCCAGCCCTTGCCTGCCTCCTTCCTTCTCCTATTCTCCCTCTGGACGGGCCTTGAACGCTTGTCCTCTTGCCTCTGCAGAGTGGTCAGTATCACTGCGTCACCACATTTGAATGAGGTGAAAAGATTTTATGAGATCGCATTAAGCCAGGGTGAAGATCTTAGCCTCCATGGCTGAGGCAGGATGACTGCGCTCCAGGCCAAGCGCTGTCACTTACTGAGATCCTGTCTCAAATACAAATCCAAACCCGGCTAGGAACTAACAGCCCGGTGGCAGAATGCTCCAGCACATTCAAGGCCCTGGATTCAATTCCCACTCCGCTCTGCTGTGTAGGGCGCTCAGTCATGGAGTGCCTGCCTAGTGTGTGCGTCAGCATTTATCCCTCAGCATGCATGTATGTGTGTATGTGGAAGGAATGTCTAGAGACACTGCGGAGGCTGTGAGAGGCTGGGCACAGTGCTTGGGGTTTTTGGAAGAAAGCTGAGCTTTCCTCTGGCTGTCTCTGGTTTCTGCCTGGCCCCACGGGAGTAGGACCCACCACATACCCTGTCCTGCCGTGGGATTAGCTGTAGGCAGAGATGTGGAAGGAGCCCTGTGAAGTCATCATGCCCCAGGCCTTACTCAAATGCCAAGAAGGCTTTTTATCTGGCTGTAGATAGCTAGCTCTGTCCAAGGCTTAATTATTGACTGCCTCTAATAGCTCAACGATTCTTGCATTTTTTAAAAAAAAAATTATTTGCAAGCAGAGAGTGAGAGAGAAGAGAGGCAGACACACAGAGAGAATGGGCATCCCAGGGCCTTGTAGCCACTGCAAACGAACTCCAGATGCATGTGTTCCTTGTGCGTCTGGCTTACGTGGGACCTGGGGGATCTAACCTGGGTCCTTTGGCTCTGCAGGCAAGTACCTTAACCGCTAAGTCGTCCTTCCAGCCCCCTCTTGCATGGTTTTACATGAGGAGAGCCTCCCGGGTCCCGGCTTGGGCTGCCATCGCTGGAGGGACTGCTGCCCACTGCTGTGACTGGGGTTTCTCAGGCTGCAGCTGCTGGGTGTGCACGCTGTCCGCTTGGGAGTATGGCTTTCACACCCGGGCAAGGCAGCTGGCAGAGGCAGCCCTGGGCTCCAGGCAGAAGGGAACAGAATCTGTTCCGAGTGGGGAACACAGCTGTCTCGGATTCTTCTGGGTACTTCTTCCCATGATGGAATGTAAAGCAGCCCAACGTGGCCTGAATGCCTGCCCACGGAGGGTTTTTGTTGTTGCTGTTGCTGTTTCGAGGTAGGCTGATCTGGAATTCGCTATGTAGTTTCAGGGTGGCCTCGAACTCACTATGATCTTATCTCATCCTCAACAGGTGCTTGGATTAAAGGCATGCGCCAACACGCCCAGCTTTACCCATGGGGGTTTTGGTCAGCTAATTGTGGACCAGTTTCCCATCAAATCCAGCTGGTCCTTCTCTTGCCTGTTTATTTTTTTTCCTCCTTTTTTTTGCCTGGTTTTTGTTGTTCAGGGTGAGGGTGTGCTTTGTATGCAGACTGTGAAAGGTGCCTGCAGTCAGTCTGATGCTGGACACTTGCTCTGAGCTACCAATAGAGCGAGGCGACATCACCCCTTTCTGCCACTGTTACTCCTCCATTGGAGTCCATTGTTTCTTTCGTTCTGTTTTTCTTTTTCTCTTTTTTTTTCCAAAAAAAATTATTTTAATTTATTTCATGGGAGGGGAGAGAATGGGCACGCTAGGGCCTTCAGCCACTGCAAACGAACTCCAGATGCGTGTGCCGCCTTATGCATCTGGCTTATGTGGGCACTGGGGAATCGAACCAGGGCTTCTCTGAAGAAGTGATGCCTGCAGGAGGCCCAGGAATAGCAGGGAGTCCGGGCCTCTCCCTTGGACACTACAGGAGTGAAATGGGAGCTTCTGGAAGGTCTTTAGGGAGGTCCTTGACCTTTTTTTCTTTTCAGTTGAGACAAGGTCTCACTATGTGGCCTTGTCTGGCCTCTCTTCACAGTCCTGTGTGAGGCATGTACCGCCATACCTGGACCGTAGACCTTTTAAAAGGGCTCTGCCCTGTGCATGGGGAGAGATTGCAACAACACTCTGCTTTTTAGTGGTCAAGAAAGTGGTGGGAGAGCAGAGTGGTTCCCCAGAGGGGTCAGCTTGGCCAGAACAAAGGTGAAGGTTTAGATTCAAGAATGGTGAGCAATTTTTTTGAAAGTGGGGTTGGGGAGAGAGGGAGACCCTCCTCAGAAGGGAGAAGAATGAGCTCAGAATGAACTATGATTTAAGTGAGGAGCGGTGGGATGTCCCTTGTGTCTCTATGCTCATTAGCTATTATTTGTTGTTGTTGTTTTTTGAGGTAGAGTCTCACTGTAGCCCAGGCTGACCTGGAATTCACTATGTGGTCTCAGGGTGGCCTCGAACTCATGGTGATTCCCCTACTTCTGCCTCCTGAGTGCTGGGAGTAAAGGCATGCACAACCACGTATAGGTTATTTCTTTTAAAAAAATATTATTTATTTATTTGAGAGAGAGAAAGAGGTAGAGAGAGCGAGCCAGAGAATGGGTGCGCCAGGGCCTGCAGCCACTGCAAACGAACTCCAGATGCGTGCGCCCCCGTGTGCATCTGGCTTACATGGGTCCTGGAGAACCGAACCAGGATCCTTTGGCTTTGCAGGCAAACGCCTTAACCGCTAAGCCATCCCTCCAGCCCTCATTAGCACACTCCACTCCGTGTAGGCGAGAGAAGCCCAGAGGTGTGATAGGGTGACCGGGTTCTCCAACGACGCCTTCTTCCTGAGCAAGGCCCGTTGCTCAGTTCTGGAACCTGATGGGTCAGCAGAGTGGGGAGTGACTTGCTTTTCTCCTAATGGTCCTGTGCATCTGGAACCTTCTCCTGCCTGCAGATGTAGACTGCTGGAATACACCCCTTGTGTTTTCTCATTTTCTTTCCCGCCTTGGCTGGTCTAAGTCCGTCTTCCTCCCGCTGGGCTGTGGTGGCGGTTCTGAGCACACAGTGAGGAAATGGGCAGTGTTGGGCCTGCCGACCGGAAGGGCTGACTGCTGTCACTCCTCAGTGGAGGAGGGCAGCTGTCCTGGCCTGCAGAGGAAGTTGGACCATTGGCGTGTCAGCGTGTCACTCAGTACATCTTTTCTCAGTCTTATTCACATTCTTTTCAGTGGGTAAACAAAATGTTGGCTCCGGAGAATGCTGACCCGTTTTGGGAGTGTGTCATGTAACCCTGGTTGGCCTCTTTACTCAGTGACTCACTGTATAGCTAAAGATGACCCTGCACTCTTTTCCTCCACATCATGCTGTGCTGGGAATTGAACCCAGGGCTTTGTGCACGCAAGGCTAGCATTCTACCACTGAGCTACATCTCTAGCTTCTGTTCCCCAAGAGCCCCCCCCCCTTTTTTTTGATTTTTCGAGGTAGGGTCTCACTCTAGCTCAGGCTGACCTGGAATTCACTATGGAGTCTCAGGGTGGCCTCGAACTCATGGCAACCCTCCTACCTCTGCCTCCCGAGTGCTGGGATTAAAGGCGCGCGCCACCACGCCCGGCTCTCCTAAGAGCCCTTTGAGTGGCTTCATAGCACCAGGGACTCTTGGCCACTGTAAATGAACTCCAGACACATGCGCCTCTTTATGCATCAGGCTTTACATGGGTTCTGGGGAATCGAACCTGTGTTGTTAAGCTTTGCAAGCAGGTGCCTTAACCACTAAGCCATCTCTGCAGCCCTTAAGTATTTTTAAATATATTATTATTTTTAATAAAAATGGTTGCACACAGCCGGGTTTAGTGTTTTGAGGTAGGGTCTCACTCTAGCCCAGACTGACTGGAATTCACTATGTAGTCTCAGGGTGGCCTTGAACTCACTGTGATCCTCCTACCTCTGCCTCCCAAGTGCTCTGGTTAAAGGCCACAGAACCCAGCTCAAGCTGTTCCCCCTTCCCTTTTTTGGTTTTTGTTTTCAAGGTAGGGTCTCACCCAACTCAGGCTGACCTGGAATTCACTATGTAGTCTCAAGATAGCCTCGAACTCATGGCAATCCTCCTATCTCTGCCTCCCAAGTGCTGGGAGTAAAGGTGTGCATCTCTACGCCCAGGGATGTCTCTTTTTTCTTTAAAAAAAAAAATGGTTTTTACTTGGGAGGCGGAGGTAGGAGGATCACCGATCCCTGTGATTTCAAGGCCAGCCTGAGGCTACATATAGAATTCCAGGTCAGCCTGGACTAAAGTGAAACCCTATCGCAAAAAACCAAAAAAAAAAGTTTTTAATTTTTTTTTTTAATTTAATTGAGAGAGAAGTAAGCAGGTAGAGCGAGAATGGGCTTGCCAGGGCCATCAGCCATTTCAAATGAACTCCAGATGCATGCACTACCTTGTGCATCTGTCTTACTTGAGTGCTTGCTTTGCAGGCCCTCAAGCTGTCCCTTTTTAACATATCCTGCCTCTGCCCAAGGGTCTGCACCCACAGTGTCTCCTGGGCAGTGTTGTTGGGATTCTGGGGGGCTTCTCCTTTGCTGGTATTTTGGGGCAAGCTTTCCTACCTTGCCTAATGTTGCTGTCATTTCTCCCACTGTTGTCATTTCTCCCTTTGTTTTACTAATTCTGGGGAGGGGGTGATGGGGTGTGTGTGGGGGGTCATACTGCTCATTGTTGAGTCAGGGATACTTGACTCTATCTAGAGTACGTGAAGTCCATGGGCCGCCCTTGCCGAGCAACTGCTGAGACCTGTAACAGACAGAAACAAAATTTAAAAAAATTTTTTTTATTAACTTCCATGATTGTAAACAATATCCCATGGTAATTTCCTCCCTCTCCCTACTTTCCCCTTTGAAGCTCCACTCTCCATCAATCCCCTCCCCCTCTCAGTCAGTCTCTCTCTTTAAAAAAAAATTTTTTTTGTTTATTTACTTATTTGAAAGTGACAGACAGAAAAAAAAGGCAGAGAGAGAAAGAGAATGAGAATGGGCGCGCCAGGGCCTTCAGCCACTGCAAACGAACTCCAGATGCGTGCGCCCCTTTGTGCATCTGGCTTACGGGGGGGGCCCTGGGGAGTTGAGCCTCGTACTGGGGTCCTTAGGCTTCACAGGCAAGCGCTTAACCGCTAAGCCATCTCTCCAGCCCCCCAGTCTCTTTTATTTTGATGTCATCATCTTTTCCTCCTATTATGATGGTCTTGTGTAGGTATTGTCAGGCGCTATGAGGTCATGGATATCCAGGCCATTTTGTATCTGGAGGAGCACGTTGTAAGGAGTCCTACCCTTCCTTTGGCTCTTACATTCTTTCTGCCACCTCTTCCACAGTGAATACTGAGCCTCAGAAGGTGTGATAGAGATATTTCAGTGCTGAGTACTCCTCTGTCCGTTCTGAACACCATGGTGCCTTCTAAGTCATCCCAAGGTCACCGCCATCTGAAAAGAGATGGTTCTCTAACCAAAATTGAGAGTAGCATTAATATATGGGTATGAACATTAAGAGAAGTGTTTAGTGGGTAGTTTGGTGAGCATAGTATATACATTTAGCCAGACACCAAAAGACGTTATACCCCTAGGGCTCATGACTACCCATGCTGTAGGTTCTCAGTATCAGGGATGTATTCCATCCCATGGAGCGGGCCTCCAGTCCAATTAGAGGGAGGTTAGTTTCCCCTATAACAGATGTGCCACTATTGTACCTGTTGGCTTATTTGGCCTGGCTGGCCAGCTATAATAAGGCTTGCTGTGTCCACTGTTGAGTATCTTCGCTGGTGGTATCTCTTTCTCCCATTGAACTGCATGTAGAATGGCTTCTTCCAGCTTTCTGTCAGCAGGTCTACATGGAGGAGGTTTTCAGCTCAGCTCCCATAGGATTTCTCAGTGACCTTGCAGCCCAAGTATGTGGAGTCTTCAGCAATAGGGTTTTACCATCTATTCCTGGTGGGAAACCAAGGGCCTCAGCAATGGCCTGTAATGTTTGGGGGCCATCAGGTTCCTCCCTGGCTAACAACTCACTGGAAGGTATCCCATACCTGGCACTGAAAATTTTCTAGTAACAATCTGTGGCTCCTTGAGTGTTCCATTGTTGAAAACAGTAGGTTTCTATATGACTTATTTATATCGTCTTAGATTTTGATTAGCCTTCCCTCTTTACTCAGTCTCTTTCCCTGTCCTCACTTAGGCCTTTTCAGTCCCATTAATTTGTTCTTCTGTTTACATACATACAATTCCATCCTATTAAGTCTCCCCATCCCTCCCTTTCTGTTCCCTTTATATCTCCTTTCTAGCTTACTGGCAAAATTTATTTATTTAGGGCTGGAGAGGTGGCTTAGCGGTTAAGTGCTTGCCTGTGAAGCCTAAGGACCCCGGTTCGAGGCTCAACTCCCCAGGACCCCCGTAAGCCAGATGCACAAGGGGGCACATGCATCTGGAGTTCGTTTGCAGTGGCTGGAGGCCCTGATGCTCCATTTTTTTTTCTCTCTCTCTCAAATAAATAAAGCTAAAATTTAAAAAGAAAATGTTTTAAAAAATTTGTACAAAAAATAAATTGTGTAAATGATCAGACTGAGATAGTGGGATTTATCAGTGTCTGTCTACTTAAGACATGGTATTACTAATGTAGCCCCAGCTGTCGGTCCCTCCCCCCATACCCAGTGCTGGGATCACAGGTATGCACAATCTCAACCATCTTCAAATCAATTTTTATTTTCTTTATTTATTTCTTGGTTTTTCAAGGTGTAGGGTCTCACTCTCTAGCCCAGGCTGACCTGGAAATCATGTGGTCTCAGGGTGGCCTGAACTCAACGGCAGATATACATGCACACCAGCACCACTTGCCAATGCAGATGAACTTCACTTTGTGTCTGGCTTTATTTAAGTGCTGGGGTATTGGAACCTGGGCCAGCAGGTTTTGCAATCAAGTGCGTTTAAGCACTGGGCCAAGGTCCCTCTTGCTTTTTTTTTTTTTTTCCTTTATTTTGCTTTTTTCTGAGGAAACTGCAGCAGGCTTCACAAGCAAGCAACTTAAATACCCAAGCGTCTCCCCAGCCCCTGGCTATTTTTTAAATTAAATATTTATTTATTAGAGGGAGGGAGGGAGGGAAGGAAAGAGAGAGAATGAATGGGCACATCAGGGCCTCTAGCCACTGTAAACAAAACTCCAGATGCATGTGCCACCTTTTGCGTTTGGCTTTCGTGGGTACCGGGGAATGAAACCTGGGTCCGTAAGGCTTCACGGGCAAGCACCTATACCACTAAGCCATCTCCCCAGCCCCCGCCTCTGTTTTTAATATCCTCCTTGAGAGGGTCAGTTTGGGAGAGTGCAGCCAAAGAGACCAGGCTCAAGGCTTGAACAGACACATCCTTTTCCTCATGGGTGCCCACTTTGGCCCTCCTACCAGAGCCCCCGCATCCCCTGGGCATGGGGCCCTTCGTCTGGAGGTCTCTCTTGGAAGGCAGCCCCAGTCCCTTGTCCGCGGCTGACTTTGTAAGCAGGGGGGAAGGGGGTGGAGCAAGCAGGCCTGGCTTTGGCTCTGGAGTCTCATCCCCCTTCCCTGGCTCACTAACCTCACAGTCGGGCTACCCAAGCTGTAGAATTTGGTAGAAGCTGGAGGCCTTTTGAGGACGGAACCCAGGGCACGCCAGGATAGTGCCCTGCTCAACAGTTCCATCCCCAGCCCTGTGTTCCCTCCTCAGCCTGTCCACTTTCCCCTTGCTTTCAGAAACACCCGTCTCCATGGCTGTCCCCCACCACACAGGCACTGGAGGGTCTGCAGAAAGTGAAGGTTTCAGGGGTACACTTTTTCCTGTTCAAGAGGAGAGAACTGACTTGAGTTACACGGCTACCTAGAGACTCGGTCCAGAACACTGCAAATTATTAGTAAGGCTGTGCCCTGGAGGAAAGTGGAACCATATCTCTGCCAAAAAAAAAAATAAATAAAATAAATAAAAATCATGCCAGGCATGGTGGTGTATGCCTTTATTTAATCCGGGCACTTGGGAGGCAGAGGCAGAGGAGGATCGCCGTGAGTTCGAGGCCATCCTGAGAATACAGAGTGAATTCCAGGTCAGCCTGGGCAGGAAGTGGAACCTTACCTCAACCCCTTAAAAAAAAAAAAATCCATCTTGTTATGGCCAGTTTGAAAATGTATAATTTACATGGGCGTTCATCTCCATGTTGGGACAAATCTCTTATATTTGTGTCTAGAAGCCCACATGGGCTGCTCATTAAGACATCGGAGGTCAGATGTGTACCAGGTGGCAGCTGGGACACTAATGATTTCGTAGTGCTTTGTGTTACCGCCGCCTGCCTGCCGTGCTGTAAATCGGACTTGGGGCTCTAATTTTCTACCCCCCCCCTCACCTCCAGGGAGTTGGTCCTTGCTTCCATCTTGCAAGATGGAAGTTAAGATAATATTTATAGTGGAGGGCAAAGGAAAAATAATAACTACCTAATGGGAACATTGTGGAAAGACTAGTAGCAGCCTATTATAAGTAAATTATGTGGGGCCATTGGAGTTAACTCATTTATGGGCTCAACGAGTATTTATTAGGTCCTCTTAGGAAGAGCGCCAGGGCGGAGGCTCGGCTCCAAGCCTCACCCCGTTGGCACTGAGCTTGTGGGTGGCTGCTTTTCCTTTTTTATTGGAGGTGGAAGTGTACGATTTGAGTTTGATTATACGTACCTGTGCGTCCACCCCTTCCATCACTATCCTAGGACGTTTTCTTGGGGCGGGGGGGGGGGTCCTCGTCCCAGCCCACCCACAACCTCGTTTCCACCTGTAGCTGCCGTTCTCTTCATTTTCCGCCTTAAATATTCCCTTCGAGTACATGAGATTAGGCTGTATTCTCTTTGGACTCCAGCCTTTTTTTGGAAGGTTCGCCTTTGCATCTCCTGTATCTGTTGATGTTGAAATAAACGTGTGTGTGTGTGTGTGTGTGTGTGTGTGTGTGTCTATATCTATCTACCTATTATCTATATATATTAAAGCATTGTCTCTTTTCTAGGATGGCCTCAAACTCAGGTAATTCTCCCGTGCCTCCTAAGTGCTGGGATTAAATTAATGGCATGCACCACTACACCTGGTTTATTTATGTACGAACACCAAATGCTTTAACCCCTCTTCGCACCTGGCTTATCTGGTAGCTTGGGAATAAATAGAACCTGAGCCAGTTTAACAGGCAAGCGCTTTGAACCACCGAGCAATCTTCCCAGTCCTCTCGGTATTACCACTAGCACAACTTTTGTTCTAGGAAAGGTTTGTTGAAAACCGTGGGAGCCGCCGGGTATGGTGGTGCGCACCTTTCATCCTAGCACTTGGGAAGCAGAGGTAGGAGGATCGCCACGAGTTCAAGGCTACCCTGAGGCTACATGTAGTGGATTCCAGGTCAGCCTGGACTAGAGTGAAACCCTACCTCGAAAAAACATAACAAAACAAAAAAAGGCAGGGGTCTGGGGAGATGGCTAAGGGACCCAGGTTCGATTCCCTAGTACCCATGTAAGCCAGATGCCTAAGGGGGTGCATGGGTCTAGAGTTCACTTACAGTGCCTGGTGGTCCTGAGACGCCCATTCTTCTCCATTAAATATATTAGAAACAAAAATCCATGGTAGCAGCAAACCACAGCGTAATTCTCGAGATGAGAAATGCCAGAAAGGGACTCTGGATAGAGGGGGACAGCCACACCTGCCTGAGCCCTATACCACACAGTTGGACAATCAAACAAGTTGGAAATTGAGAACTTTTTGGAGAAGGCCATGTTCCTCAGAAACAGTTTGAGGGGCAGGATGCAGGCCCCGTAGAGCCTTCTTTCCTCCCTCAGGTCTCCATTGGAGTCAGGAAGTGAACGGGCATATTATAAATAACCCCCTCCTTACCTAATACAGGCTATTTTTTCCAAACAGCATCGGAGATATGTGGGTCTTGGGGAATCGAACCTGGGTCCTTTGGCTTTGTAGGCAAACGCCTTAACCACTAAGCCAGCCCTCCAGCCCTGATCATTCTTTTAAAATGATTTTTTCCTTTTTAGTTTTTTTTTTTTTAATGGGGGGGGGGGGAGTGTTTCCTGCCCTGGCCTGCCTTCATGTTAACTTCAGCTCACTGTGTGAACTTTTTTCTTTGAGTCAGAGTCTCACTTGGGACTCATTCTGTACCCCAGGCTAGCTTTGAACTCTTGGCACTCCTACATCAGCATCCCAAGAGCCAGCATGCCCAGCACGCCAGGGCACCTTTTAAATTTTTTTGTTTTGTTTTTTTGAGGTAGGGTCTCACTCTAGCCCAGGCTGACCTTAATTTTTTTTAATTAAAAAAAAAGTATTTAACAGGGAGAGAGAGGAGGGATATGCCAGGTCCTCCGGCCACTGCAAACGAACTCCAAGCTCATGCACCACCTTGTGCAGCTGGCTTACGTGGGTCCTTAGGCTTCCCAGGCTTCGAGAGCTTTCTTTTAAAGCAGTCAGTGCTGAAGATGCAAATAACCCACTCAGGCCTGGCGCTTATTTGTTTATTTATTTATTTGATTTTTCGAGGTAGGGTCTCCCTGTATCCCGGGCTGGCCTCAAGACTCACAGCGATCCTGCTACCTCTGTCTCCCGTGCTGGGATGAAAGGCGCCACCACGCCCGCCTCTGCTCTCTCACCACTAGCTGAACCCTGGAGCAGGGAGCGTGTTACGCAGTCACACACCTTAGCCTGCTTTCCAGCAGTGTCTCCCTTTGTCTTAATTCCGGTCTCGGCTGTGGCCATCTCTGTCTGTGGTAATGTCACCTGGAACCCCGTGTTTTGCCGCCTTTCTTGCTTGTTGTCCTTGCGGCTGAAGCCGCCCACATCGCTGAGGGTGAATTTGGAAATTCCTGCCCTTTTGCCACCTGCAAGTGCAGTTTCCCCCATCGAGTGATATCTATTGCCAGATTGAAAGCTTGTTTGTGATTCCTCCCCTCACACACACACACCCTGCCCAAAGCCCGGCAAACAAGCTTTAAATTTTTATTAGCCAGGTATTTGTTCCGTAAGTTGATTTATTCACACAGCCCCGCGCCCCGTGCAAGTGCACAGAAAGCCGTGCAGCTCTGAATGAAGCGATCCGTAACATCGTGAAAGCCACGTGGAAAAAAAAAAAAAATCTGCTCTCGAGAAATTGAAGAGGGGCTGGAGAAATGGCTTTGCAGTTAGTGGTTAAGGCGTCTGCTGGCAGAGCCTAAGGACTCGGGTTCGATTCCCAGTACCCAAACAAAGCCAGATGCACAAGGTGGCACATGTGTCTGGAGTATGTCTGCGATGGCTGGAGGCCCTGGTGCACCTATCCTCTTTTCCTTTCCTTTCTTCTTCCTTCCTTTAACTTTTTCTCTCTTCTCCTTTCTTCCTTTCTTCCTTTCTTTTTGAGGTAGGGTCCCACTCTAGCTCAGGCTGGCCTGGGACTCACAGCCATCTTCCTTACCTCTGCCTCCCAAGTGCTGGGATTAAGGGGCGTCTGCCACCTCGCCTATCTGTACCCATCTTCTATCTACCTCTCGAAATTAATTGATTTAGTTAATTAGTTAGGTAAATAAAACAAAAATTGAAGACGCCTGTGTTGCGGTTTACTCCAGTCATCCCAGCACTCAGGGTGTCTGAACCAGGAAGATCACCCCAAGTTTAAGGGCAGCCTTGGCTGGAGGGGCCAGGGGCTGGGACTAGCTTAGAGGCAGGGTCTTGTCTAGAATGTGCAAAACTCCTCCCCCCCATACTTAGAATACAGTATACTTTGGGGTATCAATAGAAATGGAGCTCCAAAGGGGGAGTTTTCCCCTCTCTCCCCCGTCTCTTCCTTCCTCTGCCTCCCTCTGCGCTCCAGTGATCTGCCCCAGCCTGATCTAGAACCACAGGCAGTCAGGTAGGATCTCTATGAGTTAGAGCTCAGGCTGGGCTACAGTGAAACTCTACCTTGAAATATACCCCCCCCCAAAAAAAAACAACAACACAAAACACTGTTTAGGCATTGGAGAAAATGGCTACAAATTATAAAGGCGCTTGTTTGCAAAGTTCATGGCGGGGTTCCATCCCCAGTACCTGTATTAAAGCCAGGTGCACAAAGTGAAGTTCTTACAGCGGCTGGAGACCCAGGTGTTATTTGGGAGAGGCCGTTCTCTCCTTTCACACATAAAGTTTTAAAACTTCCTAGGATCGGTGTGGTGGAGCACACTTTACAAAAAAAAAAAAGCAGAAAGATCAGTTCAAGGCCAGCCTGGGCTACTTAAGACCCTGTCTCAAAAGAAACCAAAAACCCACTTTTTTTTTTTTTTTTTGGAATTTTTTTTGGCTGTTGTCCTTTATCTTGAAAGAAAAGTGTCCTTTGTCTTTCACCAAAGAAAATAAATTTAAGTGGTGGTGGATGGATGGTTCTCGGTTCCCTCTTCCCCAGACCTCCCAGATGCAGCTGGGGGGGGGGGGAGGGGGGGCCGCTGCACATGGCCCGAGCTCAGGAGGGCTTCTGCGGAGGAGGGGCCTGCGCTTTATATTTTCGCCGCTGGCATTCCGTCTGTCCAGATCGAAGTGGAGCTTGGTTTGAATGTTCTGTAGCTTAAAAGTGAGTCTCCTCTCTGGGAGGGCGGGAGGGAGGCAGTCTCTGGCTACTTTCCTACCGTGGCAGCCTCCGGAGACTCTTGGCAGTGGGTAGATGATGAGTGGATTTCAATCTCTCTCTATCCAGGCCGTCACCCGGATAGCCTTAGTTTGTGGGAGGCTAACTTTTAAACATCCTCGGGGATGGTGCACTTGAAAAAAGAAAAAAAGAAAAAAAATTGGCTGAGGCTGATACATTTAAGTTGGGGCATTTTGACAAAACTTGAAAATACGTGTGTCGGAGGCTGCCCTCCCTCCCTGCACAGGCGACTGGACTTTTCAACCTTTTCAGACTTGGGAGAGCCTGGGGGTGCGTGTCCCATGCTGGACCACAGGCCTAATAAATTGGATTCCAGAAGCATGGTGCATACACATGTTTACGAACAGAGTGGTGCAGACTGGCAAACCTCCCTACTTTGTGTTGTTTTTTTTTTTCTATGTTCTCCTCCCCCCCCCACTGACTCCCCCCCCCCCCAGGTTCCTTTCCTGCTGGGCCTACATTCCTAGGTCTTTGTGTCTGTCTGGTATTTTAGAAATTTTGGGAGAGGAAGGCAGAGAGGGTGGGGCGTTCTAGAAGCTGGGGGCAGGGAAAGGGGGTGGTCACTTGAGGGGGTCAGGGGTCAAGCCAGCTCCATTTAGCTAGGACAGCCAGATTGTCGCCAGGCCCGAGGGGGCGTGTCTACGCATCTGCCCGGCAAGCTCCCAATGGGCCGCGCCGGGCTCTGGAATTCCTGCCAGCAGAGAACCCCTTTCCATCCCTTCGGTCCCCACAGATGGCTGCCATGTTTGTGGTCTCGGGACCGTCTGTCTGTACAGCACACATCCATTCCGTCCAGTCAGCCTCCCAGCTGTTTCAGAGAGAATCACACCCATGTACGTTATCAACCCATTTCAGTAGTTCTTAAGTCGTGCTTTTTCAAAATTGAGATGCGATGAGGAATTTCTAAACAAAGTATGAAATAACTCCCCAAAGTTTTTTACTCCCAACTTGTAGCTAGAAGACGCAAAAAAAAAAAAAAAAAAAAAAACAAGCTTATTACCAAGTACACAAAGGCTGCTCTTTTATGCATCCGTAGCTGTCACCAGACACCTGGTCCCTCCTCCCAGCTTGGGCATCCCTGGGTGCGATGGGCTATTTAGATGCGTCCCATCTCACAGGGTGTGTGTGTGTGGGGGGGGGGTGCTCCCTTTAGCGCTGTTGGGATCAGGGTACCCTGCTCTTTCTGGCCACTGACTGCATCTGTGATGCCCAAGACACCCCACATCCTTGGGGGCTTCTCCTGGGTCCAGCATCATACAGTATGAGCTCTATTTCTGTGCTGACCAGCATCAAGGCCAGGAAGTTCCTTAGCCAAGTTGTTGGTACAGTTACAACCTGGAGCCTAACTTCCTGGCCCAGCCCAGCATTACCCCCAAGCCCTTTGATTCCTCTTGTCCAGTCCCCAGAGAGGGGAGGGGATTGCCGGGATTTTTAAGGTTGGGAAGGGTCTCACACCCCTGTCTGTTCCCCAGAGGTCAAAGGAGGTGACTGAGCAGATGGTCCCACTGGGGTCAGGTAGTCCCAGCTCAGGTTAACAGCCCAGGGGGGTCCTGCACACCCACCCCCCCACCCCACCCACCTCTCCTACCCGCAGGACACCCGTCTGTTGTTTCTTGCTTGGGCCCACAGCCTGGAGGAAGCCTAGGTGAGAGCAAGGGCCCGCCGTGGGCTTTAGTGTTGGATAGAAAGGGGAAGCCTGAGCACATTCAAAGGCCTGTTGTGTTTTAATTGAAAAGCAGCCTTCTGGTGGAAGGGTTTCTCACTCTTCATTAGCCCAGGAGTGATCCCTTTATTCCCTTGACAAACAGAGGGAGGACCCGGGAAAGAAAGCAGCCCAGGCTGCTGAAACCCATAGAGTTGCTTTAGCGCCCACCACATTGTAAAGACAGGCCGAGAATTTCTCCTGGATTTTTTTATCCAGTTTAGCTTTTCTTTTTTCTTTTTTCTTTCTTTCTTCTTCTTCTTCTTTCTTTTTTTTTTTTTTTTTGGTAAATTATTCAAGAGTTTGCTTGACGTTTTAGGGTTAACCTACTCGGAGAATCAGATTATCTCCAAAAGAGTGGACGTGGCTTTTAAAAGCCATTGGCAGCAGAGCATGATGGCCTTCAGTCCCAGGCTGTGGTAGGAGGATTGCCATGAATTCAAGGCATGCCCGGAGCTGAGAGAGTTCCAAGTTCCAGGTTTAGAGCTGAGAACCTGCTTTGAACAGAAAAATGAACAAGCCATTGGCTTTGAGGAACTTAAATCCCAACAGCTTGTTCTAGCCCACCTTTACCTTGTCCTTGGATGAAAAGTACGACAGTGCCACGCCGTGCGCCTTTAATTCCAACACTTGGTAGGCAGAGGTAGGAGGATCGCCATGAGTTCGAGGCCACCCTGACACTAAATAGTGAATTCCAGGTCAGCCTGAACCAGAGTGAAACCCTACCTCAAAAAAAAAAAAAAAAAAAAAAAAAGAACAAAACTGGTAGCCAAGTCACAAACCACATTCTTTATCACTGCACGGACGTTGTAAAACCTGCAGTAATCCGATCCATTTCTTTTATAAAATTAAAAACATTATCATAAACCTTTTCCTGTCTCTGGATCTAGACACGTGCGGGCAACCAGCGCGCTTACTGTGGGGCTGTAATTGCCCTGCAAGGCTTCCTCCAGCCTCCTTGGATATCTCTGGAAGGTGTGTTGTGCTGAGTGTAGTGGTGTCTCCACACACACACACACGCACACATGCACACATGCTTGCGTAGGAAGCAGCTCTTCAGCTGGTGTCCTAGCTGGGTGGTCTTGACTACATCACCAGCTTCTGTCTTCACGTGGAGATTTAAGTGTGTTCCGCTTGCACGTTCCTGTCGCGTGTCAGCCTCCCCCACACCTCAGCTGCTCTTCTGGCAAGCAGCCCTTGCCCTCAGCAGGTGAGGGGTGTCCCGGCCCCCAGGGAAGTAATGACGCCGCCGCCGCCGCCGCCGCCGAAAGCCTGGCTGCCTTCCAGGTTCCGCTCCTCCCAGAGTCATCTTGGCAGAGGCGAGGAAGCCCAGAGGCGGGCCGAGCCCGAGGCTTGCTGGAGTGCCCGGAGAACCACCTGGGCTTGAGCTGACTGGGGAGGGCTGGTCGCTTGTTACTGCCTGACCTTGCTTTACACGGGAGAGCATCCACGGAAGCTTCCAGTTTATCCTTTCATTCAGACCAGGGACAGAATCTTAGAACCTTCTGGATCATTGGCTCACGATGCAGGGAGCTAGATGCTCCTGCGTGCCGGCGTGACTCGGCTGCCTTATTCCATTTCTGCTGTTCTGGTGCCTCAGCTGTGCTAGTGATTGAGGCCAGAGTCGATTGTGGCACTCTTGTTTTGTTATGTGTGGGTTTTTTTTTTTTTTTTTTTTTTTTGAGGTAGGGTCTCACTCTGGCCCAGGCTGACCTGGAATTCTCTATGTAGTCTCAGGGTGGCCTCGAACTCACGGCGATCCTCCTACCTCTGCCTCCCTGGTGCCGGGATTAAAGGCGCGCGCCACCACACCCAGCCGGTTATGGCACTCTTGTGGGCTTTCCCCTTGGTTTGAGGCAAAGGAAGTAGGGGTATTTTGGTTGTGTTTGCAGCTAAGGCACTCTTGCCTTCAGTCTTGGGGGTGCTTGCCTGCTTACTGGAGGGTATTTTTTTGGGGGGGGAGTCTGGGATCCGGAGCACTGCTATGCTGCTTCCTCTCTTTCCCCTGCCGCCATCTCTCACTTATGACCGTCCGTCTTCTGGTCCCCAGGTACTGCATCTGTACTGCGACACGTGCTCCGTGCCCATCTGCCGAGAGTGCACCCTCGGGCGCCACGGGGGCCACAGCTTTGTCTACCTCCAGGATGTGCTGCAGGACTCACGGGCGCTCACCATCCAGCTGCTGGCCGACGCCCAGCAGGGCCGCCAGGCAATCCAGGTTAGCTGTGGTGGAGGTGGGAGGGCAGAGGGAGGTGTGTGGGGCGCCGAAGCACCTGACCCCAAGCAGTTGATGGAGGAAAGGGTTCAATTTGACGCGCAGTCTCGCGAGGGGAAGCTTCATGGTGGTGGGCGCGCGTGGCATAAGCACCGGCTGGGCACCACCTCTGCCGCCGCAGTGCCAGACAGCGGCAAGTGAGTGAGTCGGGCTCTGGCAAAAGGGGCTGTTCTGTTAACGCCCCAAAGTCCTTCCTCGGGTAACACTTCTCCAGCAAGGCTCTGCCTCCCCTGGCTGAAGACTGTGGGGTTCAGGATTTAGAAAAAGAACATGGAGAAATTTTCTTTTGGGGATCCACGGTTTTTGTTAATGTCGGTGGAGCATGCTGGCAGGATTCATAGCAAAGAAAATGAGAAGGAGATTCTGAACCACCTAAGAGGAGGAACAGAGAAATTCACTGTGTAGTCTCAGGCTGGCCTTGAACTCACAGACATCCTCCTATCTCTGCTCCCTCCCCCCACCACCACCAGTGCTGGGATTAAAGGTGTGCACCACATGGTGGGTGGGGGGGAGGCCTGCCAGGGCCTCTAGCCACACCTGCACTACTTTGTACATCTGGCTTTTCATGGGTACTGGGGAATCGAGCTTGGATTGCAAACAAACTCCAGATACATGGGCGGCCACCATGTGCATTGTGCTTTTCATGGGTACTGGGGAATTGAATCTGGGTCCTTTGGCTATGCAGGCAAGTGCCGTAAACTCTAAGCCCTCACTCTCCAGCATGGAGAAGGTTAGTAGTGGGCCTTGTGGGGAGGTTCTGTATGGGACATCCATTTCACATGGAGATGAGAAATTATGCTGGAGCCATACCCTCTCAAGTATTTCTAAGGTGGGCTGTAATTTGTTTTGGTTTCCCAGATGTTAGCTTCTAAGGGCCAAGTACCTACTGCTCTGGGAATTAACATAACAGAAGATGTTTGGATCCCAGAGCCTGGATTTGCTTGGGAGGCAGGGCTGAGAGACTGCCAAGGATCAAGTATACAAAACACAAGAATTTTTACGGGTGCATCTGATTCACACCCACCCACCATGGATGATGGCTGTGAAATCTCACCAATTCTGGGTGACAAGTTCTTGGAAATTTTAAAGGCATGCGCCACCATGCCCAGCTCTTTTGTTTTTGTGGGGGCGGGTTTCAAGGCAGGGTCTCTTTCTAGCCCAGACTGACCTGGAATTCACTATGTAGTCTCAGGGTGGCCTCAAACTCACAGCGATCCTCCTACCTCTCCCTCCTGAGTTCTGGGATTAAAGGCATGTGCACCATGCCTGGCTTTAAAGGCACTTTTTTCTGAATTACAACGTTGATAAGTTTCCAACAGAAATTGTATTGGAAACTGACCAATAGTCTTGAAAGATTGCTAATGTGTGACTCTTTGTTATGACATCTCCTCCTGCCTATCCATTTGACGGGGTGATTATTACCTTTTTGGGTGACTCTGGTAAAGGTGGCAGGTCAGAGTCCTGGTCATAAGTGACAGTTGGGCTTGCTGGTCTAGAAGACTGAAAATCAAGCAGAGCCTGGACGTGGTGGTGCACGACTTAATTTAATCCCAGTGCTCAGGAGGCAGAGGCCATCCTGGGACTACAGAGTAACTACAGGTCAGTTTGGGCTAGAGTATGACCATGGGGGGGAGGCAGACCATGTCTTTGAAGGAGAGGGGAGTGGGTTTCCTGCTTAGTGAGTGTAGAGTTTTGTTTTAGAAGATGAATTAGAGAGTTGGGCATGGTGGCAATGAGGATCAGATGTGAAATCTACAACTCTGGACACTGCTCAAAACTTCCAGAGAGCCAGGCGTGGTGGCGCACGCCTTTAATCCCAGCACTCCGGGAGGCAGAGGTAGAAGGATCACCATGAGTTCGAGGCCACCCTGAAACTACATAGTGAATACTCGGGTAGTCTGAGCTAGAGTGAGACCCTAAAACAAAACAAAAAGAAAAGATGAAATAGAAGGTAAATGTTGTACAGCTAGATGGAGGTGATGCTTATAGGATACTGAAAGTACAAAATATCACCAATACTAATTGGTTTCTATGTGTATCTTGCCACAATTTATAAATGAAGGAAAGAAATGTCGGTTGGCTGAGGTACGTAGGCTAGTGTCACGTTTGACCAGCCCTGTGCACTGAGTAGAGGCTCTGGTTGAACTTGAGTGAGCTGCAGGTGTTGGTAGGCTGTCAGTGGAGACGGAATGACAGTGGTGTTTCCCCCTGCACCCAGTGCTCGGCTCTTTGCAGACATCACTTTGGGTTTCCCCTGGCTGAGGTTGGAGAAGACTTGCAATTGTCTCAGGTGTCAGAACCAGGAGGGGCTGGGGGACTTGAACCCAGTCTCTTTGGCTTTCAAGCAAGGGTAATTCACCAGTCTTAAGTTGCTTAGGCTGTCCACGTTGCCCAGGACTTTGTGTCCCTCAATCCCAGCAGAGATTGCCCACCTGTTGAGAAACCTGCCCGACTGGCGGGAGGTCAATATCCTGATTGTGTACCTCAGTGTTTTGAAGAAATCCCTGTTGCTTTTTGAGACGTATCATGCAGTATTAATGAGTGCACTGGGCCTTCTGTCTGGATTAATTTTTGATGAGCAATAATATGTCTGATTAAACTGGCTGATTGAGTAGGCTGGTAGTATAGGGTGGGTGGGTAGGTGTGGGTGTGTGTTGGGTCACTGACCACAGGGGCCTCTTCGATAGATCAGGCAATATTCCCAGAATGCATTTGGCGTTACTTCAGGCTGGGTTAAGCGGTGGTGTGGCTCTAACCTGTTGGACACCCTCTTGGGAGGGATGGAGTAGGACTGCAGTGAGTGCTGGGACTAAAGGTGTGCGGCCACTACGTCCGGCTCTCTGGAAGTTTTGAGCAGTGTCCGGAGTTGGAGGTTTCACATCTGATCCTCATTCCCGTATGGGCAGTCACCCGGCTACGCTGCTCACAGCGTGTCAGAGTATGCCCTAATCGTCTGACTCTCACCACAGGTACCCTTGGGATACAGAGACGTCCAGCTCTTGCCCGCAGCTCCTTTAGTTACACGTGGCAGATGCCACGCTCTCTGTGTGTACCCGCTTTGCTTTCAGGATGTGGTCCCGGTAGTCTAGATGTTTCGCTTTGCGGGTCTTGGGAAAGCAATATGAGAAGTGATATGCATGGACTGGGGAAACGGCATCGTGGTCAAAGGTTCTTGCTGGCAAGGCCGGCTGGCCCCAGGCTTGCTTACCCAGGTCCCTTATAAATCCAGATGAAATAAGCGTGGCACATGCATCTGGAATTTGATTGCAGTGGCAAGAAACTTTGGTGTCCGAACCCCCGCTCCACATGCGCAAATAGATAAAATTGCAAAAAAAAAAAAAAAAAAAAAAAGATGGAGCTGGAGAGATAGATGCCTCAGCAGTTAAAGGCACCTGCTTGCAAAGCCTATTGGCTTAGAGTTCGATTCCCCAGTACCCATGTAAAGCCAGATTACAGGAAGTAGATCGTGCTGGGCGTGGTGTGGCACACCTTTAACCCCAGCACTTGGGCGGCAGAGATAGGAGGATCGCGGTGAGTTTGAGGCCATCTTGAACCACCACCCCCGCCCCCCCCCCCCCCCCCCCAAAAAAACTAGAATCTTGAGCTGGTCGTGGTGGCGCACACCTTTAATCCCAGCACTCAGGAGGATCGTCATGAGTTCAAGGCCACCCTGAGACTATATAGTGAATTCCAGGTCAGCCTGGGCTAGAGTGAGACCCTACCTCGAAAAAACCAAAAACAAAACAAAACTAGATCTGTGCATCTGGAGTTCCATATATAGTGGCAAGAGGCCCTGGCGTGGTGCCTGTTCTCTCATTTATTTTTATACTCTGCTTGCCTGCGCACACAAATGAAGAGATACCCTTTGCAACGGCTCACGGTTGCTTTTGGTTTTCCAGCTGAGCATCGAGCAGGCGCAGACGGTGGCCGAGCAGGTGGAGATGAAGGCGAAGTTGGTCCAGTCCGAGGTCAAGGCCGTGACCGCGCGGCACAAGAAGGCGCTGGAGGAGCGCGAGTGCGAGCTGCTCTGGAAGGTAAGCGGGCAACGTGCCACCCCCACCCAGTCACCAAGCCGGGCAGAACTCCAGTGGGTCTGGCCTGGTTTTTAGCTCTGGGACTCGAGCACTAGCTTTCCAGAAAGATGCAGGAAAGAGTTGAGAGGGTTGACCCTGGGGACACCGGGTGTGCCGTCCGTCCGTCTGTGCAGCAAGACGAGAAGCCCTGTTCGAAGGGCTTGGGTGGCCGCGACCAAAGGAGGCTCGGGGGTCTCTGCCGCCCACTCTCGGAAGGGGGAACAATCAAAACTGTTGTGAGTTGTTAGCGAGGCGGGCCGGTAGGAAACGTCCTTATTTTTGGTGTCCTGGCTGGCTGCACTTCCTGACCCCTGGCTGTGTGGCTAGCCGTTTTCCACTCGGGAGGGCACTGAGAGTGTGCGCCCTTTCTTCCTGTCGGAGCAGGAAGGAGAGCCGAGCGGCACTGGTGTGCCATTCAGATAAAAATCAGCTGGAAATACTGTGCCGATGGCCCCTCAGCCCCTTTGTGACTCGGGGCGCGCCCGTACTCAGGAGCGGTGGCTACCAGTGGGCCTGTGCACTTACGCCTTTATGGACACGTGTATGTGTGCACGTGTGTGCATATGTGGATGCCCCTGTGTGAGGGTGCGTGTACATGCCCGTTTCTCAGGTGCCGTCCACCTTTTTTGGGGGAGGGGGGGCGGGTTTTTGAAGTATGGTCTCAACTCTAGCCCAGGGTGGCCTTGAACTCACGGCAACCTCCTCCTACCTCCACCTCTCAAATGCTGGCATTAAAAGGCGGGTGCTACCATGCTCGGCTCCCTCCGCCTTTTTAAAGTCTGGCCCAGAACTTACCAGGGTAAGGCTCGACTTGCCTGGCCAGTGAGCACCCCACAACTCCTTACCTTCCCAAATTCTGGAATGACAAGTGTCCTTTCATGCCTGGCTTTTAAAAAATTACGTGGGTCCTGGGGAATTGAACCATGGTCCTTAACTGCTAAGCCATTACTCCAGCCCCCAGGCCTGGCATTTTTACATGGGTTCTGGGGTCCTCATGCTTGCCCAGCAAGCACTTCACTGATCCACCTCCCCAGCCCTGGAGTGCTTGTTCTCAGTATTGTACCGTGGTAGAGGTGGGATCTCCATTTCTGAAAGCAACCCCTTCTCGCTGCTAAACCCTGAAACGTTGGGTTTTCCATTTAGTACAATGCGCCACTGGACCTCTGCTGACCTCCTGAGGGATATGGCTTAGGTAGCTTCCAAGAAGAGGAGTCTGGGTAGGAGAGGTGCATTAGACAGACTCCATTCATTCAGCACATATTTTCCCAGCCCCTCTGTTGAGCGTGGCATGGTTTTTTAGACACGCAGATGTCTCCATGGGTCTGCCAGTCCCATGCCACCCACGAATGTTAATTATGACTAAAGAGACCTCTTCTTGCAATCCGAGAACTTCGCAGCGAGTGCTGCCACAAACCCGTTCTTCTGGATTTCCTGATGAAAAAGGCCTTTGTGTGGGCCGGTCCGTGGCCTTCACCTTAGCCGCTCTCCCTCTTGTGAGGCCACCTCACTGTCTGTCTACACTAGTTCTTTCAGGAGAAATGGAAATTGTGTCTAGGACAAGCATGTTTGCATGAAGAGGCAGATTATCTAATACCTTTTGAGAGACACGTCTCCAGACAGGCTTGTTTCTTCTGCAGAGGACTCCATCCTCTTTACTCGGGTTTGTGACAGGGTGCTGTGTAACTGAGGACGACCTGGAATTTCTAATTCTCTTACCTACCTCCAAGCGTGGGAGTGTAGGCATTTGCCAGCACACCCCACTTTTTGTTGTGGTCCTGTGTTCCCGAGTCCTGTGAGTATCCCTTCTCCTTGACTCACTGGATTTGTCTGCTGTTTACCAGCAAAGCCCTCCTGCCTGACTCTGGCTAGACATCTCCTGTGATATTAGATTGGGTTTACTTGTACCCGCTGGGTGTTGGACACTAAGGTCTGTGAGTTGTGAATCAAGTCTTTATTTGCCCTGCAGCTAAGTTGTGTAACTGGGCACATCCTTATTTTGGGTACCATACACATTCTAGTGGACCTGTGTTTGAATCAGAGGTATTTTGGCCGGGCATCAGACCAAAGGACAAAACGTAGTCGCTTTCACGTAAACCTACCTGAGCCTCTCTAGACACGCATCCTGTTTCCACAGCAAACAGATGTATAAGGCACACATCAGGGCTGAGGAGAGGGCTCAGTGGACAAGGTCCTTGCTTGTAAAGCCTGCCGGGCAGTGTTCATTTCCCCAGTACCCACATAAAGCCATATGCACAAAGGTGCATGCACCTGAAGCTTATTGCCAGTGGCAGGAGGCATTGGCATACCCATTTCTCCCTCCCTGCCTTCTTCCCTCTCTCTCCTAAATAAATAAATAGATAAAAATACTTAAAAAACACATCGATCAGTCATGGTGGTGCACGCCTTTAACCTTAACCAGGAGACAGAGGTAGGAGGATCACCATGAGTTCTATCTAGGTCAGCTTTCTACTACATAGTGAATTCCAGGTCAAGCTGGGCTACAGCCAGAACCTACCTCCCAACACTCCTCCCGCACCCCCCCCCCAAAAAAAAGAACATGGGTCAACATCAGTGGTTGAATCCGCGGATGTGAGCTGTCAGGCTCCAAGGGCCAGTGGGGTCTACGTATGTGATCTGAGAGTCAGTTAGAATGCTGGAGACACTTTCTCTTTACCCCTAAACACGTGGTGAAGTTTATATGTTTGTTTATATTTTGGGGATAGAGTTTACTATGTAACACCTGCTGACCTCAAACTCGGGATTCCCACCCCACCCCTTCCTTAACTGGTGTTTTGTCAACCAGTTTGGGACTCAACCCAGGATTAGTGATCCAGCATTCACCTATCCTGTCTCCTCTAGGAGCTCCTTTTTGAGGGGTGGCAGGTGGGTCCTGATTTCATGCTGCTGTCTGTAAAGATGCATGCCAGCTGTGTTTGGCACCAAGCTCATGTCCCCTCCTCTTCTCTCCTTTCCCTCCAGGTGGAGAAGATCCGCCAGGTGAAGGCCAAGTCTCTCTACCTTCAGGTGGAAAAGCTGAGGCAGAGCCTCAACAAGCTGGAGAGCACCATCAGTGCCGTCCAGCAGGTCTTGGAGGAGGGCCGGGCCCTGGATGTCCTGCTGGCCCGAGACCGGATGCTGGCCCAAGTGCAGGAGCTGAAGAGCATCCGGAGCCTCCTGCAGCCCCAGGAAGATGACCGGGTCATGTTCACGCCTCCCGACCAGGCGCTGTACCTCGCCATCAAGTCTTTCGGCTTTGTCAGCAGCGGGGCCTTTGCGCCGCTCACAAAGGCCACGGGAGATGGCCTGAAGCGGGCCCTGCAGGGGAAGGTGGCCTCCTTCACCGTCATCTGCTATGACCATGATGGCGAGCCCCGCCACTCAGGAGGGGACCTGATGGCAGCTGTGGTCCTGGGCCCTGACGGCAACCTGTTCGGTGCGGAGGTGAGCGATCAGCAGAACGGGACTTACATAGTGAGCTACCGGCCCCAGCTCGAGGGTGAGCACCTGGTGTCCGTGACCCTGTGCAACCAACACATTGAGAACAGCCCCTTCAAGGTCTTGGTGAAGTCCGGTCGCAGCTATGTGGGCATTGGACTCCCGGGCCTGAGCTTTGGCAGCGAGGGGGACAGCGAGGGCAAGCTCTGCCGGCCCTGGGGCGTGAGTGTGGACAAGGAGGGCTACATCATCGTGGCCGATCGCAGCAACAACCGCATCCAGGTGTTCAAGCCCTGTGGCTCCTTCCACCACAAGTTTGGCACCCTAGGCTCCCGTCCTGGGCAGTTCGACCGGCCAGCCGGGGTGGCCTGTGACGCCTCTCGCAGGATTGTGGTAGCCGATAAAGACAATCACCGTATCCAGATCTTCACCTTCGAGGGCCAGTTCCTCCTCAAGTTCGGTGAGAAAGGAACCAAGAATGGGCAGTTTAACTACCCTTGGGATGTAGCAGTGAATTCTGAGGGCAAGATCCTGGTCTCTGACACCCGGAACCACCGGATCCAGCTATTCGGACCCGATGGAATCTTCCTGAATAAGTACGGCTTCGAGGGGGCCCTCTGGAAGCACTTTGACTCCCCACGGGGCGTAGCTTTCAACCACGAGGGTCACTTGGTGGTCACCGACTTCAATAACCACCGCCTCCTGGTCATTCACCCCGACTGCCAATCAGCTCGCTTCTTGGGCTCGGAGGGCACCGGGAACGGGCAGTTCCTTCGCCCGCAGGGTGTAGCCGTGGACCAGGAAGGGCGCATCATCGTTGCTGATTCCCGAAACCACCGGGTACAGATGTTTGAGGCCAATGGCAGCTTCCTGTGCAAATTTGGTACTCAAGGCAGCGGCTTCGGGCAGATGGACCGTCCTTCAGGTATCGCGGTCACCCCAGATGGAATGATCGTCGTGGTGGACTTCGGCAACAATCGAATCCTCATCTTCTAGTCACATCTTCTGGGTTTCTGTGTTTGGGGTGTGCGTGTGTGCGTCTCTCTTTTTGTATTTCAAAGAAGAAGCAGTCTCAGGGAAAAATTGTTTTTTGGGTTTTTTGCTTTCTTGCTTTCTTTCTTTCTTTCTTTTTTTTTTTAAACAAGAACAAGGAAAGTACAACATTGCTTTAAGTCCTACCTCATCATTATTTTTTTACAGATGAATGTACTTACCTTTTGTACAGGGATTGAGCCTGTGAAGTGATAGTTTCTATCTACCTCATGAATCTTTGCATTTTCTTCTCTCCTCAGTGGAGCTCATATTCCCCTCTCCCCATGTATATGGGTGGGGGATGCACAAGCCTGCACCCCCTCCCCCCACAGCTGTGAGGGCTCTAGAAGCTTGTGATGGGGTGCGTTCTGTAGATTGAGCCAAGGAAACCCAAAAACTACTAAGTGATAAAGCAAAAAGAAGAAGAAGGAAAAAAAAGGGCTTTAAGATGTGGAAAGATAGACTTTAAAGTTCCTAACTATAGAGTATTTTGTGTTCTTGAGAATACTGTGTTTGTGGGCTTAGATTGTATTGTGTGGTTTGATCTTTCTGGAAAAAAAATTTTTTTTTTTTTTTAAATGCTGCAACAGAGGATGTCCTCTGCTCTCCTTTTACCTCAGTCTCACATTCTCTTCCGCATCTTCCTTGTCCCTAGGAGGTGCGGCTATGGCTTGCTAGCCAAGAAAAGCAGACAGACCATTTGTGTTTTAGGGTGTCTAATCTTTGTTTCTGTTAAGGGACTTGTGGGGGGAGTGTTGTGTGTTTTCAGAAGCCATCTTTTCCCAAGAAGGAAAGTTGGATATGAGGCACATGCCACCCCAAGAAACTTTTATCTTTCTAGAGTTTGGTTTTTAAGAAATAGATATAGCTCAGGATTCTTGATTTAAAAGTCTTCTTAAAAGCTAAGTTTTTTTGTTCTTTTGGTGTTTTTGTTTTGTTTTTTTTTTTTTTTTTGTAAAGAAGGTTAAGGAAGGAAGAAAACTCATTATCAGAAGAAGGTTTTCATACACGGACTGACTGTGGTGAGGAAGTAAATGGGGGGGGGGTACTTGAGAAGCAAGGGATCCCCCCCCAAAAACACACACACTAGGAACTGTTAGGGAAGGGCACAGTGATGTCTGAGCCCAGAGTGAATGTTGAGGAATACTAGGAGTTTCTTTTCCTAAAGAAAAGTACATAGGCAAAGGAATAAACGTTTATTTTTTAAAAAAGCACAACTTTTTCCCCCCACTTTGGAAGTTCAGGGAAATACAATGCTTGAAAGACACGTAGGAGCAGTCCACCTCATCCCCTCTGCTCAGGCCACTTGAAGGACCCCTCGTGGCTAATCCCACCCCTCCCCCAAGGCCTTTGAATGTAAAGGGTCTTGTAAACCAACCCCCCCCCCACCGGAAATGCAGGCCAGAACACCTTTCTTAAACCTATTACTCAGTACCAAAGAAATGACTTCCCCCTACAATGCTGGGGAGAGGGTGGGTACCCTGTCACTTTACAGGATCGGTTTGTTGTGGGCTGGGTGGGACTACAGACTCCATACCTCTTGACATAGTGTCTGAGGACCCAGGGGGGTCCTCTACGCCCCCCTCACCTGCTCAGCGGAGAGCTGATTCCAGGAAGGAGAGGTGCCCTCGGAAACAAGCAGCTTGTGGCGAAAGTCCTCTTGCTTAAATCAGACTGATGGATCGGTGTCTGCTCGAAATGGATGTGTTTTAAAACTGTGGAGCAATTTGCTTTTCATCATTATCCAAAGAAGTGGTGTTGGGAACAACAGGACAGGTCAGTCAAGTTGCTCTTCTCTGCCAACTCTCTTCCACATGGACCAGTTTGAGCTGTGCTGTTCCTGTTGTTGCTTTAATTTTAGGATTTCTTGAGTGACCAAAATGGGGAAGGGGGGGTGTCCACTGAGCTTACAAACAATGGCACACAATCAAAGACACCCCCCCCCCTCGAAATTGAAAGGATGTTCCCTCCTAGCTGCGCAGGGGGAGTGGCAGTAGGAAATCTTGTTTGGTATAACCGCCTTTTCTCTTGGACTCTAATATCTTTTCCCCAATCTGTATTCCCTTTGGGGTTTTGTGTGTGTGTGCGCGCGCGCGCGCGCGTGTGTGTTTATTATTTTTTTCTTATTTTTGCCTCTTAAATTTTGGTTTGTTTTGTCTTAATGTTTTGGGGCAGGGTCTTACGCCACCCCAGATTGACCTTGAACTAATTCCATAGCTCAAGCTGGCTCCACTCATGGTGAGCCCCATCCCCCACCCCAGGACTATAAGGCATGAGCCACCACACCCAGCTTTCCCTTTTAGGTTCTTTTGTACGCCTTCCTCCCCTCCCATTCATCCAACCAGTTCCCCTTTAAACGCCTTATATATGACTAGCTTTATAAGTTCAAGAATTTTCTGATTGAAGAAAACCTGTTAGCGCTATTCTTAGAAACCTAGGTTTATCTGTGGCAGGGAAAGGCTATTTTACAGTCATGCCATTAGTTTTGTACTCCGCCTTCATTTTTATGATTATCTTTACTTCTTTTTCCCTTCCCAACACCCTCTCGTCCCCCATGTGGGGAAATGCTGGTGAGTGAGAGTTTTCTGTGTGTGTGTGTGTGTGTGTGTTTTCCTAAAATGAATAATCGTAAGTAAACATGCTTGACATTTTACTGTGGGTTAGATTGTACAGCCAAGGTTTCCACACTGCGGCTGGGTCTTAATAATAGATGGGCCAGTGTGCAGCCTTTAGAGCGAGCAAGTCGTGCCCCCTCAAGTTGGGTGCGTAGCAGGAAGCCGCTGCCTTGCTTACCCTTGACATTGCCTGGGTCTTGACCTGCTCGGTCTCCAGAGTGGTCTGTGACTGGCTTCTGAGGAACATGGTCACATTTGGGAAACTTTTGTTTTAAAAACAAATGGTCATTCGTGGCTGCCCTAGACTGACTCCTGGCCCGTGGGAGGGAGGGGGGTTGGTGCCAAGCACTTTGGTGAGAGTGTTTATTGTATAATATAAGATTGTTCCCCCATCAAAGCAAGGTGACACAAAAAACCAGTATTTGGTACTCCCTAGTGTGATGCCATCTAAAATGCATGCATGCATGCATGCATGGCTAGGGCGGGATTGGGTCAAACACGGTAGGAAAAGGTCTGATCCTGGGTGCTGTGGGGGAGATAAAAACTGCCCTTTCTAGGGAGTGAGTGATGGACAGGCCCCCGCGGAGATCTGCCCTGGCAGGTGTTGGGATGGTGGGGTGTTGTGTCAATTTAGGTTAGGCAAGGTGCCCATTAGAATTGGATGTGTTGGTGTGAATTTTAAGACGTGTAGAGGAAATCTGAATCACCTATATGGGTATAAACACTTGGTAGCCACACACCTACCGTTCCAAAAGCATCATCTTAATTAAGCCATTCTGTCTGTCTCCAAGCCTGTGCTCTGGTGTGGCCGGTAGTTGACCCTCAGGCTGGCAGGAGTCCAGTGGTCCGGGGCTGTAACCCAGCACACTTAATTCTTCAATCAAAGCCCTGTTAAGTCTAACTTATTTGGGAGAAACATACAAGGGTACCCTAAGCAGGATGTAAATGATGTGTTGAGCCAAAGAAGCTGCCAGAATGAAGGGACCTTGTGGTGGAGCTGACCAAGACAGCTTGGGATTGGCTGGCGCAGTCCACCTTACTCTAGTTAAGCCAAAGCTTAATTGTTCCGAGTTGAGAAGTCTTTTTTTTTTTTTTGGTTTTGTTTTGTTGTTGTTTTGTTTTTTAAAGACAGGACACAGCAGAATTGTATTTGTATATGTGTTGACTTCACTGTTTGGAAGATTCTAGGCTTGCTGTGTTCTGGTAGGTAGTGAAAAGATATGCCAAAGTTTTAGGCTTATTTCTCCCCTGTTGTTTAAAATAATAGCGATATTAATCAGTTGTGCCAAAAATAAAAAAAAAAGTATATAGGGTATTTATTTAGACCATCACTCCGACTGAGTTTACAGCAGTCTGGGGCTGTATGAAAGTCACCTCCTTTGACTTGTGCATGGCTGCCTAGGTCAGGTCCCCACCCCCCGAGCCTCTGCCGCTTTCTCTGGGTTCCTTTGGGCCAGCACCACGGGCACAGAGCTCCACACCACACTGGTGCCTCCGTTTACCTTCTACCTCACTTTTGGCAAAAGTTCATCTACCTCACGTTAGCACCTGACAGATCTTAAAGAACAGTATTAATCCATTGGGGGGGGGGTCGTGGGCAGGAGGGGAGGGTACCTCCAGAAGAAAATCTTCCCCAATCTAGAACTGATTTCTCCCCAGAGAAAAGTGGGAGCATTTTTAAAGCATTTAAAATAAATGCAGTTAAAAAAAAAACCCAAGTAGTTCATATCCATCTGGCTTTCCCCACCAAAAAAAAAAAAAAAAACAACAACAACCAGAATTACAACTGTGCATGCCTTTCAGTGTTATGCTACTGGTTAATTTGACCTGTTGGAGGACTTAAACTACAAATAAAAGGCCTTTAGGTCTCGTTCTCTTCAAGAGAAAAATATTTTATCCGTATTTGAATGTCTACAAACATGCCCTTTTAGTGGAAATCCTAAAGGTCTGGTTTGGGAACATCAGGTAGGTGTCTGAAGGGAATGAGACTTGTGACTTCATGATTGTATTTGTAGCCGTGTGCACCCAGCTGGGTGGCCATGACCCCGAAGTTGGAGCCGGCACTGTCTGCTGAGCAGTGACTGGTGAAGTTTATGTTGCTTCTTTAAAAAAAAAAAAAAAAATTGTGGGTTTTTTTTTCTACCAAAGGTAACACTTTGATTTTTGTCCCCCTACCTCCCCCCCCCTTTTTTTTTCTTTTTCCTTGTTAAATACTTGATAAATTTGAGAAGCACATTATCAGGATAATACTGTACTGACCCTCTCTACCTCTCTGCTGACCCCGGTCAGCCTCCGCTCTGCCGGGATGAGTGAGCCATCCCGAGACGGCTGCAATGATCGGGGGGGTTGGGCTCAGAAACGTTCACGGTGAAGAAATACCTCAATAATGTCTATTTTTAAAACTGATCTTACGGGTTAACAAGCCAGCCTGGTGGGATGATTTCCATTATCATTTAACCAGTAATGGTTCTAAAAGTTTTGTGTGTGTGTGTGCGCGCGCGTGTGTGTATCCACATGGTCTTAGACCTCCTTTTATAATGATTGTATTAACTTACGAGCTCAGGTGGTGTTTTTCTTAAGGCTGTCTCAGAGCACACTGGCTGAATGTTGGCGTGTGAAGCGACGTGTGTACCTTCTCTCCACGTAACCAGCTCTGTCCTAGGGCTTTGCTTCTACCAGTCTCTCCACAGAGGGAAGACGCTTTTCCGCATGTATGGGGTTTGCTTGTTTATAGTGATAAGATGTTGGTTTTTGTTTTGTTTTGTTTTGTTTTCCCCCTAACGTCAACGCAGGTGAGGGTGGGTAGGTGAAGAACGTTTAATTACTAGCGTGTTACGTATAGCTGGGTGGGTGGGTGGGGGGGTTGTTAGTTTTGTTTTAATAAATCTTGCCTAATACTGTCCATTAGCTTTCATGCCTGGTCAGCAAAATAAAACAAAAGATGCTTTAATTTTTTTTTCTGATGCTTTAATTTTTAAGTATAGAACACATGACTCAGTTGAGTCTTTTTTTTTTTTTTCCTTTTCTATTTTGCAAGAAGAGCAAATGCAGAATTGGGTGACATTGAGAGGTTACCTGATGGTAAACGAACTTAAGTTCTCTATTGCTTCTTATATTCCCAAAGCAAACTGATAGAAAGAATGCACGCCACCAGACTGCCTCCCCTGGCTGGGAAACCTCTCTGTGCGAACCCACTTGGGATGCCCGCTGCCCAGGGCCACTTCTTGGATGGAGTGTGGCTCCCCGCTGTGGGTAGTGGATGGCTTTGGGGAATTCCCTCCCCCAAAACCTTAAGGTGAGAGTTTCCTTTTGTCATTGACCCCCCCCTCCTCTCTTTTTGGCTTTTACTTTTAAACTTTAAGTAAATGTTAGATACTTGCAAGGCCGCCAGTGAGCAGGCAGAGAACCAGGGGGGGGGGGGGGATGTTCCAAACCTCCCGTGTGCGCTAACGCTAAGGCTTCTGAATGTATCGTCGGTCCACAGAGCGAGGCTGGGGAAGTAGCGAGGAGATGCTGTGTCAGCTACCGCAGCCTTAAAACAAACCTGGGGTCTCTTTGGACTTTAAAATTGTTCCTATGCAGCTTATTGTATTTTTGTTTAATCAAATAAACAAAGAGGGTTTTTTTTTTTTTTCCATGGATGCCAAGTGTCTTGTGTGGTCCTTTCTTTGCGGTGGAAGTGTGTCGAGTTCTTTTTGAAGATGAGGGCACGAGGGGGCCTGGGGAGATGGCTCAGGGGTTAAAGGTGCTTGCTTGCAAAGCCTTCCTGCCCGCATGTGATTCCTCATTACCCACTTAAAGCCAGATGCACAGAGTGGTGAGTGCATCTGAAGTTCACTTGCAGCCACAAGAGGCCCTGGCGCGCACACGGGCTTCCTCTCCCGAATGAATGGAATTTGAAAAATTAGGCACAAGAGGTTGGGCGTGATGGTCCATGCCTTTAATCCCAGCAGAGGTAGGAAGATCGCCATGAGTTCGAGGTCACCCTGAGACTACAGAGTGAATTCCAGGTCATCCTGAGCTAGAGTGAGACCCTACCTCGAAAAACAAAAAAAACAAAGCCCACAGAAAGAGTTACGACTACACTTAAGTCCAAAGGAGCTGAGTGACAGATGACCCTCCGGAGGGGTGGGTAATGTGTGTGATTTCCCCAGATGCCCTCGCCTTTTCTTTCTTTGACTTAAATATTGCAGGGAGGGAGGGGGAGAGAGAGAGCATGGGATAACCAGGTCCTTTTACCGTTGCAACGAACCCCAGATGCACACACCACTTTGTGCATCTGGCTTTACCTAGGTAATGGGGAATTGAACCCTGGCCCCGTAGCCTTTGCAAGCAAGCTCACATAACCGCTAAACCATCTCCCCAGCCCCTCTCCCCCACCCCTTTTTAATCTCTACCTGGGTGGGGAGGGAGCCTGCGATCTAAAACTATGGATCCAGTGGAAGTGAGCGACACACCTGGCTTCCATTCACAGGGATGGGTGGGAGGACTATTGTGCTAGATGGAGAAAAGTCTTGAGCCACGAGGCACACAGCACATTCCTATAATGTCAATATTGGGGAAGGTGAGGCAGGAAGGTAATGAGTTTGAGGACAGCAGGGGCAATGTAGTGAGAACCTGCCTTGGGAAAACAGAAGACCTGGGGCTGGGGAGATGATTGACTGGTTAAAGGTACTTGCTTGCAAAGTCTGCGGACCTGGATTCAACTCCACAGCACTCAAAAGCTGGGTGCAAAGTGCCAATGTGAAGCAAGCTAGTCTGGTGGTAGTCTGGCAATTTGTTTGCAGCAGCAAGAGACACCGTCTCAAAGGTGGTATGTAATACGTATGCCAGTGCATGTGTGCATGCACACACATACACACGTGTTAACCTCAGTACAACTTTCTATAGAATTAAATTTGACCAGTTTACCTGGTGGGTTTTTTTGTTGTTGTTGTTGTTGTTTTCCTTTTTTTTTTTTTTTTTTTTTTTTTTTTTTGATTTTTTGATTTTTCGAGGTAGGGTTTCTCTCTAGCTCAGGCTGGCCTCCAGCTCACAACAATCCTCCTACCTACTTCTGCCTCCCAAGTGCTGGGATTAAAGGTGTGCACCATCACACCCTGTAAGATTTTTGTTGTCTTAATGAGAGAGAGTTGGTGCAACAGGGCCTACATCCACGGGAATCGAACTCCAGATGCATGTGTGTCATCTTGTGCATTTGGCTTATGTGGGATCTAGGGAGTTGAACATGGGTCCTTAGGCTTCATAGGCAAGCGCCTTAACTGCTAAGCCATCTCTCCAGCCCTTATCTGTTTTCTTTACTGAAGCCCATGACCTGGTGTTTCAAGTCAGCGTCGCCCTGCTGGCAGAAAACACCTGACCAAGAGCAGCTTATGGGAAGAAAAGGTGTATTTTGGCTTACAGACTCTAGGGGAAGCTCCATGATGGCAGGGAAAAACAATGGCATGAGCAGAGGGTGGACAACAGCATCGGGAGAGTGAGACAAACCTTGCAAGGGGGAGCTGTCTATGACACCCATAAGTCCACTCCCAATAATATATTACCGGTAGGAATCTCCAATTCCCAAATTGCCACCAGCTGGGGACCTAGCATTCAGAAACCATAAGTTTATAGGAGGCACCTGAATCAAACCACCATAGCTGGGATTAAAGGCGTGTGCCACCAGGCCTGGCTAGATGAAACTTAAAAAAAAATATTTACTTGAGAGAGTGACTGTGTGTGTAGAAGAGGCAGAGGGAATGGGTGCCCCAGGGTCTCTAGTCATTGAAAATGAACTCAGATACATGCACCACCTTTTGCAACCGGCTCTACATTGGTAGTGGGAAATCAAACGTAGATCCTTTGGCTTTGAGTGTATGTGTGGGGGCATCAGGGTCTCTTGTTGTAAATGGATATTCTACATGGACCTCTGAGGGATTGAACCCCAAATTGTCAGGCTTTGCAACCAAGTACCTTAACTGCTAACCCATCTCTCCAGCCCAGAGACGTTTTGGTTTTTCAGGGTAGGGTCTCACTCTAGCCCAGGCTGACTTGGAATTCACTCCAACTCACGGCTATCCTCCTGCCTCTGCCTCCCAAGTGCTGTGACTAAAGACATGCACCACCATGCCCAGCCCTTTATTTTTATTATTTGTTTGACAGAGAGACAGGAAGAGGCAGAGAGAAAGTGAGGATAGCTAGCCTAGAGCTCTCAATATTCCTGCCTCAGACTCCCAGGTGGTGGAAGGTTATCTACTTGGACCGCCATTCCTAGTTTCTGGATTTGTTTGTGGTTTTTTTTGGGGGGGGTTGGGGGTTACAGGTTTATTTGGTCTCCCTTCATATATGGCCTTGTGTCAGACCAAAGTACTCCAGGGAGAATCAGGTTGGGAAGAGTGCTTTTTTTTTTTTTCCAAGGTAGGGTTTCACTCTAGCTCAGTCTGACCTGGAATTCATTATGTAAGTCTCAGGGTGGCCTCCAACTCGTGGTGATCCACCTACCTCCGCATTCCAAGTGCTGGAATTAAAGGCGTACGCCACCATGCCAACTGCCTTTTTTTTTTTTTTTAAATACACTCTTCTTTTACTTACTGTTACTTATTTACCTAAGAGAGAGAGACAGTGAGAATGGACACACTAGGACTTTCAGCTGTTGCAAACAAACTCCAGATGCGTGCACCCCCTTGTGCATCTGGCTCACATGGGTCCTGGGGAATTGAGCCTCGAACTGGGGTCCTTAGGCTTCATAGGCAAGCGCTTAACCACTAAGCCATCTCTCCAGCCCCCTGGAAGAGTGCCTTTTTATGGTGACAGTGGGGCTGTGGGAGCTGATACGTAATAGTACTGACAGATGTGAGCATGACCTTCTTTGTCAGCCATACACGAGTTACACACTTTTGCCTTTTAGATTCTGTGATGAGAATTTATTTTCTGCTCGCTTAATCCCTTTGGAACCTGCTAGGACGGATAGCCCAGCAATTGAGTTTGCTTGGGTGGAGTAGTTTCCTGATGTTTTTACTCACAAGATGTCAACTTCAATTTTGAGGACCGAAGCTGATCTTGGCAACACATTTTCACATGGTTATCATGGACTGGAGGGATGGTTCAGTGGTTCGAGATGCTTCCTTGCAAAGCCTGATGGCCAGGGTTTATTCCATGTACAGTGAAAGAACACCCTGGGGTGCCTATTCTCTCATAAACATTAAAAATAAAATGGTCATTTTATTTTATATTCAAGAGTTCTGTTTCTGGTAATATCCATTGCCCTGGCTTCAGAAGGCTACAGTATTTCTCTGACCTGAGTCAGCGCAGGCAGTAACTGAAATTTCTAACTTTTGTTTTGTTTTGTTTTGTTTTTGTTTTTGTTTTTGTTTGTTTTTCGAGGTAGGGTCTCACTCTGGCTCAGGCTGACCTGGAATTCACTATATAGTCTCAGGGTGACCTTGAACTCACAGCGTTCCACCTACCTCTGCCTCCCGAGTGCTGGGATTAAAGGTGTGCGCCACTGCACCCGGCTTTTTGAAAATTCTAACTTTTGTACCAGGAGAAACTTTTGCCAAGAGCATCCAGGCCACCTTCTGCCAGCTGAACCACTGGTATCCATGTGGGGCTTGGCAGTGGGATGCTTGCTTGGCAAGAATAGGGCAGGGGGCTGGAGAGAGGGCTTAGCAGTTAAGGCGCTTGCCTGCAAAGCCTGAGGACTCATGTTTGACTTTCCAGGTTCTATGTAAGCCAGACACAGAGTGACAGAAGTGTGCAACGTCTCACATGTGCACAAGGGACACACACGTCCAGTGTTTAGTCACAGTAGCTGGAGGCCCTGGCACACCAATTCTCTCTCGCGTAAGAAAAAAAAAAAGGCCAGGGGCTGGAGAGATGGCTTAGCGGTTAAGCACTTGCCTGTGAAGCCTAAGGACCCCCGTTCGAGGCTCGATACCCCAGGACCCACTTTAGCCAGATGCATAAGGTGGCGCATGCTTCTGGAGTTCGCTTGCAATGGTCGGAGGCCCTGGCGCGCCCATTCTCTTATCTATCTGCCTCTTTCTCTCTCTGTCACTCTCAAATAAATAAAAATTAAAAAGAAAATAAAGGCCAGTCTGTTGAGCTTGCCTCAAAAAAAGGGGGGCGAGGGGTAGGGCTGATAGTGACTGACATGGCCGCTGATGTGGACTTGAAGGGTGGGTGCTCAGCTTAGGAACATGCATGTAGCTGCAAGGTCTAAGATGGGAATGAGAGGAGAAGGAGTGAGGGATCCACCCTGAACACACTCTTCACACCCTCACGCAGGAAAGTGAGGGCAGGTGCCAGCATGAGAGGTTCCCAGCCACTTCTAGCAAAGTCCAGTGACTGACTTCATAACTGCCCCTGAAAACACAAGGCCGTGTGGTCATTGTTTCAATGCATGGCCATGAGGGAGAAGGGCGGGCGGGGCTGCACATACCCCACCTGGCTGTAATGAATGCTTTGCTTTTTGTTTGTTTTTGTTTTGCTTTTTTTTTTTTTTTTTTTTTTTTTTTTGAGGGAGGGTCTCACTCTAGCTCAGGCTCATCTGGAATTCACTGTAGTCTCAGGGTGGCCTTGAACTCATGATTCTCCTACCTCTGCCTCCTGAGTGCTGGGACTAAAGGTGTGCGCCACCATGGACGCACTTTTTTAAAATTAAGAGAAAAAGAGGTAGAGTGAGAGAGAATGGGCGTGCTAGGGCCTCTAGCCACTGCAAATGAACTCCAGATGCATGCACCACATTGTGTGTCTGGCTTATGTGGGTACTGGGGAATTGAACCTGGGTCCTTAGGCTTTGTAGGCAAGTACCTTAACCACTATGTCATCTCTCTAGCCCTGAACTCTTTTTTTTTTTCCCCCGAGGTAGGGTCTCACTCTAGTCCAGGCTGACCTGGAATTCACTATGTAGTCTCAGGGTAGCCTTAAACTCAACGGTGATCCTCCTACTTCTGCCTCCTGGAATTAAATGCATGCACCACCATGCCAGGCCTTTTTTTTCTTCTTTTTAAATATGACAATGAAGCTGGGCATGGTGATCCATACCCGGCACTGTGGCTTCTTGCCATTGCAAAGGAACTCCAGACCCATACACTACTTTGTACAACTGGCTTTACGTGAGTATTGAATTGAACCCCAGGCCATCAGGTTTTGCAAGCAAGTGCCTTTAACCATTGAGCCAGTTTTCCAGCCCAACTGTATGTCTTTAAGCCCAGGCTGGCCTGGAACTCCCAGCTATCCTCTTGCCTCATCCTTCCAAATGCTAGCATCAAGAACAGTAGCCAGAGCGGGGCGTGGTGGCACACGCCTTTAATCCCCACACTTGGGAGGCAGAAGTAGGAGGATTGCCAAGAGTTCAAGGCCACCCTGAGACTACATAGTGAATTTCAGGTCAGCCTGGGCCAGAGTGAGACCTTATCTTGGAACAACAGAAAAAAAAAAAAAAAAAAAACAAAGAAAGAAAGAAAAGAAAGGTAGGGGCTGGAGGGATGGCTTAGCGATTAAGGCGTTTGCCTGCAAAATCAAAGGACCCAGGTTCAATTCCCCAGGACCCATGTTAGCCAGATGCACAAGGGGCACACACATCTGCAGTTTGTCTGCAATAGCTGGAGGCCCTGGTGCGTCCGTTTTTTTTTCTCTCTCCCTTCTATGTCAAATAAATAAATTAATTAATTAAAAAAAAATAGCCAGGTGTGGTGGCACATGCTTTTAATTCTAGGACTTGGGAGGCAGAGGTAGGAGAATCACTGTGAATTTGAGGCCACTGTGAGACTACATAGTGAATTCTAGGTCAGCCTAGACTAGAGTGAGTCCCTATCTCCAAAAACAGAACAGAACAAAACAAAACAAAAAAAGGCACAAGTTACCTTAGAGACTGGGGGTGTCACTCAGAGGTGCAGAAGCTGCCTGGCGTGCTCAAGCTTCTGGTTCCATCTCTTAGCACCACAAGGGAAGAAAAGTAAGTACTACAGAACAGAACTGATGCTACCGGGGACAATTCTGACCGCTAGCATAGGACACATTTGGACTCTTTTTCTTCTTCTTCTTTTATTTATTTGCGAAAGAGATATAGAGAATGGGTGTGCCAGGGCCTCTGCAAACAAGCCCCAGATACATGTGCCACCTTATGCATCTGGCTTACATGGGTCCTGGGGAATTGAACCTGGGTCCTTTGGCTTTGCAGGCAAGCTTCTTAACAGCTAAGCCATCTCTGTAGCCTCAGACTCAGTAGGATTGGTTACAGAGATCGTAGCCTCAGACTCAGTAGGATTGGTTACAGAGATCATAGACTTTCGGGCATGATGGTTCTGCTTAGTAAAGTAGCTTTTTAAATTTTTTTTGGTTTTCTGAGGTAGGGTTTCATTTTAGCTCAGGCTGACCTAGAATTCACTGTATTATTTACTGTATTAGTTAGTAAACACCTGTTTATAAGGAGACTTAAAACTCCCATTGTCAAGTCATCTCATCTTTCAACAGTAGAGTAGGCCTGACGGTGCACAGCACGTTGGTAGAGCTGTCCTAGCACGTGTGAGGCTTTGTGTTTCATCCGCAGCACTTTAAGAAATAAATGCTGGGCTGGAGAGATGGCTCAGTGGCCAAGGGCGCTTTCTTGCAAAGGTTGATGGCCCAGGTTCAATCCCATAGTACACATATAAGTCCAAATGCACGAAGTGTCGTATGCATCTGGAAGTCGTTTGCAGTGGCAAGAGGCGTGGCACTGCCATTTTCTCTCTTTTTCTTTCTTCTTCTCTCCCCTTGCAACTGAATGAAAAGTATATCTTTAATAATATTCCTAAGCGGGGCGTGGTGGCGCATGCCTTTAATCCCAGCACTTGGGGAGGCAGAGGTAGGAGGATCACCCGGAGTTCAAGGCCACTCTGAGACTGCATAGTGAATTCCAGGTCAGCCTGGGCTAGAGTGAGACCCTACCTTGAAAAACAAAACAACAACAAAAATCTATACATATAAAATTAAATATATATATATTTCTAGCCAGGGGACTGGGAAATGGCTTAGCAGTTAAGGTGCTTGCCTGCGAAGCCTCAGGACCATGATTCGATTCCCCAGGACCCATGTAAGCCAGATGCACAAGGGGACACGTGCGTTTGAAGTTCATTTGCAGTGGCTAGAGGCCCTGGCGCACCTGTTCTCTCTCTCTCTCAAATAAATAAATAAAAATACATTAAAAATTATATTCCTAGCTAGGCATGCTGGTGCACACCTTTAATTCCGGCACTCAGGAGACAGAGGTAAGAGGATCGTTGTGAGTCCAAGGCCATCCTGAGACTACATAATGAATTCCAGGTCAGTTTGGGGTTGAGCAAGACCTGACCTCAACAAAGCAGAAGCAACAGTCGGGTGTGGTAGTTTCTGCCTTTAATCCCAGCACTCAGGAGGCAGAGATGGGATTGCTGAGTTTGAGGCCAGCCTGAGACTAGAGAGTGAATTCCAGATCAGCCTGGGTTAGAGCAAGACTCTGCCTCAAGAACAAACAAAAAGATAATTATTATAGCTTAGAGAATTTAAGCCCAGGATTCTTATTCTAAACCCTGGGCTTACATTGCAGACTAGAAAAGTCTCTGGAATGGAGAAGATTCTGGAAGGGATAGGCATGAATTCATTGTTGAGGACAGGTGTAAAGAGACTCATTTATTTATTTTTATTTTATTTTAGTATTAATTTTTTTGGTAGGGTCTCACTCTAGCCAGGCTGACCTGGAATTCACTATGTAGTCTTAGGCTGACCTTGAACTCATGGAGCTCCTCCTACCTCGGGCCTCCCGAGTGCTGGGATTAAAGGCATGTGCCACCATGCCCAGCAAGAAACTCTTTTTATTTGGTTTTAGTATCCCCATAGGGTTCTGAGAAGGGTGAGGGCCTTGGAGCTCGGCTCACTGGCTTTGAGGGGTGGGCTAATAGAGCAGGGATGGGCCCAGAGGCGGACTTGTTCAATGACAGGTGTAGGAGCTCATGGTAATGAATGGGAAACCACAGGCCCAGAGGCAGACTGTGGCCAGGTGGGAAGAGCTCTAGGTGATAAATCCCAAGGGTAAAACACAAGTGAGGATCAGATGGAGTTGGAGGTAGAATTGGAAGTTTCTGGCCTTAAGTCACAGGTCAGTAGCTTTGCTCTGGGTCGGATGGCCTGAGTCCAGCCTGTGACTGTGTCTGGTTCTGCCGAATGGTGACGAGAGCTGCTACTCTCACCGAGGAAGTGTGATCTACCCTCAAGGCAAGACCCCTGTGTGACTGGCCCAGAAACCCCAGCTTTCAAATCCTGTAGCCTCCTAACGAAATCAAACCTTCCTTCACTGGAGAATTATATTTCTTATTTTCTGAGTAAACCGTGAGACTCGCTTTGCCTCATGGGTCTGTGGACAGCATTGAAAAGTGCCCCTGCGCGTCAAGTGCTTTAATTGCTTACTTATTGTCTTTGTGTGTGTGAGAGAGAGAGGGAACTTGGAGGTTTCTTTGCGCTACCTTCTATGAGATAGTGTACTGTCTCTTGCCACTACAAATGAACATCAGACTAGCTAGCCTGTCAGTTTGGGATTCTCCTACCTCTGCCTCCTGTTGTCATAAGCGTTTTGGGATCACAGATGCATGTGCCATTTCACATCCGACATGACGTAGGTAAGTGTATCAAGTTTGTGTGGGTTCTGGAGAGTCAAACCTGAGTCCTCAGGCTTTGCAAGCAAGCACCCTATCCACTAAGGCATCTCTGTAGCCCTGGCCTCGAACCCTTGGTGATCCTCCTGCATCTGCCTCTCAGGTGCTGGGATGAAAGGTGTGTGTTACCATACCTGGCTGTTCAGCATCTTTTTTTTTTTTTTTAAAGATTTATTTCTATTTAGTTATTAAACAGAGGGAGAGAAAGAGAGTGAATGACTGAGAATGGGGGCACCAGGGCCTCTAGCCACTGCAAACAAACTTCAGATGCATGCACCACCATGTGCATCTGGCTTATGTAGGACCTGAAAAATCGAACTTGGGTCCTCAGGCTTTAAAGACAAGCGCCTTAACTGCTAAGCCATCTCTCCAGCCCCCACAGCCATCTTTTTGAGGTAGGGTCTCACTGCACTGTGTAACCTAGGTTGGACTTAAACTATGATCCTCCTGCCTGAGCCTCTGGAGGGATGGGGTGACAGACTTGAACTAACAGCCCCTGAACCAAGAATCTTTTTTTGGTGGGGGGGGGCCTGGAGAGATGGCTTAGTAGTTAAGGCATTTGCCTGCAAAGCTGAAGGACCCAGGCTTGATTCCCCAGGACCCACGTAAACCAGATGCACAAAGTGGGGCATGCATCTGGAGTTCGTTTGCAGTGGCTGGAGGCCCTGGTGCATCCATTCATTCTCTCTCTGTCTCTCTCAAATAAAAATAAGAATCTTTGGGCTGGAGAGATGGCTTAGCAGTTAAGGCGCTTGCCTACAAAGGCTAAGGACCCAGGTTCGATTCTCCAGGTCCCACGTAAGCCAGATGCACATGGTGGCGCATGTGTCTGGAGTTCATTTGCAGTGGTTAGAGACCCTGGTGCGCCCATTCTCTCACTGTCTCTAATAAATAAATTAAAATAAATTTAAAAAAAATAAGAATCTTTGTTTATTTTTGGAGGCAAGGTCTCACTTTAGCACAGGCTAACCTGGACCTCATTCTGGAGCCCAGACTACCCTAAAACTCATGGTGATCCTCCTATAATAGCCTCCTGAATGCTGGGATTAAAGACTTGAGGCACCACAGCCTGCTAGCATTTTATATATATATATATATATATATATATATATATATATATATATATACACATATATAATTAGCATATATAATATATAATTAATCATATATATATGTATATATATATAACTTCTTTATTTTTTGGTTTTTCAGGGTAGGGTCTCACCCTAGCCAAAGCAGATCTGGAATCTGTAGTCTCAGGGTGGCCTCCAACTCACAGTGATCCTCCAACCCCTGCCTCCTGAGTGATGGGATTAAAGGTGTGCACCACCACACCAGGCTCTTATTTTATTTTATGGTTTGGGGAGGTAGGGTCTCACTTTAGACCATGCTGGTCTGGAATTCACTGTGTAGTCTCATGATGGCCTAAAACTTACAGCACTCATCCTACCTCTATCTCCTATGTGCTGGGACTCAAGGCGTGCGCCACCATGCTGACTTTTTTTTTTTTAATTTTTGACAATTTCATACATGTATATAATATTTGCTGGACTTGGGACTGATCTCGCTACTGTCCCCTAGTGGCAGCCTCGCAGATGAAAAAGGCATAAATAATGAAAATAATCTAACTCCTGCAGTTGACAAATGACAATTGAGGTCATCCAATCATCAAAGAAGATATTAGCCTATCTTCTGTGGGAAATTATCAAATAAGACAAAAATATCTTCAATATCATGTGCTATTAATGTAATGTAAATTAATACACAATGTCATTGTAAGCCTAATAATAAATAGTAGTCTAGTAAGAATGGCTAAAATTGGGGCTAGAGAGATGGCTTAGCTGTAAAGGCACTTGTCTGCGAAGCCTAAGGACCCAGGTTTGATTCCCCAGGACCAACGTAAGCCAGATGCCCAAGGTGGCATATACATCTGGAGTTCGTTTGCAGTGGCTGGAGGCCCTGGTGTGCCCATTCTCTTTTTCTGCCTCTTTCTTTCTCTCTCTCTCAAATGAAAAAAAAAATGGCTAAAATCCAGAACAGTGGCCTCACTCAATTCCGGTAAGAATGCAAAATTGTTCATTTTTTAGTTTCCTAGAAACCTAAACTTGCTCTATTTTTCTTCTTTTGTGTGTTTGTGATAGTCCTGTATGTACCCAGGCGAGTCTGGAACTTGCCATATCATTCTATAAGAGTTACCTTTTCATTGCTGGGACAAAACACCCAGCCAGAGGTCTTTTTAAAAAATATTTTTATTTATTTACTTGAGAGAGGGAAAGGGGGAGAGAGAGATAGAAAGAATTGGCATGCCAGGGCCTCCAGCCACAGCAAACGAACTCCAGATGTGTGCACCACCTTGTGCATCTGGTTTACGTGGGTCCTGGGGAATCAAACCGAGGTCCTTTGGCTTTGCAGGCAAGCAAGCGCCTTAACCGCTAAGCCATCTCTGCAGCCCCGAACCAGAGGTCTTTATGAGAGGAAAGGATTTACTTCAATTTAAAGTTTCTTTTTGTTAGTTTGTCGTTTTTGAGGTAGGGTCTCCCTCTAGCTCAGACTGACCTGGAATTTACTATGTAAATCTGAGGGTGGCCTCCAACTCATAGTGATCCCCCTACCTCTGCCTCATAAGCGTTGGGATTAAAGGCATGCGCAGCCACTCCCAGCTCTCAGTTTAAAGTTTCTATGGGAAACTTCACCATGGCAGAGAAAGCATAGCATAAGCAAGACAGCAAGGTCCAGGGGACAGAAGCAGTCCATGTGAGCTGGCTAGTGGACACCCAATGGGCTGGACTAACGGGCCTCCAGGTCCACCCAGCAACTCACCTCCTCCCTCAATGCTTCACCTTCCAAATTGCCATCTGCTGGGGATCAAGTAGTCAAAACATGAGCCAGCCAGGTGTAGTGGTGCATGCCTTTAATCCCAGCACTCTAGAGGCTGAGGTAGGGGGATCACTGAGTTCTAGGCCAGCCTGAGACTCAGTGAATTCCAAGTCAGCCTGGGCTAGAGAGAGACTCGACCTCAAAACAAAGAAAAAAAGTTCTCTACTGAATATGTACAGATCTTATTTTTCTGCCTTGTCACGATTCCCTAAGTAATTGGGATGACTTAAAAGAGACAGAAAGGGAGCTAGGGAAGTGGTTCAGCAGGTAACAGTGTTTGCAGCATAACGTGAGGGCCTTAGAAGGCCTGAATTTGAGACCTAGTAGCCATGCAAAAAAGCTGGGCATGGCTATACACCCCTGTAACTGCAGGCCTGTGGGGAATGGAGACAGAATGGCTGGGACTTGCTGATGAGCCAGTCTGATAGCGGGTCCGGATCAAGGGAACAATGTGGGACAAATATAAGAGGGGAATATCTACTGTTCTCTCTCTGGCCTCCACATGAGACACATATTACTGCACATACATGCCAAAAATATTTTTAAATTTAAAATATTTTCAGTTTAAAAAAAAATTTTTTTTTTTGAGGTAGGGTCGCACTTAAGCCTAGGCTGACCTGGAACTCTGTAGTCTCAGGGTGACCTCGAACTCACAACAATCCTCCTACCTCTGCCTCCCCAGTGCTAACAATGAGTGCGTGTGCTACCACCACCTACATTTATTTTTACTCATTATTTGCAAGAGAGGGAGGAGGGAAGGAAAACAGAATGAGAATGGCACTTAGGGACCTCCTGCCACTGGAAGACTCAGACGCATATACCACTTCCTGCATCAGTCATTACGTGGGTACTGGGGAATTCAGCCCAGGACATTTTAAATAAGGGACCTGAGCATCCTTGAATTTGGTACGTGAGGGGCTTCATCGAACCAATCCCTTTTGAGTACAACGGGATTGACCGCATTACCATTCTAGAAAAGACATCTATGGAAACTGCAGAGAGATCAGAGGTAGTGGGAGGAGAGAGGCGGGCAGCAGAGGCGCACGGGAATTTTAGGGCTCTGGTCATACACTGCAGCCATGATGGTGGGATCTGCCACGTATTCGGCCTCCCCGGGGGGAGGGGGTCATGGGAGCGCTTATGGTTCAATTCGACTTCCTGCTTCCTGGGGCCAAGCTTCCGGGCTAATGGAGGCGGCGGGAAGCGGCGGTCAGTGCAGGACGAGTGACGACGCCCACGGCCCCGAGCGAGGTCAGCGTCTTCCATGTCGACGATGCAGAGAGCTGGGCTCGGAGGGACACAGCTGGGGAAGGATTAGGAAGGACATGGCCTTCGCTCCATACTTGTCCTAGCTAGGACCCTGACCGATGCGATGGCGACCCTTGGAGAGGCGCCATCACACAGGGGACTCCACCGCTCACGCGGGTCCTCCCTGCAGGCAAGCCACTCATAGGCTGAGGCTGGCTTCCTTGGCGTCCGACTGGCTGGGGGTAGCAGGAGTCCCGCCCTCCCACCTGTAACCCGGATGTGCTTACCTGTGGGCAGCCATGTTTACTTCAGGGTTGTCCACCGCCATGTTCGGTTCGCCCGCCACCGGAGCGGAGAGGTATTTTGGTCGTGTGGTTGGAGGTCTTAGTGAAGTGATTAGTCTGCTGTGGATTCTGTTCCAGTGATTAGGTTTGCTCTTCCTGAACTGTTGCTGCATCTTGATCTTTCCCTAATACATTTATTCATAATTACAGAGTAATGATGAGTTGGGGAGATGGTTCAGCGGTTACCCGCGCTTGCTTGCGAGGCGAGCTGACCCGGTTCCATGCCCCAATACAAAAAGCAGACGCTCAAACTGGGCATGCGTCTGGAGGTCGTTTGCAACGGCAAGAGGCCGTGATATGCCCATTCTCCCTCTCCCACTTCTTAAATAAATAAAAATTTTAAAAGTGCTTATTTTGGCGGAAACTGGTGACTCATGCATTTAATGCCAGCACTCGGGAGGGAAGCAGAAATAGGATGACTATGAGTTCCAGACTAGCCTGAGGCTACATAGTGAATTCCTTTTCACCCTAGGCTAGACCGAACCCTACCTCAAAAAGCCCCTCCCCTAAAAAGGAAAAAGCATATTTCATTAAGAGTTTGAAAAGTAGTTACGTTAACTTAGGTAATATATGCATAATATTATATATACGTGTAAAATATGATAGTGCTTTGGATGCAAAGAGGAAATTAACTGCTATTTCTATCATCAGTTGTAAGGAAGTTAGAGCAGGATTAATTGCAGAGGAGTGGGCTAATAAGCCAAGAGAGTCAGGGTGATCTTGGTGGGAAGTTCACTGGACTTTTTTGGTCAAGGAAAATAATCAGAAATGCAAAAGAAGTCTGGCCTGGTGTAGCGGCGGATGCCTTTAATACCAGCGCTTGGAAGGCAGAGGTAGGAGGATCACTGTGTTCAAGGCCACCCAGAAACTGCATAGTGAATTACAGGTTAGCCTGGTCAACAGGGAGATTACACCTTTAAAAACCTAAAAGTAAAAATAAAGCAAAAGAAAAGTTTTGATGTGGGAATTGACTATCCCATGGAACGTTTTATTTTATTTTTTTCAAGGTAGGTTCTTCCTCTAACCCAGGATATTCTACAATTCATTATGTAGTTTCAGGGTGGCTTTGAACTCATGACAATCCTCCTACCTCTATCTCAAGTACTGGAATTAAAGGCATGTGACACCACTATTTTTTTTTTTTTGTATTCTTTTTAAAAAAAATTATTCAGGGGCTGGAGGGATGGCTTAGCGGTTAAGTACTTGCCTGTGAAGCCTGAGTACCTGGTTTGAAGCTCGATTCCACAGTACCCATGTAAGCCAGATGCACAAGGTGGTACATGCATGTGGACTTCGTTTGCAGTGGCTGGAGGCCCTGATGGGCCCATTCATTCTTTCTCTCTCTCTCTGCCTCGTTTTCTGTCTGTAGCTGTCAAATAAATAAATAAAATTAAAAATAAATTATTTAGAAGGCTAGGGAGATGGCTCAGTTGTTAAAGGTGCTGGCTTGCTAAGCCTGATGGTCACAGTTAGGTTCCCCAGGACCCATGTAAAACGAGATACACAAACTGGTGGATGCACCTGGAGTTCATTTTCAGTAGCAAGAGTCCATGGTGTGCTCATTCTCTTTCTTTCTCTCTCTCTCTCTTTGCAAATAAAAATTAAAAGTTATTTAAGAAGAAGTATTGGTATGCAGGGCCTATTGCCACTGCTAAAGAACGTGAGACTCTCATAGATCCTCCTATCTCACCCTCGCCAGTGCAAGAATTAAAGGGGGTGCCACAAAGGCCAGGTTTTCTTTTCTTTTACTTTCTTGTTTGTTTATTTGTTTTTAGAGATAGGACCATGCTATAGCACAGGCTGACCTGGAATTCATGTAGTTCAGGCTGGCCTCCAACTCATAGCAATCCTCTGACCCCTGCCTCACAAGTGCTAGGATTAAAGGTGTGTGCCACCAAGCCCGGCTCTACCTTTTTTCTTTTCTTTTTAAAAATCATTCATTTTATTTATTTGAAAGAGAGAAATCGGCAGATAGGGAGAGAATAGGATCGCCAGCCCCTTCAGCCCCTAAAAATAAACTCGAGATACACATGCCAATTTCTGCATCTGGTTTCATGTGGGGTACTGGGGCATCCAACTCAAGTTGTTAGACTTTGCAGGCAAGCGGCTTAACCGCTGAGCCATCTGTCTAGCCCAGACCCTCCACAACGTTTTTTATTTTAAAAACATTTTTATTAATTTATTAGTAAGGAGAGGGAGGAGGAGCAAATGAAAATGGGCATGGAACTCCAGATGTATGTAACCACGTTGCAAACCTGGCATTACGTGGGTACTGGGGAATTCAACCCAGGCCATCAGGCTTCTTCAGCAAGCACCTCTAAACGCTGGGGCAATTTTCCAGCCCAGGACCTTTTATTTTTTATCTTTTTGGTAGGGTCTCACTCTAGCCCAGGCTGACCTGGAATTCACTATGGAGTCTCAGGGTGGCCTTGAACTCTCGACGATTAAAGGCGTGCGCCACCACGCCCGGCTTTTCCAGGACCTTTTATATTAGGGACCTGCTGGGCTTCCTGGGACCAATTCCTTTTGAGTACAACGGGATTGACCGCATTACCATTCTAGAAAAGACACCTACGGAAACTGCAGAGATCAGAGGTAGTGGGAGGAGAGAGGCGGGCAGCAGAGGCGCACGGGAATTTTAGGGCTCTGGTCGTACACTGTCTGTAGTCATGATGGTGGGATCTGCCACGTATTCGGCCTCCCCGGGGGGAGGGGGTCTTGGGAGCGCTTATGGTTCAATTCGACTTCCTGCTTCCTGGGGCCAAGCTTCCGGGCTAATGGAGGCGGGCCGGAAGCGGCGGTCAGTGCAGGACGAGTGACGAGGCCCACGGCCCCGAGCGAGGTCAGCGTCTCCCATGTCGAGGATGCAGAGAGCTGGGCTCGGAGGGACACAGCTGGGGAGGATCAGGGAGGACATGGGCTTCGCTCCATACTTGTCCTAGCTGAGCCCTGACCGCTGCGAGGGCGACACCCGTAGCTGTCCCTCGGAGAGGCGCCATCACACAGAGGACTCCACCGCTCACGCGGGTCCTCCCTGCAGGCAAGCCACTCATAGGCTGAGGCTGTGTTCCTTGGCGTCTGATTGGCTGGGGGGAGCAGAAGTCCCGCCCTCCCACTGTAACCCGGATGTGCTTACCTGTGGGCAGCCACGTTTGCTTCAGGGTTGCCCGCCGCCATGTTCGGGTCGCCCTCGACCGGCGCCGAGAGGTATTTTGATTGTGTGGTTGGAGGTTCTGACTGAAGTGATTAGTCCGCTGTGGATTCTGTTCCAGTGATTAGGTTTGGTCTTCCTGAACTGTTGCCTCATCTTGACCTTACGCTAATGCATTTATTCAGAATTACACAGTACTGATTGGTTGGGGAGATGGTTTAGAGGTTACCCGCGCTTGCTTGCAAGGCGAGCTGCCCGGTTCGATTCTCCAGTACCCAGAGAAAGGCGGACACAAAGTGAGCATGCAACTGGAAGTCTTTTGCAGCGGCAAGAGGCCGTGGTGCGCCCATTCTCCCTCCCCACCTCCTAAATAAAAATTTTAACACTGCCTATTCTGGCTGATCCTGGTGGCTCGTATGTGTGCATTTAATGCTAGCACTTGGGATGGAAGCAAAGCTAAGATTGTTGTGAGTTCCCGACTAGCCTGAGACGACATTGTTAATTCCAGGTAAGCCTGGGCTACAGCGAGACCCTACCACAAAAAGCCAAAAAAAAAAAAAAAAAAACATATTTCATTAAGGTAGTTATGTTAACTTTTGTAATGTTTGCATAATATACGTACATGTAGAATATGATTGTGTGTTGTACAATAAGAGGAAATTAACTGCTATTTTCTATCATCACTCAATTGTAGGGAAGTTATAGTAGGATTAAATCCAGAGGAATTGGGCCAACAAGCCAAAGGCTTCATAGTGATCTCGGTGGGAAGTTCACATGACTTTTGGTCAAGGAAAATAGTCAGAAATTCAAAGTCTGGTATGGTATAGTGGCATATGCCATTAATACCAGCGCTTGGAAGGCAGAGGTAGAGGATCACTGTGAGTTCAAGGCCATCCAGAAACTGCATAGTGAATTCCAGGTCAACCTGGGCAACAGAAAGACCACATCTCTAAAAACGCAAAAAGAAAAAATAAAGCAAAAGAAAAGTTCTGATGTTCCCATGCTCTGTTCCTATGGGGCATTTTTAATGTTTTTTTTTTTTTTTTTTTTTTTTCAAGGTCGGTTCTTGCTCTAACCCAGGATGCCCTGGAATTCACTCTGAAGTCTCAGGGTGGCCTTGGACTCATGACAATCCTCCTACCTCTCGAGTACTGGAAATAAAGGGATGTGCCACCACATTTATTTATTTATTTTTGTATTCTTCCTAAAAAAAAAATTTTAAAGGTTAGCGAGATGGCTCAGTTGTTAATGGTGATTGATTGCTAAGCTTGATGGCCACAGTTGGGTTCCCCAGGACCCACGTAAAACCAGATACACAAACTGGTGCATGCACTTGGAGTTCATTTCCAGTAGCAAGAATCCGTGGTGTGCTATTTCTCTTTCTCTCTTCCTCTCTCCCCGCCCCCCATTGCAAGTAAACTTTCAAAATTATTTAAGAAAGAGTATTGGTATTCCAGGGCCTATTGCCACTGCTAAAAGAACTTCAGACTCAAATAGATTCGCCTACCTCAGCCTTAGCAGTGCAAGAATTAAAGGGGGAGAGGGGCTGCCACCAAGCCCAGGTTTTGGTTTCTTTTACTTTTTTTGTTTGTTTTTTGAGGTAGGACCATGCTGTAGCACAGGCTGACCTGGAATTCATGTAGCTCAGGCTGGCCTCCAACTCATAGTGATCCTCTTGACCTCTGCCCCACAAGTGCTGGGATTAAAGTTGTGTGCCACCAAGCCCTGCTCTGGCTTTTCTTATTTTTTTTTTTTCTTTTTAAAAAATTTTAATTCATTTCATTTATTTGAGAGAAAGAGAAAGACCGGCAGATGGGGAGAGAGTAGAAGGTCAGCACCTTCAGCCCCAGAAAATGAACTCGAGGTACACATGCCACTTTGTGCATCTGGTCTTATGTGAGTACTGTGGAATCCAACTCAAGTCGTTAGACTTTGCAGGTAAGCGGCTTAACTGCTGAGCCATCTGTCCAGACCTACACTCTCCATAATGTTTTTATTTTAAAAGCATTTTCATTAATTCATTAGCAAGGAGAGAGGGAGGACATTAGCAAGGAGAATGGGCATGGAACTCAAGATGTATGTAACCCCTTTTTAACCTTGCATTACGTGGGTACTGGGGAATTCAACCCAGGCCATCAGGCTTCTCCAGCAAGCACCTCTAACCGCTGAGCCAATTCTCCAGCCCAAGACCTTTTATATAAGGGACCTGATCATCCTTGTATTTGGTATCTAAGGGGGATTGCTAGAACCAATCCCTTGTGAGTACAACGGGATTGACCGCATTACCATTCTGGAAAAGACACCTACGGAAACTGCAGAGATCAGAGGTAGTGGGAGGAGAGAGGCGGACAGCTGAGGTGCACGAGAATTTTAGGGCTCTGGTCATATACTGTAGCCATGGTGGTGGGATGTGCCACGTATTCGCCCTGAAGGGGGGAGGGGGGTCTTGGGAGCGCTTATGGTTCAACTCGACTTCCTGCTTCCTGTGGCCAGGCTTCCCGGCTAATTAATGGAGGCGGGCGGGAAACGGCGGTCCTCGTGGGAGGTCCGAGTCTCCCATGTCAAAGATTCAGAGAGCTGGGCTCAGAAGCAGGGAGGATATGAGCTTGTAGAGCCAAGGAGACAGCGACCGCGCTCCATACTTGTCCTAGCTGAGCCCTGACCGGTGCCAGTACGACACCCGTAGCTGTCCCTCGGAGAGCCGCCATCTCACAGAGGACTCCTCCGCTCACGCGGGTCCTCCCTGCAGGCAAGCCACTCACAGGCTGAGGCTGTGTTCCTTGGCGTCTGATTGGCTGGGGGTAGCAGAAGTCCCGCCCTCCCACCTGTAACCCGGATGTGCTTGCCTGCATGCAGCCATATTTGCTTCGAGGTTGTCTACCGCCATGTTCTGTTCTCCCTCAACCAGCGGTGAGAGGTATTTTGGTCATAATGCTTGGAGGTTCTGACTGAAATGATTAGTCCGCTGTGGATTCTGTTCCAGTGATTAGGTTTGCTCTTCCTGAACTCTGGCCACATCTTTATCTTACTATAGCACATGTATTCATAATTACAGAGTAATGATGGGTTGGGGAGATGGCTCAGACGTTACCCGCGCTTGCTTGCAAGGGAAGCTGACCCGGTTCCATTTTGCAGTACCCACCAAAAGCAGACACTCAAAGTGGTCATGCGTCTGGAGGTCACTTGCAGCGGAAAGCGGCTGTGGTGCACCCCTTGTCTGTCCCCTTCCCCTGAATAAACAAAAAGTTTAAAAGTGTGTTTTTTGGTGGAACCTGGTGGTTTGTATGCATTTGATTCCAGCACTCAGGAGGGAAGCAAAGGTAGGATTGTTTTGAATTCCAAAGTAATCTGAAACGACATAGTTAATTCCAGGTCAGCTTAGGCTACAGGGAGACTCTACCTCAAAAGTAAATAAATAGATAGTTAAAAAATTTAAAAAATTCCATTGAGTTTGACAAATAGTTATGTTAACTTTGGTAATGTATGCATATTATACGTCACTGTTGAATATGATAGTGCGTTGGATGCAATGAGGAAATTAACTACGGGGTTTTTTTAATCACTCAATTCTAAGAATGTATAGTAGGATTAAATTCAGAGAAATGGGACTAACAGGTCAAGAGAGTCATGGTGATATTGGTGGGAAGTTCACTAGACTTTTGATCAAAAAATAATACTCAGAAATGCAAAAGGAGCCTGGCATGGTGTAGTGGCATATGCCTTTAATACCAGCGCTCGGGAAGCAGAGGTAGGTGGGTCACTAAGTTCATGGTCACCCTGAAACTGCAGTGAATTCCAGGTCAGCCTTGGCAACAGGGATACCACACCTCTAAACACCTAAAAAAAAAAAAAAAGCAAAAGAAATGTTCTGATGTGGGAATTGGCTATTCCACGGGCTATTAGTTATTTTTATTTTATTTATTTTTTAAAGGTAGGTTCTCACTCTAACCCAGTCTAACCTGGAATTCACTGTGTAGTCTCAGGGTGGCCTGAACTCATGGCAGTCCTCCTATCTCTGCCTCCCAAGTGCTGGGATTAAAGGCGTGCACCACCAAGCCTGACTTGTTTTTGTATTATTATTATTATTATTATTACTATTCAGAAGGCTAGGGATGTGGCTCAGTTGTTAATGGTGCTTGCTTGCTAAGCCTGATGCCAGTGTTGGGTTCCCCAGGACTCATGTAAAACCAGATGCACAAATTTGTGCATGCACCTGAAGTTCATTTCCAGTAGTAAGAGACCCTGGTGTGCCTATTCTCTCTCTCTCTTTCCCTTTACAAATAAATTTTAAAAATGAATGAAAAGTCAGGTTTTCTTTCCTCTCTCTCTCTCTCTCTCTCTCATTTTTTCTGATATAGGGTCTCTTGCTAGCTCAGGCTGACCTAGAATTCACTATGTAGTCTCAGGGTGGCCTTGAAGTCTCTGGGATCCTAGAGGTTGTAGCCAAGGCTGAGCTGGAATTCACCATTTAGTTCAGGCTGGCCTCCAGTGCATAGCAATCCTCTAACCTTTGCCTCACAAGTGCTGCCATTAAAGCCCTGCCCTAGCTTTTATTTTTTGTTTTCTTCTTTTTAGAAAAATTCATTCAGAGCCAGGCATGGTGGCCCACGCCTTTAACCCAGCACTAGGGAGGCACTGGTAGGAGGATTGTTGTGAGTTCCAGGCCACCCTGAAACTACAGAGTGAATTTCAGGTTAGCCTGAGCTAACTTGAGACTATACCTCAAAAAAAAAATTAATAAATCATCCAACTGGGCATGGTGGTGCACGCCTTTAATTGCAGCACTAGGGAGGGAGAGGTAGGAGGATCCCTGGTGAGTTGGAGGCCACCTGAGATTACATAGTGAATTGCAGGTCAGCCTGATCTAGAGGGAGACCTTAATCCCCCCCCCCTTTTTTTTTTTTTTTTTTTTTTTTTTTTTTTGAGGTAGGGTTTTTTAAGGTAGGGTTTCACTCTAGCCCAGGATGACCTGGGGAAAAAAATTTTTTTAACTCATTACATTTATTTGAGAGGAAAAAAGAGAAAATGGGCAGATGAGGAGAGCAAAGGAGTGCCAACACTTTCAGCCTGCGAAAACGAACTCCAGATACACATGCTATACTGCGTCTGTTTTTATGTGGGTACTGAGTATTCCAGCTCAGGTCTTTAGGCTTTGCAGGCAAGCGGCTAAAACACTGAGCCATCTCTCCAGCGTGTACCCCCACCACACACACAACGTTTTTATTTTAAAACATTAATTTTTTAGTAAGGAGGGAGGAAGAGAGAATGAAAATGGACATGGAACTCCAGATGTATGTAACCACTTTGTTAACCTGGCATTACGTGGGTACTGGGGAATTCAACCCAGGCCGTCAGACTTGCCAGCAAGCACCTCTAGCCGCTGAGCCAATTTTCCAGCCCAGGATATTTTATATGAGGGAGCTGAGCATCCTTGAATTTGGACCTGATGGGCTTCTTGGAAGCAATCCCTTGTGAGTACAATGGGATTGACCGCATTACCATTCTAGAAAAGACATCTACGGAAACTGCAGAGAGATCATACGTAGTGGAAGTAGAGAGGCGGGCAGCAGAGGCGCACGGGAATTTTAGGGCTCTGGTCATACACTGCAGCCATGATGGTGGCATCTGCCACGTATTCGGCCTCGGGGGGGGGGGGTCTTGGGATCGCTTATGGTTCAATTCGACTTCCTGCTTCCTGGGGCCAGGCTTCCGGGCTAATGGAGGCGGGCGGGAAGCGGCGGTCCAGTGCAGGATGAGTTACGAGGCCCACGGCCCCGAGCGAGGTCAGCGTCTCCCATGTCGAGGATGCAGAGAGCTGGGCTCGGAGGGACACAGCTGGGGAGGATCAGGGAGGACATGGGCTTCGCTCCATACTTGTCCTAGCTGAGCCCTGACCGCTGCGAGGGCGACACCCGTAGCTGTCCCTCGGAGAGGCGCCATCACACAGAGGACTCCACCGCTCACGCGGGTCCTCCCTGCAGGCAAGCCACTCATAGGCTGAGGCTGTGTTCCTTGGCGTCCGATTGGCTGGGGGAGCAGAAGTCCCGCCCTCCCACTGTAACCCGGATGTGCTTACCTGTGGGCAGCCACGTTTGCTTCAGGGTTGCCCGCCGCCATGTTCGGGTCGCCCTCGACTGGCGCCGAGAGGTATTTCGGTCGTGTGGTTGGAGGTTCTGACTGAAGTGATTAGTCCGCTGTGGATTCTGTTCCAGTGACTAGGTTTGCTCTTCCTGAACTGTGGCCATATCTTGACTTTATGCTAATAATTCATAATTACAGAATAATAATGGATCCGGGAGATGGCTGAGAGGTTACCCACGCTTGCTTGCAAGGCGAGCTGACCCGGTTCGATGCCCCAGTGCCCACTAATAGGCGGACACTAAAAGTGGTCATGTGCCTGGAGGTCTTTTGCAGCGGCAAGAAGCCGAGGTTTACCCGTCCATCCGTCCCACCCCCGTCAAATAAAGAAAAAAATTTTAAGTACCTATTTTGGCGGAACCTGGGAGCTCCTATGCATTTAATGCACTGGGGAGGGAAGCAGAGGTAGTATTACTGGGAGTTCCAGACTAGCCTGAGACGACATAGTTAATTCCAGGTCAGCCTGGGCTAGAGCGAGATCCCACCTCAAAAAAGACAAGAAAAGCAAAAAAAAAAAAAAAAAAAAAAAAAAAAAACCATTTCATTAAGCGTTTAAAAAATAGTTGTTAACTTCATCAATGTATGCATAATATTACACATGTAGAATATGATAGTGCCTTGGATGCAAAGAGGAAATTAACTGCTGTTTTCGATCATCACTCAAAAGTAGAGAAGCAGGATTAAATCCACAGGAGTTGGGCCAACAAGCCAAGAGAGTCATGGTGATCTTGGTGGGAAGTTCACTGGACTTTTGGTCAAGGAAAACAATCATAAGTGCAAAGGAAGCCTGGCACGAGGTAGTTGCGTATGCCTTTAATGCCAGTGCTCTGGAGGCAGAAGTAGGAAGATCCCTGTGTTCAAGACTGCCCAGAAACTGCATAGTGAATTATAGGTCAACCTGGGCAACAGGGAGACCATACCTCTAAAAACATAAAAAGAAAAAAATAAAGCAAAAAAAAAGTTCTGATATTCCCATGCTCTGTTCCTATGGGGCATTTTTTATTTTTATTTTTTTCAAGGTCGGTTCTTGCTCTAACCCAGGATATCCTGGAATTCACTCTGAAGCCTCAGGGTGGCCTTGAACTCATGACAATCCTCCTACCTCTCAAGTACTGGAATTAAAGGCATGTGCCACCACATTTATTTATTTTTGTATTCTTAAAAATATATGTATATCTAGACTTCTAGAGAAATGGCTCAGTTGTTAATAGTGATTGATTGCTAAGTTTGATGGTTCCCCAGGACCCATGTAAATCCAGATCCACAAACTGGTGCAATCACCTGGAGTTCATTTCCAGTAGCAAGAGTCAGTGGTGTGCTCATGCTCTTTCTTTCTCTCTCTCTCTCCCTTTGCAATTAAAATTTAAAAATTATTCAAGAAAGAGTATTTGCATGCCAGGGCCTAATCCCACTGCTAAAGAACTCCAGACTCTCATACATAGTCCTACCTCAGCCTTAGCTTTGCAAGAATTAAAGGGGTACCACAAAGGCCAGGTTTTCTTTTCTTTTGCTTTCTTGTTTGTTTTTTGAGGTAGGACCATGCTGTAGCACAGGCTGACCTGGAATTCATGTAGTTCAGGCTGGCCTCCAACTCATAGCGATCCTCTGACCCCTGCCTCACAAGTGCTGGTATTAAAGCTGTGTGCCACCAAGCCCGGCTCTAGCGTTTCTCAATTTTTTTTTCCTTTAAAAAAAAAAACTAATTAATTTTATTTATTTGAAAGAGAGAGAAATCAGCAGTTGGGGAGAGAATAGGAGCGCCAGCGCCTTCAGCCCCTGAAAATGAACTCCAGTTACACATACCACGTTGTGCGTCTGGTTTTATGTGGGTACTGGGGAATCCAACTCAAGTCACTAGACATTGCAGGCAAGGGGCTTAACCCCTGAGCCATCTGTTTAGCCCAGACCCTCCACGTTTTTATTTTAAAAACATTTATATTAATTTATTAGCAAGGCAAGGGAGAAGGAGCAAATGAAAATGGGCATAAAACTCCAGATGTATGTAGCTACGTTGCAAACCTGGCATTAGGTGGGTACTGGGGAATTCAACCCAGGCCATCAGGCTTCTCCAGCAAGCACCTCTAAACGCTGGGGCAATTCTCCAGCCCAGGACCTTTTATATGAGGGACCTGATGGTACCTGCTGGGCTTCCTGGGACCAATCCCTTTTGAGTACAACGGGATTGACCGCATTACCATTCTAGAAAAGACACCTACGGAAACTGCAGAGATCAGAGGTAGTGGGAGGAGAGAGGCGGACAGCTGAGGCGCACGGGAATTTTAGGGCTCTGGTCGTACACTGTCTGTAGTCATGATGGTGGGATGTGCCACGTATTCGGCCTCCCCGGGGGGAGGGGGGTCTTGGGAGTGCTATGGTTCAATTCGACTTCCTGCTTCCTGGGGCCAAGCTTCCGGGCTAATGGAGGCGGGCCGGAAGCGGCGGTCAGTGCAGGACGAGTGACGAGGCCCACGGCCCCGAGCGAGGTCAGCGTCTCCCATGTCGAGGATGCAGAGAGCTGGGCTCGGAGGGACACAGCTGGGGAGGATCAGGGAGGACATGGGCTTCGCTCCATACTTGTCCTAGCTGAGCCCTGACCGCTGCGAGGGCGACACCTGTAGCTGTCCCTCGGAGAGGCGCCATCACACAGAGGACTCCACCGCTCACGCGGGTCCTCCCTGCAGGCAAGCCACTCATAGGCTGAGGCTGTGTTCCTTGGCGTCCGATTGGCTGGGGGAGCAGAAGTCCCGCCCTCCCACTGTAACCCGGATGTGCTTACCTGTGGGCAGCCACGTTTGCTTCAGGGTTGCCCGCCGCCATGTTCGGGTCGCCCTCGACTGGCGCCGAGAGGTATTTCGGTCGTGTGGTTGGAGGTTCTGACTGAAGTGATTAGTCCGCTGTGGATTCTGTTCCAGTGATTAGGTTTGGTCTTCCTGAACTGTTTCCGCATCTTGATCTTTTCCTAATGCATTTATTCATAATTACAGAGTAATGATGAGTTGGGGAGATGGTTTAGAGGTTACCCGCGCTTGCTTGCAAGGCGAGCTGACCGGTTCCATGCCCCAATACCACGAAAAGCAGATGCTCGAAGTGGGCTTTCTCTGTCCCTCCCACCCCAAACAAAATTTTAAAGTGCTTTTTTTTGGTGGAACCTGATGGCTCGTATGTATTTAATCCCAGCCCTCAAGAGGGAAGCAGAGGTAGGATTGCTGTGTGTTCCAGATCTGCCTGAGACTACCTAGTGAATTCCTTTTCACCCTAGGCTAGAGCGAACCCTACCTCAAAAAGCCCCCCCCCCCCCCAAAAAAAAGGAAAAACATATTAAGAGTTTCAAAAATAGTTATGTTAATTTTGGTAATGTATGCATGACCTACATACATGTAAAATATGAGAGTGCCTTGGATGCAAAGAGGAAATTAACCGCTATTTCTATCATTACTCAATTGTAGGGAAGCTACTGTAGGATTAAGTCCAGAGTAGTGGGGCTAACAGGCCAGAGAGTCATGGTGATCTTGGGAAGTTCACTCAACTTTCGGTCAAGGAAAATAATCAGTTATTCAAAAGAAGCCTCGAATGGCGTGATGGCATATGCCTTTAAAAGTTCTGATGTGGGAATTGACTATCCTATGGGATATTTTTTATTTTTTGTTTTTTTCAAGGTTATTTCTTGCTGTAATCCAGACTAACGTAGAATTCACCATATAGTCTCAGGGTGGCCTTTAAGTCATGGCAATCCTCCCACCTCTGTCTCCTTGTACTGGGATTAAAGGCATGTGCCACCACACCCAGGTTTTTATTTATTTGTTTTTATATTCCTTCTTTTAAAAAAGTGGAAGGCTAGGAAGATGGGTCACTTTAAAGGTGCTGGCTTGCTAAGCCTAATGGCCAGTGTTGGGTTCCCCAGAACCCATGTAAAACCAGGTGCACAAACTGGTGCATGCTCCTGGATTCATTTCCAGTAACAAGAGTCCCTGGTATGTCCATTCTGTCTCCCTGTCTCTCCCTCCCCCCCCCTTTCCCTTTACAAATAAATTTTTAAAAATATTAATTGAAGAAAGACTATTGGAGTGCCAGGGCCTTTTGCCACTGTTAAAGAACTCCAGACTCATATAGATCCTTGTACTGTAACCTCACCAGTGCAAGAATTGAAGAGGGGCGGGGGCGCGCGCGCACAAAAGCCAGGTTTCTTTCTTTTTTTTTTTTTTTTTTTTTTTTTGGTTCGTTGGTTGGGTTTTACAGGTAGGATCATGCAGTAGCTCAGGCTAACCTCCAACTCATAATGATCCTCTGAAGCTCTGACTCTCAAGTGCTGGAATTAAAGCTGTGTGCTACCAAGCCCGGCTCTGGCTTTTTTTTTTTTTCTTGGTTTTTCGAGGTAGGGTCTCACTGTAGCCCAGGGTGACCTGGAATTCACTATGTAATCACAGTTGACCTCGAAAACGGTGATCCACCTACCTCTGTCTCCTAAGTGCTGGGACTAAAGGCGTGCTCCACCACGCCCGGCTTTTTTTTTTTTTAAATAATTCATTTTATTTATTTGAGCGAGCACGAGAGAGAAATAGGCAGATGGGGAGAGAATAGGAGTGCCAGCGCCTTCAGCCCCTGAAAATGAACCGCAATTATACATGCCACTTTGTGTGTCTGGTTTTATGTGGGTACTGGGGAATCCAACTCAAGTCGTTATACTTTGCAGGCAAGCAGCTTAACCGCTGAGCCATCTCCAACCCTATAACCCTCACCCCCGCCGCAATTTTATTTTAAAAACGTTTTTATTGATTTTAGCAAGGCGAGAGGGAGGAGCGAATGAGAATGGGCATGAAATTCCAGATGTGTGTAAACCACTTTGTTAACCTGGCATTAGTGGGTACTGGGGAATTCAACCCAGGCCATCAGACTTGCCAGCAAACACCTCTAACCGCTGATCCAGTTTTCCAGCCCAGGATATTTTATATAAGGGACCTGAGCATCCTTGAATTTGGGTAGGAGGGGCTTTCTGGAACCAATCTCTGTAAGTACAACGGGATTGACCGCATTACCATTCTAGAAAAGACACCTACGGAAACTGCAGAGATCAGAGGTAGTGGGAGGAGAGAGGCGGACAACAGAGGCGCACGGGAATTTTAGGGTTCTGGTCGTACATTGTCTGTAGTCGTGATGGTGGGATGTGCCACGTATTCGGCCTCCCCAGGGGGAGAGGGGTCGGGGGAGGGGGGTCTGCGCTTATGGTTCAATTCGACTTCCTGCTTCCTGGGGCCAGGCTTCCGGGCTAATGGAGGCGGGCGGGAAGCGGCGGTCCAGTGCAGGATGAGTTACGAGGCCCACGGCCCCGAGCGAGGTCAGCGTCTCCCATGTCGAGGATGCAGAGAGCTGGGCTCGGAGGGACACAGCTGGGGAGGATCAGGGAGGACATGGGCTTCGCTCCATACTTGTCCTAGCTGAGCCCTGACCGCTGCGAGGGCGACACCCGTAGCTGTCCCTCGGAGAGGCGCCATCACACAGAGGACTCCACCGCTCACGCGGGTCCTCCCTGCAGGCAAGCCACTCACAGGCTGAGGCTGTGTTCCTTGGCGTCTGATTGGCTGGGGGGAGCAGAAGTCCCGCCCTCCCACTGTAACCCGGATGTGCTTACCTGTGGGCAGCCACGTTTGCTTCAGGGTTGCCCGCCGCCATGTTCGGGTCGCCCTTGACCCGCGCCGAGAGGTATTTTGATTGTGTGGTTGGAGGTTCTGACTGAAGTGATTAGTCCGCTGTGGATTCTGTTCCAATGATTAGGTTTGGTCTTCCTGAACTGTTGCCGCATCTTGATCTTTCCCTAATACATTTATTCATAATTACAGAGTAATAATGGGTTGGGGAGATGGCTCAGAGGTTACCCGTGCTTGCTTGCAAAGCAAGCTGACCCGGTTTGATTCCCCAGTACTCACGAAAACCAGACACTCGAAGTGGGCATGAGTCCTGGAGGTCGTTTGCTGCGGCAAGAGGGTATGGTGTGCCCTTTCTCTGTCTCCCCCCCCAAGATAAAAAAATTTTAAAGTGTGGTTTGTTTGTTTGTTTGTTTGTTTTTTGGTAGAATCTGATGGCTCCTATGCATTTAATCCCAGCACACTGGAGGGAAGCAGAGGTAGGATTGCTGTGAGTTCCATACTAGCCTGAGACTACATAGTGAATTCCAGGTCCATCTGGGCTAGAGAGAGAGACCCTACCTCAAAAATCTCTCGCCCCCAAAGAAAAAAGCGGTGTGTTTGAGCCATGTTTAGACTGAAATGGATGGATGGATGGATGGATGGATAGATAGATAGATAGATAGATAGATAGATAGATAGATAGATAGATAGATAGATAGATAGATATAGATGCAAGTGATTGCTTACATGCACAATAGTAGTAAAGATCTTAGCTGGGCGTGGTGGCACATGCATTTAATCCCAGAATTTGGGAGGCAGAGGTAGGAGGATCCCCATGAGTTCGAGGTCACCCTGAGATTACATAGTGAATTCCAGGTCAGCCTGAGCTAAAGTGAGACCCTACCTCGAATAAAACAAGAAACAAGCAATCAAAAAGTACTGTTGATGAACTGGGCATATGACACACCTGTAATCCTAGCACTTAGGAGGCAGATCCAGCATAAACTGCGTAGTGGGACCCTATCTCATCCCTCCCTAAAAATAATTCTTCAATAATATATCACTGATAATATATGAAAAACATATTTTACGGCCTGAAGAGATGATTAAAACCACTTGTTTGCAAAGCCTGCAGGCTAGGGTTCAGTTCCTCCAGACCTACATAAAGCCACATGCCCAAAATGGTGTTTGAATCTAGAGGACATTTACAGGGGCAAGTGGCCCTGGTGCACTCATACTCAACCCTCACATCTTCTCTTTGTTTGCTAATGAATAAATAAAAAATATTTTAAAAATTATTTTAGGGGCGATGGGGTGGGGCAATATATTTTTTAAATAATTATTGTAGCCGGGTATGGTGGTACACACCTTTTATCCCAGCACTCGAGAGGCAGAGGTAGGAAGATCACTGAATTCAAGGCCACCCTGAGACTACATAGTGAATTCCAGGTCAGCCTGGGCTAGAGTGAGACCCCACCTTGAAAAACAACAATAACAAAAAAAAAAACAGAAAATCTCACTGATCACTTGATGATAATTAAAGATCTGATATTCTGTTGTGTTTTCCAAGTACCATTTAAATTGAGATCTGGACCTAAGACTGAAAGTGTTCTTTTGTTTCAGGCACCTGAATGGAAGCTGTGGGATAAGAAACTAAACAATCGATCATAAATAAAAAGACATTTCTTAAAAAAAAAAAAAAAAAAAAAAAAAAAAAAAAAAAAAAACAGAAAAGCTTAGCTTGGCGTGGTGGAGCACACCTTTAATTTTATCACTTGAGGAGCTGAGATAGGATGATCTCTAGGAGTCTGAGAGCACTGTGAGACTATATAGTGAATTCCAGTCCAGCCTGGACTACCAAGAGGCCTCTCCCAAACCAAACAATTTAAAAATTAAAAAATATGTACATTTTATATTAGGTGCCACTTTTTTAATAATTTAATTTTTTAGTTTATGAGAGGGAGGGAGAGGATAAGATTGGGCACACCAGGGCCTCCAGCTGTTGCACGTGAACTCCAGATGCATGAGCCACCTTGTGCACCTGGCTTACGTGGGCCCTGGGGAATTGAACCGTGGTCCTTTGACTTTGCAGGCAAGTGCTTTAACCACTAAGTCATTTCTGCAGCCCCAGGTGCCACCTCTTATTTTTATTTATTTATTTTTTTTTTTTTTCCGAGGTAGGGTCTTACTCTAGCCCAGGCTGACCTGGGAGTCACTATGTAGTTTCAGGCTGGCCTCAAACTCATGGCGATCCTCCTACCTCTGCCTCCAGAGTGCTGGGATTAAAGGCCTGTGCCACCATGCTGGACTGTTTATTTTTTTTAATTATTTGTTTATTTGCAAGCAGAGAGAGAAAAAGAATACACACACCAGGGCCTCCAGCTGCTGCAAACACACTCTAGATGCGTGCACCACTTTGTGCATCTGGCCTTAATGTGGGTACTGTGATTTTTTTCCAGGTAGGGTTTCACTCTAGTCCAGGCTGACATGGAATTCACTATGTAGTCTCAGAGTGGCCTCGAACTCATGGTGATCTTCCTACCTCTGCCTCCCAAGTGTTGGGATTAATAGTCTGTGCCACCATGCCTGGCTTTTCTAAGTTCTTTTGAGGTAGGGTCTCACTCTGGCCCAGGCTGACCTGGAATTCACTATGTAGTCTCAGGCTGGCTTCAAACTCACAGCAGCCCTCCTACCTCTGCCTCCAGAGTGCTGAGATTAAAGGTGTGCATCACCACACCTGGCAGTCTTTCATCTTTTTTTTTTGTTGTTGTTTGTTTGTTTCAAGGTAGGGTCACACTCTAACTTAGGCTGACTTAGAACTCACTCTAGTCCCAGGCTGGTCCTCGAACTCACAGCAGTCCTATCTCTGCCTCCCAAGTGCTAGGATTGAATGTGTGCACCTCCATGTGTGGCTTCATTCTTTCATATGTTGTTCTCTCTGCCACTGATCTGGCCCTGTGGGCAACTTAGTGTATCTCCTCCCTTATCCCTGTGGTGCTGATGGTTAAAAGACTCTAGAGCCGGCCGTGGTGGTGCACACCTTTAATTCCAGCAGAGGTAGGAGGATTGCCGTGAGTTCAAGGCCACCCTGAGATTACCTAGTGAATTGCAGGTCAGCCTAAACTAGAGTGAAACCCTACCACAAAAAACCATTAAAGGAAAAAAAAAAAAAGACTCTAGGCCTGAGTGATGGTGTATGATATAAAAAATTGGCAGTTAGCCAGGTGTGGAGGATCACCATGAGTTTGAGGCCACCCTGAGACTACATAGTGAATTCTAGGTCAGCCTGAGCTAGAATGATACCCTACCTTGAAAAACCGAAAGAAAAAAAAAAAAGGCAGTTGGGTTGGATAGATGGCTTAGCAGTTAAGGTGTTTGCGTGCAAAGCCAAAGGATCCTGGTTCAATTCTCCAGGACCCATGTAAGTCAGCTGCACAAGGGTGCACATGCATCTGGAGTTCCCTTGCAGTGACCCTGGCACACCCATTCTCTCTCTCTCTCTGCCTCTTTCTCTCAAATAAATAATAGTAAAATAAAAACATACTTTAAAAAATTGCCAGTTGCTGGAACAGGCTGGGAGACAGGACAGAGGAGAAGTAGTGACATTTGGAGGCACTGAGGAGGTTGTAATTATAGGGTTGGTCCAGCATTTCTTCCAGTGCTTCCAAAAAGTCGCTTTTCGTTGCTGAAAGCCTAGTTGAAAGCAGTACAGGCTACTTTTTCAACCTATCCTGGCAATGTTGTTTCCTAACAGGTTCTCTCCTTACCCTAGAAGACCTGGGAAAGAGGGCAGCACTGACGATGGCACACCTCCGCAGTCAGCCTCCTGCTGGTCACCATGGCCACCTCCTGCCTCCACAGGACCCACCAGAGACCTCAGAGCTGCAGGAACAAAATTTCATGCAAGCCCCCTTCCTGTGGTGGCTGCCTGTCACCCCTCAAGGGCTGTGATAATTATTTCTCTTGTCACACTTCCTTACGTTACTCTTTCTTTACTGCCTGTCTCACATAGCAGATGACAGTATCAAAATTCCTTATACTAGTCGGGCTGGAGAGATGCCTTAACAGTTAAAGGCACTTGCTCACAAAGCCTGACAGCCCAGGTTCAAATCCCCAGTACCCACATAAAGCCAGATACAGAAAGTGTTACATGCATCTGGAGTTTCTTATCAATGGCAAGAGGCCCTAGTGCGCCCATTTCCTCTTTCTCTGCTTGCAAATAAACTTTAAAAAAAATCCATGCCAAGTGTGGTGGCACATGCCTTTAATCCCAGCACACGGAGGCAGAGGTAGGAGAAAAGCTGTTAGTTCAAGGCTGGCCTGGGCTAGAGTGAAATCATACCTCGAAAAAATAATTTAAAAAACAACAAACCTTATACTAGTTGGGCATGGTGGTACATGCCTAAAATCCGTAATCCCAGCATTTAGGAGGATAGCCATAAGTTTGAGGCCAGTCTCAGCTACAGGCTAATACTCTTGTCTTAAACAGACAAACAAGGTTACTTGTATTGCGCTGGAGAGAAGGCTCAGCAGGTAAGAGCGATAGCCAAGTGAGAGTGAGAATCTGGGGAGTCCTGGGGCTGCCTGATTTCAGTTCCCCAGTACCCATGTAAACGGCTGAGCATGGCCACTCGGACATGTAATCCCAGTCTTAGAACAGAAACTGAAGTATCAGGCTGGCTGAAAAGTGCAGCTCCAGATTCAGTGAGCAGCTCAGTCTCATGAACGTAAGTGACAGAGGAAGACAGCTGACTTTCTTCTCTGGCCCCTGTGGCATGCACATGGGGTATGTGCATGTGCACATATGCATACAACACATACAACCCCCTCCCCAAAAGAGTAACATTTTTTTTAAAGGGGCCTGGAGGGATGGCTTAGCGGTTAAGGCGCTTGCCTGCAAAGCCAAAGGACCTTGGTTCAATTCCCCAAGAGCCACGTAAGCCAGATGCACAAGGTAGCGCATGTGTCTGGAGTTTGTTTGCAGTGGCTGGAGGCCCTAGCACACCCATTCTCTCTCTCCCCCTTTCCCTCCCAACCTCCCTCTTTCTCTCTCTCAAATAATAAATAAAAATTAAAGGGAGACGGCACTTGCCTGCAAAGCTGAAGGACCGAGGTTCAATTCTTGTTTGTCAGGTGCATAAGGAGGCGCACACATCTGGAGTTCGTTTTCAGTGTCTGGAAACCCTGGAGGGCCCATGCTCACTCTCTCCCCCTCTTTCTCTGTCAAATAAAAGTAAATAAAATATTTTAAGAAATAAAGGACTGGTGTGATGGCTTAATGGTTAAGGCACTTGTCTGTGAAGCCAAAGAATCCAAGGTGGTACATGCATCTGGAATGCATAATACATTTGTAGTGGCTGGAGGTCCTGACATGCCCATTCTCTATTTGCCTCTTCCTCTCCCCCCCCACCCCTTTTATTTATTATTATATTATTTCGGTTTTGGTTTTGGGTTTTCGAGGTAGGGTCTCGCTGTAGCCCAGGCTGACCTGGAATTCACTATGTCCTCTCAAGGTGGCCTCGAACTCAAGGCAGTCCTATCTCTGCCTCCTGAGCGCTGGGACTAAAGGCGTGCGCCACCACGCCTGGATCCCCCACCTTTTTTTTTTCTTCTTCATTGTGGCTGATCTGAGGGAACATGGTTGCCGCAGAAGAGGGCCCTTGCGCTTGGTCCTGCCACGCGGCCCTTGGCCACCATACATAAATAGGGCCTGACCTCTGCATGGGTGGCCCCACCAGCTGCAGACCAGGAGCCTGCTGGGTGAGAGGCTCGTGCTGGGTCTAGCACTGAGTTCATCCCGGCAGTACCGGCCATGGGGGTCTGTCTCCACGCAGGCCTGGGGGCTTCAGTCCAGCTCAATGGGGCTGCTGTCGTCCTGGCTGTCCTACGCCCCCCCCCCTCCTTCCCCCTCCATTGCTGAGGCTGCTCAACCGATTCCCTAGCAAGACTCCCTAGGAGGACGTCTGCTTGGGCGGGACACCAAAGAAGAGCTGTCCAATCCTGGCCAGGGACTCCTCGTACCTGGGGTCCCTCCGCAAGCTTGCCACCCTCCAGGGCCACGAGGAGAAACCAGATGAAAGACCACCAGCGCACTGTTCTTGTTTTCCTTTTTCCATTTTCTTTCTTTCTTTGTTTTTCGAGGCAGGGTCTCGCTCTAGTCCAGGCTGACCGGGAATTCACTCTGTAGTCTCAGGGTGGCCTCGAACTCACGGCGATCCTCGTACCTCTGCCTCCCGAGTGCTGGGATTAAAGGCGTGCGCCACCACGCCTGGTTTTTCAAGCGGAGAAACTGGAGCACCGCCTGGGCCATGACCAAGTCCACCTGGCCTCGGAAGCCCGGGCTCAGCCATCCCGTTGGCACCGACCCGCCGTCGGTGGGGTGGGGGTGGGGGAGTGCAGGAAGGAATACCGAGACCCCCCCCCCCAGAGGTTCCGTCCTTTCCACGGCGCGAGGAGCCGGGGGTGGCCCACTTTCCCAGACCCTCCGCTGGTCCACTTCAGAGCTCTGGACACAAAGCCGCTCTTTCTGGAGGATTTGCATCCACCAAACTAAATACTATAGCCGGATTTTTCTAGCAGCTACACCCACTCCCGCCTTCTCCGGGGACAGGGCAGCAGCGCTGTTCTGCCGGCCATGACTGAAGAATAGCGGTGCTCCTGAGCGCATAAGCTCCGGGGCCTCTGCACGCTTGCTTGCTTTTGAGACATATCCGAAGAAGAGGGTGCGGTACATCTGGTGCGCTTCGTAGTAATCACCCTTCTCCACGCTGGCACGCAGCCTGCGCCGCCACCCGAGCTGAGGCTATCGCAGAAGCCCCCTTTTATTTTTATAAATAAAAAAACAATTAAAAAAAAAAAATAAAGCCAGCATGGTGACGAACGTCTTTAATCCCAGCACTCTGGAGGCAGACATAGAAGGATCGCCCTGAGTTCAAGACCACCCTGAAAATATATAATGACTTCCTGGTCAGCCTGAGCTAGAGTGAGACTTGGGAAAAAAAAAAAAAAAAGACAGGGGCGGGGCTTCTGGAGAGATGTCTTTAGCAGTTAAGGTACTTGCCTGCAAAGCCTAAGGACCCAAATTCTATTCTCCAGTACCCAGATAATACCAGATGTACAAGGTGGCACATGTGTCTGGAGTTCGTTTGCAGTGGCTGGAGGCCCTGCATGCCCATTCTCCCCCTTTCTATCTTCCTCTCTCTCTTTCTTTCAAACAAAATATTTTTTAAAAATTTCCCGTTCGCTCTCTCTTTTTCTCCCTCTGTCTGTAATAGATTAAAAAAAAAAAAAAAAGTATACAGGTTGTGGTGGTTTGAATACAATAGATGGCCCCCAATATATTCAGTTGTTTGTTTGTAGTTTGCATCTGCAGCCACCTGGCTGGAGTCAGTCAGTGCCATTGTGTGGATCTTAAGGTGTGGTGGTGGGTTTCAGATTTCAATCTAAAGATATGCAAAGTGTACCTAGCTGGAGTTCCTGAAATGTGCTGTGCTGTGTGGCTTTTAGGGCTTGTACTTCTCTCTCTCTGCTTGGTCCTGTGAAAACAGGCCAGTTTCTTCTGCTTTTATGGAACTTCCCCCGGATCTGTAAGCTTCAATAAATCCCTTCCTCCATAACTGTGCCTGGTCTGGAAGTTCATCTCAGCGAACCTGAAGCTGTCTGCTACACAGGTAATTGGACTTCTGTGTGAGTAGGAAAAAAACTCAGTAGCAAAGGCCAGTAAGCTAGAAAAGAGATATAAAAGGAAGAGAAAGGAAGGGAGGAGGGTACTTAATAGATGGTATTGTATATATGTAAGTAGAAGAATAGATTAATGGGGGTGAAAAGGCCCAAAGTGAGGTCAGGGGAAGAGATTGAGTAAACAAAAGGTGGAGGGAGGGCTAATCAAAATCTAAGAGGATATAAATAAATCATATGGAAACCAAATTTTCAGTGCCAGGGAAGGGATACCTTCCAGTGAGTTGTTGGCCAGGGAGGTCCCTGATGCCCCCAAAACATTATAGGCCATTGCAGAGGTCCTTGGTTTCCCACCAGGAATAGATGGCAAGACCCTATTGCTGAAGACTCCACATACTTGGGCTGCAAGGCCACTGAGAAATCCTGCTGGAACTGAGCTGATAACCTCCTCCATGTAGACCAGCTGACAGAAAGCTGGAAAAAGCCATTCTGCATGCAGTTCAATGGGAGAGAGAGAAATCACCAGTGAAGATACTCAACAGTGGACACTGAAAGCCTTATATTTGGCCACCCAGGCCAAATGAGCCAACAGGTGCAATAGTGGCACATCTGTCATGGTGGAAACCAACTGACCTCTAATTGGACTGGAGGCCCGCTCCATGGGGGGGAATACATCTCTGATAGTGAAAACTTAAAACAGGGGTAGTCATGAGCCCTAGGGGTGTAATATCTGCTGCTGTCTGGCTAAATGTATATACTATGCTTATCAATCTGCCCAGTAAGCACTTCTCTTAATGTTCATACCCTTAATGCTCCTCTCACTTTTGGTAGAAAATCTTCTCTTTTCAGATGGCAATGACCTTGGGATGACTCAGAAGGCATCATGGTGCTGGAAAGAAGTGACAGGAGTGTTCAGCACTGCAATATCTCTATCACACCAAGGCTCAGGGTCTATTGCGGAAGAGGTGGCAGAAAGAATGTAAGAGCCAAAGGAAGGGTAGGACTCCTTACAATGTGCTCCCTCAGACACAAAATGGCCTGGATATCCATGACCTCACAGTGCCTGATACTACCTACACAAGACCACATAATAGGAAGAAAAGATCATGACATCAAAATAAAAGAGAAACTGAGAGGGGGAGGGGTATGATAGAGAATGGAGTTTCAAAGGGGAAAGTGGGGGGGGAGGGTGGGCATTACCATGGGATATTTTTTATAATCATGGAAGTTGTTAATAAAAAAAAAAGTGAAAAGAAAAAAAAAAGCAACTGGGGAAGGGTGGCAGCCCAGGGTCTCACCCTAATCCAGGCTCATCTAGAACTCAAATTTTAGCTCTGGCTAGCCTTAAACTCCCAGCATTACTCCTACTTCAGCCTCCCACGTGCTGGGTTTACAGGTGTGAGCCATGCCTGGCCTAAAGTAAAGGGTTTTGTCGTGGCATTTTCATACATATAAACCATTAACATTTTGTTCTTTTTTTTTTTTTTTTTTGAGATAGGGTCTCCCTCTAGCCCAGGCTGACCTAGAATTCACTTCACTATGTAGTCTCAGGGCGGCCTCAAACTCATGGCGATCCTCCTACCTCTGCCTCCCGAGTCCTTTTTATGTATTTGTGTGTGTACGTGTACAACAGGGTCTCTTGCTGTTGCAAATGAATACCTGTCCAGCTTTACATGGATGGTGGGGAATTGAACCCTGGGTTGGCAGGCTTTGCAGGCAAGTGCCTTAACTGCTGAGACATCTCCCCAGTCCCTTTTAAAAAAATAGTTTAAACTGGGCATGGTGGCACACGCCTTTAATCCCAGCATCTGGGAGGCAGAGGTAGGAGGATCACCATGAGTTCAAGACCACCCTGAGACCACATAGTGAATTCCAGGTCAGCCTGGGCTAGAGCGAGACCCTACCTGGAAAGAAAAAGTTTAAAGCTGGGCACGGAGGCACACGCCTTTAATCCCAGCACTCAGGAGGCAGAGAGGTAGGAGGATCAATGTGACTTCAGGGCCAACCTGAAACTACATAGTGAATTTCTGGTCAGACCGAGCTAGAGTGAGACCTTACCTCGGAATACCTCCCCCCACCCAAAAAAAATATAGTTTTAGGGACTGAAGAGATGGCTTTGTGCTTAAGGCGCTTGCCTGAGAAGTCTAAAGCCCCAGGTTTGATTCCCTAGCACCCACATAAGCCATATAGAGAAGGGGGCGCATGTGTCTGGAGTTCTTGTTTGCAGTGGCTGGAGGCCCTGGAGCACCCATTCTCTCTCTCTGCCTCTTTCTCACTCTAATAATATAAAAAAAATAACTAGCTGGGCACGGTGGCACACGCCTTTAATCCCAGCAGTCAGAAGACAGAGATAGGAGGATCACCATTAGTTTGAGGCACCCAGAGTGAATTCCAGGTCAGCCCGGACTGAAAAAAAAAAAAAAAAAACCCTACCTCCAAAACAACAACAAAAGAAACTAGTTTTAAAGCTGGTCTTGGTGGTGTAACCCTTTGATCCCAGCACTTGGGAGACTGAAGTAGGAGGAATGCCATGAGTTCAAGGCTAGTCTGAGCTACAGAGTGAGTTACAGGTCACTCTAGGCTATAGTGAAGCTCTACCTAGAAAGATAACAAAAAAAATTATTTATTTGTAATCAGAGAGAGAAGAAGGAGAGATAGAATGTGTGTCCCAGGGCCTCTTACCACTGCAAACGAACTCCAGACGCATGTGTCACCTTGTGCATCTGGCTTACTTGGGTCCTAGGGAATTGAACCTGGGTCCTATGACTTTGTAGGCAAGCGCCTTAGCCACTAAGCCATCTCTCCAGCTACCCCCCCCCCCGCCCATTTTATTTTTGGATTTTCAAAGTAGGGTCTTGCTCTAGCCCAGGCTGACCTGGAATTTGCTATGTAGTCTCAGGGTGGCCTTGAACTCATGGCAACCCTCCTACCTCTGCCTCCCAGGTGCTGGGTTTAAAGGTGTACGCCACCACACCCGGCTTTTAGTTATTTAATTTTTTGTTTGTTTGAGAGGATCTTATGCAATCCAGGTTGGTCTCAGATTCATTGTGTAGCTGAGGTTGACCTTGGGCTCCTGATCCTCCTGCCTCAACGTCTCAAGTGTGGGATTATAGACACGCACTCCCACACGCAACTTTGCTCCAGCTTTGAGTTCCTGGCCAGTCAGCTCCTCTTTTGGTGTGCCATGTCTGGATCCCCATTCTCTTCCCTAGTCAGTTCTCAGAGTCTGGGGTTACTGTGCGGTATCCCAGTCACCCGTGGGCCAGGGAGACAGCTAGGGACCATCTGTTTATTCTGGGTTTACAGAATTATCCAGATTAGCCAGGCAACAGGAACTCAAACTAACCTCACCTGCATATCCTGCCTTACAGTCCCAGTTTGTTGTCACCTTGCTTCTGTGTATAGTCTTGTCCTACCTGTCACATCTCTTCCATTTCTAGTTGCTGCCTATTTGTTTTTTAAGAAATTTATTTTATTTATTGAGCCGGGCATGGTGGCACACACCTTTAATCCCAGTACTCGGGAGGCAGAGGCAGGAGGATTGCTGTGAGTTTGAGGCCACCCTAAGACGACGACATATTGAATGCCAGGTCAGCCTGGGCTAGAGTGAGACCCTACCTCGAAAAAAAAAACAAAACAAAACAAAATTTATTTGAGAGAGGGAGAGAAATAGGCAGACGGAGAGAGAGAGAGAGAGAGAGAAAATGGACATGCCAGGGCCTCTAGCCACTGCAAAGAACTCCAGATGTGTGCACCCCCTTGTGCATCTGGCTTATGTGGGTCCTGGGACCAAACCTGGGTCCTTTGGCTTTGCAGTCAAGCACCTTAACCACTAAGCCATCTCTCCAGCCCCAGTTGCTGCCTCTTGACCCAGAAGCCTGGGTGCTTAACCACCCTGCTTAGTCACTGCTGGAGGTTATAGCTTCTCATTTCAGATATGTTGGTCTCATAGGTAGTGTGTGACCTTTTCTTCCCTGAGGAGGCCTGAACACACGTCTATTCAACTCACCCCAGATAAGCACAAGCAACAGACCGACATGTTTGCCCCAAATCCAATCTTGGTGAGCCAGTGAGTTTATTGGGGTAACTTACAAGGCAAGGAGTTACTTACAGGACATCACCATAGTGACAACTCCGGTTGTATGGTGACATGGGTGACAGCTCACGGAAGCTGTATCTCTGGAGCTTGCTGAAGGAATTGGAGGCAGATGGGCAGTCAAAGAGTCTCTCCCCAAGCAGTTGGTTACTGCTTTTGTAACTTTGGGGAGGAGTCTTGTGACCTTTTAAGTTTCAGCTTTCCCAGACCAGTTACCTTCTAAGTCTCCTGAGGCTCTCTCCTCCCTCCAGAAGACAAAGTTTCAATTTGGAGAAAATTCCTCTGCATCAGATAGCCTGAGGTGTTCGCCTTGTCTTTGCACTTGAAATACTGTCTTGGTACACCAGGGGTCACTGTAGCCTTATGTTAGTCACCTGCGGGGGGCCCTGTCCTGGACTGAACCTCTATAGTCTGGGGCAGGTTTGCACTGAATCTTTTTTTAAAAAAATATCTTATTTTTATTTATTTATTTGACAGAGAAAGGAGGAGAGAGAATGGGCGCGCCAGGGCCTCCAGCCACTGCAAACAAACTCCAGACGCATGCGCCCCCTTGTGCATCTGGCTAACATGGGTTCTGGGGAATCAAACCTAGGTCCTTTGGCTTTGTAGGCAAACACCTTAACCATTAAGCCATCCCTCCAGACCTTTTTTTTTTTTTTTTTTTTCTTGGTCTGTTCTCTTTTCAGGTTACAGAAACTAAGCCTAAGGATCATGGTGTCCATGAAACTGTTTTAAACAGGGATGTTGGCCATAGCTGTGTCTGACTGGCTTTGGTGTGGGGCGAACCCACTCTGGGTTCCCGTTTCTTCATGTATGAGCTGGGCATTTTGAAAAATTGATCCTGGCATGTATCTGATCATTGGATGTGTTTGGGCGCACATGCAGGTGTGCATATGTGTGTGTGCATGTGTGTGAGGAGACCAGATGTTGACATCCAGTGTTTTCCTGGATGTCAACAATTAAGTTGTTCTCCATCCTACTTAATTTAATTTTTTTTTTTTTTTTGAGGTAAGGGTCTCACTCTAATCCAGACTGACCTGGAACTCACTCTGTAGCCCCAGACCTGCCTTGAACTCACAGAGATCCACCTCTCTGCTACTGAACACTGGGATTAAAGGGGTGTACCACAGTTGGGCATGGTGGCACACCCCTTTAATCCCAGCATTCGGGAGGCAGAGGTAGGAGAATCACCCTGAATTCGAAGCCACCCTGAGACTACATGGTGAATTCCAGGTCAGCCTGGGCCAGAGTGAGACCCTACCTTGAAAAAAAAATAATAATAAGTGTGCACCACCACACCTTGCTGAAAACCGGGGTTCTCTAGGTTACTTACCTGTCGCTTGGACACTTGAAAGCTGGACTGGAGGATGGTTCAGCAGTTAAAGTTGCTTGCTTGCAAAGCCTGATGGCCTGAGTTAATTCCCTACTACCCATATAAAATCAGATGTACAAAGTGGCACATGTGTCTGGAGTTTGTTTGCAATACCGGGAGGCTCTGACATGCCCATTTATTCTCTCTGTTTGCAAGTAAATATTTTTAAAATATTTTCTTTTTATTTATTTGAGAGAGAAAGAGAGAGAGGCAAATAGGTAGAGAGAATTGATGTGCTAGCCACTGCAAACAAACTCCAGCCGCATGAGCCACCTTGTGTATCTGGTTTATGTGGATCCTAGGTCCCTTGGCTTTGCAGGCAAACCCTTTAACCACTAAGCCATCTCTACAGCCTTAAATAAAATTACACACACAGACACACACACACACACACACACACACACATATATATATATATTTTTTTTAAGGTAGGGTCTCACCCTAGCTCAGGCTGACCTGGAATTCATCTGTAAATCTCAGGGTGGCCTCAAACTCACAGCGATCCTCCTACCTCTGCCTCCCAAGTGCTGGGATTAAAGGCATGCGCCACCACACCCGGCAAAATATATTTTTTAATATTTTATTTTCATTTATTTAAGAGAAAGTGAAAGGCAGAGAGAAAGAGAATGGGTGCGCCAGGGCCTTCAACCACTGCATAAGAACTCCAGACACATGCACCCCCTTGTGCATCTGGCTTATGTGGGTCCTGGGAAATTGAAGCTCAGTCCTTTGGCTTTGCAAACAAGCACCTTAACCACTAAGTCTTCAGCCCTAAATAAAATATTTTTTTAGTTACTGATTTGTTTGTTGTTTAAGGAAGTATCTTTATCTAGCCCAGGCTAACCCAGAACTCTCAGAGATTCCCCTCCCTCAGCCTTCCTTGGATAATAGGTGTGTGAGCCACCATGCCTGGTTTCAAAACTGCTTTTAAAAATTTTTTATTTTCCCTGAGGCCCCTCACTCTAGGTCAGGAGGAACTCATTCTGTAGTCCCAGACTACACCATGCCAGGCTGAAAACTGCTTTAAATTTTTCTTTTTTCTTTTCAAGCATCAAAGAGAAGATAGAATGGGCACATCAGGGCGTCCAGCCAGTGCTGCAAATGAACTCCAGGTGCCAATTTGTGTATCTGGCTTTACGTGGTTACTGGGGAATCAAAGCCAGGTCATTAGGCTTTTCAGGCAAGCTCCTTAACCACAGCTGTCTCTCCTGCGCTGAAAACTGTTTTTAATATGAATGGTGACTCACCCAGATATCAGCTGGGTTACCAGCAAGGACTATATAACAAGCTCAGCTGTTTCAAAAAAAGGAAGCTAGAGCCGGGCGTGGTGGTATATGCCTTTAATCTCAGCACTTAAGAGGCAGAGGTAGGAAGATAGCTGTGAGTTCAAGGCCAGCCTGAGACTACATAGTAAATTCCAATCAGTCTGGGCTGGAGTGAGACACAACCTCAAAAATGTGGGCTGGGTGTTTGCCTGCAAAGCCAAAGGACCCACGTTCTAGTCCCCACGTGAACCAGATGCACAAGGGGGCACACGCATCTGGAGTTCATTTGCAGTGGCTGGAATCCCTGGTGCTCCCTTTCTCTCTCTCTCTCAAAAAAAAAAAAAAAAAAAAAAGGAAAAGGGAAAGGAAGAGAAGCTGAGGATGTAGGGCAGGTGGTAGAGGATTTGGGTAACATGCACAAAGCCCTGGGTTCAATCCCTGGCACCCCATCAGGTCTGGTGGCCTATAATCCTAGTCCTCCCAGTGCAGAGACAGGAAGATCAGGAGTTTGAAGTCATCCTCAACTACATAGTGAATTTGAGGCCAGCTTGGGCTACATGAGACCCTGACGAAAAAGATGGGTCAAGTGGGTAAAGTGCTCACCGTACAAATGTGATGATTTGAGCTCAGGTCCCCAGCACTCAGGTAAAAGCCAGGCGTGTAGTGGTACACGCCCGTAATCTCAGCGTGGTGGAGGTGGAGACAGGACGTCCCCCGGGGCTTTTTGGCTAGCTAGTTGATGAGCTGTAGATTCAGGGAGAGACCAGGTTAAGGTGCCACATTAGACTCTCCAGGTAAGACTCTCCTACGGAGCCGGGCGTGGTGGCGCACGCCTTTAATCCCAGCACTTGGGAGGCAGAGGTAGGAGGATCGCCATGAGTTCGAGGCCACCCTGAGACTCCATAGTGAATTCCAGGTCAGCCTGGGCTAGAGTGAAACCCTACCTCGAAAAACCAAAAAAAAAAAAAAAAAAAAAAAAGACTCTCCTACGTAAGCCAGATGCACAAGGTGACACAAGTGTGCAAGGTCACACTTGGAGTCCAGCTGCAGTGGCGGGAGGCCCTGGAGTGCCAATGCTTTCTCTCTCTGTGTCTCTCTCACTAAAAAAATAAAAATAATCCCAGCACATGCATACATTCACTATGTAGTCTCAGGGTGGCCGCGAACTCACGGCGATCCTCCTACCTCTGCCTCCCAAGTGCAGGGATTAAAGGCGTGCGCCACCAAACACATAGTGAATTCCAGGTCAGCCTGGACTAGAGTGAAACTCTACCTCGAAAAACAAAACAAAACAAAACAAAAAATAAATAAATAAATATAAAAAATAAAAGGCCAGTCTTGGGCTTGCCTCAAAAGAAAATTTGAAAAAAAAAGATGGAGAATAATTAAGAAAAATATCTGAGGGCTGGAGAGATGGCTTAATGGTTAAGGCACTTGCCTACAGAGCCTAAGGACGTAGGTTTGATTCACCAGTACCCACATAAGCCAGATGCACAAGGTGGCTCATGCACAAGGTGGCTAGAGGCCTTGACACACCCATTCTCTCTATATATCTGCTCTTCTCTCGCTCTCTCTAGTAAATAAAATATTAAAAAAAGAAAAACATCTGATTTTGACTTCTGACCTCTGTATACACACTCACACGTGTGTGTGCACCTACAAATAGATGTGCCCATACACACACACACACACACACAAAATGACAACAACAAAACTTTTTTGTAGCCAGGTGTGGTGGTGCACGCCTTTAATCTCAGCATTTGGGAGGCCACCCTGAGACTACATAGTGAATTCCAGGTCAGCCTGGGCTAGAGTGAGACCCTACCTCTTAAAACAAAAAAACAAAACAGAACAACAAAAAACCCTTTTATGTGTGCGCGGGGGGGGGGGGGGCGGTTTCAAGGTAGGGTCTTGTTCTAGCCCAGGCTGATGTGGAATTCACTATGTAGTCTCAGGCTGGCTTCGAACTTACAGTGATCCTTCTATCTCAGCCTCCTGAGTGCAAGGATTAAAGGCATGCCTCACCACGGCCCACCTAAAAAATAAATAAATAAATAAATAAATAAATTAAAAAAACTTTTTTTTTTAAATCAATTTGAGAGTGACAGAGAGAAAGAGGCAGAGAGAGAGAGAAAGAGAGAGAACAGCGCGCCAGGGCCTCAAGCCACTGCAAACGAACTCCAGATGCGTGCGCCCCCTTGTGCATCTGGCTAACGTGGGTCCTGGGGAATCAAGCCTTGAACCGGGTCCTTAGGCTTCACAGGCAAGCACTTAACCGCTAAGCCATCTCTCCAGCCCAAAACAAAACTTTTTTGAGTCAGGATCTCACTCTATCTAGCTCAGTCTGACCTGGAGCTCACTGTGTAGCCTAGGCTGGCTCTGAGCTTTCTGTAATCCTCTTACATCAGCTTCCCTCGGATTATAACTGTCATCATTACCCCTCTTTATTTATTTATTTATTTATTTGGGGGAGAAAGAGGCAGATAGGGAGAGAATGGGAGCGCCAGGGCCTCTAGCCATTGCAAACGAACTCCAGATGCATGTGCCACCTTGTGCATCTAGCTTTACTTGGGTCCTGGGGAATCGAACCTGGCTTTGCAGGCAAGCAGTTTAACCATTAAGCCATCTCTTCAGCCCACCAACAGTTTTTTGAAGTAGAGTTTCAGGTGGCCTAGGCTAGCTTTGAACTTGCTATGTAGCTGAGAATGGCCTTGAGCTCCTGTTCTTCCTGCTGCCTCCTCCTGTGTGCTAGGATTCCAGGAGTGTGTCACCACGCCTGGCTCTGCTCTTTTCTGTTCATTTTCACCCTTTTTCTCACAGAAGAAACCAAACCTTCCTAGCTTTGGTTTTGGGAAATGAGTCACTCTTTTTTTTTTTTTTTTTTTTTGCTCCTTACTTATATCAAAAAAAAAAACCCCAACTCCGTGCAGATGGGTGAGGGACAGAGCTGGTGTCACAGGAAGCCACATGCCCTTCAAAGGCACCTGTACTGTCTGAGCGAGTTTGGCATTGCCTCACAGCCTTTCCGCAGAGCTGCTTTCAGAACAGCAAGGTAAGCGGGGTTGGGCCATTTGGAGGGCCTGTGGACTGTTCTAGAAGTGTGTGGCCTAGGAGCAGCACTGATAGGTAGCCAAGCCACTTGCCCTGCCTGACAGCCAGGCGTCTTGGGCCTGCTGGCGTCCACAGCTGGCCCCTATCTGGAAGCTCACACACTTCCCACCGGCTTGTCTCCGTGTCTTCCGACCTGGCGGGATGGCTGCTCACACGGGCAGGGGCACCCGGCCCCCACGCACACCCACCTCCCAAAGTCTCACCAGCAGTACAAACGCTTCCAGCAAGACACAACCATGCACGCAGGGACTGCAGAATTGCAAACCTTTGCCAGCTGCTGCTTATGTGTGCGTTTATTTATTGGTGTTTTCAAAAAAATTATTTATTTATTTTGAGAGCGACAGAGAGAGAAAGAGGCAGAGAGAGAATGGGCGTTCCAGGGCCTCCAGCCCCTGCAAACCAACTCCAGACGCATGCACCACCTTGTGCCTCTGGCTTATGTGGGTCCTGGGGAATCGAGCCTTGAACCGGGATCCTTAGGCTTCACTGGCAAGCGCTTAACTGCTAAGCCATCTCTCCAGCCCCCCAATTTATTGGTGTTTTTGAGGCAGGATCTCATGTAGCCCAGGTTGACCTCCAATTCACTATGTAACTTAAGTGCTAAAATTACAGGTGTGAGCCTCTACCCCAGCTGTCCTTGTTCATTCTTCTGAGACCTTCTTCATTCCTCAGTCTTTTTTTTTTTTTTCCTTGAATTTTTTTTTTTTTTTTCGAGGTAGGGTCTTGCTGTAGCCCAGGCTGATCTGGATTCACTATGTAGTCTCAGGGTGGCTTCGAACTCACGGCAATTCTACCTCTGCCTCCTGAGTGCTGGGACTAAAGGTGTGCGCCACCATGCCCGGCTTCCTTTGATGTCTTTATTATGTTTATTAATTTATTTGCATGTATGTGTGTATGGATACTCCAGGGTCTCTTGCCAGTATACATGAACACCAGACACTTGTGCCACTTTTTTTTTTTGCTGTTGTTGGGCTTACATAGGTAATTTGGGAATTGAACCCGTGTCAGCAGACTTTACAAGCAAGCACCTTTAACCACTGAGTAATCTTCTCTGGCTCTTTTTTTTTTTTTTTTTTTTTTTTCTTTTTCCTTTTTTTGGTTTTTTAAAGTCGAATCTCACTGTAGCCCAGGCTGACCTGGAGTTCACTATGTAGTCTCAGGCTGGTCTGGAACTCAACGACAATCGATCGATCCTCCTACCTCTGCCTCCCAAATTCTGGGACTAAAGGCGTGAGCCACCACGCCCGGCCATGGCCAAGAATTGTGTGAGGCAGTTGGTAGCTTGGAATCATGCAGGTGGGAAGCATGTATACCACAGAAACCAGAGGATGCCGCGAATCAGAGCCTTTCCCACCTGTCTCCGAGCTCTGTGTTTCAAGTATATCAATGGGACTCGGGCCCAAAGAACAAGTCGGACACACAGTAGTGTGCTCTTTGGAAATCATTTAGCCTCTCTGAGTCTCTCCTGGGCCAATTGTGCTCACCTGGCTTAGCATGGTGGTTTCTGTTGGCGATGGCATTAGGTGTACGATACTTGTGGGTGCGCTTTGAAATCTATACGGTGCAAAGCATGCACGAGGAGTTAATGTTTCTACAAGAGTAACCAATCAACCGGAGAGATGGCCTAGTGGTTAAGGCACTTGCCTGCAAAAGCCTAAGGACCAACGTTCTGTTCCCCAGGACCCACGTAAGCCAGGTGGTGCACATGTCCTGAGTTCATTTGCAGTGGCTAGAGGCCCTGGCACACCCATTCTCTCCCTCTCTTTCTCTCATAAATAAAGAAAAGTAATATTTTTAAAAGGGGCTGGAAAGATGGCTGAGCAGTTAAGGTGCTTGTCTGCAAAGCCTAAGGACCCAGGTTCCATCCTTCAGGAGCCACTTAAGCCAGACGCACGCACAAGGGGGCGCACGCGTCTGGAGTTCGTTTGCAGTGGCTGGAGACCCTGATGCGCCCATTCTCTCTCTGTCTCTCTCTCTCTCTCTCTCTGTCTGTCTCTCTCTCTCTCCTCCCCCACATTTGCCTCTTTCTCTCAAAGAAAGAAATAAAATATTTTAAAAGAAAAGATTCCTTGAAGCAGTTTCTGAAGTTTTGGAGTATGTAGGCTCTTTTTGACAGTGCACTACATCAGACCCAGAGACCTGTTCCCGCTAAGCAAATGCCGTACTGCTGGTTTGTACCTCCGTCCCACGTGGGGTTTTTTGTCTGTTTTTTTTTTTTTTTTTTTTTAATGTTAGAAAAGGTTTGAGTGGGGCTGGCAAGATGACTCAGTGGTTAAAAACGCTTGCTTGCAAAACCTCCTGGTCCAGGTTCACTTCCCCTCCCACCTATGTAATGCGAAGCGGGTGTTCATTTACAGTGGCAGGAGGCTGTAAGTGTGCGCAGTCTCTCTCTCTCTCTTTCACACACACGCGCATGCATGACATACACACACACATATGTATGTATTATATATATATATATATATATATATATATATATGCCTGTATGTGTGTAGGGGGTGCATGTGGGTATATTTGTATGTGTGTGGGCACATATATGTTTATGGGTGCAAATGCACGTATGAGCACCTGGATGTGGAGGCCGGAGGTCCAGGTCAGATGTATTCTTTAATCTCTTTCCAAGCTATTTCATTATTTATTTATTTCTTCTTCTTCTTCTTCTTCTTCTTGCTTTTTGGCAGGGTTTTTTTTTTTTTTTTTTTTTTTTTTTTTTTTTTTTTGGTTTTTCGAGGTAGGGTCTCACTCTAGCCCAGGCTGACCTGGAATTCACTATGGAGTCTCAGGGTGGCCTCGAACTCACGGCGATCCTCCTACCTCTGCCTCCCGAGTGCTGGGATTAAAGGCGTGCGCCACCACGCCCGGCTTTTTTTTTTTTTTTTTTTTAGGTAGGGTCTCACTCTGGTTCAGGCTGACATGGAATTCACTATGTAGTCTCAGGGTGGCCTCGAACTCACGGTGATCCTCCTACCTCTGCCTCCCGATTGTTGGGATTGAAGGTGTGTGCCACCACGCCCAAAGTTTTTTTTTACTTTCTTTATATTTTTTAAGTCACTTTTTAAAAAAGATTCATTTTATTTATTTATTTACTTACTTACTAGAGAGAGAGAGAGAGAGAGAGAGAGAGAGAGAATGGGCACATCGGGGCCTCTAGCCACTGCAAACGAACTCCAGATGCTTGGGCCACAATGTGCATCTGGCTAAGGTGGGACCTGGAGAATTGAACCTGGGTCCTTAGTTTTCGCAGGCATCCGCTAAGCCATCTCTCCAGCCCCTGGGATTAAAGGCGTGAGCCACCATGCCCAGCCCAGTCTCTCTTTTATTCTTATGTCATCATCTTTGCCTTCTATTATGATCGTCTTGTGTAGGTAGTGCCAGGCACTGTGAGGTCATGGATATCCAGGCCATTTTGTGTCCGGAAGAGTGCATTGTAAGCAGTCCTACCCTTCCTCAAGCTCACGGAGATCCTCCTACCTCTGCCTCCCGAGTGCTGGGATTAAAGGCGTGCGCCACCACGCCCGTCTTATGCCTAGTTTTTTTTATATGGGTGCTGGGGGTCCGAACTCAGGTCCTCATGCTTGTGCGGCAAGCACTTTACTCACTGAGCCGTCTTCCCACCCCTGCGTCCATCACCGTTTTGATTTAGTTTTGTTCTTGCAGAAATATTATTTGCTTTTCCTCTCATCTGCTTCGCCTTGCACCCAGATTTCCAAGATGAACGCCACAGATGCTGCCGACACCACAGTGGATGAAAGCGCCTACAACAGTTACTACCTCTACGAGAACATACCCCAGCCCTGCGCCAAAGGAGGGATCAAGGCATTTGGGGAGCTCTTCCTGCCCCCTCTTTACTCCCTGGTCTTCCTGTTGGGGCTGTTTGGGAACTCCGTGGTGGTTCTGGTCCTGTTCAAATACAAGCGGCTCAAGTCCATGACCGACGTCTACCTGCTCAACCTGGCCATCTCGGACCTGCTCTTTGTACTTTCCCTCCCGTTCTGGGGCTACTATGCCGCAGACCAGTGGGTCTTTGGACTAGGTCTGTGCAAGGTGATTTCTTGGATGTATCTGGTGGGTTTCTACAGCGGCATCTTCTTCATCATGCTCATGAGCATCGACAGGTACCTGGCCATCGTGCACGCTGTGTTTGCCTTGAAAGCGAGGACCCTGACCTATGGGGTCATCACCAGCTTGGCCACGTGGACAGTGGCCGTGTTGGCGTCCCTCCCCGGCCTCTTGTTCAGCACTTCTTACGCCGAGCACAACCACACCTACTGCAAGACCAAGTACTCTGTGAACTCTACGACGTGGAAGGTTCTGAGCGCTCTGGAGATCAATGTCCTGGGGCTGGTGATCCCCTTGGGCATCATGCTCTTCTGCTACTCCATGATCATCCGGACCTTGTGGCGCTGCAAAAACGAGAAGAAGAACAAGGCGGTGAAGATGATCTTCGCCGTGGTGGCCCTCTTCCTGGGCTTCTGGACCCCGTACAATGTGGTGCTCTTCCTGGAGACCCTGGTGGAGCTCGAGGTCCTCCAAGACTGCGCCTTGGAGAAGTCCCTGGACTACGCCATCCAGGCCACCGAAACCCTGGCTTTCGTTCACTGCTGCCTCAACCCCGTTATCTACTTTTTCCTGGGGGAGAAATTCCGCAAGTACATCAGCCAGCTCTTCAGAACCTGCCGGGGTCCCCTCGTGCTCTGCCAGCACTGCGAGGTCTTACAGCTTCACTACGCCGACACCTCCAGCTCCTCTTACACGCAGTCCACGGTGGATCACGAGCTGCGCGATGCTTTGTAGGACGCGGAGACACGGAGTTAACAAGCTTCCAGAACTTTCTCACGTTGTGTTTTCAGTAAGAGTGCCCTGAGTGCATGTCAGGAGAAAGTGGACTTCTGTATTGGAAAAACAAAAAAAAAAAGGCTTTTCACCCTGCAGGGAGGGTTTCCTCCCTCAGTAGCTGAGCTCAGCCCTGCAGGTGGACAACCTGAGGGGAGTGTCTCTCCACGGACCAGGCTGGTCTGCAGAAGACAGGAATCTGGGGAGACTTGTAAGCAGCGTCCATGGGCTTCTAGAGTGTCTGAGAGAAAGCCCCTTCCCTCCAGCCTCCTCCCAGGGGCTCTCCAGAGAAACTCCAGCACCCGGATGCTGGAGTCTACAAATGGACTATTGAATGATTATGTAGTCTTTGAGGAACAGTATGAGAAACTTTATAACATGTTGTGATGTTTTTTCACTGTTCTATCTGAAACATTGTCTATTCCATGAAACAAGATGTTTACAGAAAACAAACCATCTTGCTTCTTCTTCTTTTTTTTTTTCTTTAGGTAGGGTCTCACTCTAGCCCAGGCTGTTGGGAAACTCTCTCTGTAGTCCCAGGCTGCCTTGAACTCTCCGAGTTCCTCCTACTTCTGCCTCTCAAGTGTTGGGATTAAAGGTGTGCATCAAGATCTTGCTTCTTCTTCTTCTTTTTTTTTTTTTTTTTTTTTTTTTTTTTTTTGGTTTTCTGAGGTAGGGTCTCACTCTAGCCCAGGCTGACCTGGAATTCACTATGGAGTCTCAGGGTGGCCTCGAACTCATGGCAATCCTCCTACTTCTGCCTCCCGAGTGCTGGGATTAAAGGCGTGCGCCACCACGCTCGGCTAAGATCTTGCTTCTTTATTGTGCAGGATTATTTGTGAATTGAAGCCTGGTTTCAAGGGTAAGGAAATGAAGGCATCGGCTTGATCTGACCTCCAAACTTGGCCTATAAGGCATTGAGAATATACTTGTTGAAATTCAAACAGTTTAATTTGTTGTAAACACATTTTTATTATAACAGATGGATATTCAAATTAAAAAAATTCATTATTTATTTATGTGTGTGTGTGTGTGTGTGTGCATGGGCATGCCAAGGCCTCTTGCTGCTGCAATGGAACTCCAGATAACATGCTCCAAATTTTGTAAATATTTTATTTTTTTGAGATAGAGTCTCACTCTAGCTGAGGCTGACCTGGTATTCACTATGTAGTCTCAGGGTGGCCTCGAACTCACAGCAATACTCCTACCTCTGCCTCCTGAGTGCTGGGATTAAAAGCATGCACCACCATGCCTGGCTCTTAATATTTTATTTTTTATTTGTTTATTTGATAGAGAATGGGCATACAAGGGCCTCCAGCCACTGCAAATGAATGATGTATGTGCTACCTTGTGCATCTGGCTTACATGGGTCCTGGGAAATCGAACCTGAGTCCTTTGGCTTTGCAGGCAATTGCCTTAATTGTGAAGCCATCTCCACAGCCCATGCAACACTTTCTCTATCCCTCTCTCAAATAAATAAATAAGTAAGTAAGCTGGGCGTGGTGGCACACACTTTAAATCCCAACACTTGGGAGGCAGAGGTAGGAGGATCACTATGAGTGTGAGGCCATCCTGAGACTACGTAGTGAATTCCAGGACAGCTTGAACTAGAGTGAGACCCTACCTCGAAAAAATGAAAGAAAAAATAATAAAAGGGCTGAAGAGATGGCTCAGCAGTTAATGCACTTGCCTGCAAAGCCAAAGGACCCAGGTTGGATTCCCCAGTACCCATGTAAAGCCAGATGTACAAATTGGTGCATGCATCTGGAGTTCGTTTGCAGTGGAGGCTAGAGGCCCTGGCGTGACCTTTCTCTCTCCCTTAACTAACTAACTAACTAACTAACTAACTAAATAAATAAATAAATAATAAATATTAGAAAGCAACAACAAGCTGAGTGTGGTGGCACACACCTTTAATCTCAGCACTTGGGATGTCAAGTTAGGGGGATTGCAGAGTTCAAGGCCATCCTCAGACTACAGAGTGAATTCCAAGTCAGCCTGGGCTTGGGGAAGACCCTACAGTTTAGGACTGGAGAGATGGCTCAGCAGTTAAAGGTGTTTATTTGAACCCCAGGTTCAATTTCCTAACACCTGTGTAAATGCAGACACAAAGTGGGCATGCATCTGGTGCTTGGAGGAGCAGGAAAACCTGGCACCCCCTCAAATAAATTAATTAAATTTAAAAAGAGATAGAAGCTGGGCGTGGTGGCACATGCCTTTAATCCCAGCACTTGGCAGGCAGAGGTAGGAGGATCACCATGAGTTCGAGGCCACCTTGAGACTACATAGTGAATTCCAGGTCAGCCTGGACTAGAGTGAAACTCTACCTCAAAAAAAAAAAAAAAAAAAAACAAAACAAAAACGAGAGGGCTGGAGAGATGGCTTAGTGGTTAAGCGCTTGCCTGTGAAGCCTAAGGACCCGGGTTCGAGGCTCGACTCCCCAGGACCCACGTTAGCCAGATACACAGGGGGGCGCACGCGTCTGGAATTCGTTTGCAGTGGCTGGAGGCCCTGGCGCGCCCATTCTCTCTCCCTCTCTCTATCTGCCTCTTTCTCTCTCTGTCTGTCGCTCTCAAATAAAAAAAAATATAAATAAAAAAAAAAAGAGAGAGCGAGAGAGGGATGGAGAGTGGAGAGATGGCTCAGCAGTTCAAAGAACTTACTTGCAAAGCCTGATGGCCTGGATTTAATTCCCCAGTACCCATGTAAAGCCAGATGCACAAAGTGGCATGCATCTGGAAATTTTTTTTGCAGTGGCAAGAAGTCGTGGTATGCCTAGTCTGTCTGTAGTTCACTCCCTCCCTCTCAGATAAACAAAAAAGATAGATAGATATCCCAAGCTGACTTGGAAATTCACTATGTAGTCTCAGGCTGGCCTTGAACTGTCAGAGTTGCAAGCAAGTACCTCTAACCACTGATCCATCTCCCCAGCCCTATTGTAGTTTTTTGTTTTTCTCTTTTGCCTTTTTTTTTTTTTTTTTTTTTTTTTTTTTTTTTTTGGTTTTTCAAGGTAGGGTCTTGCTCTAGCTCAGGCTGACCTGGAATTCACCACATAGTTTCAGGCTGGCCTCAAACTCATGGTGATCCTCCTACCTCTGCCTCCCCTAGTGCTGGTATTAAAGGCGTGTGCCACCATGCCTGACTCCTTTTTTTCTTTTTGTTTTTACTTATTTTTGAGTAGAGAGAGAAGAGGGAGGGAGGGAGAGAGAATGGGCATGCCAGAACATCTAGCCACTGCAAAGGAACTCCAAATGCATGCACCAGTTTGTACATCTGGCTTTATGTGGGTACTGAGGAATCAAACCTGGGTCCTTAGGCTTTGCAGGCAAGCGCCTTAACTACTAACTCACTCTCCAGCCCCCTTTTAAAATATTTTTATTGAGGCTGTAGAGGTTGCTCAGTGGTTAGAAACATTGTTTACAAAGCCCGGTGGCCCAGTTTCAACTCCCCAATACCTATATAAAGCTAGATGCATAAAGTGGTGCATGTTTCTACAGTATGTTTCCAGTAGCAGGGGGCCCCGGGAAGCAATTATTTCTCTCTCTCATAAATAAATAAATATTAAAAAAAATAAGCCAGGCATGGTTGTGCACACCTTTAGTCCCAGCTCTCGGGAGGGGAGACAGAGAGGTAGGAGGATTGCCATGAGTTGGAGGCCACCCTGAGACTACATAGTGAATTCCAGTTCAGCCTGGGCTAGAGCAAGACCCTATCTTGAAAAATCAATCAATAAATAAATATCCTATAAAGCAAAGCCCCAGCCACTTCCTGGTGACCTTGAGTTCTCTTCACTTGAACTGCCTGCTGCTCCCTTGGCTGTGCATTCCAACCTTTACTACTACTTTGCTTTTAATAAAAAAAATTTTTTTTAAATAGTTTTAACCTGTTTTTATATTTTATTACATTTTTTAGAGAGAGAGAGGCAGATAGAGAGAGAATGGGCGTGCCAAGGCCTCTAGCCACTGCAAACACTCTCAGAAACATGCACCACCATGTACATCTGGTTTACGTGGGACCGGCTTCACAGGCATGCACCTTAACCACTAGGCCATCTCTCCAGCCTCACGTCAGCTTTTAAAAAAGTGAAAACAAACAAACAAAAACAACAACAAAAGTGAAAACAGAGCTGGGTGTGGTGGCGTACGCCTTTAATCCCAGCACTTGGGAGACAGAGGTAGGAGGATCACTGTGAGTTCAAGGCCAGCCTGAGACTACATAGTGAATTCCAAGTCAGCCTGGGCTAGAGTGAGACCCTACCTTGAAAACAAAACAAAACAAAACAAACAACAACAAAAAAAAAGTGAAAATACGGCTGGAGAGCTGGCTTAGTGGTTAAGGTGCTTGCCTGCAAAGCCAAAGGACCTAGATTCGATTCCCCAGTACCCATGTAAGCAAGATGCACATATATATGTATGTGGTATATGTATCTGGAGTTTGTTTGCAGTGGCTGGAGGCCCTGGTTCGTCTTTTCTCTCTCTCGCTCTTCGGTATCTCTTTCTGCTTGCAAATAAATAAAAAAAATTAAAACATTTTATTTATCTATTTTATTTATTTGAGACAGAGAGAAGGAGAGAGAGATAGAGAGAGTGAGAATGGGCTCTCCAGGGCTTCCAGCCACTACAAACGAACTCCAGACACATGCACCACCATGTGCAACTGGCTTACATGGGACCTGGAGAATCTAACTTTAGGCTTTGCAGGCATATGCGTTAACTGCTAAGCCCTCTCTCCAGCCCGCAAATAAGTTAAAAAAAAATTTTTTTTAAAGTGAAACTAGCTTATTACTTCAAGAAGTTGTAGGACTGGGAAGATGCCTCCGTGGTTAAAGGGACTTGGTTGCAAACCCTGCCCACCTGGGTTCAGTTCCCCAGCACTCATGTAAAGCCAGTTGCACAAAGTGGTGCACATGTTTGGAGTTCATTTGCAGCAGCAGGCAACCCTGTGCTCCCATACTCTCTCTCTCTCTCTTTCTGCTTGCAAATAAATACATAAAATTAAAAAAAAATTAAAAAAAAAAAGAAGTTGTATTTCAGGAGTCCTGGGTATGAAGCACAGTAGAGCGCTTAGCGCTTAGTGTTCACAAAGCCCTGGGTTTGATCCCGAGCCCTGTGGTGGTGCGTGCCTGCAATCCCCCCTTGGGACGTGGAAGCAGATGGGCCCTCGGTTACTCAGTGAGCTTAAGGGCTGCCTGAGACACATGAGACCCTTATCTTGAAAGAAAGAGATGAGGCGTGGTGGTGCACCCCTTTAATCCCAGCACTAGGGAGGCAGAGGTAGGAGGATCTTTGTGAGTCACCCTGAGACTACATAGTACATTCCAGGTCAGCCTGAAATAGAGTGGGACCCTGCCTTGAAAAACCAAACAACAACAACAAAAAAAGATAGATGTTGGATAGGTAGATGATAGATAGAGGAAATAGAGGTTCAAGGGTGTGGTAGTTTGAATGGATGGCCCCCAATATATCCAGGGTTTGATTTATTTATTTATTTATTTATTTATTTATTTTTTGGGTTTTCGAGATAGGGTCTCACTCTAGCCCAGGCTTATCTGGAATTCACTATGGAGTCTCAGGGTGGCCTCGAGCTCATGGCGATCCTCCTACCTCTGCCTCCCGAGTGCTGGGATTAAAGGTGTGCGCCACCATGCCTGCCCTATCCAGGGTCTTATTAAAGTTTGTCATTGAGATCTGCAGCCACATGGCTGGAGGAGGAGGTGTTACTGTGGGCGGATCCTAAGGTGGAGGTCTAAGGTGTGGCGGTGGGTTTGGAATTCCAGTCTAAAGATCGGCAAAGTGTGGGAGCTTTGCTGGAGCTCTGCCTAGGCTCCTGAAGTGCGCTTGCTTGCTTTTTTTAAATTTATTTTTTTTTTGTTTTTGGAGGTAGAGTCTCACTCTAGCCTAGGCTGACCTGGAAATCACTATGTAGTCTCAGGGTGGCCTCGAACTCATGGTGATCCTCCTACCTCTGCCTCCTGAGTGCTGGGATCAAAGGCTGTGCGCCCCCACGCCCGGCTCCTTGCTTGCTTATTGGTGGTGGCTTTTCTCTCTCGTTATGGGCCTGTGAAAGGGGGCCCAGCTTCTGCCATTATGGAACTTGGATCTGTAAGCTTCAAATAAATGCCATCCCTCCCAAAACTTGTGCCTGGTTTGGAAGTCCATCCCAGCAGCGTGAGGCTGTCTGCTATAATGGGAAACAAAATTCTAATCCTGAATCAAACTCTACCAACAGCCACCACCACCTAACGGCATAGGTAAACATATGACACCAAGCAGTTGCTCGGTTACTTTTCACCGCGGGAGTTAAGTTTCCTCTTTCTTAAATAAGGCCTCTGCTCTGCTGAGCCGGGTTTCTGTTTAACTGCACCGTTCTATCTCCAAAAAATCCCCAATTGTATTTCTAATAAAACTTTATGTGCCCGAGTTCAAAGACTGACTGCAATTGTTCCAGAAACGGTGGGTGGGTTTTGGTTCAAAAAATTACTTCATTGAGACTCTTGGTATGATCATCACTACAAGGCTCGGCAGTTTCACCTCTGGGAAATTGCGAAATAACATCAAGAAGAATAAATTTGGGCTGGAAAGATGGCTTGGCAGTTAAGCGCTTGCTTGTGAAGCCTAAGGACCCCCGTTCAAGGCTGGATTCCCCAGGACCCAAGTTAGCCAGCTGCACAAGGGGGTGCATGCATCTGGAGTTCGTTTGCAGTGGCTGGAGGCCCTGGCATGCCCATTCTCTTCTCTATCTGCCTCTTTCTCTTTCTGTCGCTCTCAACTTAAAAAATAATAATAATAAAATAAATAAATCTAAAAGCCCACAAATTCCATCTTTGTTTTTTAGTCAGGGTCTTTCTACATGGGCCAAAGCTGGTTTTGAATTCCTGATCCCCTTGCTTCAGACTCTCAAGTGCTGGGGTTATAGGTATGAACCACTATATCTGGCTAATAAGGCCTAAACTTTTAAATTTAGTTTAATTGAGATCGAGGAGATGGCTCAGCAGTTAATGGTCTTCCTTGCAAAGCCTACCAACCCAGGTTCAATTCCTCAGTACACACATAAGGCCAGATGCACAAAATGATGCATGCATCTGGAATTTATTTGCAATGGCAGAAGGCCCTGGTGTGCCCACACTCTCACATTCTCTCCTCTTTTCCTCTTCAATAAATAAATATTTAAAAAATAAATTTCATTATTTCTATAGTGCTGAGGATTGAACCCAAGACCTCAGGCTTGTTAGGTAAGCCCTCTACCACTGCTATAGCATCAGCTTTCTTTTTTTGTTTTTTGTTTTTTCGAGGTAGGGTTCCACTCTAGCCCAGGCTGACCTGGAATTCACTCTGTATTCTCAGGGTGGCCTTGAACTCACAGAGATCCTCCTACCTATGCCTCCCGAGTGCTGGGATTAAAGGCATGCGCCACCACGCCCAGCTGCTCAGCTTCCTTTTCTTTTTTTTTTTTTTTTTTTTTGGTTTTTCAAGGTAGGGTTTCACTCTAGCCCAGGCTGACCTGGAATTCACTATGGAGTCTCAGGGTGGCCTCGAACTCACGGCGATTCTCCTACCTCTGCCTCCCGAGTGCTGGGATTAAAGGCATGCGCCACCACGCCCGGCTCAGCTTCCTTTTCAATTGAATTTAGAGAAAAATACTTTTCAGTTTCCAAACGATCTGTCAGCTCCCCAAAGCAAAGAGAAGGACAGGAACAAAGAGCAGGAAGCCCTTGAAAGACGTTTTCTGAACTAGGGCTATACTATTTCAGTGCGGGACCCCAGCTGGATAGGATTTGGAGCACAAGTACTGATTCCACTAGGTGCCAAGTAAGGTGGTACACATCTGTGATCCCAACACTGCAGAGGCTGAGATACCAGGATTACAAATTCTAGCCCAGCCTGGACTACCAGTGAGTTCTTGTCTTAAAAAAAAAAAAAAAGGGCTGGAGAGATGGCTCAGCAGTTAAAGGTGCTTGTTTATAAAGCCCAATGGCCTGGGTCTGATTCCCCAGTGCCCACATAAAGCCAGATACACAAAGTGGCACATGTATCTGGAGTTCATTTGCAGTGGCAGGAGGCCCTGGCAAGACCATACTCACTCCCTGTCTCTCTCTCTCTCTGTCTCTCTGTCTACCTCTTTCTCTATGTCTCTCTGACTCTCAAATAAATAAATAAAAAGATTTAGAAAATAAGATAAAAATAATAGCTAGAGAGATGGCTTAGCAGTTAAGATGCTTGCTTGCAAAGCCTAAGGACCCAGGTTCCATTCCCCAGTACCCATGTGTTGCAGTCAGGTTCGCATTGCTGGCAGAAATCACCTGACCAAAGAGCAGCTTTTGGGGAAAAAAGGGTTTATTTTGGCTTACAGACTCGAGGGGGAAGCTCCATGATGGCAGGGGAAAACGATGGCATGAGCAGAGAGTGGACATCACCCCCTGGACAATACCAGGTGGACAACAGCAACAGGAGAGTGTGCCAAACACTGGCAAGGGGAAACTGGCTATAACACCCATAAGCTCATCCCCAACAATACACTGCCTTCTGGAGACGTTAATTCCCAAATCTCCATCAGCTGGGAACCTAGCATTCATAACACCTAAGTTTATGGGGGACACCTGAATCAAACCACCACACATGTAACCCAGATGCACAAGTTGGCACATGCATCTGGAGTTCATTTGCTAGAGACCCTGGCATGCCCATTCTCTTTGTCTGTCTATCTCAAATAAATAAATAAACACACACACACACACACACACACACACACAAGTTTTTGGTTTTGTTTTTTTGAGGTAGGGTTTCACTTTAGCTCAGGTTGACCTGGAATTCACTATGTAGTATCAGGGAGGCCTCAAACATGGTGATCCTCCTGCCTCTGCCTCCCGAGTGCTGGGATTAAAGGCAGGCACCACCACACCTGGCTTCTTTTTTCTTTTTGCATGTGTGCATGAGTATGTTGGTGTATGTGCATGTTTGTATATGTGTGGATGCGTGTGTGTGTGTGTGTGTAGGTCATAGGTTGAAGGTCTTCCTTAGCTGTTCTCCCCCTTATTCTTTGATACAGGGTTTGTTAGCGAACACAGAACTCACTGATTTGGCTAAACTGACCTGTGAGCCCCACACACATCCACACACATTCCAACATGCACACATACCAGGGATTCCCTGTCTCCTACTCCCTAGTGCTGGGATTACAGGTGCACACTGTTATGCCTAACATTTTTTTTTTTATTGTTTTATTTTCCAGTTAGGGTCTCAACTCTAGTTCAGGCTCACCTGGAACTCACTATGTAGTCTCAGGGTGACCTCAAACTCACGGCTTTCCTCCTACCTCTGCCTCCCGAGTGCTGGGATTAAAGGCATGCGCCACCACGCACGGCTACTCATAGCATTTTTAAATCTTTAAAATTTTTATTAGAGAGAGAGAGGGAGAGAATGGGTGCGCCAGGGCCTTCAGCCACTGTGAATGAACTCCTGACGTGTGTGCCCCCTTGTGCATCTGGGGAATCGCACTTGGGTCCTTAGGCTTTGCAGGCAAATGCCTTAACCACTAAACCATCCCTCCAGCCCTGCTCATAGCATTTTCATGTGGGTGCTGGGGCTCTGAATTAAGGTCCTCATGCTTGTTCAGCCAAGTACTTGCCCACTGAGCCATCCCCCCAACCCTAGAATCTTTAATTCTTTAAACAAATCTGAATTACTTTCATGAACTCTCAAATCAATAAAGATATATATATTGATAGTCAAGGAGAGAGAGAGAGAGAGAGAGAGAGAGAGCACTCTTTGTGGTAATGGAGACCTGAATAACAAACCACACAGAGATATCTATGCAACAGGCTCCCAGGTCACGTGAGACCTGTGGATGTCATCAGGATGTCATCCTGATGTGACGCTTGCCCACAGAGACGTGTGGTGCTTTGAAGAAGGTGTTGACACGAGTTTGTTTACGGGTTGAGATGGGTACAAGATAGCACCCCTCAACCTGCAGGATGTGTTAACCTACGGAAGGTAAGCTAAGGCCTTCACTGGAGGCCAGCAGGCAGAAAAAAGACCCATCAGTGCCAAGACCAGACTATATACACGGTTGCCTTGGTTACAAGGATTCCTCCTAACTGACTGATGTCACATGCAAATGAAGTTGTCCCCAGTGGTCTACTTCTCTCTGGGCGTCTCCGGGTTCTTGGTGTCTTACTCAGAGAACTGAAGAAATTGAAGGCGACCCAAGCAGGGAAGCAGCAGGGATCTCTCTGTCTGTTGCTTTCAAATAAATAAATAAATAAATAAATATTTTAATGTTTTATTTTTATTTATTTATTTATTTGGCAGAGAAAGAGGGAGAGAGAGAGAGAGAGAGAGAGAGAGAGAGAATGGGCACGTCAGGGCTTCTAGCCATGACAAAAAAACTCCAGACGCATGTGCCCCCTTGTGCATCTGGCTAACGTGGGTCCTGGGGAGTCGAACCTGGGTCCTTTGGCTTTGCAGGCAAACGCTTTAACCGCTAAGCCATCCCTCCAGCCCAGATTTTTCCCCCCCTGGTTTTTCGAGGTAGGATCTCGCTCTAGCCCAGGCTGACCTGGAATTCACTATGTAGTCTCAGGGTGGCCTCGAACTCATGGCGATCCTCCTACCTCTGTGTGCACCACCACGCCGGGCCCTAAAGCTTGTAATTTAGGTCTGCAGCTACGTGACTGGAGGAGGTGTCACTGTGGGTCGATCCTGGGGTCCAACCCTAAGGTGTGGGGGAGGGGGACTTGGAACTCCAGTCTAAAGACATGCGAAGCAGCTTGGTCGGGAGTTCCTGGCATGTACTTGCTTGTGTGTTAGGGGTGGTTTTTCTCTCTGTGAAAGGGGGCCAGCTTCTTCTGCCACTATGGAGCGTCCTCTCTATCCGTAAGCTTCCACGAATGCCCTTCCTCCTCAACCGTGCTTGGTTTGGAAGTCCATTTCAGCGACGTGAGTCTGACTGCGACAATAACAAACAGGCATTTCTTCCAGAAAGTTCGCTTAGAGAGAACAAAGTTTGCTGTGCAGTACATGCCCCCAAACCAATCCAGGCTGGAAAGACCCCTGTGCTGTCTTGATCCTAAATTCATCTAAGAACGTATTTGAAGACGTTCTGATCATGAACAATGGTCCATAAGGGGAGGAGAAACTGATTCATCGTGTGGTGTGGGGCGTGCACGCAGCCTTGCACAAGTGTTGGTGCCAGGTTCCCAGCAGGTTGCTAGGTGCATTGTGTAGGAGAACGCCGCCCTTCTCCACTGACTGCTCATGCCAAGCCGTGTCCTGGGTGGTTAAACTTCCCTATGCCTGCCTGTTCAGAGGTGTTTTTCTTTCTTTCTTTCTTTCTGTTTTTTTTTTTTTTTTTTTTAAAGTAAAAAGTAAATAGGGCTGGAGGGATGTCTTTGTGGTTAAGGTGCTTGCCTGCAAAGCCAAAGGACCCAGATTCAATTCCCCAGGACCCACATAAGCCAGATGCACAGGGTGATACATACATCTGGAATTCGTTTGCAGTTGCTGGAGGCCCTGTCACACCCATTCTCTCTCTCTCTCTCAAATAAATAAGTAAATAAATAAATAAATATTTTAAAAAAGTAAATAAAAAAGAACATTTGGGGCTGGAAAGATGGCTTAGCGGTTAAGGCACTTGCTTGTGAAGCCTAAGGACCTAGGTTCGACTCCCCAGAGCCCACATAAGCCAGATGCACAAGGTGATGCATGCTTCTGGAGCTCATTTGCGGTGGTTAGTGGCCCTGGCACACCCATTCTCTCTCTCTCTCTCTCTCTCTCTCTCGTTCATAAATAAAATAAAATAGGGCTGGAGAGATGGCTTAGTGGTTAAGTGCTTGCCTGTGAAGCCTAAGGACCTCGGTTCAAGGGTAGATTCCCCAGGACCCACGTAAGCCAGATACACAAGGGGGCACATGCACCTGGAGTTGGTTTGCAGTGGCTAGAGGCCCTGGCATGCCCATTCTCTCTCTCTTTCTCTCTCTCTCTCTCTCTGCCTCTTTATCTCTCTCTCACTCAAATAAAATAAAATAAAAAAGAACACTTGGGGCTGAAAAGATGGCTCAGCAGTTAAAGGTGCTTGCTTAAAAAAACCCTGATGGTCCCGGTTCAATTTCCTATCACCCACATAAAGGCAGACTCAAAATGTGGCATGTGTCTGGAGTTTGTTTGCAATGGCAGGAGGCCCTGGTGTTCCTAAACTCTTTATCTGCCTCTTTCTTTCTCTCTCTCATTTTTGTTATTTTTTTGTTTTTTTCGAGGTAGGAGCTTGATCTAACCCAAGCTGACCTGGAATTCACTATGTTGTCTCGGGGTGGCCTCGAACTCACAGCGCCTATCTCTGCCTCCCAAGTGCTGGGATTAAAGACATGTACCACCACGCCCTACAAAAATAGGCGCTTGCCTGCAAAGCCAAAGGACCCAGGTTCAATTCTCCAGGACTCACATTAGCCAGATGCACATGGTGTCGCATGTGTCTGGAGTTTGTTTCCAGTAGCTGGAGGTCTGGGAGTGCCGATTCTCTCTCTCTCTCTCTCTCTCTGCCTCCCTCTTTCTTTCTCTCAAATAAATAAAATAAAATACGTTTTAAAAAAGAATATATATAAGCCGGGCGTGGTGGCGCACGCCTTTAATCCCAGCACTCGGGAGGCAGAGGTAGGAGGATCGCCGAGAGTTCGAGGCCACCCTGAGACTACATAGTGAATTCCAGGTCAGCCTGAGCCAGAGTGAGACCCAAGCTTGGAAAAAAAAAAGAAAAAAAAAAGAATATATATATATATATACACATACATATATATATATAAAGAACATTTGGGGCTGGAGAGATGGCTTAGCAGTTAAGGCACTTGCCTGCAAAGCCAAAGGACTCAGTTGCAATTCCCCAGGACCCACGTTAGCCAGATGCACAAGGTGGCGCATGCATCTGGAGTTCATTTGCAGTAGCTAGAGGCCCTGGTGCGCCCATTCTCTCTCTCTCCTTCTCCCTCTCCCCACCTCTCTCTGTGGTAGTTTGAATAGATGGCCCCCAATAAATTCAGTGTTTTATTAGTTTGTAGTTTGCATCTTTAGCCACCTGGCTGGAGGCAGTGTCACTGGGAGGATCTTAAGGTGTGGTGGTGGGTTTGAGATTTCAATCTAAAGATATGCAAAGTGTGCCTAGCTGGAGTTCCTGAAGCGTGCTCTGCTGTGTGGCTTTTGGCTTTTTTAGGCTTGTGCTTCTCTCTCTGCTTGGTCCTGTGAAAGCAGGCCAGGCCAGCCTCTTCTGCCATTACGGAACTTCCCCTGGATCTGTAAGCTTCAATAAATCCCTTCTTCCATAACTGTGCCTGGTCTGGAAGTTCATCTCAGTGAACCTGAAGCTGTCTGCTAGACTTTTTAAAAAATATATATATATATATTTAAATATATATATATATACTTTAAATGTGTTAGTTTTTTATATTTTATTTTTATTTATTTATTTGGGAGAGAGATACAGAAATAGGCAGGTAGAGAGAGAGAGAGAATGGGCACGCCAGGACCTCCAGCTGCTGCAAACAAACTCCAGATGTGTGCGCCCCCTTGTGCATCTGGCTTATGTGGGTCCTGGGGAGTCGAACCTGGGTCCTTTGGCTTCGCATGCAAGCACCTTAACTGCTAAGCCATCTCTCTAGCCATATATATATATATATATATATATATATATATATATATATATAAAATAACAATATTTGGGCTGGAGAAATGGCTTAGCAGTTAAAGTGCTTGCCTGTGAAGCCTAAGGACCCAGGTTTGATTCTCCAGGACCCATGTAAACCAGATGCACAAGGTGGCACATGCATCTGGAGTTTATTTGCAGAGACTAGAGGCCCTGGTGTGCCCATTCTCTCTCTCTCTCTCTCTCTCTCTCTGTCTCCTTATCTTCCTCTCTATCTCAAATAAATAAAAACAAAATCTTTTTTTTTTTTTTTTTTTTGGTTTTTCGAGGTAGGGTCTCATTCCAGCCCAGGCTGACCTGGAATTCACTATGTAATCTCAGGGTGGCCTCGAACTCAAGGAGATCCACCTACCTCTGCCTCCCGAGTACTGGGATTAAAGGCGTGCGCCACCACGCCCGGCAAAAAACAAAATCTTAAAAAAAAAAAAAAAAGAGCCAGGTGTGGTAGCAGACATCTTTAATCCCAGCACTTGGGACACAGAGGTAGGATGATAACTGGAAGTTCAAGGCCACCCTAAGACTACATAGTGAATTCCAGGTCAGCCTGAGCTAGACCCTACCTTGCAAAACCAAAAAAGATAAAAAAGGGCTGGAGAGGTGGCTTAGTGGTTAAGGCACTTGTCTGCAAAGGCTAATGACCCAAGTTTGGTTTGATTCCCTAGTTCCCACATAAGCCAGATGCACAAAGTGGCACATGCATCTGGAGTTCATTTGCAGCAGCTGGAGGCCCTGGAGTGCCCGTTTTCTCTGTCTCTGTTGCTCTCTCTCAAATAAATAAATAAATAAATAAATTTTCTTTGTTGTTGTTTTGTTTTTAAGGTAGGGTCTCACTCTGGCCCAGGCTGACCTGGAATTCACTATGTAGTCTCAGCGTGGCTTCAAACTCATGGTGATCCTCCTACCTCTGCCTCCCAAGTGCTGGGATTAAAGGTGTGTACCACCATGCCTGGCTCTAATAAATAATATTTTTTTCTTTATTTATTTGAGAGAGAAATAGTCAGGGAGAGAGAGAGAAAGAGAGAATGGGCATGCCAGGGGCTCCAGCCACTGCATATGAACTCCAGATGCATGCATGCACCACTTTGTGCATCTGGTTTACGTGGGTCCTGGGAAATTGAACCTGGGTCCTTTGGCTTTGCAGGCAAGTGCCTTAATCACTAAGCCATTTCTCCAGCCCTAACAAATATATATTTTTAAAAAAGAGAACCACTTTAAAAAAGGGCTGGAGGGATGGGTTAGTGGTTAAGGCATTAGCCTGCAAGGCCAAAGGACCCAGGTTTGACTCCCCAGGACCCATGTAAGCCAGATGCACAAGGGGGTGCACACATCTGGAGTTCTTTGCAGTGGCTGGGGGCCCTGGCATGCTCATTCTCTCGTCTCTCTACCTGCCTATTTCTGTATCTCTTTCTCTCTCTCTCCCAGATAAATAAATAAAAGTAATTTTTTTTTTTTTTTTTTTTAAAGAGCAAAGCAAAGACTGTAAAACATTTGCTGACACCAGGGGCAGATCCCACACAAAGGTGTTAGGAGAGGTGTATGGGTGTCAACGGTACATTTCCGTCTAAACATGAACTAACGTTTTGTTTGGCGATGCCAGCACTGCAGACGGTGGGGACGTAATCAGCATTTCACCCACTGCCCTGACCTCAGTAGCTCACATGGCGTTGTAGCTTCGGGAGCGTGACTTTGACTTTGACCTTGGCCATGTGGTATTGGCACCTGCTGAGAGGCACTGCAGTCCATCTAAACCTCCACCATTCATCCCTGAAGTCGCACGCTAAATTGATCTGCTCCTAAATGCAGGACTCCCACAGGGCACTCAGAGTGGGATTAAAGGCATATGCCACCACACCCAGCCTTTTTTTTTTTCGAGGTAGGGTCTCACTCTAGCCCAGGCTGATCTGGAATTCACTAGGTATTCTCAGGGTGGCCTTGAACTCACAGTGATCCTCCTACCTTTGCCTCCTGAGTGCTGATATTAAAGGTGTGTGCCACCATGCTTGGCTATTCCCTTTTAAAATATATTTTTTTAAAGATTTATTTTATTTATTTATTTATTTATTTAAGACAGAGAGAAGGGTAGGGAGAGAGAGAGAGAGAGAGAATGGGTGCACCAGGGCCTCCAGCCACTGCAAACGAACTCCAGACACATGTGCCACCTTGTGCATCTGGCTTACATGGGACCTGGAGAATTGAACCTGGGTCCTTAGGCTTTGCAGGCATGTGCCTTAACCACTAAGCCATCTCTCCAGCCCTAAAATATTTTTTTTTAATTTATTTACAGGTAGAGGGAATGGGCATACCAAGGCCTCTTGCCCCTGCACATGAACTCCAGATGAATGCAACACTTTGTGCATTTGGCTTTACATGGGTACTGGGGAATTGAACCTAGGCCATCAGACTTTGCACACAAGTGTCTTCAACCACTGAGGCATCTCTCCAGCGCCATGGGATTCTATTTCATCTTCCCACCCAGAGGGCTACACCATGCTGTGTGACAGGGACAGACTCTTAGTAATGCATACCAGGCCGGCTCTTGGAAGCTAACCCTAACCATAAGGATCCCAGGTTTGATTCCCCAATACCCATGTAAAAGCCGGATGCACAAGGTGACACATGTATCAGGAGTCCATTTGAGGACTTGGCGTGCTTGTTCTTTCTCTACCTGCCTCTCTCTATCTCTTTCTCTCTCTTAAAATAAATAAATAAATAAATATTAAAATGGAAGCCGGGTGTGGTGGCGCACACCTTTAATCACAGCACTCGGGAGGCAGAGGTAGGAGGATTGCCATGAGTTCGAGGCCACCCTGAGACTACATAGTGAATTCCAGGTCAGCCTGAGCTAGAGTGAGACCCTACCTCAGAAAACAAAACAAACAAACAACAACAACAACAACAAAATTAAAATGGAGTCTCATATAGCCCAGGCTGACCTTGAACTCACAAGGTATCCAAGGATGACCTTGGACTTCTGATCCTCTTGCCCCCATCTCCTGAGTTTGGGGATTGCGGGCAAACGCCACCAGGCCCAGTTTAGGCAGTGCTGGGGATAGAACCCAGGGCTCTGCGCATGTTAAGCAAGGAGTCTACTACCTCACTTACATCTGCAGCCCAGGGAGCTGAGAGTGACAGTTGCTGGCTTGGAGGCTCTTAGCTCGTGGGAGGCTTCCTCCCTGGTGGGAAAGCCCCTTGGGGTGCAAGGAGAGTGAGGGGCTGATGGGAATGGGCTTAGAATCTTCGTTACAGGTTTCTATGTTGCCAGGCATCTAGAGTTAGCAGGGGTGAGGCAGAAGGCTGGAGGGCAAGGGAGGAGGGAGGGAGGGAGAGAGAGGGAGGGAGAGAGAGAGAGAATATGAATCAGACCGGAGCCAGGGCCACAGTGCTAGGATAGCTGCTAGCTGCCACTGTCTGGACTTTCCTCCTGAAGCCCACATGTCGTCAGTCCAGACTTGTTATCTATTTTACCACAGCCTAGACACTTCCTTGACAATGACTAAAAAGTGATTTCAGAAAATGACTCTTTTTTTTTTTTTTCTTTTCATAAAGGGGAGAAATGAAGACCACACAAGGTCATTTGCTCTTCGTGTCATTTGACAGAAGACAGATTGCTTGTTGGGGAAACAATGATTAAAAAAAAAAAAATTCCTCCCTCAGATTAGTGCGAAACAATTTCATTCTGAATGAACTGAAGTTACTGAGAAACAAAGATGGACAGAGCGACAATAAATAACCCGAGGGATAGAAGGGAAAGAGAGATGGCTCAGCGGTTAAAGGCACTTGCTTGCAAAGCATGATGTCCTTGGGTTTGACTCCTCAGTACCCATGTAAAGCCAGATGCTCAATATATATCAGCCACATAGAGTGGTACATGCCTTTAACTCTAGCGTTTGGGAGGCTGAGGTAGGAATAATGCCATGAATTCAATGCTAGCCTGAGCTACAGAACAACTTTCAGGTCAGCCTAGACTAGAGTGAGAGCCTACCTTGAAAAAGCCAAAAAATCCAAACAACTACAAGAATAAAAATGACATTACATGCTGGGCGTGGTGGCGCACGCCTTTAATCCCAACACTCGGGAGGCAGGAGGCAGAGGTAGGAGGATTGCTGTGAGTTCAAGGGCACTCTGACACTACATAGTGAATTTCAGGTCAGCCTGAACTAGAGTGAGACTATACCTGGAGAAAACAAAAACCAACCAACCAAACAAACAAACAAACAAACAAACAAACAAACAAACCAAAAAGGTGGCAAAATGTCTACTACCCACAAGAGAGCAAAGTAAGGTAGGCTGGGTAGGATGAGGCTCAAGTGCTTATTGCACAAGCGTGAGGACTAGGGTTTGGGGTCCCCAGCACCATGGAAAAGCTGGGCATGGTTGTGCTTGCCTGTAATCCTAGCACTGGGGAGGCAGAGACAGGGAATCCCTCAGGCTCACTAGCTGGCTAGTCTAGTGAAATCTGTAAACTCTGGCTCAGTGAGAGACCCTGTCTCAAAGAATAAGGTGGAACTGTCCTGCGTACACACATGCACACACACACAAGAAAACTCCAAACTACGGGTGGAGATAGCTCAGTGGTTAAAGATGCTTGCTTGCAAAGCCTGCTGACATGGGTTCAATTCCCCAGTACCCATGCAAAGCCAGGTGCAAAAAGTGGCCACATGCATCTGAAGTTCATTTGTAGTGGTAGGAGACCCTGGAATGCCCATACTTTTCTCTTTTTCTTTATCTCTCTCAAATAAAAATAAACTACATATTTTTATTTATTTATTGAAAAGAGAGAGAGAGAGAATGGGTCTGCCAGGGCTTCCAGCTGAATCCCCGGTCGTTATCATTTGCAGCTGGGAGAGGGAGAAACCCTGCCACCGTGAACGCATGACAGACTGCTGGGCTTGGTGACGCGTGACTGGAATCTCCACACCGGAGTGGCTGAGGCAGGAGAATCTCAAGTTTAAGGGCTAGCCTGGGCTTTATGGGGAACTTGCTCAGCGAGTGTGTCTGCCCAAAGCGTGAGGACCTGAGACCACCGAGTTTGATTTCCCAGGGCCTACATCAACAGCTGCGTGTGGCCATGCAGCTCTGTAACCCTGGTCGTGTGGGGAGCAGAGACTGGAGAACTGCGGGGGCTCGCAGAACCGGCAGCTCTGTGCTCCGAGACACTACGAGGAAACAGAGGATGAGTGATAAAGGAAGGACACGTGATGTCCTCCTCTGACCCCCATGCCCTATGCGTGCATCTGATACACGCGTGTGCACGCACACACACACGCACACACATACACAGAATGTGATACACTGCCATTAAAAGAGACCTGGGTGTGGTGATTCAAGCCTTTAATCCCAGCACAGAGGTAGGGGGAAATCACTGTGAGTTGGAGGCTAGCCCGAGACTGCATAATGAATTCCAGGTTAGCCTGGGCTAGAGCATGACCTTACCTCGAAAAATAAGTTAACAAAACAAACAAACAAAAAAAGACCTTCTTCTTCTTCCTCTTCTTCTTCTCCTCCTCCTCCTCCTCCTCCTTCTTCTTCTTTTGGCTTTTCAAGGTATGGTCTCACTCTGGTCCAGGCTGACCTGGAATTCACTATGGAGTCTCAGGGTGGCCTCGAACTCACAGTGATCCTCCTACCTCTGCCTCCCCGTGTGCTAGGATTAAAGGCATGTGCCACCTTGCCCGGCTTCCTTTCTTCTTTACAAGTAGTTTTTGTAAAGAATTTATTTATGGGCTGGAGAAATAGCTTAGCGGTTAAGGTGTTTGCCTGCGAAGCCAAAGGACCCAGGTTCAATTCCCCATGACCCAGGTAAGCTAGATGCACAAGAGGCACATGCATATGGAGTTCGTTTGCAATGGCTAGAGGCCCTGGTGTGCCCATTCTCTTTCTGTCTGTATCTCACTCTCTCTCTCTGTTTACAAATAAATAAATAAAATTTAAAAAAAAAGAATTTTTAAAAATCTTTTTTTTTTTCAAGGTAGAGTCTCCCTCTAGCCCAGGTTGACCTGGAACTCACTCTGTAGTCCCAGATTGTCCTCCTACCTCTGCCTCCTGCGTTGGGATTAAAGGTGTGTGTCACCATGTTGGGCTCCCTAACTTTTTTGTGTTTTTTCAAGGTAGGGTCTTGCTCTAGCACCACACTCACTGTGCATCTGGTTTTATATGGGTCCAGGAAAATCAAACCCAGGTGGTTAGGCTTTGCAGGCAAGTGCTTTAACCGCTGAACCATCTCTCCAGACTCCTTCCTAACTTTTTTTGTTTGTTTGTTTTTTTGCAAACCCATGCTTGCCTACAGACACACATATCCAGGGCTGTAGTGACTTAGTGAGTGTACTCGTATATGCAGTTCTCACGACTGAGCACATGAAGCCGGGTCACGTGACATATCACGAGAGTGTTTGCACATGGAGATCTGCATCACTGTCTATTTTTGTTTTTGTTTTTCAAGATAGGGTCTTGCTCTAGCCCAGGCTGACCAGAACTTTACTGTGTAGTGTCACGGTGGCCTTGAACTCACAGTGATCCTCCTACCTCTGCCTCCCGACTGCTGGGATTAAAGGTGTGCGCCACCACGCCTGGCTTTCCACCTCTTTTTTTAAATTTATTTTTTGTTTTATTTTTATTGATTTATTTGAGAGTGACAGAGAGAGAGAAGGACGCAGAGAGAGAGAGAGAGAGAGAGAGAGAGAGAATGGGCCCGCCAGGGCCTCCAGCCACTGCAAACGAACTCCAGATGTGTGTGCCTCCTTGTGCATCTGGCTAACGTGGGTCCTGAGGAATCGAGCCTCGAACCGGGGTCCTTAGGCTTCACAGGCAAGCGCTTAATTGCTAAGCCATCTCTCCAGCCCGTCCACCTCTTTTTGAGATAAGGTTTCTCACTGAGCCTGGAGCTCACCAATTAGCCAGACTGACCAGCAGGGCCTCCGAGATCCTCTTGTCTCCACCTCCCCAGTGCTGGGATTACAGGTGCACACCATCACACCCAGCACTTGTATCACCAACCTAACGGCTAAATATTATTCTACCGCATCCATGGGCCATGTCACCTTACCAGACCATCAGCTTTGTAGATGATTTGCGTAACTGTTGATGCATTACCTTAGTGGATTTCACAGACATTCAAAAGCCACTCAAATGGGAATCAGGAAACATTTCACTAGATCAAACCAAGACTGCTCTACCCTCTGAACCTCAAGCTAGTGAAGTGGCTAGGCTCAGCCCACTCAAGTCTCCTTGTGATTTAAGTCAGGCCATCGCATTCAGTGCCCACCCGGCTCCACATTAACAAGAGGGCAACGTCATCACTGAAGTACAAATTTTATTCAGTAAAAAGGCGCGATTCTTCACAAATCAAAATCAGCTTCCATTCCAATTCGGCAGCTCATCTGTGGGTCCCCGGGAACCTCCAGGGTGGGCCACGAATGTGGGAGGTAGGGCGTGGTGAGACTGCAGGAACCCCACAGGTAAGTACATCCCCTAAACTTATCTTCCAATCTAATTCTTTTGCCAGGCCCGGCGCAGGGTTGGAGCCCCAAACGTCACAGTTATTCCACATGGTTTAGCCGAGTCTCTCGATGAACCGAGCCTAGAGACATAGCCTTATTGGTCAGGGTACAGGTAGTCAATCACCGGCTTGTCGACGAACTGCACGGCACACAGCTCTGGGGCCCCAGCCTGGCAGGGCGCCCGCTCCAGCTCCAGCACTGTGATGTTATTGGGGGCCGAGGTGGTCAAGATGTGCTTTGGCACAAACAAAGTCTTCTGCGGGCCCCGTGCAGGCCAGTATCGGCCAAGGTTAAAGCCGTTGATCCACACTTGACCCTGAAAAAGAGACAAAGATCATTAGGCCAGGACACACCGGCAGCCCCGGGAGATTGTGGGAAATGGGACGCAGAGATACAGCAGTGGTAGATGTGGAGGGGGGGGTGTGTGTGTTAAGGAATGCCTCTTAGGCATGGGTTGACAAGCAGGCCAGCATCCTACTGAAAAATGGCCATGGTGAGCAGAAGATGAGGTGAGGGAAGAATGGCAAAGTCTAGTTTGAAACCCGCTACCCCTGTTGTAGGAAAACACATTGGAGGGCTGGAGAAACGGCTTAGTGGTTAAGGTGCTTGCCGGCAAAGCCAAAGGACCCAGGTTCCATCCCTTAGGACCCGTGTAAGCCAGTCATTTGCAGTGGATAGAGACCCCGGTGTGTCCATTCTCTATCTGCTTCTTTCCCTTTCTCTTAAAAAAATAAAATAAAATAAAAATATATTTTTAAAAAGGGCCTGGAAGGCTAGGGAAATGGCTTACAGGTTAAGGTGTTTGCCTGCCAAGCCTAAGGACCCTGATTCGATTCCCCAAGACCCACGTAAGCCAGATGCACAAAGGGGCGCATGCATCTGGAGTTCGTTTGCAGTGGTTGGAGGTCCTAGCACTCCCATTTCTCTTTCTCTCTATCTGCCTCTTTCTTTCTTTCTTTCTTTCTTTCTTTCTTTCTTTCTTTCTTTCTTTTTTTCTCTCTCTCTCAAATAAATAAATAAATAAAATATATAAAAATATTTAATAAATAAAATAAAATAAATTTTAAAAAAGGGCCTGGAGAGATGGCTTAGCGGTTAAGGCGCTTGCCTGCAAAGCCCAAGAACTCATGTTCAAATCTCCAGGACCCAGGTAAACCAGATGCAGTGACACATGTGCACAATGTCGCACATGAGCACCAGGGGGCGCACGCATCTGGAGTTCACCTGCAGCGGCTGAAGGCCCTGGTGCACCCATTCTTCCTCTCTCTCTCTCTCTCAAAATTAAAAAATAAAACTAAAAAAACAAAAACCTGTTGGGGCCACGGACTTTAGCGGTCTCCGCTGGGGGTCCTGGAGAGTAGGAAAACAGTTCACCAGGTTTCTGGGTCTCACTTGGCTTGCAGGTACTGCCTACTTCATGCCAGACGGCTCTGCCTTCGCCCTCTTTCCCCGCTGCCGGAGACAGGCCTTCCCCATGTCTGCCGTACACTAGGTGACTCACAGGGCAAATGAACTTCAAGGGTGTGGTAGTTTCAGTGTCGGTCCCCTATAGACTCAGGTGTTAAGTATTAAGCTCCTCACTTGGGTCTTCAGCCGCCTGGCTGGAGGAGGTGTCGCTGGGGGCGGATCCTAAGGTGTGGCTGGGGGCGGGATCTGGATTCCAGCCCAAAGGTATGCAGAGGGGTCTGGACTCTTGGAGTCTTACTTGGTGCTGGCTTGTGCATGCCTATTGCTGCTTTTTGGTGCTTGCTTGGTGGTGGTGCGCTCGCTCTCTCTCTCTCTCTCTCTCTCTCTCTCGGCTTGGATTTATGAATGGGAGCCAGTCTCTTCCACCATAGACAGAGCTTCCCCTGGATCTGGAAGCCTGAAGTAAATCCCTTCCTCCCATAAACTGTGGCTGCTATGGACGTTCATTCCAGCCGTGTGAAGCTGTCTGCTGTCATCTACAAAAGACTACAGCTCGAAAACTTCCTCAAAAACCACCCAGGGTGAACATGAGGCTAGGGGTGCTATAATCTAACACTTGGAAGACTAATGTAGGAGGAATGCTGTCCGTTCAAGGACATCCTGGGCTACATAGTAACTTTGAGATCAGCCTGAGCTACACAGTGAGCTGAGGTTAGGTCAGGCTGCATAGTGAATGTGAAGCCAGTTTGAGCTATAGTTGTTTGAGACGCTGTCTTAAAAAACAAAAAACAAAAAAAAACAAAAACAAACAACAACAACAACAAAAAAACTGGGGGGAGGGGAACTGGTGAGATGGCTTAGCAGTTAAGGATCTTTCCTACAAAGTCAAAGAATCCAGGTTTGATTCCCCAGGACCTACATAAACTAGACGCACAAGGTGGCATACGTGTCCGGAGTTTGTTTATAGTGGCCGAAGGCCCTAATGTGCCCATTCTCTCTTTCTCTGCCTCTTTCTCTCTCTCTGGAATAAATAAAAAATAAAATAAAATAATTAAAAAAATAAAAGCAGGCTGGATGTGGTGGTATACACCTTTAATCCCAGCACTCAGGATGCAGAAGTAGGAGGACTGCTGTGAGTCTGAGGCTAGCCTGGGACTACAGAGTGAGTTCCAGGTCAGCCTGGGCTACAGTGAAACCCTACCTCAAAAAGACCAAAAAAAAAAAAAAAAAAAAAAAAAAAAAGAAGGAAAGAAAGAAAAGAAATGAGGGCTGGAGGGATGGCTTAGCGGTTAAGGTGTTTGATTGCAAAGCCAAAAGACCCAGGTTCGATTCCCCAGGGCCCACGTAAGCCAGATGCACAAGGGGGTGCATGCATCTGGAGTTCGTTTGCAGTGGTTGCAGGCCCTGGCATGCCCATTCTCTCTCTGTCTGTATCTCTTCCCTCCTCTATATATATATCTTTCTGCCCTACTCCCTCTCACACCAATAAATAAATAAATAAATAAATAAATAAATAAATAAATCATAGCTGAGAATATGGGTCAGTGGTTAAAGGTGCTTGCATCAAAGCCTGCTGGCCCTGGTTCAATTTCCAAACCATTCACATAAGCCACATACAAAAAGTGGTGCAAGCATCTGATGTTCATTTGTAATGGCCCTGGTGCACCCATACACATGCACGCATGCATGCACACTAATAAATAAAAATTAAATAAAACCACTCCCCACGATGGCCCAGGTACCAGGAGACAACCTGGTCCCCACCATGCTTCAGGATACAAATTTGCTACTTCTTAGCATTCTTACCATGGGGTATTTTTAAATATTTATTTAATTTATTTATTTGAGAGAGAGAGAGGAAGAGGCAGAGAGAGAAGAGAGAGAGAGGGAAGAGGGAAAGAATGGGTGGGTATACAAACAAATTCCAGACACATGCCCCACCATGTACACCTGGCTTATGTGGGTCCTGGGGAATTGAACCTGGGTCCTTTGGCTTTGCAGGTAAGTGCCTTAACTTCTAAGCCAGCGCTCCAGCCCTACCATGGGGTATTTTGTAGTCATGTGTGTGGTGTTCTCTTCAGTGTAGCTCCTTAGGTCTTTTTTTTTTCTTTTAATATTATTTATTTATTTATTTGAGAGAGCAAGAGAGAAAGAGGCAGAGAAAGAATGAGAATGGGCATGCCAGGGACTCTAGCCACTGCGAACAAATTCCAGACGCATGTGCCACCTTGTGCATCTGGCTTACGTGGGTCCTGGGGAATTGAACCTGGGTCCTTAGGCTTTGTAGGCAAACGCCTTAACCACTAAGCCATCTCTCCAGCCCTCCTCAGGTATTTCTTCCCTGGGTTCAGATTTTAATTCCACCTCTCACTAGCCGTCCGACCTCACGTGGGCTCAAGTTTTCCCACACTAGGGACAATGGTAGAAGATAACCGTGTACGTCCAGGGGTCGGCCCAGTGCCCGGCGTGGGGATGGCACTGCCTCCGTGCGGGCATGAGCACCCCTCCCACTACTGAAATGAAAGCTCTCAGCAGAGGAGGCCAGGATCCAAAACCACTTCTCTGTGACATCAAGTCATTTAGAAAAGGCCAGCAGTTTCACGGTTCTCAGAACTGCTTTACTCTTGTTTTTACCACGGACATGTTATCTACCTTGGTCCTAAAAGGCATATATGATGACATCTTCCCCCAGTTTTTAATCAGCTTACTATCTCGCAGGGCCTTGTTCTCATGGTATAGACAGCAGTCACTGTGGTGGAGGCAGACGTGGCTCTGAAGGTTGATGGGGGCCCCGGGGAGATGGCACACTGGCTTGCCGTGCAAGCCTGAGAGCTGGAGTGTGCATCCCTGACGTTAAGCACCCAGGTAAAGTTCTGGGCCTGGTAGCATGCACCGGTAATCCCAGCCCTGGGGAAATAGAGACAGGAAGAACCCCAGGACTTGCTGGCTAGCTTGTCCTGCTGAACCGGTGACTTCACTGAGAGACCTTGCCTTACAGAAGAAAAGGCAGAGAGCTGGGCGTTGTGACGCACGCCTTTAATCCCAGCACCCAGGAGGACGTAGGGTAGGAGGATGGATGTGAGCTTGAGGTCACTCTGACATTACACAGTGAATTCCAGGTCGGTCTGGGCTAGAGTGAGACCCTACCTCAACTCCCCCCCGCAAAAAAAGTTATTTAGTTCTGTGTGCTGTGTGTGAGAGAGAACACGGGCACACCAGGTCTTCTTGAAACTGCAAATGATTTCCAGATGCATTTGCCACTTTGTGGGTACTGGGGAATTGAATCCGGGGCTATCAGGCTTTGCAAGCAAGCCTTTAACTGCTGAGCCATCTCTCCAAACCCTGCCCTTCCTTCTTTCCTTCTTTCCTTCTTTTTTTTTTTTGAGGTAGGGTCTTGCTCTAGTCCAGGCTGACCTGGAATTCACTATGTAGTCTCAGGCTGGCCTCGAACTCACGATGATTCTCCTACCTCTGCCTCCTGAGTACCAGGATCAAAGGTGTGCGCCACCACGCCTGGCTCCCCATTCCTTCCTTCATTTTTTGAGACAGGGTCTCACTCTGTAGCCCAGTTTAGACTGGGATTCGATATGTGACTCAGGCCAGGTATTTGGTCACAGCAATAAGAAAAGTAACTAATGCGGAGTCCTGGTCATTGCTTTCTCAAGACAACAGTCGTCTCCTTTCAGGCCTTGGCTTTCTCCACGAACTGCGGAACCCTTGGTCTCTTCTGCTGCACACCCGGTTTCTTCCCAAACGCCAACCCAGTGACACCCACACAACTCCAGCTTCCAATTTCCCCCTCATGGCCACAGCCCATGCTCCTACCTGCCCACCCGGTTTCCCACCGTCCCCTCTCACTCACTCAGCTCCGCAGCAGACATCTCCCACTTCAGTGACATCCACGTGCCAGCTCACCTGAGCATCACCTCATCCCCACACCTGAGCTGGTAGATCAATACTCTATCCTCAGCCTCCTCAGAAGGCTCGGTCAAGACCCTCCTTTAATCTACCTCCTCCTCTTCTACTTATTATTATTATTATTATTTTTAAGGTAGGGTCTCACTGTGGCCCAGACTGACCTGGAATTCACTAAGGAGTCTCAGTGTGGCCTCGAACTCATGGCGATCCTCCTACCGCTGCTTCCCGAGTGCTGGGATTAAAGGCGTGCGCCACCACGCCCGGCTATTTTTTAAAAATACTTTTATTTATTTATTTGAGAGAGTGAGAGGGGGAGGGAGAGAGGGAAGGAGAGAATGGGCACGCCAGGGTCTCTAACCACTGCAAATGAACTCCAGACGCACGTGCCACCTTGTACATCTGGCTTACATGGGTCCTGGGGAAATCGAACCTGGGTCCTTAGGCTTCGCAGGCAAGCACCTTAACCGTTAAGCCATCTCTCCAGCCCCTCTTCTACTTATTACCATTGTTGAAAAGGTGTATTATTTTTTTGATAACCAGTCTTGCCCACGTTGTTTAGGGTAAGATTCTAAGCACTTAGGGTGGGAATGGAAAAGAAATACATAGGTTTTAGGTAGGCAGACGTTAGGCTTGGAGGTCACTGAAGGATGGACCCCATCTTCTCAGCACTCAGGGGACACAGGTAGAAGGAGGATCCCTGTGAGTTTGAGGTCAGCCTGGGATTACAGAGTGAGTTCCAGGTCAGCCTGGGCTAGAGTGAGACCCTACCTCGAAGAAAAAAAAAAAAAAAACCCACAAAAAACTATTAACAGCACTTGGGTTGGGGTGCTTTTAGTTCAGTTGTTCAGAGTACCTGCATAGCATGCATGAAATCCTGGGGGTCCATCCCCAGCACTGCATAAATCAGACACAGTGGCAAGCCTCTGTGATCTTAACACTTGGGAGGCAGGAGGACTGTCACGAATCTGAGGCCAATCTGGGCTATACAGTGAGTTCTAGGACAGATTAGGGTAGTGTGAGACCTTGCCTCAAAAGATTAAAAAAAAAAAAAAAAGGCTATGCTGAAGTTCTGGTTGGTAGACATGACCTTAAAGGTCACTGTTAGTAGAAGAAAGGACAGAGATCAGCAGCAGGCACATCAGTGACTTTGGGGCATCCCGCGGTAATCCCCACCTACCACAGTCCATGACAAAGCCTGACTTCCCCTGACCATGGCTTGACCCCAGTGGACCCCTGCCCTTTGCTACTGACACCAAGGTGGTAATGACAGTGAGTTCCGGATATGTCTGACCTACTTCTCAGCTGCTCACAGATTTGTGCATCCATGTGCCTGTCTTTGAGTTTATCTAAAGCCTTCTCACAGGAGAATTTAGAGGAAAAGTTTCAATACTGTTTTAACTATTTCCAAGAGTTTCCTTAAAAGTGACAATGGGGGGGGGGGCTGGAGAGATGGCTTAGCGGTTAAGCGCTTGCCTGTGAAGCCTAAGGACCCCGGTTCGAGGCTCGATTCCCCAGGACCCACGTTAGCCAGATGCACAAGGGGGCGCACGCATCTGGAGTTCGTCTGCAGTGGCTGGAGGCCCTGGCATACCCATTCTCACTCTCTCTCTTTCCCTCTCTCTCTCTCTAATAAATAAATAAATAAATAAATAAATAACTATTTTGTAAAAAAGTGACAAGGGGGGAGGGTAAAAAAAAAATAGCCAGGTGTAGTGGCACACTCTTTTAAACCCAGCACTCAGGAGGCCATGGTAGGAGGATCATTGTGAGTTCAAGGCCAGCTTGAGACTACATAGTCAATTCCAGGTCAGCCTGGGCTACAGGGAAACCCTACCTCAAATTAAAAAAAAAATTAAAAATATAAGTGACAATAAACTCAGTTTGGATATTAATTTATCACACTGTGAAAGACATTCAGGTCTTTGGAGGGTTACCACAGAAAAGACTAACACTCAGCTCCCAAGGTTAAGGTCCCACCACATAACACTCGCCAATCACTATGCTGTTAACTTGAGAAAAAGAGCTGACCTTCAGGACTTTTAGAAAGTGGATATGGTGGAGAACCCTTTTTACCTCAGCACTCAGGAGGCTGAGGTAGGAAGACTGCCTTACGTTTGAGGCCAGTCTGGAACTACTGAGTGAGTTCCAGGTCAGCCTAGGCTAGAGTGAGACCCTACCTCGAAAACAAACAAACGACAACAATTAAAAAAAAAACAAAAAACTTGTGCTGGCTGGGAGTGGTGGCACACGCCTTTAATCTTAGCACTCAAAGCAGAGGTAGGAGAATCTCCGTGAGTTCGAGGCCACCCTGAGACTGCATAGTAAATTCTAGGTTAGTCTGGACTACAGTGAAACTCTACCTCGAAAAACAAAACCAAACAAACAAACAAAAACAAACAAACAAACAAACAAACAACAAAACATGTGGAGAGATGGCTTAGCTACTAAGGTGGGTGCTTGCCTGCGAAGCCCAAGGACCCAGGTTTGATTCCCCAGAATCCATGTAAGTCAGGTGCATATAGTAGAGTTCATTTGCAGTGGCCAGAGACTTTGGCACACTCATTCTTTCTCTCTCTCTAATAAATAAATAAAAATAAAATATTAAAATAAACCAAAAGGGGCTGGAGAGATGGCTTAGAGGTTAAGGTGCTTGCCTGCGAAGCCTAAGAACTCCTGTTTGAATCTCCAGGTCCCACTTAAGCCAGACGCACAGTGAGGCAAGGGCACAATGTTGCACATGTGCACAAGGGGGTGCAAACGTCTGGAGTTCTTTCCCTGGGGCTGAAGGCTCTGGTGGCACCCATTCTCTCTCTCTCAAAATTAATAAATAATGCCGGGTGTGGTGGCACATGCCTTTAATCACAGCACTTGGGAGGCAGAGGTAGGAGGATCGCCATGAGTTCAAGGCCACCCTGAGACAACATAGTGAATTCCAGGTCAGCTTGGGCTAGAGTGAAGCCCTACCTTGAAAAACCAAAGATAAATAAATAAATAAATAAAAATAGTAATAATAAATAAACCAAAAAGAATAGAGCTATGGGTATAAACAAAAGATCTCCCTGAAATCCACAAGGGAAAATTAATTTTTTTTCTTCCTCCAGAACCCACACATCACACTCCTTCAGCTTCTCCTTGGTCTCAGAGCAATACAGTGAAATAACTTAATGGTTTCTCTATTAAGACAGATACTCTGTTAGTCAGCTTTCCATGACCATAACAAATTCACGAGAGACGAGGGCTACTCAGGCTTTGGAGGTTTGGTGGATAGGCAGGCTGCTTTCCGGCCTGTGGTAAAAGAATGGTGAGGAGTCCGGGCTGAGCAAAATCACTTCATGGACCGGAAGTGGAAATGGAGAGACCGGAAGTGAAAGAGTGGAAGAGCGAGCAGAGTCCCACAGCCCCCTCTAGGAAGGCACACCTCCCCAGTGACCTGAAGACCCCCCACAAGGTCTCACCTTAAAGGTTCTATTTACAGGGCTTGGTAGGGGCAGGCCCTGGGTCCTAGCAGCCCTAGCAAGTTAGGTTTGGGCACATGATGCCAACATGTCATGGAGAGAGATAACTACTAGTGAAAGGCAGAGAAAGGATCTATGTGACCACACTGGGAAGAGAAATATGCAAAAAGGACAGGCGACCCCTGAAATCTCAAGTCCATTTCAGGGTCCTGACATGAGGGCCAAGCATAAACAGAGGGCGAACTGGTATGCTTAAGCAAGCTGACTTGCTCCGGGCGAGGCTCTGCCCATCATCAGTGACATCACTCTGCCTGACTCTCTGCTAACCAAGAGAATGTCACAGGAGTGTCGCCATGTGAACAATGTTTCTGTCTTGCTCTTTTTTCCTGGACTCTTCACCTGGAGAATGTCAGCCTCCATGCCAGAGCACCCAGAGGCCCGGGGTGGGGGCGGGGGGGAGATGGACACTGGCCAGTACCACTTATTGAGCCACCCCAAAGTGGATCCTTTGGCCCCGGTCCAGCCTTTGGAAGATGCTGCCCTGGCCAGCATCTTGACCCTGAGGGATCTTGATCTATGGGCCAGCCACCCTGGACCCCATACCTGACTCTCTGTGGATAACTGATGCTTTGTTGCTGTTTCAAGCTATTTAGTGTTCGGGTAATGAACCCACCATACTCCACGGGCAGTCATCAAGGCCTTCCCCCACAGCTGCCGCCATGTCTGATGATGTCACTCCAATGACTGAAATTCCCCATAGCTTACAAAGTTCTTAGGGTAAGATCAAATTCTTTGGTTAATGTGCCCATAAGACCCCTCGCAATTGCATTTGATGTCACACCCTCCTGGTTTTTTTCTGGGATGTCTGCTCTCTGACACCAGCCAATTCTCTGGACAGCAACATTTCCTTCTTTCTCTCTCTCTCTTTCTTCATGTCTTTCTTTCTTTCTTTCTTTCTTTCTTTCTTTCTTTCTTTCATTCTTTCTTTCTTTTTTTTCAAGTAAGGTCTCACTCTAGCTCAGGCTGTCCTAGAATTCACAATGTAGTCTCAGGGTGGCCTTGAACTCACCGCGATCTTCCTACCTCTGCCTCTCGAATGAATGCTGGGATTAAAGGAGTGCACCACCACGCCTGGCTAGCAACATTTCTTTTTGTTTTAAATATTTGCATGTGTGCGTGTGTGTGTGTGTGTGGGTGTGTGTGTATATATGGGTGTGCATGTGCCACAGGGTGTGTAGAGGCCCAATTTATGGGGTGCTGGGGATCCAACTCAGGGCCTCATGCATGGTAGGCAAGGACTCTACCAACTGAGCTATCCCACACTTAAGAAAAAAGTCCTGGGGGCTGGAGAGATGGCTTAGCAGTAAGGCATTGAAGGTCTGCAAAGCCAAAGGACCCAGGTTCGATTCCCCAGGACCCACGTAAGCCAGATGCACAAGGCGGTGCATGCATCTGGAGTTCGTTTGCAGTAGCTAGAAGCCTTGGTGCACCCATTCTCTCTCTACTCTCTCTCTCCCTCTCAAATAAATAAATAAAAATAAAATATTTAAACAACAACAAAAAAAAAGGGTGGAGTTGGCAGGTGGAGGAAGCATGAGAACAGGACCTGGGCGAGGGGAAAGAAGGTAGGGAGGGGATTCAGAATTTAAGACTTCCTCCTCGAGGTCACCGGGCAGGAAGTGAGGGTGGAGGGAGAAATAACCTGGACAGGAAGCCCAGGAGCAGAAGACTCATACCTGATGGCAGGGGGTTGGATGGGGCACTGGAGGAAGAGTTAGAAAGACCAATGGGCATGACTGGGAGGGAGAGAGACCACACCTACTGGGCAGGTAGAGAGTGGACACAGCAGTGACCATCCCCCTCAGCCATTGAGGCAGAGGCCTCAACTATTCTTGGTGACTGCTGAACCCCAGGAGAAGCTGATGGTAGACAGCTTCAAACTCAGGGGGGCAAGGGAGATGGGCAAGGGGCAAGTGAGTTTACGGTTCTCAAGAAAGGATGATGGCGGGCTGAGGAGATGGCTCAGCGGTTAAGGTGCTTGCCTGCAAAGCCAACGGACCCAGGTTCGATTCCCCAGGACCCACATAAAGCCAGATGCACAAAGTGGCGCCTGTGTCTGGAGTTTCTTTACAGTGCAGGAGGGCCTCACACTCACAAACCCATTCTTCCTCTCTCTCTCTCAAATAAAATATTATTACTTTTTTAAATTTAAAATTTTTACTTATTTATTTATTTTGTTTGTTTTGAGGTAGGGTCTCAATCTAGCTCAGGCTGACCTGGAAGTCACTGTGTAGTCCCAGGTTGGCCTTGAACTCACAGTAGTCTTCCTAACCCTGCCTCTACTCTCCACCCCACCAAAAAAAAAAAAAAAAAAAAAAAATCCAGAAAACCTCCAAAACTGTCACACACCATCTCACTGACAACTCTGTGGATTCCTCACAGACGCTAAGTGCTTGAGGCTTGAAAACCCAAACTCATACCATGAAGCCACGTACCTTGGTCCATTCAGGAAACTGGATGAAGGTGTCCTGGGGCAAGTCTGGGATGCCCGCAGGAATGGAGAAGTTGCCCACATAAAAGGCGGGGAGTGTGAAGTCAGATGGGCCGGGAGCAGAGTCTGCGTCGTGGTGGCACCGGTCACAGGCCGCCCGGCCCTCGATGTGGCTGCGCACGGCACCGTCAACATCCAGAGGGAAGATGGTCCAGTTGGTGAGGATACTGGAGTTGAGGGTCAGGTTCGAGGTCAAACCCTGTGAAGGAGAAGCAGTGCCTTGAAACAGCAGAGAAGGAAGGGGATCTGAAGTGTCTCCACCTTTCAACTGAATTCTCAGGAGAAGCAGTACAAAAACCGCCAACAAACGGTTGGGCAGGGTGGTGCACCGGGAGGCAGAGGCAGGAGGATCACCCTGAGTTTGAGGCCAGCCTAAGACTGCATAGTGAATTCCAGATCAGCCTGGACCAAAGTGAGATCCTACCTCAAAAAAACAAAACACACACACACACACACACACACACGCAAAAACACCACCACCAACAACAACAAAAGTGGGGGTCTGGAGAGATGGCTTAGTGGTTAAGGCACTTGTCTGCAAAGCCAAAGAACCCAGGTTCAATTCCACAGGACCCACGTAAGCCCATTCTTTCTCTCTCTCAAATAAATAATAATAATAAAATGTTGCCGGGCGTGGTGGCGTGCACCTTGAATCCCAGCACTCGGAAGGCAGAGGTAGAAGGATTGCCGTGAGTTTGAGGCCACCCTGAGACTACATAGTGAATTCCAGGTCAGCCTGGGCTATAGCGAGACCCTACCTCAAAAATAAAACAAAACAAAAAATAAATAAATTTTAAAAATGTTTAAAAGTTTCTTTTATTTTTCTTATTGAGAACTTTATTATATGAGCATATTGCATAATTGCCATTTCTTATCTGTTAAATTCTTATGTTTGGCTCCCCCGCCCTTTTTTTTTTTTTTTTTTCAGAGTAGGGTCATGATCTAGCCCAGGCTGACCTGGAATTCATTATATTCTCAGGGTGGTCTTGAACTCACGACGATCCTTCTACTTCTGCTTCCAGAGTGCTGAGATTAAAGGCATGTGCAACCATGCCCGGGAAACAACCTTTTGTTTTTTTAAATTTTATTTATTAATTTGCAAGCAGAGAGAGAGAGGAGACAGACAGAGAGAGAATGGGCACACCAGGGCTCCTAGTCACTGCAAATAGATTCTAGGTGCATGTGTCCCCTGTGCATCTAGCTTAAGTGGGTCCAGGAGAATCAAACCTGGGTCCTTTGGCTTTGTAGGCAAATGCCTTAACCACTAAGCCATCTCTCCAACCCTGATACAATCTTTTAATAATTTTTTTAAGCTGGGCATAATGGTGCACACCTTTAATCACAGCACTCAGGAGGCAGAGGTAGGAGGATTGCCACGAGTTAGAGGCCACCCTGAGACTACATAATGAATTTCAGGTCAGCCTGAGCTAGAGTGAGACCCTACCTCGAAAAACCAAAAAAAAAAAATTTTTTTTTCTTTAAATATTTATTTGTAATCAGAGAGAGCTAGAGAGAAAAGAGACAGAGAGAATGGGTGTGCTAGGGCTTCTAGGCACTGCAAATAAACTCTAGAAGCATGCACCACTTTGTGTATCTGGCTTATGTGGGCATTGGGGAATCAAACCTGGGTCCTTAGGCTTCACAGGCAAGTGCCTTAACTGCTAAGTGATCCCTCCAGCCCCCAAACAACCTTTTTTATTTATTTATTTTTTGTTTTTGTTTTTCTGAGGTAGAGTCCAGGCTGACCTGGAATCAACTATGAAGTCTCAGGGTGGCTTTGAACTCATGGTGATCCTCCTACCTCTGCTTCCTGAGTGCTGGGATTAAAGGCATGCGGCTTCAAAACAACCTTTTTTTAAAAAACAAAAAAGATACAGGGCTGGGGAGATTGCTCAGTGTTTAAAGGCACTTGCTTGCAAAGCCTACTGGCGCAGGCTGAATTCCCCAGTCACCCATGTAAAGCCAGATTTGTTTGCAGAAACAAGAGACCCTGGTGTACACACACACACACACACAAATTTAAAAACAAGCCAGGCGTGGTGGCACATGCCTTTTATCCCAGCACCCTGGAGGCAGAGGTAGGAGGGTTGCCATGAGTTCGAGGCCACCCTGAGACTACATAATGAATTCCAGGTCAGCTTGGGCTAGAGCAAGACCCTACCTCGAAAAACCAAAAAAAAAAAAACAAAAAAAAAAACCCAAAAAGCTGACTGACAGTCAAGCCCACGAAACACCAAGCTGGGTCCGTTGGTAAGGGCGTGGCTGTCATGAGCTAGGTGGGTTTTTAAAGCAGATGTTTCTTTCCACAGGATGACCAAGCTCAAATACAAGGGAAGGACTGTCTTACAACGCTGAACTTTCTCATCTTTTACAGAGGAAAAGAACTCTTCAAAGAAACTAATCTTCAGGTTGCAAAACAAATCAGGCCACTTCACTCCTCAAAGCCTACGTGGTTCTTACACAGTGCTTTCAAAGCGAATTGTGGTGCCGCGTGTGGTCATGCGCGGCCTTTAAAACCCAGCACTTGGGAGGCAGGCAGAGGTGGAGGATCGCTGTGAGTTCGAGGCCAGACTGAGAATACATAGTGAATTCTAGGTTAGCCTGGGCTACAGCAAGACCCTATTTTGAAAAACCAAAAAAAAAAAAAAAAAGGAGAAAAGTGAACTGTGCACCTGGAGATGGAGAGATGGCTCAGTGGTTAAAGGTACTTGCTTGCAAAGCTATGGCCTGGGTTCAACTCCCCATTATCCATGTAAAGCCAGATACACAAAGTGGCACGTGCTTCTGGAGTTTGTTTGCAGTGGTAGGAGACCCTGGTGTGCCCATGCTAACTCTCTCTCTCTGTCTCCCTCTCAAATCTACGTGTGTGTGTGTGAATTGTGAAGATCATTCTAAACATATACATATATCAAAATGTTATGGGTTATGGCTGCGAAATTAGCTCAGTGGTTAAAGGTGCTTGCTTGTAAAACTTACTGGCCTGGGGTTCAATTCCCCATCACCCACATAAAGTCAATCCCAAAAAGTGGGGCTTGTGTCTGGCTTTTGTTTGCACTGGCAAGAGACCCTGACACTCATACACACACAAATTAATTTTAAGAGGGGGGTGGTTGGGGAGGTAGCTCAGTGGATTAAGTACTGGCTTCAGAACTGTGGGAACCTTGAGTTCAGATTCCGAGTGGGTGTGTCAACGCCTTTATAATCTCAGCACTCAAGGAGGCAGAGACAGGGGATCCCTGGGCAAGCTGACTTGGCATGTCCAGGGTTCAACTGAGAGACCCCGCCTCAGGAAAAAGAGTAGAAATCTACTGAGGAAGACTCCCAGCCTCTCCATAGCACCCAACACATGTACACGTGACACTCATACCCATGGGGGGGAAAAAGTTAAGTTGTAATAGCTGTATTTCTTTTTTTTCTTTTTGGTTTTTCAAGGTAGGGTCTCACTCTAGCTCAGGCTGACCTGGAATTCACTAGTCATCTCAGGGTGGCCTCGAATTCACGGTGATCCTCTTACCTCTGCCTCCCGAGTGCTGGGATTAAAGGTGGGTGCCACCACGCCAGGCTTGTAGTTCTTAAACAAAAAAAAGTATTAAAATTTGCTTTTATGTAAATGGAAGTTGTGGTGGTTTGAATCAGATGTCCCCCATAAGCTCGTGTGGTCTGAATGCTTGGTTCCCAGTTGATGGTAACTTGGGAGGTAGAGCCTTTCTGTAAGAGGTGTTTTGTTGGGGGTGGGTTTAGGGTTATACCAGCTCCCTCATGCCAGAGTTCAGCTCACTCTCCTGCTGCTGTTGTCCACCTGCTGTGGCAGAGGTGATGTCCAGCCTCTGCTTGTGCCACGTTTTCCCCTGCCATCATGGAGCTTCCTGTCACCACTATAAGCCGAAACAAAAACTTTCCCCCCATTAGCTGCTTTGGGTTGGGGCTTCATCCCCACAGTGAGAAGGAAACTACAGCAGGAGTAGAGGCAAAGAACGTATTGTGTTTGGGGGACTGGAGAGATGGCTCAACAGTTAAGGCACTTGCCCGCAAAGCCTAAGGACCCAGGTTTGATTCCCCAGTACCCACGTAAGCCAGATACACAAGGTGGCGCATGCATCTGGAGTACGTTTGCAGTGATTAGAGACCCTGGTGTGCCCATTCTCTCTCTTTCTCTCTCTCTCTCTCTCCTTCTCAAATAAATAAATAAATAAAATATTTTTTAAAAATAAATTTGAACCAGGTTTGGTGGCACATGCCTTTAACCCCAGCACTCAGGAGGCAGAGGTAGGAGGATCACTGTGAGTTCGAGGCCAGACTGAGACTACATACTGAATTCCAGGTCAGCTTGGACTAGCGTGAGACCTTACCTCGAAAAAACAAAAACAGAAACAAAAACAGAAATGTAAGAATGTATGTGTGTGTTTTATTTATTTTTTTGAGGTAGGCTGACCTGGAATTCATTATGTCGTCTCAGGGTGGCCTCAAACTCACCGCGATCCTCCTACCTCTGCCTCCCGAGTGCTGAGATTAAAGGCGTGCGTCACCACGCCCGGGTTGTCTGTGTGTTATTGAGTGGGTATGCAAGGCTAGACACACTGGCCTATAAAGCCTACAGCCTCCCGATCCACCGTGTCGTACCTTGAAATCTTTGATAAAAGTGCCGTAGTTCACGCGCCCCATGTTCTCCACCAGCATGTCCAGAGTAGCGCCAGCTTTCCCCTGTATGTTCAGAGTCTCCCTGAAGTTTCGCTCCAGGATTCCTTGGGGGACCTGTGGGTTCAAGGTCAAATGAGAATTAACATCAGCAAAGCACAGCAGCATGCAGAGCTAACTTGGCACTCGTTTCTCGGTAGTGGAGGGTCATCAGACTTACAGGGAGTCCTGACACCTTCAGGCCGAGTCTCTGGCCAGGGGGCCAAGTTGTCCCAATCACTGTCTCTACCCAGGGAAACTGGCAACACGGCTCAGAGCAGGCCCAGGGCCAGGCTGGCTGCCTTCCCTCACGGTGCTTTGCGATGCTGTAATGTCTTACTGCTGAATATTTTGTTGTTGTGGGTTTTTTTTTTTTGTTTGTTTGTTTGTTTGTTTTGAGGTAGGGTTTCACTCCAGCCCAGGGTGACCTGGAATTCACTATGTAGTCTCAGGGCGGCCTTGAACTCACAGCGATCCTCCTACCTCTGCCTCCCGAGTGCCGGGATTAAAGGCGCGTGCCACCTCGCCCAGCTGAGTTGTTGTTGTTTTTTGCGGTAGGGTTGCACTCTGGCCCAGGCTGACCTGGAATTCACTGTGCAGTCTCAGGGTGGCCTTGAACTCACGGCAACCCTCCTTCCTACCTCTGCCTCCCGAGTGCTAAGATTAAAGGCATGCACCACCACGCCTGGCATCTTTTTTTTTTTTTTTAATTACTTGTTTAGGGTTGGAGGGATGGCTTAGCGGTTAGGTTGTTAGCCTGCAAAGCCAAAGGACCCAGGTTCGATTCCCCAGGACACACATTAGCCAGATGCACAAGGGGACGCATGTGTTTGGAGTTCATCTGCAGTGGCTGGAGTGCCCATTCTCTCTCTCTCTCCCTCTTTCTCTGTCAAATAAATAAATAAATAAAAATAAAATATTTAAATTACTTGCTTATTTGAGAGAGAGAGAGAATGAATGATAATGGGCATGACAAGGTCTCTTGCTACATCTGGCTTTACATGGGTACTGGGGAATTGAACCAGGGCCAACAGGCTTTGGAAGCAAGCACCTGTAATCATTGAGATATCTCCCAGACCTCTGAGCATCTGTTTAAAGGACTGAGATTAATTCTGAGGGAGGCTTCCTATGAGAAGAATGGATTCATGTTCTCACAGCATAGAAGTCAGAGGTAAAGAAATTCTTTCTAAATAACATGGAGATGTGATAAGATCAGATAACAGATAAAATCAGTTAGGTGGAGTAGTCTAACCCCAAAGTACTTGAAATGATGCATTAACCACAGAAATTATAGAGCAGAATGAAAGAAAACAACAGTTATTTTATCAGCAAAATATCCCTATTTTTTTATTTTTATTTTTTGCCTCTTTCAAGGCAGGATCTCACTGCAGCCTAGGCTGACCTTGAACTCACAGAGATCCTTCTATTTCTGCCCCCCAGTGTTGGGATTAAAGGCGTGCACCACCACATCCAGACTCTCCTGTCTTTTTTTTAAAAATTATTTATTTATTTATTTGACAGAGAAAAAGGGAGAGAGGGAGAGAGAATGGGCACGCCAGAGCCCAGCCACTCCAGACACGTGTGCCCCCTTATGCACCTGGCTAATGTGGGTCCTGGGGAATCGAACCTGGGTCCTTTGGCTTTGCAGGCAAATGCCTTAACCACTAAGCCAACTCTCCAGCCCTCTCTTGTCTTTTTATGTAACTGCTTCAGTGAGAGGAGCAGTTATGGATACCTTTTCTTCTCTTTGCTCTCCAGGTAGTCAGGCTGGCCGGGATCTTACAATCCCCCTGCGCAGAGAGATGGCTCAGAGGTTAAGGCACTTGCCTGCAATGCCTAAGGACCTTGGTTCTTTTCCTCAGTACCTAGGTAAACCCAGATGTACAGTGTGGCCCAAGCATCTGGAGTCCATTTGAAGTGGCTAGAGGTCCTGGCTTGCCAGTTCACTCTCTTTATCTCCCTCTTTCTCTCTCAGATAAGTAAATAAATAAATAAAATATTTTTTAAAAAAGTTGAGTCGAGTACTGCAGCTCTGCCTGGCTTCCCGGAGGGTGCCTGTCTGTGGTGCTGGAGGTGGCTTTTCTCTCCGTGTGGATTTGGTAAGGGGCCCAGCTTCCGCCATTGTGGAACTTCCCCTGGATCTGTAAGCTTCAATAAATCCCTCCCATAAACTGTGCCTGGTTTGGAAGTCCATCCCAGCAACGTGAAGTTCACTATGACACCATGTGTGGTGGTTCGATTCACGTGTCCCCCATAAGCTTAGGTGTTCTGAACGCTGGGTTCCCAGCTGATGGAGATTCGGGAACTAACGCCTCCTGGAGGCGGTGTATTGTTGGGGGCGGGCTTTTGGGTGTTATAGCCAGTGTCCCCTTGCCAGTGTTTGGCACACTCTCCTGTTACTATTGCCCACCTTATGTTGGCCTGGGGGTGATGTCCACCCTCTGCTCATGCCATTGTTTCCCCTGCCATCATGGAGCTTCCCCTGGAGTCTATAAGCCAAAATAAACCTTTTTTCCCCAAAAGCTGCTCGTAGTCAGGTGATTTCTGCCAGCAATGCGAACCTGACTGCAACATCATGTAAAGCCAAATACACATGTGTCTCAAGTTTGTTTGCAGTGGCAAGAGGCCCTGGCATGTTTTCTCCCTCTCTCAAATATAAATAAATAAATAAATAAATAAATAAATATTTTTGTTTGTTTGTTTTTGTTTTTTCAAGGTAGGTTTCACTCTAGCCCAGACTGACCTGGAATTCACTATGTAGTCTCAGGGTAGCCTCAAACTCATGGCAATCCTCCTACCTCTGCCTCCCAAGTGCTGGGATTAAAGGCGTGGGATTAAAGGACCACACCTGGCAATAAGTTTTTTGTTGTTGTTTTTTTGCTTTTGGTTTTTCGAGTAGTATCTTGCTCTAGCCCAGGTTGACCTAGAATTCAATAAATACTTTTTTTTTTTTTTTTAAAGAATCTCCGCTGGGCGTGGTGGCACATGCCTTTAATCCCAGCACTTGGGAGGCAAAGGTAGGAGGGAGGATTGCTGTGAGTTCGAGGCCACCCTGAGATGACATAGTGAATTCCAGGTCAGCTTGAGCTAAAGTGAAACCCTACCTCGAAAAACAAAAACAAAACAAAACAAAATCTCAGCCGGGCGTGGTGGCGCACACCTTTATTCCCAGCACTCGGGAGGCAGAGGTAGGAGGATCACCATGAGTTCGAGGCCACCCTGAGACTCCATAGTGACTTCCAGGTCAGCCTGGGCTAGAGTGAGACCCTACCTCGAAAAACCAAAAAAAATAAAAAAATAAAATAAAATAAAATAAAATAAAAAATCTCAGAGCCAGCATGCCTTTAATCCCAGCACTTGGGAGGCAGAGGTAGGAGATCACTGTGAGTTCGAGGCCACCCTGAGACTACATAGTGAATTCCAATTCCAGGTCAGCCTGGACTACAGTGAGACCCTAACTCGAAAAATCAAACAAACAAACAAACAAAAAAAGAATCTCGGGCTGGAGAGATGGCTTAGTGGTTAAGGCATTTGCCTGCAAAGCCAAAGGACCCAGGTTCAATTTCCTAGGACCCACATAAGCCAGATGCGCAAGAGGATGCATGCGTCTGGAGTTTGTTTGCAGTGGCTGGAGGCCCTGGCATGCCCATTCTCTCTCTCCCTCTCTTTGCCTCTTTTTTTTTTTTTTTTTCCTCTCTCTCTCTCTCTCTCAAATAAATAACTAAAAATAAAGAATGTAGGGCTGGGGAGAGATGGCTTAGTGGTTAAGGCACTTTCCTGCAAAGCCAGAGGACCCAAGTTTGATTCCCTGGGGCCCACATGAGCCAGATGCACAATGTGGCACATGCATCTGGAATTCATTTGCAGTGGCTGGATGTCCTGGCATACCCATTCTCTCACACTCTCTCTCTCTTTCTCAAATAACTAAAAATTACACACACACACACATATTAATCTAACTTCTCATTCAGGATAAAGACATGGAATTCAATGAGTGTTGTTGTGGTGAAACGCACAAAGCTGAAGTGGATGTTGTCCCTAAAGAGCAGAGAAGACCCGATGACATAGTGAGTTCAGTGAGTGGCGGGAGACCCTGGGCTTTCCAGAGGGTGGTTTTAGGAGCACAGTGCTCCGGGCTGAGATGGGTGTGAGGTGTGCTCTGGGCACGCGGGCCATGAGTGAGGTTACATCACCACGCAAGGGGCACCGCTGGGGGCCCGGGCTGGTGCTGGAGAGATGGACGAGCAAAGGTCTCAAATGTCAACGCGCGCAGACACTTACCCCGTCCACGGCGACGTAGGCCCGATCCCGGATGGCTTCGGGAGTTGAAGCGACGATGGGTGTGGAGTTGCTGCAGTCTTGAGGAAGCGTTGTTCGGTACAGCACAAACCCGAAAGACTGGTTAGGAAAAGATCGAAGAAAAACATGTCACTCTTGCCGTTCACACGGAAAGGACTTGGTTTCCCTCGATCTGCATGAAAGCTGGGTCTTGAAAACCATAAAGAATGGAAAGTTTCACCTCGGCCACAGACAAATTTGAGCTAAGAAAATGGAACCAGCCTTGATTTTTTTTTTCTTTTTCGTGGTAGGGTTTCACTCTAGACAAGGATGACCTGGAATTCACTCTGTAGTCCCAGGCTGGCCTTGAACTCATAATGATCCTCCTACCTCTGCCTCCTGAGTGCTGGGATTAAAGGCGTGCGCCACCACGCCTGGCCTCCAGCCTTAATTTTTATACCTCAGTGGAACTATGTTTCTGACAGCAAGCTTCAAAGATCTCTTCTGCCACAATGGAGAACAACCCTAGGCAGGTTAAGTGATCGTCTAGAGTGACTTGGGAGATCATGTCCTATACGTCAGAGGCTCCAGATGTCAACTTAGTAAAAAAGAAAAAAGCGGAGCTGGAGAGATGGCTCAGTGGTTTAGGTGCTTGCCTGCAAAGCCTAGCAACTCAGGTTTGATTCCCCAGTACCCACATAAAACCAGATACACAGAGTGGCACACACATCTGGAGTTCCTTTGCAGTGCCTGGTGCCCCTAGCACACCCATTCTATTTGTCTACCTCTCTCCTATCTGCTTGCAGATAAATAAAATAAAATATTTTTAAAACTTTATCTTGGGGGCTGGAGAGATGGCTTAGCAGTTAAGCGCTTGCCTGTGAAACCTAAGGACCCCGGTTCGAGGTTCGATTCTCCAAGACCCACGTTAGCCAGATGCACAAGGGGGCGCATGTGTCTGGAGTTCGTTTGCAGTGGCTGGAGGCCCTGGCGCGTCCATTCTCTCTCTCTTTCTATCTGCCTCTTTCTCTCTCTGTCACTCTCAAATAAATAAATAAAAATGAACAAAAAAATTAAAAAAAAAAAACTTTATCTTGGGCTGGAGAGATGGCTTAGTGGTTAAGTCGCTTGCCTGCAAAGCCAAAGGACCCAGGTTCAATTCCCCAGAACCCATGTAAGCCAGATGCACAAGGGGGCACATGTAGCTAGAGTTCATTTGCAGTGGCTAGAGGGCCTGGTGTGCCCATTCTCTCTCTCTCTCTCTCTCTCTCTATATATATATATATATATATACATATATACATATATATATTTCCATATATATATGTGTGTGTGTATATATATATATATATATATATATATATATATATATATATATACATATATATATATATGCCTCTTTCTATTTTCTCTCAAATACCTAAATAATTTTTTAAAAAGTCATCTTAAAAAAAAAGGCAAGAAAACCCCAAAAGCCCAAGAACAACAGAAACACTGACAAAAGACATGAAGTTCTACACACATTCTCTCTCGGTTCTTGGGCTTTATCTACTCAAAACACGACTCAATTGGAAACTACTTCAAACAAAGAAACAGTGGAAAAGAGAGTTGGAGGGCTGAGGGTTACTGCTGCCTAGTCAGAAGGTTCATTTTATTTTAGTGTAGTTTAGTTTAGTTTTTTGAGATAGGGTCTCTGCTCTAGCCCAGGCTGACCTGAAATTCACTATGTAGTCTCAGGGTGGCCTCGAACACATGGTGATCCTCCTACCTCTGCCTTCCGAGTGCTGGGACTAAAGGCATGTACCACCACGCCTAGCTCCATCTTTTTTTTTTTTCATTTATTAACTTATGAGAGAGAGAGAGAAAGAGAGAAAGAGAGAAAGAATGTCAGGGCCTCTAGCCACTGCAAACTCCAGACACATGCGCCACCTTGTGCATCTGGCTTCTGTGGGCTCTGGGGACCTGAATCTGGGTCTTTAGGTTTCACGGGCAAATGTCTTAACCATTAAGCCATTTCTGTAGCCCCCCTTTTTAAAAATAATTAAATTATGATATTTATGGAGGGAAGTACAGAGCCAAGAAAAGGCACCCAGGTGGCTAGAAATTCCATGTGGAGGGCATGGGAAAACCCTAGAAAGAGAAGAGAGAAAAGAAAGTTCAAGGAGTTCCTGCCATGTGGGGAGCTGGAGGGGGTGAAGGAGCCCATGTGGAGAGTGAGGGCTGGGTTCCTCCTGGCTGGGCCCTGCTGAGGGAAAAACTCACTCCCAGCTGGAAGTTCCCAAGTGGTCAGACCCCCTCCCCCCCCCCCCTTTTTTTTGAGGCATGATCTCTCTGTGATCCTGAAGCTCCATGCTTTGATTAGAATAACTGACTAGCAAGGCCCAAGGATCCTCCTGTTTCCTTCTCCCCAGAGCTGGGATTATAGGTGGACACCATCACACCCATCTTTTTTTTTTTTTTAATTTTTATTTATTTATTTAAGAGCGACAGACAGAGAGAGAAAGAGGGAGGGAGAGAGAAAGAGAGAGAGAGAGAGAGAATGGGTGCACCAGGGCCTCCAGCCACTGCAAACGGACTCCAGACGCGTGCGCCCCCTTGTGCATCTGGCTAACATGGGTCCTGGGGAATCGAGCCTCGAACCGGGGTCCTTAGGCTTCACAGGCAAGCGCTTAACCGCTAAGCCATTTCTCCAGCCCCACACCCAGCATCTTACATAGGCTCTGGAGATCCAAACTCCAATTCTCATGCTTACAGGACATGTAATTTACGCACTGAGCCATCTCCCCAGCCCAGAAGTTATTGTACGATGCTGTCATTCCCCAGTTCTAGGGACACTCCCATTAACCTCAGCAAGAAGAGACAATTATTCTTTTTTATTAAACATACTTATTATTTATTTATTATTTGAGAGAGAGAGAGACAGAGAGAAAAAATGGGTGTGCCAGGTCATCTCCAGCCACTGCAAACGAACTCCAGATGCATGCACCCCCTTGTGCATCTGGCTTATGTGGGTCCTGGGGAGTTGAACCTGGGTCCTTAGGCTTTGCAGGCAAGTGCCTTAACCACTAAGCTATCTCTCCAGCTCCATTGTTTTTTAAAATATTTTATTTATTCATTTGCAAAGAGAGAGGGAGAGACAGAATGAATGTGCGTATGAGGGCCTCTAGCCACTGCAAATGAACTCCAGATGCATGCGCCACTTTGTGCATCTGGCTTTATGTAGGTACTGGGGAATCAAACCCAGGTTGTCAGGCTTTGCGGACAAGTACCTTAACTGCTGGGCCATGTCTTCAGCTCATTCTCTTTTAGAAATTTATTATTCATGTGCATGCATGGGTGTGTGTATGGAGAGGCTAGGGAGTGGTCCTTTCTTTCCACCTAGTTTGAGACAGGGTCTCTCTTGTGATCTTTGGCTGGAAGTGCAGACTCGCTGGTCCAGGAGCTTAGGGGTTCTCCTCACTCTGTCTCTCTTTGCCACGGGCATGTTTGGGGTTCCAGGTGTGACTGTATGTCCAGGTTTTCATGGGGGGGCTAGGGATCCAAACTCTGGTAGGCAGTCTTGCAGAACACGAGTCATACCCCCAGCCCCAAGTTACAGTGACTGGCTTGGCCCATAGACTTCTTGCTGTGGACATCAGCAGGGGCGAGGAGGGACAAAACTGGAAGTCATCAGGGAGAGTGCAGACAGAAAAACAGCATGGGATAGCGGAACAGACCCCTTCTCTGAGGCTTGAAGTGCAAAGGCCATTTGAGGGAGTAGAAGGATGACCCTACTGGCTTGTGTCGCGGGAACGGACCCCACCCAAGCTTCAAGTCCAAGAACACCTGCCTCCAAGCCCTCAAACATCGGCCCCCACTTACTCTCTATCTGTCTGCCTGTCCGTCCACCCATCTATCCATCATCTATCTAATCTACTCTAATCTAATCTAACTATTGATTGGTTGAGTACTAACTCAGAGGTTGAAGCAAACTTTGTATATTGCTTCCAAGAGGTGGGGAGACAGTGGGTTCTTTCTGCACAGGCTTGGCCGAGGCCTCAGGAGTCAGCCTGCAGGGGTACCAGGCTGGGTCCCACTCCTGCAGCCTGCATGCCCCCAGTCGTGGCTGTAAGTTAGGTATCGTGTGGGCTGTCCCAGGCAGACCTGAACCAGCCAGGGCCCCACAGGCCCGGCCAGCCCCAGAGACGCGTGCTGCAGGCGTAGGTAGATATCAGGAAGCAGAGGAGCTGAGGCCAATGGCTGTCAGTGAGTCTGTGTTAGCCTGGAATTAATTCCCCAGGGTTGAGGAGACCTGTGTCCATGTCCCACGGGGGAGTGTCAGTGGTCTTGCTAAGAGCCGAGTTCATTTACAGGTGACAGCACATATGCATAGCCAGTGTGTTTCAGGAATGGGACGCAAACCCTACCCAGAATTAATGAAACAATACTTGGGAGCTGGAGAGATGGCTTAGTGGCTAAGGCAACTTGCCTGCAAAGCCAAAGGATCCAAGTTCGGTTCCCCGGTACCCACATAAGCCAGATGCGCAAGGTGGCACAATCAGCTGGAGTTCGCTTGCAGCGGCTGCAGGCCCTAGAGCGCCCATTTTTTCTCTATCTGCCTCTTCCTCTCTCTTAAATAAATAAAGAAAAATAAAAATATTCGTTTAAAAAGTTGGATGGGTAGGCCAGTTGTGGCGGCACATGCCTTTAATCCCAGCACAGTGAATTACAGGTCAGCCTGGGCTAGGGTGAGACCCTACCTCGAAAACAAAACAAAACAAAAAAAAGTTGGATGCGTATGGGGCTTACCTGTCCATTGTACTGGCTACAGAACAGAGATGCTGGACGGTACGACCAGACACGTAACGTAGCACGTGGGAGGGAGAGGCAGGAGGACAGCTTTTGAGCCAGCTCAGGTCACGTGGTGAATTTCAAGCCAGCTAGGATTACCTAATGCGATCTTGTCTTGAAAAAGAAAAGGGGGGGATGGCAGATGGCGCAGCGGTTACAGGCCCTTGCTTGCATAGCCTGCAGCCCCGGATTCAAACTCCTAGTACCCATGTAAAGCCAGACGTACAAAGTTGCCCACGTAACTGGAATTGAGTTGTGGTAGTGAGAGGTCCAGGTGTACCCGTGTAAACACTCACATACTGTCTCTCTCTAGTTGGTAAATTAAAAAAAAAATAAATAAGGAAAAAAAGAGGCAGGAATATAGCTCAGTTGGTTCTTGCCTTATAGGCATAAGAACTAGAATTCAATCCCCAGAACACACATTAAAAAAAAAAAAAAATCGGGCTGGAGAGATGGCTTAGAGGTTAAGCGCTTGCCTGTGAAGCCTAAGGACCCCGGTTCCAGGCTCAATTCCCCAGGACCCACGTTAGCCAGATGCACAAGGGGGCGCACGGGTTTGGAGTTCATTTGCAGTGGCTGGAGGCCCTGGCGCGCCCATTCTCTATCTGCCTCCTTCTCTCTCTGTCTGTCACTTTCAATAAATAAATAAATAAATAAAAATAAACAAAAGAAATAAATAAAAATCTAGGCATGGGCTGGAGAGATGGCTTAGTGGTTAAAGCATTTGTCTGTAAAACCTAAGGACCCAGGTTTGATTCCCCAGTACCCATGTAAGCCAGATGCACATGGTGGTGCATGCATCTGGAGTTTGTTTACGGTGGCTAGAGGCCCTGGTGTGCCCATTGTCTCTCTCTCTCAAATAAATAAATAAAAATTAAAAAAAAAAATCTAGGCATGGTGGCATGTGCCTGTAATCCCCGTGCTAGAGAGGAAGAGACCAGTGGATCCCTGGGGCTTGCTGACCAGCTAGTTTAGCCTACTTGGCAAGTTCCAGGTCTCGAGAAAAGATGGGCTGGGAATTGGTGGCATGCACCTTTCATCCTAGTACTTGGAAGGCAGAGGTAGGAGGACTGCCATGAGTTTAAGGCCAGCCTGAGACTACACAGTGAATTCCAGGTCAGCCTGAGCTAGAGTGAGACCCTGCCTCAAAACAAAGAAAAGGTAGATGGTGGTGCCTGAGAAACAACACCTGAGGTCGTCTCTGGCCTCTGTGCATCATAGCTGTACACTGGTATTGTTTTGTTTTTTGAAGACTTAAAAAAATATTTTATTTTCATTTCATTTATTTATTTGACAAAGAAAGAGGGAGAGAGAGAGAGAGAATGGGCACGCCAGGGCCTCCAGCCACTGCAAATGAATTCCAGACACATGAACCCCATGGTGTATCTGGCTAATGTGGGTCCTGGGGAATCGAACCTGGGTCCTTTGGCTTTGCAGGCAAATGCCTTAACCACTAAGCCATCCCTCCAGCCCTTGTTGTTTGTTTTTTTTTGAGACAGAGTCTCACTCTAGTCCAGAGTGACCTGGAATTCACTATGTACTCTCAGGGTGGCCTCGAACTCACGGTAATCCTCCTACATCTGCCTCCCAAGTGCTGGGATTAAAGGCGTGCGCCACCACCACCCAAGCTATATTTATTATAATTAAGTTTTTTTTTCTTTTTCTTTATTTATTTGAGAGAGAGAGAGAGAATGGGTGTTCCAGGGCCTCTAGCCACTGTACCCTCTTGTGCATCTGGCTTACATGGGTCCTGGGGAAGCAAACCCAGGTCCTTTGGCTTTGCAGGCAAGCACCTTAACTGCTAAGCCACCTCTCCAGCCCTACATTTATTTGTTTGTTTGTTTGTTTTTTTGAGGTAGGGTCTCACCACTCCAGCCCAGGCTGATCTGGAATTCATTGTGTATTCTCAGGGTGGCCTTGAACTCTGGGTGATCCTCCTACCTCTGCCTCCGGAGTGCTTGGATTAAAGGCAGGTACCACCATGCCAGGCTTACATTTTTTTTAAATATATTTTTTATTTATTTAAGAGAGAGAGAGAGAGAGAGAGAGGGAGGGAGGCAGAGAATGGGTGCGCCAGAGCCTCCAGCCACTGCAAATGAACTCCAGATGCATGCGCCCCCTTGTGCATCTGGCTTACATAGGTCCTGGAGAGTTGAACCAGGATCCTTGGCTAAGCCATCTCTCCAGCCCTACATTTTTTTTTTAAAGGATATTACTGGAATGACTAGGGACATCTAAAGATAGAACTGATATTAAATAATAGGATGTTACTGCCTTAAATTTAAGTGTGCTCAGGGTGTTGTGGTCATATAGAATAATGTCCTTTTCTTTAAAAAGTATATGATTCAGGGCTGGAGAGATTGCTCAATGGTTAAGGTATTTGCCTGCAAAGCCTAAGGATCATGGTTTCATCACCCAGTACCCACAAAAAGACAGATGCACAAGGTGACACATGCATCTGGAGTTCATTGCAGTGGTTAAAGGCCCTGGCACACCCATTCTCTCTGTGCCTCTCTCTCTCTCAAATAAAAAAAATAAGTAAACACATAAACATTTTTAAGTATATATGTTTCAATATTATGGATAATGATAGCAACTAAAAATGTACAGAAAGGAAAAGGCAGTTTATTACATACATGCATGGAAGGAAAGATGGAGCAGGAGAAGCAACTGTTAACAGCTGGTGAATCTAGATGACAAGGGACACCGGGTAAAATAGCCCAAACTAAAGAGCTGAGAATAGCCGGGCATGGTGGCACATGTCTTTAATCCTAGCACTTGGGAGGCAGGGGTAGGAGAATTGCCATGAGTTCGAGGCCATCCTGAAACTACATAGTGAATTCCAGGTGAGCCTGGGCTAGAGCAAGACCCTACCTCAAAAAAACAAACAAACAAAAAAAAAAGTGGCTCAAGCATTCGGTGTTCCATTTCAGTGGCAAGAGAACCTAATGTGTGCACACACACACAAGTAATAAAGAAAAAAAAAAAACAGACTGGGGAAATGGCTTAGCAGTTAAGGCCTTTGCCTGTGAAGCCTAAGGACCATGGTTTGATTCCCCAGGACCCACGTCAGCCAGATACACAAGGGGGCGCATGTGTCTGGAGTTCATTTGCAGTGGCTACAGGCCCTGGTACACCTATTCTCTCTTTCTCTCTGTCTGCCTCTCTCTCTCTCTCAAATAAATAAATAAAAACACATTAAAAAAAGAAACAAACAACAAAAAAACAACACTGATTCCTAATAAGAAGTAAGGATTAGCGAGCTGAGTTAATGCCCTGAACTTAAAATCTTTCCAGCAGCATGTTGAGAAGCGTGTAAAGTCACTTCCTAAGTGAGTGAAAACATGAAACTGGAGAAAAGTATAGAAAAAAAAAAAAAAATCAGCCCCAGCTCAGTGCTTAAAGCTTGTGGCTGGGAGAATCAAGGTTCTCCCCAGGCCCTGGTCCGCTAGCTCAGCCTCTCAAGCCCCAGGCTCAGAAGGGGCGCACCAGGGCAATGCCAGGAGAAAACGAGGGGACGGGTCACCCTTGGGGTCCTACCTGTTTCACCTGGACAAACGTCAAGGGATAAAGGCTTCTCACGGGCCCATTGGGAGACAGGATGCTCAGGGCTGCCTCCACTGTCTTGAACTGCAAAGAAGCAAAGGGAGGATTACATCGCTGCCGTCACCACACGCGGTCAGAGCACAGGGGTTCCATGAGCTCTCAATTACCGAACACGTTCAAATGGACCTACGCTGTTCAAATTCTACTTGACTTTATTACTTATTTATTCTGGGTTTTCCAAATAGGGTCTCACTCTGGCCCAGACTGACTTGGAATTCACTACGTAGTCTCAGGGTGGCCTCCAACTCACAGTGATCCTCCTACTTCTGCCTCCACGCCTGGCTATTTATTTATTTACTTTTGAGATAGGGTCTCACTCCAGCCCAGGCTGACCTGGAATTCACTATGTAGCCTCAGGGTGGCCTTGAACTTGTGATCCTCCTTCCCACCTCTGCCTCCCAAGTGCTGGCATGAAAGGCATGTGCCACCATGCCCAGCCAAATTTCACTTTATATTATTTCCCAGTTGACCTTTGGTCTACCACTGGGCTATAGCCTCAAGTCCTGCTCCTAACCCTCATTGAGAATGTATATGGCGGTAGTCTTATAAAGAGTTTCAGGGGCTGGAGATATGACTTAGTGGCTAAGGCATTTGCCTGCAAAGCCTAAGAACCCATGTTCTACTCTTTAGATCCCACGTAAGCCAGACACACAAGGTGATGCAAGCACACAAGGTCACATATGTGCAGAAGGTGGTGCATGCGTCTGGAGTTCGATTACAATGGCTGGAGGCCGTGGTGCACCAACTCTCTCTCTCCTCTCACCTCTCTGTCTCACTCTTAATCTTAAAAAAAAAAATTATTGTTTATTTATTTGAGAGAGGGAAAGAGGCAGAGTGAGAGAGATAGAGAGAGAGAGAGACAGAGAAAGAGAATGGATGTGCAAGGGCTTCCAGCCACAGCAAACGAACTCCAGACACATGTGCCACCTTGTGCATCTGGCTTATGTGGGTCCTGGGGAATTGAACCAAGGTCCTTGGCCTTAACCGCTAAGCCATCTCTCCAGCTCCTCTCACATTTTTTTATGTGAAAAAAGGCCACTCTGCTTGGGCTTGCCTCAAAAAAAGAAAATGCCAGGTGTGGTAGTGGAGCCTTTAATCCCAGAAATTGGGAGACAGAGGCAGGAGGATCACTGTGAGTTTGATGCCACCTTGCGACTACATAGTGAATTCCAGGTCAGCCTGGACTAGAAGGAAACCTTACCTTGAAAAACAAAAAAACAATGGGCTGGAGGGATGGCTGAGCTGTTAAGGCATTTGCCTGTGAAGCCTAAGGAGCCAGGTTCGATTCCCTAGGATCCACATAAGCCAGATGCAGAAGGTGGTACTTGAGTCTGGAGTTGGCAGTGGCTGGAGGCCCTGGTGCGCCCATTCTATCTGCTTCTTTCTCCCTTCCTCCCTCCCTCCCTCCCTTTGTCTCTCCAATAAATAAAAAAATAAAATAAATATTTTTTTTTTAAAGAAAGGGCTGGAGAGATGGCTTAGCAGTTAAAGCATTTGCCTGCAAAGCCAAAGGACCTTGGTTCAATTCCCCAGGACCCACATAAGCCAGATGCACAAGGTGGCGCATGCGTCTAGAGTTCGTTTGCAGTGGCTAGAGGACCTGGTGCACCCATTCTCTCTCTGCCTCTTTCTCTCTTGCTCTCTCAAATAAATAAATAAATAAAATTTAAAAAAGAAAAAAGAAAAACAAAACAAAGAAAGAAAAAAAAATGTTTCAGGGTCTGGGGAGATGGTCCAGTGGCTAAAGGCACTTGCTTACTTGCTTACAAAGGTTCAATTCCCCAGCCACCCACATAAAGCTGGACAGGCCTTTATTTGCAGAAGCAGGAGACACTGGCATGCCCATGCACATGAATATAAGGATGTTTCAGACACACCCAATTCAGAAACACAACCTGCTCAGAGCTACATATGAGAGACTTAAAAATGAGCGAACTTGGGCTGGAGAGATAGCTTAGCAGTTAAAGTACTTGTCTGCGAAGCCTAAGGATCCCGGTTTGATTCTCCAGGTCCCACGTAAGCCAGATGTACATGACGGCGCATGCATCTGGAGTTCGTTTGCAGTGGCTAGAGGCCCTGGCATGCCCATTCTCTCTCTCTCTCTCCCTGTCTCTAATAAATAAATAAAAATAAAATCTTAAAAACGAAATGAACAAACTCCAAGGTGCAGGGGCGCTTCCTCCACAAGGATTCCCATCATGTCTTTGAGTGAACGAGCTCGCAATCAAAGAGTAACCAGGGGCCGGTGACTCTAATATTACAATGGTATCACCATGTCCCCTCACTGTGACTCTTCCACAGCAACTTCCCCCTCCTCCAGGTGTATGTGGCAGGTGTCCTCAGCCTGTCATGGATCGGTGGCTTGTCTTTGTCTTCCTCAATGGCCTGCCAGCTCTTTACAGCATGATATGGACTGTATTCACCCCCGTGCCCAGTGCCTGGTAGACCCAGGAAACATCTGCCCTGTTCCATCCAAACACGGTGTATTCCTGCAACCCGGGATGGTGACTCGAATGCAGAGACACAAGCCAGAGTACCATCACCCCATCACCACGCCCTGCCGGACGAAGCCCTCACAGCCACCCCATGGGGCAGGCATGACTGTCCCTGTGTCTGCACGAGGCCATGCAGCAGTGGTGGGACTGCAGTTACAGCTGGGTTTAGCTCCAAAACCCAGGGCCTGATGCTAGTTAGGGTCTCACCCTAGCTCAGGCTGACCTGGAATTCACTCTGTAGTCTCAGGGTGACCTCGAACTCACTGCGATCCTCCTACCTCTGCCTCCCGAGTGCTGGGATTAAAGGCGTGTGTCACTACGCCCAGCCGAGCACATTCTTTTTAAAAGAAAAACATACATATATATATATATATATATATATATATTGGGTTTTCAAGTTAGGGGTTTCACTGTAGCCCAGGCTGACTTGGAATTCACTATGTAGTCTCAGGGTGGCCTTGAACTCACAGTGATCCTCCTACCTCTGCCTTCTGAATGCTGGGATTAAAGGCGTGCGCCAACACGCCTGGCCCTAAAAAACTATTTTTATTGTCGGGTGTGGTGGCGTATGCCTTTAATGCCAACACACAGGAGGCTGAGGTAGGAGGACTACCGTGTATTAGAGGCCAGCCTGAGACTACATAGTGAATTCTAGGTCAGCCTGGGCTGCAGTGAGACCCTACTTCAAAAACAAAGAAAAGGGAGGGGGGAGGGCTGGAGAGATTGCTCAGTGGTTAAGGTACTTGCCTGCCAGGCCTAACCACCTGAGTTCAATTCCCCAGTACCCATGTAAGCCAGACACACAGAGTGGCATATGCACCTGGAGTTCATTTGCAGTGGCTGAAGGCCCTCGTACACCCATACCCGCTCTCTCTCTGTACCTCTCTACTTACAAATAAATAACATATAAAAAAGAGGCCGGGCGTGGTGGCGCATACCTTTAATCCCAGCACTCGGGAGGCAAGGTAGGTGGATCGCCATGAGTTCAAGGCCACCCTGAGACTACACAGTGAATTCTAGGTCAGCCTGGCCTAGAGTGAGACTGTACTTTGAAAAACCAAAAAAAATAAAAATAAAAAATAAAAAATAAAAATAAATTTAAAAAATAAATAAAATAAAATAATTAAAAAATATAAAAGATTTTAAAAATTTATTTATTCATTTATTGTGTGTATGAGACAGAGAGAGAGAGAGAGAGAGAGAGAGAGAGAGAGAGCATGGGCACATAGGGCTTCTAGCCACTGCAAATGAACTTCAGACACGTGCTCCGCATTGTGCACCTGGCTTTATGTGACTACTGGGAAATCAAACCTGGGCTGGCAGGCTTTGCAAGCAAGTGCCTTTAACCACTGAACCATCTCCTCAGCCCCAGATTTTTTCCTAAGTAACTGTATTGATGAACAAGTTGTGATTAAAAGTCTGATTCATAAGTGTGATTAAAAGTCTGGTTAATGTGAAGAGAGATTCCTATCAAAGCAAGCCCACATTCACTGTAGAGTACGGCTCCCGTATCCGACTCTAGGTGGAAAATGTTACCACAGGACAGCCAACAAACCACAATGTCAAAGGGCTCCTCGAGTGGAAAAATTATACGATCATGTTTAGCATTTGGCTTAAAGATAAAAAAAAAACCTATGATGCTATTTTAGAATCTCGAGCTTCTTAAGAAGTAAGTAACTGCTCATGTTTTTTTTTTCTTCTCGTGAATGAGTGCGTGTAGGAGTTAGGGATGTGAGAGGGGGAAATCTAAAGACACTGAGGTCAAAACAAACCAATTTTGGTACATCCTTCCTTCGGACTATTAAGTAAATCTTTTTCCTAGAATAAAATGAGTTTAACTCTTTGGGTATGTGCATACGAGTGGAGGCTAGAGGTTCATGTCCTCCACTTTACTTACTGAGACAAGTCTCTCCTTTATTTATTTATTTTTTTAAATTTTCATTTATTTATTTGAGAGCGATAGACAGAGAGAGAAAGAGGCAGATAGAGAAAGAGAGAGATAATGGATGTGCCAGGGCCTCCAGCCACTGCAAACGAACTCCAGACACGTGCGCCCCCTTGTGCATCTGGCTAACATGGGTCCTGGGGAAACGAGCCCCGAACCGGGATCCTTAGGCTTCAAAGGCAAGCTCTTAACCGCTAAGCCATCTTTCCAGCCCAAGTCTCTCCTTTAAACCTAGAGCTCAGCCGGGTGTGGTGGCGCACGCCTTTAATCCCAGCACTCAGGAGGCAGAGGTAGGAGAATAGCCATGCGTTCAAGGCCACCCTGAGACTACAGAGTGAATTCCAGGTCAGCCTGAGCTAGAGTGAGACCCTACCTCAAAAAAACAAAACAAAACAAAAAAACCTTTAAAATATTTGTATTTATTTGCAAGCAGAAAGAAAGGGAGGGAATGGAACAGGGAGAGAGGGTGAGAGAGAGAGAGAGAGAATGGGCATACCTGGGCCTCTTGACACTGCAATGGAACTCTAGACACATATATCATTTTATGCATCTGGCTTTATGTGGGTACTGGGGAATCAAACCCAGGCCATCAGGTTTTGCAAGCAAGCACCTTTAACCACTGAGCCATCTCTCCAGCCTCTAACTCTCTCGTTTATGATGAATTTCTAGCTTTTCCCAGTGTTCCATTTTTCAGTAAGACATACAAATTAGAACATAACACTGGGATGGAAGGTGCCCGTGGCTTGTAGGAAATCCTTACAAAAGGGGTAAGGCATGGCAAAAGAGCCTCACCAGCCAGAGTAATGAAGTGGCATGTTATCTCCACAGAGGTTCCCAGCACTGTCTTTGACAGTGGATAATTGAAACACAATGATCGGCACGACCTAAGAATGCCTGCTCTTCCAGTTGTGAGCTCTGTCTGCACATCAGCAATCACCCTCCATCTCTCCATTCACCTCTAAACATCGCCCAGCCTGGCAGGCTCCCAGAAACCAAGTTCAGAGAAAAGACACCCAGCCACGGCCCCCATCACACTTTCGCCGGCCACAGCTCTGTTCCACTTCCTCACTCCCATGTGACCCCGGTGCTCCTCTTCCTTTTACTTGTCTTTTCTTTGAGACAGGATCTCCTGCAGCCCAGACTAGCCTCAAACACTTCATATGCAATCGAGGATGACCTTGAACTCCTGATCCTGCAGCCTCTACCTCCAGTGCTGGAATTATAGGTATGCCCTGCCACCCCCCATGGGGTTTAGGTGGTGCTGGGGGAGCCCAGAGTTTTCCTTGTGCATTCTGGGCATGAACTCTACCCACTGAGCTACATCCCTAGCCCCTTTCTTACCTTCTGCAGAGCAACTTTTCCGTATGCAAACTTTGGTGTGGATGGAGGGATAGGACCTTCTGGCACTTTTTTAAACTGTAAAGCAAAGAGGGGAAGAGAGGCAAGATAAAAAGCTGTTCAACCTTTAGAAGTTGGTAAACAACATTTGTCTTTCTTAGGCCGGGTGTGGTGGCGCACGCCTTTCATCCCAGCACTCGGGAGGCAGAGGTAGGAGTTTCACCGTGAGTTCAAGGCCAGCCTGAGAATACAGAGTGAATTCTAGGTTTGAGGTAGGGTTTCACTCTAGCTCAGGCTGACCTAGAATTCACCATGTAGTCTCAGGGTGGCCTCGAACTCATGAGGATCCTCCTACCTCTGCCTCCCAAATGCTGGGATTAGAGGTGTGCACCACAAAGCCTGACTCCTTATCGCCCCCGCCCCCCGCCCCAGGTAGGGTTTCACTCTAGCCCAGGCTGACCTGGAATTCACTATGTAGTCTCAGGCTGGCCTTGAACTCCAGCAATCCTCCTACCACTGCCCCCCCCAACCCACCCCTTAGTGCTGCGATTGATTAAAGAGGTTTGCGCCACTACACCTGGCCAAAAATTTATCTTTCAAGAGAAAGGGCTGAAGACTCAGATAGAGTCTAGTGACATTAGGAAGGACACAGGAGGAAGGGACTTCTTGCACACACCATGTTTGTGTCTAAGCATGCACTGTGTTTTAAGTTCTTGGAATCATTCAAATAATTACTGAACAAAAGACATAAAAAAGAAGACATGAAAATGGGGGCTGGGAAAGTATCTCAGTTGAAGTCCTTCTTTTGCAAGCATGAGGACCCAACTATGAGCCCAAAACCCATGTCTAAAATGCCAAGTATGGTGTGGTGGTTTGAATAGAATAGATGGCCCCCAATATATTCAGTTGTTTGTTTGTAATTTGCATCTGCAGCCACCTGGCTGGAGTCAGTGCCATTGTGTGGATCTTAAGGTGTGGTGGTGGGTTTCAGATTTCAATCTAAAGATATGCAAAGTGTGCCTAGCAGTAGTTCCTGAAGTGTGCTGTGGCTTTTGGCTTTTTGGCTTGTGCTTCTCTCTCTCTGCTTGGTCCTGTGAAGGCAGGCCAGCTTCTTCCACCATTATGGAACTTCCCCTGGATCTGTGAGCTTCAATAAATATCCCTTCCTCCATAACTGTGCCTGGTCTGAAAGTTCATCTCAGTGAACCTGAAGCTGTCTGCTACATATGGCATGTGCTTGTATTCCCAGCGCTGGTGAGGTAGAGACAGGAGGATCTCTGGGGCTCACTGGCCAGTCAGTCTGGCCGAGCTGGTGAGTTCCAGGACAACGAAAAATCCTGTCTCAGGAAAAAAAAAAAGAAAGAAAAAAAAAAAAGCGAGCCAGCTGTGGTGGCGCACGCCTTTAATCCCAGCACTTAGGGGGCAGAGGTAGGAGAATTGCCGTGAGTTTTTGGGCAGCCTGAGACTACATAGTGAATTTCAGGTCAGCCTGGACTAGAGTGAGACCCTATGTCGGAAAACAAAACAACAACAACAATTAAATAAATAAAAATAAAAAGTCAGCTGGACTCTGATGGGATCCCTATGAAGAAATGGGATTGAAGTCTTAAAACAGGTCTTACATTTTTTTATTCAAGAACACATAAAAAATAAACTCCCCTCGGGACTCGGAAGGCAGTGGGAGGAGACTGCCCTGTAGCTTTACAGCTGATCCTCGAGGTCAAAGTGTTAACCGTGCCTGGTTGGGTTCTACCCACACCAAAGAGACGACCTTAGAAGATGCAAATGTCACTAGCCCTGTCATGCCTGGAAGACTGACACGTGGCGAAGGGCTGCCTGGCCCTCCATCCCTCAGCCAGGCTCATGTATCCTGACAGGGAACCATTCAGAGTACACAGCAAGGAGTGTGGTGTGGTTATTTGTGGGACAAATCACTCAACCAGAAGCAGCTAATGGGAGGAAAGGGTTGATTTTGGCTTACAGTCTCGAGGGAGGAAGCACCATGACGGCAGGGGAAGCATGGCACGAGCAGAGGCTGGACATCCCCTCTGCCACAGCAGGTGGACAATAGCAGCAGGAGGGGGAGCTGACTTCAACACCCCTAAGCCCGCCCCCAACAACACACCTCCTCCAGCAAGGCTCCTCCTCCCAAACTGCCACGAAACACAAGAGGCTACGGGGGGACAGTTCCTTTGAACCACCGCACAGACACAATACCCATCACCAGCTACCTGAACCTTGAACTTGGCTCCAAGGGAGATACTTTCCAATCCCTAAGTCTTTGGTGAAGCGAAATGCCAGGTAGAGCTTTATATGGAGGTATTTCATGCAAGTAAATGCTATTTTTTTTAAATTTAACTTTATTTATTTATTTATTTGCAAGCAGAGAGAGAGAGAGCGAGAGAGATAGACAGAAGAGAGACAGACAGAGAGAGAGAGAGAGTGGGCACGTCCGGGCCTTCAGCCACTGCAAATGAACTCCAGATGCATGCACCCCTTGTGCATCTGGCTTATGTGGGTCCTGGGGAATTGAGCCTGGGTCCTTTTGCTTCACAGGCAAATGCCTTAACTACTAATCCATCTCTCTAGCCCTGTAAATAATATTTTTTGAGGCATGTCCAACAGAATGGCCTTTTTTATGAGACAGAGAGAGATAGAGAGGGAGGAAGGGAGAGAGAATTGGTGCGCCAGGGCCTCCAGCCACTGTAACTGAACTCTAGATGTATGGGCATGTGCAACCTTGTACATCTGGCTTATGTGGGACCTGGAGGGTTGAACATGGATCCTTAGGCTTTGCAGGCAAGCACCTTAACCACTAAGCCATCTCTCCAGCTTAAATATTTTATATATTTTTTTATTATTTTATCTTATTTATTTGAGAGCGAGAGAGAGAGAATGGGTGCACCAGGGCCTCTAGCCACTGCAAATGAACTCCAGATGTACGTGCGACCTTGTGCATCTGACTTACATGGGTACTGGGGAATCGAACCTGGGTCCTTAGGCTTCACAGGCAAGTGCCATAACCATTAAGCAATCTCTCAAACTCTGTAAGTAAATATTTTGAACATTTTAACAAATCAGCTATGTGTCAACAGTCTCATAAGAAAGCACCCAGGAGCTGGATGTGGTGGCACACACCTTTAATCCCAGCGCTGGGGAGGCAGAGGTAGGAGGATCACCATGAGTTCAAGGCCACCCAGAGACTCCATAGTGAATTGCAGGGCAGCCTGGGCCACAGTGAAACCCTACCTCGAAAATAAAATAAATAGAAAGCACCCAGGGACCCAGTAAGGGCCAGGCACATACTTCAGTAGTAGAGCACTTGTCTAGCACGTACAAGGCCCAGTGGCGTTTTGAATGAAAAGTCGGCCATAGGCTCATGAGTTTGGAATACTTGATAAAGACCAACTCCAAGGCTAGCAGTTAGACTATTTCCTTCCCGTTGATGTGGAGAGATATAACCCAGGTTTTCAGTTTGGGCGTGTTTTGCTGTCTCTGCCATTATGAAACTTTCCCTCGAAACTTTAAGCTGAAATAAACCCTTTCAAAGCTGTTTCTGGTCAGGTGTTTTGTCCCAGCAATGAGACGGTAACTGCTGCACCCAGCATGGGGGGGGGGGGCGGAGGGGGGCCGATGACACGAACGGAAGGGCCTACTCAATCTTTTTTTATTTTGGTTTTTCGAGGTAGGGTCTCATACTAGCCCAGGCTGACCTGGAATTCACTATGGAGTCTCATGGCCTTGAACTCATGGTGATCCTCCTACCTCTGCCTCCCCAGTGCTGGGATTAAAGGTGTGCGCCACCATGTCCAGTTTAAATCTTTTTTTTTTAGACAAGGTCTCACGTATCCCAGGTTCATCTCAAACTCAGAATGTAATTAAGGATGATATTGAACTCTGACCCTCCTAAGTGCTGACATTACATACGTGTGCTACCACACCCGATTTATGTAGAACTAGGGATGGAATCCAGAGCTTACTGTACGCCAGGCACTTTCCCTGCCCCTCACTAACTCTTTTAAAATGGGCCATCTCTTGGGCTGGAGAGATGGCTTAGCGGTTAAGCGCTTGCCTGTGATGCCTAAGGACCCCGGTTTGAGGCTCATCTCCCCAGGACCCACGTTAGCCAGATGCACAAGGGGGCACACGCATCTGGAGTTCGTTTGCAGTGGCTGGAGGCCCTGGCACGCCCATTCTCTCTCCCTCTCTCTATCTGCCTCTTTCTCTCTCTGTCTGTCGCTCTCAAATAAATAAATAAAAATAACAAAAAAAAAATCACTTTAAAAAAAATAAAATAAAATGGGCCATCTCAGGGCTGGAGAGATGGCTTAGTGGTGAAGGTGTTTGCCTGCCAAGACTAAGGACCCAGGTTTGACTCTCCAGGTCCCATGTAAGCCAGATGCATAAGGTGATGCAAGCATGCAAGGTCGCACAAGTGCACAAGGTGGGGCACGTGTCTGGAGTTCAATTACATTGGCTGGAGGCCCTGGCAAGCCAATTCTCTTTCTCATATACATAAAATAAAAACCCAGTCTGTTGGGCTTGCCTCAAAAAATAAAATAAAATAAAATAAAATAAAATAAAATAAAATAAAATAAAATAAAGTAAAATAGGGCATTTCTGCTGGGCATGTGGCTCAGTGGTTAAAAGCACTTGTTTGCAAAGCCTGCTGGTCTGGGTTCAATTCCATAGCTACCCATGTAAAGCCTCACGTAAAAAGTGGCTTAAGTATCTAGGGCTGGAGAGATGGCTTAGCGATTAAGACGCATGCCTGCGAAGCCTAAGGACCCAGGTTCAGTTCTCTGGGTCCCATGTAAGCCATATGCACATGGTGGAACATGCATCTGGAGTTTGTTTGCAGTGGCTAGAGGCCCTAGTGTGCCCATTCTCTCTCTCTCTCTCCCCCTCTCACTGTCTCTAATAAATAAATAAAAAATAACATATTTTTTAAAAGTGGCTTAAGTAACTAGTGTTCTGTTTGCAATGGCAAGAGGTCCTGGTGTGATGCGTGTCCACACACACATGTAAATAAACTAAAAACAAAGAAAGAAAGACCTTGGGCTAGAGAGATGGCTTAGTGGTTAAGGTGCCTGCCTGCAAAGTCAAAGGACCCAGCCTTGATTCCCCAGGACCCACATAAGCCAGATACACAAGGTGGTGCATGCATCTGGAGTTCATTGGCTAGAGGCCCTGGTACACCCATTCTCTCTCTCTCTCTGTCTCATAAGTAAATAAAAATAAATATATTTAAAAAAAGAAAGCTGGAAAAGCCGGGCGTGGTGGCGCACACCTTTAATCCCAGCACTCGGGAGGCAGAGGTAGGAGGATCGCTGTGAGTTCGAGGCCACCCTGAGAATGCAGAGTGAATTTCAGGTCAGCCTAAGCTAGAGTGAGACCCTACCTCGAAAAACCGAAAAACCAAAAAAAAAAAAAAAAAAGAAAGCTGGGCGTGATGGTACACGCCTTTAATCCTATCACTCAGGAGGCAGAGGTAGGAGGATCACCATGAGTTCGAGGCCACCCTGAGACTACATAGTTAATTCCAGGTCAGCCTAGACCAGAGTAAGACCCTACCTCGAAAAACCAAAAAAAAAAAAAAAAAAAAAAAAAAGTAAGAAACCACAGAGGAAGTGGGTTGATGAGCAAGAGTGCTGCTTCCATGGTGAGCCTGACAATCAGCGCCAGGGCGAAGGAGACAGATGCTGAGGACACTCAACACCTACTTAGCAGAGATCCAGAGGCTCCTAAGAGCTCATCACTGAAATAGACCTAAAACACGCCCACCGTGGCTCAGGGAGTTTTGTGGAAGAAGAGGCGGAAAGATTGCAAGAACCACAGGTTGGGACGTCATGCCCAGAGGCACTGCCTCCCCCCAGTAACTGACTGCTGCTCCCACAATGCATAACTCACAAGCCCATGGGGAACACCAGCAACCCCACTGAGGCGGGTCCGCAGGGGAATGGGGGAAGGGACGGGGGAAAGGATGATACCACCATATGATGTATCCATAGAAAGTATGTTCTTTTTTTAAAAAAAATATTGTTTACTTTTATTTATTTATTTGAGAGAGACAGAGAGAGAGAGAGAGAGAGAGAAAGAATGGGCGCACCAGGGCCTCCAGCCATTGCACACAAACTCCAGATGCATGTGCCACCTTGTGCATCTGGCTACGTGCATCCTGGGGAATCGAACCTCAAGCCCCGGTCCTTAGGCTTCATGGGCAAGCGTTTAACCGCTAAGCCATCTCTCCAGCCCCAAAGTATGTTCTTAATAATAATAATAATAAAGAGCCGGGCATGGCAGTGCATACCTCTAATCCCAGCACTAGGGAGGCAGAGGTAGGAGGACCGCAGAGAGTTTGAGGCCAACCTGAGACTACATAGTGAATTCCAGGTTAGCCTGAGCTAGAGTGTACGCTAGAGTGAGACCCTACCTCAAAACAAAACAACAAAGGGCTGGAGGGAAGGCTTAGCAGTTTAGGTATTTGCCTGCAAAGCCAAAGGACCCAGGTTTGATTCCCCAGGAGCCATGTAAACCAGATGCACAATGGGGCGCATGCATCTAGAGTTTGTTTCCAGTGGCTGGAAGCCCTGGCATGCCCATTCTCTCTCTCTGCCTCTTTCCCTCTCTCAAATAAATAAAAATAAAATATTAAAAGTAAATAAGTACATTAAATTAAATATACCAACTGTGGGGGGGGGGAGGGTTGGAGAGATGGATCAACAGTTAAAGGCGCTTGCTTGCATATTGGCCTGACAGCCCAGGTTTGATTGCCCAGCACCCATGTACCCACACAAAGTGGCACATGCATCTGGAGTTTGTTTGCAAGTGGCTAGAGGCCCTGGCGTGCTCTCTCTCTCTCTTTCTCTCTCTCTCTCCCCCTCTCTGTCTTAAATAAAAATAAATTTAAAAATTTTAAAAATAGATGTATGGGGCTGCAGAGATGGCTAGTGGTTAAAGGTGTTTTCTTGCAAGGCTTGACAACCTAGGTTCAATTTCCCATTATCCACATAGGCACAGAGTGGCAGATGTTTGCTATAAAATGGAGTGTGTTTGCAATAGCAGGAGGCCCTGTTTTACCCATATTCATTCTCTCTCTTTCAGATATATATATATATATATATATATATATATATATATATATATTTTTTTTTTTTTTTGGTTTTTTGAGGTAGGGTCTCACTCTAGTCCAGGCTGACCTGGAATTCACTATGTAGTCTCAGGGCGGCCTCAAACTCACGGTGATCCTCCTACCTCTGCCTCCCAAGTGCTGGGATTAAAGGCGTGTGCCACCACGCCCGGCCTAAATAAAATATTTTTAAAAATAAATTTAAATGTCAGGTGTGATGGCTCACATCTTTAATCCCAGCACTCGGGAGGCAGAGGTAGGAGGATTGCTGTGAGTTCGAGGCCACCTTGGGAATACATAGTGAATTCCAGGTCAGCTGGGGCTAGAGTGAGGTCCTACCTCAAAAGAATAAATAAATAAAATTTAAAAACTAGGTGAAGCCAGGCGTGGTGGCACATATCTTTAATCCCAGTACTCAGAAGGCAGAGGTGGGAGGATCGCCTTGAGTTCGAGACCACCCTGAGACTACATAGTGAATCCCAGGTCAGCCTGGACTAGAGTGAGACCCTACCTCCAAAAACAAACAACAACAAAATTAGGAGAAATGAACAACCTAAGAGTAGTTAGGCCTATTTTCCACTTTTCCATATGTTTAGAACATATCCTAATATAAATGTTAACACGGGCTTAAAACTCAAACTCCATCATACTGAACAAAAAAAAAAAAATTATACCATTTATAGGCAGAGAGCTTTTGTTTTGTTAACTTCAAAACTCAAGTGACTGAGCAGAAAAACTGTGGGTTTATTTTATGTTTTTTTTTTTACTTCACCGCAGAGACAGGAAACCCCACCTGGGGGCCTCAGGTGCTTCAAAAGGCCGACTACCGGGGCTTCAGGAGCGGCCCAGGAAGCAGCGAGCCGCCGGCCTCCAGTAGAACAATGAGACATCACTTACCTTTGCTGGAGCTCCGGGTCCACAGACTTCTCTGCCCCACATACTTCAGCTATGAATGTGTCATGCTTTTTTTTTGCCTTAAATTTTTTTTTTTTTTTTCTGGCTAGAGAGATGGCTTACCCGTTAAAGCGCATGCCTCTGAACCTAAGGACCCAGGTTCGATTCTCCAGGTCCCCCATAAGCCAGATAGATGCACATGGTGGCACATGCATCTGGAGTTAGTTTGCAATGGTTAGAGGCCCTGGCGCGCCCATTCTCTCTCTCTCTCTTTAATAAATAAATAAATAAAAACCAATCTTTAAAAAATTTTTCCCTCCCCCCAAAATAACTGACTACTGCTCCCACAATGCATAAACTACAACCCCATGGGGAATACCTGTAACCCTACTGAGGAGTGTCCCCAACAGAACGGAGGTAGGGATGAGGGAAAAGAGGGTACCAACACATGATGTAACCATACGAAACATCTCGTTAATAATAATAATAAACATAAAATGTTTTCTTATTTTCTTTTCAAAGTAGGGTCTCAGGCTAACCTGTAGTCTCAGGCTTATCTCAAATTCATAGCAATCCTCCTACCTCTGTCTCCCAAGTGCTGGGATTAAAGGCATGAGCCACCATGCCCAGCTTAATTTTTTTTTTTTTTTTTTTGGTTTTTCAAGGTAGAGTGTCACTTTAGTCCAGGCTGACCTGGAATTCACTATGTAGTCTCAGGGTGCCCATGAACTCATGGTGATCCTCCTACCTCTGCCTCCCGAGTGCTGGGATTAAAGGTGTGCGCCACCACGCCCGCTCTGGCTTAAATATTTTTTAAATATTTATTTACTTACAGTGTGTGCGTGTGTGTGGATTTATGGTGTGCCAAAGTCTCCTGCTAGTGCAAACAAACGGCGGTCTGGCTTTAGATAGGTGGCTGGATAATTGAACCTGGGCTGTCAGGCTTTGTAAGCAAGCACCTTTAACCACTGAACCATCTCCCCAAACCCTTTTTAAGTTATTTTAAATTTTATTTATTTATTTATTTTTGGTTTTCAAGGTAGGGTCTCACTCTAGCTCCGGCTCCCCCTGGAATTCACTAGGTAGTCTCAGGGTGGCCTCGAACTCACAGCGATCCTGCTACCTCTGCCTCCCAAATGCTGGGGTTAAAGGTGTGCGTCAACATGCCTGGCTGTAATCCTCATCTTACAGATAAACAGCTCACAGCGTAGAGACTGGCTCCTTGGCTCACTGACACTCTTCACTGGGCAATGCAAACCCACGCCTCCCTGGCACCTCCCTCGGCCCACCCGCCTCATCCTGAAGCCTCCAGGCAGGAAGTAGCTATAGAGACACAAGTAAAACCAGCCCCCACCATGCATCCGAAGGACTCACCTTCTGGATGATCTTTCTCACAGCGAAGTACTTATCGGTGAGGTCCCCTGCCTCGCTCAGTGGGGCGTCGTAGTCATAGCTGGTGGGCTGTGAGGCATAGGGCGTGTTGGCTCCTACAACACAAAAATATGCCACTGGTTACTATAGAAGGGCCTTACCAGCAGGCAAGGGCACAAGGACCCCCTGGCCTCAGGGTTATGGAGAGAAATAAAGGACACATTAGGGCTGGAGAGATGGCTCAGTAGTTAAAGGTGCTTGCTTGCAAAAGCTGATGGCCTAGGATCGATTCCCCAGTACCCACGTAAAGCTGGATGCACAAAGTGGTGCATGTAGTTGGGGTTCATTTGAAATGGTAAGAGGCCCTTGGTTTCAGATGGCGGTGAGCGCTGGGGAGACTCAAAACTCATCAGACTGCGAAGAAGTGACAGCGCAGTGCTCAACAATAAGTGAGGCGTTTCTCATCACACTGCCCAGTTAAAGGCACCGCTTGCAAAACCTGTGTGCCCAGGTTTCATTCCTCAGTACCCAAGTAAAGCCAAATGCACAATGTGATACGTGCGTCCGGAGTTCGTTCGCAGTGGCAGGAGGCCCTGGTGCACCCATTCTCTCTCTGTCTCTCTCTCTCTGCTTGCAAAATAATAAAAAAAAATTTTTTTAAAGAAAAGAAAGGGGCTGGAGAGATGGCTTAGTGGTTAAGGCGCAGGCCTGCAAAGCCTAAGGACCCAAGTTCGATACTCCAGGTCCCACGTAAGCCAGATGCACATGGTGGCGCATGCCTCTGGAGTTCATTTGTAGTGGCTAGAGGCCCTGGCGTGCCCATTCTTACTTTATCCTTCTATCTCTCTCCCTCTCTGTCTTAAATAAAAAAATAAAATAAAATCTTTAAAAAAAGAAGAAGAAAGAACGAAGGAAAGGAAAGGAAAGGAAATGCTAGGCATGGTGGCGCACGCCTTTAATCCCAGCACTCAGGAGGCCCAGGTAGAGAACTCTGTGAGTTCCCGATCAGCCTGGGCTACAGTGAGACCTGACAGAATTACCAATGCTGCCTTTCTGGAAAGGGCCCTGGTTTGGGCCAGAAGTTACACGGCCACTCTAGACCTACCCGGTGCCCAGGTTTACAGGCTCCTAGGCTAATTCACCATGTAACAATGTTATCTATTTTTGCTTCTATGTTTTTAAATAATTTTTTTTTTTTTTTGGTTTTTCGAGGTAAGGTCTCACTCTAGCTCAGGCTGACCTGGAATTCACTATGTATTCTCAGGGTGGCCTCGAACTCATGGCGATCCTCCTACTTCTGCCTCCCAAGTGCTGTGATTAAAGCCATGCGCCACCACGCCCGGCTGTAAATTTTTTTCTTTACAAAAAAAGCCAGGGGCTGGAGAGATGGCTTAGCTGTTAAGGCGTTTGCCTGCAAAGCCAAAGGATCCCGGTTCCATTCTCTAGGACCCATGTAAGCCAGATGCACAAGGGGGCGCACGCATCTGGAGTTTGTTTGCAATGGCTGGAGGACCTGGTGCGCCCACTCCTCTCTCTCTCTCAAATAAATACATAAAGTATTTTAAAAAAATAAAGGAAGGGGAGAAGTGCTTACAATGTTTGTCATCCTCACACAAAGTGACCTTGATATTCATGACCTCACAGTGGCTGATGCTACCTACACAAGACCTGCATAATAGGAGGGAAAAAATGATGACATCAAAATAGAAGAGAGATTAGTTTGAAAGAAGGGATTCACTGGGGAGGGGAGGGAGTGGATTCAGAAGGAGGAAGAGGAAGGGTGGTGGGAGGGGATTATGATCATGATATAGTGCATATAGGTATGGAGGTTAGCAATAAAAAGTTAAAAAAACGAAACGTTTAGGGATTTAAACAAGAGAGAGAAAGAATGAGCACACCAGGACCTCTTGCTGCTGCAAATAAACTCCAAATGTATGGGCCACTTTGTGCATCTGTCTTTACATGGGTGGCTGGGGAATCAAACCTGGGCTGGCAGGCTTTACAAACAAGTGCCATTAACAGCTGAGCCATCTCCCCAGGCCCATGTCCTGATATTTTTCTGTAGGTTCTGAGAATTGAACTCAGGTCCTCATACTCGCAAGCAAGCACTTTACTAACTAAGCTCTCTCTCCAGCTCCTGGGCACCCACATACTCTTGTGATGTCACTAACTGCTGGCCTAAGGTTGGAGAGATGGCTCAGCAGTTAAGACACTTGCCTGCAAAGCCTAATGACCCGGGTTTGATTCCCCAGTACCCATGTAAAGGCAAATGCACAATGTGACACATGTATCTGGAGTTCATTTGCAGCAGCTAGAGGCTCTTTCTCTTTCTCTCTTTCTCTTCTCTCTCACTCCTTCCTCTCTGTCTCTCTCTGCTTGAAAATAAATAAAAATATTTTAAAAATTGCTAGCCTAAGGCCAGGCGTGGTGGCACACGCCTTTAATCTCAACACTCGGGAGGCAGAGGTAAGAGCATTGCTGCGAGTTTGAAGCCACCCTGAGACTACATAGTGAATTTGAGGTTGGCCTGAACTACTGGACTAGAGTGAGACCCTACCTCAAAAAAAAAAAAAAAAATTGCTAGCCTAAACATGTCTGATATGAGAACTAAATAGCAAAGGTAGATAGGATGGGAGGGCCTGGAGAGATGGCTCAGTGGTGAAAGGTGCTTGCTTACAAAGCCCAATAGCCCAGGTTCAGTTCCTTAGTACCCATATAAAGCCCGAAGCACAAACTGGCTCATATATCTGGAGTTCCTTTGCAGTGGCAAGAGGTCCAGGTATGCCCATTCTCCCTCTCTATTCTCTCTTTCTTTTCACTCTTGTTCTCTCTCTCCCACATGAATAAATAAATTATTATTATTGGCTTTTTGAGGTAGGGTCTCACTGTAGCTCAGGCTGACCTGGAATTCGCTATGTAGTCTCAGGGTGGCCTCGAACTCATGGTGATCCTCCTACCTCTGCCTCACAAGTGCTGGGAATTAAAGGCATGTGCCACCACGCCCGGCTTCCTTTCTTTTCTTTTGTTTTTTCAGTTAGTGCCTCCTGAGTTAGCCCAGGCTGGTCTCAAATACAATGGCAATCCTCTTGCTTTGGCCTGTGTCGGGACTGTTGGTGTAAACCACCAGACCCAGCCTGGCTTTCATCTTTTTATTTATTTATTCATTTTGAGACAGGGTCTCATGTAGCCCAGGCTATCCTTAAACTCACTGTGCAACTTAGGATGACCTTGAACTTCTCTGGTCCTCCACCTCTACTTCCTCTGTGTTAGAATCACAGGTATGGGCCACCACATCTGGGTTATGTTATGTGGTACTGGGGATGGAAGCCAGGGCTTCATGCATGCTTAATAAACACTTTACCAGCTAAGCCACCTCCCAAGCCCCTAGAATATTATTTAGCAATAAAAAAAATAAAGTATTGGAGCGAAGTGTGGTGGCGCACACATTTAGTTCCAGTACTCAGAAGTCAGAGGTAGGAGTTTGTGGCCACCCTGAGACTACATAGTGAATTCCAGGTCAGCCTAGACTAGAGAAAGAGCCTACCTTGAAAAACCAAAATAAATGAATAAATGAAGTATTGGGCTGGAGAGATGACTTAGTGGTTAAGGCACTTGCCTGGGAAGCCTAAGGACCCAGGTTCAATTCCTCAGTTCCCATGTAAGCCAGATGAACAAGATGGCACACGTGTCTGGAGTCTGTTTGCAGTGGCAGGAGGCCCTGGTGCACCTATATTCATTTCCTGTCTGCCTCTTTCTCTGTGTGTCAATAAATAAATAAACTCATGGTCTGGGGCTTTAGAGATGGCTCCGTGGCTAAAGGTGCTTACTTGCAAAGCCTGCCAACCCAGGTTCAATTCCCCAGTACCCACATAAAGTCACATGCACAAAGTGGCGCATGTCTGGAGTGCATTTACAGGAGGCCCTGGTGCACCCATCCGTTCTCTCCATTCTCTCCCTCTCTTTGCTTACAAATAAATAATATAATAAAACAGTTGCTGGGCGTGGTGGCGCACACCTTTAATCCCAGCACTCGAGAGGCAGGGGTAGGAGGATTGCTGTGAGTTCAAGGCCACCCTGAGACTACATAGTGAATTCCAGGTCAGCCTGGATTAGAGTGAGACTCTACCTCGGGAAAAAAAAAAAAAAAAAGTGAATGGAGCCGAAGAGATGGCTTAGCAGTTAAAACGGCACTTGCCAGCAAAGCCTAAGGACCCAGGTTCAACTCTCTAGAAGCCACATAAGCCAGATGTACATGGTGGCACATGCATTTGAGGTTCATTTTCAGTGCCTAGAAGCCCTGGGATGCCCATTCTCTCTCTCTCTCTCTTTGACTCTTAAATACTTAAGTTATATCTCAACCCCTTTTCACTGTAAAATGATTATATAGGTAATTTGTTTTTTAATTTTTTTTCAAGACAGGGTCTCACTTCAGCCCAGGCTGACTTGGAACTCACTTCTGGAACTCACTGTAGCTCCAGGCTGGCCTTGAACTCAAGGTGATCCTCCTACCTCAGCCACCCCAGTGCTGGGATCAAAGGCGTGCACCAACACATCTGGCCAGAAATTCTTATATGTCACAAAATTTAGAAGACAGATAAATACAGAAAATAAATGTTGTCCATAGGCACAGGTCCCCAAACCAAGCACCAGGAATAGCTTAAGAGTCTATAAACACATTAAATTGTTCTTACCATTCCAATAGGCAAAATTGGTCCCACCTATAAACATGTACCTATGAGGAAATGAGAGAACACAGGACTTCACTGTGAGTCCACAGCTCTCGGGGTACCCTCCCCCAGGTATTACTCACAAGTTCACATTGGCCCCATGGGCCAGTATGTTATAGAGGGCTGTGGTCACATTTTCAGTCGGGACTGTGCAGTGCTGTTGGCCCCAGTGGTCTAACCAGCCAGTGTAGAATTCAGAGTTGACCTAAGACAAGAAAAGGGTGGCAGGTTTAGGGGAGACTTAGGACCTTCTGTTGGAGTGACCTTCAGGTTGCTGGGACAAAACACTGGACCCAAAGCAGCTGATGGGAGGAACGGGTTTATTTAGGCTTACGGTCTCAAGGGGGGGCAGCTTCACGGTGGCAGGGGAAAGCATGGCATGAGCGAGGCTGGGCATCACCTCCTTGCCACATCAGGTGAAAAACGCCACAGCGTGAGAACGCTAGCAAGCTGGTGGCTAATAAACGTCAAGGTCCCCCCCCCCCACCGACACACCTCCTCCAGCAAGTCTCCACCTCCCAAACTGCCATCAGCCGGGGATCAAGCATTCAGAACACATCATTTTATGGGGGGGGGGGACACCTAGTACTGAGATACTGAGGGGCAACTGGATTCCTAAAAGGTTTTACCTACATTGATTTCGTTAACAAGTCCCAAGTTCCCCAATAGAAACGTTTAGTTGGACAAAGAATTGGAAAAAAAAAATATTCTCATGAAGCGGAGCATGGTGGCGCACGCCTTTAATCCCAGCACTCGGGAGGCAGAGGTAGGAGGATCGCCGTGAGTTCGAGGCCACCCTGAGACTACATTGTTAATTCCAGGTCAGCCTAGACTAGAGTGAGACCCTACTCGAAACCCCCCCCCCAAAAAAAAATTCTCATGAAACAATCTGTTAAATGGATTTGGAAGATGACACAAATGGACACACTGGGCTAGAGTGAGACTCTGGAAAAAAACGAAACAAAGAAAGAAAGAAAAAGAAAAGGCTGAAAGCCGCGGCAGCCTTCCGTAATGCTAGCATGCTGACCCTGACGGCGCGATGGGGATGGAGACAGGAGGATTTCTCCGAAGTTTGTGGGGAGCCCAGTAAAGAACAGGAGAGTGACTGCGCACACCTTTAATCTAAGCACTCAGGAGGCAGAGGTAGGAGGATGGCTGTGAGTCTGATGTCAGCCTGGGACTACAGAGTAAATTCCAGGTCAGCCTGGGTTAGGGTGAGACCCTACTTCAAAAAACAGAGGTAGGAGGATCGCCGTGAGACCAAGGCCACCCTGAGACTCCATAGTGAATTCCAGGTTAGCCTGGGCTAGAGAGAGAGCCTTTCTCAGGGGGTAGAAAGGGAGGGGGCTGGAGAGATGGCTTAGTGGTTAAGGCACTTGCCAATAAAGCCAAAGCACTCAGGTTCAACTCCCCAGGACCCACATAAGCCAGATACACAAGGTGGCACATATGTCTGGAGTTCATTTGCAGTGGCTGGAGGCCCTGATGTACCCATTCTCTCTATATGCCTCTTTCTTTCTCTCTCCCTGTTTCTCTCAAATAAATAGAAATATTTAAAACAAACAGGGGCTGGAGAGATGGTTTAGCAGTTAAGGCACCTGCCTAGAAGCCTATGGCCCCAGGTTCGATTCCCCAGTACCCACGTAAGCCAGATACATAAGGTGGCACATATGTCTGGAGTTCCTTTACAGTAACTGGAGGCCCTGGCGTGTCTATTCTCTCTCTCTCTCTCTCAAATAAATAAATAAAATAAAAACAAACAAGAAAAGAATAGCAGAGTGAGAATCTGGTGCTAGAAGCCCTGCCTCAAATGAGGTGGGCAGGCGAGGACCAGCTCACAAGCTGTTCTCAGACCTCTACGCACCTGCTGCGGCTCACACACAAGTAATGTCGGTTTCGCTTCGTGTGTGCGCATGTGTGATGCGATGTGGTGTGTGTGTATGGTATATGCAAACGCACGTGCCCTTGGAGTGCCCCACATGTCCTCCTTTGGCGTCTGAGGAAGAATGTTGGGGTGTCTCACTTCATCACTCTTCTGCCTGATCTTGGTTTTGAGCCAGAGTCTCTCTCTCTTTTTTTTTTTTTTTTTTTTGGTTTTTCAAGGTAGGGTCTCACTCTAGCCAAGGCTGACCTGGAATTCACTATTTAGTCTCAGGGTGGCCTCGAACTCACAGAGATCCTCCTACCCCTGCCTCCCGAGTGCTGGGATTAAAGGTGTGTGCCACCACGCCCCGCTCAGAGTCTCTTTTTACTCTCAGGTCTCTGCTCCCCTGTGGGACTGGGATTATGGACATACATGTGGCCAGCTGTTCTTTTCTTGTTTGTTTTTATTTCTTATTTTATTTATTTATTTGAAAGAGAGAGAGAGAATGGGCACGCCAGGGCCTCCAGTCACTGCAAACGAACTCCAGACATATGCGCCACCTTGTGCATCTGCAGATTTGAACTTGGGCAGTCTCAACTCCCTTCACGCTTATACAGGAAGTACACTCAACTGCTGAGCTATCTCCCTGGCCCAGTGATTAAAAAAATATATATCCACTCCAGCAGGGTATGGTGGCACATGCCTATAATACTCGCCTTTGGGAAGCTGAGGCAGGATGACTGAGCCTGATGCCAGCCTGGGCTCCAAAGAAAACCAAAGGGCTGGGGATGTAGTGTAGTGGAAGAGAGCTTGCTTAGTATATATGTATGCTAATAATAATGAGCTCCAGGCCGGGCGTGGTGGCGCACGCCTTTAATCCCAGCACTCGGGAGGCAGAGGTAGGAGGATCGCCGTGAGTTCGAGGCCACCCTGAGACTCCATAGTGAATTCCAGGTCAGCCTGAGCTAGAGTGAGACCCTACCTCGAAAAACCAAAATAAATAAATAAATAAATAAATAAATAAATAATAAAAGAATTTTCTTTGGGCTGGGGAGATGGCTTAGTGGTTAAGGTGCTTGCCTCCAAAGCCAAAGGACCTAAGTTCGATTCCCCAGGGCCCCTGTAAGCCAGATGCATAGGGTGGGAACATGTGTCTGGAGTTTGTTTGCAATGGCTGGGGCCCCTGGGGTGCCCGTTCTCTCTCTCTCTCTCTCTGTCTCTTCCTCTTAAATAAATAAAATAAAAGTAAAATATTTTTTAAAAAGAATTATCTTTGTTTATAAACATAAGGTGGAGAGTAACTGAGGAAGACCCTTGGCTTTCACACGTAAGTACACAAGGATGTGTACCCACACACATATGTACACCTGCGCACCATACACACACAAACACACACACACACACACCAGCAGGCAGACACGTACATGCACATACACATTCACATACCGGCAGACACACACACACACACACACACACGTGCACACCACACACACACGCGCGCGCACACAAAAGGAAAACCATCAAAAGAAATACACACACACGAGCCTAGATCCTGGACTAGCTACAGGGCTGTACGACTCGGGACAAGTGACCTGTGTTCCCTGAGACTTCACTGAAACTGGAACAACGGGACCATTTATGAGAGCTGCCCCAGGTCAGTCCCACTCGTCACATCCGCAGGGCTTCCGTTTCAAATCAGAGCGCCATCTCTGTGGTCGCCCGTAAGTCCACAAGGGCTGTGTCCCCACAATCTCACCTGCGGATCCCAGAGCCACAAGGGCTTAGGACGTACACGTCCCCTTCCGCAGCGTGCCACTTCCTCTCCCAGCGGCTGGGATGCAGTAAGTGCCAGCCCACAGCCTCTCTCCACAGCTGACCCCTAATTCTTACCAAAGGTCCGCTGGGCTCGAACAGCCTCTGGATTTCGAAAGCATTTGAGATGTTCTGTGCTGGAAACGAACAAGAGGGGAAAGAAGCGTCAGATGTGGGGAGGACGGGAAGCTATTTAACAGCCAGGCACAGCCTGGAATCCTCCTGCTTCATCTCCCCAGGCATGTCCCCAGAATTCAGAAGTTCAAATCGAACCTCCGACGTGACAGTATTAAAAGGTAGAGGGCTAGCCGGGCAAGGTGGCGCATGCCTTTAATCCCAGCACTCGGGAGGCAGATGTAGGAGGATCACCATGAGTTCGAGGCCACCCTGTGACTACATAGTGAATTCCAGGTCAGCCTAGGCTAGAGTGAGACCCTACCTCAAAAAAACAAAAAAAAGCCGGGTGTGGTGGCGCACGCCTTTAATCCCAGCACTCGGGAGGCAGAGGTAGGAGGATCACTGTGAGTTCGAGGCCAGCCTGAGACTCCATAGTGAATTCCAGGTCAGCCTGGGCTAGAGTGAGACCCTACCTCACAAAAACCAAAAAAAAAAAAAAAAAAAAAAGGTAGAGGGCTGAGAAGCTGGCTCAATGGGTAAAATGCTTGCCATGCATGAGGACCTGAGTTCAGACCCCCAATACCCATATAAAAGCAAAGAGTAGGGGCTGGAGAGATGGCTCAGCGGTTAAGGTGCTTGCTGACAAACCTTAATGACCCAGATTCAATTCCCTACGGTGGCACATGAATCTGGAATTTGTTTACAGTGGCTGGAGGCCTTGGCACACCCATTCTCATTCTATTGCCTCTTCCTTTTTCTTTCTCTCCCCCTTCTCTCTCAAATAAATAAATAAAATTAAAAAAAAAAATCACATCTGGGCTGGAGAGATGGCTCAGCAGTTAAGGCGCTTACCTATAAAGCTTAATGACTTAGGTTCGATTCCCCAGTGCACAAAGCCAGTACCCACATCTGCCTCTTTAACCCTCTCACTCAAATGAATAAATTATTTTTTTAAATTGAATTCTCTAGTTACCACAAACACTGACCTGGCCAGACATGGTGATGCATGCCTTTAATCCCAGCACTTGGGAGGCAGAGGTAAAAGGATCACTGTGAGTTCAAGGTCAGCCTGAGACTACATAGTAAATTCCAGGTCAGCCAGGGTCAGAGTGAGACCCTACCTAGAAAAAAAAACAAAAACAAAAGCCGGGTGTGGTGACGCATACCTTTAATCCCAGTACTTGGGAGGCAGAGGTAGGAGGATTGCAGTGAGTTCAAGGCCACTCTGAGACTACATAGTGAATTTCAGGTGAGCCTGAGCTAGAGTGAGACCCTTCTTCAAAAAGCAAAAAGAAACAAACAAACAAACAATAACAGCAACAACAAACAAGCAACAAAACCACTGACTTGTTCCAAAGTCCACGGTGGCATAGAGGTCCTGCAGGGTCCCGCACTCTAGAGAAGGTACTTGGATGCCATCAGTGGTGAAGAGAACCACATCATTACCTAGGTGGGAGCGGAAGATTTTCAGCAGGATTCGCATGTAGTCATAATCACAGGAGAAGTAGGAGCCATATTCGTTTTCAACCTGTGAGTTTAAAAAACAGAGAAAGAAATCAGCATCGCAAGGTGGCCATACTATGGAAGCCTGTGTTTGGAGAAAATATCTGACCCACTGCAATGTGACCAGGTCTCAAGGCTATCCATTAAGTCTCCTTTAATGAGGCATCAAAACTCCTTCCTTCAAGCCATGTGGTGGCTCACGCCTTTAATCCCAGCACTCGGGAGGCAGAGGTAGGAGGATCACCAGGAGTTCGAGGCCATCCTGAGACTACATAGTGAATTCCAGGTCAGCCTGAGCTAGAGTGAGACCCTACCTTGAAAAAAAAAAATTCCTTCCTTCTTGGGCTAGAGAGATGGTTTAGTAGTTAAGGTGTTTGCCTGCAAAGCCAAAGGACCTAGGTTCGATTCCCCAGTACCCATGTAAGCCAGATGCATAAGGGGGTACACACATCTGAATTTTGTTTGCAGTGGCTGGAGGCCCTGGTGTGCCCATTCTCTCTATCTGCCTCTCTTTCTCTCAAATTAAAACAAACAAACAAACAAAAAAACTATATTTCTAAAAAAATTCTTCCTTCCTTCCTTTCTTCTTCCCTCCATCCCTCCCTCCTTCCCCCTTCCTTCCTTCTTCCCTCCCTTTTATCCTTTCTTTCCTTTTTTAAAATTTATTTATTTATTTGCAAGCAGAGAGAGATAGAAGGAACACAGACAGAGAGAACCGGCACACCAGGGCCTCCAGCTGCTGCAAACAGGCTCGAGATGCCTGCGCCACTTTGTACTTTATGTGCGTACTGGGGAATCAAACTAGGTTCATTAGGCTCTGCAGGCAAGTGCCTTAACCACTGAGCAACCTTCCCAGCCCCTTTATTTCCTTTTTAAATTAATTAATTAATTAAAGAGAGAGAAAGAGACAGAGAAAGAGAGAGAGTAAGAGAGAATGGGCGCATCAGGGCCTCCAGCCACTGCAAGCGAACTCCACATGCATGCGCCCCCTTGTGCATCTGGCTTACTTGGGTCCTGAAGAATCAAACTGGGATCCTTTGGCTTTGCAGGCAAACACCTTAACTGCTAAGCCATCTCTCCAGTCCCCTCCTTTAAATGTATATATATATATATATATATATATATATATATATATATATATTAGCCAGGCGTGGTGGCGCACGCCTTTAATCCCAGCACTCGGGAGGCAGAGGTAGGAGGATCACTGTTAGTTTGAGGCCAGCCTGAGACTACATCGTGAATTCCAGGACAGCCTGGACTAGAGCGAGACCCTACCTTGAAAAACCAAAAACAAAATATACATATACATATACATATACATATACATATATATATATATATATATATATATGATTTATTCATTTATTTCTTGGAGAGAGAGAGGCAAATGGAGAGAGAATGCCAGGGCCTCCAGCCACTGCAAACAAACTCCAGACGCATGTGCCACCTTGTGCATCTGGCTTACGTGGGTCCTGGGGAATAGACTCTGGATCCTTTGGCTTTGTAGGCAAGCACCTTAACCGCTAAGCCATTTCTCCAAGCCTTTCTTTCCTTTTTTGAGTGAATATGTGTATGTGGTATGCATGTGTAATTTTATTTATTTGTGTGTGTGTGTGTGTGTGTGTGTACACCATGGTCTCCTACTGCTGTAAGTGAATGTCACATGCTCACACCACTTTTTTTTTTTTTTTTTTTTTTTTTTTTTTTGGTTTTTCGAGGTAGGGTCTCACTCTGGCCCAGGCTGACCTGGAATTCACTGTGTAGTCTCAGGCTGGCCTTGGACTCACGATGATCCTCCTACCTCTGCTTCCCGAGTGCTGGGATTAAAGGCGTGCGCTACCACACCCAGTTTCACACTACTTTTCCCATCTGGCTTTATGTGGATGCTGGGAAACCAAACCAGAGCTGACAGGCTTTGAAAGGAAGAGCCTCTAAATGCTGGGCCCCTTCCTCAGCCCATGCATGTGTGCTTGTATGTGTGTGGGCACACTGTGCACAGGGGTGCGTGTGCACACATGTATGCCTGTGTTCAGAGGCTAGAGATTGATGTTGGGTGTCTTCCTCTATCACTATCGACTTTAAAAAAAAAAAATCTCATGAGCGCACATGCGTGTGTGTGCGTGAGAGTGCATTAGCATGCCAGGACCTCTAGCCACTGCAATTGAACTCCAGATGTGTGCGCCACCTTGTATGCATGCATCACCTTGTACATCTAGCTTACATGGGTTCTGGGGAGTTGAACCTGGGTCCTTAGGCTTTGCAGGTAAATGCATTAACTGCTAAGCCATCTCTCCAGCCCTCTCTCTCTCTCTCTTTTTTGGTTTTTCAAGGTAAGGTCCCACTCTAGTCCAGGCTGACCTGGAATTCACTATGTAGTCTCAGGCTGGCCTTGAACTCATGGTGACCCTCCTACTTCAGCCTCCCAAGTGCTGGGATTAAAGACATGTACCACCACACCTGGCATTATCCACTTAAAAAAAAAAACAACAACAACTTATTTTCCTGTTTGAGAGAGAGAATGGATATGCCAAGGCAACTTGCTGCTGCAAATGAACTCCAGAGGCACTCATCTCTTTATCTGCTTCATGTGGGCACTGGGGAATTAAACCCATGACAGCAAGCTTTGCAAGTAACCAACGCCTAACTGCTGAGTCATTTTTCCCAGCCCATTAGCCACTTATTTTGTGTTTTTCAAGGTAGGGTCTCACTTTAGCCCAGGCTGACCGGAAACTCACTCTGTAGTCCCAGCCTGGCCTTGAACTTCCAGCGATCCTCCTACGCCTGCTTCTCACGTGCTGGAGTTAAAGGCGTGCTTGCGCCACCACGCCTGGCACTCTGCCCAAATCCAACTTCCTGTAAAAACACCACCTGCCTCGGTCTGCTCCTCCGCTACAGAATGTTGACAGACGGACCTGCTCCCCTCTCCCGACCCTCGCTCAGCTCCAATTACCTGCACTGTTATGATGGGCCCTCCATTCTGATAGAGGAAAGGCTTCATCTTGGGCAGAAGGACGGCCAACCACTTTTCCACAGCGGCGATGTAATCTGGAAAAGAAGACAGCGAGTGAGGCAACATCGCACACCTTTAAGGACCCGGAGACCCCAACGCAGACTATCCCACTGGGGCTGGCAGCCAAGGTCAGGATATACCAAACGCAGCAAGCAGCTTCTGTGGTTGGGGATGTGGCTCAGTCCGTAGAGCGCCTGCCTAGCATGCCCGAGGCCCTGGGTTTGATTCCCCAGCCCCATATAACATTGGGTGTGATGGTACATGCCTGTAATCCCAACACTGAGGAGGTAGAGGCAGAAGTCACCGTTAGCTATATATCTAGGCTGGTCTGGGCTACATGAGACCCTGTCTCAAAACAAACAAAATCAGGACTAGAGAGATGGCTCAGTGGTTAAGAGCTATAAATTGGTGCTTCATTAGGTTGTCATGAGGATTAATGATATAATATAATACATGTGAAAATATTAATACACTAAGATTGAAAACCAGGGTGACACAGTATGAAGAAATAAAAACAGAGCAATGTACTAGTTGCTTTTTTTTCCTTCTTCTTCTTCTTCTTGTTTTTGTTTTCGAGGTAGGGCCTCACTCCAGCTCAGGCTGACCTGGACCTCATTCTGTAACCCAGGCTGGCCTTGAATTCATAGCAATCCTTTTACCTCAGCCTCCTGTGCAGGGATTAAAGGTATGCACTGCTATACCCCATTTATACTAGCTTTTTTGATAATTTTGATTCCTTGTGCAGACATTTTTTTTTTCTCTTAAAAACTTTTTTTTTTTTTCAAGGTAGGGTCTCGCTCTAGCTCAGGCTGACCTGGATGGAATTCACTATGTAGTCTCAGGGTGGCCTCGAACTCACAGCGATCCTCCTACCTCTGCCTCCTGAGTGCTGGGATGCGTGCACCAACACGCCCGGCTTTAAAAACTATTTTATTGGGGCTGGAAAGATGGCTTAGCAGTTAAGGTGCTTGCCAGCAAAGCCAAAGGATCCAGGTTCGATTCCCCAGTATCCATATAAAGTTAGATGCACAAAGTGGCACATGCATTTGGAGTCTGTTTACAGTGGCTGGAGACCTTGGCACACCCATTCTGTCTTTCTTCTCTCTCTTTGCATGCAAATAAAAAGTAAAATATATATACGTATATATATATTTTTGGTCTTTCGAGGTAGGGTTTCACTCTAGCCCAGGCTGACCTGAAATTCACTATGTAGTCTCAGGGTGGCCTCGAACTCACAGCAATCCTCCTACCTCTGCCTCCCGAGTGCTGGGATTAAAGGCGTGCGCCACCACGCCCAGCTCAAAAGTAAAATATTTTTAAAAACACTATTTCATTTATTTATTTACAAGCAGAGAGAGAGAGAGAGGGGGAATGAATGGGTGTGCCAGAGCCTCCTGTCACTTCAAACAAACTCCAGATGCATGCACCACATCTGGCTTTATGCAGGTACTAGGGAATGGAACCTGGGCTGTCCGCCTTTGCAAGCAATCACCTTTAACCAGTGAGCCATCTCTCCAGCCCAACATTTCCTTTTCTTTTAAAAAATATTTTTATTTATTTGCAAGCAGAAAGAGAGAGAGAGAGAGAGAGAGAGAGATGAGAGATAGAGAGAAAATGGGCACACCAGGGCCTCCAGCTGCTGCAAACAAACTCCAAATGCATGTGCCACTGAGCATCTTGCTTTACACGGGTACTAGGGAATTGAACCCAGGTAGGCAGACTTTGCAAGCAAGCACCTTTAACATCTGAGCCATCTCTCCAGTCCGGGCATTTCGTGTTACTCTGTGTGTAGGTGCGTGTGCATGTACACACACGTACATGTGTGTGGAAGCGGACTACAATTTCGGGTGCTATTCCTCAGCCACTGTCCACCTGTTTTGAGAGAGGGTCTCTCACTGGCCTGAAGCTCACTGACCGAGCTAGATTTGCTGGCCAGCAAGCTGCAGGGATCCACCTGTCTCCACCTCCCCAGTGCTGGGGTTACAAGCATGACAGGATTACAAATGCATGCCATGACTCCCAGCTCTTCTTTTATGGACTCTAAGGACAGAACTCGGGCCTCATGCCTGCCTGGCAAGCATTTTACCATCTTTCCAGCCCTTCCTTGTAGGTTTCTGTTTATTTGTTTTCAAATAGTATTTATCTATAAGCAGAGAGACAGACAAGAGAGAGAATGGGTATACCAGGGCCTCCAGCTGCTGCAAACGGACTCCAGATGCATGCACCATTTTGTGCATCTGGCTTTATGTAGGTACCGGGGAATTGAACCCGGGTTGTTAGGCTTTGCAAGACTTATCCACTGAGCTATCTCTCCAGCTCTTTATTTTTAGGTAGAGTCTCATTCTAGCCGAGGATGACCTGGAACTCACTCTGTAACTAGCCTCAAACTCACAGTGATCCTCCTACCTTAGCCTCCCTAGTGTTGAGACTAAAGGCATGAACCACCACGCCTGGTCCTTGTAGCTTTTCTTTTTCTTTCTTCCCTTCCTTCCTTCCTTTCTTTTTTTTTTTTTTTTTCTGTTTTATTTTGTTTTGTTTTTCAAGGTAGGGTCTCTCTCTAGACCAGGCTGACCTGGAATTCACTATGTAGTCTCTCAGGCTGGCCTCAAATTCAGCGATCCTCCTACCTCTGCCTCCTGGGCAGTGCTGGGATTAAAGGTGTGCGCCACCATGCCGGGCCTTATAGCACTTTGAACAACAAAGTGAATGTTATCTGTGGTTAGAACAATCCCGCCACGGCACCTCTAACACCATTCACAAGAGAAAGTGGAGTCTCCAGCAACCAAAACTGTAACAAAATGGGATCTTCTGAAAACTCGTGGCTTACGGTAAAATAATCTCTCACGGTTTAAAAAGGAAAGCCAAGGCTGTCTTTCCCTTGTCCCTCTGTAAAAGCAGACTGAGAAGCAGGAGGTGGCGGTTCGCACCTAGACTCCCAGCGCTCAGGAGGCTGAGGTAGGAAGACTGCGGTGAGTTCGAGGTCAGCCCAAGCTAAAGTGAGACCTTGTCTCAAAGAAACAAAATCAGGGCTGGAGGGATGGCTCAGCAGTTAGGAGCACTTTCTGTGTAAGCACGAGGGCCTGAAAAGGACGGAGAGACTGCTTAAATTCAAACCCCAGGGTCCGTATCAACAGCTGGGCCTGGCCACACATGTCTACAACACTAGTCCATCAGGAGCAGAGGCCAGAGAGCAGAGTGCAGGAGCTCACAAGCAAAAAAGGGGGATGGCCATGAGTTCAAGATCAGCCTGGGACTACACAGTGAGTTTCAGGTGGGCCTGGGCTACAATGAGACCCTATCTTTAAAAAAAAAAAATCTAAAAAAAAAAAAAAAAAGATGGTCTGGAGAGATAGCTTAGTGGTTAAGGCATTTGCCCTGGGAAGCCAAAGGACCCAGGTTCTATTCCCCAGGACCCATATAAGGCAGATGCACAAGGTGGCGCATGCGTCTGGAGTTCGTTTACAGTGTCTAAAGGCCCTAGTGCACCCATCCTCTCTCTCTCTCTGAAATAAATAAATAATTTTTTAAAAAAGTTTAAAAAGCAGGGTGTGGTGGCTCACGCCTTTAATCCCAGCACTCGGGAGGCAGAGGTAGGAGGATCACCGTGAGTTCGAGGCCACCCTGAGACTACATAGTGAATTCCAGGTCAGCCTGGGCTAGAGTGAGAGCCTACCTGGAAAAAAAAAAAAAAGTTAAAAAAATAAATAAGAGAAAGGGCAAGCTCTGGGATCAGTTAAGAGACAACGGCTCAAATAAGAGCGGGAAGACAAGCAGGACACCTGAAGTTCTTTCCAGCCATCACAGGTAAGTGCACCCTGCCACAGGTAAGTACATGGGGGTGCTGCACGGACACACACACGCACACACACACACCACAGAGAAACAGGCCTCACACGACTACCCCGAAGTCAGATGACACATGTCACCGTCCCAGAAAGTAAGTCCGCCATGCTAATCAGCCGGGAGCAGTCGTTGGCTGTGTAATGTATTAAGTGTGTAGGAAGGGAAAAGCACGTATTTGAAGTCAGTTGATCAACCACAGGCAGGGCACACGGTCAATCTGAAATTACCAGTTTATCATCAAGATCTGGTCAAGATGTTCAAGAAAGCCGCGCCGCCTACACGTCTAGCGTCGGGTAGTGAACAGTGACTGATTCACTCTCAGCCTCCCACCAACCTTTCGGTCTGCAGACAGAAACGGCCCAGCCTTCAAAGCACCTGTCTCCTCTCATAAAGTCTCTCAAGTCTTCAGAGATGGCTCAGTGGTTAAAGGTGCTTGCCTGCAAAGCCTGATAGCCCGGGTCCGATTCCCCAGTACCCATATAAAACCAGATACACAAAGTGGCACATGCATCTGGAGTTTGTTTACAGTGGCAGGAGGCCCTGGTGTTCTCTCTGTCTGCCTCGTTTTCTCTCTCTCTCTCTCTCTCTTTCTCTCTTTTTGTTTTTTCAAGGTAAGGTCTCACTCTAGCCCAGACTGACCTGGAATTCACTATGTAGTCTTAGGGTGGCCTTGAACTCATAGCCATCCAACTACCTCTGCCTCCTGAGTGCTCGGATTAAAGGCATGCGCCATCACACCCAGCTCGGTCTCTCTTTCTTAAATAAATAAATAAAATTAATTTAGGGCTGAGGAGATGGTACAGCCATTAAAGATGTTTTCTTGCAAAATCTGCTGACTCAGGTTCGATTCCTCAGTACCCAAGTAAAGCCAGATGCACAAAGTGGTGGACACATGCACCTGAAGTTTGTTTGCAGTAGCATGCTCATTCTCTCTTTCTCCTAAGTAAATAAATAAATTGAAATTTTTGGTTTTTCGAGGTAGGGTCTCACTCTAGCCCAGGCTGACCTAGAATTCACTATGTAATCTCAGAGTGGCTTCAAACTCACAGCGATCCTCCTACCTCTGCTTCCCGAGTGCTGGGATTAAAGGAGTGTGCCACCACGTCCAGCTTGAAAATTATTTTTAAAAAATAAAGTCTCTCGGGCTGGAGGGATGGCTTAGCGGTTAAGGCATTTGCCTGCAAAGCCAAAGGACCCAGATTTGATTCCCCAGGGCCCATGTTAGCCAGATGCACAAGGGGGTGCACGTGTCTGGAGTTTGTTTGTGGTGGCTGGAGGCCCTGGTGCACCCATTCTCTCTCCCTCTTTCTGGGTCAAATAAATAAATATAAAATTAAAATTAAAAAAACAATAAAGTATCTCAAGTCATCTCTAACTCACCTGGGTCTGAAGAACGGAGGGTAATAGATTCATTCTCTAGTAGCCAAGCAGGTAATCCCCCCTATAGGTCAGGGAGAGGAAAAACAAAACAAAACAAAACATATTATAATGCTCATTTCATGACAAGATCTTAGGGGAGAGAGAAATTACTATCATCAGTGATGGAAATGAAGACAGCTTCCCAGAGAAGGGGATCAGAGCTGGGCTTGTTGAAGAACGAGAATGAGAACCAAGGCGTCTCCCCCACATTTTTAGTTTGAGACATTTAGTTTGAGACATTTTTAGTTTGAGACATTTTTAGTTTGAGACACTATGTAGCTAAGAATGACCTGGAACTCCCTATGTAGCCCAGGCTGGCCTCAAATTCTTGATCCTCCTGCCTCCACCTCCTGAGTGCTAGGATTCTAGGTGTATACTGCCATATGTAGCAAAATTCCCTGGGTCCTTATCTCCTCAGGAAAGTGCCTTAACTGCTAAGCTTTTATTTATTTATTTTTTAATTCAGTTACTCCTTTCCTTTTCTCTCTTCCTTTCCTCCTTCATTTCTTTCTTCACTATTGGAGAATGAACCCAGGCCTTCACACACTCTGGGAAAGTGCTCTACCACTGAGCTGTTTCCTCAGCCCCGAGGCCCTCCCCACTTTCTCTACATGTGTATGGATGTGTGGTGTATGTACACATATATGCATGCAGGCCTGCAGGCACACGTGTGTGTGTGTGCATGCACATGTACATGGAGACCAGAGGTCAATGTTGAGTGTCTTCCTCAATGGCTCTCCACCTTATTTATTATTATTTTTTAATTAATTGGTTTTTTGAGGTAGGGTCTCACTCTGACCCAGGCTGACCTGGAATTCACTATGTAGTCTCAGGGTGGCCTTGAACTCACAGCGATCCTCCTACCTCTGCCTCCCAAGTGCTGGCTAGGATTAAAGGTGTGCACCACCACGTCTGGCCCAACTTTAAAAATATATATTTTTTATTTTTATTTATTTATTTATTTGGCAGAGAAAGAGGGAGAGAGAGAGTGGGGGGTGCCAGGGCCTCCAGCCACTGCAAATGAACTCTAGACGTATGTGCCCCCTTATGTGTCTGGCTAATGTGGGTCCTGGGAATAGAAATTGGGTCCTTTGGCTTTGCAGGCAAACACCTTAACTGCTAAGCCATCTCTCCAGCCCCCAACTTGTTTTCTGAGACAGAGTGTCTCACTGAACCCGGAGCTCACTGATTCAGCTAGACTTGCTCTCTGGCTTGCTTCTCCTGTCTCTACGTCCACAGCACCGGGATCATAATCATGCACACTCTGCCACACCCAGCTCTTACATGAGTGTGGAGATTAAACTCAGTTCTTTACCCTTGTGTGGTAAACACATTACCAACTGGCTACGGTAGGGTCTCACTCCGGCCCAGGCTGACATGGAATTCGATATGTAGTCTCAGGGTCGCCTCGAACCTACCTTGAGAAACAACAACAACAAATACATACATACATACACACACACACACACAAATATATAATTTCTCTCTCTCAAATAAATAATTAAATTAAAAAAAGAATAGCCAGGCGTGGTAGCACATGCCTTTAATCCAGCACTCAGGAGGCAGAGGTAGGAGGATCGACATGAGTTCAAGGCCACCCTGAGACTACATAGTGAATTCCAGGTCAGCTTGGGCCAGAGTGAGACCCTACCTTGAAAAACCAAAACCAGAATAAAAAAAGAAAAGAAAAGGAATAAAACAAAATGGGGTGGATAAATGGCTTAGCATTTAAGGAACCTTGCTTCCAAAGTCTAAGGACCCAGGTTCAATTCTCCAGTATGTACATAAAGCCAGATGCACATGGTGGTGCATGCATCTGCAGTCTGTTTGTAGTGGCTAGAGGCCCCAGCTCATCCATTCACACTCTCTTTTAAATAAATAAAAAGAAAAATATTTTGTTTAAGTTGGGCGTGGTGGTGCACACCTATAATCCCAGCACCCTGCAGGCTGAGGTAGGAGGATCGCTGTGAGTTCGAAGCCAGCCTGGACTACTGAGTGAGTTTCAGGTCAGCCTGGACTGGGGTGAGACTTTGCCTCAAAACACACACACGGGCTGGAGAGATGGCTTAGCGGTTAAGCGCTTGCCTGTGAAGCCTAAGGACCCCGGTTCGAGGCTCAATTCCCCAGGACCAAGTTTAGCAGAGCACCCCCAAAAAAAAAAAGGGGGCGCACGCATCTGGAGTTCGTTTACAGAGGCTGGAAGCTCTGGCGCGCCCATTCTCTCTCTCTCCTGTCTCCCTCCTTCTCTCTGTTGCTCTCAAATAAATAAAAAAAAAAAAAAAAAAAAAAAAAAAAAACACACACACACACACACACACACACACATTTGGAGAAAGACAGAATGAGAATAGGTGTGCCACGACCTCTTGCCACTGTAAACAACCTCCAGGTGCATGTGCCACTTTGTGCAGCTGGCTCTATGTGGGTACTGGAGAACCAAACCAGACTGGCAGGCTTTGAAACAAGCATCTTTAATGTCTGAGCCATCTCCCCAGCCTGTCTCCTTTTCTCTTTGAGGCAAGGTCTCACTCTAGCCCAGACTGACCTGGAATTCACTATGTAGTCTTAGGGTGGCCTTGAACTCATAGCCATCCAACTACCTCTGCCTCCTGACGTGCTCGGATTAAAGGCATGCGCCATCACACCCCAGCTCGGTCTCTCTTTCTTAAATAAATAAATAAAATTAATTTAGGGCTGAGGAGATGGTACAGCCATTAAAGATGTTTTCTTGCAAAATCTGCTGACTCAGGTTCGATTCCTCAGTACCCAAGTAAAGCCAGATGCACAAAGTGGTGGACACATGCACCTGAAGTTTGTTTGCAGTAGCATGCTCATTCTCTCTTTCTCCTAAGTAATAAATAAATTGAAATTTTGGTTTTTCGAGGTAGGGTCTCACTCTAGCCCAGGCTGACCTAGAATTCTCTATGTAATCTCAGAGTGGCTTCAAACTCACAGCGATCCTCCTACCTCTGCTTCCCGAGTGCTGGGATTAAAGGAGTGTGCCACCACGTCCAGCTGAAAATTATTTTAAAAAATAAAGTCTCTCGGGCTGGAGGGATGGCTTAGCGGTAAGGCATTTGCCTGCAAAGCCAAAGGACCCAGATTTGATTCCCCAGGGCCCATGTTAGCCAGATGCACAAGGGGGTGCACGTGTCTGGAGTTTGTTTGTGGTGGCTGGAGGCCCTGGTGCACCCATTCTCTCTCCCTCTTTCTGGGTCAAATAAATAAATATAAAATTAAAATTAAAAAAACAATAAAGTATCTCAAGTCATCTCTAACTCACCTGGGTCTGAAGAACGGAGGGTAATAGATTCATTCTCTAGTAGCCAAGCAGGTAATCCCCCCTATAGGTCAGGGAGAGGAAAAACAAAACAAAACAAAACATATTATAATGCTCATTTCATGACAAGATCTTAGGGGAGAGAGAAATTACTATCATCAGTGATGGAAATGAAGACAGCTTCCCAGAGAAGGGGATCAGAGCTGGGCTTGTTGAAGAACGAGAATGAGAACCAAGGCGTCTCCCCCACATTTTTAGTTTGAGACATTTAGTTTGAGACATTTTTAGTTTGAGACATTTTTAGTTTGAGACACTATGTAGCTAAGAATGACCTGGAACTCCCTATGTAGCCCAGGCTGGCCTCAAATTCTTGATCCTCCTGCCTCCACCTCCTGAGTGCTAGGATTCTAGGTGTATACTGCCATATGTAGCAAAATTCCCTGGGTCCTTATCTCCTCAGGAAAGTGCCTTAACTGCTAAGCTTTTATTTATTTATTTTTTAATTCAGTTACTCCTTTCCTTTTCTCTCTTCCTTTCCTCCTTCATTTCTTTCTTCACTATTGGAGAATGAACCCAGGCCTTCACACACTCTGGGAAAGTGCTCTACCACTGAGCTGTTTCCTCAGCCCCGAGGCCCTCCCCACTTTCTCTACATGTGTATGGATGTGTGGTGTATGTACACATATATGCATGCAGGCCTGCAGGCACACGTGTGTGTGTGTGCACGCACATGTACATGGAGACCAGAGGTCAATGTTGAGTGTCTTCCTCAATGGCTCTCCACCTTATTTATTATTATTTTTTAATTAATTGGTTTTTTGAGGTAGGGTCTCACTCTGACCCAGGCTGACCTGGAATTCACTATGTAGTCTCAGGGTGGCCTTGAACTCACAGCGATCCTCCTACCTCTGCCTCCCAAGTGCTGGCTAGGATTAAAGGTGTGCACCACCACGTCTGGCCCAACTTTAAAAATATATATTTTTTATTTTTATTTATTTATTTATTTGGCAGAGAAAGAGGGAGAGAGAGAGTGGGGGGTGCCAGGGCCTCCAGCCACTGCAAATGAACTCTAGACGTATGTGCCCCCTTATGTGTCTGGCTAATGTGGGTCCTGGGAATAGAAATTGGGTCCTTTGGCTTTGCAGGCAAACACCTTAACTGCTAAGCCATCTCTCCAGCCCCCAACTTGTTTTCTGAGACAGAGTGTCTCACTGAACCCGGAGCTCACTGATTCAGCTAGACTTGCTCTCTGGCTTGCTTCTCCTGTCTCTACGTCCACAGCACCGGGATCATAATCACGCACACTCTGCCACACCCAGCTCTTACATGAGTGTGGAGATTAAACTCAGTTCTTTACCCTTGTGTGGTAAACACATTACCAACTGGCTACGGTAGGGTCTCACTCCGGCCCAGGCTGACATGGAATTCGATATGTAGTCTCAGGGTCGCCTCGAACCTACCTTGAGAAACAACAACAACAAATACATACATACATACACACACACACACACAAATATATAATTTCTCTCTCTCAAATAAATAATTAAATTAAAAAAAGAATAGCCAGGCGTGGTAGCACATGCCTTTAATCCCAGCACTCAGGAGGCAGAGGTAGGAGGATCGACATGAGTTCAAGGCCACCCTGAGACTACATAGTGAATTCCAGGTCAGCTTGGGCCAGAGTGAGACCCTACCTTGAAAAACCAAAACCAGAATAAAAAAAGAAAAGAAAAGGAATAAAACAAAATGGGGTGGATAAATGGCTTAGCATTTAAGGAACCTTGCTTCCAAAGTCTAAGGACCCAGGTTCAATTCTCCAGTATGTACATAAAGCCAGATGCACATGGTGGTGCATGCATCTGCAGTCTGTTTGTAGTGGCTAGAGGCCCCAGCTCATCCATTCACACTCTCTTTTAAATAAATAAAAAGAAAAATATTTTGTTTAAGTTGGGCGTGGTGGTGCACACCTATAATCCCAGCACCCTGCAGGCTGAGGTAGGAGGATCGCTGTGAGTTCGAAGCCAGCCTGGACTACTGAGTGAGTTTCAGGTCAGCCTGGACTGGGGTGAGACTTTGCCTCAAAACACACACACGGGCTGGAGAGATGGCTTAGCGGTTAAGCGCTTGCCTGTGAAGCCTAAGGACCCCGGTTCGAGGCTCAATTCCCCAGGACCCACGTTAGCCAGATGCACAAGGGGGCGCACGCATCTGGAGTTCGTTTACAGAGGCTGGAAGCTCTGGCGCGCCCATTCTCTCTCTCTCTGTCTCCCTCCTTCTCTCTGTTGCTCTCAAATAAATAAAAAAAAAAAAAAAAAACACACACACACACACACACACACACATTTGGAGAAAGACAGAATGAGAATAGGTGTGCCACGACCTCTTGCCACTGTAAACAACCTCCAGGTGCATGTGCCACTTTGTGCAGCTGGCTCTATGTGGGTACTGGAGAACCAAACCAGGACTGGCAGGCTTTGAAAACAAGCATCTTTAATGTCTGAGCCATCTCCCCAGCCTGTCTCCTTTTCTCTTTGAGGCAAGGTCTCACTCTAGCCCAGAATAATCTGGAACTCTCTCTGTAGCCAATGCTGACCTCACTCTCACACCCATCCTCCTACAGTCTCTCCAGGGCTGGGATGAAAGACGTGTGCTTCCACGCGTAGCTGACTTGAGCCACATTTAAAGTGCTCTCATTCACTTTACCTAAAGCCCCTGCCTTGCTCACTGCCACCACGCAGATGGCCACACACCTCCCAGCACACTCACCATGTCCCATTCTGCACAGATGTAGGGTCCGGGCCTCAGGATGACCAGCAGTCCCAGGTCGTGAGCCAGCTGAATGAAATATTCCACATCATGGTCCCCCGAAAACTGATAGTGTCCTGGCTGAGGCTCGTGAAAGTTCCAGGGAACATACCTGCCAAAACACACGCAGTCCTTCCTGACAATATGCAGAGTTGAGGGGGAGGGGAGTGGGAGGCCCCTCTTAGGACCATGCTCATCTCATCTCCCCAGCCTTGAGCTAAATCATTCTTTCTAACCAGGCGTGGTGGCGCACGCCTCTAATCCCAGCACTCGGGAGGCAGAGGTAGGAGGATCGCCAAGAGTTCGAGGCCACCCTGAGACTATGTAGTGAATTCCAGGTCAGCCTGAGATAGAGTGAGACCCTACCTCAAAAATCCAAAACTAACTAAATAAAAATCATTCTTTCTTTATTAGCGAGAGAATGAAGCAGAGAGAGGAAGAGAGAGAATGGGTGCACCAGAGCCTCTAGCCACTGCAAACAAACTCCAGACGCGTGCATCTGACTTAATGGGTACTGACTGGGGAATCAAACCTGGGTTCTCAGGCTTAGCAGGCCAATGCCTTAATCACTAAGCAATGTCCCCAGCCCAAGTTAAATCATTCTTGTTTGCAGTGCTGGGGACTGAACCTAGCCACTGAGCATAGGTAGACACACACTTTAACACTAAGACAAAACTCAGCCCCTATGGAAACAATCTCTACAGACACTGGGACAGGGCTGGAAGATGGCACAGTCGTTGAAGGTTGAAAAGCCTGGTGGCCCAGGTTCAAGTCCTCAGTACTCACTCAAAGCCAGACACACAAAGCGGCACATGTGTCTAGAATAAGTTTGCAGTGCCAGGAGGCTCTGGCATGCTCGTGCTTACTCAATCTCTCTCTCGAATAAATAAATAAAATATCTAAAAGAGAAATTATGACAGAAGGAAAAAATATTTTAGCACAGTGTAAACTTAAAAATTTTTTTTTGTGCTGGCTATGGTGGCGCACGCCTTTAATCCCAGCACTTGGGAGGCAGAGGTAGGAAGATCGCCATGAGTTCAAGGCCACCCTGAGACTACAGATGAATTCCAGGTCTGCATAGGCTAGAGTACAATACTACCTCAAAAAAAAAAAAAAACCCACAAAAAAAAAAAAACAATCCCAGCACTTGGGAGGCAGAGGTGGGAGGATCGCCGTGAGTCCGAGGCCACCCTGAGACTCCATAGTGAATTCCAGAGCTAGCGTGAGACTCTACCTCAGAAAACCAAAAAAAAAAAAAAAGCAAAAATCACAGGAAAACTTCCAACCTCTACACGTGGACACAAGATTTTTGTCAGGACTACTAGAGCATAAGATAAAATGAACAAAACTTCCATCCGCTGGCCTGGCTCTACACAGTACGGGAAGCACCCTTACATATGGGGGCACTCATTGGCACCTCTCTGCTTTTGCATGTCTATGTGTATGTCCGGTGTGCGTGTGGTGTGATGTGTGGCGTTTGTCCGTGTGCAGACGTGCCCACCCCATCATGTGCACGCAAAGGCCACAGGAGATTGTCTGCTGCTTTTCTCTTACTGCCCCTCTGCGTATTTCTTTCTTGGAGGCTGGGTCTCACCTTCAATCTGGAATGGCTGTGGGTCAGTGAACCCCAACAATTCTCCGGTCTCCACCCCCCACAGGCTGTGGTTATAGAGGCACGTGGCCACGCCCAGCTTTTTGCACGGATTCTAGGAAGTTAACCTCAGCGGCCTCCAACCCGCGAGGTCCTCATGCTCAAGGGGGAAATGCTCTTCAACGCTAAGCCGTCTCCCCAGCCCACAAAAGTATCTTTGATGGATTGTCCACGGACCCGTGATGCCAGGGCTGCCCAGAGCTCGACGTGGAAAACACTGTTACGTGAACGTGGGTTCACTCGTGCAGTGGCCACGGAAGCAGAACAGTGGGCAGGGACTCCCCCTAAGCATGTGCCCAACCCTCTAAAGGCTTCCTCACCCTTTATCTTTGTGAAGTCATCAGCAACCATCAGCTCTACGAAAACTAGAGTGGTTAGCTGCTGAGCTTTCTAGCCAATTCCTCTACCTGCTGCACAGGAGGAGGTGGGGACATGGCTGCTGCTGGGACTCCGTAGCCTGAGCTCGCCACAAGTAGCCCAAGAAGGCAAGCTGTGTTCCCGGAACCCAGGAACAAGGTGTATTTTCTCAGCACCAGAGGAGGTCAAATCTTAGCTGGACCTCTGACCAAAAAAGACATGACCTTGGGCAAACTTCAGTCTCACCAGCTAGAAACAGGGATTTAATGTCTACATCAGAGAAATACAAGACAGCTGTGCTAACCACTGCACCACCGACGCCTTGCTTCGGAGAAATGGAATCACTCTTGTAAAAGTGCCCTGCGGCTCCAAAGTACTCATTGTTCAAACATAGGTATGATCCCTTGAAGAGGCCTGGCTGCCCACAGCTCAAGGATGAGCAAGAAATCAATACTAAAGAGAAAGAAAGGGGCTGGAGAGAAGGCTCAACGGTTAAGGTACTCGCCTGCAAGCCTAATGACTGGGGTTCGATTCCCTAGTACCTTTCTAAAAAGAGGCGCATATGTCTGGTGCTCGTTTGCAGTGGCTGGAGGCCCTGGCACACCTATTCTCTGTGCCTGTCTCTCTTCTCTTCATCTCTCTCTGCTTACAAATTAAAAAATTAAGAGCAGGGCATGGTGGTGCACGCCTTTAATCCCAGTATTAGAGAGGATTGCTGTGAATTCAAGGCCACCCTAAGAATACATAGTGAATTTGAGGTCAGCCTGGGCTAGAGTGAGACCTTACCTCCAAAACACACACACATACACACTAAATAAATAAATAAAGGAAGGAAGGAAGGAAGGAAGGAAGCAAGGGAGGGAGGGAAGTAAAGAGAGAGGAGAAAGAGAAAGAACTTAGTAGGCCAGCCGAGACCACTTCAGTTATGGCCTTGGGTCCTAACTAGTGCTTCTCTTCATGGCTATTAGCATGCAGGCTGCTGGGTCATGGAATGTGGTACTTTCCCCCTATCTCTATTACTCTATAAAAGTGATGAAATTCCTTAGGTTCTTCAGAAAACTGAACCTCCTCTCTCTCTGCCCAAGTGACCCACGATGCTCTTCCATGGTGTACTAATGCCTCAGTGACCCACCACGCTCTTCCGTGGCACGCTAACTCCTCAGTGACCCACCACGCTCTTCCGTGACATACTAACGCCTCAGTGACCCACCACGCTCTTCCGTGGCATACTAACTCCTCAGTGACCCACCACGCTCTTCCGTGGCATACTAACTCCTCAGTGACCCACCACGCTCTTCCGTGACATACTAACTCCTCAGTGACCCACCACGCTCTTCCGTGACATACTAACGCCTCAGTGACCCACCACGCTCTTCCGTGGCATACTAACTCCTCAGTGACCCACCACGCTCTTCCGTGACATACTAACTCCTCAGTGACCCACCACGCTCTTCGTGGCATACTAACTCCTCAGTGACCCACCACGCTCTTCCGTGACATACTAACTCCTCAGTGACCCACCACGCTCTTCCGTGACATACTAACTCCTCAGTGACCCACCACGCTCTTCCGTGGCATACTAACGCCTCAGTGACCCACCACGCTCTTCCGTGGCATACTAAAGCCTCAGTGACCCACCACGCTCTTCCGTGGTGTACTAATGCCCCTCATCCCTGGGATTCCAGAGCCTCTCGTTCATTTCTAGCTTTGGGACCCCATCATGCTGTCTGTGGCAAAACTTCTATGGTGTACTTTTTTTTTTTTTTTTTTGGTTTTTCAAGGTAGGGTTCCACTCTAGCCCAGGCTAACCTGGAATTCACTAGGTAGTCTCAGGGTGACCTCGAATTTATGGCAATTCTCCTCCCTCTGCCTCCCAAGTGCTGGGATTAAAGGCGTGTGCCACCACGCCCAGCCATGGTGTACTATTAACTCTCAGAATAAAGCTCAAATTCTAAAGGAGAATTTTTCAGTGTCTCTCTCTTGGTCTAGACTGCTCTCCCTCTGTAACAGCTATCAACTGTTACCTGTCTTTGCCTCTTTAATCTGAGTTTTTTGGTTTTTCAAGGTAGGGTCTTACTCTAGTCCAGGCTGACTCAGAATTCACTATGTCGTCTCAGGCTGGCGTAGAACTCACAGCGATCCTTCTGCATCTGCCTCCTGAGTGTTGGGATTATATGCTCAAAGTATATGCCACCATATCAGGCTAAACTGATTACCCCCCCACCCCCAGGTCTCACTCTGACTCAGGCTGACCTGAGTAGTCTAGGGTGGCCTTGAACTCACAGCAATCCTCCTACTTCTGCCTCCCGAGTGCTGGAATTAAAGGCATGTGCCACCACACCTGGCCTGAACCTCAGTTTTTAAAAATACTTTTATATATTATTCATTTGCCAGCAGAGAAAGGGGAAGAGAGAGACAGAAATGGGCACACCAGGGCTTCCTGCCATTGCAACCTAACTCCAGATGCATGTACCACTCCATGCATCTGGTTTTACGTGGGCACTGGAGAATCCAACTCAAGCACCCTGGCCTTGGCCTTGCAAGCAAGCTCCCTTAACCACTGAGCAATCTCTCCAGTCTTTTTTTTTTTTTTTTTTTTGAGGTACGGTCTCACTCTAGCTCAGGCTGACCTGGAATTCACTATGGAGTCTCAGGGTGGCCTCGAACTCACAGCGATCCTCCTACCTCTGCTTCCTGAGTGCTGGGATGAAAGGCATGCGCCACCACACCCGGCTTTTTTTTTTTTTTTTTTTAATCTGAGACATAGACAAACAATGTAACCCCTGTTGGCCTCTAACTTTTTTTTGTTTGTTTGTTTTTGTTTTTTTGAGGTAGGGTCTCACTCTAGCCAAGGCTGACCTAGAATTCACTACGGAGACTCAGGGTGGCCTCAAACTCGCAGTCATCCTCCTTCCTTTGCCTCCCAGTGCCAGGATTGAAGGCGTGTGCTACTACGCCTGGCTTGGCTTCTAACTTTAAATATATATTTATTTATTTATTTGAGAGACAGACGGAAAGAATGGGCATGCCAGGACTCTAGCCACTGCAAACGAAGCCCAGACGCATGCACTACCTTATGCATCTGGCTTTTCGTGCTTACTAGGGGATCAAACCTGAGTCCTTAGGCTTTGCAGGCAATTGCCTTATTAACTGCTATGCCATCTCTCCAGCCCTGGCCTCTAGCTTTTAATCCTCCCACTTCATGTTCTGTTGTGCTGAGACTATACATGTCTGCAGCCCTGCTCAGACTTATCTCTGCCTTCTTTAAGTTTGATTTTTTTTTTTTTTTTGTTTTTCCTTTGGGTTTTTTGTTTTGCACGTCTGTGTTAGGGTTAGGGTAAGGTCTCTTGTCCTTGAAAATATCACCAGACATTTGTGCCACTTTTTGCATCCAGCTGGCTGGGAAATTGATTCTGGGCTGTCAAGCTTTGCAGGCAAATGCTTTTAACAGCGAAGCCATCTCCCAGCACCCTGTTTAAAAATTTTAATTTATTTATTTAAGAGAGAGAGAGAATGAATAGGTGCATCAGGGCCTCTAGCCACTACAAACAAACTGCAGAGGCATGCACCACCATGTGCATCTGGCTTATGTGGGTTCTGGGGAATTGAACCTGGGTCCTTTTGACTTCGCAGGCAAATGCCTTAACTGCTAAGCCATCTCTCCAGCCCTGTTTTTTTTTTTTTTTTTTTTTTTTGTTTTTTTCAAGGCAGGTTCTTGCTCTAGTCCAGGCTGACCTGGGGGATTCACTATGTAGTCTCAGGGTGGCCTCGAATTCACGGCGATCCTCCTACCTCTGCCTCCCGAGTGCACCACCATGCCCGGCCCTGATTTTTATTTTTACGATTTCTGGTGACAAAGTTCAAGTGAGAAGTAAGTGGCTAATTATCTGAAGAGCAGGTCAAAGTTCTGGACAAGCCCCTCCCACAAGGCCATGAAGGGCTACTTCCCACTTCTGAGCAGCGGAGCAGCCGCCCTGAGGATGCAGCTGGGCCCTGTCCAGGTGGGAGCCAGGGGTCCCCTTCCTTACGTCTGGATGGCATCCAGCCCAGCCATCTTCATCTTCAGCAGCCGGTCCTCCCAGTAGAAGCGGGGCACCCGGAAGTAGTGGATGCTCCCCGAGATGTAGCGAAACGGCTGGCCATCCTTGAGGAAGCGGTTGTGCTTGTAGTCCAGCGCAAATGTCCTCCGGGAGGCAGGCTACAGCAGAAGAAAGGGGCTCCATGAGAAGCAGGGCCTTGGGCAGGAGCGGGGGGCTCTTCGTCTACTTAGTGAACTTACTGATGGTCCCCGGGCTAGGAAACGAGGCAGGGCTTAGCCCAGCCCACCGCGTGACTCGGGTTAACAAGAGCCATCAAGGGCGGCCCATGGGGCTTGGCTCCCAGACGCTGGTGTGGATGGACACTTGGGCTGAGGTTATGTCCACTGTGCTGTTTGTGGGGCTTGGGTAGAGGGCTGCAACACATTACTAAGCTCAACCAGCAGTGTCACTACGATCCCCAAGATCCGGTCAGAAAAGTCCAAGGGTAGCTGGGCATGGTGGTGCACGCCTTTGATCCCAGCCCTTGGGAGGCATTGGTAGGAGGATCACAGTGAGTTTGAGGCCACCCTGAGGATGCATAGTGAATTCCCGATCAGCCTGGGCTGGAAAAACCGAAATAAACAAACAAAAAGTAAAGTTCAGCTGGGTGTGGTAATGCACTCAGGAAGCACAGGTAGGAGGATCGCTGTGAATTCGAGGCCACCCTGAGACTACACAGTGAATGCCAGGTCAGCCAGGATTTGAGCAAGATCTTACCTGGAAGGAAGGAAAAAAAAAAAAAAAGTAAGGGCTGGAGAGATGGCTTAGCAGTTAAGGTATTTGCCTGCAAAGCTAAAAGATTCCAGTTCGACTCTTCAGGACCCATGTAAGCCAGATGCACAAGGGGTGCATGCATCTGGAGTTCGTTTGCAGTGGCTGCAGGCCTTGGACCGCAAATTCTCTCTCTCTCTCTCTCAAATAAATAAATATAGTAAAAAAAAAATAAAGTCCAAGTGTGAGACAATGGGGGCCGACTACTGCTTTTTAGATGACAGAGAGAGGAGAGAGAGGAAGAAAGAGAGAAAAAGAAAGGAAAGGGAAGAGGGAGAGAAGAAAGAAAGATCCTAAGGAAATGTCCAAGTGTGAAACACAGGCCAAAAAGCAATCAATGGGTTAGGGCTGGAGAGATGGCTCAGTGGTAAGGTACTTGCTTGCAAAGCCCGACAGCCTGGGTTCAATTCCCCAGCACCCATGAAAAGCCAGATGCACAAAGTGTTACATTTGTCCGGAGTTTGTCTGCAGTGGCAAGAGGCCCTGAAATGCCCACTCTCTCTCTGTTTCTTATAAATCAAATATAAATTTTTTGGGGGGGGGGTTCAAGGTAAGGTCTCACTCTAGCCCAGGCTGACCTGCTGGAATTCACTATGGAGTCTCATGGTGGCCTTGAACTCACAGCGGCCCTCCTACCTCTACCTCCAGAGTGCTGGGATTAAAGGTGTGTACCACCACTGCTGGCAAAATATAAAAATTTTAAAAATGCAATGGATTAGGAGCTGGGAAGATGGCTTAGTGCTTGCCTCACAGCCATGAGGACATAAGTTTGAGCCCCATGTAAAAATGCAAAACATGGTGGCACAAGCCTGTCATCTCAGTGCTGGAAAGAAGAGACACAGATCACTGGGCACACTGACTGGTCAGTCTGGCCTAATTGGTAAATTTCAGGCCTATAAGAGACCTGTCTCAAAAGTGGTGGATGGTATTTCTTTCCTTTCTTCCTTCCTTCCTTCTTTCTTTCTTTCTTCCTTTTTTTTTTTTTTTTTTTTTGATAGAGAATTAGCACATCAGGGCCTCAGCCACTGCACTCGAACTCCAGATTCCTGCGCCACCTAGTGGGCACGTGCGACCCTTGTGCTTGCCTCATCTTTGTGCATCTGGCTCACATGGGATCTGAAGAGTCAAACATGGGTCCTTAGGCTTCACAGGCAAGCGCTTAACCACTAAGCCATCTCTCCAGCCCGGTGGACGGTATTTCTAAGGACAGCACCCAAGTTTGTCCTCTGGCCTCTGCACATACATGCACACGTATACATTGTTATTATTATTTTTTTGCTTTATTTTTTTTCAAGGTAGGGTCTCACTCTAGCCCAGGCTGACCTGGAATTCACTGTGTAGTTTCAGGGTAAATTCAAACTTAGGGCAATCCTCCTATCTTTGCCTCCTGAGTACTGAGATTAAAGATGTAAGCCACCATACCCGGCTACATATATTTAAAAAAAAAAGGATTAAGGGCTGGAGAGATGGCTCAGCAGTTAAGGCACTTGCCTGCAAAGCCTACTGACCTGAATTCGATTCCCCAGTACCCACATAAAGCCAGATGCACAGTGGTGCATGCATCTGGAATTCGTTTGCAGCAGCTGAAGGCCCTGGCATGCCCATTTTCTGTCTCTGTCTCTATTCTATTTCTCTCTGCTTGCAAATAAATACATTTTAAAAAATTCAAAAGGGCTGGAAGATGGCTTAGCAGTTAAGGTGCTTGCCTGCAAAGCCAAAGGACCCAGGTTCAATTCCCCAGGACCCACATAAGCCAGATGCACAAGGTGGCACATGTATCTGGAATTCATTTGCAGCAGCTGGAGGCCATGATGCACCCATTTTCTCTCTCTCTCTCTCTCTCTCAATAAATAAATAATTTTTTAATGAAAAAAAAAAAAAGCCTGGAGAGATGGCTTGGCAGTTAAGGCACTTGCCTGCGAAGCTTAAGAAAGTAGGTTTGATTCCCCAAAACTCACATGAGCCAGATGCACAAAGTTGCGAATGCTTGTTTACGGTGGCTAGAGGCCCTGGGGTGTCCATTCTTTCTCTCTCATAAATAAAAATATTAAACAAAGAAATAAGACAATGGATTAGGGCCAAGCATGGTGGTATACATCTGTGATCCTAGCACTTGGAAAGTGAAGGCAGAAGGATCAGCTGTTCAGTCATCCTCAGCTACATAATGAGTTCAAGGTCAGCCTGGGCTACATGAGACCCTGCCTCTATAAAGAACAGCAACAAAAAAGTAATACATCCACAAAGCCACTAGCTTCCACTCTGAGTCCTGGAATGGCCTGGGTAAATACCCTCTCTAATCCTCCACCTCGGGTGTAACTATCCAGTGCACAACACTAAAGGAATGCAGCTCAAAGAAACAGAAAATAAGCTGGGCCGGGTGACACACGCCTTTAATTCCAGCAGAGGAAGGAGGATCACCTGAGACCGCGTAGTAAATTCCAGGTCACCCTGGCTAGAGCGAGACCCTACCTCAAAAAGCCAAAAAAAGAAAAGAAAAAGAGAGAGAGAGAGAGAGAGTAAATAAGCCTGGTGTGGTGGCAAATGCCTTTAAAATTGTTTCTTTTTTTTGTTGTTGTTGTTGTTCATTTTTATTTATTTGAGAGTGATAGAGAGATAGAGAGAATGGGCGCACCAGGGCTTCCAGCCACTGCAAACAAACTCCAGATGCGTGTGCCCCCTTGTGCATCTGGCTAAAGTGGGTCCTGGGGAATCGAGCCTCAACCCGGGGTTCTTAGGCTTCATAGGCAAGTGCTTAACCGCTAAACCATCTCTCCAGCCCAGCAAATGCCTTTAATCCCAGTACTTGGGAGGCAGAGGTAGGAGAATCACCATTAAATTTGAGGCCACCCTGAGACTACACAGTGAATTCCAGGTCAGCCTGGGCTAGAGTGAGACCTGGAAAAAAAAAAAAAAAAAAAAGGAGAAAATAGAGCGTTTAACACATTGCAAAACATTACTTTACGAAATGTTTGTTACACTGTACTGAGTTACATAAGTAGCTCTCTGCGGGTTGGAATGTAAAATGTGTTTCTGGAGCCAAATGACGGATCTACAAAGTTTCGGGTTCACTTCAGGAGCTGATAGGCAGTGGAACACTGCACCCTAGTGGAAAAGATGGCAACCAGCCCCCCTACAAGACACCTTCTGCCAGTGCAGGCATAAATGCCAGTATGGGAGCCTGGAAATCATGCAAACAGCTGGGAATGGTCACATATGTTCATAATCCTTGAGAGCAGAGACCAGAATCTCTGATTTTTTTTTTTTTTTTTTTTTTTTGGTTTTCCGAGGTAGGGTCTCACTCTAGCCCAGGCTAACCTGGAATCCACTATGTAGTCTCAGGCTGGCTTCACACTCACAGCGATCCTCCTACCTCTGCCTCCCCGAGTGCTGGGATTAAAGGCGCGTGCCACCATACCTGGCCCAGGAATCTTTGGATTTTAAGAAAAAAAAAAAATGGGCTGGGGAGATTGCTCAGTGGTTAAAGGTGCTTGCTTGCAAAAACTGTCAGCCCAGGTTTGATCCCCCAGAAAGTCAGATGCACAAAGTGGCATATGTGTCTAGAGTTCATTTGCAGGGGCTGGAGGCTCTGACGTGCCCATTTTCTCCCTCTGTCTCTCTCTCTCTCTCTCTCTCATATAAACAAAAATATTAAAAATATTTTAGGGCTGGAGGGATGGCTTAGCAGTTAAGGCACTTGCCTGACAAGCCTAAGGATACAGGTTTGATTCTCCAGTACCCAAATAAACCAGATGCACAAGGTGGTGCACCTGTCTGGTGTTTGCAGTGGCTGGAGGCCCTGGCATGCCCATTCTCTATCTGCCTCTTTCCCTGTCTGCATGGGCTGCATGAGGCCATTTCTAGATAAAACCAAAACAAAATAATAATAATAAGTTAAAACAGATAGCCAGGCATGGTGGCGCATGCCTTTAATCCCAGCACTTGGGAGACAGAGGTAGGATTGCCGTGAGTTTGAGGCCTCCCTGAGACTCCATAGTGCATTCCAGGTCAGCCTGAGCTAGAGTGAAAACTTACCTTGAAAAACCAAAAAAAAAAAAAAAAAAAAGATCTAAATAGGGCTGGAGAGATGGCTTAGCAGTTAAAGCGTTTGCCTGCAAAGCCAAAGGACTCAGGTTCGATTCCCCAGGTCCCACATAAGCCAGATGCACAAGGTGGCACATGCATCTGGAGTTCCTTTGCAGCAGCTGAAGGCCCTGGTGTGCCCATTCTTTCCCCCTCCCCTTTTCCTCTATCTGTTTCTCTGTGTCTCTTAAATAAATAAATAAGCCAGGCGTGGTGATGCATGCCTTAAAAATTTTTTTTTAAACAAAAATAAAGCTAACCCACAACTAATAATTTAGGAATTATTTTAATTTTTATTTAATTATTTGTGTGTGTGTGAGAGAGAGTGTGTCCCACTGAGTTTAATTAGACTTGCCGACATAAGCATGAGCAGGAGGTTAGTTACTAGAACATAGGCAGTTTACCAGTGGTTACGCCACTGAAGAAAATGTCCCCTTGGGCTGGAGAGATGGCTTAGCGGTTAAGCGCTTGCCTGTGAAGCTTCAGGACCCCGGTTTGAGGCTCAATTCCCCCAGGACCCACATTAGCCAGATGCACAAGGGGGTGCACACGTCTGGAGTTCCTTTGCAGTGGTTGGAGGCCCTGGTGCGCCCATTCTCTCTTTCTCTCTCTCTCTCTGCCTCTTTCTCTCTGTCTGTTGCTCTCAAATAAATAATTAATTAAATTTAAAAACAAAGAAAGAAAAAGAAAATGTCCCCTGTCTCCCAGCAACCATTAACTGTTCTTCAGGGAATGACAAGCCTCCTAGTGCCTCCCTGGTCCATGATACAATAATGTTGGTGGGCCTAGTCCTGCCCACACAAGCCTTATTTATTTATGTTTGGTTTGCTAAGGTAGGGTCTTGGTCTAGCTCAGGCTGACCTGGAATTCACAGTGTAGTCACAGGGTGGCCTCGAACTCATGGCAACCCTCCTACCTCTGCCTTCCTAGTGCGGGGATTGAAGACGTGCGCCACCATGCTGGGCTTCATTTTATTTTTTTACTAACAGCTTCCATAAGTATAGACAATAAATCACGGCAATTCCCTCCCTCACCCCCACTGTCCCCCCCAAATCCCTTCTTCTTTTCAATTAGTCTCTTCTACATTGATGGCATCGTCGTTCCCTATTATGGAGGTGTGAGCTGCAAAATCAGCCTTTGCCTCCTGACCTTCAGGTTTTCAGGGGCCGTGGGTGGTGCCCACACACTGGCATTTCAAACAGCTGTCTTGATGATGCTATATGCAGCCATGACTAGGAAGCAGGCATGGGTCTCCAGGCAGCCCCAGGATGAGGAAGAGTCAGGTGATGGGCAAGGGAGAACCTTGAGTGTGAGGACTGGCAGAGAGAGGGCAACACCGTGGGAGGAGCACAGAACCAACAATGATTCCGATGAGACACGGCAGGTTCTAAGATAACAGAGGTGGGCAGACAGGACGGGACCGTAAGTCCTAGTTCAAGGTTTGAAACTGTATGCCAAGTGTAGGAAAACAGCTTAAATGAGTGAATGATGATATAAGCTTACAGCAGCCACACACCCTGGGATACCTATACACATAAACAAACAAACAAACAGGGCTGGAGAAATGGCTCAGCGGTTAAAGGCACTTGCTTGCAAGGCCTGACAATCCAGGTTCGATTCCCCAGGACGCATGTAAGACAGATGCTGCACAGGATGGCGCATGTATCTGGAGTTCATTTGCAGTGTCAGGAGGCCCTGGTGCACCAATTCTCTCTCCCTCTCTCTGTTGTTTTTAAATAAATAAATAAATAAATAAATATAAACAAAATTTTTAAAAAGCCAGGTGTGGTGGTGCACGCCTTTAATCCCAGCACTCGGGAGGCAGAGATAGGAGAATCACTGTGAGTTCAAGACCACCCTGAGACTACAGAGTGAATTCCAGGTCAGCCTGGGCTAGAGTGAGACCCTGCCTCAAAAAAAAAAAAAAAAAAAAAGAGGCTTAGCAGTTAAGGCACTCGCTTGCAAAGCCAAAGGACCTCAGTTCAATTCCCCAGGATCCATGTAAGCCAGATGCACAAGGGAGTGCATGTGTCTGGAGTTCGTTTTTAGTGGCTGGAGGCCCTGGTGTGCCCATTCTCTCTCTTCCTCTCTCTGCCTCTTGCTGTCTCTCACTCTCAAATAAATTAAAATAAAGTTTTACAAACAAAAAACAAAAATATAATAATAATCAGGGCTGGAGAGATGGCTTAGTGGTTAAGGCACTTGCCTGCAAAGCCTAAAGACCTAGGTTCTATTCTCCAGGTCCCACATAACCCAGATGCACAAGGTGGCACATGCATCTGGAATTCATTTGCAGTGGCTAGAGAGGCCCTGGCACACCCATCCTCTTTGTCCTAAATAAATAAATAAATAAATAAAATTAAAAGCCAGCCAAACAAATATAAAAAATCAGACCAGGCGTGGTGGCTTATACCTTTGATCCCAGCATTTGGGAGCAGAAGTAGGAGGATTTTGGTGAATTTGAGGCTACCCTGAGATTACATAGTAAATTCCAGGTCAGCCTAAAGTGAAACCCTACCTTGGAAAACCAAAAAAGAAAAAAAAAATTTTTTTTTTAAAATCAGAGCAGTCGTTAGCTGTTAACACAGTGTGTTTGGTCTGTTATGATAAAATACCTGAAATGGGATAATTTGTAAAGAATAACGCTGGGTGTGGTGGCTCTCCCCTTCAATCCCAGCACTTGGGAGGCTGAAATAGGAGGATCATAATAAGTCCCAGGGGAGCCTGGGTGAGTTCCAAGTCAACCTGGGATAGAATGAGACCCTGCCTCCAAGAAGAAACCAACACGGGGGTCCTAGAGACTGGGAAGTTGTAGATTTTGAGGCCCATGCCTGGCAAAGGCTTCCGTACCGAATCAGGGAGGGAGAGGCGGAGAGGCAGATGGGTAACCACAGCGAGCCGAACCTGCGAGCGCAGGTCAGCCACGGCAGCAGGAACATGCGCTGCCTCGGCCGGGGGCCAGCTCCCTGGCACACTGCCAGCTGGCGGCCGGGAAAGCTGGACGGATCCCCTTAAGGAAGCAACCCTTCCTTGGAAGAGCAAGAAAATATTCCCCCAACCATCCTCAGTGGGCCTTAGGTTTTTGTCCTGAGGAATGAGGTACCCCCAAGCCTTTGGAGTAATGCTGGACAACAGTGTTAGGGGAGGTGACATAGGCCACCTTTCTGAATCACTTTTCCGGAAGCCAGGGGGCAAAGGGAGTACAGCCAGGTCTTCCACACTTCCTATTGCTTTTGTATTATGCAAATTGTATCAGTTACTTTTCTTTTTATTTATTTTTGAGAGACAGAGAGAGAAAGAGAGAATGGGTAATGTCAGGGTCTCTAGCCACTGTAAATGAACTCGAGACGCCATGTGCCACCTTGTGCACCTGGCTCACGCAGATAGTGGGGAATTGAACGTGGGTTCTTAGGCTTTGCAGGCAAATGTCTTTAATGGTTAAACCATCTCTCCAGCCCTTAGTTACTTTTCTTGTTGCTGTGACAAAATGCCTGACTAAAGCAATTTAAGGAAGGGGAGGGCTATACCCCCAGGATATAGTCCATGGAGGCAACGAAGACTGCGGCAAGAGCTTGGGGAACTGCTCTTCACACTGCGTCTGATGTCAGGAAGCAGAAAGATGACTGGTTGTGCTCAGCTCACTTTCTCCTTTAATTTTTTTTTTTTTTTTTGCCAGGCACGGTGGTGCACACCTTTAATCCCAGCACTCGGGAGGCAGAGGTAGGAGGACTGCCGTGAATTCAAGGCCACCCTGAGACTCCATAGTGAATTCCAGGTCAGCCTTGCCTACAGCAAGACCCTACCTTGAAAAACCAGAAAAAGAAAAAAAAAAAATGTGTTTTCTGCCGGGAGTGGTGGCACACGCCTTTAAATCCCAGCACTTGGGAGGTCGAGGTTGGAGAATCACTATGAATTCAAAGACACCCTGAGACTACATAGTTAATTCTAGATTAGCCTGGGGTACAGCAAAACCCTACCTAAAAAAAAAGTGATTTTTAGCCTGGAGCTTGTTATTTATTATTATTATTATTATTATTTTGTGTGTGTGTGTGAGCTCTAGTGATTCCCATGTGTCTGCTCGCCTACAGGGCTGGGGTTGCAGGCACACGTGGCCATACCCAGCTGTTTACATGGGTTTGGAGATTCAAACTCAGGTGCTCTCAGGCCCTCATGTTTGTATATGAAGTACGCTTAACCACTGAGCCATCTCTCCAGCCCACCACCTTTTTTTTTTTTTTTGAGGCAGGGTCTCACTCTAGCCTAAATTGACCTGGAACTCACTCTGTACAGAGTATGGTGATTCTAAATCCTGCCAGGCTGACAACTGACATTAACCGTCACAGGATATTTTTACACAAGACAGCAGAACCCTCACCATGTGCCAAGAGCCTTTGGGTATCAGGAGAACGTTCCAGCCGGGCATGGTGGCGCACAAGCCTTTAATCCCAACACTCGGGAGGCAGAGGTAGGAGGATCGCTGTGAGTTTGAAGCCACCCTGAGACTACAGAGTGAATTCCAGGTCAGCCTGTGCTAGAGTGAGACCCTACCTCGGAAAAAAAGAGAGAGAGAGAGAGAGAGACATTCCAGAACAACCCACTGCCCACGAAGATAAACCTGGAGGCGGATCACACACTCCTGCCGGAATGGTAGCTATGAGAGCACCCACCAAGAATGAAAGGTCATCCCATCATGTCCCAGTCACCTCTGAGACATCGGGGTGGCGGCAGCTGCCGAGTGGGCGTGGGTGATTCCTGGAACACAGAACAGAGCCTCTGACGCTGGCTTGTTGCCCAGTGTTCAAATCTCGTCGAGCCCTGTGCCTGAAAAGGCTCAAAAGAGGTTCCTTCTAAGTGGGCAGGAGGCAGCACTCTCTGGGCACGCCGCAGGGCCGCGGTCATTGGTCACTGCCCACCTCTACCAGACAAGTCGTGGTTTGAACGTGAAATGTTTTCACAGGCTCAAGATGTTTCAACCCTTGCTTCCCAGGTGGTTGACACTGTTTGTGATGTTGTGGAGCCTCGCCGAAGGAACTGTGCCACTGCAGGTGGTCCTTGAAACTGTTTCTTGTTTTAGTTTTTTGTTTGTTTGGAGTTAGGGTCTCACTCTAGCCCAGGCTGACCGGGTATTTACTCTGTAGTCCCAGGCTGCCCTTGAACTCACAGTGATCCTCCTCTCTCTCTCTTGCATTTATAAAAAAAAAAAAAAAAAAGGCCAGTCTGTTGGGCTTGCCTCAAAAAATAAAAATAAAAATAGGGCTGAAGAGATGGCTTAGCGGTTAAGGCATTTGCCTGCAAAGCCAAAGGTTCCCAGTTCAATGTTCGATTCCCCAGGACCCACGTAAGCCAGATGAACAGGGGACGCATGCATCTGGAGTTTGTTTGCAGTGGTGAGGCCCTGGCGCACCGTTCTTTCTCTTTCTCTCTCTTTCTATGCCTCTTTCTCCCTCTCAAATAAGTAAAATATATTTTAAAAAATAAAATAAAAAGCCAAGAGCCGGGCATGGTGGTGCACACCTTTAATCCCAGCACTCAGGAGGCAGAGGTAGGAGGATTGCTGTGAGTTCAAGGCCATCCTGAGACTACATAGTGAATTCCAAGTCAGCCTGAGCTAGAGTGAGACCCTACCTCAAAAAAAAACAAAAGTAGGGCTGGAGAGATGGCTTAGCGGTTAAGGCACTTGCCTGCAAAGCCAAAGGACCCAGGTTCAATTCCCCAGGACCCACGTAAGCCAGATGCACAAGGGGGCACAAGCATCTGGAGTTTGTTTGCAGTGGCTGGAGGCCCTGATGCGCCCATTCTCTCTCTCTCTGTCTGTCGCTCTCAAATAAAAACAAACAAAAATAAAAATAAAAATAAAAATAAACCAGGCATGGAGGCACATGTCTTTAATCCCAGCACTTGGGAGGCAGAGGTAGGAGGATCGCCATGAGTTCGAGGCCACCCTGTGACTACATAAGTGAATTCCAGGTCAGCCTGGGCCTGAGTGAGACCCTACCTTGAAAAAAGAAAGAAAGAAAGAAGGCGTTTCATTTCATTTGGCTTATTCCCCAACACACACACACACACACACACACACACACACACACTCTTTCCCTGTGTGCAGTCTTCCCGTCTGAATGAACGGGCACTGGACTGGCTGGGTGAAACGATACTTTAATTTCACAGTTGCAAGGTGTGTCAGCAGCAGTACTTACAAAGCATACATGGTCACAGGAAACAGATACAAACAACAAAAAAAATCAATTCCAAGCAAAGCATAACTTGTACCTCCTCAAGGGTCCCAGTCTACATTCATAATGGGCATCATACTGGAGGTTAAAAAAACAAACAAACAAACAAACAGCAATACTAAATACCTTGGACCAAGCAGACACTAATACTGACCAGTGTTTTTTTTTTTTTTCTTCAGTATTTCAGTGGAAAATACCCATTTTTTTTTAGTAAATATAACATGTTATTCACACCACCGGGTAACATGAACAAGTCTCCTATTCTTTGGGATGAAGAATCGTTACATTTGCATATTATTGTGCACATTCCTGGACTTGGAGAAAGAATCAAAGCAGCTTGGTGACATCACAGGTTACAGGTCACTTTGATTTGGTCAACACCTTGGCCTTCAGGCCCCCTAGGACAACAGTGGAATACACCCATGCACTGGACCTGTATGTACCCCAACACCCTGCGCACCCTGTAACTCACCCCAGAGCCTTGCAGAGTCCACGAGACCCAGCTCTCCTCCTCTGATGGCAAGCCAGGGTGAAAGAGAGAGAGAGAGAAAGAGGCAGAGAGAGGGAGGAGGGCTGGAAGGGCAGCCTCTGAAAAAACTCTTCGGGTCACAGATCAAGCCCCAGGTCAGAGATTGTCGTGGATAGTTCTGTCCCTTCTGACTGAATGGGGAAGACAGACGGTTGAGGGCCTGGGGGTCCCTGGTGGTGACCAGTTTCACCAGGGTTGGATTCGTGGATGGTCTGCTCTAGCTCACACCTTCTATGCTCACTCATTTTGTTTATACATGTCTTAGGTCAAAAGCCTGGATTAAAAAAAAAAAAAAGTACCTGAAGGCTGGAGGAATGTCTTAGCAGTTAAGGAGCTTGCCTACAAAGCCTAAGGACCCAGGTTCGATTCCCACGTAAGCTAGATACACAAGGTGGTGCATGCATCTGGAGTTCACTTGCAGTGGGTGGAGGCTCTGGAGTACCCATTCGCTCTATCTCAAATAAATAAATAAAATTATATGTTAAAAAAGTATGACAATGAAAAGAGACAGAGGATGGCAGAATGGGGGTGAAGCAGAGAAGCAATGAGCAGTTCTCAACTGAGTCCTAATCTTCAGGGATTGACTGCTGAGTGCTGACAATTTAATTCTGCCTCTTTATCCCAGAAAAAAAAAAAAAGTAAGCATAATTTTTATTTCTTTGGCGTATGTGTGGTGTGTCTGCATAGATGTGTGCACCCCAGGCACACACATGGGGAGACTGGAGAAGGATGTCAGTTGTCCTCCTCTGTCACGTTCCTGAGACTTAGTCTCGCCCCGAAACTCGAGCTCATGTCTTTTATTTTCAGTTACGTGGGTTGACCAGGGAGGCCCCGTAATCCTCTTTCCACCCCACTCACAGCTGGGGCTACAGGCATGCACGACCATGCCTGGCTTTTTACATGGGTGCTGGGGATTAAGCCGAGGTCCTCGTGCTTGTACAGCAAGGGCTCTTCCCCAGTCCAAAAGCACAGCTTTGAAACATAAAACTAAAACATACAGAACACAGCTGGGAGTGGTGGCGCACGCCTTTAATCCCAGCACCTGGGAGGCAGAGGTAGGAGGATCGCTGTGAGTTCGAGGCCACCCTGAGACTACCGAGTGAATTCCAGATTAGCCTGGGCTAGAGCGAGACCCTACCTTGAAAAACATATACATACACACACACACACACACACACACACACACACACACATATATAATAGGGGCTGGAGAGATGGCTCAGCAGTTAAGGCGCTTGCTCATGAAGCAAAAGGACTCAGGTTCAATCCCCCAGTACCCCCATAAAGCCAAATGCACAAAGTGGCACATGTGTCTGGAGATCATTTGCAATGGCTAGAGGTTCTGGTGTGCCCATTCTCTCTCTTTCTATCTCTTTATTTCTCTCTCAAAAAAATAAATAAAAAATATAAATATAAAATAATTTTTAAAAAATTATTTACTTATTTGAGAGAAAGAATAGGCATGCTAGGGCCTCTTGTCATTGCAAATGAACTCTAGATGCATGTACCACTTTCTGTATCTGGCTTTATGTGAGTGCTGGGGAATTGAACCCTGGCCAACAGGCTTCTCAAGTATGTGCCTTTAATAGCTGAGCCATGTCCCCAGATCCTTGTTATCTTTATTTATTTATTGGTTTTTCAAGGTAGGGTCTCACTATAACCCAGGCTGACCTGGAATTCACTATGTAGTCTCAGGCTGGCCTCAAACTCAGGGCAATCCTCCTACCTCGGCCTCCCAAGTGCTGAGATTAAAGGTGTGCGCCACCATGCTGGTCCTTGTTATCTTTTTATGACACAGGATTCTGATATGTAACCAATATAGATGGCCTCCAACTCCAGGTCTTTCTGCCTCAGTCACCCGAGTGTTGAGCTTGGGGTGCACCTCCATGCTTGGCAATATGTTTTTGTGTTTTTCCAGACACTCTTATTTGTGGCCCAAGCTGGCCTGGAACTCAGGATGTAACCCACTCAATCTCCCAAATGCTGGGATTACAGATGGCAGCCACTATGCTCAGACACATATAAATAATATAAGTTAGGGGCTGGAGAAATGGCTTGGTGGTTAAGGCGCTTGCCTGCAAAGCCAAAGGACCCAGGTTCAATTCCCCAGGACCCATGTAAGCCAGATGCACAAGGTGATGCAGGTGTCTGGAGTTCGTTTGCAGCAGCTGAAGGCCCTGGTACACCCATTCTCTCTCTATCTGGATCTATCACACATACTCTCTCTCTCTCAAAAAAAAAAAAAAACCTTTTAAAAAAAATCAAAAATAGCTGGGTGTGGTAGTGCATGCCTTTAATCTCAGCACTTGAGAGGCAGAGGTAGGAGGATCATAATGAGTTCGAGGGCAACCTGAGACTACATAGTGAATTCCAGGTCATCCTGGGTTACAGTGAGATCCTACCCCAATAAATAAATAAATAAATAAAAATGAGGGCTGGACCCATCCCTTTCAGCTCGGTGACAGAGTTCGGATCAAGAGACACCGTATTGGGATGTTGGAAGGGCCCTCACCAGTCATCCTAACCACTCCAACAGCCGTGAAAGTGGAGGGGACCAAATATAAAAGAACTAGACTTACTTTGTATGAAACAAGGGGGCCTATGCATGGCTTTAGGTAAAACTTGTTTCTTTTATGCCAATAAGTCAGGAATAATCTGAAATACACTGGCTTTAGTTACAGAAAAATATCAAAGAAAAAGAACTTCAGAGACAAGACACTAGTAATTGGTTTCAGTCTATGTTTAGTTGGTCTCCATGGCTAACTTCCCTTGTCCCTTCTATTGCTGGACCCCTGATACTACTGCTGTTAGGCCTTACCATAGGACCCTGCATTATTAATGCTCTAAGTAGATATATAAAGAACAGAATAACCGGGTGTGGTGGTGCACACCTTTAATCCCAGCACTCAGGAGGCAGAGGTAGGAGGATTGCTGTGAGTTCAAGGTCACCCTGAGACTCAGTAGTGAATTCCAGGTCAGCCTGGGCTAGAGTGAGACCCTACCTCGAAAAACCAAAAAGGAGAAGAAGAAGAAGAAGAAGAATAGAATAGAGTAAATTCCATTAAACTCATGGTATTGCAGACACCATACACCCCCTTAGATGGAAACACCCTAGTGTCATGAAGACACTGTTCTTCATGAGTCAAGGATTTGACTTAAGTGTCATATCAGACGGGGAAATGGAATGTGAAAGGAATGGGGGAAGGGGATGATCCCTCTGTGCAACGCAGGTGTTTACTATTACCTAAGGAATGGATGATCCCTCTGTGCATTGTACCATGACCTCCCTGCGTCTCTTTGTTTCTAAATATCTTTGTGATTACATAGCATAGAATATTTCTTGCCTTAGTTCCCCCATGTGACCTATGTAACCTTGTTTAACACTATGCAATTTTGTGGTTTAACTCCTCCCCCCTCAAAAAAAATGAGGGCTGGAGAGATGGCTCAGCACTTAAGATGCTTCCCTATGAAGCCTAAGTACCCAGGTTCGACTCTCCAGAAACCATTTAAGCCAGATGCACAAGGTGACACATGCATCTGGAGATAGAATGCAGTGGCTAGAGGACCTGGTGTGCCAATTCTCTCTCTCTCACTCATACACCCACACAAAAAAATTAATTAAAAATAAAATAAAAACGAGTGAGACCCTACCTTGGAAAACAAAAATAAATAAATAAACATATAAATAAATAAATAAAACCTCAAAATAGAAGAGGGAGTAGTTAAAACAAAGGGGTTCAGTGGAAGGGGATGGGGACAAAGGGGGGTGTTAGGAGGGAATTAGGATCAGGGGACATTGTGTATATGGTTGGGGGCTGTCAGTCAAATTTTTTTTTTTTTTTTAGGCAAGCCTAATAGACTGGCCTTTTTCCTTTTTTATGTGAGAGAGTGAGAGCAACAGCAAGAGAGAGAGAGAGAGAGAGAGAGAGAGAGAGAGAGAATTGGCATGCCAGGGCCTCCAGCCACTGTCATTGAACTCCAGACGTGTGCGCCAGCTGGCGCACATGTGTGACCTTGAGCGTCTGGTTTATGTGGAATCTGGAGAGTAAAAATGGGTTCTTAGGCTTTGCAGGCAAGCGCTTTAACCACTAAGCCATCTCTCCAGCCCAATAAAACTTTTTTTTAAAGCAAAACTAACAACAGAGGGCAAGAGAGGATCCTCCTATCTCCGCTGGGATTAAAGGTGTGCAGCACCATGCCACAGCTGCCCAAGAACAAGACCGGGTGGTCTCCTGCACCCCCAGGCCCCAAGGCGCCAGGAGACCAGGGAGGCGAGGAGTCTCCAGCTTCCCGGCAGAGTGCTCACCCGAGACTCTCACACAGGACTGGGAGGGGGGTGGAGATGCAGCCCCAGCAGGTATTGTAGGAGGCCAAGCCCTGAGCCCTGGCCCCAGGCGGTGTGACACCCCCTCACAGTCCCCGGGACTAGCAGTTCCACAGACTCCCTGTACCAGACATAATTCCTTAGAGGTCCTCCCTGAGGGTTGAAACATGAGCATAATTCCAGGTACTGACCATTAGAAAGAACTGTGCCGCAGGGGACCCACAACCCATGCACCACCGTGTTTGAGACAGCCAGCTAGACTACCTTGACGTAGACACAAGAGTTACGCCCATCTCAGGACTGATGGACGCTAAAGAGCCTATGAGACCAGATCACTGCCAGACATTGTCTCACCATGTGACCAGCAGAATATGCCCCTATTTACCTACCAGAAGACTTGTTTGTTTGTTTTTATTTATTTATTTGAGAGTGACAGAGAGAGAAAGCAGAGAGAGAGAGAGAGAGAGAGAGAGAGAAAATGGGCGCGCCAGGGCCTCCAGCCATTGCAAACGAACTCCAGACGCGTGCGCCCCCTTGTGCATCTGGCTAATGTGGGTCCTGGGGAATCAAGCCTCGAACCGGGGTCCTTAAGCTTCACAGGCAAGTGCTTAACTGCTAAGACATCTCTCCAACCCTACCAGAAGACGCTTAATCCCAAATCTAAAAGTTACCTAGTAAAGACACTTTTTTTTTTTTTTTTTTGAGGTAGGGTCTCGCTCTAGTCCAGGCTGATCTGGAATTCACTATGTCCTCTCAGGATGGCCTCGACCTCACAGCAATCCTCCTACCTCTGCCTCTTGGGTGCTGGGATTAGTGTGCCACCACGACCGGTTTAGCAAGACACATTTTGGTGAGTGCTTTCTACAAAGTGCTTTTTGCTATCCCAGAGGTAAATTCAAGGCTATTCCAGCAGGTACAAGATAATCCGTCTGGTTTTTATGTATGTCTAGAAGCCCTAGGGATAATGTTATCTGTGGTCACAGGCCGAGGAAGATGGTTTCAAATTCACTCAACAAGGAAGGAGAGTTTGGTTATTCCACAAGGGCCTGGAGGCACAGTCATGCCCTATACCAGTGTCAGCTTTTCCATGGGTAGAAAGCCAATTTCAGCTTCTCACAAAAAAAAAAAGAAAAAAAAATCAAGCTGGGCGTGGTGGCGCACACCTTTAATACCAGCACTCAGGAGGCAGGGGTAGGAGGATCACCGTAAGTTTGAGGCCACCCTGAGACTACATAGTGAGTTCCAGGTCAGCCTGGACTACAGTGAAACCCTACCTTGAAAAAAAAAAAAAAAATCAGAGCCACCACTGGGAGAGGGGTGGGGGCTCCAGTTTCCCAACTTCTTCAAACGTAACAGTGTACAGAAACTGCCAATTCCCCCAGAGCTGCACTCCGTAGTTACGGCTAGCTGAAACCAGCCTCAGGGAAATCACTATATATATATATAAAAGTTCTGGGACTGGAGAGACAGCTTAGCAGTTAAGGCGCTTGTCTGCAAAGCCTAAGGACCCAGGTTCAATTCCTCAGTCCCCATGTAAGCCAGATGCACAAAGTGGCACATGTGTCTGGAGTTCATTTGCAGTAGCTAGAGGCCCTGGCACACCCATTCTGTCTCTATTCTCTGTATTCTCCACTTGCAAATATATATATCAGTCATCAAGTTCTAAGACCTTTTTTGTTTGTTTGGTTGGTTTTTTTTTTGTTTTGTTTTGTTTGTTTTTGAAGTAGTGTCTCTGGCTCAGGCTGACCTGGAATTCACTATGTAGTCTCAGGGCAGCTTCAAACTCACAGCGATCCTCCAACCTCTGCCTCCCAGGCGCTGGGATTAAAGGCGTGTGCCATCACGCCTGGCGGCTTCTAAGGCCTTTTCTTTTGGTGTTTTGTGTCTCTCTGTGTGTGGTATGCATGCATGCATGTTCCTATGTGATGGGCAGGTGTGTGTATGTGCGTGGACATGTGGAGTCCAGAGGTCAGTGTCGGGTGTCCTCCTTAATCACTTTCCACCTTATTCTGAGACAGTGTAGCCCAACCTAGCGTTCACTGACTTGGCTAGATGATCTAGCCAGCAAGGCCTAGGGATTCTCCTATCTCTGCCTCCCCAGTGTTGGGATTATAGGTGCATACGACCATGGCTCTGGGGATCCGAACTCAGGCCCTCGTGCTTGTAAGGCAAACACTTTACCCACTGAGCCATCTCCCAGCCCTAGGGCCTTTTCCTTTTGGTTTTTCGAGGTAGCATCTCGCTCTAGCCCAGGCTGACCTGGAATTCACTATGGAGTCTCAGGGTGGCCTCGAACTCATGGCGATCCTCCTACTTCTGTCTCCCCGGTGCTGGAATCAAAGGTGTGCACCACCCTGCCTGAGCTTTTCTTTTTACATTTATCTACGTCAGTGAACCCAGTAAAGCCACTTAACCATCAGACTGTGGAAAGACCTGTCACTGGGAGACAGACCTCATATATGCCTGTATGTATACATATACATATGTGTGTGTATATATATATATAATCTCCAGTAGGATGGAACCCAGAGCCCTGCACCTGCTAGGCAAGTACTCTGCTGTCAGTCCTCCAACACACCTTGTCCCACCTCTCTGCTTTACCTCCTTTAAAAAAAAAATTATTTATTTCTTTGAGAGAAAGAGGGAGAGAGAGAGAGAGAGAATGGGTACACCAGGGCCTCCAGCCACTGCCAACGAACTCCAGATGCATGCGCCCCCTTGTGTATCTGGCTTAAATGGGTCCTGGAGAGTCGAACTGGGATCCTTTGGCTTTGCAGGCAAACGCCTTAACCACTAAGCCATCTCTCCAGCCCCTGCCTTATTTCCTTTTTTATAATTACAGTTTTTATTTTTATTTATTTATTAGAGAAATGGACAGACGGAGACAGAAGGAGAGAGAAAGAGAGAATTGGTGCACCAGGGCCTCTAATCAGTACAAATGAACTCCAGACACATGCACCACCATGTGCATCTCCGTGGGACCTGGAGAATTGAACCTGGGTCCTTAGGCTTCACAGGTAAGCGTCTTAACCACTAAGCCATCTCTCCAGCCCTGCCTTACTTTCTTACTTTTCCCTTTTCTATATACGGAAGCAGCCTGTGCCTTGTTACCTCGCCCAAAATCTATATGAAATGGAACCCGGCATGCAAAACCGCTGAGTCCCTAAGCTGCACCATGACCCCAGGGCTCACGACTTCTTCTCCAGCCGCCCCACACACAGTTAAAGAGCATCACTCCAGGTCCAAACGGGAGCTCTGTGTTCTAGTGGGATCTGCCCATGCTCTCAACAAGGGTACTCTGACAGAACCAAGGAGGAAAGACACTCTCCCCTCCAGTCACCAAAGGGATTCCCCCACCTTGCCTGACCTCCTAATATGGCCCATGCCCCTCCAAAGTCTCTGATCAGTGATTCTGGATCCCACCCAAGTCTCCCCCACCAGGGTCAAATCCACTAGGAGGCAAACACTCCTACCCCTTCCTGAGTCTGAGCTAGAGGTGTCCTCTGTGACCACCCTGCCCTGCAATTCATTCCTGAGTTCATCAACACCAGCTGCGGCCGGGGGGGGGGGGGGAGATATGTTCTCTTTTATGTGACCGAGGGGCCTCACCAGTGCGTATCCATCATCTTAAACGTCAACAAGCCTGAACTTGCCACACAGCCCCACCACAAATCACTGTTCTCAGCAGGCCGTAGCCAAGGGGGTGGCAGAAGGGCTGGGCAGGCCGGGGGGGGGGGCAAAGCAGATCACTCCGAAGAGGGTCAAGGGTCAAAGTCAATGGCAGGGACAGAGCAGAGTCACCTGGGAGGACTCAGGGAGCCCGCCACAGGATGAGCTCTGTGATCTCTGCCCTGCTCCCCAGCCTCATGGGTATTCCCGTAATAGGCCGTGCCCGGACTGACATACACAAATGTAGTCTGAGCCACTTGGTAGAGGCCAGCAAAGAAGGGGTTCAGGAGGTAGGCTGCCACGTTCCAAGGGAAGATCTGCCCCGCGTGTGTGTGTCCCGAAAGGATCAAGTTAATATCTGGCCGTGCCTGGAGGGCTCTCTTGGCGGCCAGGGGCTGGTGAGCCAGCAAGATGGTGGCGTGGTCCGCACTGCACCCCTCCAGGGCTTTGGTGAGGTCCATACCGTGGCCGGCGTAGTGGAGGATGTCCGCTTCGATGTCATCCACCCCGGCCAAGCAGATCCACTCTTCGTCCGTCCCCTCACCACGCCGGTCCCCGGGGGCGGCGATCTTCACGTTCTCGTTGTGCAGCGGTTGGACACGGAGAGATCCCAGCAGCCTGAACCAGTTACTGACGTCTGACGTGTAATACTCGTGATTGCCCGTGACAAAATAGGTGCCGAGGCGGGAACGGAGCTGGCCCAGAGGGGCCACGGCTGTCCGCAGGACGGAGGCTTCCGAATCGGAGAGGTCACCTACGATCACGGTGATGTCTGGTTTCAGCCTATTCACCATCCGCACAAACATCTCCATCTTGGTCCTGCCCACCGTGGGCCCCAAATGAATGTCGGAGAGGAGCACAATCTTGAGGTGGTTCATGGAGGGGGGCAGCTGACGGATGGGCACGTCTACGGTCTTCACCACCGGTGGCTGGGCAGCATTGAGAAGGCCGATGGTACTGAGCACGGCGGTCACCACCACCGCCAGGGCAGGTCTGAGCATCAGCTTCCTCGTCTTGTCAAGGCTGCCCACGACCCTACCGCTGTGCCAGGCCAAGAGCTGGTAGGTGTGCTCCACGGCGCTCAGGATACAGAGGAAAAACAGCATGATGATATAAGCCCCCAGGCACGAGTAGGCCGCCAACGAGAAGAGATAGGGCTCCTCCGCCACTAAGAAGAGCATAGTGAAGAAGCTGGAATGTGCCAGGGCCAGGAAGACCATAACGACCAGCTTCCAAAGCTGGAAACAGGCCGTCTCCATGGCCAGAGAGTGGGCGAGATTGCTTACGGTGCTCCGCCAGATGTACAGGGAACCAATGAGCATGAGCGAGTTGACGAACAGAGCCAGCTGTAGGCGGAACAGCCAGCGCCACGCGCGGAGCTCCAGGGTCTCTGCCAGGTAGGAACGGGACAGAATCATGGACACGAAGACCGTGACCGCGGCCAGCGCGGCCTTGGAACCCAGGGACAGCTGCCTGAAGAGGCTCATTTTTCTCTGCTCCTGAAGAGTCCCCTGCCAGCTCAGTGCCAGGCGGACTCTGGAAGGCGAGGGAGGTCTTTAGAAAGGACAGTGGCCAGTGAGAGACTTCATGTCAGGTCCTCCTGCAACCAGGAACCAGCATCATCAGCTATGGGGGAGACAGTTAAGAGTCCTGTCCCCCCATTCAAAACCCGAGGGCCGCTTACAACGGTCCAGCCCACTTCGGATGCAAGTCACTCAAGTATCAGTTCAGTTGCTACGCTTTATTATTTAAGTACACATAGACAGATTCGTGACACCACGGACAGTTTTCATTTCCTTAACAGTGTTTTGTAGGTTGAAAGTTTCCTCACGATGTACATTAACATTTTTTTTTTTTAATAGCAGGAAAAGCGTTATTCTAAATGATCACTTCACAGCCGGGCGTGGTGGCGCACGCCTTTAATCCCAGCACCCAGGAGGCAGAGGTAGGAGGATCACCGTGAGTTCGAGGCCACCCCTGAGACTCCATAGTGAATTTCAGGTCAGCCTGGGCTAGAGTGAGACCCTACCTCGAAAAACAAAACTAAATAAGTAAATAATCACTTCTCAATGTGCAGTCTGAGAGAGACCCTCTGAGGGGTCCACTCAGTCAAAACTGGGCTCATAATGTTGCTAGGCCATCACAGCTTTTCCGTTCTCACTTCCCTACCGAGTGCACAGTGGAGTTTCCCAGAGACAAGAGGACATGTGACAGTGGCTGTAGACTGTGAAAAAATAGACATAAAGATCTGACTTCTATTAAGACAGATACAGCATGTAAGCATGGCAACTGTACCCTAAAATGGTGAATAGAAAGTTTTCATATATTATTAGCTGGGTGTAGTGGCGCATGCCTTCAATCCCAGCACTTGGGAGGCAGACATAGGAGGATCACCATAAGTTTGAGGCCATCCTGAGACTACATAGTGAATTCCAGGTTAGCCTGGGCTAGTGAGACCCTGCCTTGAAAAAAACAACAATTATATATATGTGTGTGTGTGTGTATTAGCATGGAATGTATTTATTACTTTTTAGAAATGAATGCCTTTTAAAAATGTTTGTCTAGGACGGTTAAAGTTTAACAGCCACTGCTGTAAATAAGTGCCAACAAGCTAGTCTGATAGAATTTTTTTTTTTTCCCTTCAGCTCTAGTCCAAGTTCTCAAGAGGGACACCTAGATATCTAAGAATTCCTGGGGTGACAGCAGTCTTCCTGTGTGGGCCTCCCATAGGGCACTTCCTACATGCCTATCTGATGACACTACTACTGGAAAGCCATGCTGACCTGTAGTTTCTCCTCCATAAATCCTTTTATTTATTTGTTTATTTATTTTGGTTTTTGGAGGTAGGGTCTCGCTCTAGCCCGGGCTGACCTGGAATTCACTATGTAGTCTCAGGCTGGCCTCGAACTCACAACCATCCTCTGCTGGGATTAGAGGCTTGTACCACACCACACCTGGCTTCCTCCATAAATCCTTATCTCTTACCTCTCCCATCCTTATATTGGCTGAGACCTGCCCTCCCCGTCCCCTCCCTCTGTTCCCCTGAAATTCACCCCACCGGTTCTCACAGCCAGCTAGCTTTCACAGAGCAGCAGATTATCAATGTGGGATGACATTTTCCTCAAATGCAAACCTTAGGAGCTGTTTTCCAAACGTTAAAAATTCCAACCTATCCAGGCGAGGTGGCGCACGCCTTTAATCCCAGCATTCAGGAGGCAGAGAGGTAGGAGGATCGCTCTGAGTTCAAGATCAGCCTAAGACTACATAGTGAATTCCAGGTCAGCCTGGGCTAGTGCGAGACCCTTACCTCAAAGTACCGAAATAAATAGATAAATTTCAACACCTCCCAGCACTGGGGAGGCTGAGGTGGGAAGATGAATTTGGAGCCAGCCTGGGCTAGAGTGAGACCCTACTTCGAACATTTCCCTCCCCCCATTTTTTTCAACCCCGATTTTAGATAAATGAACGTCATTCTTCTGTCTTAGGTGCATATTTGCAGCTTTTTATCAGTGTGCATGGAACTTTTACAACACAGTGAGCTCAAATTCCAACTTGCACTTGAAACTTGCCCCAGACTCTGCCCACCTGAACTCAAGAGCCCCCCCCCCCCACACACACACACACACACATTGGTACGCGGGCAAAGGAGTGGCAGCCACGTCGCGCTATTCCCTGTCTACTTCCGCAGGTGCCGCGGTGACCTGTCCAGATGCGCGTCCTCACGCCTGGCCGACTCACCTCACCGGCAGCTGACCTCTTCCCACTCTCCACCTGCACCTCTAACCCCTAAAGAAAAGGGGGTTCCACCCAGGCGATGATGCAAAGTCCCAAGCCCAAAGCAGGCTGCAGGGCCTGGCGACAATCAGACGAGATGTCTGCAAAGGGAGAGCTCCCCCCTGCCCCACCCCGATGGCAGATACTCCCCGGTGTCCCCCACTGCGGAGTAGGGGGGGGGGAAGGAGGTGGTGGCCTCTTCTGACCCTATTTTTCTTTCTCCTTCCGGAGCGCTCGGATAGGCAAGAAATCGCGCTCCAAGCCCGAACCCACGGCAACCCCCCGCCCTTCCGGAGCCCCGAAACCCAACCTGGGAAAGGTTTTAGGTGCACCTCGTCCATCGCCCGCTGCCCAAATGGGGAAGCAAGCAGGTCCCCGCCCTGCGCAAAGAACCGGGCGGTGGAGGAGCCCAGGCTGCCAGGAAGGAGGCGCGCCCCGCCCCGGACGGGAGTCCGGTCCACTGCCTGAGCCCCCGGGTCCAAGAAGGATGCTCGGAGGGGAGGGGACCCGGGAGCGGTGGGGGGGGTGGTCCCCCGGGTGTTGGAGAGAGGGGTGCCTCGGTCCCCGCCCGCTCCCCCGCAGCCGTGCGTCCCCCGCGCGGGGACCCGGCACACTTACGCTGAAGCGTAGCGCAGAGCCCAGCAGCAGCGGCGCCAGCAGCGCGGCGAGCGTGGGAAGCCCGAGACCCCGCATGACCGCGCTCCACACCCTCCGCTCCGAAAGTGGGCGCCGGGGTCAGCCGCGCGGCCTCCCCGGACCTAAGGACCCGTCGCCTGGCCACGCCCCCCACGGCTGCGCCCCGCCCCGCGCCTCGCCTCGCCGGGCTCACCCTGGCAGCCCCGGGAGCTCCGCGTGACTCCCGGGCATCTGCCTGCGCCCCACCCGCGAGTCCCCTCTGCACCTGCCATCGGGAGACCCTGCGGACTGCTGCATGAGCCGCCGCGAGCTGGGCATCCATCCGGGTCTGCCTCCTGGCTGCGTGGAGAAAACTGAAAGAGGAAATGGAGAATGCATAAAAGAAAAAACAAAACAAAACAAAAAGCCCGAAATCTGTTTTTTTTTTTTATTTTTTTGCAAGATCTGGTCCAGGGTCCAAGGTTGAGTCAGCTGTTCTTGGGACTTAAGAATGCACACTCTGGGGCCCCAGCTCCGGTTCCCGTAGCACAAATTCAAGGGTCCTTGAATGAGGCTTGCTAAATATACACAGCCTGAGAGTTACCTCGGTGCGTGCTGAAATTGGAGAGCCACCAAGCTAGATGACTGAGTTTTAAAATGTGGCGCTTTTTTTTTTTCTTTCTTTTTTTGAGGTAGGGTCTCACTCTACCTCAGGCTGACCTGGAATTCACTATGTGGTCTCAGGTTGGCATCCCGAGTGTTGGGATTAAAAGCATGCTCCACCACGCCCGGCTTCAAAACTTTTTTTTTTTTTTTTTTTTTTTTTTTTGGTTTTTCAAGGTAGGGTCTCACTCTAGCCCAGGCTGACCTGGAATTCACTATGGAGTCTCAGGGTGGCCTCGAACTCACGGCGATCCTCCTACCTCTGCCTCCCCAGTGTTGGGACTAAAGGCGTGAGCCACCACACCTGTCTCCCTCTTCTATTTCGATGTCTTCTTGTTTTCTTTGCCCTTCTACATCATCCATAATGACAGGTTGATGGGGCCAATATTATTCAGGTCTTGTGCAGGTAATGACAGCCACTGAGGTCATAAAGGCCGCTGCCATTTTATGTCTGGAAAACAACACTCTTCCCCATCCTTTGACTCTTACATTCTTTCCACCACCTCTTCTGCAATGGTCCCTGAGCCTTGGAGGGGCTCACACCTTTAAACCCAACACTGGGGAGGTTCAGATAGAAGGAGCACCAAGAGTTCGGGGTGAACCTGTGTTACCGAGTGAGTTTCAAGAAAAAAAAAAAGCGTGGCTTCACTCCGGCGGTTATTTCAAATGCCAGTCTACAGCGCCCGGCTTTGCAGAATGTTTATTTCATCACTGGATTTTTTTTTTTTTTTTTTTTTTTTTTTTTTGGTTTTTTGAGGTAGGGTTTCACTCTAGCCTAGGCTGACCTGGAATTCACTATGGAGTCTCAGGGTGGCCTCGAACTCACGGCAATCCTCCTACCTCTGCCTCCCGAGTGCTGGGATTAAAGGCGTGCGCCACCACGCCCGGCTCATCACTGGATTTTGAGTGTTGAGAGCAGTAATATTTCCCACATTTGATCCTCCCAACATCTCTGTTGGAGGCCAATCTGTCATATGGACAAGAAATAAGATTGTTTTTACATTTGGGAAAAGGAAGGTGAGTTTTAGAGTGAGTTCACTTGTCCAGGGCCTCCAATCACCACATCCAATGTAAAGTTAACATCTGTTTCCTAGTTTGTTCCCTGGTCTGGAAATCTCATTGACTCCCTTTACTACATAAATTTCAGCTTTAATCAAAACTTAGGGCTGGACCTGGGCATGGTGGTGCACGCCTTTAGTCCCAGCACTCGGGAGGCAGAGGTAGGAGGATCACAGTAAGTTCGAGGCCACCCTGAGACTACATAGTGAATTCCAGGTCAGCCTGGGCCAGAATGAGACCCTACCTCGGAAAAAAAGAGGAAGAAGAAGAAGAAGAAGAGGAGGAAGAGGAAGAGGAAGAAGAAGAGGAAGAAGAAGAAGAAGAAGAAGAAGAAGAAGAAGAAAACTTAGGGCTGGAGAGATGGTTTAGCGATTAAGACACTTGCCTGCAAAGCCAAAGGACCCAGATTTGATTGCCCAGGACACACAGAAAGCCAGTTGCACATGGTGATGCATGAGTCTGGAGTTCTTTTGCAGTGGCTGGAGGTCCTGGCATACCCATTCTCTCTCTCTCTATATATATTTTTTGTTTGTTTTCCTCTGTCTCTCAAATAAATAAGTAATAAAATATTTTTTGTTACTTTTGTTTATTTACTTGAGAGCGACAGACAGAGAGAGAAAGAGGCAGAGAGAGAGAGAGAATGTGCATGCCAGGGCCTCCAGCCACTGCAAAAGAACTCCAGACGCGTGCGCCCCCTTGTGCATCTGGCTAACGTGGGTCCTGGGGAATTGAGCCTCAAACCAGAGTCCTTGGACTTCACAGGCAAGTGCTTAACTGCTAAGCCATCTCTCCAGTCCTAAAATATTTTTTAAAAAAAAGTCAAAACTTGCCGGGCGTGGTGGCGCACGCCTTTAATCCCAGCACTCAGGAGGCAGAGCTAGGAGGATTGCCGTGAGTTCGAGGCCACCCTGAGACTCCATAGTGAATTCCAGGTCAGCCTGAGCCAGCGTGAGACCCTACCTCGAAAAAAAAAAAAATCAAAACTTAGAGGAATCGGGCATGATGGCACATGCCTTTAATCCCAGCACTTGGGAGACAGAGGTAGGAGGATCAGTGTGAGTTCAAGGCTACCCTGAGACTACGTAGTGAATTCCAGGTCAGCTTGGGCTAGAGCGAGACCCTACCTGGAAAAACGAAACAAAACAAAACCAAAAAGCTTAGAGAAAGGAAACTATGGTGAAACTGATTTTTATTTATTTATTTATTTATTTTTAATTATTTTATTTATTTGCAAGCAGAGAGAGAATGATAATGGGCATTCCAGGTCCTCTTGCCACTGCACATGAACTGCATGTGTATGTGCCGCTTTGTTTTTCAAGGTAGGGTCTCACTCTAGCTCAGGCTGACCTAGAATTCACTATGGAGTCTCAGGGTGGCCTCGAACTCTCAGTGATCCTCCTACCTCTGCCTCCCAAGTGCTGGGATTAAAGGCGTGCATCACAATGCCTGGTTTATATTTATTTATTTTTTTAGAGAGAGAATTGGCACGCCACAGCCTCAGCCACTGATATTGAACTCCAGATGCTTGTGCCACCTAGTGGTCACGTGAGACCTTGCACTTTGCCTCATCTTTGTGCATCTGGCTAATGTGGGTCTGGGCAGTCAAACATAGGTCGTAGATTTGAAGGCAAGTGCCCTAACTGGTAAGCCATCTCTCCAGCCTCTAAATTTTTTTTTTTTTTTTTTGAGGTAGGGTTTTTCTATAGGCCAGGCTGACCTGGAATTCACTATGTAGTCTCAGGGTGGCCTCAAACTCATGGCAATCCTCCTACCTCTGCCTCCCGAGTGCTGGGATTAAAGGTATGCACTACCATGCCCAGCTTAATTTGGGGAGGGGCGGGGGGGGGCGGAGAGAATGAAAGCGAGAGAGAATTGGCATGCAGGCCCTCAGCCGCTGCAATAGAACTCCAGGTGCTTGTGCCACCTAGTGGGCATGTGGGACCTTGTCCTTGCTTTACCTTTGTGCATCTCTGGCTTACGTGGAATCTAGAGAGTCAAACATGGGTCCTTAGGCTTCTCAGGCAAGTGCCTTAACCCCTAAGCCATCTCTCCAGCCCTTTTGGTTCTTTTTGGAAAAAGCATAAAATTTGCAATGGACTCAGTCCAGTAAGGAACAAAAAAATGTGTCAAGAGACAAAAAAAAAAAAATTGCATTTCAGAGTTGGTATTTCAATCATGAAGTGAGCTGGCAAAAGGAAAGCAAATGAGGAAAAATGCTGACATTTAGAGAATCAGTGGATGAATTCTTAGTACTGTTTTAAAATTTTTCCAAGTCTGAAATTACTGTAGATGAAGTTTCAAAAAACTATTAGAGCATGAAAAATTCTAATTTTTTTCTAGCCCATAGACACCAAATTACGATATGCAATAGATATTTTCCTGAATTGAGGCAGTGGTTAGAACAGGGTTGGCCAGCTAAGGGTAGAGGACCAAATCCAGCCTGTGGCCTGGGTGTGAGTGACTTGCCAGGTAAGAATGGTTTCTACGCACAGGCAGGTGACGCTGTTCCTAGCTGCTGCCTGTAGTAAACTGAAGCAGTTTACTTTTTCTTTTCAAATATTTTTATTTATTTATTTGATAGACAGACAGAAACAGAAAGTGAATATGGGTACTCCAGGGCCTCCTGTCACTGCAAATGAACTCCAGATGCATATGCCACTTTTATTTATGTGGATTTATGTGAGTACTGGGGAATCAAATCCAGGTTGTTAGGCTTTGCAGGCAAGTGCCTTAACCCCTAAGCCATCTCTCTAGCCTTTTATTTTATTTAAAAAAATGTTTTTTTTTTTTTCATTCGTGAGGAAAGAGACAGACAGAGAGAGAGAGAGACAGACAGAGACAGAGAGACAGAATGAACAAGGCCTCCTGCCACTGCAAATGACCTCCAGACACATGTGCCACTTTATGCATCTGACTTCATATGAGTACTGGGGAATCAAACTCAGGCTGTCATGGATTTTATCTCTCCAGCCCATAATTTTTTTTAAGTAAAAAGTAGAAAGGCTGGAGAGATGGCTTAGTGGTTAAAATGTTTGCCTGCAAAACCAAAGGACCTCAGTTCAATTCCCCAGGACCCACGTAAGCCAGATGCACAAGGGGGCTCATGGATCCGGAGTTTGTTTGCAGTGGCTGGAGGCCCTGACACGCCCATTCTCTCTCTAAAGCAAACCTTAGGGGGAAAGAAAAGTAAAAAGTAAAGCCAGATGTGATGACGCATGCCTTTAATTCCAGCACTCTTGGGAGGCAGAGGTAGGAGTGTTGCTATAAATTCGAGGCCACCCTGAGACTACATAGTGAATTCTGTGTCAGCCTGAGCTAGAGTGAGTCCCTACCTTGGAAAACCGAAAAAGAAAAAAAAAAAAAAAGTAAGAAGTAGCCTGGGAAGATGGCTTAGTGGTTAAAGGTGTTTGCTTGTGAAGTCCGCTGGCCCAGATTTGATTCCTCAGCATCCACACAAAACCAGATACACAAAGTGGAGCATACATCTGGAGTTTGTTTGCAGTGGCAAGAGGCCCCGGTGTGCTTGTGTACACACATGCACACGCACACACACACACACACACACACGCACACTCTCACACTCTCTCTCTCTCTTTTTCTGTCTCAAAAAAAATGTATTTTATGTTATTTTTATTATTTTGTTTGTTTTTTGTTTTCTTGATATATATATCTTTTTTTTTTTTATTTTTCGAGGTAGGGTCTCACTCTTGCTCAGGCTGACCTGGAATTCACTCTGTAGTCTCAGGGTGGCCTTGAACTCACAGCGATCCTCCTACCTCTGCCTCCTGAGTACTGGGATTAAAGGCGTGCGCCACCACACCCAACTCCAAATATATATATATATTTTTTAATTAATTAATTTCTTAACAACTTCCATTATTGTAAGCAATATCCCATGGTAATGCCCTCCCTCCCCCCACTTTCCCCTTTTAAACTCCACTCCCCATCATATAAAAAAAAAATTTTTTTTTTTGTTTTTGTTTTTTCAAGGTAGGGTCTCACTCCGGCCCAGGCTGACCTGGAATTCACTATGCAGTCTCAGAGTGGCCTCGAACTCACAGCGATCCTCCTACCTCTGCCTCCCAAGTGCTGGGATTAAAGGCGTTCGCCACCACGCCCAGTTCAAAAGTATTTTTAAAAGAGTAAAAGTTAAGCCAACCATGGTAGCTCATGCTATGATCTTAGCACCTGGGAGGCTGGAGCAGGAAGATTCCAAGTTCAAGTCCAACCTGCACTACAAAAGGAGACCCTGTCTCAAAACAAAATAAAAGAATATCTTGAGCTGGAGAGATGCCTTAGCAGTTAAGACACTTGGCTGTGAAACCTAAGGACCCAGGTTCGATTCTCCAGGTCCCATGTAAGCCAGATGCCCAAGCTGGTGCATGCATCTGGAGTTCGTTTGCAGTGGCTAAAGGCCCTGGCGTGTCCATTCTCTCTTTCTCTCTCTCCCTCTATCTGTCTCAAATAAATAAACAAACCATAAAGACATTCAAAGAAAATCTCAATGTACGTTCTCAATGTGCGTGGTGGCGCACACCTTTAATCCCAGCACTCAGGAGGCAGAGGTAGGAGGATCGCCGTGAGTTTGAGGCCAGCCTGAGACTACAGAGTGAATTCCAGGTCAGCCTAGGCTTGAGTGAGACCTTACCTTGTAAAAACCAAAAATAAATAAATACATAAAAAAATGAAAATCATGGGCTGGAGAGATGGCTTAGTGGTTAAGCGCTTGCCTGTGAAGCCTAAGGACCCCGGTTCGAGGCTCCACTCCCCAGGACCCACGTTAGCCAGATGCACAAGGGGGCGCACGCGTCTGGAGTTCGTTTGCAGTGGCTGGAGGCCCTGGCGCGCTATTCTCTCTCTCTCTCTCTCTCTCTCTCTCTCTCTCTCTCTGCCTCTTTCTCTCTCTGTCGCTCTCAAACAAATAAATTTAAAAAATATTTAAAAAAAATGAAAATCATCAGGTAAAAAAATGCTCAGTGCTGCTGTGTGGCAATTGCTTGCCTTCCTCAGGAGCCTCAGTTTTCTGGTACAGAAGTCCTGAACCTCCTATCTCGGGGTGAAGTTGTGCAACCAAGTGAGGGCTTTGGTTATAAAACGATGAGAAGATAAAATGATGAAATAGCTCAATAAAACTTGACAGCTCGGTGTCAGGAACTGGACCATGCATGTGACAGTCACGGGTATTAGGATGTCATTTTTTTTTTTTTTCAAGGTAGGGTCTCACTCTAGCCCAGGCTGACCTGGAATTCACTATGTAGTCTCAGGATGGCCTTGAACTCACAGAGATCCTCTGCTGCCTCCTGAGTGCTGTGATTAAAGGCTTGCACCACCATGGCTGGTAAGGATGTCTTTATACATATTTATCATTTTAGGAGTATGAATTGGGTGGAGGCATCAAATGCTATGGGAAGGTCTGCCTTGGGAGGGGGCAAAATGACTTTATTTCAATTATTCTCTTCCTTAGCTTCCTTTTAAAAAGTAAAAACTATTTTTTTGTTAAAAAAAAAACAAAAAATACACCACACACACACACACTAAATAAAATGTGAAACCCTACCTCAGAAAACTAAAAAAAAAAAAAAATAAATAAATTTTTTTATTTATTTGCAAGGAGAGAAGGAGAGAGGAGAGGAGAGGAGAAACAAGAGAGAAAATGGATAGGTGCACCAGGGCCTCTAGCCACTGCAAACGAACTCCAGATGCATGCACCACTTTGTGTATCTGGTTTTCTGTGGGTCCTGGGAAACTGACTTGGGCCTGCAGGCTTTGCAAGCAAATACTTTTAACCACTGAGCTGTCTCCCTAGCAACCGCCAGCAGCTGCTGCTTCTCCTTTTCTTTTCAGTTTTTTTTTTCTTTTTAAAAATATTTGTTTATTTGACCAAGAAAGCAGGGGAGAGAGAGACAGAGAGAGAGAATGAGCTTACCAGGGCCTCCAGCCACCGCAAACGACCTCCAGACGCATGCGCCCCCTTGTGCATCTGGCTTACGTGGGTCCTGGGAAGTCGAACCTAGGCCCTTTGGCTTTGCAGGCAAGTGCTTTAACCACTAAGCCATCTACCACTAAGCCATCTATCCGCCCCCCCCCTTTTTAGGGGGGGCTGGCTGACCTGGGATTCACTATGTCCTCAAACTGACAGCGAACCTCCTACCTCTGCCTCCCTAGTGCTGGGATTAAAGGCATGCGCCACCACACCCCGGCTTTCTTTTTTTTTTTTCACTGCAAAAGTCTTACTGATCCACCAGTAAATAGTTGCAGGTATAAATCAGATACACCGTTAGCTGATCATTTCTGCTGACAGAGCTTTTTTTTTTTTTTTTAAGTTTTTTAAATCTTTATTTATTAATTAGAGAGAGAGAGAGAGAAAGAGAGAGAGAGGATGGGTACACCAGGACCTCCAGCCACTGCAAACGAACTCCAGATGCATGTGCCACCTTGTGCATCTGGTTTACGTGGGACATGGAGAATCAAACCAGGGTCCTTAGGCTTCATAGGCAAATGCCTTAACTGCTAAGCCATCTCTCCAGCCCTAGAGCTGAGGAATTGGTCAGGTGACAGTGGAGCTTGAGGTGTGGAGAGCCTGAGAGGGGCCAAAGCCTCGCTGGGCCTGAGGGAAAGAGGGGCAGAGGAGCACCTAGGGTCACAGAGGAGTTTGACGTGAGGCCATGAGAAGTCAAGGCCTCTCCAGGCCAGAGGAAAAGTGGGTCTGAAAACCCCATAGCGTCATGAAGTAGCTTGAGGTGAGGCCATAAGCCATGGAGAGACTGAGAGAGGGGATCGAGGCCTGTGTGGATCTGAGGATAGCGCGGGTCACAGTGGAGCTTGGAAGCAAGACCTGCGGACACATCTGTGCTCCTCAGCTGCAGCTGACTCACCCACAGAGCCCCCAGTGCTGATGTGGCACATGCATCTGGAGTTTGTTTGCAGTGACTAGAGGCCCTAGCAAGCCCAGTTCTCTGTGTCTGTCTCTCTTCTATTTCTCTCTGCTTGCAAATAAATAAATCGAAATGTTAAAAAAAAAAAAAAAAAGCAGGGCATGGTGGTGTACGTCTTTAATCGCAGAACTTGGGAGGCAGAAGTAGGAGGATCGCCGTGAGTTCGAGGCCACCCTGAGACTTCATAGTGAATTCCAGGTCAGCCTGGGCTAGAGTAAGACCCTACTTCGAAAAACTGAAGAAAAAAAAAAACTTAAAAAAAAAAAAAAAGGGCTGGAGGGCTGGAGAGATGGCTTAGCAGTTAAGCGCTTGGCCTGTGAAGCCTAAGGACCCCGGTTCAAGGCTTGATTCCCCAGGACCCACGTTAGCCAGATGCACAAGATGGCACACGTGTCTGGAGTTCGTTTGCAGTGGCTGGAAGCCCTGGTGTGCCGATTCTCTCTCATTCTCTCTCCCTCCTTCTGTCTGTTGCTCTCAAATAAATAAATAAAAATAAACAAAAAAAAATTTTTTTAAAAAGGGCTGAAGAAATGGCTTAGCAGTTAAGGTGCTTGCCTGTAAAGCCTAAGGATCCAGGTTCGATTCTCCAGGTCCCACATAAGGCAGATGCACAAGTTGGCGCATGCATCTGGAGTTCCTGGCATGCCCAATCTCTCTCTGTCTCAAATAAATAAAAATAAATATTTTTTTAATGTTTAAAAAAAGAAACCAAACAGAACAGTGCTACTGTATCATGTCATAAACAACTTATTGAAGTGGAGGAAATAGCAACCTCTTAACAAAATTATCAAAATTGACATTACTGATAAGGGGCTGAAGCTGGGCTCTCTGGACATGATTATCTGAGAATGCAATGTTGCTTGTGTGATATCCCAGCCAAAAGAGCTTTATCACAATCCAGTCAGGAAGGAACATCCTAGAGACCCCAAATGAGGAGACTTTCATAAAGATGATTGGCCTACCTTTAATCCCAGCCCTGGGGTGGCAGAGGTAGGAGGATTGCTGTGACTTCGAGGCCAGCCTGACACTACATAGTGAATTCCAGGTCAGCCTGAGCTACAGTGAGACCCTACTTCAAAAAAAAAAAAAAAGAGAGAGAGAGAGAAAGAGAGAGAAAAGAAGAGAGATGCTTAGCAGCTAAGGTGCTTGCCTGCAAAGCCTAAGATTCATTTTCCCAGAACCCACATAAGCCAGATATACAAGGTGGCACATGTGTCTAGAATTTGTTTGCAGTGGCATCTTGTAAGTCACCTGGTTACTGTTCTGGTGTCAAACCCTGGCTATCTTAGATCTCCCCTAAAGAAACCTTTTTTTTTTTTTACTTCCTCTTCCTCGCCTCCCCCCAGCTGAAGAGCTCCATATAGCACACTGTGTGCGATCGCCGGTGGGCTGTGCTCCGCTCTTGAGTGTCAGTCCTGGCAACTCGTGCTTTTCCCGAATAAAAGCTTCCATCTTTGCCTCAGAGTGGTCTCCGTTACTCCCGAACCTTACAAGTTTGTGATTTCCCCCTAAAGAAACTTAATAATTCATCATTTATCCTTCTTAAGTCCATCTTTCTTAATTCTGTTTTTTTTTTAATTTTTTTTTAAAAATCATTTTTTATTTATTTGAGAGCGACAGTCAGGGAGAGAAAGAGGCAGATAGAGAAAGAGAATGGGCACGCCAGGGCTTCCAGCCACTGCAAACGAACTCCAGACGCATGTGCCCCCTTGTGCATCTGGCTAACATGGGTCCTGGGGAATCGAGCCTCGAACCGGGGTCCTCAGGCTTCACAGGCAAGCACTTAACCGCTAAGCCATCTCTCCAGCCCCTTAATTCTGTTTTTAAAAACTTTTTTTTTTTTTTTTATTTCTTAGAGACAGGCAGAGGGGTGGGGGAGAGAATGGGTGCACCAGGGCCTCCAGCCAATGCAAACGAATTCCAGACGCGTGCACCACCTTGTGCATTTGGCTTACGTGGGTCCTGGGGAATTGAATCTGGGTCCTTTGGCTTTTCAGGCAAGCGCCTTAACTGCTAAGCCATCCCTTCAGCCCTTTATTAAAGATAGGACAGAACCCAAAACTTGGGGTTCATAAATTCTGGGAGACCCCACTGAGGCCCAAATCCTGCATCACAACCTTTGCCTCCAGAGTGCTGGGGATTAAAGACACGTGCCACCATCTTCTTAGTAGCCTTTTAAATCAATTTATTAATTTTCGAGCACTTTCAGGTTCCAACCCCCGTGTCTACACAGGCACATCCTCCCCATTACTGTTATGGGGTCCAGTGTCGCACAAGTAAGACCACTGACTCACGGAATGTAAGGCAAATTTTTATTGGGTAAAAAAAGAAAGAAAAAGAAGAAAGCTGGTGCATCAGGTCTGCATCCCAGAGGTCAGGATCTCAGGATGCAGCCTCGAACTGTTCGCAGTATCAACTTTTGTTGGAAATAACCACTTGATGTTTATAGTAAAACAGGATGGGAGTTAAACCACAAAGCTACAAACTGTTAAAACAAGGGGGGGGGTTGGTATTACAAGAAGTCACAGGGTTATATAGGTCACGCCGGTGGAACTGAGGCAAGAAACATTCTATGCTATGTAATCACAGATATTTAGAAACAGAGAGGTACATGGAGGTCACGGTACATTGCACAGAGGGCTCATCCCATTCCTTAGGTAACAGTAAACACCTGCATTGCCAGAGGGATCATCCCATTCCTTTCACATTCCATTTTCCAATTGCCAACATCCCACACCAGAATGGAACATGTGGTACGAGTGACGGGTCTGCACTGACACCTTGTCAAAGTCCAGTTTTAGATCACAGCTCACTTTGCCGTAATTCCACGGCATATATATAACCCATGCGATGAGGAACCTTCAACTTGACTCAGTTCGGAGAGGTCGAACTGAGGAGGGAAACCTCACCTCAAATGTGAGCAGTACCATCCCATGGACCGGGGGCGGGTGTCAAGATTGAAAAAGAAGGGTTGGAGGGATGGCTTAGTGGTTAAGGCGTTTGCCTGCAAAGCCAAAGGACCCTGGTTCGATTCCCCAGGACCCATGTAAGCCAGATGCACAAGGAGGCACATGTGTCTGGAGTTCGTTTGCAGTGGCTGGAGGACCTGGCGTGCTCATTCTCTCTGTCTCCGTCTCTGTCTCTCTGATTCTCCAAATAAATAAAACTTAAAAAAAAAATAAAGAAAAAGATTGAAAAAGAAAAAGGCAGAAGCAAGCTGAACCCCAGCTTTCATCTCTGTCTGCCTGCTCACTATGGACGCGAGACCAGCTGCCTCACTCTCCTGCCACCACGCCTTTATGTGACAACGGACAAATCCACCTTGCTGTGTGTTAACCCTTATTTTTGGTTTTTCAAGGTAGGGTCTCACTCAAGTCCAGGCTCACCTGGAATTCACTATGTAGTCTCAGGGTAGCCTTGAACTCACAGCTATCCTCCTACTTCTGCCTCCAGAGTGCGCCACCACACCTGGCTAACCCTTCTTTTTTTAAAAAAATATTTTTATTATTCATTTATTTACTTGAGAGAGAGACAGGCAGGTAGAGAGAGACAGAATGGGCACACTAGGGCCTCCAGTCACTGTAAACCCACTCTAGACATGTCTGCCCCCTTGTGCATCTGGCTTACGTGGGTCCTGGGGAATTGAACCTGAGTCCTTGGCTTTGCAGGCAAGCGCCTTAACTGCTAAGCCACCTCTCCAGCCATGTTCACTCTTCTTTCCAGAACCCTCCACACCACCGTTCCTTCTACTGCTGCCATAGTTTTGCCTTTTCCAGGCTCCTACATAGTTTGAATCATATAAGGTGCAACCTTTACAGACCCAGGTTGGATTCTGCACTACCCACCTAAGACATAGGCACAAGGTGGCAGTTTGTTTGCAGTGGCTGGAGACTCTGGCGCACCCATTCTCTCTCTCTCTCTCTAAAAAAAAAAAAAAAAAAAAGTAAAACAGCACCTTCCAAGGCTCAGGGTCTATTGCGGAAGAGGTGGCGGAGAGAATGTAAGAGCCAAAGGAAGGGTACCACTCCTTACATACAACGGTCCAGACAGAATTTGGCCTCGATATCCAAGACCTCGAAGTGCCTAGCAATACCTACACAAGACCCTCGCAATAGAGAAAAAGATGATGACATCAAATTCAAAGAGAGACTAATGGAGAGGGGGGGGGGTATGACAGCAGAATTATGAAGGGGAAAGTGGGGAGGGGATGAAAATACCGTGGTTTGTTGTCTGTAAGTACTGAAGTTGTCAATAATATATATATTTAAAAAGCTGGGCGTGGTGGCGCACACCTTTAATCCCAGGACTCAGGAGGCAGAGGTAGGAGGATCATCGTGAGTTCGAGGCCACCCTGAGACTACATAGTGAATTCCACGTCAGCCTGAGCTAGAGTGAGACCCTACTTCAAAAAAAATTTATGCATATATATGAAGTGAAGAAGAAAAAGAAATGCACTAGTCCCAGATAGCCGAATCAGAAACGGATGGCGGGGTCCCGGGGAGTGTGCATTTTTTTCTCAAGTTTAAGTGACGTTTCAGCAGCGAGAGGAGAGCACATCTGGGGCGTGCACATCGTCATCACCGATCCGCTGGGACCGGGGGGTCCCGAGCGCCTCCCCCCGAGCCCTCCCGGCGGGATCCCTCGCTACCCAGGCGGGGAGGTGCTGCCGGACGGGGCGGGCCGGAGCCGGGTGTCCCGCCTCCGGAGCCTGGGCCTGCCGCGTCGCCGGGTCGTCCTTCCTTTTTCCTTCTTTCCAAGCGGCCGCGCGATGGAGCGGGGCGGCCGGGCGTCGGGGCCGCTGCTGCCCGCGCTGCTGCTGCTGCTGCTGCTGCTGCTGCTGCTGGGCGCGGGGCGCGCGCAGTACGAGCGCTACAGCTTCCGCAGCTTCCCGCGCGACGAGCTGATGCCGCTCGAGTCGGCCTACCGCCACGCGCTGGACCAGTACGGCGGCGAGCACTGGGCGGAGAGCGTGGGCTACCTGGAGATCAGCCTGCGGCTGCACCGCCTGCTGCGCGACAGCGAGGCCTTCTGCCACCGCAACTGCAGCCAGGCGGCGCCGCAGCCCCAGCCCGAGCCCGGGCCCCACGGCGGCCTCGCGCGCTACCCCGAGCTGCGCCTCTTCGCCGGCCTGCTGCGCCGAGCGCACTGCCTCAAGCGCTGCAAGCAGGGCCTGCCCGCCTTCCGACAGTCGCAGCCCGGCCGCGAGCTGCTGGCCGACTTCCAGCGCCGCGAGCCCTACAAGTTCCTGCAGTTCGCCTACTTCAAGGCAAGTCGGCCCACGACCCGCCCCGCCCTCGGGACACGCCCGCTGGAGCCACGCCCACCGCCCTTAGATCGCCACGCCCCCTGCTCATTGGGGCCACGCCCACAGACCTGGCTCCTATGGGCACGCCCTCTCCTCTGGCCACGCCCACTTCCAGCTGGCCCGCCCCCTTCTGCCCTGATCCTGTCTTTCTCTCATTCTCTCATTCTCTCTCTCTCTCTCTCTCTCTCTCTCTCCCTCCCTCCCTCCCTCTCTCTCTCTCTCTCTCTCTCTCTCTCTCTCTCTCTCTGTTTTTTTTGGTTTTCCGAGGTAGGGTCTCACTCTGACCCAGGCTGACCTGGAATTCACTATGTAGTCTCACCGTGGTCTTGAACTCACAGTGATCCACCTACCTCTGCCTCCCCAGTGCTGGGATTAAACGCGTGCCACACCCGGCTTCTTCTTTTTTTTTTTAATATATTTTATTTATTTATTTGAGAGAGAAAGAGGGAGGGAGAGAGAGAGAGAGAGAGAATGTTCACGCCAGGGCATCCAGCCACTGCAAATGAACTCCAGATGCATGAGCCCAGTTGTGCATCTGGCTTACGTGGGTCCTGGGGGAATGGAACCGTTAAGGCTTTGCAGGCAAGCGCCTTAACTGCTAAGCCATCTCCCCGGACACCTTTTTTGTAAAATTATTTTTATTTATTTATTTGAGAGAGAGAAAGAGGCAGAAGAGAGAGAGAGAGAGAATTTCAGATTGCATGTGCCACCATGTGCATCTGCCTTATGTAGGTATTGGGGAATTGAAGCCAGGTCCTTAGGCTTTGCAGGCAAGTGCCTTAACTGCTGACCCATCTCTCCAGCCCCCTCCTCTCGCTCTTGACCAGGGCATTGCCATGAAGCTCTGCTAAAGCCCCCCAAATCCTTTTCCTTTCATTTAATCTAAGTAGAGATGCTTTGTTTTTATTATTTGATAGTGTTGTTGTTAATTTGAGAGAGAAGGAGAGAGAGAATGGGGGCTCCAGGACCTCTTGTCACTACACGCACCGCTTTGTGCATCTGGCTTTATGTGGGTACTGGGGAATTGAACCCAATCCCCAAAAGGTTTTGCAAGCAAGTGCCTTTAACTTCTGAGTCGTCTCCCTAATCACCTTTTTTCCCCCCACTTTTTAAAAAATTTATTTTTATTTTGAGAGAGAGAGAGAGAGAGAGAGAGAGAACGGGCATACCAGGACCTTTAGCCTGCAGCAAACGAACTCCAGATGCATATGCCACCTTGTGCACATTTGTGACATTGCGCCTATGTGGGACCTGGAGATTTGAACATGAGCTCTTAAGCTTTGCCAAGAAGCACCTTAACCGCTAAGCCATCTCTCCAGCCCACAGTCACCTTTAAAAAAAAAACACAAAACCTTTTTTCCAGGTATGATGATGCACCCCTTTAATCCTAGGACTTAGGGAGGCAGAGGTAGGAGGATCTCTGTGAGTTTGAGGCCACCCTGAAATACATAGTGAATTCCAGGTCAGCCTGGGCCAGAGTGAGACCCTACTTTGAAAAAACAAATTTATTTATTTATTTATTTATTTGACAGAGAGAAAGAGGGAGAGAGGGAGAGAGAGAGAGAGAGAGAGAATGGGAGCACCAGGGCCTCCAGCTGCTGAATATGAACTCCAGATGCATGTGCTACCTTGTGAATCTGGTTTATGTGGGTCCTGGGGAATCAAACTTGGGTCCTTTGGCTTTGCAAGTAAGCACCTTAACCACTAAGCCATCCATCCCTGCAGCCCGCAAAAAACATTTTTTTTTTAATTTTTTGAGGTAGGGTCTCTAGTCCAGGCTGACCTGGAATTCACTATGGAGTCTCAGGGTGGCCTCTAATTTACAGCAATCCTCCTACCTTTGCCTTCCGAGTGCTGGGATTAAAGGCGTGTGCCACCACGCCCAGCATTAGTCTCTTATTTTGATGTCATCTTTAGCTTTTCCACCTAATATGAGGGTCATGTGAAGGTAGTGCTAGGTACTGTGAGGTCGTGGATATCGAGGCCAATTTCTGTCTGGATGATTGCGTTGTAAGCAGTCTTTCTACCACTTCTTCCGTAATGGACCCTGAGCCTTGGAAGGTGTGATAGAGATATTTCAGTGCTGAACACTCGTTTGTCACTTCTTCTCAGTACTATGGTGCCTTTTGGGTCATCCCAGTGGTCACTGCCATCTAAAAAGAGAAGTTTCTCTAACCAAAAGTGAGAGTAGCATTAATATATGCATACGAACGTAAGTAAAGTGCTTACAGGGCAGTTTGGTGGGCATAATATATGCATTTAGCCAGACAAGACCAGGCCTTACACTCCTAAGGCTCATGACCTCCCCCACCATAGGCTTTTGATTAGGTTTTCAGTACCAGACATGTATTCCCTCCCATAAAGTGGGTCTCCAGTCCAATTAGAGAGCGGTTGGTTTCTCACGTAACAGACATGCCACTATTGCGGCCGTTGGCTCACTTGGCCTGATTGGCAAAACTTGAGGCTTGCAGTGTCCGCTGTTTTCACCACTGACGGCTTTTCCCTCTCATTGCTGCACACAGTGCAGCTTTCTCCAGCTTTCTGTCAGCTGGCCGACAGGGAGGAGGATTTCAGCTCAGCCCCAGTTTGATATCTCAGTGACCTTGCAGTCCAGACATGTGGAGTCTTCAGCAATAGGGTCTTATCATGCAATGAAGATTTTTTTTTTTTTTTTTTTTTTGGTTTTTTAAGGTAGGGTCTCACTCTGGCCCAGGCTGACCTGGAATTCACTTTGTAGTCTCAGGGTGGCCTCGAACTCACGACGATCCTCCTACCTCTGCCTCCCGAGTACTGGGATTAAAGGCGTGCACCACCACGTCTAGCGAGATGAAGATTTTAATGACTTTATTTATTTGTCTGTGGGGTGTGTGTGTGTGTGTGTGTGTGTGTGTGTGTATGGACACATCAGGGTCTCTAGTCACTGCAAATAAATGCCTGAAGTATGTGCCACTTTTTGTATCTGGCTTTATGTGGGTGCTGGGGGATTGAACCCTGGCTAGAAGACTTTGCAAGCAAGTGCCTTTAACTGTTGATGCATGATATGAAAAAGTTTGAAGTTCTGAGCAGAGAATATACTCATAGGAGGCCACCACACAGAGCCTGGCACCTAGCAAAGTGTGTGATAAATGGGGCCTGTTAATTGGAGTCAGACTTCTCTTCTGTATATATTGTTAAAAATCCCATTCCCAGGCTGGAGAGATTGCTTTGTGGTTAAGGCATTTGCCTGCAAAGCCTAAGGACCCAGGCTTGACTCCCCAGAACCCATGTAAGCCAGATGCACAAGGTCTTGCATGTGCACAAGGTGCCACATGCGTTTGTAGTTCAATTTCAGTGGCTAGAGGCCCTGGAGCACCAATTCTCTCTCTCTTGCTCGCTCATAAAAAAAAAAAAAAAAAAAAAAAAAAAAAAAAAAAAACCTTTTCTTAGGCTGGGCATGGTAGCACATGCCTTTAATCGCAGCACTCTGGAGGCAGGGGTAGGAGGATCGCTGTGAGTTCAAGGCCATCCTGAGACTACATAGAGTCAGACCCTACCTTGAAAAACCAAAAAAAAAAAAAAAAAAAAAAAAAAAAAAGGGCTGGAGAGATGGCTCAGCAGTTAAGGCACTTGCCTGCAAATCCAAAGGACCCAGGTTCAATTCTGTAGGACCCACCTAAGCTAGATGCAGATGCACAAGGTGGTGCATGCATCTGGAGTTTGTATGCAGGGCTGGGGTCCCCGGTGTGCCCATTCTCTCTCTCTCTCTCTGCCTCTTTATTTCTCTCTCTCTCAAATAAATAAAACATTAAAAAAAATTTTTTTTTGAGGTAGAGTCTCGCTGTAGCCCAGGCTGACCTGGAATTCACTATGTAGTCTCAGGGTGGCCTCGAACTCACAGTGATCCTCCTACCTCTGCCTCCCGAGTGCTGGGACTAAAGGCGTGTGCCAACACGCCCGGCTACATTTAAAAATATTTTTTAAAAGTCTTTTTATTAATTGGAAGTGGGGTTTGCTAGAGTGAAATGGACAAGTCACCAAGCTGAGTCCCACTTAGAGAAGGTCACGGAACCTCAGAGGAATGTGTGCCTGGTGACTCAGCAGGGCCAGTGCCCTCGTCCCTGGCTCCGCCATCTAGAATTCAACACGGTTCGCTGCTTTCTTTTCAAGGCTGTTTAAATTCTGGGGCTGCTGGCTAAAAATAGCCACAAATTGCAGCTCTCTGACCTTTGAGTCCTTCCTCTGGGGATGCACTGAGTTTTAACGAATAGCCTGAATTTCCTAGACAGAAAAGTGTTAGCTTGGTCGGTCTGTATGGGTTTGGCCCAGAGTGACTACTCAAAGCCCAGTGTCTACCTTCTGAGTTTCAAAAAGATTTTTTTTGTTGTTATTGTTTTTTGAGGTAGGGTCTCACTCTAGCCCAAACTGACCTTGAACTCATTCTGTAGTCTTAGGTTGACCTCAAACTCATAGTGATCCTTCTACCTCTGCCTCCAGAGTGCTGGGATTAAAGACGTGTGTCATCACACCTGTCTTTGAAAAAAACTTTTTTTTTAAGTTTTTTTTTTTTTTGTTTGTTTGTTTGTTTTTCAAGGTAGGGTCTCACTCTAGCCTCAGCCTGACTTGGAATTCACAATGGAGTCTCAGGGTGGCCTTGAACTCACTGTGATCCTCCTACCTCTGCCTCCCAGTGCTGGGATTAAAGGCATGCGCCACCACGCCTGGCTTTAAAGTTTTTTTTTTTTTTTTTTAAGTTTGTTTATTTATTGAGAGAGAGAGGATGGGCGCACCATGCACCAGGACCTTCTGCCACTGCAAACAAACTCCAGATGCATGGGCCACCGTGTGCATCTGGTTTATGTGGGTTCTGAGGAACTGAACCTGGGTCTTTAGGGTTCTCAGGTAAGTGCCTTAACCACTAAGCCATCTCTCCAGTCCCTGAAAAAGATTTTTAAAGCAGTAAGATTTTTAAAGTAGTATGTTACATTTGATTTCATTTCATCTGTTGGCTACAATAAGATAGATTGATGTAACTGGGTGAGGTGGTGCATGCCTTTAATCCCAGCACTTGGAAGGCTGAGATAGGAGGATTGCTTTGATTTTGAGTCCAACCTGGGATACAGAGTGAATTCCAGGTCAGCCTGGGCTAGAGTGAGACTCTACCTCAAAAAAACAAAAAACAGGGCTGGAGAGATAGCTTAGCAGGTAAGGCGCTTGCCTGTGAAGCCTAAGGACCCAAGTTCGATTCCTCAGTATCCACTTAAGCCAGATGCACAAAATGGTGCTTGCATCTGGAGTCTGTTTGCAGTGACTAGAGGCCCTGGCATGCCCATTATCTCTTTTCCCCTCTCCCTTGCTGTCTCTCTCAAGTAAATAAATTTTTTTTTTTTTTTAAAAAAAGAGCCAGGCATGGTGGTGCACGCCTTTAATCCCAGCACTCGGGAGGCAGAGGTAGGAAGATCACTGTGAGTTCGAGGCCACCCTGAGACTACAGAGTGAATTCCAGGTCAGCCTGGCCTAGAGGGAGCCCCTACCTCGAAAAACCACAAAACAAAAAATAAAAAAAACAAACAAACATAGTGGCACAAATGTTTGACATTCTGTTTATAATGTCAAGAGACTCTGCCCCCCACAGTGCAAATAAATAAATAAATGGCGTCAACAAAAGAAGTGATAGAGAGAGTAGGTACAGCAGTTAATTCCAAGTGACCGCGAGGCTTGATTTTCCTCCTTGATCATGAAAACCTCAAGAAGTTGGCATGGGGTTGGATTTTTAGTTGAGTACTTCCTTTATCTCAGAAGGGGCCCAAGAATGTAGATAATAGTGAGGTACAGCTGGGTCCTTCAGTGATCAAAGTCCTGTAAGGGTGCTAGGCCCCTAAGCCAAGGCCTTCCTCCTCCTTTCTTCTAAAAAAAAAAAAAAAAAAAAAAAAAATATATATATATATATATATACATATATATATATATATATAAAATATGTGTGTGTGTGTGTGTGAATGTGTATATATATATATATATATATATATATGGCTTTTGTTTTTTGAGGTATGGTCTCCCTCTCTGGTCCAGGCTGACCTGGAATTAACTGTGTAGTTTCAAGGTGTCCTCGAACTCATGGAGATCCTCCTACTTCTGCCTTCCGAGTGCTAGGATTAAAGATGTGTGCCACCACGCCCAGCAAAATATTTTATTTTTATTTATGTGTGTGTGAGAGAGAGAGACATATAGAGAGTATGGGCACACCAAGGCCTCTAGCCACTGCAAACAGACTCCAGATGCTTGTGCCACTTTGTGCATCTGGCTTACATGGGTACTGGGGAATCAAATTATCTGCCATCAGCTTTTGCAAGCAAGCACTTTTAACTGCTGAGCCATCTCTCCAACCCCTTCTCTTGTTTTTTTTTTTTTTTTTCATTTTTTTTATCGACAATTTCTATAATTATAAACAATATCCCATGGCAGTTCCCTCCCTCCCCCTGCTTTCCCCTTTGAAATTCCATTCTCCATCATATCCCCTCCCCCTCTCAATCAGTCTCTCTTTTATTTTGATGTCATCATCTTTTCTTCCTCTTATGATGGTCTTGTGTAGGTAGTGTCAGGCACTGTGAGGTCATGGATATCCAGGCCATTTTGTGTCTGGGGGGAGCACATTGTAAGGAGTCCTACCCTTCCTTTGGCTCTTAGGTTCTTTCCGCCACCTCGTCCACAATGGACCCTGAGCCTTGGAAGGTGTGATAGAGATGTTTCAGTGCTGAGCACTCCTCTGTCACTTCTTCTCAGCACCATGGTGCCTTCTGAGTCATCCCAAGGTCACTACCATCTGAAAAGCCTTCTCTTGTTTTCTGAGACAGGGTTTTCTGTAGCCTAGGCTGGCCTTTGACTTACTGTATGACTGCGGATGACCTCAAACTTCTGAACCTCCGGCCTCCATCTCTGCTGAGATTACAGTGAGCCACCACTCCCTGTGCCCGGGACTTTGTGCGTGCTAGGCAAGCCCTCTATCAACTGAGCCACCCCCACCCACCCCCCTGCCCTGTTTGTTTTCTGTCTTGCTTGTTGTTACAGACCCACTTCCCAGAGACAGGTGTCTATATACGGAGGCTGTCCATAAATACTTGCTGAGTGGATGAGTAAGAGGCCGTCATGGCGTGGTTAATTCTGAGAGCGGCAGCAGGTTCTGTGAGCGATTTGGGAACACACGAACCCATGTTGTGGAAAAGGTGCAGCCCAGTCATGCTGAGTGATGAGAGGCACGTTTACAAAGGCAGTGATTTGACTGGCAAGGGACAGTGCCACTTGGGAGTACCCAACTCTTGGCCCAAAGGGGCAAGGGAGAGAGGAGTTACTAGAACCTGGGAGGAGTGACTACATGGGGAAGGCTGTCTTTTTTTGTTTGTTTGCTTGTTTTTCTGAGGTAGGCTCTCACTCTAGCTCAGGCTGACCTGGAACTCACTCTGTAGTCCCAGGCTGCCCTCGAACTCACAGCCATCCTCCTACCTCTGCCTCCTGAATGCTGACATTAAAGGTGTGCACCACCATACCCAGCGAGCAGACTATCTTTAAAATTTTTTTTTTTTATTATTGACAACTTTCATAATTATTGACAATAAACTGTGATAATCCCCTCTCCCACCCACGTTCCCCTTCACAGCTCCACTCTCCATCATATCCCCTCCCGAGATGGCAATTCTCATTTTCTAAAACTCGGTATCAATCTGGTAGGTAATTATTGTTCTTTATTTTTAGGCCAACAACCTCCCGAAAGCCATCGCCGCCGCTCACACCTTCCTTCTGAAGCACCCTGACGACGAGATGATGAAGAGGAACATGGCGTATTACAAGAGCTTGCCCGGGGCCGAGGACTACATTAAAGACTTGGAAACCAAGTCATACGAGGTGTGCTCCCACTTTACACAGTGCTAGTGTAGTGTGAATTGTTAAGCGTGTCTCTGTGAATAGCTGTTGTTCTTGAAGGTTTTTCTTTTTAAAATATATTTTATTTATTTATTTATTTAAGAGAGAGAGAAGGGGGGGGGAGAGAGAATGGGCGTGTCAGGGCCTCCAGCCACTGCAAATGAACTCCAGACGCATGTGCCACCATGTGCATCTGGCTTCTGTGGGTCCTGGAGAGTCAAACTGGGATCCTTTGGCTTTGCAGGCAAACACCTTAACCACTAAGCCATCTCTCCAGCCCAAGAATTTTTTTCTTTTTAATAATCACATTCCTAGACATTTTTTTAAAACTTTAAAAAAATTTATTTATTTATTTGCAAGCAGAGAGAGAGAAAGACAGAGAAGAGAGACAGAGAGAGAATGGGCATGCTAGGGCCTATAGCCACTGCAAATGAACTCAAGATGCATGTGCCCTTGTGCATCCGGCTTACACGGGTCCTGGGGAATTGAACCTGGGTCCTTTGGCTTTGCAGGCAAATGCCTTAACCGATAGGCCATCTCTCCAGCTCATTTCCTAGACATTTAAAAAAAAATTTTATTTATATGTGAGAAAGAGAGAGGAAGAGGCAGAGAGAAACAGAGAATGGGCACGCCAGGGCCTCCTGCCACTGCAAACAAACTCTAGATCGAACCAGGGTACTTAGGCTTCACAGGTAAACACCTTAACCACTAAGCCATTTCCTCAGCCCTGCCTAAAGATTTTTTTTTTTTCCCCCTGAGGCTGGGTCTTGCTGTAACCCAGGCTAACCTGAAATTCACTATGTAGTCTCAGGCTGGCCTTGATCTTCCCACTGCTGCCTCCCGAGTTCTGGGATTGAAGGTGTGCACCACCACACCTGGATTCATGATTTTTTTTTTTTTTTTCCTGAGGTAGGGTTTCATTCTTGCTCAGGCTGACATGGAATTCAGTATGGAGTCTCAGGGTGGCCTTGAACTCATGGCGATCCTCCTACCTCTGCCTCCCAAGTGCTGGGATTAAAGGCGTGCGCCACCACACCCAGCCTTTTTTTTTTTTTAACTTTATTTTTATTTATTTATTTGAGAGAGAGAATGGGCATGCCAGGGCCTCCAACCACTGCAAATGAACTCCAGGTGCATGTGCCCCCTTGTGCATCTGGCTTACGTGGGTTCTGGAGAATCGAACCGAGGTCCTTTGGCTTTGCAGGCAAATTCCTGAACCACTAAGCCATTTCTCCAGCCCCTTTTTTTGGTTTTTCGAGGTAAGATCTCATTCTAGCTCAGGCTGACTTGGAATTTACTATGTAATCTCAGGGTGGCCTCGAACTCACGGCGATCCTCCTACCTCTGCCTCCCAAGTGCTGGGATTAAGGGTGTGCACCGCCATGCCTGGCTCCCTGATGTTTTTTTTTTTTTTTTTTTTCTTTTTTGAGGTAGAGTTTCACTCTAGTCCAGGCTGCCCTGGAATTCACTATGTAGTCTCAGGGTGGCCTTGAACTCAGGGTAGTCCCAAGTGCTGGGATTAAAGGTGTGTGCCACCACACCTGGCTTGATTTTTAAAAAAAATATTTTTATTTATTTATTTGTTTGTTTACTTATTTGACAGAGGGCTGGAGAGATGGCTTAGCGGTTAAGCGCTTGCCTGTGAAGCCTTAGGACCCTGGTTCAAGGCTCGATTCCCCAGGACTCACGTTAGCTAGATGTACAAGGGGACACATGCGTCTGGAGTTCGTTTGCAGTGGCTGGAGGCCCTGGCGCGCCCATTCTCTCTCTCTCTCTATCTGCCTCTTTCTCTGTCTGTCGCTCTTAAATAAATAAATAAAAATGAACAAAAAACATTTCAAAAATATTTATTTGGCAGAGAAAGAGGGAGAGAGAGAGAGAATGGGCACGCCAAGGTTTCTAGCCACTGCAAACAAACCCCAGACGCATGCACCCCCTTGTGTATCTGGCTAACGTTTGTCCTGGGGAATTGAACCTGGGTCCTTTGGCTTTGCAGGCAAATGCCTTAACGGCTAAGCCATCCCTCCAGCCCTGATTATTTTTATTTTTATTTTTTTACTGGACAAGTCTGCCTACTACCTGCCTAGGAATGAGCTTCACAGCTTCTTGTTGCTTTTCAGAGCCTGTTCATCCGGGCAGTGCGGGCCTACAACGGTGAGAACTGGAGAACGTCCATCACAGACATGGAGCTGGCCCTGCCTGACTTCTTCAAAGCCTTCTACGAATGCCTTGCGGCGTGCGAGGGCTCCAGGGAGATCAGAGACTTCAAGGATTTCTACCTTTCCATAGCAGGTTGGTGGTGGGGGAGGCCTGGGGTAAACAGAATGCCCCCTCGCGTGCAGCCCGTCTCATCTGTGCTCCACTAGCCTTCGAAGTACCTTGAGTGGCCTGGGGAGATGGGTCAGTGGGTGAAGTGCTTGCCTTGCCTTGTGAGCCCGAAGACCGCATTTCAGATGCTGTTGCAGTCAGCTTCGCATTGCTGGCAGAAATCACCTGACCAAGAGCAACTTTTGGGGGAAAAAAAAAGGGGGTTTATTTTGACTTACAGACTCAAGGGGAAGCTTCATTATGGCGGGGGAAAACGATGGCATGAGCAGCGGGTGGACATCACCCCCTGGACACATCAGGTGGGCAATAGCAACAGGAGAGTGTGCCCAACACTGGCATGGGGAAACTGGGCTATAACACCCATAAGCCCACCCCCAACAATAATACAACGCCTCCAGGAAGTGTTAATTCCCAAATCTCCATCAGTTTGGAACCTAGCATTCAGAGCACCTAAGTTTATGGGGGACACCTGAATCAAAGCACCACAGATACCCACAACCCTATATCTTGTTAACTAAGCCAGACTCAGATAAATGTATGTTGTCTCTCGTGGACGTATGAGTGTAGAAGCGTTAGTAGTGGGGAGAGGTCTAAGGATGGGGTGGAGGGAGGCAAGAGGCGATAATGGATAATGGGAGAGGGACAAATAGTGTGGCTTTTAGTTTTGTGTTTTTGGTTTTTGTTCAAACTAGTGTCTCATTCTAGCCCAGGCTGACCTGGAATTCACTCTGTAGTCCCAGTCTGGTCTCAAACTCACAGAGATCCTCCTACCTCTGCCTCCCAAGTTCTGGGATTAAAGGCATGCGCCACCAAGCTTGGTTTGTAGTATTTTTTTTTTTTAACACGTGGAATCTAGAGTTATACATACACATACATATGACATGAAAGTAGAAGGGGGGCTATTTGCAGAAATACCTTAATACCTTAAAGGTGTGCGCTACCTCGCCCTGCTCTGAAGTTTAAATTTTTATAATTATTTCTTGTTTTTGTGGTGCTGAGGTTGAAGCCCAGAGCAAGCCCTGTGCTGATGAGATATTATGCTTCCAACTCCCAGTCTAAATGATTTTAAGGGCTGGAGAGATGGCTTAGCAGTAAAGTCAGGGGCCTGCAAAACCTAACAACCCAGGACCCACATGAAGCCAGATGCACAAGGGGGCGCATGCGTCTGGAGATCATTTGCAGTGGCTGGTGGCCCTGGCGTGCCCATTCTCTCTGTGTCTGTCTGCCTCTTTCTCTCTTCTTGCAAATAAATAAATACAATATTTTAAACTATATTAAGAGTGATTCTGCTGGGAGCTGGAGAGATGGCTCAGCAGATAAAGGTGTTTGTTGCAAAAGGCCTGTTGGCCTGGAGTTTGATTCCCCAGTACCCACATAAAACCAGATGCACAAAGTGGTGCATGCATCTTGAGTCTGTTTATAGAGCCAAGAGGTTCTGAAATACCCAAGTCCTCTCCTTCTCTCTCTGTTTCTTTCTCACAGGTAAATAAATAAGTATATATATATTTTTAAGAGTGATTTTGTTGGGCATGGTGGTGCGGTGGTGCTTGCCTTTAATCCCAGCTCACTGGAGGCTGAGATAGGAGGATCACTGTGAGTTCAAGGCCTACCTGGGGCTATAAAATGAGTTCCAAGTCAGCCTGGGCTAGGGTGAGACACTGTCTCAGACAAAAAAAAAAAATTATATTTCTTCACTATGGAGAAGGTATGGCATCTCTTGATAGTGTTTCTTACCACTTATGTAATTTCTTTTTCTTAAATACTTATTTTTTGGGGTGGTTCAAGATAGGAACCTGGAATTTACTATGTAGTCTAAGGGTGACCTCGAACTCACGGTAATCCTCCTACCTCTGCCTCCTGAGTGCTGGGATTAATTGTGTGCACCACCACGCCCAGCTCTAGTTCTCTCTCTTTTTAAAAATATTTTATTTATTTGCAAAGACAGAGAGAGAGAGACCAGGGCCTCAGTAGCCAGTGCAAACGAACTCCAGATGTATGCGCCACTCTGTGCATCTGGCTTTATGTGGTATTGAGGAATTGAACCAGGTCATTTGGCTTTGCAGGCAAATGTCTTAACCACTGAGCCATCTCTCCAGCCCAAATTCTTTCTTTTTTTTAAACATGTATATTATTTAGCTAGCAAAATTTATTTATTTATTTGAGAGAGAGAAGAGAGTAAGAAAGCGTATATTGGTACACCAGAACCTCCCATCTCTGCAAACACGAATTCCAGAAGCATGTTCCACTTCGTGCATCTGGCTTTACATGGGTCCTGGGAAATCAAACCCAGGCCATCAGGCTTTGCAAGCAAATGCCTTAACCACTTTGCCAGCTCTCCAGCCCCCACTATGTAATATATGTGTACATCCTTTTTAAAAAAATTTGTTTATTTTTGTTTATTTGAGAGTGACAGAGAGAGAAAGAGGCAGATATATATATATATATATATATATATATATATATATATATAGAGAGAGAGAGAGAGAGAGAGAGAGAGAGAGGAGGAGGAGTGGGGGGGGGTGCGTGTCAGGGCCTCCAGCCACTGCAAACGAACTCCAGCTGCATAAGCCACCTTGTGTATCTGGCTTTTGTGGGTCCTGGGAATCCAGCCTCCAACCAGGGTTTTTTGGCTTCACAGGCAAACGCTTAACCACTAAGCCATCTCTCCAGTACCCTAATTTTTTTTGTTAGTTTTTATTTATTTATTTGAGAGTGACAGAGAGAGGAAGAGGCAGATAGAGAGAGAGGGAGAATGGGCGCGCCAGGGCCTCCAGCCACTGCAAACAAACTCGAGATGCAACTCCAGACACGTGCGCCCCCTTGTGCATCTGGCTAACGTGGATCCTGGGGAATCGAGCCTCCAACCGGGGATCCTTAGGCTTCACAGGCAAGCACTTAACTGCTAAGCCATCTCTCCAGCCCCCTATTTTTTTTTTTTTTTAAGAATTTTGTGTATTATTTGAACCCAACATGGCTCAGGGAAATTTGCGGAAGAGGAGGCGGAAAGAATGTCAGAGCCACATGTTGGGTCATTATGCACAGAGACATTGCCTCCTACCCATAACTGATGGCTAGCCCCACAATGCATGACCCATATTCCTCAGTGAGGAGGGTCCCTGTGGAGAGGGGGGAGGACAGGGAGGAGGCTAACGATGGTACCAACATGACTGTATACACTGAGTACAAAACTAAATTAAAAAAATAATTTTGTTTATTTTTATTTATTTGAGAGTGACAGAGAGAGAAAGAGGCAGATAGAGAGAGAGAGAGAGAGAGAATGGGCGCTGTGTACATCCTTTGGATGGAGATAGAAATGGGGGAGGGCTCAGTGGTGGCACACTTGCAAGGCCTTGGGTCCCATCCCTAGCACTGGGGGTGGGGATAAGCCGGTCAGGGCGGGACAGAGAGACATGGATGCCATGTAAAGAGAATTCATGTGTGTTTTTCTTCTCAGATCATTACATAGAAGTTTTGGAGTGCAAAATACAGTGTGAAGAGAACCTCACCCCGGTTATAGGAGGCTATCCAGTGGAGAAGTTCGTGGCTACCATGTATCATTACCTGCAGTTCGCGTATTACAAGCGTAAGTCATCTTCTACAGGGACTTGGGTGAGGTATCAGACTCTTACCTCTGGTGGCTGACAGAGTCCGTCAAGGGGACATGTGTCCCGTGCATGAAGAGGCCACACTGCCCCATGATTCAGTCACAGAACTTGAACCAGGCCTCTAGGTTTATTTATGTATTTATTTTATTAAAAATATTAGATATTGGGGCCAGGCATGGTGGCGCACGCCTTTAATCCCAGCACCCAGGAGGCAGAGGTAGGAGGATCGCGTGAGTTTGAGGCCAGCCTTGAGACTACATAGTGAATTCCAGGTCAGCCTGGGCTAGAGCGAGACCCTACCTCAGAAAAAAAACAATGAACAACAAAATATTAGATACTGGGCTAGAGAGATGGTTTAGTGGTTAAGGCGCTTGCCTGCAAAGCCTAAGCACTCAGGTTCAATTTCCCTAGTGCTCACATAAGCCAGATGCACAAAGTGGTATATGCATCTGGGGTTTATTTTCAGTGGCAAATAATATTAAATATTGATTTTGAAAATATTGATAAGTATTGCTATCTAAAAATATTATTTATTTATTTGTGAGAAAGAGAGATAGAGAGAATGAGCACACCAGGGGTTGTAGCCACTACAAAAGAACTGCAGATACATGTACCACTTTGTGCATCTGTTTTTATGTGGGCGCTGGGGAATCAAACCCTGGCCGTCGGGCTCTGCAAACAAGTCCTTTTAACCAGCGAGCCATCTCTCCAGTCCTGTGCACTTATTTTTGAAGTTTTATTTATTCGCATGCTTGCATGCATGTGTGTACATGCCAGGGTATCTTGCCACCGCAAAAGCCTAGCTTTATGTGGGTGCTAGAGAATTAAGCCTAGGGCCGGGAGGCTTTGCAAGCAGGCACCTTTAACCGCTGAGCCATCTGCCCCAGCCCTCAGACCTCTAGGTATAAACTCGAGCTGTCCGGATATTCCCGGTGGCCTCCTAGGCTCGTGCTGAGGCGTGTTGCTTTACTCCGACCACTTAGAGTACTCACATCCCGGCCTTATCGTTATTCCCCTTCCTCCCATCACTGGTTCTGCTCTTCGGACTGTAAGAACCCTCTTTCACTTGCTCCTCCCTTGGCCTGAAACTGGAGTGTACGGGGTGAGAACGGCGTCTCTAAGGGGCGAAGGACAGCGAGCGCAGAGGAAGACGCTTCGCAGGAAGGCTCCGCCGCCCCTCCCGCCACCCGGCGGTTCTCTGCCAGCCCTGAGAGGGTGGTGACGGGTGTGTCGCTGAGGAAGTTCCCGGCCCGCTGGTGGTGGCAGGTTCTGTCTAGGATAGAAGTCCTGTAGCACAGGTGTTCAAGTTAGAACCAGCTGGCCTCAGGGATGCCCTTGGAGGAGTGAGAGCCTCCTTTCCCACTGTCGGGGTTTTTTGTTGTTGTTGTTGTTTTTCTGTTCTTTGTTGGGTATCTTGTTCCCACATCTAGTTAGTGTTTTATCTTCCTCAGGATGCTGCTAAAAGCCCTGCCTTTTCTTAAATAAATATTTCATTATTTATTTATTTGAGAGAGGCAGGCAGACAGAGAGAGGGAGGGAGGGAGAGAGAGAATGGGTGCGCCAGGACCTCCAGCCACTGCAAATAAACTTCAGACGCACGCGCCACCCTGTGCATCTGGCTCACGTGGGTCCTGGGGAATAGAACCGAGGTCCTTGGTTCTCTGCGTACAGAATTGGAATACCAGGAGTTCACAAGTTTTCAGACAGTTGGAAGCAAGCACCTCTAACCACTGAGCAATCTCCCCCCCTCCACCAGCCCTCCAGACAGTTGGGTTGAAGATGTAGCTCAGTCATGGTAGAGTGTGGCTAGCATGTGTGAAGTCCTGGGTTCAGTCCCCAGCACCCTCATGACCGAGAGAGAGAGAAGGAGAGAGAAAGGGAGAGAGCACTGTGGACACCCCCATGCTCTGCACGCAGCTCCCTCGCTGGGTCTATGGAGCCCTCCCATGCTTTGAGATAGGCCTGACAGGCTCATTTCTCATATGCTGCTGGACCACAGCCTGCAGCTAGGCCTGCTGTTTCCTGGCATGTGTTTGCTTTCCCAGATTGGAGATAAACAGTGAGTAAAATTCACTTCCTGCAATGGGCCTCCTTTTAGTCTACCCTGCCCTGAACCCTCGGGAGGCTCTGTACCACACCAGACATCTTGAGGGCAGATGCTATTTATATTTGAAACCGTTACTGAGGCCTTGGCAGTGAATGGCCAGCACCCCTAAACTCAGATTTTAAGGTTGTCATTATAGGAAACAGCCACTAGGTGGCACAATTGGTTCAAGTCTGGTCACTCCACTAACCAGCACTTTATTCGAAGTCTGTATATTATAGACTGGGAGGGTGGAAACGCCAGAATCAATAGCCAGGGGCTGGTGTCTCATCTTTTCCCTCTTTGTCCCATATGCCCCTCACCAATCCGAACGCCTAAGTCCTTGTGGTGAGGTGATGTTGGTGGGAAACTTCTATGGAGGGAGGCTGGAGGTGGGAACCCTTGTCCCTAGGAGCTGGCAGGAGTAGGTAACCTTGGATTTCTCTCAGTACTGGGTTCACCATGTCTGTTTTGCTGGTTTGTGTAGGTTTTCGTTTATTATTTATCTGAGAAAGTGTGTGTGTGTGTGTGTGTGTGAGAGAGAGAGAGAGAGAGAGAGGGAGAGGGCGGGGAGAGAAAATGGGCATGTCCAGTAGCTGCAAATGAATTCCAGACACATGTGCCACTTTGTGCATCTGGCTTACATGGGTCCTGGAGAATCAAACCTGGGTCCTTAGGCTTTGCAGGCAAGTGCCTTAACCATTAAGGCATCTCTCCAGCCCCCTTAGTTTTTTTTTTTTTTTTAGTAGGGTCTCACTCTGGCCCAGGCTGACCTGGAATTCACTATGTAGTCTCAGGGTGGACTTGGACTCATGGTGATCCACCTACCTCTGCCTCCCGAGTGATGGGATTAAAGGCATGTACCACCACACCTGGCTTTTTATTTAATTAAAAAATATATTTTATTGTCGGGCGTGGTGGTGCACACCTTTAATCCCAGCACTTGGGAGGGAGAGGTAGGAGGATTGCCGTGAGTTCAAGGCCACCCTGAGACTACATATTGAATTTCAGGTTAGTGTGGACTAGAGTGAAACCCTACCTCAAAATCCAAAACAACAACAACAAAATTTATTATTTACTTGCAAGGAGAGTGAGAGAAAGAGAAAGGATGAGAATGAATGGGTGCACCAAGGCCTCTAGCCACTGCAAACCAACTCCAGACGTATGCAGCACTTTGTGCTTCTGGCTTTATGTGGGTCCTGGGGAATTGAGCTCCAGGCCGTCAGGCTTTGCAAGCAAGTGCCTTTAACCACTGAGCTATCTCCTCAGCCTCAGTTTTATTTTATTTTATTTTTATTTTTATTTTTTTGGTTTTCCGAGGTAGGGTCTCACTCTGGTCCAGGCTGACCTGGAATTAACTCTGTCATCTCAGGGTGGCCTTGAACTCATGGCGATCCTCCTACCTCTGCCTCCCGAGTGCTGGGATTAAAGGCGTGCGCCACCACGCCCGGCTCTCAGTTTTATTTTAGAAAAGAAAGTAAAACAGAAAGCTCCTGGGTTGGGTGGGGTCCCACATGGTGCTGTGGGTCAGGGGTTCTTACAGCCTCGGGGACGTAAATTAGGCATTGATTTGAGATGAGCTTCACTGGTTAGGCTTAAATGTATATAGAGGACCTCGCTGGGTTGGCGGGTCAGGGAGAAGAACACAGACTCAGAAGGAGCCTTCCAGTGGGGATGGGGAGAGGGAAATCCGCAAAAGATTCCGAGACCTAGGAAGAACCAGGAAGTAAAAAGAACAGAGGACTGTCCCTGGGAGCCATCTGCATGAGTCAGGTTTAGTTTTGGACTGGCGTTGCCTTCTAGTCTCACCAGGGCAGGTTGATGCCTACGTTCTCTTGGGCCTGTGTCCCTAATTAGCTGCCACCGAAAGCAAACCACCTTGATCCCGATGTCTTATCATTGGGAGAGCCCTCTTCAGCTGTGGTCTGCAGAGCCCAAGGTAGTGCGGGGACAGGTCAGCTGTGACGCCTGCCTAGCACAGAGCTTCCGCGTTTCACACTGGCCTCCAGGGACACTTGCCCGCCCTGATCCCATGGGATTCCAGGAGGAGAGACGGGTAGAGAGTGACCCGGCACGTCTTGCTCATTGCCTTAGCCTCTGGCCTTTCCTTCCCCCTCCGCAGTGAGTGACCTGAAGAACGCGGCGCCCTGCGCTGTCAGCTACCTGCTGTTTGACCAGGAGGACAAGGTCATGAAGCAGAACCTGGTCTATTACCAGTACCACAAGGACAAGTGGGGCCTCTCCGACGAGCATTTCCAGCCCAGGCCGGTGAGTTTGCTGCACCACACCCCCTCCAGCTCTCCTCTTTTCTCACCTTTGGGAGATGTTGCTCTTCAGAGAAAGGGTCACATCTGAAATGATAGAAATCTCGCTTTTCTCTCTCTCTTTCTCTCTCTAACCCAGGCTGACTTAGAACTCATTCCGTAGTTCCAGTTCCAGGCTGGCCTTGAACTCACAGCAATCCTTTTACCTCTGCTTCCCAAGCGCTGGGATTGAAGGTGTGCGCCACCACACCCAGCTCAATTTCTTTCCTTCCTTCTTCCTTTCTTTCTTTCTTTTGGTTTTTCGAGGTAGGGTCTCACTCTAGCCCAGGCTGACCTGGACTTTACTATGTAGTCTCAGGGTGGCCTCGAACTTATGGCAATCCTCCTACTTCTGCCTCCCAAGTGCTGGGATTAAAGGCATGCGCCCCCACGCCCAGCCTCAATTTCTTTTTTTTTTTTAATATTTTATTTTTATTTATTTATTTATTTGATAGATAAAGAGGGAGAGAGAGAGAGAGAGAGAGATATTGAGAATAGGGTGCACCAGGCCTCTAGCCACTGCAATCGAATTCCAGACGCTTGTGCCCCCTTGTGCATCTGGCTAACGTGGGTCCTGGGGAATCGAACCTGGGTTCCTTTGGCTTTGCAGGCAAGCGCCTTAACTGCTAAGCCATCCCTCCAGCCCTCAATTTTCTTTTTTTTTAAAAAATTATTTATTTATTTGAGTGGGGGGGGGGGAGAGAATTGGTGCGCCAGGGCCTTTAGCCACTGCAAACAAACTCCAGACACATGTGCCACCTTGTGCAGCTGGCTTACGTGGGTCCTAGGGAATTGAACCTGGGGCCTTTGGCTTTGCAGGCAAGCACCTTAACCACTAAGCAATCTCTCCAGCCCTTAATTTCTCTCCTTCTTCTTCTTTCCCCCCCCCCCCAGGTAGGGTCTCATTCTAGCCCAGGCTAACGTGGAACTCACTTTATAATCTCAGGGTGGCCTTGAACTCATGACGATCCCCTACCTCTGCCTCCCAAGTGCTGGGATTAAAGGCGTGTGTGACCACACCTGGCTTCGCATAAGCCAGATGTGTAGTGACAGAAGCAAGGTCACACATGCACACAAGGTCACGCATGCATCTAGAGTTTGATTGCAGTGGCTGGAGGCCTTGGTGTGCCAATTCTCTCTCTCTCTCTCATAAAAAAAATTACAAAAAAAAAAAAGATATAATTAAGCCAGGCATGGTAGCATACGCCTTTAATGCCAGCACTGGGAGGATCACTGTGAGTTCGAGGCCACGCTGAGAGTAGAGAGTGAATTCCAGGTCAGCCTGGGCTAGAGCGACTCTATCTCAAAAACAAACAAACAAACAAAACAACAACAACAACAAAAAAATGGGCCAGAGTGATGGCCTTAGCAGTTAAGGCTCTTGCCTATGAAGCCTAAGGATCCTGGTTTGACTCCCCAGAATCCATGTAAGCCAGATGCACATGGTGCCACATGTATCTGGAGTTTGTTTGCAGTGATTAGAGGCCCTGGAGTGCCCATTCTCTCTCTCTGTCTCTGTCAAAAACAAAAAGAAAGATCTAATTTATATATACCATGGAATTCACCTTCTTAGCCAGTAGAGTTCAGTGTTTTTGTTTTTTTTTTAAGTACATTCACGGAATTGTACATCCTTCCCCATCACCTGATTTTAAATATTTCCATCACTCTTAAAGGAAAGCCAGTACCCTGGTGCCTCTTTCCTGCCAGCTCTCCCGTGAAAAAGGCGGGTCTTCTGAGCTGTTCTGTCTTTGTGTCTGAACAGGAGGCAGTTCAGTTCTTCAACGTGACCACACTCCAGAAGGAGCTGTATGACTTTGCTCAGGAAAACCTAATGGATGATGATGAGGTAAGTTCTCATGCTTAGCACACGTCTGGCTGGGAGAAAATATTACTCACGTCTTTGCTAAAGTCACTGGAAGGCTGAGTCGTCTCTGAAATAAGAAACAGAAGGCGCCCTTGGGAAAGGCAGTCAGCTGTGGGTGTTGTAATGAAAGCCAGGGCCCCGAGGTGGGAAAACACAGCTTTTTAGGAAGCCTGGGCTCAAGCGCCTCATCTCCTGTCGGTGAGACATGTTTAGGGTGAACAGTAGCCACCCAGCCCCCTTTCTTCTTTCTCATTTATTTGCTGGTGTGTGCGTAGACATGCGTGCCTCAGAACGTGTGCGGAGGTGAGAGGATGACTTCGAGGAGTTAACTCCACCTCTTTTTTTATACGTATATATTTTTATCGACAGCTAATATACTTACAGACAACAAGCCATGGTATTTCCCTCCCCTCCCCTACTTTCCCCTTCATAACTCTGCTCTCCGTCATATCCCCTCCCTCTCTCCATTATTTGATGTCATCATCTTTTTCTCCTGTTATGAGGGTCTTGTGTGGGTATTGCTAGGCACTGCGAGGTCTTGGATATCGAGGCCAATTTCTGTCCGGACAGTTGTATGTAAGGAGTGGTACCCTTCCTTTGGCTCTTATATTCTCTCCGCCACCTCTTACACGGTGGACCCTGAGCCTTGGAGGGTGTGAGATGTTTCAGTGCTGGTCACTCCTCCGTCCCTTCTTCTCAGCACTATGTTGCCTTTTGGGTCATCCCAGTGGTCATTGCCATCTGAAAAGAGAAGCTTCTCTAACCAGAAGTGAGAGTAGCATTAATGTATGAGTATGAACATTAAGTGTAGTGCTTTCAGAGCAATTTGGTGTACTCCACCTCTTTTGAGACAGGGTCTCTTGCTGCTGCAAACCAACAGACTAGCTGGCCCGTGAGCTTGGAGTTCTCCTGGCTCTGCCTCCCATTGTCACAGGTGTGTTGGGATCACAGATGCATGACCACTGTGTATCTGGCTTTAGCTGGGTGGCTGTGGAATTGAACCTGAGCTGGCAGGCTGACCTAGAACTTACTCTGTTGTCCAGGCTGGCCTTGAACTCAGAGCAATCCTCCTACTCCAGCCTCCTGAGTGCTGGAATTAAGGGCATAAGCCACCATGCCCAGCACCTTGGTTTTTAAACTTGGCCAAACAGTAGGTTTTCAGTTGCTTGCCATTTTGAAGATTTTTGGCAACCCTATCCCAATTTTTTTGTTTTGTTTGTTTGTTTTGTTTTGTTTTGAGGTAGAGTCTTATGAGAGAAAGAAAGAAAGAGAGAGAGAGAGAGAGAATGGGCGTGCCAGTGCCTCCAGCCACTGCAAACGAACTCCAGACTGTGTGTGCTGCCTTGTGCATCTGACTAACGTGGGTCCTAGGGAATCGAACCTGGGTCCTTTGGCTTTGCAGACAAACAGCCTTAACTGCTAAACCATCCCCCATCACCCCATTTCTATGTGAGCACATCTGAGTTAGACATGGTAAGGGGATTTCTGTGCAGATGACCATGGGACGCATCCGTCGCTGCTACTCAGGAACAGAGCACGAGTCCTTTTGAGATGGGAGCGATCAGGGCTGAGGAGCTGGCTCGGTGGTTAAAGGTGCTTGCTTGCAAAGCCTGCCAGCCTGGATTCAATTTTCAAGTCACCCACGTAAGCCAGACACAAAAAGTGATGTAAGCTGGAGAGGTGGGTCATCAGTTAAGGTGCTTGCCTGCAAAGCCTAATGACCCAGGTTCAGTTCCTCAGTACCCATGCACAGAGTGGTACACCGTGTCTGAAGTTCATTTGTAGTGGCTAGAGGCCCTGGAACATCCATTCTCTCTCTCTCTCTCTCTCTCTGCTTGCAAATAAAGAAGTATTAAGAATACATATATATATTACACACATATATACATATATATACATATATATACACACACACACACATATATATTATTTTACATATTTTTCTTATTGTATATAGCCAGGCATGGTGGTGCATGCCTTTAATCCCAGCACTTGGGAGGCAGAGGTAGGAGGATCGCCATGAGTTTGAGGCCACTCTGAGACTACATAGTGAATTCCAGGTCTAGAGTGAGACCCTACCTCGGAAAACCAAAAAAAAAAAAAAAAAAAAAAAGTGGCATATACATCTGGAATTTGTTTGCAATGGCAAGAGGCCCTGGTGTACCTATTCTCTGTCTGTCTTCTTTCCCTGTGTCCTTGCCAAAAAAAAAAAAAAAAAACCTGGTGTAAGAGGTGCCAAGCGTCTAGTGTTTGCAGCTACAAAAAGCTCTGTCACACACACACACACACACACACACACACACACACTCACACACGTAAATTTTTTTTTTTTAAGTTTGAAAAGAGAGTGATCGTAGCATCTTCGCAGACTATGAGAATGAGTCACCTTGTTGGGTATGGATGTGCCGTATAAGTTAGGAAGTGATGCCTGGGCCTGGACCTTGGATTGGGTGTCCTTGGAGTTGCTGGCAGGGTGACAGGGATGCTGTGGCGACTGGTTCCCAACATGCCACCATGTCAGTGAGGTTGGCCACAGTGCTTTGGGAACTGTGGTCTGGTGGTCAAAGCAACAAGAGCCAGAAGAAGCTGGGTGTGGTGGCGCACGCCTTTAGTCTCAGCACTCGGGAGGCAGAGGTAGGTGGATCGCCGTGAGTTCGAGGCCAGCCTGAGACTACATAGTGAGTTCCAGGTCAGCTTGGGCTAGAGCGAGACCCTACCTCGGAAAAACAAAACAAAACAAAAGAGCCAGAAGAAAGTGTTCCTGTGGGAGCACCGTGGATAAAGGGACAGGAAGGGAGAGGTGGAAGGGCCCAGAGGAGGAGTTCTAGGTGGGACCTTCCAGGGTAGACTCTGGGCTGTCTACTCACAAAGGCAACCTGTCGGAAGAACTTGACGCTAAGTTCATATGCTGTGGGAACTCAGGTCCTCTCCCCAGGGAGAGAGAAATCATATCGTCAGGATCCCACTCCACAGAGGAAACCTGCTTTGGCCCAAGCAGGTAGTCAGTGGTAGCCTCTTGGAAAGTGTCTCTGCCCACCACTGACACATTTGATTTTGTTTTTATTTTTAATTACTTATTTATTTGAGAGAGAGAGGGACACAGAATGGGCATGCCAGGGCCTCTAGCCAGTGCAAACCAACTCCAGACACATGTGTCACCTTGTGCATCTGGCTCACGTTGGTCCTGGGGAATGGAACCTGGGTCTTTTGGCTTCACAGGCAAGTGTCTTAACCCCTAATCCATCTCTCCAGCCCACCGCCCCCCTCCTCAACACTTTAATGTCCTGGGGCTCACCTAACAGAGGTGTCTGCTGTCTCTTTCAGGGAGAGGTTGTGGAATACGTGGATGACCTCTTGGACCTGGAAGAGAGCGGCTAGTCTATAGCAACTAAAGAGACTTCCTCCCCGTGTTGTCTTCCTTTCCCCAATAGCTGGGGTTGTGGATACCTCAAAGTCTTCCCCAAAGTGGAAGGGAAGCCACCATCTCTCTCACTCCGTGTAGCCAGGGTCGAGCCTGCCTTGCCTGTTTCCACACCTGCCTCGCCCATGTTCACACCTGTGTCACCCATCTTCACGCCTGTCTTCACACTCCCAGCGTGTCTTTCCATCATCCCACCTGTGTTCCCCATGTCGAAACCTACCCTTCCCGTTTTGACAGCGGTCTTCCCACGTCCACGCTTGCCTTCCGCCACGTTCCTGTGTCTTTCTTACCATTTCGTTTTTATCCCCCCCCCCCAAAAAAAAATCAGTATTATTTTTTAAATAAGAAAAATACTCCTAAAAGACGATAAACGTGAGAACAAAACTTCCTTTGATCTCTCCGCTCTTTCAGAGTTTCGTCTCCTCGCCCCCCTGCAGGAAAGGTGGAGAAGATCCAGGTTAGGCTTCTCTGAGCCCCGTGCTTGCCCTCACTTGGCCTGACCTGTGCCACCCCTGCACCCGTCGAGAAGCACGTTGAGTAGGTGTGCGGGACACCAAAAGGCAACTTCTGCCCAATTCCGTCAAGCCTCCAAATTCTCACAAGGGTTGGCCAGGCTCTTTTGAGGACGGCGCTCGGTTCCACGTCTCGGCGTTGGAAATGGAAGCGAGCCAGGAGCAATGGAGTTGTGTTCAGTCATTCAGTGACTGTGGAGTCCCTATGCCAGGCTTTGACCTGCTCTGCAGAGGTACTGCACAGGAAACAAGAACTAAAATAAATAAGTATAAACGACAAGAGTTACAGGTGATGGTGATTGCTATGTAGAAACAAGAAACATGCGTGGTGGCACACGCCTTTAATCCCAGCACTCGGGAGGCAGAGGTAGGAAGATCGCTGGGAGTTCAAGGTCAGTCTGAGACTACGTAGTGAATTACAGGTCAGCCTGGGTCAGTGAGACCCTACCTTACAAAAAAAAAAAAAAAAAAAAAAAGCCACATGTAGTTCTGGGGAAGTAGTGATGGGAGGACTCCTGGGGCATATTGGTCAGCCAGTCTAGCCTATTTGGCGAGCTAGCTACAAGCCCTGTCCCAAATGGGCTTGGTGGTTAAAGGCACGTGCTTGCAAAGGCTGCCAGCCCGGGTTTAGCTCCTCAGTTGCCCACATAAAGCTGGGTGGACATTCATTTGCAGTAGCAGGAGACCCTGGCATGCAAGCACGGGCATGCATACCCCCTCCCCCCCCCCCACACACACATAAAATACATTCTAAAAGGTGTTCTTGAGAACGACACTTGGAATCTGTAACTGCACAAACATGCATGCGTGCATGTCCGTACACAAAAAGTGGAAATATTTGGAGGGCAGGCATCCAGTAGAGCCTGAGGCAGGGATTTGAGCACACATGTTTTCTTTTATTTACTTATTTAAAAATTTGTTTATTTTTATTCATTTATTTGAGAGCAACAGACAGAGAAAGAGGCAGAGAGAGAGAGAATGGGCGCGCCAGACGCGTGCGCCCCCTTGTGCATCTGGCTAACGTGGGTCCTGGAGAATCAAGCCACGAACCGGGGTCCTTAGGCTTCACAGGCAAGCGCTTAACTGCTAAGCCATCTCTCCAACCCTATTTATTTATTTTTTGAGGTAGAGTCTCACTGTAGCTCAGGCTGACTTGGAATTCACTATGTAGTCCCAGGGCCAGCAGGCTTTGCAAGCAAGTTCCTGTGACCACTGAGCCATCTCTGCAGTCTCTCATCAATGGTCTTAACCAGCAGTGGACTGTGTAAGCTCTATGGCTGGCTAGCCAAACCAAATGTGCCACTCATACAATGGTGGCATGTCTGTTCTAGGGAAAACCAATTGCTCTCTAATAGGATATCAGGCCCTCTCCACAGGAGAGAATTCATGCCTGGTACTAAAAATCTAATCAAAAGCCTATGACAGCTGGGTGTGGTGGTGCACGCCTTTAATCCCAGCAGAGGAAGGAGGATCACCATGAGTTCGAGGCCACCCGGAGACTACATAGAGTCAGGATCAGCTTGGCCCATCTTTTGAATGCTTCATGAAATTGCGTGTCATCCTTGTGCAGGGTCCATGATAATCTTTTCTGTATCATTCAAATTTTATGACAGTATATGTGCTGTCAAAATGAGCACTTGGTCCATCTTTTGAAATGAGAGAGAGAGAGAAAGAAAGAAAGAAAAAAGAAAGAGAACATGTATAAGCCTGTGGGAGTTTCCACGTCCGTTCTGAGATGCCTCCTCGTCCTCTGCCCTACTAGCATGGAGTGATGACCACCCTGCTTGGTGTCCTGGGGTGGGTCTCATGGGAACCTTCACCAAGGCTGTCCTCTGTCCTGCTTCCTTAGTGTTGTGGTGAACTGGCTTGCACCCTGCAAAGGGCATAATGGCTAACACTTATGGTCACTGGGCTTTCGTTCATTTTGTTTTGATTTTTGAGACAGGGTCTCATTCTGTAGCCTAGGCTGACCTTGAATTCATGACAATCCTGCCTCAGCCTCCTGAGAGGTGGGGTGACGGATGGGAGCCACCATGGCTTCCACTGCAGCTTGTGGAAAAGTGAAGGGCTGAGGTGTGGGTGAGCAGTTCGTGTATGCCCGTGCACTTCAGTGTGACAGACAGACAGACAGACCACCACATTCAATGTGATTTACTTTCATTTTATTTTAATTAATTAATTAGCTTAACAGAGAGTGAAAGAAAGAGGCAGATAGAGAGAGAACACACAGGGCCTCTAGCCACTGCAAAGGAACTCCAGACACATGCACCACCTTGTGTATCTGGCTTTATATATGTAATGGCAAATCTAATTCAGGTCCTTAGGCTTCTCAGGCAAGTACTTTAACCGCTGTGCCATCTCTCCAGCCCTTCCTTTTATTTTTTTGATTTTTGTTTTGTTTTGTTTTTTCGAGGTAGGGTCTCACTTTAGCTTAGGTTGATGAATTCACTATGTAGTCTCAGTGTGGTCCCAAACTCAAGACAGTCTTTCTACCTCTGCCTGCCAAGTGCTGGGATTAAAGGTGTGTGCCACCACGCCCACCTCCTTCCTTTTATTTATTTATTTATTTATACTTTATATTTTTATTTATTTATTTGAGAGAGAGAGAATGGGCACTCCAGGGCCTCTAGCCACTGCAAATGAATTCCAGACGCATGTGTCACCTTGTGCATCTGGCTTACATGGGTGGGTTCTGGGGAATAGAACCAAGGTCCTTTGGCTTTGCAGGCAAACGCCTTAACCACTAACCAATCTCTCCAGCCCTCCTTCCTTTTATTTTTGAGTCTGGGTCTCCAGTAGCTCAGGTTGGCCTTAAACTCATTATGTAGCCAAGGATGGCCTTGAACTCCTGATTCTCCTGAGTGCTAGGATTATAGGCCTGGGCCATCACATCTGGTTTCAAAGAACCTTCAGGCTACACTTTTTTGGGGGGAAAGGGAGCAAAACCGGGGGTTGAACCTAGGGCCTTGTGCATGCTAGGCGAACACAACCATCAAGCTCGGACACTGGACCAGCCCACCAGATTCAGCGCATGTAGCCTAGCATCTCTGTGACTTAGAGGCAACCTAATGACGGCCACTAACGGTTAACGGCTCTGCGCACCTCGGATCCAGGAGAGCCGCTGGGGACGTTCACCACAAGGGCTGCCTTAGGAAGGAAACGTGTGCTCTTAGGAGCTCTTATTAAGGGCATTTTAAGCACAGAAATTTTATTAGACCCAACCCAGTGGCAAACAGAAAATGATCTGTTTGATTGTCGGTGGGAAAAGGGGTTTATTATAGCTGCTGGTGGGATAAACAGTGGCCGGTTTCTGCCAACCTTTATGGAAATAACGTTTTCTAAGTTTTAAATGTGAGCTGTAAACCAAAGCTACTTCAGTTTAAAAAAAAAAAAAATCAATACTTAAACTGTGGGGAAAAAGTGGATCGGTGCCAGAGAAAACATTCTCACTTAATAGTGTTTGAACATGGGACTGCGGCGCAGTTTGTAACGAGGCTCTGAGAAGAAGCCATGACTAACCTTTCATTGCAGCTGTCTGAACTGTTGATCCTCTGCCATCCCCCAAACAGCGACTTCTTTTTTCTGGTGACTCCAGGCTTGAATGACCTAGTGTGGAGAGTCTCAACTGTGTACAAGCGGGTGGGAGCGGGGGGGGGGGGGGCCTTCAGGGAGCCTGAGCGAAAGGTTTTCATGCATCGGTCTTCGTATCTTTGGCCAGGAGCAAGGCTGGTCCCCACGCCTGGGCCCGTGGCTTGTCTCTGCAGGAGAAGACACCGGGACAGCTCACCTTTGCCTGGACTAACCACTGCTAAGCCACAAATAAGCGTCAGGAACCGAAGGCTTGTTTGTCTCCAAACGGGCACCGGCGCGGTCATGCCCAAGTCTCTAACACCCTTGGCCTGAAAGTAACTGGCTGTGGCTGTTTGAGGCTCTCGCCCAATGTCTTCCTGGCGCTGGTAGGGTGCCTCAATTTACCAAGATGAGTGAGTTAATAAATAAGTCATAATTAATAGGTACCAGCTGTGGTGATACATGTCTGCAGTCCCGGTACCCGGGAGGCTGAGGTAAGGGGATGGTAAGTTCAAGGCCAATGTGGGCTGCTTAGTAAATTCCAGGTTCGCCCGGGGTACACGGTGGGACTCTGTCTCAGAAATGACATCAAAAAGAACAGCAAGGCCTGGAGAGATGGCTTAATGGTTAAGGTGCTTGCCTGCAAAGCCAAAGGATCCAGGTTCGACTCCCTGGGACCCATGTAAAGCCAGATGTACAAGGTGGTGCATATGTCTGGAGAAACTTTGCAGTGGCTAGAAGGCCCTGGCATGCCCATTCTCTCTCTGTATATATCTATCTGTCATCTGTCTGTCTCTGCCTCTCTCTCTCTCTCTCTCTACCTTTCTCAAGTAAATAAATATATTTTTTTAAATGAAGGAATTGCCGGGTGTGGTGGGTCTTTAATCCCACCACTTGGGAGGCAGAGTTAGGAAGATCACTGTGAGTTCCAGGCCACTGTGAGTTCCAGCCCACCCTGAGACTACATAGTGAACTCCAGCTCAGCCTGGGCTAGAGTGAGACCCTACCTCAAAAAACCAAAAAGGAAGGAATTAAGCAATATGGCCAATAAATGCAAAATAAATGAGAGCCTTATTTTCCTTAAGGATGGTGGTCAACAATAGGTCAAACCATAAACATCATTGCTGACCCTCCCACCCCTTGGGTTAGGGTGGTAGGTATATAAGATCTGTCTTGGATGAAATAAGAACTTAGAAGTTGAAAACAGGAATTTTAAAAATAGAAAACCCCTTTGGATGTTTCACTTTGCAAGTTTCACTGCCTTCTTTTCTATGCCCTGGGTGGGAGCAGCCACACCCAGTCATTCCAGGACACTGCTGCAGTGAGCTGTTTTCTCAGGCCCGTGAAGTTTCGGACCTTCACTTAACAAGGCAGAACTCTTAAACCCAGGTCTCCTGGTCCTCCCGAAGCAGCAATGGCCTTGCGAGAGTCCTGGCTCGGCTGGGATTGGGCTAGGGAGGAGAAACCTCCTCTCTGGGAAGACTTCTAGAGGGGATCTGGGTCCTAGGAGGAAAACCGTGTGCTGTCTGTCTCACACGAAGACACTTGGCTGTCAACAGCAACTGGTTCGTGCGCCTCGCTAAGGGGCAAGTGAGGGGAGGAGAAAGAGAAGGAGCAGGTGGAGAGGGGAGGAACCAGCCAGCAGAAAATCACAGGAGTGGCTGGGAGAGATGGCTCAAGGGTTAAGGGCTCTCGTTTGCAGAGCTTGATGACCCAGGTTCGATTGCCCAGGACCCTACATAAAGCCAGATGCACAAAGTGGCGCATGTGTCTGGAGTTTGTTTGCAGAGGCTGGAGGCCCTGGGTATGCCCAATTCCCTCTCCCTCTCCCTCTCTCTCTCAAATGTATAAATAAATAAAAATGGGTTGAAGAGATGGCTTAACAGTTAAGGCACTTGCCTGTGAAGCCTAAGGACCCAGGTTCGATTCTCCAGGTCCCACATAAGCTAGATGTACAAAGTGCTGCATGTGTCTGGAGTTCGTTTGCTGTGGCTGGAGGCCCTGGCGTGCCATTCTCTCTCTCTCTTTCTTTCTATCTCTCCCTGTCTCAAGTAAAAATAAATAAAAAAGATTTATTTAAAAAATAAATAAAAAGCCGGGCGTGGTGGCGCATGCCTTTAATCCCAGCACTTGGGGAGACAGAGGTAGGAGGATCCCTGTGAGTTCGAGGCCACCCTGTGACTACATAGTGAATTCCAGGTCAGCCTGGGCTAGAGTGAGACCCTACCTTGAAAAACCAAAAATAAATAAATAAATGATATTTTTAAATATTTGTTTTTATTTATTTGAGAGAGAAAGAAGGAGAGAGAGAGAGAAAGGCAGACACAGAGAGAGAATGGGCACGCCAGGGCATTCAGCCGCTTCATATAAACTCCAGACGCATGCGCCACCTTGTGCATCTGGCTTATGTGAGTCTTGGGGAATATAACCTGGGTCCTTTGGCTTGGCAGACAAGTGCCTTACCCACTGAGCAATCTCTCCAGCCCTAAATAAAATATTTTTTTAAAAGTTGGAAAAAAATCAGTGGGCTGGGACGGCTCTGTGGGTAAAGCACTTGTCCGGCAAGGGTAAGGACCGGAGTTTGGATCCCCAGAAGCCACGCAAAGCTAAACGCAGGAGCGCGCCTCTGCCTTCCTTGTACTGCCTGTGGTGAGATAGGAGGCAGAGACAGGAGAAGCCCAGCAGCTCTGGGCCACAGGGCGAACGCAGCAGCAAATGAGACCCTGCCTCAAACAAGGTGGAAGGCGGGGACCAACACCACGGTTGTCCTGTTGTCCTCTGACCTCCACACACACGCCACGGCACACGTACACCTGCTGCTTACACACACACACACACACGTGCGCGCACACATAATCATGGTGTGTGTAACCCTAAAGTGAAATACAATCAACAACAGTTTGGGGGAAAATAGCTGTTTATTTTAAACATATCAGAAGCTTTATGTTAAGAAAACCCCTCTTCCTCTTGATTTTCATGAGCATTAAACATTTACCAGTGTCGAAGCAAATGTAATGACATACAGTTCAGGTTTATGGAGTTTTAATCACGCCCTTCTGACGTGTAATTTTAGGTTCTATCACATTCACTTAGGTGACAGTAAGTAGGTAAAACTTAAGAACTAACGCGTTGAGTTGACTTTGCAGTCCATGTCTACAGAATGATACATTTACATGTATTAATAATAATTTATAACGGATTTATTAATACACATCGTATTAATATTGCCTATTTACGGGATGGTATAAATTCAATGTTCTGGGTTAGTAATAGTTACTAAACAGAATCCCAATGTTGAGACAGAGGTTGTTTCATATCAATAAAAATAGAAATGTTATCTTGCAATAGATGAGAAACTTAATTTAAAAAATATTTACAGTCTCTGGGTTTGTTTTGCCATGTTCTGCTTTGGTGCCGCGCAGAGATTCGCCTTCTTCGTCTCACGCAATGTGCAGGTGTTCCAGCCGGTTTCTTCAGGCCTTCATTTGTCCCAATTATGCAGATGAAGATCTGTGATTCCAATGTGCTGCCTTGTGGTTCTTTAGCCCATAGTTTTCCCAAAACTTACACCAAAGATGTGGCAAGGTTGAAAACACAATGTGAAAATTCTTTTTTTCCCCCCTTAGGCGAAATTCATTAACAGCTTTTCTCTTTTCTTAAAAATAATTTTATTTACAAGCAGAGAGATACACAGAGAGAGGAAGAGAGAGAATGTGTGTGCCAGGGCCTCTAGCCACTGCCAACAAACTCCAGATGCGTGTGCCACTTTGTGCGTCTGGCTTATGTGGGTCCTGGGGGGTTGAATCTGGGTTGTTAGGATCCGGAGGCAAGTGAGCCGCCTCTCCAGCCCCAGCTTTACTCTTTTAAATTCTTTTTTGCAGTGCTGGGGATCAAACCCAGGGCCTTGCACCTGCCAGACGATGTTCTATCCTAAGACCCAGCCCTAGCCCATCAACTTTTCAATTGAAAAAAATAATCAGGATTTCTTACACCACACACAAAAAATAGACACACCTATGGTGTCTCAAAATAAACATTTAACCTTCACCACTTCTTAGTGTTGAAAATGATTTCCAAGAACATCATTTACCTTAGCAAAATACGATATATTTGCTTTTGGGCCGATGCCCTGGAGACGGTTAGAGTTGGCGTTTCGCAGCATCCCATGCTCCCTTGGGTGCGGGTGTCAATGCTGACATCACGCAAAACAGATGACAAGTGCTTCTCGTCTCCCGTGTCTCTAGGCCTTGTTCTGGCTCGAAGCTCACAATGGGATATAAGCCAGTGGCTCTTGAACCGCAGGAGACACTGGAATCACCTGAAGGGGACTTGTTAAACCACAGAGCTAAGTCCCCCAGGTGATCGGCTTCCTGACTCTGGTACCTGCATCTCTAGTGAGTCTTTAGGCACTGGCGGTCTATGGACCATCCTTTGAGGGCCAAGGTGCTTATGTAATGGCTGGGATGGACTCTTCCACCTGAATGAAGATTACATCAGCGTCCGGTTTAATTTCACAAGCATTTAAATGTCTCCTCTTCATCAAGCAGATTCCCTTCCTTGATACCCCAGTCTTTGGACTTCTTTAAACTCATTTCCTCCCATCCCATAGCATTCCCTCTTATTGGAGTTCAGAGAAATAGTTAATTCTGAGTGAGGAAAGTAAGGCCCTGGGTTTTGTGATTAGTCTTGGCAGAAATCCCAAGACATTTGTGGGCATCAGAGCAGGCAAGGACAGCTAGAGATATCCCCACGGATAGGATGCTCACCTTGGCTTAAAAACAAACAAATAAACAAACAAAACAGAACACACAACACAATGCGTTGCCACACAGAATGAGGGATCAGAGGTGGATGTGTGGGTCTTCATTTCTCACACCCCAAGGCAAAATATCGGTCTTAAATTCTAACTTCAACAAACAGCAGGTGGGAAACCTCAGTTTGTAGACTAACTCTTGGTTCACTGCGTCTCAGAAGCACCACAACGTTAAAAGGAAAGAGCCAACCCTTCTTCCATACCCCATTCAACAACTGAACATCTATGTCCTAGCAATGTGGCCTTCAAATATGTGGTTTAATCAAAATGATTTCAAATACATAAGGGCTAGCTAGAATCCCATGATTTTCTTTAAAAATGAAAACACAGTAGTTTGATGAAATAGGTGATTAAAAAAAAAATGCTGAAATGAGGCCCAAACACAGGTCTGGGATTAGTACAGTGAGTTCTAGAGTAGAAGACATTAACCTATAGGAACGTGTCACCAGACCTTCCTTGCTCTGCTAGATGCCTCCAGGAGATACTTCTCATAGAACTCTATAGAACTCTAAATACCTGAAAAAAGAGGTACGTCACAGTCCACCTGTGCTCTTGTGAATTATCAGCGTGTCACCATTAGCTTTCCCCCCAGCGGCCCTGTGAGAGCCCATTGTGACGGTGACCCGGTCTAGACCTTCTCCATTTCGATCTGCTGGTGGTAGTGGCGGGCCTGCCTCTGGCCAACGTTCAGCTTGTACACAGAGCTCTTGCGCTGCCACCTGCGGAAGCCCCACACGGCCCCCACGCTCGCCAGGACCAGCAGCAGGCACAGAACAGTGACGATGGTGGCGATCACGGGGCCTCTGCCGAAGCCGGGACACTCGCCCCCTGCGCACGGCTCCACGGTTGGGAGGAACTCTTCCTCGCCGACATCTGGCCCCGGGCCCTCCTGTCCCAGGAAGTCCTCAGACAGCAGATATGGGAAGCTGTCTTGAGTCTCGGGGGACGACGTGATTTCCGCCGGGGGCTGGGTGGCTGCCATGCTAGTGGAGGGGACGTGGCTGGGCCTCTGCTGGACGGCAGTTGTTGCTACTGTCTCGGTGAGTTCATAGGGGAAGGCGGCCATGGATGACTTCTCTGTGGTGAACCTCCAAGGTCCAGTTGATTGATACTTGGTCATATCAACATCGCTGGCATGGGGCTCCTCGGTCATAGACGTATTCGTGGGTCCAAGAGCCAGAGACTCTCCATCAAGTATTTCAGAAGGGACAGTTGAACTGTGTGTCACGTACTCACCTGGCGTGATGGTGGCACTGTCATGTGTCTTAACTTCCCCAAGAATGGGCTGATCAGGGGTCACAAGAACGTTTTCATCCAGTCCTACGGACCCATCCCCCTTCTCCCCATCATCTTCCCGTTCCACCTCTACCTTCCTCCAGGCCCCATCCGTCACAGGGTAGCCATCTAGCCAGGAATCGTCGCTGCTGCTCACCACTGGGTCCTCTGTCTTGCTGTCATTCCTGTCCACTGACGGCTCTGAGGGGCCATCCGTGGTGGCGTAGGTCTGCCTAGGCTCAGGCTCAACCAGCACCAGTTTCCCTCCACTGTGATTGTCTCTGGTAGGAAACTGTTTTTTGGTCTCGTCCCCGAACTCCTCCTTTTCCAACCCGGGCTTGTGCAAGGTCTCAGCAGGAAGCCAGAGCGAGAACTTCTGGTTCAGTCTGGATCTCGGCCAGTCTGCGCGGACACTGCTCCCGGCGCCAGGCAAGCCTGTGGTCGGCTCAAAGGCCTTTTCCTGGCCTGTGTTCTCCTTCCCCGTGGAAACGAAGACCAGACGGTCTTGCTTCGGTGTCTCCTCGGACGCATCTTCCTGATCGGTCTCCTCTTCTACCTCTGCCCGGGAGTCCTCCGTGACTTCTCTGATCGACACAGACCTGTCGTCAGGGAAATTGTCCTCGTAGTCAATGTGGGCTTCAGTCTCATCTGGACGGAAAGAGGGGAACATCTCATCAGAGTCTGAGTAGAACACAGAAAGGGGAAAAATAGAATACAGGGCCAGGAGAGAATAAACAATCCTGTCATCACCCGCATGATACTACCGTGTATCATGGTCAAGCTCAGAGAATCCACAGAGAAGCCAGCGGGCGTGGTGGTGCACTCCTTTAATCCCAGCACTCGGGAGGCAGAGGTAAGAGGATTGGTGTGAGTTCAAGGTCAGCCTGAGACTACATAGTGAATTCCAGGTCAGCCTGAGCTAGAGTGAAACCCTACCTCAAAAAAAAAAAAAAAAAAGTAGGGCGGGAGGAATGGCTTAGCGGTTAAGGCGTTTGCCTGCAAAGCCAAAGGACCCAGGTTCAATTCCCCAGGACCCACATTAGCCAGATGCACAAGGGGGCACATGCGTCTGGAGTTCATTTGCAGTGGCTGGATGCCCTGGCGCTCCCATTCTCTCTCTCACTCTCTCTCCCTCTTTCTCTGTCAAATAAATAAATATAAAATATTTAAAAAAGAATGTCAGGAAGCTGTCATTTGATGAGATGGAATTATTGTTTTAAAAAAGTAGCTGGGCATGGCGGCACACGCCTTTAATCCCAGCAGAGGTAGGAGGATCACCATGAGTTGGAGGCCATCCTGAGGCTTCACAGTAAATTCCCGGTCAGCCTGGACTAGAGCGAGACCCTACCTCGAAAATTTAAAATAAATAAATAAATTTCTGGCGGGCTAGGAAGATGGCTCAGTGGTTAAAAGAGCTTACTTGCAAGCCCACCGGCCCAAGCTCAACTCCCCAGCGCCCACATAAAGCCAGATGCAAAGTGACACATACGTCTGTAACTCAAATGCCCCCTGTGGCTATGGGAGGCAGTGGAGACGGTGGAATCAGCTAGACTGAGACGTAGGAAGCTAAGTGACAAAACAAGATAACAGAAAGGGACATCACCTCTGTGGCAAGGGGGAACTGACTGTAACACCTATAAGCCCGCCCGCCAACGACACGCCTCCTCCAGCGAAGCTCTGCTTCCCAGCTTGCCACCAGCTGGGGACCAAGCATTCAGAATATATGAATTTATGGGGGGAGGGGCATTTGATTCAAACCAGCACACCACGCAAGTGAGCACGCCTGAGTTTGGATCCCCAGCACTGACGTGGACGTGGGTGGGCATGGTGGCCTGCCGATGATCCCGGCGCTTGGGAGATGGAGACGGAATCCCCTGGGCAAGTTGGCTAGCTAGGTTAGCCAAACCAGTGCGCTCTGGGTTCAAGTTCAAAGGTGGCGCGTGACCAAGGAAGACACTCAACGTCAACCTCGGTCCTCCACACACTGCACACAAATAAGCGCCCCCACACACGCAAACTTGTATATATACACGCACACACACGCTAATAAAGTCGCCATAGATAAAGGCACAGAGTTAAAAAAAAAAAAAAAAAAAACATAGGGAACTATATGTAACTGCCAAAGAACTCTAATCAGAATTTAGAAAGAATGCTGGCAAATCAATGCTAGCTAGATGTGGTAGTTTGAATCAGTTGGTCCCTCTTAAATTTATGTGTTTTGAATGCCTGGACTCCAGCTGGTGGCAATTTGGGAGGTGAAACTGCTGTTTTCCACCTGCTGTGGCAGAGGTGATGCCCACCCTCTGCTCATGCCATCCTTTCCCCTGCCTTCATGAAGCTTTCCCTCGAGACTGTAAGCCTAAATAAATAAATAAATAAATAGGGCTGAGAGATGGCTTAGTGGTTAAGGTGCTTGCCTGTGAAGCCTAAGGACCCATGTTCGACTCTCCAGATCCCACATGAGCCAGACGCACAAAGGTGAGGCACGCGCAAGAATACACATGCCCACTAGGCGGTGCAAGCAGCTGAGTACGATTTCAGTGGCTGAGGCCCTAGAGCACCAATTCCCTCTCTCTCTCTCTCTTACTCTCACGTTCTCTAAAAAATAAAAGTAAAAATAAATTAAACAAACTTTCTCCCAGTAGTTGCTCTTGTCCAGGTTTTTTGTTTGTTTGTTTTGTTTTGTTTTGTTTTTGTTTTTTAAGGTAGGGTTTCTGCTGTAGCTCAAGCTGACCTGGAATTCACTATGTAGTCTCAGGCTGGCCTCGAACTCACAGCGATCCTCCTACCTCTGCCTCCCAAGTGCTGGGATTAAAGGTGTGTGCCACCACGCCCAGCTCTTGGCCAGATGTTTTGCCCCAGCAATGTGAAAGCAACTGTCACACTAGATAATCCATAGACAAGTTGGTCTGGTTACATAATGAGTACCAAGTATGTATCAGGGTTACATAGCAAGACACTGTTGTCTCAAAAAACAATTAGAAGCCAGGCATGGTGGCACATGCCTTTAATCCCAGCACTTGGGAGGCAGAGGCAGGAGGAATGCTGTGAGTTTAAGGCCACCCTGAGACTACAGAGTGAATTTCAGGTCAGCCTGGACTAGAGCAAAAACCCTACCTCGAAAAACCAAAAACCAACCAAACAAACAAACAAAAAAAAAAACCCCAAAACTAGTTAATTGAAATAAAAACAACAATAAGAAAAAAAGAAAAAACAAAAAGAAAAAATCCTGAAAATTATATTGAGCCCAGGAAGCTAAAAATATAGAGAAAGGATGTTTAAAAAGGGTAGAAGCTGGATGTGGTGGCACATGCCTTTAACCAGAACACTCGGGAGGCAGAGGTCAGAGGACTGCCATGAGTTCAAGGCCAGCTTGAGAGGACATAGTAAATTTCAGGTCAACCTGGGCTAGAGCTAGACCTACCGAAACAAACAAACAAACAAACAAACAAATAAATTAATAAATTACAGAACAATTGAGGAAGACACCCATGCCAACCTCTGACCTCCAGATGTGCATATGCATACATGCATACTCTCACACACACATATGAGCACACATGCACACACCACACATACGCACAGAAAATTAAAAATGTAGCTGGATGTGGTGCTGCACACCTTTAATCCCAACACTCGGGAGGCAGAGGTAGGAGGATCACCATGAGTTCGAGTCCACCCTGAGACTACATGGTGAATTCCAGGTCAGCCTGAGCTAGAATGAGACCCTACCTCAAAAAAAAAAAAACCAAAAACAACAACAACAAAAAAAAACAGAAAAAAAAAGTAAAATAGGGACTGGAGAGATGGTTCGGTGGTTTAAGTGGTCGCTTGCAAAGCCTAAAGACTCAGGTTCAATTCCCCAGTCCCCACGTAAAGCCAGCTATAAAGCTAGGCGCAGAGGAGCACATGCATCTGGAGTTTGTTTGCAGTGGCAGGAGGCCCTGCCATGCCCATTCTCTCCCTCCCTCCCTCCCTCTGTTTGTAAATAAAATAAATTTAAAAATGCAAAATGGCATACTCCTTGTCAAAGAAAAAAAAGAGCGAATCACAGCTTCGGGGAACACGGATGTGACTCAATAGTGCTGGGCGAAGGACAAGTACGTAAGAGTACATTCTGGAAGCTTCCGCTTACAGTGCAGGCAGGGGAAACGTAATGTAGTTTTCAAGGCGTGTGAAGTGGTTGTTCTCTGGAGGCGGAGAAAGCACTGGGGATCTACCTGGCTACCTCGTGGGGGCAGGGGGATGATTGCATGGTGTGAAGATGGTATGATAGTTCACTAAGCTCTATAATTTTTGATGTTCGAGACGTTCTGTATTTATGCTGCCCTAAATAAAACTTCAAGTGAGCAATCAGAAGTACAGATCCACACACACAAGAGTTGCAGAGCTGGCTCAGTGGATAAAGTGCTTGCTACGTAAGCGTGAGGACCCAAGTTCAAATCCCTAGCCCCCCACATAAATGCTGGACTTGATGGTGCATGCCTGGAACCCCAGAGCTAGGGAGACAGAGACAAGGGATCTCTGGGGTTCAGTGACTAGCTAGCCTAGCCGGATCAGTGAGCTAACTCTAGATTTAACGAGAGAGCCTATCTCAAAAAATAAGGTAGAAAGCAACTGAGGGAGAAACGTGACATTGATCTCTAGTCTCCACACGCATCCACACATATGTACACACACCTGCACCCTCATATGCGAACATTCATGTATACCACCCATGCCCCCCCCAAAAAAAAGAATTCATCAGCCAGGTTTGGTGACGCACGCCTTTAATCCCAGCACTCGCGCGGCAGAGGTAGGAGGATTGCCATGAGTTTGAGACCACCCTGAGACTCCATAGTGAATTCCAGGTCAGCCTGGGCTAGAGTGAGACTTTTACTTGAAAAAAAAAAAAGAACTCAGGGGCTGGAGAGATGGCTTAGCGGTTAAGGCACTTGCCTGCGAAGCCTAAGGACCCAGGTTTGATTCCCCAGGTCCTATGTAACCCAGATACACAAGGGGGCGCATGCATCTGGAGTTCATTTGCGGTGGCTGGAGGCCCTGGTGCACCCATTCTCTTTCTCTCCCTCTTTCTGTCTCTAATAAATAAATACAAATTAAAAACAATTCAGTTTAGGGTAGACAGTGAGTATTCTCACCGAGAAATACGTCCTCCAGAAAGGGCTGCACAAATACTTCTCAATTCTCTATTTCCACCCCGCCCCTTGTTGAGCTTCCATGCCCCTCAAACTTGTTATCTCAGCCTCCGCAGAATGAGAGCCGGGCGCAGTGGCCCATGCTTTTAAGGAGGCTGAGGTAGGACAAGAGAATAGATAACTGTATAAGATGCTGGATATGGTAATTTGCTTCATTATGACAACACTGTATTTTCCATATGTCCATAGGTAACCTATCACATCATGCTGTGTTGTATACTTTAAATATACACAATATTGCCAGGCATGGTGGCACTCACCTTTAATCCCAGCAGAGGTAGGAGGATCACGGTGAGTTCAAGGCCAGCCTGGAACTACAAAGTGACTTCCAGGTCAGCCTAGGCTAGAGTGGTGAGACCCTACCTCAAAACAAACAAACAAACAAATACATATATATATACACACACAATACAGTTTATATCATGCAAGTTTACAATAAAGTATTCATCATGTTGGAGATATATATATATATATTTATTTTATTTATTTTTTTGAATTTTTTTGTTTATTTTTATTTATTTGAGAGCGACAGACAGAGAAAGGGAGAGAGAGAGAGAGAGAGAGAGCGAGAGAGAGAGAGAGAGAGAGAGAGAGAATGGGCATGCCAGGGCTTCCAGCCACTGCAAACGAACTCCAGACGCGTGCACCCCCCTTGTGCATCTGGCTAACGTGGGTCCTGGGGAATCGAGCCTCGAACCAGGGTCCTTAGGCTTCACAGGCAAGCGCTTAACCGCTAAGCCATCTCTCCAGCCCTTATTTTATTTTATTTTATTTTTTTTGAGGTAGCGTCTCACTCTAGCCCAGGCTGACCTGGAATTCGCTATATAGGCTCAGGGTGGCCTAGAACTCGGCAATCCTCCTACCTCTGCCTCCTGAGTTCTGGGATTAAAGGCATGTGCTACCACGCCCAGCATGTTGTATATTTTATTCATACTAAAGTATATTTTTATTTATATTTTTGGATTTAAAAACATTTTATTTATTTATGGGGGAATGGAACCTGGGTCCTTAGGCTTTGCAGGCAAGTGCCTAAACCACAAAGCCATCTCTCCAGCCCTATTTTTGGATTTTTGAGACAGGATCTTGCTTTATAGTCCAGGTTGACCGGAACTCCTGATCCTCCTGCTCAGCCTCCTAAGCACTAGGATTACAGGCATGTACCACCATGCCATATCCAGCTAAGGTTTTATTATTTATTTATTCATTCATTTATTCTTTTATGTTTGGGTTTTTTGAATTTTTTTATGAGAGAGAGAGAGAGAGAGAGAAAGAATTGGCATGCCAAGGCCTCCAGCCACTGCAATTGAACTCCAGACGCATGCGCCACTGCGGGCGCATGTGCAACCTTGTGCGCTTGCATCACCTTGTGCATCTGGCTAGCATGGGATCTGGAGAGTTGAATGTGGGTCCTTAGGCTTCTTAGGCAAGTGCCTTAACCGCTAAGCCATTCCTCCAGCCCAGTTTGGGTATTTTTTTAAGACCAAGATCTCACTCTGTAGCTCATGCTGGCCTGGAACTCACTATATTGTCCAGACTGGCTTCATTTCAGCAATCCTCCTGCCTCCACCTTCCAAGTGTGGCATCACAGGCATAAGCCACCATATCTGGATTTAAAATTTATTTATTTTATTTTTTGTTTTTTTTTTTGAGGTACAGTTTCACTCTAGCTCAGGCTGACCTGGAATTCACTATGCAGTCTCAGGGTGGCCTTGAATTTATGGCGATTCTCTGCCTCCCAAATGCTGGGATTAAAGGTGTGTGCCACCATGCCCAGCTTAAAATTTAGTTTATTATATTTTTTGTTTTTTTTTAAATTTTTTTTTTGAGGTAGGGTCTCACTCTGGCCCAGGCTGACTTGGAATTCACTATGTAGTCTCAGGGTAGCCTTGAACTCACAGCGATCCTCCTACCTCTGCCTCCCGAGTGCTGGGATTAAAGGCGTGGGCCACCATGCCCAGCTTAAAATTTATTTTTTAAGAAAAGTAAAAATAAAATAGAACTAAAATCTGCTTCTCTACCATGAACTCCACTATAGTACAATTATGTTAATCACTCTCATATCTAAATAATTACACTTGAGGGAGGGGTTGGCAGTCAATAAGAATTATAGCTAATAAAACCACCACATAGGGGCTGGAGAGATGGCTCAGCGGTTAAGGCTCTGGTCTGTGAAGCCTAAGGACCCAGGTTTAATTCCCCCACGTAAGCCAGATGCACAAGGTGGCACATGCATCTGGAGTTCATTTGCAGTGGCTGGAGGCCCTGGTGTGCCCATTCTCTGTCGCTCTTCTCTGTATCTCTCTCTGCTTGCAAATAAGTAAACATAATAAAAATTTTTAAAATCACATATATAAAAAGATTACTATACTTCTAGCAAGTAGTGTTGCTCATCTGTAATTCCAGGTACTTGGGAGGCTGAGGCAGGAGGATTGCCCCTAGCTCGAGGCCATCCTGATCTGCATAGGGTGCTACAAAGCAGCCAGAGTTATATATAAGACCCGGTCTCAAATTAACAAAAGAGGGCCTCGGGGTTGACTCAGTGAGTAAAGTCCTTGCCATGCAAACACAAGAAGCTGAGTTCAGGTCCCCAGCACCCATGTCATAGCTGAGCTTGGTACAAGTGCTTATCATCCCAGCACTATGGAAGCAGAGACAGGAGGAGCCTTGGAATTTGCTGGCTAGCTTGTCTATTCGAATCAGCGAGCCTCAGGCTCAGCCACAGATCCTGTCTCAAAACAGTAAGATGGGGCTGAACAGATGGCTTAGTGGTTAAGGCTCTTGCCTGCAAAGCCAAAGGACCAAGCTTCAATTCCCCAGTACCCATGTAAGTCAGATGCACAAGGTGGCACATATGTCTGGAGTTCATTTGCAGTGGCTGGAGGCCCTGGAATGCCCATTCTCTCTATCTGTCCCCCCTCAAGTAAATAAATAAAAATAAATTTAAAAAGCCAGTAAGATGGAAGATACCCAATGTCTACTCCTGGTCTCTATATGCATGTACACACATGTGACACACATGTGCCCACACACACGAACATGTACACACACATGCACACCACACACATACACATGCAAAATAAATGATTAACGAATAAATAAAAATCCTTGTACTTAGCTGGGTGTGGTGGCACATGCCTATGATTCCATCACTCGGGAGGCAGAGAGAGAGATAGGAGGATCGCAGTGATTGGAGGCCAGGCAGGGATGACAGAGTGAGCTCCAGGTCAGCCTAGAGTGAGACCCTACCTCGAAAAAAAAAATCCTTAGACTTGTTCAACCTACCTACTTGCTATTTTGTGTCCTTTTTTAAAAAATTACGTGCGTATACATACATGTGTGGATGTGTGTGATGTGTTTTGTGGAGGGGGCGTGCACATACCACGGCGCACATGTGGAGGTCTGAGGACAATCTTGGGGTGTTTGTCCTCTCCTTCCTTTTTGGTTTTGCCCCTTCTGTGCATCAGCCTAGCTGGCCTTCGAGCTTCCAAAGTCCCCTGGCTCTGCCTCCCATCGCCATAGGCGTGTTTGGATCACAGGTTTTTCTGTTTGTTTTAAACTTTTAAAAATATATTTTATTTATTTATTTGATAGAGACAAAGAGGGAGAGAGAGAGAGAGAGAATGGGCGCACCAGTGCCTCCAGTCACTGCAGATGAACTCCAGATGCGTGCGCCCCCTTATACATCTGGTTTACGTGGGTCCTGGAGAGTTGAACTGGGATCCTTTGGCTTTGCAGGCAAATGCCTTAACCGCTAAGACATCTCTCTAGCCCCTTGTTTTAAAATTCGTTTTAGATTTATTTGAGAGAGAGAGGAGAGAAAGAGGCAGATAGAGAGAAAATGGGCACGCCAGGGCCTTCAGCGGCTGCAAACAAACTCCAGACACATGCGCCACTTTGAGCATCTGGCCTACGTGGGTCCTGGGGAATCAAACCTGGGTCCTTTGGCTTTGCAGGCAAATGCCTTAACCACGAAGCCATTTCTCCAGCCCTGTTTTTGTTTTTCCGAGGTCAGGTCTCACTCTAGCCCAGGTTGACCTGGAATTCACTATGTAGTCTTATGGTGGCCTGGAACTCACGGCGATCCTCCTACCTCTGCCTCCTGAGTGCTGGGATTAAAGGCGTGCGCCACCACGCCGGGCTGGGATCACAGATGCGTGCATGTGCCACTTTGCATCTGGATTTATGTGGGTGCTGAGGCACCGAACTTCTATCAGAAGGCACCTTTCGCCGCTGAGCCATCGCCCCAGCCCTACTTTGTGTCTTCTGACTTCCATCTTCCCTTTCTTCCCTTGCCCTCCCTCCACCTCTAGTAGCCAGGTTTTGTTCTCTGCCTGTGAATATTCACACGTCTGCATATCTCGCCAGAGGGAGACATGGTCAGGGGCTGAAGTACGCAGAGAACACTTCCCACCATGTCACGCTGCATTTCGGGAAGGCTGCTCAGACCTCTTCTTTCCTTCTGGTCTTGGCCACACAGCTTTTAAAAATAGACATTAAAAAAAAAAAAAAAAAAAAAAAAGACAACCAGACATGCCAGAAATAACTAGTGGTTCAATGAACCTCTGAACAAATATGGTCATATTGACACGGGAATTCTAAATCCAGCTTTGGTCTCATGCTTGATTCAATGAGGAAAATGGAGTCCACAAGGTGGAGGAAAACCAGACACTGAGGTCGGTTTAAGAAAACAGAAGAACACCTTCCGCAACCAGGAAGGAGCAGAGCAATTTAAGGAGAACACTAGTTTGGGAGCGAGCTGTCCTGAGTCCCACTTACTGGAATTTCGAGGTCCCTGGAAAACCAACACCTATGTGACATTAACACTGGGATGTGACAGGCTTGGTTTAAGTCCTGGCTTTATTTCTTTTTGCCTGTGATACAGGCAAGTCATGAAACCTCCCTGCACCTCCGTTTCCATTTCCATCGGAGCTGGCCATTTGTACACCCAGACTTGGCGAAGACTAAATGGGAAGATATATGCAAACACACAGTGGAGGGTTGGGATGACAAAAGTATGTATTTTGGTTGTTGGCTGTGGGTTCATTGTACCCACCGAGATAGCTCAGATCATTTTATACTTTAAATGGATAGTGCATTGTATGTAAATGAAGACTTAAACAAAAGATTGGGGAAGAAAGCCCCTTCAAACCTCAGGACAGAGATGGTGTGGAATAAGTGTTGGATTTGTGTCAGCTTTGTTCTCAGTGCCTAACAGGAGTGTGTCCTATGTCTGCGACTGAGTTGAATCAGAGAAGCCAGACCTATAATTCCAGCACTAAGGAGGCGCAGGCCAGGGGATCAGGAGTTCAAAGTCTACGTAGCAAGCTCGAGGCCGGCCTGGGCTACGTGACAGCGATTCTCATACAGACCCTGTCTCAGTCAGCACATGCTTGTTGAAGAAGCATGAATACCAGATCCAATCCCCAGGACCCATGTAAAAATCCTGGGCGTGACAGCGCATGCCTTTAATTGCAGCGCTGGGAGAGCGGAAACAGGAGGATCCCCTAGGCTCAACTTGCCAGCCAGACTAGCCTACCTGGAAAGTTTCAGGCCAATGAGAGAGTCTCTCTCAGCAAACGTGCACAGCGCCCGAGCGAGGATGCCTGGGATTATCCTCTGGCCTCCACCTGCACGCGGGCATGCATACATACCCCTTCTCTACATGCGAAGACAAAGAATTTAGAGAACTAGGGGTGCAATGTCCTAGTTGCCTTTTTGCCTTTTTGTTGTTGTTGTTGTTGTCATTTCGAGGTAGGGTCTCACTCCAGCCCAGGCTGACGTGGAATTCACTACGCAGTCTCAGGCTGGCCTCGAACTCACAGCGATCCTCCCACCTCTGCCTCCGGAGTGCTGGGATTAAAGGCGCGCGCCACCACGCCCGACCCTTATGTGCCTTTCTGAGCTTGTCTTGACACTTGCTGACAGGTGTCCTGTGGCAAGTTTTCAGGATGGAATAAAGCACCCATCATGGGAGGAGCCCACAGATGTCACTCCCTGGGTCAGCTGTCTTCTGTCCCTCTTGCCTGCAGCTTTTCTCTCCCACGCCAACCACGCAGGATGAATGGTCTAATTTGGAGCCAGGGGCAGAACCACAGGACAGCGGCATCCTGAGGTCCGGAGACAGCAGAGGTGCAGGATGTCAGGATGTCATGCGAGACAAGAACAGGGAGGATGCCACGGACAGCATGCCAAAGGAACCAGAGAGGCACCTTAGACAGCCAACACCGGGATCATGTGGACAGGGCAGGGACTGTTATTGAGGTGCCAGTGGGCAAGCGGAAAACATGACCTTGAAGAGGGACGTGGGGCTTGGCATAGCACGAAGCCTGGCGGGCACCAGAGCTAGCATGCGATCTGTGGGATCGTGCTTAAGGAGGAAAGCACCAGGGTTCGTCTGTAATCAGGACAACAAGCAATTATTATACTTAGCTCCTGAGCACACGAGACAGGCCTGCCCGATTCACCACCGCCAGGCTGGGAGTGGGAACCAGGATGTGTGGATTTGGACAGGAGGAGGGAAGACTGACTGGCCAGAGCCGGGTCAGGACTCTGGAGTCCAAAGCAGAGAAATCCCAGTATGCAGACAGACTAGAGAAAACAGCAGGTAGAATAAGTCTTCCCCACTTAGGTCAAGGCTGGAGGAGCCTCAGCGACCCCGTGAGGTAAGCGTGATAGACAATACTCGTTCTTTTTAAAAAAATATTTTAGGGCTGGAGAGATGGCTTAGCAGTTAAGACGTTTGCCTGCAAAGCCAAAAGATCCTGGTTTGATTCTCTAGTACCCACGTAAGCCAGATGCACAAAGGGGCGCACGCGTCTGGAGTTCGTTTGCAGTGGCTTGGAGGCCCTGGCGCACCCATTCTCTCTCTCTCCCCCCCCTTCTCTCTCTCTCAAATAAATAAATAAAATATATATAAAAATATTTTATTATTTATTTATTTATTAGACAGAGAAAGAGGCGCACGCGCACACACACACACACACACACGGGAGAGAGAGAGAGAGAATGGGCATGCCAGGGCCTCCAGCCACTGCAAACTCCAGATACATGTGCCACTTTGTGCATCTGGCTTATGTGGGTCCTGGGGAATTGAACTTGGGTCCTTTGGCTTTGCAGGCAAGCATCTTAACCACTAAGCTATCTGTACACCCCAACACTCTTCCTTCAGAAGAGCAAATGAAGGCTCAGAAAAGCCAAGATAATTGTTCACTTTCTGCTCTCTTCAAATATCCCTTTTCAAATCTCTTAAATAAGTCATCTCAAAAATAACATAGGTGGGAACTGGGGAGATGGCTCAGCAGTTAAAGGTGCCTGCTTTGCGATTCCTGACAACCTGGGTTCGATTCCCCAGCACCCACGTAAAGCCAGATGCACAAAACGGTGTATACATCTGGAGTTTGTTTGCAGGGACGGGAGACCCTAGCACGCCCATACTCATGCTTTCTCTCTCTCTCAAATAAATAAATAGATATTAAAAAATAACATAAGCAGACTGGGAAAATGGCTGGGTGGATAAGACACTTCCCTTGCAAGCACAAGGGTGGAGTTGGGATCCCAGGCACCCACCTAAATGCTGGGTGTGTGCGTGGTAGTCTGCCTACAATCCCGGAGCTGGGGAGGCACAGGCAGGGGTCCCCGGGCCAAGATGGCTAGCTAGACTAGCCAGCTCAGCAGGCTCTGCGTGCAAGGGAAAGAGCCTGCCTCAGCAAACAAAGCCGAGGGCAAGTGAGGAATACACCTTCTAGAGTCAGCTCCACCCTGCTGGGATGACCTCCCAAACCAGGCACAGTATATAGGAGGAAGGGACGTATTTGAAGCTTACAGACCCAGGGAAAGTTCCATCAGTGGCAGAGGAAGCCGTCCCCTGTCCACAGATCCAAGCAGGCAGAAACCACCAAACAGCCAGCACCACAAGCAAGCGCAAAACCAGCAGCAAAACAGCACGGGCAGCCGGGCGTGGTGGTGCACGCCTTTAATCCCAGCAGAGGTGGGAGGATCGCCGTGAGTTCGAGGCCACCCTGAGACTACACAGTGAATTCCAGGTCAGCCTGGGCTAGAGCGAGACCCTGCCTTGAAAAACAAACAAACAACAACAACAACAAAAAAAGTTCAATGCTATGTATCAAAGAAAAAAAAACAAAACAAAACAGCAGGCAGGGCCCTACCAGAGCTCAGACTGCTCTCTTACACCTTTGGGCTGGAATTCAGATCTACCCCCAAACACACCTTTGGGCTGGACCTCAGGATCTCCCCCCCACACACCTGGGCCCCCATACCTCTTCCAGCCAGGCTGCTGGAAATCCAAGTTTCAAGCTTTTTAATAAAACATCTGAGTCTTTGGGGAGGACACACATTCAAACTACCACAACACCCAATTTCAGCTTCTGGCCCACTCACCTGTGCACCCACACACATGCAAACACATACACACAGGCACATACACATGCAAAAAAAAAAACCAAAAAAAAAATGGAGGCCGGGTGTGGTGGCGCACGCCTTTAATCTCAGCACTCGGGAGGCAGAGGTAGGAGGATTGCCATGAGTTTGAGGCCACCCTGAGACTGCATAGTGAATTCCAGGTCAGCCTGAGCTAGAGTGAAATCCTGCCTCAAAAAACAAAAACCAAACCAAAACAAAAAAAAACTTATATATATATATATATATATATATATATATATATATATATATATATATTTGCATGGAGAGAGAGGGAGAGAGAGAAGGGGCATGCCAGGGCCTCCAGCTGCTACAAACATGTGCCAATGCATGTGCCACTTTGTGCATGTGGCTTTATGTGGATACTGGAGAATCAAACTTGGGTCGTTAGGTTCTGCAGGCAAGTGTCTTAACCTCTGAGCCATTATTTACTTGCGAGCAGAGAGGAAGAGAGAGGGAGAGAGAGAGAAGAAAGACAGAGAGAATGGGTGCAGCAGGGCTTCCAGCTGCTGCAAACTCCAGATGCATGCACCTCTTTGTGCATCTGGCTTCATGTGGGTACTGGGGAATCGAACCTGGGTTGTTAGGCTTTGCAGGAAAGCACCTTAACTGCTGAGCCATCTTTCCAGCTTCATTTTAGCTTTATTTCCCCTTGATTTCTATAGCACTTGAGCCCATGGAACATTTAATTAATTAATTTATTTATTTAAATGTGTGGGGAGGGCATGCATGTGTCCTGTCAGTTCACGTGTGTGCACATGTGTGTGGAGGTCAGAGGTCACCCTCAGGAATGCTGTCCACTTCCGTTAGGACAGGGTCTCTCATTGACTTAGAGCTTAGCCAAGCTGACGCTGGCCAGTGAGCTCCAGAGAATTCTCCTCCTGTCTCTACCTCCCCAGAGCTGGGATTACAGGTGTGTGTGTCACTGTGCCTTGGCATTTTTACATGGGTTCTGGGAATTCACACTTGTAAGGTCAGCACTTCACTGACTGGGTCAGTTTCTACATAAGACAAGCTTCGTGTAGCTCAGGAAGGCCTGGAACTTTCTGTCGCTGAGGATGACCTTGAATTCCGCGACCTCCCAGATGCTAGGATTATGAACATGGGCAACCATGCCATCTTGGTGAAAAGATTCTTCACACATACACACACATACACACACACACTTCTTTTTAAAATATTTTTTGTTTATTTTATTTATTTGAGAGCGACAGACAGAGAGAGGAAGAGGCAGATAGAGAGAGAGAGAGAGGGAGAATGGGCGCGCCAGGGCCTCCAGCCACTGCAAACGAACTCCAGATACATGTGCCTCCTTGTGCATCTGGCTAACGTGGGTTCTGGGGAATGGAGCCTCGAACTGGGGTCCTTAGGCTTCACAGGCAAGCGCTTAACTGCTAAGCCATCTCTCCAGCCCCACACACACCTCTTAACAAGGGCACACATACGTTAAATGTTAAATCTACAGAGAAACGAACGCTGTACCAGTCTGTGCACCCGGTCAAGGGCAGCAGCTGGAGAACCCCCTGCCCAGCAGCAGAAAGCTCTAACGGTTTGCACGGCAGTGAGAAAATAAACACCTCGTCCAACACACAAAACCTGCCTTGAGTTCTCATCCTACCCAGGCTCGGTAAACAGCCCAGCTGGCTGCTGGCGTGGCCCACAGGATGGTGAGACATCAGCACCTCATGAAAACACTTTGGGGTGGGACGGCGCTCAGAGTCCTCTAGTGCTGGTGGCCGTCCTCCCTCGTAGGCAACAGGGCAGGAGGACACAAAGTTTTTAGAAGCTTTTGTCACCATTTGACAGGAGACTTTTATGATCTACTTATGTGTATATTTTGAATCATTTATTTTTTTTAACAGTAATTCATTTTTATTGCATTTTACCAAAAGCCTGCCAATGATAGAAAGAAAAAAATTGTAATTGTCCACAGAGTTTGAAAATGGTTTACAGCCAAACCACCCTGAGTGTGCCCAGTCTCGTCTGAAAAGTAGTAAAATGGACAACCACAAAAAACCTCCAGTAGAAGATGCTCAAAGAGTGAAGGGATAAGCCATAGAATGGGAAACAATTTTTTGTTTTTGCCGGTGGTAGTGGTGGTGGTGATGGTGGTGGTGGTGGTGTGTGTGTGTGTGTGTGTGTGTGTGTGTGTGGTATATGCACATATATGTGTCCATGGAGTACCCATGCACTTGCCTGCGGTGGGGTGTGCTCACATGTGGTGGCCCGAGAGTGGAACGTCAGGTGTCGCGCTCCATTACGAGTCTCTTACTGATCCCAGAGCTTACCATATACATACATACACACACACACACACACACACACACACACATATATTTTTTTTGGTTTTTTGAGGTAGGGTCTCACTCTAGTCCAGGCTGACCTGGAATTCACTCTGTAGTCTCAGGCTGGCCTCGAACTCACAGCGATCCTCCTACCTCTGCCTCCCGAGTGCTGGGATTAAAGGCGTGCGCCACCACGCCCGGCAGAGTTTGCCGTATTTTTGCAAGCTCCACTGATTCTTGGGTCTCTGCTCCCCATAGACATGTGTGGTCATGCTCGGTTGTTTACGTGGGTTCTGGGTAGGAAGCTTGAACATCGAATTCGAGCAGTCTTTCAGGCCTCTTCAAACCCTCATGCTTGCACAGAAAGTTCTCTTAACCACTGAGCCTTTTTTTTTTTTTTAATGTTTCAAAGTAGGGTCTCACTCTAGCCCAGGCTGACCTAGAATTCACTATGTCATCTCAGGGTGGCCTCAAACTCACAGCGATCCTCCTACCTCTGCCTCCCAAGTACTGGGATTAAAGGTGTGCGCCACCATGCCCAGTTTTTAAAAAATATATTTTTATATATTTGCAAGCAGACAGACAGAGAGAGAACAAGAGTGCCAGGGCCTCCTGCCACTGCAAACAAACTCCAGATGCATACACCACTTTGTGCATCTGGCTTTACATGGGTACTGGGGAATCAAACCCAGATCTGTGGGCTTTAAAGCAAGCACCTTAACCACTGAGCCATCTCTCCAGCTCCTAAGTTTTTCTTCTTAACTATTAAATATGTGGACTGGGGATGTAGCCCAGTGGGTAGTGCTTGCCTAGCATGTATGAAGCCTTCTCAGCACTGCAGAGACCAAGTGTGGTGATGCACGTCTGTAATCCCAGAACTGGGGAGGGGGAGACAGGAGGATAGAGAGTTCAAGATCAACCTCAGATACATAGTGAGTTTGAGGACAGTCTGGCTTACAAGAAACCCTGTCTCAAAACAACAATCCAGCTTAGTGCGCAGATCACACCGAGGCATGTTAGTCAAATACTCTTACCACGAACCCTACCATGGACCTATACTCCCCCGATTAGGAAAGAATATCTACAACACATTAGTTGTAAATGTCACATTAATTATGACCGGCAAAAACCTTCTATGGTTTATAAATAACTACTTCCAATTAATTTTTAAAAATGGACAAAATACTTAAATTTTATACAAGGAATTATTATTATTTTTTTGAGGTAGGGTTTCATTCTAGTCCAGGCTGACTTGAAATTCATTATGTAGTCTCAAGGCGGTCTTGAACTCATGGGATTTCTCCTATCTCTGACTCCCAGGTGCTGGGATTAAAGGTGTGTGCCACCACGCCTGGATGATATGAGGAATTCTTAAAAATGTATTTTATTTTTGGCAATTTCACATATGTATATAATGTATTTTGATTATATTCACCCCCCATTACCTTCTCTTAATCCACTTTCATTCCCATTAGACATGAGGAAATTTATTTATTTATTTGAGAGAGAGAGAGAGAAAGAGAAAGAAAGAGGCAGATAGAGAATGGGTGCTCAGGGCCTCCAGCCACTGCAAATGAACTCCAGATACATGTGCCACCTTGTGTATCTGGCTTACGTGGGTGCTGGGGAGTTGAACCTGGGTCCTTTGGCTTTGCAGGCAAATGCCTTAATGGCTGAGCCATCTCTCCAGCCCAGAAATTTTGTAAGAAATATTTTTATTTATTTACTTGCAAGCAGAGGAAGACAGAGGGAAGAGAGACAGGAAAGAGGGAGAGAGAGAAAAAGAAAGAGAATAAATGGGTGTGCCAGAGCCTCTAGCCACTGTAAATGAACTCCAGACATTATACACCACCTTGTGCATCTGGCTTACGTGGGTACTGGCTCCTATTTTCTCTCTCTTTCCCCTTGCAAATAAATAAATAAACTTTTTTTCAGTATACAAATAAGTCTACTTAAAATTAGCTCAGTCATTTATTTCTAAAAAAAAAAAAGAAAATTCCACAACCTCCTCATTGGATGTCCACAGCCTAGAATGGATTCCTACAAAATTTGTAGTTCTGATGGGGCCATCAATACTTGATGGTCCAGGTACCTGAGGCTGGAGATGCATGCGCCCCCTTGTGCATCTGGCTTACGTGGGTCCTGGAGAATAGAACCAGGGTCCTTTGGCTTTGCAGGCAAACGCCTTAACCACTAAGCCATAAATCCAGCCCTCCTCATGTGACTCTTGACGACAGTTACTGCAATTACTGTCTTCAGGATGGAAGCATTGTGGAGAATTTCAGTTTGCTCGTCCATTTTCTCGTGGTGGGCAGTCTCATCATAATCAAACACTGATTCCGTATTGATATTAAGGTCTTGACGACTGTCATCACCAATGCTCAAGAAAAGTCTTAGGCGGGCGGAGGTAACAGACTCCGGGATGTCGGGGAACGGCTGCAGGCAGAGCTGCAGCAACTGCCATCGTGTGCTCCAAGGCGGGCTCCGCTGAGCCAGGGCACAGGCGGCAGGAAAGCACGTGTGTCTGGCCGAGTGGCATCAAGCAGTTTGGGGATAAAAGGATGGTCGCCTTTAATCCCGGCACTGGGGAGGCAGAGGTAGGAGGATCACCGTGAGTTCAAGGCCACCCTGAGACTCCATGGTGAATTCCAGGTCAGCCTGGGCTAGGGTGAGACCTTACCTCGGAAAACAAAACAAAACAACAACAACAAAAAAGGACGGTTTTGCTTTACATCTTCCCAGAAGTCCTGCCATTATGTCCCCAGTGATGCTACGAAAGGTCGGTGTCCGCTTGGCCAGCAACTTACACAGTTCTACTTCAGTGCGTTTTTCCGAATCTTTCCTGATGGCTGATAAAAGTTGTTCCAATCCTGGAATGTTTGACTGTGAATTCGTTTCAATTTTTTTTCCTCCTTAATTAAAACTCCACTTGACTGCCCCTCACTGTCGGATGCAGGTCCGCACCCCCAACAGGTTTCCCAGTTCACAAAATGTGGTTCGGGATGAGCATGTGGATCGTTGTGCTGGAGTTTTCCGAGGGCACCTGTAGACAATGACATGTCACACTTGTAAGGAATCACAGAAGTTTCCCATGTAGCATGCATGAAGTTTCCCCATGATGCCAGAGTTGACCATTGGTTCCTCGTGGCAACTCTTTTGAAGTCCGTAATGTCTGAAACTTCACGTTCCACAGGGAGAGGCACTCCTTAGATGCTGCTGATGGGCGCGTTTGTCTTATTTTCATTTTGTGGCTGTCAGGAATTGCGCAGCATGATAGGTGTTGTCGTTGAATCAGATGTCCTCCGTAAACCCATGTGTTCTGAAGGCTTGGTCCCCAGCTGATGGCAAATTGGGAGGCGGAGCCTTGCTGGAGGAGGTGTGTTGTTGGGGGCGGGCTTAGGGGCGTCATAGCCAGCTCCCCCGTTGCTAGAGTTAGGCTCGCTCTCCTGCTGCTGTTTTCCACCTGCTGTGGCAAGTGTGTGGTGGGACCGCCCAAGGCTGCTACCAGGTCGTTGACAGGAGGACACCTGGCCTGGCTGTGACTAGAGACAGTGATTTTGACACTGGAGAAATCGCCAAGGGGCTTGTTAAGAAACCCGGAGCCCCTCCATGTGGGGAATGACATGGGAATTTGGGTCTCGGCCGCACGGTATTTGTCAGGACTCTTCTTAGTCTCAGCTAAGGGTTGGACCGCACATGACTACCACAGGCCACACGAGTACTGTGAAAATCCCAGCCAGGGAGCAGGCACGGGGGCGGGGCAGGACCAGTGGGTCTCATCGACGGAGCAGCCCTCGCAGCGGTCCTGAAGCTAGCCAGCTTGTGTCGCCCTCCACTGCCCCACCCCAGTGACGAGCGAGGAGCAAGACAGCGGTAGTCGTGGTGTGTCTGCATCCATAGTGTTTACACGTCGTCCCACAAAGGAGGCTGGGCCGACGGCTTGATGAGAAAAGTGCTTGCCGTGCAAGCATGAGGACCTGAGTTCAAATCCCCAGCACTCATGTGGCAACGCAAGGCTGCAATCCCAGAGCTCGGGGTGGCAGAGACGGGAAGGATCCCTGAGGGCTTGCTGGCCCCGGGGTTCAGTGAGAGACCTTGTGTCAAAGAATAAACTGGAGGGGTTGGGGAGATAGCCCAGTGGGTAATAGTCCTGCTATGCAAGCCCGGTGACCAAAGTTCTGATCCCGAGAACCCACATAGAGCCGGACGCAAGCAACGCACAGGTCTGTGATCCCAGCATCCCTTCGGCAATGAGAGGTAGAGTCAGGCCAGCTAGTCACAGTGGCAAGATAAACAAGAGAGACCCTGTCTCGAGCAAGGAGGAAAGACAGGACTGACACCCTGAGGGGTCCTCGGCCCCCTCCCTGCGTGCCTTGAACACTCACACACGCATACACACGTACACGTGCAAACACATAATGAGATGGAGAGTGCTTGAGAAAAGACACCAGGCCTCCAGATGCACATATACACATCCCTGTGCACACACACATGCACCAATATATACATGCATGTACATCACACATTCATACAATTAAAAAAAAAAAAAAGTCGCACAAAGGCTATTATCTCGGTGTAAACCCATGGTCTGGCTTTTGGAGTATTCACAATGATTCTCTTCGGACACAAGAATCATCACACACAGGGGAGCCCATGGGTGGCTTCCTTTCATGTGTTTAGTTATTTATTATTATTATTATTGGGTTTTTGGGGGGTTTTATCGAGGTAGGGTCTCACTCTAGCTCAGGCTGACCTGGAATTCACTACGTAGTCTCAGGGTGGCCTTGAACTCACAATCCTCCTACCTCTGCCTCCCGAGTGCTGGGATTAAAGGCGTGCGCCACCATGCCTGGCTATTTTTTTTTTTTATTTATTTTGAGGTAGGGTCTCGTTCTAGCCCAGGCTGACCTGGAATTCACTATGCTGGCTCAGGCTGGACTCGAATTCATGGTGATCCTCCTATCTCTGCCTCCCGAGTGCTGGGATTAAAGGTGCGTGCCACCACGCCCGGCTGAATCACACTTGAGATGTAAGGGACCTGCCTTGTGAGGCTCTTCGCAGGAAGGTCAGGGGGTGTCATGGGACCCAGCACGCACGCTGAGCAGAACAGTGACCCGCTTACCTTTCCCGCAGGCCTGCACCAGGCCGTACCACTCCCCGCAGCTGTTACAAAGCAAGGTGAAGGCGGTTTCTCGGTGGCCTACTCCGGACCCTGGGGCACACACGTACAGCACCTCGTCCCCCATCTCCAAGCCAGTGCGACCCTGCAGGATGGTGTGTGGGAATGAAGGGGGGTCTCCGCATGGTCTCTCTGAGAAAAAGAAACCACAGTCAAGCTTTCCAAACGGTGCAGGACTTTTTCAGCCGGTAAGAAAACAAACGTTAGCGAGAACCCACCCTCCTCCGCCTCCTGTCCCGTGGCTGCAGAATGAACTTGGATCCCGAGGGCAATTTCTCATTCATCCCTTGAACTGGCAGGATGCCTGCCTGACACAGAGGAGAAGCTTAAAAATACTCGTTGAGGGAGTCAGTGTGGTACAAAGTGCTTCAAGTTTATATTTTTAAAAATTGCCAGACAACATTGCCTTCCGGTGTCTCCTTGAATGACCCAGAGACACCGCACAGCTCTGACTCCTTTTGCCTTATTAGAATAAAGAAGCAAGTGTGCTGTCAAAAGCTAAAATGGGCCGGGCGCGGTGGCGCACGCCTTTAATCCCGGCACTTGGGAGGCAGAGGTGGGTGGATCGCCGAGAGTTCGAGGCCAGCCTGAGACTACATAGTGAACTTCAGGTCAGCCTAGGCTAGAATGAGACCCTGACTTGAAAAACTAAAAAAACAAAAGCAAAAACAACAGCAACAACAAAAACCTCTTGAAATTCCTGCTTTGACTCCTGTTATTTGGAAGCATGTTATTGATTTCCAATTTAATTCCATTGTAATGTCAGAATAGACGTCATGATTTCTACTTTTTTAATATTTTTATTTTTTTGTTTGAGAAAGAGAAAGAAGCAGAGAGAGAGAGGGGGAGAGAATAGGCATGACAGGGCCTCTAGCCACTGTGAATGAACTCCAGATACATGCACCACCTTGTGTGTCTGGCTTACATGGATACTGGGGAATTGAACCTGGGTCTTAGTCTTCCTAGGCAAATGCCTTAACTGCTAAACCATCTCTCCAGCCCCATGATTTCTTCTTCTTCTTCTTCTTTTTTTTTTTTTTGCTTTTACTTATTTATCTATTTTCTTTTCAAGGTAGGGTCTCACTCTAGTCCAGGCTGACCTGGAATTCACTATGTAGTCTCAGGGTGGCCTCGAACTCACAGCGATCCACCTACCTCTGCTTCCCAAGTGCTGGGATTAAAGACATGTGCCACCACCCCCAGCTGATCTCTATTTTTTGAGCTTACTAAGGTATGTCTAGTGTCCAGAATCTAGCTAATCTGTGGTTACTGCTCCTTGTGAGCTTGAGAAGAATGTGTAACTTACAGTTGTCTTGTACAGTAATTTATATGTCCACTCTGATATAGCAGTCTGTACTCTGTTATACTTGTTCTGTGGTTTTTTTCTTTTTCAAGGTAGGGTCTCACTCTAGCTCAGGCTGACTTGGAATTCACTCTGTAGTCTCAGGGTGGCCTCGAACTCATGGCAATCCTACTACCTCTGCCTCCCAAGTGCTGGGATTAAAGGTGTGCGCCACCACGCCCGGCTACTTGTTCTGTTTTATAGTTTGTTAATTTAACATTATATCATGAAATTTTCCATTGGAAAATTTTTGCATCATTTGAGTTTAAGTGACTATGATTTTTCCAGTTGTATAAATGTTATAGTGGACCCCCATGGTAAGACAATAACTTTGCTTCCATTTTTTCACTACTAGGTAATTGATTTTACTTATTTATTTATTTTATTTATCTTTTTTTTGAGACATGGTCTTGAACTTGAGCTCTCTTGGTTTGCCCTCCAGAGTGTTGGAATTCCAGGAGGGTGACCATCCCTGGCTAGTAATAAACGTCTTTGCAATAGCTTTCTAACAAAGTACTGCAGGAGTTCAAGAAAGGCCATTCCGGGGTAGACAGACGAATCGGTGGTTAAGGGGCTTGCCTGTGAAGTCTAAGGACCCAGGTTCGGTTCCCCAGTACCCATGTAAGCCAGATGCACAAGGTGGCACCTGCATCTGGAGTTCATTTGCAGTGGCTAGACGCCCTGGAATGTCCATTTTATCTCACTCTCTCCCTCTCTAATTCTCTCTCTCTCTCTCTCAAATAATAAATAATATTTTATAAAAGGCCATCCCAAAATATAGTGTTGGCGCTGGGTGTGGTGGCACACGCCTTTAATCCCAGCATTTGGGAGGCAGAGGTAGGAGGATCACTGTGAGTTCGAGGCCATCCTGAGACTACATAGTGAATTCCAGGTCAGCCTGAGCTAGAGTGAGACCCTACCTCAGAAAAACAACGAAACAAAACAAATATATATATATATATATATATATAGTGTTGGCGCACTGATTACTTGGAACTGATGTCCCTGGAGGATAGGAGGTGTAGACAGAGGCTCCTGAGCTTTCCTCGTCTGCCTAAAGTCATATCCTCTGAAAGGAACTCAACTGTCTTGAGTCCCCTCTGTCGTGGTGGCTTGAATGTGAAATGTCCCCCACAGGCCGGTCTGTCTGAACACTTGGTCCCCAGCTGACGGCACTGACTGGGAAGGTTGTGGGGCTTGTAGGCAGTGGAGCCTTTGCTGGAGGAAGTGAGTCTCTAGGGATGGGCCTTGAGGTTTGCTAGCTCCCGTCCACTTCCGCTCTGATCTGTGCTGCAGACATGTGCCAAGCCAGCACATACTTGCTCCTGCTCCCATTTCCTGGCCATAAACTACACTGGCATGAAGGGTGGTTCTGGTGAGGCCCCAGAAAGGAAAGAAGAGGACTGGAGAGATAACTCAGTGGTTAAGGCGTTTCCCTACAGAGCCTAATGACCCAAGTTCGATTCCCCAGTACCCAGTAAAGCCAGATGCACAAAGTGGCACATGCAGGGGGAGTTCATTTGCAGTGGCTAGAGGCCCTGGTGTGCCCATTCCCTCTCTCTCTCCCCCTGCCAGGTGTGGTGGCACATGCCTTTAATTCTAGCACTTGGGAGGCTGAAATAGGAGGATCACTGTGAGTTCAAGACCAGCCTGAGACTACAGAGTGAATTGCAGATCACCCTGGGCTGGAGTGAGATACTACCTTGAAAAAACAAAAATAAAATAAAAGGAAAAGAAAAAAGAAATTAAAAAATCTTCAATTGACTGAGAGAACACTTGAATAGCCCTTAACACACTATTGTAGGGGAAGCGGGGGGGGGGGGATATGGCATAATGGAGAGTAAGGGCCATTCTGATGAGGTCTTGGGTGGCAATGAGGAACACATTATTGAATGGTGGCAGAGAGCATTTGGTTATAAAGTGACAGTAAACTTGGCTGAGTTGTGCTTGCATTCCAGGGTCTGACGGACGGCAAAACCTGTGAACAATGCTATCGATGTCTGGTTAAGGAACTCTCTAAGCAAAGTGCTGGAGATGGGGCCTGGCTCCTCCTCACCGTTCACAGTAATGTTCAAGAAGAGAACTGCGCCAACATTTATAGTCTAGCAGCTCATTTGCAGCAGCAAAAGACCCTGTCTTTATAAAGGTGGAGCAAGCCGGGTGTGGTGGTGCACACCTTTAGTCCCAGCACTCAGGAGGCTGAGGTAGGAGGATCGCCTGTGAGTTCGAGGCCAGCCTGAGACTACATAGTGAATTCCAGGTCAGCCTGGACTAGAGTGAAACCCTACCTCGGAAAACCAAAAAATAAAAATAAATAAATAAATAATAAAAGGTGGAGCAAAGTGGAGCACAGACGCCTTGAAGTTGTCCTTTGACCTCCACACGCACAGGTGGAATAAATAAAATGAATGAGGAGATGTGTTCAGGAGAGACCACGAATGTGAACTGTCTAAATGTGTGTTTAGCATCTCCCTCTCTTTTTTTTAAAAAAAATTTTTATTTATTTATTTGAGAGTGACAGACAGAGAGAAGGAGGCAGAGAGAGACAGAGAGAGAATGGGCACGCCACGGCTTCCAGCCACTGCAAACGAACTACCCGTGCGCCCCCTTGTGCATCTGGCTAACGTGGGTCCTGGGGAATTGAGCCTCGAACCGGGGTCCTTAGGCTTCACAGGCCAGCGCTTAACTGCTAAGCCATCTCTCCAGCCCCCATCTCCCTCTCTTTTATTTATTAATTTAAAAACATTTTTTTTTCGAGGTAGGGTCTCACTCTAGCTCAGGCTACCCTGGGATTCACTGTGTAGTCTCAGGGTGGCCTTGAACTCACGGTGATCCTCCTACATCTGCCGCCCAAGTGCTGGGATTAAAGGAGTGTACCACCATGTCTGGCTAATTTTTAAAAAAATTGACTTATCCATTTTGAGAAAGAAAGTGAGGGGGGGCAGATAGATAGATAGGGGGAGAGAGAGAGAGAGAGAGAGAGAGAGAGAATGTGTACACTAGGGCATTTAGCCACTGCAAAAGAGCTCCAGATTCATGCACCACCATGTACATCTGGCTTACGTGGGTACTGGGGATTGAACCTGGGTCTGTAGCCTTCAGAGGCAAGTGCCTTAACTGTTAAGCCATCTTTCCAAACCTCTCTTTTTTAAAAATGATTTTGTTTTCATTCTTAAAATTTATTTGAGAAAGAGGGAGAGAGTGAGGGAGAGAGAGAAAGAGAGAGAATAGGCATGCCAGGACCTCCAGTCACTGCAATCGAACTCCAGAAGTATGTGCCACCTTATGCATCTGGCTTATGTGGGTCCTGGGGAATCACACCTGAGTCCTTAGGTTTTACAAGCAAGCACCTTAACCACTAAGCTATTTCTCCAGCTCTCTCTCTCTCCTTTGCCAGTGAGGTTTATCCAAGACACAATTATTGCTAATTCAAAACCTCTCTCCTCTCTCTCATACACACACACACACACACACACACACACACACACACACAAAACCACTGTTCTGCTCTCAACAGACCATATGGTCTCTGTCAGATGGTGGCAGGGCCGCCCAGAGTGGGGGGGCTGGGGTCCCCACTCTCGGCTGAAGTGCAGCCCAGCTCTCCTGAAGAGTACGGAAGTGGAGGTTTGTCCTGATTGTGGTCCCCGCAGCTCCAAGCCACAAAGACATCATAGAGACGTTCGCCCCAGGGGCCACAGGACTCCACTGGCAGCACTTCTCTGGCTGTTCTTGGCCTTCCTGGGAACTGGCTATTTGTGTGTCAGGAACTGGTCCAGCCCACGTTTTTACAGTGGAAAGCTTCCATCCTGGGAAAGCCAGAGCGGATGCTCAGCCAGGCTTGGTGCGGGGGTGGCGGGGAAAGGACGTTGCCGCTTCCTGCCGTGGGGGCTGCCAGACTTTGCAGCCTCTCCAGACCTGCCTGGGTAGCTCCTTGAGCCCCCAGGGGCATTCTCGGCCACCCCTCTCAAAGCACGGGGACAGGACTCACCCAGAGCCAGAGCTGGACTCCCCCATGCCACTGTAGTCTTTAGACTTCTACCCCGAACCTCACCTGCTCTTTCTGTCTACAATGTTCTGACCTCCCTACAGTCCAGTATTCCCATGAAACAGCATCTTACATGTTCCTCTTCAAACGTCTCAGGGCTGAGGATATAAATGGCTCAGTTGGTTACGCACTTGCTTGCAAAGCCTGCCTGCCCGGGCTCAGTTCCCCAGTACCTATATAAAGCCAGATGCACAAGGTGGCACATGTGTCTGGAGTTTGTTTGCAGGGACAAGAAGCCCTCGTATCCCTATTCTCATCTTCTCTCTCTTCCTCCCCATCTCTCTTTCTCTGCTTGCTAGTGGATTTTTAAAAACTTGAAAAAAAAAATCACTGCCTCAGGCAGTCTCACTCACTACCCCCCCCCCCCGCCCACCTCCTTTTTGAGGCAGGGTCTCATTTTATCCCTGACTGACCTGGAACTCACTCTGTGGTCTAGGCTGACCTTGATCTCATGGCAATCCTCCTACCTCAGGCTCTGGGGATGGAGCACCATGCCTGGCTCTACATGCGTGTTTGGTATCACAGAAACACATTCATTTCTTACCTATCAGCCTCCACTGAATGATAAGGAGGGGACGAATCCCTGTCTGTCTGTCTGTCTGTCACCTGACCGAGGGACCTGTGAGTGTGAGAACTGGACTTGGCAAGACCCTGAAGTAACAAATAATGACCACCGGGTTAGTGGTGGCGAGCTCGAACATTGACTCCCCCTTGGGGTGAACTAGATGAACTGAATACATTCTATCAGTTCTTTCAACAATGACACTGCCCAACTTCAGCTTTCTTTTTTTTTTTAATTTTTTTTTTAATTTACTTATTTGAGAGTGACAGAGAGAGAGAGAATGGGCACGCCAGGGCCTCCAGCCACTGCAAACGAACTCCAGATGCATGTGCCCCCTTGTGCATCTGGCTAACGTGGGTCCTAGAGAAACGAGACTTAGGCTTCACAGGCAAGCGCTTAACCGCTAAGCCACCTCTCCAGCCCCCAACTTCAGCATTCTGATTGCAGCAGAATTCTGCCAGAGCCATTCCCAAGGCAGGGGTCTCTTCCAGGAAGATCTGAGAATTGGCTCCTCATAAAATTTTTTGACAGGGGCTAGACGGATAGCTCAGCAGTCAAAGGTGCCACTTGCAAGGCCTGATGGCCTGGGTTCAGCTCCCCAGTACCCACGTAAAGTCAGATGCGCGAAGTGGCACATGTGTCTGGAGTTCAGTTGCAATGGCACTAGGCCCTGGTGTGCCCATTCTCACTCTCTCTGTCTCTCCTTGCAAATAAATAAATAAAACTAAAGTTAAAAAATTTTTTTCTGACAGGTCTGGGGAGATGGCTCTGTCAGTAAAGTGTTGCTACCCAAGCTTGAAGTCCTGAGTTCTTGTTCTTTTCTTTTCTTTTCTTTTGGTTTTTCGAGGTAGGGTCTCCCTCTAGCCCAGGCTGACCTGGAATTCACCATGGAGTCTCAGGGTGGCCTCGAACTCACGGCGATCCTCCTACCTCTACCTCCCGAGTGCTGGGATTAAAGGCATGTGCGCCACCACGCCCAGCTCCTGGGTTCTTATTCCCAGCACTCATGGAAAAGCTGGGCTGCCTGGGTGGTGGTTTGAACGAGGTGTCACTCATAACTTCATGTGTCTCGAATACTTGGTCCCCAGCTGGTGGCAGTTTGGGGGGGGAGTCTTGCTGGAGGAGGTGTGTGGCTGGACTTTGGGCTGATACAGCTCAGCTCCTTCTTGCCAGAGCTCTTGCTGCTGTGATAAGATGTGACGTCCAGCCTCTGGTGTGCTATGTGTTCTCCTGGGTCCTGGCTGACGTGCTAGGGGCGGTTTATCTCCTCGGTTCCGCTTTCCCTATGACGATGGAACTCCCGGAAACCCTGTTCCTCCGATGAACTGCTTCAGCGCTGGTGTTTTGTTCCCGCAATGAGAAAGCATCTGCAGCAGACGATAATCCCACAGCTGAGAAGGAAGAAGCAAGGGGATCCCTGGATCTCTCAGGCGGGTCTAGCTAAATCAGTGAGCGCCGTGTGCAGCGAGAGACCCTGTCACACACATGTACCCATACACCTATGAACATGCGTGCACAGCACACACACACACGAACACGTATGAAAAAGCTTCTTTCTTTTGTGTGCATGCATGTCTGTATGTGCACATACATGCGAGCTCATGTGGACACCAGGGGACAACCTCGGGTGTCGTTGCTCGGGCACTGTCCACCTTTGCTGAGGCAGGGTTTCTCACTGACCTGGAACTTCCTAAATGTGCTACACTGGCTGGCCAGCAAGTCCCAGCGAGTTTCCATCTCCCCAGCCCTGGGATGATTATGATTAATAATGTATTTATTTTTTTGGTTTTCCGAGGTAGGGTCTCGCTGTAGCTCAGGCTGACCTGGAATTCATTCTGTAGTCTCAGGGTGGCCTCGAACTCACAGTGATCCTCCTACCTCTGCCTCCCGAGTGCTGGGATTAAAGGTGTGCGCCACCACGCCCAGCCAGCCCTGGGATTATTGTATGTGGAGGTCAGAGATAACCGTGTCACTCTCATGAACATTTTCCACCTTTATTTTTTTATTTTTTTGAGACAGTTACTTATTAGCCTAGCAATTGATCACCAGTTGGGTTAAACTAGTTGGCCAGCAAGTCCAGTGTTCCTCCGGTCACCACCTCCCCAGTGCTGAGATTACAGGCAAGTGCCCATACCCAACTTTTTTTTTTTAATTTTTTTTATTTTTCAAGGTAGCGTCTCACTCTAGCCCAGGCTGACCTGGAATTCACTATGCAATCTCAGGGTGGCCTGAACTCCCGGTGATCCTCCTACCTCTGCCTTCTGAGTGCTGGCCAACTTTTATTTTTCGAGAGAGAGAGAGAGAGACAGAGAGAGAGAGAGAGAGAGAGAGAATTGGCACACCAGGGCCTCACCCAGCGCAACAGAACTCCAGACATGTGCATCACCTTGTGTGCATGTGTGACCTTGCACATGCGTCACCGTGTGTGTCTGGCTTACATGGGATCTGGAGAGTTGGACACAGGTCCTTAGGCTTCACAGGCAAGTGCCTTAACTGCTAAGCAACCACTCCAGCCCCCAAGTTCTTTTTTTTATAAGTGAGTGCTAACAAGGGGTGCTGATGCACGCCTTTAATCGCACCACTCACAAGACTGAGGTAGGAGGACTGCTGTGAGTTCCAGGCCAGCCTGGACTACACAGTGAATTCTAGCAAGCCTGAGCTAGAGTGAGATCCTGCCTCAAAAATAAAATTAGGGCTAGAGAGATGGCTTAGCAGTTAAGGCACTCTGGCCTGCAAAGTCAAAGGACCCCAGTTCAATTCTCTAGGACCCACATAAGCCAGATCCACAAAGTGGCACACACATCTGAGTTCGTTTGCAATGGCTGGAGGCCCTGGTGTGCCCGTTCTCCCTCTCTCTCTCCCCACTTTCTCTCTCTCCAATAAATAAATAAATAATATATATATATATATATATATATATATTTAAAAATAAAATAATTATTAAAATGTGAGTTCTGGGAGGTCATCCTGGGCTAGAGTGAGACCCTAACTTGAAAAAAAACAATAAGAAAAATGTGGGTTCTGGTCCTCATGCTTGTAAGGCAACACACTTTACCAACTGAGCTAACTCCTCAGCCCCCAGCTCTGTCCTTGAGGACGTAAAAGAACAGGCCCACGCCTGGGTGCAGGCAAAATGTTGGTGACTGTTGAAAGAAATACAATATTGAGAAGGCGAGGATGACTCTAAGAAATGGTGACGAGGCCAGTCAGGTTTCAGCGGGCAAAAACAGAAGCCGAGGGTGAACTTTGTGGGTACAGCAGACAGAGGGTGAGAGAGACTGGAAGCCTACAGACCCCAGGCTGCCGATCCCCCCCGGACAAGCTGCCAAGACAAACAAAGCCAGAAAACCCAAGTGAAGGAGGCTCATTTCATCAGCATCCCATCGGCTAAAAATAGCTCCACTTATTAGTTCAAGTGAGATCACCAGAGGACTGGAAATTCACTGTCAGAGACAGAAGCACCGCGAGAGAAATGAGAAATGTCTATAGCGGTGATGAACTTCGTCTCCACAAAGACATCTGGGAAGAGCTGAATGCCCCTTGGCCAGGCCCGGCCTTCCCCTTCAGAAGGGGCACACCCACCACCAGCCCTGGAGCTAGCCTTCCTGCTCTCCTGGTCTTGTGAAAGGAGTCACACAGCCCAGGGCCAGGGCCATGAAGCACAGGCCAAAGGAGGGCCAGAAAGAGGCCATGCTGCAGGGACACCGGGCTGGGCCTCACCTACAGCTGCGTGGTTAAGTATCTCTGATCCCTTGAACTGGGCCTCGTCAGACTCAGGAAGCTCAGGGGTGCCTGGCTGAGTGGCTCCTAAAGGGACATAGAAACCTCGTGCGTGCACCCCTGGCTTGCTGTGTCCAGGGAGTGTGACCTTCTTCCCTGGTAAGAATATTTGTCTTGGGCTGGAGAGATGGCTTAGCGGTTAAGCGCTTGCCTGTGAAGCCTAAGGACCCCGGTTCGAGGCTCGATTCCCCAGGACCCACGTTAGCCAGATGCACAAGGGGGCTCACGCATCTGGAGTTCATTTGCAGTGGCTGGAGGCCTTGGTGCGCCCATTCTCTCTTTCTCTCTCTCTCTCTGCCTCTTTCTCTGTCTCTGTCTGTCACTCTCAAATAAATAAATAAATAAATAAATAAATAAATAAATAAAATATTTGTCTTGTCAACTATGCAGTCAGAAAAAGGGTCCGCAGGGGACAAGCTGCCACTCCGCTGTGAAGTCTGGAGGACCACGTGGAGCGTCTGAGGGAGGACAGGTGAGTGAGTGGGACAAGAGCTGTGGGTGGTCGTTGGGGTACAGCCCACTGGTCTAGACAGAACACGGGCGACAACAGTCCTGCGGTCCTCGCACACCTCAGCGGTGCGTTTCCCGGTCCCCTCCTGGCCATCCTAAAGCCTCGTCACCCCTCCTGATGGGGACGCGGAGGCCAGGCGAGGCTCAGCGCAACCGATGTGGGGTGAGCAGAGCCGCACACCGGGCCTGCTCGGTTAAAATGGAGCCAGTCTGCACACGTGGTCCACGGGTGTCCCGGGAGCCTTCGAGGTGCTGCAGGAAGATCGCCGTTCTACCAGCTCGCACACAGGAGCGTGTGTGGGGAACACAAAGCATCAACCGTGTGCCCCGAGAACACACAGAGACATAGGCGTGCATTCCCCAGCGCTGGCCAGGACCCTGGTTGCAAGGATCCTGGGGACCTGGGCTCGCTGTACCTGAGTCATGGCACCCTCCAATTTAGCCTCAAACGTTGTCTCCCCAGGATTTATTTTTACCTGCTGTTGCTGCTACTCTTGTTGTTGAAGGACTCTATAGGTCATTTATTAGATTTTTTTTTTGTATTTTTAAAAAAATATTTTATTTATTTATTTGACAGAGAAAGAGGGAGAGAGAGAGAATGGGCGCGCCAGGGCCTCCAGCCACTGCAAACGAACTCTAGAAGTGTGCGCCCCCTTGTGCATCTGGCTAACGTGGGTCCTGGGGGATCAAGTCTCAGTCCTTTGGCTTTTCAGGCAAGCACCTTAATCACTAAGCCATCTCTCCAGCCCTGTACTTTTTTTATTTTACTATTTTTTAAAAACTTTTTGTTCATTTTTATTTATTTATTTGATAGCAACAGACAGAGAGAGAAAGAAGCAGATATATAGAGAGAGAATGGACGCACCAGGCCCTCTAGCCACTGCAAACAAACTCCAGACGGGCGTGCCCCCTTGTGCATCTGGCTAACGTGGGTCCTGGGGAATCGAACCTTGGTCCTTTGGCTTTGCATGCAAATACCTTAACAGCTAAGCCATCCCTTCTGGCCCTGTATTTTTATTTTTATTTATTTTTTTATGAGAAAGACAGAGAGTGAGCAAGAGAGAGAGAGAGAGAACGAATTGGCACACCAGGGCCTCCAGCCACTGCCATCGAACTCCAGATGCATGCGCCACCTTCTGCGCATGTGAGACCTTGCACGCTTGTGTCACCTCGTGCATCTGGCTTATGTGGGACCTGGAGAGTCCAAAATGGGAACATGGGTCCTTAGGCTTCTCAGACAAGTGTCTCGATCACTAAGCCATCTCTCCTGCCCTCATTCCCCATTTTGACTGTGTTATGTACTGACTGCAAATTTTTTTTTTTTTTTTTTGAGGTAGGGTTTCACTCTAGTCTAGGCTGACCTGGAATTCACTCTATATTCTCAGGGTGGCCTCGAACTCACGGCGATCCTCCTTCCTCTGCCTCCCGAGTGCTGGGATTAAAAGCGTGCGCCACCACGCCCGGCTGACTGCAAATTTTTGATCTGCCTGCCTCATCTTGCCATAGCTGGGATTATAGACCTGTGTCACAATGCCTGACTTAAGTTGTATTTTAGTTTTATTTGTGAGGAGAGAAAGAGAAAGAATGGGCACACCAGGGCCGCTTGCTGCTGCAAATGAACTGCAGATGCATGCGTCACTTTGTGCATCTGGCTTTATGTTGGTACTGGGGAACGGAACCCAGGCAGGTTGGTTTTACAAGAAAATGGCTTCAGCCGCTGAGCCATCTGTCGAGCCCAAATTTTAAATTGTTATGTAATTTCACAGTGAGAGAACAAAGAACTCCCAAACACCTTTTATCCAGTCTCACCAATGTGTATTTATTTTACTTCATTGATTCTTTCTCCTCTCTCTGTACACACACACACACACACACACACACACTTGTGTGCATAGGTACATGGTGTTAGGTGGCCTTTGCCTCCACATGGCAAATATTCTCTTCTGGAAGGAGGCTCACAAGGCTCAGGAAGCTCACAACGTTTTAAGATACACAAAGCCCCTCCCCAAGATTACAGTCGCGAGGGGGAGGGGACCCTGGAACTTCAGTGAAACTGCCTGCAATTTGTGAAGGGAGCTCTGGGGGTGTCGCTCACGCTGGCGTGGGCTTTCCAGTGGACGCAGCTGCCTTCCAGTCACCCATGCTCCTTGAAGTAACGTCTCTCCAGTGTTCTCTTAAGTAACCCCGATAAACTCTGATTTACCTAGCCAGACTCGGGGAGAATCACCGGTGTCCTACATAGGATGAACAGATATTTGTTCACATGTGCCCAGGAAAGGTCCTACATCACATGGTGTATGTACGAATATGTGTGTGTGTGTGTGTGTGTGTGTGTATGCATATGTATATGTATGTGTTCATATTTATAGCCATTCATTTTGAGACATTTAAGAATACGTTGTTGGGCTGGAGAGATGGCTCAGGGGTTCATGTGCTTGCTTGCAAGGCCTGAAGGCCTGGGTTCAATTCTTCAGCACCCACATGAAGCCAGAGCACGCATCTGGAGTTCATTTGCAGTGGCAGGAGGCCCTGGTGTACCCATTCTCTCTCTCTCTGCTTACAAATAATTTTTTAAAAAATATTTTCATTTATTTATTTGACAGAGAAAGAGGGGTGCTGGGAACCTGAACCCCAGGACTCATGCTTGATCTATGTGTGAGTGCATGTGTAGATGCAGGTGTGCAGAGGCAAGAGGACAACCTCAGTTGTCCTTTCTCAGCTACCATCTACTTTTTTTTTTTTTTTCCGAGGTAGGGTCTCAGTCTAGCTCAGGCTGACCTGGAATTCACTATGTGGTCTCAGGGTGGCCTCGAACTGATGGGAAACCCTCCTACCTCAGCCTCCTGAGTGCTGGGATTAAAGGTATGCACCACGATGCCCAGGCTCCATCTACCTTTTTTGAGACAGGGTCTCTAACTGACCTGTAACTCCCCAAGGAGGCTAAACTGGTTGGCCAGAGAACCCCAAGAATCCACCTTTTCTCACTTTCCCAGCACTGGGATTACACGTGCATATCACCATGGCCAGCTTTAAAAATGTTATTTATTTAATCTAGTTACTTATTTATTTACAAGCAGATACAGAGAGAAGAGAGACAGAATAGGCACGCCAGGGCCTCCAGCTGCTGCAAATAAACTATAGATACATGTGCCACTCTGTGCATATGGCTTTACATGGGAACTGGGGAATTGAACCTGGATTGTTAGACTTTGCAGGCAAATGCCTTAACCGCTGAGCCATCTCTACAGCCCTGTTTTTTTTTTTTTTTTACGTTGGGGGGGAGGTAGGGTTTTACTCTAGCCCAGACTGACCTGGCATTTACTATGTAGTCTCAGGGTAGCCTCGAACTCATGGTGATCCTCTTACCTCTGCCTCCCGAGTTCTGGGGTTAAAGGTGTGCGCCACCACACCAGGCTCTGTTTTTTTTTTTTTTTTAACATGGGTTTTTGGGGTGGAATCAGGTCTTCACACTTGCAAGACAAATACTTTACTAACCAAACTATCTCCCCAGCCTGTAATAGTGGGTTTTTTGTGGCTTGTTTACTTTTTAGCAAGTTCATATGGTATTTCTAATGTTAAGAGAAGTTTTGGAAACCCTGAATCAGAAAAGTAGTTCTCAGGCTAGGGAGATGGTTCAATGGTCAGCAGCACTTCCTGTACAAGCGTGATGGTCTGAAGAGGCCTGAGAGACGGCCAGAGTTCAATGCCCAGGACCCCATCAACAGCAGGCAAGGCCGTGCAGGTCTGTAACTCCAGCGCCACAGGGGAGCGGAGACCTGAGAACCACTTGGAGCTTGTGACCAAACAAAGCAAAACCCAGTAAGCTCAGGGATGGGGAAGAGAGTCGGGATCAAATCAGAGCGATGAAGTGGGACACTCAACGTTCAACTCCAGCCTCTTACCGTGGTGCCCGCAACATGCTACCTTGGGGCTTCCGCGTGCGTTTCTCCCCATTACTCAGCCGAGTTTCCAGAAGAAACTCAAATTTTCTTTTTTTTTAAAATTATTTGAGTGAGAGAGGGAAAAAGGCAGACAGAGAGAGAGAGAGAGAATGGGCATACCAGGGCCTCCAACCACTGCAAATGAACTCCAGACGCGTGTGCCACCCTGTGCATCTGGCTTACGTGGGTCCTGGGGAATCGAACCTGGGTCCTTTGGCTTTGCAGGTGAATGCCTTAACCGCTAAGCCATGCCCCCAGCCCAAGTTTTCCTTCTTAAGAGCTTTCTTTGGACGACTTCTTGCTAAAGCATGTTCAGAGACTCCTCCCTCAGTGTCTCCTAGATAAGCCAGCCCTATCCCCCATGGTGGCGGCCACACTTCACACCCTCCGTGGCCTTGGAAAGATGGGGGCACTGACCTTCGTCCTTGATACAAAGGGCACTGTACGTGCCCCCGGGAACTGGGTTCCTTTCAATCCTCACGTCGACGGCTCTCATGACTTGCTGCTCACCGCTCCCTTGGCTACACACGGTTGTCCTGAAACAAAGGAGACGCCGGATTAGCAGAATTCCTTTCGGTTGAAAAAAGTGAGAGAGAGGAAAAAAAAATATTCTTCTTCTCTGCTATTAGCTCTGAATTGGCAGAGCTGTTGGTGGTACGTGAGCATTGTCTGGAAGCGTCAGTATGGAAACTGTGATGGCTCATATTGATTGACAACTTGACAGGAGCTAGAATCATCTGTGAGGGGTGATGTAGGTTAGATTAGCCTCTGTGCACATCTGTGAGGATGATCTTGACTAGGCTAACTGAAGTGGGAAGACCCCCCCCCCTTAACTGTGGGCGCACCAATCCACAGGCTGGGCTCCTGGACTGTGTAAAAGGAGAGCGCTGGCTGAGCCCCAGCGTTCATCACTCTGCTTCCTCACTGTGGACTGAGTGTGAGCAGCTGCCTCGAGCTCCTGCCGCCACGCCTTCCCCGCCGTGATGGGCTGTGACCTGGAACTGGAAGCTGAAGGAAACCCTTTCTCCCTTAAACTGGTTTGTGTCAAGTATTTTGTCTCAGCAATGAGAAGGTAACTGGTATGGAAACTTTTCCTCAAATAGAGGTCTGCATTTTCTGTGCTGTAGGTAAAGTCAGCACACTGCTGAGCTCTTCTATTACATGCTTTTTGTTTTCATGATGAAAATCCTTTCAAGGAATCCAGGCTGGAGAGATGGCTTAGCGGCTAAGGCGCTTGCCTGAAAGCCAAACGACCTCAGTTCGATTCCCCAGGACCCATGTAAGCCAGATGCACAACGTGGCACATGCATCTGAAGTTCATTTGCAGTGGCTAGAAGCCCTGGTGCACCCATTCTCTCTCTCTCTCTTTCCCTTTCTCAAATAAATAAAGTATTTTTTAAAAATCCTTTCAAGGAATTCTATTTTTTTTTTTTTTTTGAGGCAAGCCCAACAGACTGCTTTTTTTATGTGAGAGAGAGGGAGAGAGAAAGAGAGAATTGGTGTGCCAAGGCCTCCAGCCACTGCAACTGAACTCCAGACATGTGTGCACCCTTGTGTGCATCCGCGATCTTGTGTGCTTGCGTCACTGTGCACCTGGCTTACATGGGATCTGAGAGTTGAACATGGGTCCTTAGGCTTTGCAGACAAGCACCTTGACTGCTAAGCCATCTCTCCAGCCCTTATTTGTGTTTTTTTTTTCTTAATTTTTATTAACATTTTCCATGATTATAAAAAGTATCCCATGGTGCTACCCTCCCTCTCCCCACTTTCCCTTTGAAATTCCATTCTCCATCATATCCCCTCCCCATCTCAATCAGTCTCTCTTTCATTTTGATGTCATGATCTTTTCCTTCTCTTATGATGGTCTTGTGTAGGTAGTGTCAGGCACTATGAGGTCATGGATATCCAGGCCATTTTATGTCTGGAGGGAGGACTTTGTAAGGAGTCCTACCCTTCCTTTGGCTCTTACATTCTTTCTGCCACCTCTTCCACATTAGACCCTGAGCCTTGGAAGGTGTGATCGAGATGTTACTCAGTACTCCAGTCACTTCTTTCCAGCACTATGATACCTTCTGAGTCATCCCAATTATTTGTGTTTTTTAAGAGGCTTGGTTTAGCAAGGTAAAAGTCTGAAAATCCATTAAAATGATGTAAATTCAAAACATTTTATTATTTGCAAAGAGAGAATTGGCATGTCAGAGTCCCTTGCCACTGCAAATGAACTCCTAATGCATGTACCACTCTGTGCCTCTTGGTTTTACGTGGTTACTGAAGAATCAAACCCAGGCCATCAGACTCTTCAAGCAAGCACCTTTAACCATTGAGCCATCTGTCCAGCCCTGCAAATTCTATTTTAAGCTACAGAGTAGAATCTTAAGTTAATTAAATCCTCTGTTACTCTAGGTAAGAGACTGCTTTTAGTTTTTCATTTAGTTTGGTTTTTTGAGGTAGGGTCTTACTCTAGTCCAGGCTGACCTGGAATTCACTATGTAGTCTCAGGGTGGCCTCGAACTCACAGTGATCCTCCTACCTCTGTCTCCCAAGTGCTGGGATTAAAGGCGTGTGCCACCATGCCCAGCTTGCTTTTCTTTTTTTAAAATATTTTTTAAAAAATTATTTTAGAGAGAGAGAGAATTGGCATGCCAGGGCCTCAGCCACTACAATCAAACTCCAGACACTTGTGCCACCTAGTGGGCATGTGCAACCTTGAGCTAGCCTCACCTTTGTGTGTCTAGCTTATGTGGGATCTGGAAAGGAGAACATGGGTTTTTAGGCTTCACAGGCTAGTGCCTTAACCACTAGGCCATCTCTCCAGCCCCCCGTTTTTTTTCAAGATTTTTAAATTTTATTTTAGAGAGAGAGAGAGAGAGAGAGACAGATGGACAGAGACAGAAAGAGAGAAGAGACTGCTTTTCTAAAGCAGAAAAGTTGATGTCCAAGCTACACTCATATGTCATCAAATTGTAACCCTAAGGAGAACGAAACCCCACCAGTCATGTCTCCCTTTGAAGTCAGATGGCTCCTTGACAGGCTACATGTAGACATTAAGCCAAAAGCAGAGGTTATGGTATGCAATGTGAGTGTACAATTCAGTATCCAACTAGGTCACATGAGAGTGAAGGGATGCTGATCATTCACTGAGAGCAAAAGGCACAAAATATGCCTGGCATAAGGGTGCACATCTGTCATCCTGGTTTCTTAGAAAGCTGAGGCAGGAGAATTCCAGGAATTTGAGGCCAGTCTGTGCAGCAAAGCACAGTTTTTCCTCTCAGAAAATAGACAAGTGAGGGCCAGAGAGATGGCTCAGCAGTTAAGGCGCTTGCCTGCATAGCCTAAGGACCCAGGTTCGACTCTCAAGTCCCCATGTAAGCCAGATGCGCAAGGTGGAGCATGCATCTAGAGTTTGTTTACAGTGACTAGAGGCCCTGGCATGCCCATTCCCTCTCTCTCTCTGCTCTCTCTACCTGCCCCCTCTCTGTCAAATAAAATAAAATAAAATAAAATAAAATAAAATAAAATGACAAATGAGAAGAAAATAGACAAATGAGGGCCTGGGGAGACAGCTCAGTACTTAAAAGTGCTTGCTTACAAACCCTGCAAGCCTGGGGCTCTCCACTGGGCTGGGCTGGCATGCATCTGGAGTTTGTTTGCAGTCGTTGAAGGCCCTGGTGCACCCAATCTCTTGCTCTCTCTATGTGCCTCTTTCTCTCTCTCTCTCCCTCTCAAATAAATAAATTAATTAATTTAAAAAAAAGAGCCGGGCGTGGTGGCGCACGCCTTTAATCCCAGCACTCGGGAGGCAGAGGTAGGAGGATCGCCGTGAGTTCGAGGCCACCCTGAGACTCCATAGTGAATTCCAGGTCAGCCTGGGCTAGAGTGAGACCCTACCTCAAAAAAACCAAAAAAAAAAAAAAAAAGAAGAAGTTTGACTAGCACAAAGCCCCTTGGGACTCGGGGTTGGCACCCTTTCCAAGCTAACCAGCCCAGGGCTGTGTCCTCAAGGGCAGGATTCCCCCTTCCACGGGACCCTTCCCCAGACATGGAACACGCAAGAGCTGAGTCAAAGCTTCTTTCGGTGGGTCTTAAGTCTGGGTGGAACATCTCTTTCCAATAACCCTGCTTCTATACCATGACCTCCTCTGAGCCTTCTAGGTTGGGGGAATGGCTGGGAGATGTCTTAGGTGAGGGACGTGGATTGAAGGGTGTGCTGCAGGGCCTTGGAGTCATTGTAAATGGCACGCCCTATCCCCATCTTCCCTGTGAATGTCTTGACGATCTGGCTGTGAGCGATCTTGAATTCACCATGTGCCTCTCGACCAGTTGGTCTGGTAGTAAACATTGTGGCCCAAGGAAGAGTCTATGTGTCATAAAGTGCATCTCCACTGCAGGTGACAATGTTACACTGACCAAGGAACTAACATGCCCTTGGATCCTACGCCATGGCTATATGGAGTCAATGGCCACCATCTTCCCTTGTAAGTTCTGGAATGTTTCTTCTCTGGGGTGGAGTTCTGTGACGGCATTCTTTTTTGTTTTGTTTTGTTTTTTCAAGGTAGGGTCTCACTCAGGCTGACCTGGAATTCACTATATAGTCTCAGTGCGGCCTTGAACTCACAGCGATCCTCCTACCTCTGCCTCCCGAGTGCTGGGATTAAAGGCGTGCGCCACCACACCCAGCTCTGTGTGGCATTGTTATGAGAGAATGTCTTCTGAGGGGGCTTCCTCTGAGGGTGGTTTCTTGAGAGGTCTTCTGTGGGCTCATCTTCCAGAAGTGAGTTGAGTGGCTTTAAAAAAATATTATATATATATGGAAGAGGAAGGGGGGGGAAATGGGCCACTGCAAATGAACTCCAGAATTACAGCGCCACTTTGCGCATCTGGTTTATGTGGGTGCTGGGGAATTAATCAAACATGGGTCCTTAGGCTTCACAGGCAAGTCATTGTGTTTTTCATCCATGTGGTTGTTTTAATAGTTCCCAATGCTCTGTGGAAATTCTCTTTCTTGCCTTTTATACCTTTGAACATTTTAAAGATTGTCAATTTTTTTGTTTGTTTTTAAATTTTTTATTTTATTTATTTGAGAGAAAGAGAGAGAGAAAGAAGCAGACAAAGAGAGAGAGAGAGAGAATGGGAGCCAGGGCCTCCGGTCACTGCAAATGAACTCCAGAGGTGTGTACTACCTTGTGCACCTGGCTTACATGGGTCCTGGGGATGCGAACCTGGGTTCTACAGTTTTGCAGGCAAGTGCCTTAACCATTATGCCATCTCTTCAGCCCTTTTCTTCCTTTTTTTTTTTTTTTTTTTTTTTTTTGAGGTAGGGTCTTGCTGTAGCCCGGGCTGACCTGGAAATTACTACATAGACTCAGGGTTGTCTTGAATTCAGTGATCCTCCTACCTCTGCCTACTGGATGCTGGGATTAAAGGCATGCGTCAACATGCCCAGTTTAAGATTATTTTAAAGTCTATATCTACCAATGTTAATATCTGGATTTTTATTTTTTTTATTAGCTAACAGGTACCCACACTATGGGGAAGTTTTCTCCCAGTAAGCAACAGAATCAATTCTCTAAAGGATTCCATATATGAGGACCTGAGATGGCACACAGTTTATTATGCCGTGGTGGTTTGAATGAGATGTCCCCCTTAAACTCACATATTCTGAATGCTTGTCCCCGGCTGGCAGCACTGTGGGAGGTGGAGGTGCTGGAGAAGTGTGTCACTGGGGGTGGGGGTGGGCCTTGACCTTGATTATCTCACACATTGTCAGCACTAGTTGACTCACTTTCTTGCTATTTTTTTTTTTTTCTTTTCGTTTTTCGAGGTAGAGTCTCAATCTAGCCCAGGCTGACCTGGAATTCACTACATAGTCTCAGGGTGGCCTCGAACTCATGGCAATCCTCTTACCTCTGCCTCCTGAGTGCTGGGATTAAAGGCATGCACCACCACGCCCGGCTAAATTCTCTCTCTTTTAAAAAAATATTTTTATTTATTTGAGAGAGAGAGATACAGAAATAGGCAGGGAGAGAGAGGGAGAGAGAGGGAGGGAGGGAGAGAATGGGTGCGCCAGGGTCTCTAGCCACTGTAAATGAATTCCAGATGCGTGCTCCCCCTTGTTCATCTGGCTTACGTGGGTCATGGGGAATCGAACATGGGTCGTCTGGCTTTGCAGGCAAGTGCCTTAACTGCTAAGCCATCTCTCCAGCCCTAGATTCTCTCTCTTTTTTTTTTAAACTTTAGTTTTATTTATTTATTTGAGAGAGAGGCAAGAGGGAGAGAGAGAGAATGGACATGCCAGGGCCTGTAGCTGCTGCAAAGGAGCTCCAGAGGCATGCACCACCATGGGTCCTGGGGAATTGAACCTGGGTCCTTTGGCTTTGCAGGCAAGTGCCTTAACCGCTAAGCCATCTGTCCAGCCCAACAGGGGCAATTCAATGCTGAGGCTACTCAAAGGGAAAAGATACAGAACATTCTCTTGTTGGGTGTGGCATGAAAGAATCAGTGGCTATATTTAAAAATCTCCATCCCACATTCTTTTTTTAAAAAATTATTTATATATTTAAATAATTTTATTTATCTGAGATAGAGATATGGGCATGCCAGGATCTCCTGCCACTATAAACTCCAGATGCATATGCCACTTTGTGCATCTGGCTTTACGTGGGTACTGGGGAATCAGACCCCAGGCCATCAGGCTTGACAAGCAAGCTCCTTTAATCATTGAGCAATCTCTCCAGCCCTATAATTTTAACTTTTTTTTTTCTTGTTTTTTTGTTTTGTTTTTCAGAGGCAGGGTCTCACTGTAGCCCAGGATGACCTGGAATTCACTATGTAGTCCCAGGGTGGCCTTGAACTCATGGTAATCCTCCTACTTCTGCCTCCCGAGTGCTGGGATTAAAGGTGTGCGCCACCATACCTGGTTTAACTTTATTTTTCAAGGCAAGATTTCACTCCAGCCTTGAACTCACGGTGATTCTCTTACTCAGCCTCCAGAGTTCTGGGATTAAAGGTGTGCACCGCCATGCCCAGATGAACTGAAATTTTTATTTACTTATTTATTTATTCATTTACTAATTCGTTTGTTTATTTAGTGTGTGTGCACACACAGTGCACATGTGGAGATCAGAAGACAGTTTTGAGGAATCTGTGCTCCACCTTCTTTAAGATAGGGTCTTCTTTTTTTTATTTTAGGGAGAGTGAGAGTGAGAGAAAGAGACAGAGAGGAGAGAGAGAAAATTGACACACCAGGACCTCAGACACTGCAATCAAATGACAGACACGGCGCCACCTAGTGGGCATGTGCGATTTTGCGCTTGCCTTACCTTTGTGCATCTGGCTAATGTGGGGTCTGAAGAGTAAAACATGGGTCTTTAGGCTTCACAGGCAAGCTACTTAACTGCTAAGCCATCTCTCAAGCCCTGAGACAGGTTCTTGAGAGCTTGGGATTCTCCTGGCTCTGCCTCTCAATGTCTTGGGTGTGCTGGGATCACAGATGCATATACTATTTTGCATCCAGCTTTATGTGGGTGCTGGAGAATTGAACCCAGGCCGGCTAGCTTTGAAAGCAAGTGCCTTTAACCATTGAGCTCTATCCCACATTCTTACACATGTATAGAAATAAATGAGTCTCCCCAGAGGACAGGAGAGAAGGAATATATACCAAACAGTGAATAATTCTTACTTCTGAGTGGAGGAAAAAGACTCACTTTATATGCATCTGTTTTTTTTTTTAATTTTTTGTTTGTTTATTTATTTATTTGAGAGTGACAGAGAGAAGGAGGCAGAGAGAGAGAGAGAGAATGGGCGCGCCAGAGCTTCCAGCCTCTGTAAACGAACTCCAGACGTGTGCGCCCCCTTGTGCATCTGGCTAACGTGGGTCCTGGGGAATTGAGCCTCGAACCGGAGTCCTTAGGCTTCACAGGCCAGCGCTTAACTGCTAAGCCATCTCTCCAGCCCTGCATCTGTTTTGTTTTTTTTTAAATATTTTATTTTTATTTATTTATTTGACCAAGAAAGCAGGGGAGAGAGAGACAGAGAGAGAGAGAATGAGCATACCAGGGCCTCCAGCCACTGCAAACGACCTCCAGACGCGTGCGCCCCCTTGTACATATGGCTAACGTGGGTCTGGGGAAATCGAACCTGTGTCCTTTGGCTTTGCAGGCAAATGCCTTAACCGCTAAGCCATCTCTCCAGCCCTGTATCTGTTTTTTTTTAAGTATATTTATTTATTTGAGAGAGAGAAAGAGGCAGAGAGAGAGACAGAGAAAGAGAGAGAGAGAGGGAGAGAGAGAAAGAGAGAGAGAGAGAGTATGAGCATGCACCAGGACCTCTAGATACTGCAAACAAACTCCAGATGCATGCACCACCTTGTGCATCTGGCTTATATGGGTGCTGAGGGATCCAAACCTGGGTCCTTAGACTTCACAGGAAAGCACATCTAAGCACTAAGCCATCTCCCCAGCCCCTATATGTATCTGTTCATTTGCAGTGTTGACAATAAACAGACTATTTTTGTAACTTAAAGAGAAAATTCAAAATAACCAAGAGTGTGTGTGTGTCGAGGGGGACTGTGGCAGAACTCTAGAAAGATACTCTTAGATGAGAACTGAAAATAAGAACACACTGGAAGCCACAGCCCACTCGCATAGTCTACCTGGCTGAGCCTCATGTACACCTGGTACGGCCCATGGGACGGGCTGGGAAGGAGAGCTTTCCCCGGCGGTTCTGACTTACCCGAGGGTGCCGTCGGCCAGCCAGCCCGTGGCACACACAGCAAAGGCACAGTCCTGGATCACACTCCTCAGCTCATCCGCAGACACCAGGTGAGCACCCTTGCTCCTGCAGGACAGCCGAGCCGTCTCCAGGTCCAGGCCCCGAGTGCTGTTCTGAGACTCCAGCACAAAGAGCTTCCCTGCAAGCGACAAGCACGGACAGACTTCAGGCACCAGGGGAAAGCGACCTCCGCACACGCTGGTCAGAACTGCAGCTTCCCAGGGACCTAAAGATGCACATGATGGAACTCCCGCTGTGTGTGTGTCCCTAGGATCAGGTGACAACAATTCCCCTAGGGCTTCCACTCATTTCTGCTCTAGTCTTCATTATGTTCTGTTTTTTTTTTTTAATTATTTATGTATTTACAAGGAGGGGGAGAGAGAAAATAGGTGCATCAGGGCCTCTAGCCACTGTAAATGAACTCCAGATGCATGCGCCACTCTGTGCATCTGGCTTCACGTGGGGACTGGGGAATCAAACCCAGGTCATTAGGCTTTGCAGGCAAACACCTTAACTGCTGAGCCATCTCTCCAGCCTCAAATATACTTCTTTGATTTATTTATTTGAGGCAGGCTCTCATTCTAACCCAGGCTAACCTGGAACTCACTCTGTAGCCCGGGCTGGCCTTGAATTGACAGTGATCTGCATACCTCAGCTTCCTGAGTGCTGGGATTAAAGGCGAGAGCTACCATGATGCCTGGCTAAAACATACTTCTCTTAAAAAGATATTTTAGCCGGGCGTGGTGGCGCATGCCTTTAATCCCAGCACTTGGGAGGCAGAGGGAGGAGGATCACCGTGAGTTCAAGGCCACCCTGAGAATACAGAGTGAATTCCAGGTCAGCCTGGGCTAGAGTGAGACCCTATCTTGAGAAACCAAAAAAAAAAAAAAAAAAAAAGGTATTTTAGCTGGGCATGGTGGCGCACGCCTTTAATCCCAGCACTTGGGAGGCAGAGGTAGGAGGATCGCCATGAGATTGAGGCCACCCTGAGACTACATAGTGAATTCCAGGTCAGCCTGGACTACAACAAAACCCTACCTCGAAAAAACAACAACAACAATATCAATATATATATATATGTGTGTGTGTGTGTGTATATATATATATATATATATATATATATATTTTTTTTTTTTTAACCAGCTCTGGCAAGTTTTATTAAAGAAAAATTTTACATAGTTTACTTTTCACCGGTCTGCTCGGGCATGCTTCTAATAATGTCAGAATCACCTGGATCAATGGTAGGCAGTGCACATACTCTGCAGTATTTACCACATGCTGTGCCCAATTCAATATCATTGCCACTATAGGGATGGACACCAGTTTTGGCCAACATAGCACAGTGTTCTATCTCAGATTTCCTCAGTTGTTGGCGAGGGTGACCAGTTTCGCTGTGCCCTGTCTGATCATCGTCAGCGTCTGCTTGGACCCAGCGTGTACTTTCCACTCATAACAAACTGGAACCTCGAGTTGATGGACTCCAGGGACTTTTTCGTCTTCTTTGCAGCCACCATCTTCCTGCATTAGGTGCGGGACGGGCCCCAGCCAAGAGCAGCCGCCAAGATGGCTGGGGTGTGAGTGAATACACACACACACATTAGCTGGGTGTGGTGACGCACAACTTTAATCCCAGTTCTTGGGTGGCAGAGATAGGAGGATTGATCTGAGTTCGAGGCCAGCCTGAGAATACATAGTGAATTCCAGGTCAGCCTGAGCTAGAGTGAGACCCTGCCTCAAACAAAACAAAACAAAACAAAACAAAACATATATATATATGTATATGTATATGTATATGTATATGTATATATATTTGCAGAGAGAGAGAGAGAGAGAGAAAGAATAGGCATGTCTCCTGCCTCTGCAAACTCCAAATACATGTGCTACTTTGTGTATATGGCTTTATGTGGATAAAGGGGAATCAAAACCAGGTCATCAGGCTTTGCAAGCAAGTGCCTTTAACCACTAAACTAACTCTCCAGCCCTAAAATATACTCTTTAATGAACTATTTGCTCAAAGAAGTAACCACACTTGAAATAAAGCATTCTAACTTAAGTGACCAAAAACTCATGGAGACTAGATTAATCGAGTCAAAGGTTCATAATCTAAATAAGTGTAGTTGAAATATCAGTGATTAGGGACTGGGACAGCAAAGTGTTTGCCTTGTAAGCATGAGGACCTGAGTTTAATCCTCAGAATCCACTTTTAAAACTCCAGGAATGGGGCTGGAGAAATGGCTTGGCAGTTAAGGTGCTTGCCTGCAAAGCCAAAGGACCCAGGTTCAATTCCCCAGGACCCACATAAGCCAGATGCATAAGGGGGTACATGCATCTGGAGTTCATTTACAGTGGCTGGAGGTCCTAGTTTGCCCAATCTCTTTCTACCTGCCTATTTCTCTCTCCCTCAAATAAAAAAAAAATAAATACAAATCCGGGCATGGGGCTCACTTGTAATCCAGTTTTGGGGAGATGGAGAAAGGTAGGTCCCTGGGGTTCACTACTCACTCTGTCTAGTCCAATTAAGCAAGTTCCAGGCCAGGGAGAGACCCTGTCTCAAAAGAAAAAAACGAAAAAACCAAGGTGGATGGGACTTAAGACCTGAGGCTGTCCACTGGCCTTCACACATGAGGATGTGCACACAAACATGCACATATACACACACCAAAGAAATATCAGTGATCAATGATTCTATCTATAAAACCTAAAAAAGAGAGACGGGTGTGGTGGTGCACGCCTATAATCCCAGGAGGCAGAGGTAGGAGGATCGCCGTGAGTTCGAGGCCACCCTGAGAATACATAGTGAATTCCAGGTCAGTCTGAGCTAGAGTGACATCCTACCTCAGAAAACCAAAAAAAATAATGGAATGTTAGAGAGATGGCTCAGCCGTTAAAGCCTCCCTATCTGGGTCGGATTCTTCCAGTACCCTAGCAGTGGCAAGAGTTCCTGGTGTACCTCCTCATCATCATTATCTTCCTCCTCCTCCTCTTCTTCTTCTTCTTCTCTCTCTCTCTTTCTCTATGACTTAGGATCTTACTCTCCCAGGCTGGCCTCAAACTCACAGCAATTTCCCTACCTCTGCCCCTTGAGTGCTGGGATTAAAGGTGTGTACCACCCACACCTGACATTCTCTCTCAAGTAAGTCAATTAAAAACATTTTAAAAGCCAGGTATGGTGACACATGCTTTTAGTCCCAGCACTTGGGAGGTAGGAGAATTGCTGTGAGTTTGAGGCCAGCCTGAGACTATATAGTAAATTCCAGGTCAGCCTGTACTACAGTGAGACTCTACCTTGATAAACAAAACAACAACAACAAAAAAATTTTTTTAATTGGAATAAAGACAGACTGCAAGAGAGAAAATAAACAAAGTCAAAATTGTTTCTTCTTCAAAAGAATAATAAAATTGATGAATCCTTAGGCAAACCAAGATAAAGAGAGGAAATAAAAATTGTCAATACCAAGAATGAAGGAGCTTAGGGCTGTAGAGATGGCTTAGCAGTTAAGGTGCATGCCTGCAAAGCCACAGGATCCAGGGTCAATTTCCCAGGACCCACATAAACCAAATACACTAGGTGCCACATATGTCTGTAGTTTGTTTGGTTTGCAGAGGGTTGAAGGCCTTGGCACACCTATTCTCTCTATACATCTATCTTTTTGTCTCTGTCTCTCTCAAAATTTATTTTTAGAGAGACAGAGGGAGGGTTGATCTTTTCAAAGAGCAGATCTGATTGGTCACTGTACTTACTACTTGAAACCACTGAATAATTTCCTGTCTTATGAGGCTCAAATCATAGTGATGTAACTGATTTCGCTGGCATCTCAAACCACTCTTTTATGTTGTTGCCTTGTGTGTATGGGTTTTAGTAGGTGCAGATGTATGTGTGTGCAGGTGAGTAAGCACATGTGTGGCGGTCAGAGGACAGCCACGAGTGCCGTTCCTCAGGTACCATCCACCTTGTTTGAGACAGTAGCTCTGACTGGCCTGGAACATGTCTAATTAGTCTAGGCTAGCTGGCCAATGAACCCCAGGATCCAGCCGTGTCCCCCTGCCCAGCTCTGGCAGCATGCACCACTATGCCCAGCTTCTTTTTAAAAAAATAATTTATTTTATTTATTTGAGAGGCAGAGAGAGAAAGAGAAAGAGAGAATGGGTACGCTAAGGCCACTAGCTACTGCAAACAAACTCCAGATACATGCGCCACTTTGTGCATCTGGCTTTCATAGTTACTGGGGAGTCGAACGAGGGTCCTTAGGCTTTGCAGGCAAGTGCCTTAACTGCTGAGCCATTTCTCCAGCTCCCAGCTTCTCTTTTTTTTTTTTTAATTTTTTTTGTTTGTTTATTTATTTATTTGAGAGTGACAGAGAGAAGGAGGCAGAAGAGAGAGAGAGAGAGAGAGGGAGGGAGGGAAAGAATGGGCACGCCAGAGCTTCCAGCCTCTGTAAACGAACTCCAGATGTGTGCGCCCCCTTGTGCATCTGGCTAACATGGGTCCTGGGGAATTGAGCCTCGAACCGGGGTCCTTAGGCTTCACAGGCAAGCACTTAACCGCTAAGCCATCTCTCCAGCTCCCAGCTTCTCTTTTTAAAATATTTTTTTTCTCTTTCTTTCTTCTTTCTTTGAGAGACAGAGAAAGAGGGAGAGAGAATGGGCATGCCAGAGCCTCTAGAACAAATGAACTCCAGACGCATGTGCCACCTTCTGCATCTAGCTTTATATGGGTACTGGGGAATTGAACCTGGGTCCTTAGTCTTTGCAGGCAAGTGCCTTAACCATTGAGCCATCTCTCTGGCCTCCAGCTTCAGTGTTTACATGTGTCCTGGGTATCAAACTCGGGTCCTCATGTTTGCATCTCAAGCACTCTGCCAACTGAACTGTTTCCGCAGCCCCCGTTGTTTGTGTTTTAAAACAGGGTCTTGCTCTGTAATTCAGTCCAGCCTAGAATTTGTCATCCTCCTGCCTCCGCATCCTGAGAGTTGGGGTTACAGGTGTGAGCCAACGCCCCCAACCCACACCTCTCTGCCTTGTACTCTCACCTCCAGCTACTCTGTCTCTTGTCACGCATCCTTTTCTTTCTACTGCTTACAGGTCCTTTCAACACAATACTCATGGGATGTGATTCCTTCTCTTGCCTAGCAATTCCTACTCACCTTCCAGAATATACTGTATCAAGTCAAAATCTCCTCATAGAGGGCTAGAGAGATTGCTTAGTGGTTAAGGCATTTGCCTGCAAATCCAAAGGATCCCGGTTCAGTTCTCCAGGACCCACATGAGCCAGATGCACAAGGAGACACAGGCATCTGGAGTTTGCTTGCAAACTGGATGCCCTGGCATGGCCATCCTCTCTCTCTTTCTTTCTCTCTCTCTCTCTCAAATAAATAAAATATATATATATTTTTAAAATCTCCTGAGCTGAAGGGATGGCTTAGCAGTTAAGGCAGGTTTACTTCCCCAGGACCCATATAAGCCAGATGCACAAGAGGGTGCATATGTCTGGAGTTCGTTTGTAGTGGCTGGAGGCCCTAGTGCACCCATTCTCTCTCCCTCTCTCTCTCTCAAATAAATAAAACTTAAAAAAAATCTCATAGATACTCTCAGAGCACCTTCTGTCCTTTAATCTTATCAATGGCCAATGTTGCCATATTTCACTCATCCAATTGCTTGCTTAATGAATCCCTCCCTCCCAGGGGTTTTCAGGTCCCTAATAGAAAGGGCCCATGTCTATTCACCATTCTGTCTTCATCAGTAAGGACAGTGCCTGCCACATAGTAGCTACTCAGTAATTAATGAACCTTTCCCTGCAATTATCAAACAGTTCATTTGCATTTAGTTCACATAACGATTTTATTTTTGTCATTGTTTTTAAAGACTATAATTATAAAATAATAGATTTATTTATTTACTTGAGAGAGAGAAGGAGAGGAGAGAGAAAATGGGCATGCCAGGGCCTTCTGCAAATGGAAAGACGCATGCAGCACTTTGAGTATCTGGCTTTATGTGTGTACTGAAGAATCGAACCCAGGCTGGAAGGATTTGCAAGGAAGTGCCTTTAACTGAGGGGTCATCTCTCCACCCCTGGTTTTTTTTTTTTTTTTTTTTTTAAGCAAAGCCTGGTCTCACTCTAGCCCAGGTTGGTCTGGAGCTCACTGTAAAGCTTAGGCTATCCTTGAACTCATGACAATCCTCCTACCCTCACTCTCAAGTGCTAAGATTACCATGTATGACTTAATATGAAGATGTTTTTCCACTTCAAAAATACTTAAGGGCTGGAGAGATGGCTTAGCAGCTAAGGCACTTGACTGCGAAGCCTAAGAAGTCCCAGTTTGACTCTCCAGTACCCATGTAAGCCAGATGCACATGGTGGCACATGCATCTGGAGTTTGTTTGCAGTGGCTAGAGGCCCTGACATACCCATTCTCTCTCTGCCCTTTTCTCTCTCTCAAATAAATAATAATGAAGATAAATTTTAAAAAATATTTAAAGGGGGCTGGAGAGATGGCTCCGCGGTTAAGGCGCTTGCCTGATGAGTCTAACGACCCTAGTTTGATTCCCCAGTGTCCAAGTAAAGCCAAGATGCACAAAGTGGCACATCCATTTGAAGTGACTGGAGCCCCTGATGTGCCTATTCTCTTTGTATGTCTCCTTCTCTCTCTCTCTCTCTCTCTCTCTCTCTCATAGCAAATAAATTTTAAAAAATATTTAAAGATACAGTAGAAGTTCCCCTTCATGTATGAGATATTTGGCCAACTAGTCAAACATAAACTAAATGCTTTTCATTTGAGTATTTCTTATCGATTTATTTTGTTAAGAAGCGTTTGTCTGGGCTGGAGAGAAGGCTTAGTGGTTAAGGTGCTTGCCCGCAAAGCCAAAGGATCCCAGTTTGATTCCCCAGGAACCACGTAAGCCAGATGCATGCATCTGCAGTTCGTTTGCAGTGGCTGGAGGCCCTGGTGCGCCCATTCTCTCTCTCTCTCTCTCTCTCTCAAATAAATAAATAATCTTTTTTAAAAAGTGTCCAAATCTATCTCTTCAAATATCTATAACGCATCACAGTTTAGCCAAATCTCCCTTTCCCTCCTCTCATCATGTAGCACGCAAGCCAGCGTGGGAGAGGTGGCAGTTAAACAGATCTAGTGAAGAATCCTTTCATAAGACGGCTTTTATCGTCCCTCAATGGTTCCAGTGTGAACGTCGGAGCTCAGCAAACGGAATTCACTTAAACTGAAGTGTCCTTAACGATTCTCTGGAGAGAAGCAAAGTGACAAGGGGGGAAGGAAGCAGTAACAAGGAGACGTGCGCCCCGGTGTTGTTCTTAATATCCCTTGACCCAATGATACTCAGCCCTTCGATTTTCCGCGACATGCATCCAGCCTGCTAGGCACACAATATTGACCCCTTCCATGTGGCATTCCACTTAGAGCAGTCATAATGGGGGTGAAACTCTAAAACCTCATAGATGGCCAGGAGATTTCTTTAAAAGGAATTAAAACGGGTACAAAAGTATACATTGTTCGAAAGTGAATACTAGCTCCATTCTACTTTCGTTCCTTAAAAAAAAAAATCAGTTTAATTTTCATAACTCAACATCAGGCCAAAAACACTAAAAAGCATTACCAGTGGATGGTCCGCAACTAGGTCTGGAGTTTCATTTGGCAGTGATGGAAATGTTCTAGAATTATATGCACAGCAGTTATTGTGCAATGAAATGGTTACACCAAAATCCACTAATTCATATATCTTAAAATGATAAATCTTATGCAAATTGTATCTGGATTTTAAAAACTTAAGACTGGGGGTATGGCTCAGTAGAGGAGACCTTACGTAGCATAAGGATTTGGCCTTGAGTACCATCACTGTCAAATAAATTAATTAACTGGGTATAATCAATTAACAGTGTTTACTAACAGCCTTTGAAGTAAACTCTGAAGATGAGGAGAGGCGAGACAGTGCTTCTTAATTACATAGCGTTCTTCAAGCCTTCACTTACAACGAAGCACCTGAGAATTCTAAGAGAACTGGGGCTGGGAAAATGGCTCAGTGGTTAAAGGCATTTTGCTTGCAAAGCCTATTGGCCTTGGGTTCAATTCCCCAGCACCCACAGAAAGCCAGACACAAGTGGCACACATGTCTGGAGTTCATTTGTAGCAGAAAGATTCCCTGGCATAACCATTCTCTCTCCCTCTGTCTGCTTGCAAGTAAATACATTTTGAAAATTCTGAAAGAACATGACTTCTTCGCTTTCTTTCCTTAACTACCAGACTTCTTTCTGCCTGGACTTCTAGTTCTATCCCTGATGGTTTGCCAGATAAAAATGACATTTTGGCCTGGAAAGACGGTTCAACGGTTAAAGGCTCTTACTTGCAAAGCTCAGTGTCCAGGATTAGATTCCCCAGTACCCACATAAAGCCAGATGCAGGAGACCCTGACGCAGCCCAGTGCTCTTTCTCTCTCTGTCGCTGTTTTCTCTCTCTCTCTCTCTCTCTCTCTCTATATATATATATATATATATATATATATAATAGAAATTTTTGTTTACAATGACATCTCACTGTGTGCACAATCTCCTAGTCTCCGTTATCAGTCTAAGCTGTTCTAAGCATGGACTTAAGAGAAACCCCTCATGGGCTGAAGACTGCTGGTGTCTAACCTTGTCAGCAGACCCTCCTCCCCCCACCACACCATCGTCAGAGGGGGTTTTATTCTAACAGCAAAACACAGCTGAATTAGCTTTTCAAACAGGAATTGATACAGGGCCCTGATCCTGCAAACTTAAGGGAAGTATAAAAAAGCTGAATTCAAAAACACAAAGGTGGGGACTGGGGAAATGGCTTAGCGGTTATGGCATTTGCCTGCAAAGCCTAAGGACCTGGGTTCGATTCCCCAGGACCCATGTAAGCCAGCTACACAAGGGGGCACATGTGTCCGGAGTTCGTATGCAGTGGCTAGAGGCCCTGGTGTGCCCATTCTCTCTTTCTCTTTATATGTCTCTTTCTCATAAATAAAATTTAAAAATTAAAAAAATAAACCCACAGGGCTGGAGAGATGGCTTAGCGGCTAAGCGCTTGCCTGTGAAGCCGAAGGACCCCAGTTCAAGGCTTGATTCCCCGGGACCCACGTTAGCCAGATGCACAAGGGGGCGCACGCGTCTGGAGTTCGTTTGCAGTGGCTGGGGGCCCTGGCGCGCCCATTCTCTCCCCTTCTCTCTCTCTCTACCTCTTTCTCTGTCTCTGTCTGTCGCTCTCAAATAAATAAGTATAAACAAAACATTTTTAAATATATATTTTAAAAAACCCACAATGGTAGATCAATCCTTAGACTGCTCTAACCGGGCCCTTACCTATCTCTCCGTCTCAGGTCCCAAGACATCCCCATCTTGCACGCGTGCCTCTCACCCTATTAATGCTTTTTGTTGTTTGTTTGTTTGTTTGTTGAATTATTCCTCCTATTTTCTCGTACACTCGGAGCATCTCAGCCAGAGCTCTTTCCTCCACCGGGGCCACACTGCTTCTCCGTTTGCCCAGCGGATTCCAAATCGTATTTCAAACCTTGGACCAAGTAGTAAGGAGGGGAAAAAAAAACCAACCCGGAGGAGTTTTCTAACCAGCGGCTTGTGGTCAGGCAGCCGTGTAACAGACGCTGAGAAACTTAGGGATGGTGGAAATCTCCTCCCAGCACAGGAACTTCTTAGGGCATCCAAGACCCTATTTCACTCTGAAGCTCTCCCATGGAACTGGGGGCGCAGTTCAGTTGGAAGTGAAGCTCCGGGTTCGATTCCCAGCACCACACAAACCGGGGAGTTGGTGCCTGTGGTCCCAGCGCTCGAGAGGTGGGGAGGCAGGAGGATGGGGAGTTCAGGACTATCCTCTGCTACACAGCGCTTCCGCGGCCAGCCTGAGCTATCTGAGATTTCTTACGGAGACCTTGGGAAAGCAGAGAGAGAGAGAGAGGATGGCTCCAAGCCCCGAGGCTGGCGGCCGGCAAGGGAGAGGGACGTTGGGGCGCAGGGTGGTGGTCGCACACCCTCTTCCAGTCCCCCTGGCAGCAGCTCGGGCGTCCTGCGCCGGGACCTCCCCGCTCGGGGACACTCACCGTCGGCGCGCGCCGGGCAGCGCGGCAGACCGAGCAGCAGCAGCGACGCCGCCCAGAGCGCAGGCAGGCGGCGCGGGCCGCGCTCCCGGGTGGCCATGGTCTCGGCGGCGGCTCGGGCCGGGCGCTCCGCGCTCCGCGCGCGCCGAGGTTGGAGCGCCGAGGGCCCGCTGGGTGCCGGGGATGCCTGAGCCGCGGGGCCGGCCCGGAGCGCAGGGACCGCCGAACTCCCGGGGGTCTCGGTGGCGCCGCGCAGGCGGCTGGAGCCGGGCTCCGCCTTCGCGCTGGGCACCTGGAAGCCGCGGTGCCAAAAGGGGCCGCGCCCGCGGGGAGGCGGGGAGAACCGAGCGCACCCACCCCTCCCCAACGTCTGGGTACCCCGGAGGGAAGGACCGGCAGAACACCGTGCCCAGTGTCCTCTGCGTCTTGGCTTTCCAAGAGGAACGCTTTGACTTGGCCCCATCTTTGCGACCAGGGACTTGGGAATTTATTTTTTTCCCCCCCTAGATGAAAATGGGAAGCGTCTAACTTGCTAACCTGAATCTAAGGAGCGCCGCACACAGAATGGCAAGATGCGCTTGCCCACTCAGAAAGGAAGGGCATCTGGGGTCTGGAAATGGAGCTCAGTTAGCAGAGTCCTTGGCTAGCATCTGCAATGCTCCCCCACCAGACACCTCAGGAAACCGGGTGTGTTGGTGCTCGCCTGTAACGGGGGTGGGGTGGGGTGGAGGCAGGAAGACGTATTTTAAGGAATGCTTCCCTCAATGAAGAGGACATCATCATCATCATCATAATTATTTTGTTTGGTTTTCCGAGGTAGAGTCTCACTCTACCCCAGGCTGACCTGGAATTCATTATGTAGTCTCAGGGTGGCCTCGAACTCATGGCAATCCTCCTACCTCTGCCTCCCAAGTGCTGGGATTAAAGGCATGTGCCACCACGCCTGGCTCAACTTTTTTTTTTTTAAACTTTATTTTTATTTATTTATTTGAGAGAGAGAAAGAGGCAGAGAGAGGGAGAGAGAGAAAGGGCGCGCCAGGGCCTCGAGCCACTGCAAACGAACTCCAGACGCGTGCGCCCCCTTGTGCAGCTGGTTTATGTGGGTCCTGGAGAATTGAACAGGGATCCTTTGGCTTTGCAGGCAACTGCCTTAACTGCTAAGCCATCTCTCCAGCCCTCAACGACGTTTTTTAATGGCTACTGTTTCCACCCACCTCCCAGGCTCCGTTGACCTCCAGAGTTCCTGGGATATTGAGTCTGATCTGGCAATCAGTATTTTATTTAAAAATGTCCCAGAGAACTCAGCAGTAGGATTGGTCCCTCCTTCCGGCTCACTCAGTGCTGTCTTCCTGAGCATCATCACCTCGGGAAGGAAGGCCCGTTTTCTCAGAGGTGGAGTGGAAAGATAGCGTTGTTGCTGGACCCTGCTGTGACTCACAACACTCGGGAGGCTAAGGCAGGAGGATTAACTCTGGTTCCACGCCAGACTGGGTTACCGTGCAAGACCCTGTCTCAATCAATCAATCACTAGCGTTGACACACCAATAGCACCTACAGTTTACAAATCCCTCCCAGATTAATGTACCAATCAACAAATATTTATTAAGTGCACACACTATGCCTGCCCTGTACTACATCCTGAGACCGAAAAAAAAAAAAAAAAGTTCTTACTTAAATCAAACAAATACTAAAGGCTGAACAAGTTGTTTGGTGCTAGAATGTTCAAATCATGGTCTCCAATAGGAAACTGGGACATAGACATGGGAAGAATAGACTTTCGTTTCACAGTAAGAAATGGGATTTGAACCCATATCTGAGTCACTGCAAGTGTGGTTTTTCAGCTCACATATTTACACACACACACACACACACACACACTGCCCTGGCTGGCTTCAAATTCACCAGCTTTCTGCCTCTACCTCCCTAGCGCTGAGGTCACAGGCATGTGCTGCCCACCATGCCCCATTGGCTCACGTAACTTTGAAGAGGGCTGAAAATATATCTCCTTCCCTCATTCCTTTTTATCAAGTGTAGGGCTGCTAGTACTGACCATTCCCTTGGGGGGGGGCTGGGGGTGTAGCTCAGTTGGTAAAGTCCTCTCCTAGCATGCTCGAAGCCCTGGGTTCAATCCCCAGCGCTGCGTAAACCGCGGCTGGGTGGTGCACAGCTCCTGCAATCCCAGCAGCACTTGGGGGGTAGAAACAGGAGGGTCACAGGTTCAGAGTCATCCTCGGCTGCTTAGTGAGTTTTAGGCCCAGCCTGAGCTCCGTGAGGCCCTACCTCAAAACATATTAATTTAACACAGGTGTGATATCTTACATCTATCATCCCAGCACTTGGGAGGTAGAGGCAAGAAAATGATAGGAGTTCAAAGCCATCCTTAGCTATACAATGAGTTTAAAACTATCAAGACCAGCCTGGACTATTTGAGACCTCCATCAAAAAAAAAAAAAAAAAACGCCTTTGGGTAATTAACTTTCACTTTATTTATTTAGTTTTTAAAACTGTTTCATTTTTTAATTTTTTCGTTCATTTTTATTTATTTATGAGCGACAGACAGAGAGAGAAAGAGGCAGATAGAGAGAGAGAGAATGGGCGCGCCAGGGCCTCCAGCCACTGCAAACGAACTCCAGACGCGTGGGCCCCCTTGTGCATCTGGCTAACGTGGGTCCTGGGGAATCGAGCCTTGAGCCAGGGTCCTTTGGCTTTACAGGCAAGTGCTTAACCTCTAAGCCATCTCTCCAGTCCAAAACTATTTCATTTTTTTTTTATTTGCAATCAGAGAGAAAGAGAGTGAGTGAGGACATGGGCATCCCAAGGCCTCCTGCCGCTGCATATGACATATGACAGACATATGTGCTACTTTGTACATCTGGCTCTACCTGGGTCCTGGGGAATCCTACTCAGGCCCTCAGACTTTTCAAGCAAGCCCTTTAACTGCTGAGCTATCTCTCCAGCTGAAGTTCACTTTAAAAACACAGATTCTCAGGCCAGGCATGGTGGCGCGCGCCTTTAATCCCAGCACTTGGGAGGCAGAGGTGGGAGGATGGCGGGGAGTTCGAGGCCACCCTGAGACTACATAGTGAATTCCAGGTCAGCCTGGGCTACAGCGAGGCCCTACCTCGAAAAACCAGGAAAAGAACAAAAAACAAAACACACACACACAGATTCTCCAGGATATTAATGTAGTGAGATCTGACAACCGTTCACACGTAAGTGTGAGTGAATTTACTTAGCTACCTTCCAGGCAGCAGCTCTCTGCTAACCTAAGGAGTGAGACTTCTCTTGTCTGGACTGGAGGACTTACATACTGCCGAGAACCGAGGGAGGGACCTGCAGGGGCCGCCAGGGACCCGCTCGGGCGCTGTGTCTAGTGATGTTTGTAGAACAGTCATTTGGGTATGACTACCTTATCCCGAAGGCATTTTAAACATTATCTTTATTCAGATCTGTCTTGGCCTGTCCTACAGAGTGGAGATGGCATGTTCTAAAGGTATAATTTGTACAAGTGTTTGAAAACACTGTTCGGCTGTCTCCCATAATTGTATACTTGCCTTATGTTCCAGAGAGTCTTATCTTAGGTATGTATCCAAAAGAATTGGAAACTTGCGTCCACAGGAAAAAAAAAAAAAAAAAAAAAAACTTGTTCCAAAGTCTTCCAAGTAGCGTTACTCACAGTAATCAGAATCTGTAGGCAACTCAAACATCATCAGTGGATGAAGAGAAAAATAAGCTGGGTCATTACGCCAGTTACCTCCAGTTACCTGATCAGAAGCAATTTAAGGAAGGGAAAAGTTTAATCTGGTTTAGGGTGCCAGGGGATGCCTGTTATCATGGCGAGGAAGGCATAGTGGTAGGAATGGGAAGACACTGGTCACTTTGCAGCAGAGTAGAGTCAGAAAGCAGAGGACCAGCAGGAAGTGGGACGCAGCTACGTATCCTCAAGGCCCACCCCCAGCGACCCACTTCCACTAGCAAGGCTCCACTTCCTAAAGGTTCCACAAGGTTCCCCAACAGCGCCACCAGCTGGGCACCAAGTGTTCAACACATAAGCCTATTGGGGAACGCTTGACTTTTTTTTTTTTTTTTTAATTTTTATTTATTTATTTGCAAGAAGAGAGAGAGGTAGAGAGAATGAGAATGGGCACACCAGGACCTAGTGCCACCGCAAATGAACTCCAGACACATGCACTACTTTGTGCATCTAGCTTTATGTGGGTACTGGGGAATCGAACCCAGGCTGTCAGGTTGTGCAAGCAAATGCCTTTAACCACTGAGCCATCTCTTGCAGCTACAATATTTTTCTTTTTATTTATTTCATGTATTCGTTGGAGAGAGAGAGGAAAATAGAGAGAGAATGGGTGTGCCATGGTCTTCAAGCACTGCAAACAAACTCCAGACACATGCGCCACCATGTGCATCTGGCTTAGGTGGGTGCTGGGGAATTGAACCTGGGTCCTTAGGCCTCGTGGGAAAATGCCTTAACTGCTAAGCCATCTCTCCAGTCTGCCAACATTTTTCTTTCAAACCACAACAGTCATATTTCCCATAGTGGAATACCACATAACGGTAAGAGAAATGAAATACGGAATGAATTCCTCAACAATTTAGTTGAATCTCAAAAAACTCAGTACTGAGAAAAGGAAGACCAATGAAAAGAAAAGTCTATGCTTTGGGCTTAGGAGATGGCTCAGCAGTTAGAGGTGCTTTCTTGTAAAGCCTAATGGCCTTGGTTCAATTTCCCATGCACCTACATAAAGCTGGGTACAAAACAGGGGTACAAACATCTAGTGTTTGTTTGCAGCAGAAAAAGATCCTGGAATGCACACGTGGGTGTGCGCAAACACACACACACACACAAACACATATATAATTTTTTAGCTGGGCATGATGGCACATGCCTTTAATCCAAGCAGGAGGCATATGTAGATTTCTGTGAATTTGAGGTCAGCCTGGGGCTACAGAGTGAGTGCCAGGTCAGCCTGGGCTACTGCAAAAAAAAAAAAAATAGATTGGGGATGGAGAGATGGCTTAGCAGTTAAGGCACTTGCCTGAAAAGCCAAAGGACCCTGGTTCAATTCCCCAGGACCCATGTAAGCCAGATGCACAAGGGGGCACATGCCTGTATAGTCCATTTGCAGCAGCTGAAGGCCCTGGCGCGCCCATTCTCTTCTCTCTATCTTCCTCTTTCTCTCTCTCAAATAAATTTTTTTTTTGGGGGGGGGGTTGAGGCAGGGTCTCACTCTAGCCTAGGCTGACTTGGAATTCACTATGTAGTCTCAGGGTGGCCTTGAACTCATGGTGATCTTCCTACTTCTGCCTCTCAACTGCCACCAGCTAGGGAACCAAGTGTTCAAAACACACGAGGCTATGGTGGGCATTTTATATTCAAGCCACCAGTTACATTTCTTGTTGCTTGTATATACAATTTCCACTTAGTAGTGGGATTCTACGTTATGATTCATGAAACCAGTTAAGTTACTTGCCTACAAAGCCTAAGGACCCAGGTTCGATTCTCCAGGTCCCATATTAGCCAGATGCACATCGTGGCGCATGCATCTGGGGTTCGTTTGCAGTGTCTAGAGGCCCTGGCGTGCCCATTCTCTCTCTCTCCCGCCCCCTCTGTCCCTCTAAATCTAATAAATAAATAACTATACAAGGCCAGGCGTGGTGCTGCACACGTTTAATCCCAGCACTCGAGAGGCAGAGGTAGGAGGATCGTCGTGAGTTCGAGGCCAACCTGAGACTACATAGTGAATTCCAGGTCAGCCCGAGCTAGAGTCAGACCCTCCGTCGTAAAACCAAAAAAAAAAAAAAAAAAAAAGGAGTTGGCCGGCGGGGGGGGGGGGGGGGGGGAGCTGGCTTAGAGACTAAGGCGTTTGCCTGCAAAGCAACGACTGGAGTTCAATTCTCCAGCAGCTACGTAAACTCAGATGCACAGTAGCACAGGCACTTGGAGCTCGTTTGCAGCTGGAAGCCCTGGCACACCGATTCTCTCCATCTCTCTTCTTTCTGTCTCTCCCTGCTTGCAAATAAAGAAATATATATATATATATATATAAAGAAGAAGAAGGAAGGGAAGGAGGCAGGGAGAAATGAAAAGAACAAAGGAAGGGAGGGAGGAAGGGAAGGAGGAAGGGAGGAAAGGAAAACATTTACTGGGTTAATAGCTACACAACAAATGTCAGAGACTATGTTGATGTACTGTGATCATGACAATATACCTTAGTGTGCTTTGAAGAGTGGCTTCCATCCGGATCAATGCTTGATACATCTGAAGATAAGTAACTAATATTTCTTTCTAGAGTCTCCTGCCTCTTGCTCTGCTTTGCAGGAAAAGGAAGCATTGAAGGATCAAATATCCTGATTCATACCTCTTGTTTAAGCACGATATCCCAGTATCCCATCCCGGTTCACATTTGACCCAGATGTTTTCATTGCTTGAAAGAAATATTGGGGACCGGGGGAGATGCGTGGCTAAGGGGTGCTTGCCGCACACGTGTGGGAACCTGAGTTCAGTCCCCAGCACCCATGGGCATGGTCACGCACCTCTAACCCCAGTCCTGAGAGGGATGGAGAAGGGACAGTCCCTGGGGTTTGCTGGTCAGCCAGGCTGACCGGAAACACAACAGTTGCAGGTTTAACGACAGATTACCCAAGAAATCGTGGTGGAAGAGGGACAGAGGAGGACACCTGATGTTCTCCTCCGGCCACCGCATGTGTGTGCGTAGGGTGTACGCACCTTGCACACACACGTGCACACACTATGCACACACACCGCACACATCACATGTACATACATAAGCCAGAATAATTGCACCTGAGTTTATGCTTCTCCTGAGCTTGTTGCCTCTCTGAGGATAGTGCTCTAATTTTCTTATTTTGCTTTCCTTATTTTCTACCTCTTTGTCTTTCTGCTATGCTTTCTGGGAAATTGTCTTAACATGATCTTCTAAGCCATCTGTTGACTTCTTCATTTCCAATATGTTTAGTTCAGTTTAGTTTATATATATATACAATATATATATTTGTTTGTTTGTTTTGTTTTTCGAGGTAGGGTTTTGCTCTAGCTCAGGCTATGAAGTCTCAGGGTGGCCTTGAACTCATGGCAATCTTCCTACCTCTGCCTCCTGAGGGCTGGGATCAAAGGCATGCACCACCATGCCTGGCTTTTTTGATACTCTGAATATTCTTCTACTTTATGTGCTTTATGTTTTGAGGCAGGATCATGCTATGTAACCCCGGCTGGCCTCAAACTTGCTATCCTCCTGCCTCAGTTTCCTGAGTGCTAGGATTATAATTGTGCACCACCTAGCTCCCCTACACTTTTTTTTTTTTTTTTTTTGAGGTAGGGTTTCATTGCAGCCCAGGCTGACCTGGAATTCACTATGTAGTGTCAGGGTGGCCTTGAACTCTTGGCAATCCTCCTACCTCTGCCTCCCGAGGGCTGGGATTAAAGGTGTGCACCACCATGCCTGGCTCCCCCACACCCTTTAAAAAAAAATAGGTTATTTATCTACTTGAAAGAAAGAGAAAGACAGAGAATGGGCATGCCAGGGTCTGTTGCCCCTGCAAACAAACTCCAGAAGCATGTGCCTCTTTGTGCATCTGTCTTTAAGTGGGTACTGAGGGGCTGAATCCAGAAAGGCGGGCTTTGCATGCAGGCTCATTTTCCCACTGAGCCATCTCTCCAGCTGTCTGTTGACCCTGGTCTGTCTGCTCACGGACAATTGAAGTCTTTGAGGGATGTGTACTGGGACATCTACACTGTACAAGGAGCCACCTACATCATGAGACACCCACATTTTATGCTTAGATGGCTTTAAAACTTACATAATATTTCCAAGGATTCGCTCACTACCCATAACTTCAAAGGTTACAGGTTTATTTACCAAAAGCAACCCCAGACAACTGGGTACATCCTTCTAAAAGTGCCCCAAGCATTCTCTTGCCATCAATACCTTTACTGTGCCTATCCCTTCTCTTTTGTTACATTTTTGGTTTAAGACAGAGGCACCAAGATGAAGGGTTTCTTGAGTTAAGACTTTATAGTAACTGGTGAGAGAGAGAGAGAGAGAAGAGGAAATGGGGAGAGGGCGGGAGAATGTGGTGTTCTGATTTAGGTGTCCCCCATAAACTCATGTGCTTTGAATGGTTGGCTCCTAGCCGGTAGCAATTTGGGAGGCGGAGCCTTGCTGGAGGAGGTGTGTCACTGGGGGAAGGTGGACCTTGGGGTTCGTTAGCCCGTAGCTTGCCAGTGTTCATTTGGCTCACTCTCCTGCTTCTGTTGTCCACCTGATGTTGGTAAGGAGGTGACGTCCAGCCTCTGGTCATGCCATGCTTTCCCTCTGCTATCATAGAGCTTTCCTTTGAGACTGTAAGCCAAACAAAATCCTTTCCCTCCATCAGCCGCTTTTGGTCAGTGCTTTATCATAGCAACTTGAAGAGAACTGCAACAAAAAAAAAAAAAAAGAAGGAGGGAGGAAGAGAGAGAGAATGAATATGAACCATTGAGCAGGAAAGCCAAAGAGAAAGAGAGGGAGAGAGAGAAAGAGAGAGAGAAGCACTTGGGGCTGGAAAGATGGTTCAGTGATTAAAGGTACTTGCTTTCAAAACTTGTTGACCCAAGTTCGGTTCCCCAGTACCCACATGAAGCCAGCTGCACAAAATGGCACATGTGGGGCTGGAGAGATGGCTTAGCGGTTAAGCGCTTGCCTGTGAAGCCTAAGGACCCCGGTTCAAGGCTCAATTCCCCAGGACCCACGTTAGCCAGATGCACAAGGGGGCACACACATCTGGAGTTCGTTTGCAGTGGCTGGAAGCCCTGGCGTGCCCATTCTCTCTCTCTCTCTATCTGCCTCTCTCTCTCTCTGTCACTCTCAAATAAATAAATTACAATGAACAAAAAATTTTTAAAAAATGGCACATGTGTCTGGAGTTCCATTGCAGTGGCACACTCATACACTCTCTCTTGCAAATAAATAAATATATTTTATTTTTTAAATAAATATTTTTAAGATAGACGCACTAACACAAATGATTTGAGTTTAAGCCTTTATTTTTTTAAATTTATTTATTTATGTATTTGAGAAAGAGGCAGATATATACAGAGAGACAGGGAGAAAAAGAGAGAGAGAATGGGCACACCAGAGCCTCCAACCACTGCAAATGAACTCCAGATACATGCACCACTTTGTTTTGTGGGTACTGGGGAATCACACCTGGGTCTTTAAGCTTTGCAGGCAAGTGCCTTAACTTCTAAGCAATCTCTCCAAGCTCTAAGACTTTATTTTTAAATTTTTTTTGTTTTATTTTTATTTATTTATTTGAGAGCAACAGACAGAGAGAGAAAGAGGCAGATAGAGAAAGAGAGAGAATGGGCGCGCCAGGGCCTCCAGCCACTGCATACAAACTCCAGATGCATGCGCCCCCTTGTGCATCTGGCTAACGTGGGTCCTGGGGAATCGAGCCTTGAACCAGGGTCCTTAGGCTTCATAGGCAAGCACTTAACCGCTAAGCCATCTCTCCATCCCTCTAAGACTTTATTTTAATGAAAGACCAGGAGACAGCTGGGGAAAGAACAGGTATGCACACCAGGGAGCAGGAGAACCAAGGAGGAGAGAGGGCATTAAACACATGAGAGGAGGGGAGGAAAACTGCCCTGTGAGGGGCGGTGGTGATGTGCTGAGGTGTCGGGGTTGGAGGGAGGAGGCGTTCTTTCAGCCCAGAGGTACCCTCAGTTACCATTCCAGGTGGAGATTCCAGAATCCCAGATCTAGTCTAGGCTTGACCAGGTGGGAGGAGAGGGAGAGGTCTGGGTCTCAGACCTTTCGTTTTCTACATGTCTACATATGGGTTTGTTGCATCCTTAACATTGAAAGACACTGCTGGTGTCAATGTCTCCATCATTTTTTTAAATTATTTATTTATTTGAGAGAGAGCAAGAGAGAGATGGAGGAAGAGGCAGATAGAGAGAAAGAGAGAATGGGCGCGCCAGGGCCACTAGCTACTGCAAGTGAACTCCGGACGCATATGCCCCCTTGTACATCTGGCTTACGTGGGTGCTGGGGAATCAAACCAGGGTCCTTAGGCTTTGCAAGCCAATGCCTTAACTGCTAAGCCATTTCCCCAACCTTTTTCTTAAATATTTTTATTTATTTATTTGCAAGTAGAAGGAGATAGAAGAAAGACACAGAGAGAATGGGCATGCTGGGGGCTCCAGCCACTGGAAACAGAGATGCATACACCACCTTGTGCATCTGGCTTTATGTGGGGACTCAGACTCAGGTAGTCGGGCTTTGCCGGCAAGGGTCCTAACCGCTGGGCCATCTCTGCAGCCCCATCTCCATCATTTTCATCCTTGTGATCGTCACGTGCCTTGCATGGTTTCACATAAGGTTAGTGGACCCACTATCAGCAGTATCTACCCCAAACCCTTGAAACACCCCCCCCCCATAGCAGCTGGCTGGCCATGACCATACACATCTGTAACCCTATTCCTGAGGTTTGCAAATGATAAGCTCTGGAATTAGTAAGGGGGGTACACAGCAATGGAGGGGGAATGGCTGATATTTCTCCTCCCTCTGGCTGCTGCCAACAAGCTCATGAGGCATGTCATCAGCACACATTCGTGTTCATACACCACACACACGCACACACGCACGCACACACACACACACACGGGGGGGGGGGGGACGGAGAAAATTCTAGGATCCACAAATGAGATTTTAAAAAAAAAACATGACACTTGTCTTCCTGTCTCCGGTTTATTTTGTTTCATATGACGATCTCTAATTACATCCATTTTTTTTCCAGAAAAATGACATAATTTCATTCTGCTTTATGGCTGAACAAAATTCCACTGTAGGCAAATCTATTTATTTATTCATTTGTTAGAGTATTAGAGGCTATCTGGCTAAGGACCCCAGGGAGAAAGGACCACAGCAATGCTCTGAGTAGAACAAGACACTTGCCAAGGACTCTCCTGCGTCGTCGTCCGTGTCGCCGCAGGACAACAGCCCTGATTCTTGGTGTTTTTCTGCCCCTGGCGGCTGTTGCCAGGCCCAGCACCGTCGTACGCATTAGACTAAAGCGTCCCAAGTGGAAGGATAGCTCTGGGAGCCTGGGAGGCAACATGCACCAGACGATGTAGAATTTCAAAACCTGTTTGATCTAAAGCAGCCACTGAAGTAACTGGAAAAATAAAAAAAAAAAACGGTGCACAATGTAGCATTTACACGCCGGCCGCCTTCGAGGCCCCGGAGGCTGTGGGCTGGGTCCTGGGTAAACAAGGGCTGCACTGAAGAGTCATTGTGCGCAAGGGAAGCTCTGTCAAGTTCCTCTGGGCTTTGAGGTGGATTCGCAGCTGGTCCCAAGTTACTGCCAAGCCCACTCTCCCTGCATCTCCCCGCCCCCGCCCCTCAATTTATCCTTCCCTGCCTCTTTTTTTTTTTTTTTTTAATTAACTAAAGAAACCATCCGGGAAGAAGCAGTTAGCAGCAGCCCTTGCCGGGAGCAGAGAAAATTTTGCTTGTTTACACAGTGTTTGCAAGTAATCTGCCGAAAAATAGGAATGAGCCTTCTTCAGAAAGCTGTGAAGAAGCCCAGGCCCCAAAGAGAGCCCAGCCAGAGCCTGGAAGGAAGGCGAGCCTGGGTTGCCAAGGGTGGGGCTGGGGCACCTGCTCAGAAACGGTCCTTGCTTCCAGGTGCGTTCCCAGGCTGTTTCTGGACTGGCATTTTCAGGGACCCTGGGGGAGTCCCCAATCTCCCAAGGATGTCCTGCAGCCTGAAGATGGTACTCCACTGTTTTCTTTGTTTCTTGCTAGAATGTCAAAGGCACCAAGAGGGACAATTCTGGAAAGGAAACAGGTTAAAAAACAAAAAAACAAACAAACAAAAAAAGAGGCCGGGTGTGGTGGCACACACCTTTAATCCCAACACTTAGGAGGCAGAGGTAGGAGGATAGCCATGAGTACAAGGGCACCCTGAGGCTACATAGTGAATTCCAGGTCAGCCTAGGCTAGAGTGAGACCCTACCTTGAAAAAACAACAAAACAACAACAACAACAACAAAAATAAATAAAAAATTAAAAGGCTGGAGAAACGGCTTAGCGGTTAAGGCGCTTGTCTGCGAAGCCTAAGGACCCAGGTTCGATTCTCCAGGTCCCACATAAGCTAGATGCACATGGTGGCACATGCGTCTGCAGTTTGCTTGCAGTGGCTAGAGGCCCTGATGCACCCATTCTCACTCTCTCTCTCCCTCCATCTCTCTAAATAAATCTTTAAAAGATTATTATTATATTAAAAAGAAGATAGTTAGGGGCAGGGAAGATGGCTCAGGAGTCAAAGGTGCTTGTAAACCCTGCCAGCATAGGTCTGATTTCTCAGCACACATGCAAAGCTGGATGCGAAATTAGTTCAAGATGCCAGGCATTCACTTGTAGTGACAAGAGACCCCTGACACGCTCCTTATCCCCACCCACACCTGTATTTACACACATGCGCACACACACATGAACATGCACATGTACACACAAATGATTTTTAAAAATATTTTATTTATTTGAGGGAGACAGAGAGAGAGAGGAAGATAGAGAGAAAGAGAGGGAGAGGATTGGCATGCCAGGGCCTCTAGTCACTGCAAGCAAACTCTAGATGCATGCTTCTGGCTTACATGGGTACTGGGGGATCAAACCTGGGTCCTTAGGTTCTGCAAGCAAACACCTTAACCACTAAGTCATCTCTCCAGCCCCACACACAGTTTTTAAAAAATATTTTACTTGGGCTGGAGAGATGGCTTAGCGGTTAAGCGCTTGCCTGTGAAGCCTAAGGACCCCGGTTCAAGGCTCGATTCCCCAGGACCCACGTTAGCCAGATGCACAAGGGGGCGCATGCATCTGGAGTTCCGTTTGCAGTGGCTGGAAGGCCTGGTGTGCCCATTCTCTCTCTCTCTCTATCTGCCTCTTTCTCTGTGTCTGTCGCTCTCATTAAATTTTTTTTTTTACTTATTTGAGAGGAAGAGGAGGGAGGAAGGGAGAGAACGGGTGTGGCAGGGTCTTCTGCCACTGCAAACAAACTCCAGACGCATGAGCCACTATGAGCATCTGGCTTATATAGGTTCTGGGGAGTTGAACCTAGGTCCTTGGGCTTCGCAGGCAAGTTTCTTATTTTCTCCAGCCCACAAATAATTTTTTAAATTTACTTTATTTATTTACTTGAGAGAGAGAGAGAGAGAGAGAAATAGGCAGGGATAGAGAGGGGAGAGAGAGAGAGGAGACAGAGAGAGAGAATGGACACTCTAGGGCCTCCAGCCACTGCAAATGAACTCTACATGTGTACGCCCCCTTGTGCATCTGGCTTAAGTGAGTCCTGGGGAATCGAACCTGGGTCCTTTGGCTTTGCAGGCAAATGCCTTAACCATTAAGCTATCTCTCCAGCCCTCCCAAACCTTCTGAGACAGGGTCTTGTTACATACCCTAGGCTGACCCAGACCTCACGGCTATCCTCCTGCCTCAGTCTTTCAAGTGTTGGGATTATAAGAATGTATCTACATGCTCAACTTTACTCATGCACATTTGGAATCTCAGCTTACTCTTCATTATGTATACAAAATTGTAAAAATGCTTTTCATTTTTAATATCCTGGATGCACTAGGGGCTAAAATCACTCAATGCTGGGATCACAAAACAATAACAATTAGGGTAATCACCTATAAGTAACAGGATATACATAACTATAGAAATATAGACACCTATCTATAAAAATATGGGAGTTTCTTAGGTAATTAATCAGAACTGATCTGGATCCAGATAAGTAATAGGTAAGCAAGAGATATATTTTTAAATATCTTATTTATTTGAGAGAGAGAGAGACAGAGAAAGAAAGAGGCACAGAGAGAGAGAGAGAGAGAGAGAGAGAGAGAGGGAGAGAGAGAGAGAATAGGTACACCAGGACCTCTAGCCACTACAAATGCACTCCAAATGTATATGCCATCTTGTGCACCTGGCTTTACCTGGGTACTGGGGAATTGAGCCTGGATCCTTAGACTTTGCAGGCAAGCGCTTTAACTGCTAAGCCATCTCTCCAGCTCCTGAGAGCTGGATTTTGTGTCTCCCCTCTGCTGTGGGTAAGGTATTACCGAGCAGAGACAAAAGCATGGGAGCTTACCACTGGGAGGCACTCTGGCCACACCCAAGCTGCCTTGCTCTCACTCGTCCGTGCATGCAGTAGACAACTGGTGAGAAGTGGAGAAGGAGGCTCAAGGAACATTCAAGTTCGAGAAAGTGGTAGCAGCAGCTTCATTCTTAGTGCTGAGACAAGACACATGACCAGAAGCAGCTTGTGGAACAGAACAAAAGAGTTTATTTCAGTTTACAGTCTCGATGGGAAGCTCATGGCAGGAAAACTATGGCAGAGAAGAGACAGGGCATCACATCTTGTTACATCAGCTGAGAGAAAACAGCAAGAATGAGTGAACTCTGCCGGGCATGGTGGCGCACGCCTTTAGTCCCAACGCTTGGGAGGCAGAGGTAGGAGGATCTCCATGAGTTCAAGGCCACCCTGAGATGACATAGTGAATTCCAGGTCAGCCTGGGCTAGAGTGAGACCCTCCCACAAACAAACAAGCAAGCAAACAAAAACGAGTGAACTCTGAACAACTGGTGGGCTGGGCTAATAATTGTCAAGACCCACCCCCAGTTGACACGCCTCCTCCATCAAGTCTCGGCCTCCCAAAGGCTCCTCGCCAGCTGGGGATTGAGTGTGAGGCTTAAACACAAACCCGTGAAGGCTATGGGAGACATTTTACATTCACACCACCACAAGTCCAGAGCGGAGGTGAGACTGAGGTCTGAAAGGGCAGCCAGAGCCTGTGTTGGTGCCAGCCCTACACAACCACTGCAGACTGCACAGGGCACCCGGCTGAAGCTTGATGAATCCCTGTAGCAGGGCGTCCCTCACACTGCCACCTCTCAGGTGCCAAGGCATGCCCTCTGCGATCTCATTCCCTGTTTACTTTTTGTGTCCAGGTAACCAAAATGGCACTCACTTATCAGAACAAGGAACGGGGGCCTTAGGAGAATGGTTCGAAGCCCACTGCTTCTCATTACCCCGTATTTTAACCCAGCATGTTTTCCTGTCTACTGACTTTTAAGAAGGCCCTGCCAAATAGTCTGCGAGAGTAAATGAGCGAATAAAAGGATGGCTTTGTAGCTATTTGGACAGGGGTTGTAAGGAACTTGATCTTTATGCACATGAAAAAAATCAACAAATTCTAACTCCAGTTTCTCTACGGTTCACAAAAATGTGTTTTGTGTGCCCACAGGAGAGCAGGGAGAAAGGGAAGGAGAGAGTGACTCAGTTTTCAGTGGCAAGTGTCCCCTATCAGTGGGCCCAGGGCACTGTATGACTGGTTAGGTATTCAGGCTGATCCAAACCTGCGAGGAAATGGGGGGGGGGGCAGAAGGGTCATTTTCAGTCTGCACAGGGAATCGTGACTATGAACACAGTATGCAAAAAATAAACCTGGGGCTGGAGATATGGTTTAGTGGTTAAGGTGCTTGCCTGCAAAGCCTAAGGACCCAGGTTCGATTTCCCAGTACCCACATAAGCCAGATGCACAAGGTGGCACATGCATCTGGAGTTCATTTGCACTGGTTGGAAGCCTTGGTGTACCCATTCTCTCTTTCTCTCTCTCTCTCTCCCTCCCTCCATCAAATAAATAACTAATTTTTTTTTTTTTTTTTTGGTTTTTCGAGGTAGGGTCTCACTCTAGCCCAGGCTGACCTGGAATTCACTATGTAGTCTCAGGGTGGCCTCAAACTCACTGTGATCCTCCTACCTCTGCCTCCCGAGTGCTGAGATTAAAGGCAGCTTAAATAAAATATTAAAAAAAAATAAACCTGGGCTGGGGAGATGGCTTAGTGGTTAATGGTGCTTGCTTGCAAAGCCTGATGGCCTGAGTTCAATTCCCCAGTGACCCAAGTAAAGCTGACTGGATATTCATTCACAGCAACAAGAGACCCTGGCATGTCCCTTCCCCCACACATGTAAATAAATAAATCATATATTTTTCAAATCCCTGGCTTGGGGAGATGACTCAGTGGGTAAGGTGCTTGGGACGTAAACGTAAGGACCTCATTTTAATTCCCAGCATCCATGTAGAAATGCTGGTTGTGGTGGCACATGCCAGTATGCCCCAGTGCTTGGAGGCAGAGACAGGGTTCCTCGGGCTCACCAGTTAGGTACTGTAGCCAAATTGGAGAGCTCCAAGTTTGGCAAGAGACCCTGTCTCAAATGTTAAATGGAAGAGGCCTGGAAAGATGGCTTAACGGTTATGGCGTTTGCCTACGAAGCCTAAGAACTCATGTTCAAATCTCCAGATCCCATGTAAGCCAGACACACAGTGATGCAAGCGTGCAATGTCATACATGCGCACAAGGGGGCACACATGTTTGGAGTTCATTTGCAGAAGGCCCTGGCACACACATTCTCCTCTCCCTCCCTCTCCCTGCCTCTTTCTCTTGCTCTCTCTCAAATAAATAAATAACAATAATAAAGAATAAGCTGAAGAGTGACTGAGGAAGACCCCATTGTTGACTTCTCTCCACATGCACACATGCATGTGCATGCGCACACATACACAAACACACATATAAAAACACCACACACACAAAAATAATTAATCCTATATGGAAACATATTACAGATGGGAATATTATATATACATGTATATACATATTTATATATTTAATTATTTATACACACCAACATATATGTATTTGGTGCCCACTTACATTCTAGTATTCAGGAGGCTGAGGCAGAAGGATATTTTTCCCTTCTTTAGGTAATGCATAAGTTTGCAAATTCCAATATGTTAAACAGCCACTTATTTTTGTCTATAGTTGGAGAGATTGAAGAAATAATTTTAAAAGCCTAATAAAAGGCATTGTTGCATGGTTAAAAAAAAAAAAAAGAATAGAGGAAGATGTACCATATTTATACTACCAAAGGACATCTGGAAAAGTAAGGATTGAGGGAGAAAGTGAGGGACTGGGGATGTAGCTCATTGGCGAAGTGCGTGTCTAGCATGAAGCTCTGGGTTTGCTCCCCAGCATCATGTGGACCAGGCTTGCGGGAACACACCTGTAATCCCAGTACTCAGGAGGAGGAGGCGGGAGGACCAGAAATTCAAGGCCATCCTGGCTACATAGGGAGTTTGAGACCAGATTGGGCTACATGAAACTGTCTTGAAGAAGAAGGAGGAGGAGGAGGAAGAAGAAGAAAAAAAAAAAAAAAGAGGGGGAAGAAGAGGAGGAGGAGGAAGAGAGGCAGGGGCAGGGGAAGAAGAAATGGTATTCAAGGTAGAAAATCCAGAACACAGAGGGGTACTTCATAAGAATGAAATGATAGATTCCCGAGATGATACCAAATAAGGATGTGTTAAGTATTACCGACAGTTTTATTTTTATTTATTTATTTACTTTTTTTGTGTGGCGGTGGTTGAGGTAGGGTCTCACTCTAGCTCAGGCTGACCTGGAATTCACTCTGTAGTCTCAGGGTAGCCTTGAACTCATGGCGATCCTTCTACCTCTGCTCCTGAGTGCTGGGATTGAAGGCGTGTGCCACCACGCCTGCCCTTATTTACTTTTCAGAGAGAGAGAGAGAATATGAGAATGAGAATGAATGGGTGTACCAGAGCTCTAGCCAGTGCAAAAGAATTCCAGATGCATGTGCCATCTTGTGCATCTGGCTTACGTGGGTACTGGGGAATCGAACTTGGGTCCTTAGGCTTCATAGGCAAGTGCCGTAACCACTAAGCTATTTCTCCAGCCCACAACTTTCTTCTTTGGTGTGTGTGTGTGTGTGTGTGTGTGTGTGTGTGTACACATGTCACGGCTCACGTGTATAGTTCAGAGGACAGCTTTGGGATGTTGACCCTTGCCTTCTACCTTGTTTGAGACAGGATTTCTCTTTTTATTTTTAGGTTTTTGTTTTTTTGAGGTAGGGTTTCGCTATAGCCCAAGTTGTCCTGGAATTCACTCTGTAGTCTCAGGCTGGCCTCAAACTCACTGCAGTCCTCCTACCTCTGCCTCCCGAGTACTGAGATTAAAGGCACGTCCAGCTCTCTTTTTTTAAAAAAAAAAAAAATTTAAATTTTTTAAAATTTACTTATTTATTTGACACAGAAAAAGGGAGAAAGAGTGAGAGAATGGCTGTGCCAGGGCTTCTAGCCACTGCAAATGAATTCCAGATGCATGCGCCCCCTTGTGCATCTGGCTAATGTGGGTCCTGGGGAATCGAAACCTTGGTCCTTTGGCTTTGCAGGCAAACACCTTAACCGCTAAGCCATCCGTCCAGCCTCTTTCTCTTGTTTTTTTTGTTGTTGTTGTTCTGCTGCAAATGTCAGACTAGCTGGCCAACAGGCTTCGGGAGTCCCCTGACTCCATCTCCCATTGCCTGAGGTGCATTGGCATTACCAACAAGGGTGCTACTTGCATCCAGCTTTACGCTGGTTCCAGGGATCTGAACCCAGTAGTCAGGATTGCCCAGTAGGTGCCTTTACCCTTTATCCATCTAGCCATCTTCCCAGCCCAACAACAGTTCTTCTCAAGAACACCTTTTTAGTCTATAAGTACCATGCAAATCACCCGCTTGAGGTGAGCAATTGATACCGGCATCTTGCACAGTCCTCCTCCATCTCTTGCTGCCCAGGGCATCTCTCTACAGCCCTGCCAGGCTCCTGAGCCCACAGTGGCTCTTCTGGTTATTGTATGACTTTAAAAAAATCTTGGGCTGGAGAGATGGCTTAGCAGTTAAGGCGCTTACCTGCAAAGCCAGAGGACTCAGGTTTGATTCCCCAGGACCCACGTAAGCCAGATGCCCAAGGGGGCGCATGCATCTGGAGTTCATTTGCAGTGGCTGGAGGCCCTGGTGCGTCCATTCTCTCTGTCTGTCTCTCTCTCTCTCTCTTTGATTCTCTCAAATAAATAAATAAAACTTAAAAAAGAAACCTTTAAAAATCTTATTATTATTAACAACATATTTCTTATGAATACATCATATGTTAGTACCCTCTTTTCCCTCTTCTCTGCCCCCATTCCATTGGAGATGCTCCTCTGTGGGGTTGCAGGTATTCCCCATGGGGTGTGGGTCATGTGTTGTGGGAGCAGCAATCAGTAATTTTGGCGGGGGGGAGGGAATGCCTCTGGGTATGATGTCCCAACCTATGGCTCCGCCCCCTCTGCAGCAAAATTCCCTGAGCCGTGGTGGGTGAGTTTTAAATCTACTTCACTGATGAGCTCTTAATAGGCTCTGGATCTCTGCTTTGGTAGGTGTTGAGTGTCCTCAGGGTCTGACTCCTTCACCCTCGCACTGATTTTCAGGTTCAGCATGGAAGCAGCTCTCTTGCTCGTCTCCCCAATTCCTCTGGTTTCAGCTGTGGCTTGGCTGAAATGCGAGGGGAGTTTATGTCCTCAGGTCTCCCTATGTTCTGAAAAAGAAGACAGATTCTCCAAAGGAGAGTGAAGTCAGCATGGTTTAAATGGGATAAGTATTATTAATTTAGGGGAAAATTAACGTATATAACCCCTCTTTTAGCTTTGTGATGTCCAGTGACGCCTTGGAAGGCTTGTATAGGAGAAACCTTGCCTTGTCTACTTCCTCGGGACCTCCTGGATGGTGGCTGATCCGGGGAGTCAAGAGCAGGACTCACTAAGTGTCATCCACGGCCACCTCTGTCAACCTTTTGCCAAACTCCTATCCAGGCTAATGTGGCAGATGTCCTTCTTATCCAAGCACTAACCAGGCCCGACCCTGCTTAGCTTCTGACACCAGACGAGGTCGGGTGTGTTGAAGGTGGCATGGCTGTCGGTGTGATGAGTATCTCTGCTTAACCCACAAGCCTGTGAATTCATCCCCTGGCTGGCTCAACTGTGTGGAAGCACGTGATATCAATGTTCACGCTACAATCCAGCTTCTGTTACCTTGAGTTATAGTTGGGCTGACTAAAGAAACCACTAGGAAGCACAGGGGAGAGAAAGAGAGAGAGAAAGAGAGAGGGAGATGAGCATGTCCCACCACAAGACGTGTGTTGGCGAGGATGGTATTTTGGGGTTGAATACAGATAGCCTGTTAAGGAAGCTCATCTGTTGTTCTGGAAAGTAGAGAAAAAAAAAGGGGGGGGGGCTCTGAAGATTAAAAGAAGAGCTTGCCAGAGCTCAGAGAGGCTTCAACCATGACTATAATTTCAGGAAAATAAAAAATTTCTTGGGCTGGAAAGAGAGATGGCTTAGTGGTTAAGGCACTTGGCTGCAAATCCAAAGGACCTAGATTCGATTCTCCAGGACCCACATAAGCCAAATGCACAAGGTGGCATACATGTCTGGAGTTCATTCGCAGTGGCTAGAGGCCCTGGCGTGCCCATGCTCTATCTCTCTCAAATAAATAAAATAAAATTTATATTAAAAAAAACGGAAAAGTTAAAATTTTTTTCTCACTTAGAGAAAGATTGGTTTGCTTCGTGTGTGTGTGTGTGTGTGTGTGTGTGTGTGTGTGTGTGCCACAGCATACACGTGCAGGTCAGAGGACAACCTCAGAGTGTCAGTCCCCACCTTCTGCCTTGTGTGAGACAGGATATCTCTTGATTTTACCACTGTGAACAGCAGACTAGCTGGCCCTGGGTCTCCGCGATCCTCCTGGCTCCACCTCCCGTTGCCATAGGTGTGTGGGAATTAGAGAGGCAAGAGCTACTTGTGTCTGGCTTTACGTGGGTTCTGGGCATACTAACTCCTGTGGGCAGGCTTGTACAGCAAGCACTTTGAACTACTGAACTACTGGGATATCTCCTGAGATCCCCCCCCTTTTCTATTTGGACCTTTGGGTGATTGGATGAGGCCCACCTTCGTTAGAGAGGGCAGTCTGCTGGGTGAGGTCAGCCGATTAAAAACACCCCTAGCTAGGCATGGTGGCGCACGCCTTTAATCCCAGCACTTGGGAGGCGGAGGCAGAGGTAGGAGGATTGCAGTGAGTTCAAGGCCACCCTGAGACTACATAGTAAATTCCAGGTTAGCCTGGGCTAGAGTGAAACCCTACCTCAAAAAAAACAAAAACAAACAAACAAACAAAAACACCTCCACATGGGGCTAGAGAGATGGCTTAGCACTTAAGGTGCTTGAGAAACCTAAGGACCTAGGTTTGATTCCCCAGAATCCACGTAAGCCAGATGCACAATGTGGCACATGCATCTGGAGTTCGTTTTCAGTGGCTGGAGGCCCTGGTATGCCCATTCTCTCTCTCTCTCCCTCCGTCCCTCCCTCCCTCTCTCTCTCTCTGTTGCTCTCAAATAAACAAATAAAAATAAACCAAAAAGTTTGGGCTGGAGAGATGGCTTAGCAGTTAAGCGCTTGCCTGTGAAGCCTAAGGACCCCGGTTCGAGGCTGGATTCCCCAGGACCCATGTTAGCCAGATGCACAAGGGGGCGCATGCGTCTGGAGTTCATTTGCAGTGGCTGGAGGCCCTGGTGCACCCATTCTCTCTCTCTCTCTCTCTCTCTCTCTCTCTCTCTCTCTCTCTGCCTCTTTCTCTGTCGCTCTCAAATAAATAAATGAAAATAAACAAAAAAAATGTCAATGAAAAAAGCTTGAAAATGTTGATGTGGAGTTGGGCATGGTGGCACATCCTAGCACTTGGGAGGCGGAGGTAGGAAGAACCACTACTTTGAAAAAATAAAATAAAATAAATGTTGATGTGGGGTTGGGAAGTAAAGTAGTTTAGTGGTCCTGCCTGGCATGTGCTTGGCTCAGTGTGTAGCATTGGAACCCCCCTCCCCTGGCAAAAACAAACAAACAAACAAAAAAAAAACAACAACTTACATGTTACTGGAATGGCTAATGCTGTTGTCACTTAGAAGCAATTTCCTCTCAGTAATGGTTTCTTCTTAAAGGTTTTAAAGAAGCTTTTTAAAAGAAACAGAATAGCCGGGAGTGGTGGTGCACACCTTTAATCCCAGCACTCGGGAGGCAGAGGTAGGAGGATCGCTGTGAGTTCGAGGCCACTTTGAGACTACATAGTGAATTCCAGGTCAGCCTGAGCTACAGTGAGACCCTACCTCGAAAAACAAAGCAAAGCAAAACAAACAAACAAACAAACAAAAAAAAAAATTCCATAGGGAAGGGGGCAAAAAGTATGCATAATTTAAACGGTGTGTTCAAATGTCTCTATGGTCATTATTCAAGACCAGTCAGTGGGGCCTTGTGGTACAAAAGGTGCTATTGTCTAGGGTGTAGTCACTTTCAGAAAAAAAAATTATTTATTTGAGGGAGAGAGAAGAAAGATACATGATAGATAGATAGAGAGAGAGAGAGATGGATAGTATATGGGCATGCCAGGGCCTCCTACTGCTGCAAACTATAGATGCATGCACCACTTAGTGCATCTGGCTTTATGTGGGTACTGGAAGACTGAACTCAGGCTATCCGACTTTGCAAGCAAGTGCAAGAGGGAGGTGCGCACACACACGTGTGTGCATGTACATGTATGTGCATGCCTGTAGAGGCCAGAGGAAAACCTCATACTCAGGTGCCATCCACAGTTTTTTTTTTTTTTTTTTTTTTTTTTAACACAGGGCCTCTCAGTGGCTTGGAATTCATCTAATTAGTCTAGACTGGTGGGCCAGTAAGTCCCAGGGACCCTTCTGTGTCTCCAGTGGGATCACAAGCACTCATCACCACACTTGGCTTTTCGTTTTTGGTTTTTCGAGGTGGGATCTCACGCTAGCCACGGCTGACCTGGAATTCACTATGTAGTCTCAGGGTGGCCTCAAACTCACGGTGATCCTCCTACCTCTCTGCCTCCTGAGTGCTGGGATTAAAGGCGTGCACCACCATGCCCAGCACACACTTGGCTTCTTAAAAAAATTATTTATTTATTTATTTATTTGAGAGAGAGAGACAATGAGTACTGCTGTGAACAAGCTCCAGATGCATGTGGCACTTTGTGCATCTAGCCTTGCATGGGTACTTGGGCATTAAACTTGGGTTGGCAGGCTTTGCAAGCCAGCACCTTTGACTGCTGAGCCAGCCGTCTTCCCTGCCCAAGGGGTTCGTACTCAGGTCCTCATGCTTGTAAAGCAGTCACTTTTCTGGCTGAATTGTCTCCGCCAGTGTCTTTGTTACAAGGTGCTTATCCATCAGTTCTATTAGTCCCTCAATCCCATGTGACTGCAGGCAGAGCGGCACAGAGAAAAGGAGACAGATGAAAAGCAGAGGCAGGATAGCCGAGCATTTTATTTACCCATCTGTCTGCAGCGCAAGGGAAGAGCCTGGGCTTTGGGCAAAATCAGTCTGTAAGTCCTGTCTCCTTCTTCCATTTTACAGCTTGCTTGGCATCATAGCAGCCTGCCATGGCTTTGGGCTTTTATTTATTTATTTATTTATTTATTTATTTAGTTAGTTAGTTAGTTAGTTATTTTCCTGGTTTTTCAAGGTAGGGTCTCACTCTAGCCCAGGCTGACCTGGAGTTCACTATGTTTTCTCAGGGTGGCCTCGAACTCACGGTGATCCTCCTACCTCTGCCTCCTGAGTGCTGGGATAAAGATAGAGGTACTAACGCAAATGATTTCTTTAAAAAAATTTTTTTTGTTCATTTTTATTTATTTATTTGAGAGCAACAGACAGAGAGAGAAAGAGGCAGATAGAGAATGGGCGCCCCATGGGCTCTAGCCACTGCAAACGAACTCCAGATGCATGCGCCCCCTTGTGCATCTGGCTAACGTGGGTCCTGGGGAATCGAGCCTTGAACCGGGGTCCTTAGGCTTCACAGGCAAGTGCTTAACTAAGCCATCTCTCCAGTCCACAAATGATTTCTTGAGTTTAAGACTATACATATATTTTAATTTATTTACTTATGTATTTGAGAAAAAGGCAGAGAGAGAGAGAGAGAGAGAGAGAGAGAATGGGGTGCACCAGGGCCTCTAGCCTCTGCTTCCCAAGAGCTGGGATTAAAGGTGTACACCACCACACCCGGCAACTTTTTTTTTTTTTTTTTTTTTTTTTTGGATGCAGGATCTGATGTAGCCCAGGATGGCTTCAAATTCAATACATAGCTGAGAATGATCTTGAACTTCTCACCTTGCTGCCTCTACCTCCCAAGTGCTGGGATTACAGATAAGAGACACTACACCTGTCTCATGGTGTGTTGGACGTTGACCCCAAGGCTTCATACATTACTAGGTAACACTCTCCAAGGTGGGCTACTGCTCTAACCTGAGTGTTTCTTCATAGATCTGACAAACTGGATTTGAGCTAAGGTTTCCTTTAACCATACTAAAAGAACCCGACAAATTACTGTCGGATTTAATAGAGAGTAACATGATGCTATTGAATAAATTACAGGGCTACATGATGCTACTCCATGAATTGGTGTGCAGAGATTATAAATACACTTATGTGTTTGGAAACAGGGTCTCTCTACATTGCTCATGCTGACCTTGAACTCCCGGGCTCAAGAAATCCTCTTGCCTCAGTCTCCCAGGTACTAGGACTACAAGAGTGTGCCACTACGCTCCACCTTAAGATAATAATTAAAAAATATTTTTGTTAATATTTTATTTATTTATTTGCAAGCAGAAAGAGAGAGAGAGAGGAAAAGGGAGAGGGATATATATATATATATATATACATATAGATAGATGATATATATATACATATCTATCTATCATCTATCATCTTTATCTATCTATATGGTTAGAGAGAGAGAGAGAGAGAGAATGAGAAGGGCACTAAATTAGGGACTCTTGCAGCTGCAAACGAACTCCAAATGCATACGTCACTTTGAGCATTTGGCTTTAGGTGGGTACTGGGGAGTTGAACCCAGGCCCTTCAGGCTTTGTAAGCAAATGCCTTTAACTACTGAGCCATTTCTCCAACCTAATAATTTTTTTTTTTTTAATACAGGGCTGACCTGAAACTCACTCTTTTGCCCAGGCTGGCCTTGAATTCACTCCAATCATCCTTGTGAGATTGTAGGTGTGAACTACTACCCCCCCCAGCTAGATAATTTTTAATCAAAGCCGGTAGATTATAAAATGGTATGCATGTTTTGCCTCCAATTAAAATTACACTATATGTAAAAATTATACTATATATAAAATTATACTATATATAAAAATTATACTATATATTTAATGGGAAGCTTAGAAGTGGGTTGGAGTATGAGCAGTGGCTACCTTAAGGTGTTGGGGTTTAAGGTGTCTTATTCTTTTAAATTCTTGTCATTGATCATTTAAAATAGTCTTCAGTCATGGATGAGAGAAAAAAAAAAAAAAAAGATATCCAAATAGGAGAGAGACTAGTTGGACAAAAAAAGGGGGGGGAGGGTTTCAGTGTAAAGAGGACAAAAGAAAACGTAATGGAAGATGAATTAATCAAAATACATTATGTACATGTATGAAACTTGTCAATAAAAAAAAAAGGTAAACACAAAATAAAAATGGCCTCAACAATCATGCCCTACCTGTGTGATGTGGTTTATTTATTTATTTATTTATTCTTCTAGATAAGGAAAATTCACGAAGGTGTCCGTCTTGCACCTGTCAGGTGCAGGGCGTCAAGGTGATGCGGCCTGGGTCCGGACCAGATAGATGCAAAGCCAGAGAGGCGAGGCAAGTGGCCCCCACCCTAGTCCCAGAGCGGCGTGCGGGCGAGAAGTGGGCGGGGCTAAGTGTGGGGGTGTGCGTCACGTGCTCGTAGTCAGCCAATGGGCGCCTCGGAGCCCACCTTGAGGCCGGGGCGGGGCGGGGCGCCGGGCTGGCGTCACCAGGACAACGGGCGTCGCCGGCGCCGTGTGACTCGGGGCTGTGGGCGCGCTCGCGGCTCTTCGGCCATGGTGAGTGAGTGTGGGGGGCCGGCGTGGGCGGGTGGCGGGGGGGGGGGGGAGCAGAGCCCTTGTCCCTCGCGTGTCCGTGGGGTTCCCCGTGCGCCGGCCGCTGCGGCGGGAGGCGGGCCGCGGCCTGCGGGGTTGCGGGGTGGCAGGGCTGACCCCGGGGAGGGTCCGCAGCGCCCGCGGGGTGCGGAGGGGCCGCGCCTGGGTCACCGCCTCCGGGACGTGCCGCCGGCCGGGGGACAGTGACGCCCGCCCGCCGTGTGGCCCGGAGCCAGCCCGGGAAGCCACCGGGGAGGGTGTGGCTCACGTCTATATTCAGGGCTTCACTATTTTGCAAGGCTGTGTACTTGCACCCTTGCTTTTTGTGCAATGATGTCAATACCGGAACGTGCGTTTTGTTTCAAGTTCAGCGTGCTGATAGGGGGTTTAAATGTGTGGTGTTGGAAAGATCCCCCCCCCCCTTTACTCTCTGTATATGTAAGAAAGGAAGAAAAAAAGATATTTGAGCTGGAAGGCTTTTTGTTTTTCTTCCCGAGTACAGTACCCTCACTAAAGGGGTTTGATGAAGCCATCATTTAGTACGTTGTAAACGTCTTAAAGAAGTCATTAGCTTTGGTCAATAAACTTGGGGGAGGCTGTGAGCATGCCACCTGGCCCCCCATTAGCTTGGGTTTTTAAACCTCTGTTGGCGTGAATAGGCAAGGTTCATGAAACTGGCAGATGTGGCTTTTCCAAAAGAGCTGAGCTCCCTGCTTTGTGACACACCCTAGAAATAGAATACTTGAGGGGCTAGTTAATAAGGAAATACTTAATTTTAAGATTTTTTTTTTAAAAATCATGGGTAATTTGGTGGGGGTTTGCTTCTTATCTGAAGGGTGAGTGGAAGGGCTCCCCAGTTGTAGTTGATGTGCTGTTTGGAATGCTGCCTGGCCCTGGTTTTTCTTTTTTCCCCCTTCCCTTCCCTTCCCCTTCTGTTTTTCTTGAGATAAAGTCTCTCCCTGTAGCCCATGTTGGCCTTGAACTGGCAGTGATCCACCTGCCTCAGCCTACTGAGTGCTGAGATTACAGCCGGCAGCCATGACACCCAACTCCTGGTTTCTTCTTCATAAGTGGGCAGAGGGGTGGGTGGTGGTTAGAGAAGTGGATGGTCTGCATTTCTCATGACAGTGCCCAAGTATGTGGCTTGCTGACAGTAGGGAAAGAACACTGACCACAAACAACATTTGTGCCATCTTTATTCTGTGTTTCTTTTTAGTTCTGAGGGTGTATGTGTGTGTGTGTGTGTTCAGACAGGGTCTCCCAGTATTATCCAAGCTAGCCTCTAATATACCAAATCCTCCTGCCTCAACCTCTTTAAGTGCTGACATTATAGGTGTGCACCAGCACACCTGCCTCAATATCTAACATTTATTGTGTACATTCTATGTGTGAGACATTTTACTGTCTTAAGTGTCTCAAACTATCAACTGCCCTGGGATAAAGATACCATTTTTCCATTTTACATAAGAAGATTGAGGCACACAGAGCAGTGAATGTTCCCAGGTCACCCAGCAGATAACTGAGCAGATCTCAAGAGCAGGCATTTTGTTTGAGAATCTGCTATGGACTCCCTGGATTATACTGTGCAGTGTATGCATTCCCCTCAACATGCATGCCATGTATCAGATCAGGACAGTGGTTTTCTGTGTGTGTGTGTGTGTGTGTGTGTGTGTGTGTGTGTGTGTATGTATGTGGGGGGGGGGCATGCCTGAGCCCCTTGCTGCAAACTCCAGATGCATGCACCACTTTGTCTGGCTTTATGTGGTCACTGGGGAATTGAACCCAGGCTGTCAGGCTTTGCAGGCAAGTGCCTTTAACCCCACTGAGCCATCTCCCCAGCCCAGGAAGTTTGTTTTCTCATTTGGACTCAAATAAATGTTCATTTATTTGAGAGAGTGGGCACACCAAAGCCTCCTGCCTCTACAAATGAACTTGAGACGCATGTATCACCTTGTGGGTCTGGCCTTATGTAGGCAATGGGGAATCAAACCCAGGCTATCAGCTTTGTAAGCAAGTGCCTTTAGCCGCTGTCTCTCCAGCCCCCGGACTTTCAGGTTTTGAGCTGTTATGAATGGTCTCCTACTTTGTTGTTCCTGGCTGGAGTATGATGCTATAGCACAGAGTGCGCATGTCTGTCCTTCTTTCCCCTTCCTTTATATTCCTTTTCACAGAGTTAAATGAGAGGAATTAGTAAACACAGGCGAGTAGACCAGTGCTCACACTCCTGTCTGTACCAGCATTGAGAGTGCCGCCTGTCACTTCAAAGGATTGGCATCCGCTTTTCATGAATCACAAAGCTGGTGTTTTACATAAAGCCTTTTAAATGTGCAAGGTGAAATCATGTTTTCAAAGGAGCGAGGAAAGAAGAGAAGGAGGGTGACGGATGCTTATCTGACACGTGTTACAAATAGCTCAGGAAAAGTGCAGGTTGCCCGAATCCCTGCTCCCACTGCTGCTGTCTTCACTGCCGTGGAGCTGGTGACTCGTTTCACTCATTCTCACATAGCTTTCTTTTTCTTAATGTGTGTGCGTGTGCGTACATGCATGTGTGTTGGGGCATGCGTGTGCCATAGCGCACATGTGGAAAAGCTTGGGGTGCTTGTTCTCTCCCGCCACCTTACTTGAGACAGGACCTCACTTGTTTTTGCCGCTGTGTGTGCCAGTCTAGCAGGCCCAGTGGTTCCACAGTCTCCTGGCTCCTCCTCCCATAGCGTTAGGGTTACAGACACGTGTGCCAATTTGAATCTGTCTTTACATGGGTCTGGGGGATCAAGAAAAGGTCAGCAGGTGCCTTTAACTTCTGAGCCATCTCCGGAGCCCCAGTAGCTTTCTTTCTTTTTTTTCTAAATATTTATTTGTTTGTTTATTTGACAGAGAAAGAAAGAAAGAGAGAGAAAGAGAGGGAGAATGGGCATGCCAGGGCCTCCAGCCATTGCAGATGAACTCCAGACGCATGTGCCCCCTAGTGCCCCCTAGTGCCCCCTAGTGCATCTGGGGAATCTAACCTGGGTCCTTTGGCTTTGCAGGCAAACACCTTAGCCGCTAAGCCATCCCTCCAGTCCCCCAGTAGCTTTCTTTATAGAGCCCAAATTCTGGGTTGATAGAATTTCTGTCCTCCTATCACTCCTGTGAGATTGTTTCTATACCTATTTAGTAGACCTTGGTTGGGTAAATACTTTACCTGGTGGCATAGTTGGTGAGTGGTCAAGCAAGGATTTAAACTTATCTGGTCATTCTCCAAAGCCTGGGATCCTAATCACTCCACCAAAGCCAAGACATCAAAGAAGAAGAGGGAGAAGGGGTTCAGTGGAAGGGGTGTGGGAAGGAAGGGGAACAAGAAAAGGTAACGGGCAGGGACGATGATCAAAATACATTCTATACATGTATGAATAACTGCCAGTGGAAAGTAGCTTTTTGTTTTTTAAGAATCTCAATGTCTTATCAGCAGAATCAGTGGCTTTTTATATTTTAATGACAAACTATTACTGTTATTTAATGACATCTTGCACAGATCGCTTGCTTTTCCCCTTTCAACCAAAGCTCAGATCCCAAAGGCCAAGAAGGCCATTGGTGGGGTCACACTTCGCTGCCAGCCCATTCCACTGTGAACCTCCCCCTCCCCCGCCTAGGGCAGCTCTGTCCTCCCACAGCCTCTGGCAGCAATGGATGGCTGTGATGGGGAGGAGGTGTGGGAAGTATAGGGAAGCCCTTGTTTTTGTGGAGTCAGAATGAAGGCTGAAACCCAGGCTCCCCAGTTTCTCCATATTGCCCCTACTACTATGACTTCCCACTGGCTTTTCTGTTCTTTGGCTTTCTGTCCAACTAACTTTCTAATGTGTGCATCAGGTAGTGTTGTAGGCAGGAAGTGAGCAGACAGAAACAGCAGGTAAAGTGGCGTTGTGGATACCTTCGGTGCTGGCACCAAGTACCTGGCCGGAGGCAGCTGATGGGAGTAGTGTTTGTTTTGGCTTCCAGACTCAAGGAGAAGCTCTGCAATGGCATGAGCCTCCACCCCGCTGAGGAGGGAAACTGCAGCAGCACAGGGAGCCAGCTGCCCCTGGCCGACTGAGGGTTAATTAGCCTCTGCCTCCCAAACTAAGGAACTAAGCATTCAGAACCCAGGAGTTTTTGAGGGACACTTAATTCAGACCACCGCAGGTGGAGAAAAGCACATCTGGGAGGAGAGAGGGAGTTCCAAGGGAGACTCCACACTGGGAGAGTGGATGGCAGAGGGTTCGCTTGTGTAGATTTTCCTTTTTAAATTTTGTTGTTGTTTTTCTTTCTTTCTTTCTTTCCTTCCTTCCTTCCTTTTTTTTTTTTTTTTTGGTTTTCTGAGGTAGGGTCTCACTCTAGCCCAGGCTGACCTGGGATTCGTTATGTAGTGTCATGGTGGCCTTGAACTCTTGGTGTTCCTCCTACCTCTCTGCCTTTCAAGTGCTGGGATTAAAGATGTGTGCCACCACATCTGGCCATTGTTGTTTTTGAGGAAGGGTCTTACTTTAGCTCAGGCTGGCCTGGAACTCACTCTGTAGTCCCAAGCTGCCTTTGGACTCACAGTGATCCTCCTACCTCAGCCTCTGGAGTGTTGGGATTAAAGGCATGTGCCACCATGTAATATTTTTAATTCATTTTTTCTATTTCTGACATTTCATACATGTATATTATGTATTTTGATTTTATCTCCCCCAATTACTCTCTCCTGTTCCCTTCTCCTCTCATTTACAACCTTCTCCTTCATTAACCCCCATTTTTAATGTTTTTTTTTTTTTTTTTTTTTTTTGAGGTAGGGTCTCACTGGAGCTCAGGCTGACCTGGAATTCACTATGTAGTCTCAGGGTGGCCTCGAACTCACTGTGATCCTCCTACCTCTGCCTCCCGAGTGCTGGGATTAAAGGCGTGCGCCACCACGCCCGGCTAATGTTTTTTTTTTTTCACCCATTGAGATAAATTAGGGCTGTTTGTGTGATTAGTTTTTTTAAATTTTCTATTTTTTTCATCTCTGAGGATCTGCTTTCAGTGTGGAATTGAAAGGAGGCTGGGTGTGGTGAAGTTCGAGGCCACCCTGAGACTACATAGTGAATTCCAGGTCTGCCTGGGCTAGAGCAAGTGAAACCCTACCTTGGGGGGGGGAGGGGAGGCCTGGCTGGCTGGGTTGTATTTGAGCAGAGGATTTCCCATGGGAATACTTGGAGAAGGGCCATGTGAGGGGACGGCACAAGTGCAAGGTCCTGAGGCTGACAGCATGTCTGGAGAACTGAGAAGAGTTAACTGGGTGCCTGTCCAGGTTTTTACTGCAGGTGAGGCAGAAGGTAGAGGCAGGATAGCAGGCAGAGAGTTGGTGGAGGGGGTGGAAGAGAGAGGGAGGGAGATCAAGATTATCTCCCCAAGGCACACAGAGCCAAGGTGCTGTGGGAAAGCAAGAACAGCTGTTCACATGGATGCAGGTGTGTGGATGCCTCACAGGTCTGAAAGCAAGCATTAGTCCCAGCACTTAGGAGACTAAAATGATGGCTGTGTTTGAGGCCAGCCTGGGGCTACAGAGTGAGTTCCAGGTCAGCCTGGGCTAGAGTTGAGACTTTGCTTTAAAAACAAACAAACAGGGCTGGAGGGATGGCTTAGCGGTTAAAGCATTTGCCTGCAAAGCCAAAGGACCCAGGTTCAATTCCCCAGGACCCACGTTAGCCATATGCACAAGGGGGCGCATGCGTCTGGAGTTTGCAGTGGCTGGAGGCCCTGGCGTGCTTATTGTCTGTCTGTCTGTCTCTTTCCCCCCTTCTTTCTCTATCAAATAAATAAATAAAAATATTAAAAACAAACAAAAGCCAGAGAAATGGCTTAGCAGTTACGGCACTTGCCTGCTGAAGCCTAAGGACCCTGGTTCGATTCCCCAGGGCCCACCTAGGTGACCCATGCGTCTGGAGTTCATTTGCTTCGGCTGGAGGCCCTGCTGCACCCATTCTCCCCCAGTCTCTCTCTCTCTTTCTCTGTGACTCTTGCAAATAAATAAATAAATAAATAATCTTAATCTTAGTAGCTAGACTGCAAAGCTCTCTGCTGTAGACTTCTGAAGATAAAGATCTGAGTCTGTGTGTGATGGCCCATTGTTGGTTGAGTTTAGGGTCACCCAGCAGATATATGTGGGTGTGTCTGTGAGGGTACTTGAGGAGGGAAGACCCTCCCCCTAGATGTGGGCTGGGTGCCCCCACTCACCAGGCTGGGAAGCAGCAGTAGGAAGGTCTGCAAGCCCCTGGCATTCACCATTCTTGCAGTGCGACCGCATTCTCTTACCATGGTGGACTCTAGCTCCTAAAACCCTGAGCCCAGATAAACCCTTCCTTCCTTCCTTAAGTTGATGTTGTTGGGACTTTTGTTGTGGCTATTAACATATAAAAAGTTGGGAGAGGTGGTACATACCTTTAATCCCAGCACTCAGAGGTAGGAGGATCACCATGAGTTCAAGGCCACCCTGAGAATACATAGTGAATTCCAGGTCAGCCTGGGCTAGAGTGAGACCCTGCCTCGAAAAACAAACAAACAAACAACCCAAAAAAGGAAAGTTTATTTTGGCTCAGGACTGTAGACAGACAGATGGATGGAGAAGGGAGGGAGGGAGGGAGCCGGGGAACCCCCAGAGTTCCATGTTCTCCTTTGAGGCATTCCACTAAGGAGCTCGCTGAAGGCCTGCACCTCTTAGACATCTAGTAACAGTCCCCTGAGACCAGGCCTTTCACACATGGACCTTTGAGAGACATGCTGCATTCAAGTGACAGCCAAGGCAGCGGGTCACTCTTAAAGAGAACATCCTAGAACACTTCAGAGCAGCAAATGCTGGCCTCTGGGCTCCTCTGGACCTGCCATCCACATGCTTTGACATGAGGTCACCCACTGCTGTGCTGCGCGGGGCTGAGTCACAACACAGGCGTCAAAGCTACCTTGTGCTGAGCACTTTTCATGTGACAAGATGAGCTATGTTGTACATATGCCACATTTAACTCACAGTCATCCTCCTGAAAAGCTTGTTTGTGGTCCCCATTTTTGCACAAGAGGAAACTGGCACTGGCAAGTTACATGGCGTTCCCAAGGTACCAGGGGTGTAAGTGTAGATCTAGACTATTGTAGTGTGGCTGTCTCCTCAGGCTGGGACATGACCATCACCGTCTCGAGGCAGAGCAGCTGTGATGGTCCTTCAAGGCCACAGCCAGACCAGGCCTATTAATAATCCCTCGCAGAGGGAGGAGGGAAGCTCAGGAGACTCATAGGGCCCCTCGCTTCTCCTCCCTGGGAGTCTACATGTGAGTTATGGGAGGTGGGTGTTCAACTTGGGACTTCTCAGTGGGATAGCTGCTTGTAAGCCACCCAGGGGCCTTCCTGGTGATGTAGCTGCCTGTGAGTTATCCCTGCTCCTGTAAGTCACCCGATAGGCTCACTGTTCAGCAGACTGGACTTGGATGGAACCTTTCCTGTGGTCCTCAGGGCCCTCTATCTGAGGTCAATGGGCATTTCTTTACATCACCCAGGAAGGAGTGACTTGACAGTTACATGTTCATTAAATGAGATTGTCCTTATAAGCTTCCTGGTTACACCAATCACTGAAGCAGGGATGCCTTTCGCTGGCGATCCTGGTCCTGAGGCCTTCACATTGTGGCTGGGGCACCCCTGCTTCAAAGAGCAGAGCCCTCTAGGATGAGCTGTTCCATTGCTAGGATGATTTTTTTCTGGGGTTCAACTGAAACTTTGAAACTTTTAATTTACTGTTCTTTATAAGAGGAATTAAGCCCATCCTACTGACTGCTATTGGGATACATGAAGCTTGTCATGCTATCATTTACTTATACCCCAAAACCACATGGAGACTTCAGTTTTGAGTATTTAGATAAAACAGTAAGGAAATAGGGGACTTGAACAGTCCTGTATACCAGTAGATGTGACATCTCCAAACCCTCCACCTCACCATAGCAGAGCACACGCCCTTGTCAAGTGTGCATGGGCGTTCTCCAAGAGGCCGAAAGACAAATCTTAAAATAGAAAAGGCTGAAAATATAGACTCCCCTCTGACTATGGTAAAATGTCAATAGCAGGGCTGGAGAGATGGCTTAGCGGTTGAGCGCTCACCTGTGAAGCCTAAGGACCCTGGTTCAAGGCTCGATTCCCCAGGACCCACATTAGCCAGATACACAAGGGGGCGCACGCATCAGGAGTTCGTTTGCAGTGGCTGGAAGCCCTGGCGCGCCCTCTCTCTCTCTCTCTCTCTCTCTCTGTCGCTCATATAAATAAAAATAAACAAAAAGAATTTTGAAAAATGTCAATAACAGAAGGAATGCTAGCTGCATGTGGTGGCACACGCCTTTAATCTCAGCACTCGGGAGGCAGAGGTAGGAGGATCACTGTGAGTTCTAGGCCAGCCGGAGACTATGTAGTGAATTCCAGGTCAGCCTGGGTTATAGTGAGACCCTATCTCGAAAAGGGTTGGAGGGATGGCTTAGCAAGTAAAGCACTTGCCTGCAAAGCCTAATGACCTGGGTTCAGTTCTCCAGTACCCACGTAAAACCAGATGCACAAAGTGGCATGTGCATCTGGAGTTCATTTGTAGTGGAGTCCCTGGCACACCTATTTTCTCTGTCTCTCTTCTCTCTATCTCTCTCTGATTATTTTTAAAAAATCACTATGTGGGGCTGGAGAGATGGCTTAGCAGTTAAGGTGCATGTCTGTGAAGCCTAAGGACCCAGGTTCGATTCTCCATGTCCCATAGTGTCGCATGCGTCTGGAGTTTGTTTGCAGTGGCTAGAAGCCCTGGCATGCTCATTCTTACACACTCTCTCTCTGACTGTAATAAATAAATAAAAATAAAATCTAAAAAAAAAAAAAAATCACTGTGTTCCTTAAACAACATACCCTTAAGCAATCATTGGGTGAAAAAGAAATGCAGGATATTAAAAACACTTTTAGCTGAATGAAATAAAAACATAACATATCCAAATTTATGAGTTGCTGTAAAAATAATTTTATAGTTGTGAATGCCTAATCAAAAATGAACAGGATGTCTTAGTGGTAAGAGCACTTGCTGCTTAAGCATGAGGGACCTCCAAGAACTCATGTAACAAGCACATAACACGTGTGTAACCCTGGTTGCAGTGGACCTCCAAGAACCCATGTAACAAGCACATAACAACACGTGTGTAACCCTGGTCGCGGTGGCGTGACTTGAGAATTGCTGGAGCTCACTAATGGACAGCTCTAGGTTGAGGGATGGACTATCTCAAGGACCACTGGCAGATGAGTTACAAGATCAGGAACCTGATCATCTCCTCTAGCCTCTGCATGCCCACGTGTGGGTCACATCATCATCTCCGGCTGCTGCATGTCCACGTGTGGGTCACGTGGCCCCTCATACACATGGACATAACACCACACATGCAAAAAAAAAAAAAAAAAAAAAGAAAGAAAGAAAGAAAGAAAGAAAGAAAGAAAGAAAGAAAGAAAAGAGCTGAGGGTGGTACCTTGTGCCTGTAATGCCAGCATTTGGGAGGCTGAGCCAGGGGGATTGCCACAAGTTCATGGGTAGCCAAGGCTTCAGAGTGAGATCCTGTCTCAAAGAAAAACAACAAAAAGATGAAAGATTTCAAGTCACTTTGTGCCTTAATAAACTAGGAAAAGATTAATGAGCTTAACTAAGCAGTTTTTACAGGAACTCTTAGAATATAGCAGGTGCTTATTAAGCTGTCTCCCACCACACTGTGCCTCACACTACTACCTTGGAAATAAATGTAGGTACTGTTTATAAACTTTTTCACAATTCAGCCGGGTGTGGTGGCGCACGCCTTTAATCCCAGCACTCGGGAGGCAGAGGTAGGAAGATCGCCATGAGTTCAAGGCCACCCTGAGATGACAGAGTTAATTCTAGGTCAGCCTGGACCAGAGTGAGACCCTGTCTCGAAAAACCAAAAAAAAAAAAAACAAAAAAAAAACAAAAACTTTTTCACAATTTAAGCTATGTGTGCATGTGTATGAGTGCAAATGTTTGGAGGTCAAAGTACAACTCCAGGCCGTCTGTGCTCCACCTTCTTTGAGACAAGGTTTCTTGCTGCTGCAAACAAACTGCCAGACTGCAGAGGAACCAGACCTGTAAGCTTCAGGTTCTCCTGGCTCCACCATCACTGTCTTGAGTGCGTTGGGATCACAGATGCATGCGCCGCTTTGTATCTGGTTTGAAGTGGGTGTGGGGAGTTGAACCCCCAGCTGGCAGGCTTTAAGGGCTGAGGCATCTCCCCAGCCCTACTATTTTCACTTTTATGGGCTGCTCTGATGAACTGTGTATTCCTTTTTCTTTTTTGAGATAGGGTCTCGCTCTAGACTCTGCTGACCTGGAATTCACTATGTAGTCTCAGGCCTGGTCTTGAACTCACAGTGATCCTCATACCTCAGCCTCCCCAGTGCTGGGATTAAAGGTATGCGCCACCATACCTGGCTCCTATTTATTTATTTATTTATTTGAGAGAGAGAGAGAGGGCAGGTAGAGAAAGAGAGAATGGGCACAAGGGCCTCCAGCCACTTGAACTGCAGACGCATGCGCCACCCTGTGCGTCTTTACGTGTGTGCTTTGCATGGATACTGGTCCTTAGGCTTTCTAGGCGAGCGCCTTAACCACTGGGCCATCTCTTCAGCCCTGAAATACATATTTTTAAGAAATCCTTTTATGACTGACTAGTATACCATTGTGTGACTGTATGTATTTTCTTTACTCACTCATCACTGGATGGACATTTAAATTATTTCCAGTTTTGGGCTTTTATGCTGTGATGACAATCATGGATACATTGTGGTGTGTGGAGATAATGTTTTCCCTTCCCTTGAGTGTTGATTTACAAAAGGATTGCTGAGTCACATGGCAACTCAGAAGGTTTCTGTTCTCTGCATGCTTGCCTTTCTTAGTATCTAGCTGTCTGTGGGGGTGGTATGAAGTCTCTTCTTGTGGGTATTTTTATATTTTATTTATTGGGGGGGAGGGAGGAGGAGGCGGCGGCGGCGGCAGATAGACAAGTGATAGAATGGGTACACCGGGGCCTCCAGACGCATGTGTTACCTTATGCATCTGGCTTATGTGGGTACTGGGGAATTGAACCTGGGTTCTTAGGCATCATAGGCAAGTGCCTTAACTGTTGAGCCAACTTTTCAGCCCAGTATTTTTTATTATTGGGTCAGTTTTCTTCCCTCCCTCCTTTCCTTTTTTTTGAGATAGGGTCTTACTGTAGCCCACGCTGATCTAGAACTCACTCTGTAGCACAAGCTGCCCTTGAACTTGTGGTAATCTTCCTTCCTCAGCTTTCTGAGTGCTGGGATTACAGGCATGAGTATCCACACCAAGCAAAATAAATTTTCAAGATGGAAATGTTGTAGTTCTTTTCTCAAACCCATCTATAAGTATTTTATTCCCTTTGAGCTATTATAAGTGTGATTGTTTCCTGAAATTAATTAATCTCTAGGTTTTCCATTACCAATGTAAAGTATTTCTTTTTTTTAAACTATTTTTAACTATTTTTATTTTTTATTTATTTGACAGGGAGAGAGAATGGGTGCCCCAGGGCCTCTAGCCACTGCAAACGAACTCCAGATGCATGCACCCCCTAGTGCATCTGGCTTACATGGGTCCTGGGGAATCAAACCGAGGTCCTTTGGCTTTGCAGGCACGTGCCTTAACCATTAAGCCATCCCTCCAGCCCAAGTATTTCCTTTTTTTATAAAAGTATTTATAGACTATATCCTGTAACTTTGCTGAACTCTTTGAGAGTTGTAATTGATTTTTTTTTTTTTTTTTTTTTTTTGGTTTTTAAGGTAGGGTCTCACTCTAGCCCAGGCTGACCTGGAATTCACTATGAAGCCTCAGGGTGGCCTCGAACTCACTTCTGCCTCCTGAGTCCTGGATTAAAGGCTTGCACCACCACGCCTGACTAGCATCACTTTTTCTATAGGATGGTGGCTGGTGTTAAGGTACTTGCCTATGAAGCCTAAGGACCTAGGGTCAGCACCCCAGGACCCACAAAAGCCAGATGGACATGGTGGCATATGAATTTGGAGTTTGTTTACAGTGGCAAGAGGCCCTGGCACGCCCATCCTTTGTCTCTTATCTGCCTCTTTCTTTCTCAAATAAATAAATAAAAATAGGGCTGGAGAGGTGGCTTAGACGTTAAGGTGCATGCCTCTGAAACCTAAGGACCCAGGTTTGATTCTCCAGGTCCCAGGTAAGTGAGATGCACATGGTGGCGCATGGGTCTGGAGTTTGTTTGCAGTGGCTGGAGGCCCTGGCGCAGCCATTTTCTCTCTTCTCTTCTCTCTTTCTCTCTCTCTCTGTCTGTCTCTAATAAATTAGTAAATCTTTAAAAACTAAATAAAACACATGTAGCTCTTTGTTTGCATGGATTGAAAGTAGTTTTACAATGTCTCTTTTCTTCCAGGTTTTCTCAAATAATGATGAAGGCCTTATTAACAAGAAGTTGCCCAAAGAACTCCTCTTGAGGTAAGTATAAAGTTCAGCTAGTGTCCAGCTCTGGGCCAGTTGTCAGGTTCCAGGTCTGTCTTCATTCCCTCTGCAGACCCTAGATAGAGAGAGACAGGCCAGCCTCACTGCCCCTCTGTTCTTGTTTTATAGAACGCTGTTCAACTCATTGTTAAGTTTTACTTGGTCTAATCCAGAATGTACTGAGTATGTACATAACACGGGTCTAGATTCTTTTTGTAATGTGGTAAGTATTGTAATACTTTTCAGTAGGTGCCTGTGTTGGGTCAGAGTAGATATCAGAATGTAGTTAGTAAGGCTGGAGAGATGGCTTAGCAGTTAAGGTGCTTATCTGTGAAGCCTAAGGATCCAGGTTCGATTCCCCAGTACTCATGTAAGCCAGATGCACAAGATGACACATGCATCTGGAGTTAGTTTGCAGTGGCTGGAGGCCCTAGTGCATCCATTCTCTCTCTGTCTGCTTCTCTCTCTCAGATCATCAACAGTTGATGAGGAGATGAGAAAATGCTTGAAGAATGAGTGTGTGAGAAAGAGGGTAGGGAGCAAGGAGCATGGCGATTCAGTGTGGAAGAGATGCCAGTCTTTTAGAAGAATCTGAAAGATAGGTGACAGCTTTGCTCCTTAGCTGAGAGAAAAGTGTAAGGACTATTACTGAGCCCTTACTACTCAGTAAAAAAAAAAAAAAAAAGAAAAGAAAATTGAGACAGGATTGTATAAGGAAAATCAGTCATATTTTATTCCAATAAGAAAGACATTTGGATAAGAGAATATCCTCTAGTGTTTTGACCTTTTGTTTTTTGTTTTTCAAGGTAGGGTCTCACTCTAGCCCAGGCTGACCTGGAATTCACTATGTAGTCTCAGGGTGGCCTCGAACTCATGGCAATCCTCCTACCTCTGCCTCCTGAGTGTTAGGATTAAAGGCGTGTGCCACCACGCCCGGCTTGACCTTTTTTTTAAAAAAAAAATTATTTACTTATTTATTTGAGAGAGAAAGAGGCAGATAGAATGGGTGTGCCATGGCCTTTAGCTACTGCAAATGAACTCCGGATGCATATGCCACCTTTTGCATCTGGCTTACATGGGTACTGGGGAATCGAACCTGGGTCCTTAGGCTTCATAGGCAAATGCCTTAACTGCTATGCCATCTGTCTAGCCCATGTTTTGACCTTCTTATTTGTTTGTTTTTCTAGTTTTTTTTTTCATTTTTTGGGGGGGGGTAGAGAGAGAATGGGTACACCAGGGCCTCCAGCCACTGCAAACAAACTCCACACACATGCACCCCTTTGTGCATCTGGCTTACGTGGGTCCCGGGAAATTGAACTGGGATCCTTTGGCTTTGCAGGCAAATGCCTTAACCACTAAGCCATCCCTGCATGCCTTATTTGATTGTTTTGAGGCAGGGTTTTATTCTAGCTCAAGCTGACTTGGAATACTTTGCAGCCCAGGCTGGCCTTGAACTCACTGTGATCCTCTTATTTCAGTCTCCCCAGTGCTAGGACTCTGGGGAATGGCCAGCTTCTGGCAGCCAGCACATTAGTCATCCAACTCCAGGCCATGATTAAACTCCTCCTCCTCATGAGTACTGTTGCTATTTGTGACCTAAGGCTACTAACTTAATATTTTTTCTCTCTGGTAAGGTTAGTGTTTATAGTAAGCCATAGAACATTTTGTCTGTTGCTTTCAAAAATAGTAGACATAAGGGATTATATCACTTTCTGTGGTCGTGTGATTTCTGAACCACAGTCTTAGAAATGAGCTCTGTTGGTTGTTTCTGCAGAGCCTCTGGCTGTGGCTCGGGCAGCTGGTCTGTGGGCCGTGGCCTCTGGCCTCAGCCCCAACAGTGTGGCCGAGCATCACAAGCATCACATAGCATGCTGAAATGTTTTGGTCATGACAACAGTTGATCAGGAGATGAGAAAATGCTTGAAGAATGACTGTGTGGGAAAGAGGGCGAGGAGCAAGGAGCATGGCGGTGCAGTATGGAAGAGATGCCAGTCTTCTAGAAGAATCTGAAAGATAGGTGACAGCTTTGCTCCTTAGCTGAGAGAAGACTATAAGGACTATTAGTTGATAGCCAGGAGAATCTTTTCCTCTGCTTCCTAGAGACCTTAGAGTGGAAGGTGACCTGTGAAGAATGAGAAATATAATAGCCTGGCTTCTGAATGTCTGTGAAGCAGCAGGCTGGTGGACTTGGGCAGTCGGCCTGGTGACTGACTTTAGCCCTGACAGTGTGGCCAAGCAAAACCTTTGTTACTGTAAACTCTGCAATCCTAACTCCATGCTGTTTTCCTTGTGTATATCTACTTAGTGTTGTCTCCTTTATGAGAATTGTGGGAATTAAAAATAATACATTTCTTTTAAGATATTTTGTTTTTGGGGGCTGAAGAGATGGCTTAGTGGTTAAGTGCTTGCCTATGAAGCCAAAGGATTCCAGTTCGAGGCTCGATTCCCCAGTACCCATGTTAGCCAGAAGCACAAGGGGGTGCATGACTCTGTACTTCATTTGCAGTGGCTGGGGGCCCTGATGCACCCATTCTTTTTTTTCTCTCTCTCTCCCTCTTTTTCTCTGTGTCACTCTCAAAAAATAAAAAAAAAAATTAAATTTTTTTTTGTTTTTTATTTATTTATGAGAGAAAGAGAGAGGGAGGGAGAGAATGAGAGTGCCAGGGCCTCTAGCTACTGCATATGAACTCTAAGATGTGTGTGCCACTGTGTGCATGTAGCTTACCGTGGGTACTGGGGAATCAAACCCAAGTCCTTAGGCTTTGCAGGCAAGCCCCTTAATCATTAAGCCATCTCTGTAGCCTGAGAATTCATTTCTTTTTGTAAGATATAATTTTAAAATATTTATATTTATTTATTTGAGAGAGAAGGAGAGAGAAAGAGGCAAATAGAGAATGGGTGCTCAGGGCCTCCAGCCACTGCAAACAAACTCTAGATGCATGTGCCCCCTTGGGCATCTTGCTTACTTGGGTTCTGGGGAGTTGAACCTCGGTGCACCCATTCATTCCCTCCCCCCTCAAATAAATAAAAATAACGTATTTTTAAAAGAATGCTTAATGTCATTAATTCATATGTTCCTTCTTTCTATCTTGTTTTTGTTTGTTGCTGGTTAAATTTTTACGTGTGTGTGTGTGTGTGTGTGTGTGTGTGTGTGTGTATGTGTGTACCCAGCCTTCACTTATAAAGATAAGTTTTGACTACCTTGTGTTCTCATCTGGTTCAGCAAACAGCTTGTAATTTTGCTCTTGCTGTATTCATTCCCATTCTCAGAAAGTCTCAGTTTAACTATTACTGACATGTTTGACAGAACTGGGGGGTTATGGGAGTGTAGTTTTCTTTGTGAGAAATAACTGCTTTAATTTGTTTGATTTGAATAGGACTTTTTAAGCTGTTTCTTCTAGTCATTTTTGTTTTCTAAGAATGTGTGTATTTTGTCTGAGTTTTTTTTTCCACTGAGGCATTTTATTCATATGTTTGCTTTCTTTATACCCCCTAGAAAAAAAAAATCCTGGTATTTTCCCTCCTGTGTGTTATCGTCTTTCTTCCTCGTGGTCCATGATGCCAGCTGAGGTTGTCAGTACAATGAAACCAGACTGATGGGATGGGAGCCAATTATTCTGCCATTTTTCTAAGTCTTTGAACTGTACATCAGATCTGGGGCTGATCACTCCACACTCATTTAACCTGCCTGTGAGGCTCACAACAATTTTCCCAGCTCTGTGATCATCAATGATTTCAAACTCGCCAAAGTAACTGTGTGTGACATCACTTTTAGAAACCCAGCGGCAACTTTGGCGCACAGCCTAATAAGGACGTGGCATTGGCCTCTGTTTTCAGCATTGTTGACGGTTCTGAGAGCATCCGCCGGGACAGTCACGTGCACCATGATGGCGGCACGGAAAGATGGTGGAAAGAGCTTGTCTGAGTTTTGAAAGTTGTCAACTTGAGGGCTGGAGGGATGGCTTAGCTGTTAAGGTGTTTGCCTGAAAAGCCAAAGGACCCAGGTTCGATTCCCTAGGGCCGATGTAAGCCAGATGCACAAGGGGGTACATGCATCTGGAGTTCATTTGCAGTGGCTGGAGGCCCTGGCGTTGCCCATTCTCTCTCTTGATCAAACAAACAAACAAATAAAAATAAAATATTTAAAAGTTGTCAACTTGATAGTGTTATTTTTCTTATAACTCCACAGTATCTGTTGTGGTGCATTTATTCATAATGTATAATTAATTTACCTTTGTATAAGTAATTTATGCTCAAGTGCTTTTTTTCCTCATCATTGTCTTCTTAAAGGGTCTCCCTACACATGCATCCTTGTACACCCCCCCCCCACCTCCTGTACTGGCATGGCACAGCCTTCTTTTGTTTTTTCTTTGTTTCTATTCTAACAAGTGCTGCTCATCTCTCTTTAAATTTCTTCTTTCTTGTAGTTTCATTTTCCTTGTCTGCTTCCATAAGTTGGATACTTAGCTCACTATTTTTCAGCCTTTTTACCTAAGTTCTTCATCATTCTCTTTTAGTTTTTTCAAGGTAGGGTCTCACTCTAGCCCAGGCTGACATGGAATTCACTATGTAGTCTCAGGATGGCCTTGAACTCATGGCAACCCTCCCCTACCTCTGCTTCATGAGTCCTGGGATTAAAGGTGTGTGTCACCACATCTGGCTTTTTTTAATTAAAAAATTTTGGGGAGCTGGGGAAATGGCTTAGTGGTTAAGGTGCTTACCTGCAAAACCAGGAGTCCTAGGTTCGATTCCCCAGGACCCACGTAAGCCAGATGCACAAGGCAGAACATGTGTCTGGAGTTCGTTTGCAGTGGTTGGAGGCACTGGTGTGCCTGTTCTTTCTCTCTATCTCTGCTTCACTGTCTTTCTCAAATAAATAAAAATTTTTTTAAAAATTTGGGGGCTGGAGAGATGGCTTAGTGGTTAAGTGCTTGCCTGTGAAGCCTAAGGACCCCAGTTCGAGGCTCAATTCCCCAGTACCCATGTAAGCCAGATGCACAAGGTGGCGCATGCATCTGGAATTCATTTGCAGTGTGACATGCCCATTCTCTCTCTCTCTCTGTAAAATAACTCAGAAAATTTTTGTTTATATGTATGTATATGTGCGTGTGTGAGCATGCATCCATGGCACACACATGTAGGTCAGAGGACAACTTCGTGTCTGCTCCACCTTCTTTGAGATGGAGTCTCTTGCTGCTGCAAACAGTCAGACTGCAAGTGAATATACGACTAGCTGGCCTGCGAGCCTTGGGTTCTCCTGGCTCCGTCTCCCATACCTGTAGGCAATCTGGAATAGTAGGTGATCCTCCACTTCGCATCCAGCTTCCTGTGGGTGCTGAGGAAGGGAACTGGCCAGCTTTGCGAGCCGTCTTCTTAGACTACTGGACCGTGTCCTCACCCTTATCTAAGTTCTTAAGGCATGAAGATCTTCTGTTACATTCCACAAACTATGAAATTTAGGGAAAACATAGTGACGTTATAATGAGACATTCTGGCAGATGAAGTCTTAACCCAGTAATGAAGTAGGACAGATGGTTATCATATGGCTCTCGATGTGCTGGATCAGGAGCACAGGGTCGTTTCTGTGCTGAAGATGTACAGCCCAGGTCGCTCTGCGAGTCGTGGGCCTGCATTCCTTGAAGGCGCTGAAGTCCTGGAGGGTCAGGAAGGGCTGAGCAGCACTCCAGGCTAAAAGGACTAAAGGGAAGACGTGACCGCCAAATGCAGTGTGTGGCCTGCATTGGATCCTGGTTTGGAATTTTTTTTTTCTCTTGCTTTAATGGGACAATTGGCAGGCTTCGAATAGGATCTACATATTAGATAAGTTAAGTATACTATAAGTGCTTTGTTTTGATAACTGTATAGCATTTTTGAAAGAAAATGTCTGATCTTAGGGAATATTTAACTCTAAATGGACATAATTTCTGCAATTTTCAAATATTTCAGAGAAAATTTTGTATGTGAAATATGTGATATATAATTTATGCATGATAATGCAGATGCAGTGTAACAGTAGTATTTGGGAGGCTGAGGCAGGAGGATCTCCACTTCTAGGCCATTCTGTTCTAGACCCTGCTGCCAAAATAAATAAATAAATAAATAAATAAATAAATAAATAAATAAGGAATTTCTTTTGCTATGTTGATAAATTTTGTGACCATTTTATGATTGAGACTCGTAGGGTCTCACTCTAGTTCAGGTTGACCTGGAATTCACTATGGAGTCTCAGGTGGCCTTGAACTCATGGCGATCCTCCTACCTCTGTCTCCTGAGTGTTGGGATTAAAGGTGTGCGCCGCCATGCCTGGCTGATTGAGACTCTTTTTTTTTTTTTTTTAAGATTTTATTTTATGTTATTTATTAGAGACAGAGAGGGAGAGGGAGAGAGAGTGGGCGTGCCAGGGCCTCTAGCCACTGCAAATGAACTCCAGATGCATGTGCCACCATTGTGCATCTTTCTTAAGTGGGACCTGGAGAATCAAACCTGGGTCCTTAGGCTTCACAGGCATGTGCCTTAACTGCTAAGCCATCTCTCCAGCCCTGATTAAGACTCTTGATCAGAGATTATTAAACTTCTTGTAATTGAACACTTAAATCTTTTCCCAGATTTGTAGATCCATGAGGTTTTCTTTTTTCTTTGCTCTGTTGTTGTTTGGGACAGAATCTGTTATGCCTTAAATATATATGACTTTGAAATGTGCCCCATAGGCTATGTCAATGACTACTTGGTCTGGTCCCCAGTTTGTTGTTTAGGGAGCTTATAGAACTTTTGGGACACAGGACTGGGCTGGTGGAAGTTGGCCACCTGGGTGCACCTTGAGGGTGATAGCCTGGCCCCATTCCCCTTAAGCTCTCTCTGGTCCCTGGTACGCCAAGATGTAAGCAAGACAAACTCCCCTGGCCACAGACACATTTGCGTCACCTAGCATGCCCTCCCTGCTGTTATAGAGGGCACCCTCCAAAATCATGAGCGGACATACCTCCTTTTCCCTTGAGTTCCTCTGTCAGATCCTCTGTCGGTAATAAGAAAAGCCAACACAGGGGTTTCCTATGCAGCTCAGGCTGGTCTGGAACTCATTGCATAGCCTTGACCTTGAATTTGTGACCCTCCTGCCTTTTCTTCCGAAGTGCTAGGATTTCAGGTTTAGGCTATCACACTCCAGCTTCATTCCTGTTTTCTTTCTGTTTGTTCCCCTGACTGGTTACTTTCACATGCCTTGTCTTAAACTTCCTGGTGGGCTAGTGGTTAGGATTCAGCACTCTGAAACAACTTGTCCCCAAGCTCTCTGAGTCCTCTGCTTAGCTAGGTCTGTGGCTGCAGCTGTCTGTGGAGTTGATCAGCTCGTCACTGCACTTGGGCTGCGGAGCTTCTGTTTAGCTCATGGAGGTGGCCGACTCTGCTGAACTGTTAGCTGCGGATTCCTCCCTTGCTTGTCAGTCTGTATTCTCTGGTGGTCACCGAGCCTCTTATGGCAGCTGTTCCTAGTTCTGTCCTTGCAGTTTGTAAATCTCTGCTTTCTGAGGTTGATTCCCAGTATCTTTTCTCTCTGATGCTATCATGGTTCTGAAGTCTCCTGATTCTGGTGGTGGCATTTTTGTCTGCATTTGAGGAAGGGGAAGTGTCCCCATCTTTGCAGACCGTCTTCATCGGGGAAAGCCCTTCAGTCCATCAGTGCAGAGGTGGTGGGGAGAGGGGCCTCTCTGGCATCAGCTTCCATTCTGTCTGTAGTGAAGCTGCGTTGTCCAAGCATGGAGCCACCAGTTAACAGTCACCACCTGTCCTCATTCAGCATCTATGTAGGTGCACTGTTTTTGATGCCAGTTCTCCAGAATATTCTGGAACAGGGAAAATGGTGTTCTCTAGGTCCTTGTATGTTAACAGCTTCTGGCTTTTACATTGGAAAGTCAGTTTTGTTGGGTATTAAATTAATTTTCTTCTGATTAAGTTAGATATTTTATTTCAGTTTGTTCTAGCATAAATCTTTGTTGTAAAGTCTGAGGATCTAATCTTTATGCTTTTTATATAATTTACATATCTTTATATACTCTTCAGTTTTTTGCTTTGTATTTTAATATAGCTAGTTGACAAAGATTGGATATATTTAAGGTGAGCATGATGATTTGATGCACACTGAGTTATGGTTTCCACAGTCAAAGCCTGTCATAGCCTGTCCATCACCAACCATGCTGTACCTTAGCTTCCTGGAAGTTGTGTGCCTTATGACTGTTTGTACCTTTGGCTAATGTCTCCCATTGCCCTCAGCCCTTATCCCTTAGCAACCACTGTTCCACTCTCTACTTCTGTGAGTCACTAAAACTAACTTCCTTTTTGTTTCATTTTAAAGACAGAGTCTCACTATGTAGCTCAGACTAGCTTGGAGCTCACTTTATAGGCCAGACTGGCTGAGTCTTGATTCTCCTGCCCTGGGCTCCCAAGACTCTACCATTTGTTAGATTCCAGCATATGACTGAGGCCATGCAGTACTTGTCTTTCTCTGTGTGACTTATTTCACTTTTTTTTTGGGGGGGGTAGTGTCTCACAGAATTAACTATAGTTTCAGGGTGGCCTCAAACTCACAGTAATCCTCCTGCCTCTGCCTCTGCCTCCCAAGTGCTGGAATTAAAGGTGTGCGCCACCACAACTGGCTACCTGTTTCACTTATAATGTCTTGTGGGTTCATCCATGTTGTCACAAGCCACAAGATTTCTTTTTATGATAGAATAAAATTTCATTATATACATGTGCCATAATATACCCATAAGTTTAATCACATGTGTACTTCATATATACATGGGAAGTAACACATGCACAAGTGACAAAATCTCTAGAATAAATCTTTCTTTTATGTACTTCTTGCAGTGATGGCCGAAAGAATATTTTCTTTCTTTTTATATTTTTATTTATTTGCAATCAGAGAGAGAGAGAGAGAAGTGACAGAGAGAATGGGCACATCAGGGCCTCCAGCTGCTGCAAATGAACTTCAGATATGTGTGCCTGTATATGTGTGTGTGTGTGTGTGTGTGTGCGCGCGCGCGCGCGCGTGCGTGCGTGCATATAGTATTTTTTTATTTATTTGCAAGTAGAGAAACAGAGAGGGAGAGAGAATGGGCATGCCAGGGCCTCTTGCCACTGCAAATGAACTTCAGATGCGTGCACCCCCTTGTGCATCTGGCTAACATGGGTCCTGGGGAATTAAACCTGGGTCCTTCGGCTTTGCAGGCAAACACTAAGCCATCCCTCCAGCCCTTTTTTTCTTTTTAAGATACTGTTCTTATTTTGCCCTTTGGGTACTTTTCCTGTTCTTTTGAGACAAAAAAATCACATGTAGTCCAGGCTGGCCTAAAACTCACTATTTAGCCAAGGATGACCTTGAATTCATGATCCTCCTGTTTCCACCTCCCAAATTCTGGATTATAGGCATATACCACCACTAGCCTATAACTCATTATGTTGCCCAGGCTGCCCTCAAACTTCTGACAATCTCCTTACCAAGTGAGTTACCATGCCCAGACTTTTAATTGTTCTGAATGGCTGAATCTTTGCATGATGTTGTTCTGATAGGATTAGACCCTGGTTCAGTTTCAGCATGTAATATATGTGCTTCCCAATTGAGCATAGTTTCAGCATTTATATTTTGTTAATCCATTAAGTGGCTGTAGTGTGTACCATCCATTCAGACTAACATTTACTAGTAAGTATTATCTTGGAAAGAAGAGGGTCTCTTGAGTGCACTGTAACCCTTTCATGATTATCACTTGATCCTCACAGAAATATTTTGAAGTGGGTAGAATGGTTCTAAGTACTCATTTTGTAGCTGGTGCTAAGAGGTTGATGTCTTAATCTTGATTCCACAGTTGGTAAGAACCAGAGATTTGGACTTGCATCATTTACTTTCACATGGCTGAGAACAAACACCTGACCAGAAGTAAGTTAGGGAAGGAAAAGGGTTTAACAAGGCTTGCAGTTTTGAGAGGGTCATTTCATGGCGGACCACATGGCCCAGGAAGAAAGGCAGAGCTGGTCACATCTTAGGCAGGAAGCAGAACAGGAAGTAGGGCTGGGCTACAAAACTCCAAGGCCCACCCCTAGTGACCCACTTCCTCTGGCAAGGTTCCACCTCCTACAAGTTCCACAGCCTTCCCAGACAGCCTCTGTGCCAGGAACCAAAATTCAAACATGTGAGCCTATGAGGGACCTTTTATATTCAAACTAAAAGAGTTTAAAGGGTATGAATGGGTCTAAGATTCGAACTAAGGTCATTCAAATTTCATATTCCTCTGTACATTTATTGTTCTTTAGTAAAAAAAAAAAAATTATTGCTGGGTGTGGTGGTGCACACCTTTAATCCCTCGGGAGGCAGAGGTAGGAGAATAGCCATGAGTTCAGGCCACCCTGAGACTACAGAGTGAATTCCAGGTCAGCCTGAGCTAGAGTGAGACCCTACCTCCAAAAGCAAAACAAACAAACAACAAAAAAAAATTATTTACCAGATGTTTTGGTCTCATTGTCTGCCTACAAATCTTCACACATCTATCTATAAAAGATAAGGTATAACTTTTATTCTTTTGGTGATTATAAACATCTGTGTTCAACATTACTACTACTGGAGCATGGGCACCTTACCAGTGGCTCTGCCACTGAAGAAAGTGTCTTCTTTCCCCCAGCAACCATGAGTTGGCAGTAGCTCCTCACAGGAAGGTGGGCCTCACAAGCCCCGCCCCACCCCACCCCACCCATGATGGAATGTGGACAGGGCCCCGTCTTGTGAAGTGTGCAGGTTACCACAGCTGCTGTGTGTCCACAAGTGCACCAGCCTTATCATGTTTAGAAGCCAGTGTTCCACAGCACTCCTCCCATCTTCTGACTGCTACATTCATTCTTACCACTGCCTTGAAGGGGGCGATATAGATGTCCTATATAGGGCAGAGCAATCAACAGTCATTTATTCCCAGCGTTTGGACCAGTCTTGTGTCCACAGTCACTGCCCGCCACCTGCTGCAAGAAGCAGCTTCTGTGACAAAGCCAAGGGCAGTGCTGTCTACAGGCGTGACAGTAACTGCTCAGCAGGCACCTGGACAGGTACAACATGTCCATTTAGCAAGACAATAGCCACTTCCCCGTCAGGACCTATGGCCTCCTCAACCACAGGCTTTTGACCAGGTGTACAGGATCAGCCCTTAGTTCCCTCCTGTGGAGGGGGCATCAGATCTAACCATAAAGCAGTTTGTTGCCCCATGACAGTTGTGCCACTGTCGTACAAGTTGACATGGCTTGCCTGGCTGATTACTTGTGGAGCTCACGGAGCCCATCACTAGGTTAGAGGCGTTGATGGCTTTTCTCCCCCAGCAGCATGGTAGCACCTTGTGGCACTGGGAAAGCTAGCTGTCACCAAAGAAGCATCTGGTTCTGTCCCAGCCTGACTTCTGGGTCCTGCAGCCGAAGCCTTGTCTCCTTCAGCTCTTTCCAGCTGGTGGGCAACCAAGAGTCATGGCAATAGCTGGTATTGTTTGGAGAGCCTCAGGGCCTCAGTGACCAACAACTCATAGAGAGGTGCCCTACCCCTGGCACTGCGATGATCATGTAGTGGCCCATGGCTTCTGGGATGAAACAGTCAGTCTTAGGGTTCCACCTACCCTTTTGCCAAAAACAAGAACGGTTTACCACAATAATGGGTACAATCAATAAAACCCAAACAATAAGACTCCAATAAAAAAGGAGTGATATCTTAATAAGTGGAGAGGCATTATGTATTCACAGACAGAAACAATATTGTTAGGATGTTAATTTGGGGCTGGGGAGATGGTTTAGTGGGTAGAGGCTTGCTGCACAAGCTTCGGCACCTGAGTTTGGAGTCCCAGAAAACACACGTAAAATGTCCAGTGTGGCAGCATGTGCCTGTACTCACAGTCCTGGGGAGCGGAGACCGGAAATGCCCATGGCTCGCTGCCTAGCTAGCCTAGCCAAATTGGGAGGCTGTAGGCCCAACAGGAGACCTGTCCCAAAAAATAAGGTGGAGGCTGGGCGTGGTGGCAGTGTGTAGTGTTGTACGCTTTTAATCCTAGCACTTGGGAGGCAGAGGTAGGAGGATCGCTATGCGTTCCAGGCCACCCTGAGGTGACAGAGTGAATTCTAAGTCAGCCTGGGCTAGAGTAAAACCTGACCTTGGAAAACCAAAAAATAAATAAATAATGTGGAAAGTGAGGAAAACACCTCTAGGAGACTTCTGGCCACCACATATATGTGCACCCACACATAACATGCACACATACACACACACAAGTGAAGTTTTTCCCAAATTGACCTACAAATCCGCCACAATTCCAGTTTATATACTTTCAGATTTTTTTGTGGTCATGAATTCTTTTTTCTTTTTTGAGACAGGGTCTCACTCTATCACGCTAGCCTGGGGTGATCTGAACTCTACTCATATAGCCTAGGTGAGCCTTGAACTCAGGATGTTCCTCCTACCTCAACCTCCCAAGTGCTGCACCTAAAGGTGTGCACCACCACAACTGGTTTCTATGATTGCTGATTCTCAAGTTAATACAAGAAAGGCCAAGAGAGTACCAACGGAGAGTGAGGTCACAGGATTGAAGCTGTCACCTGCGAGAGTTGGCTTGTAACCACAGTAACCGGGTGAAAGAATAGGCACATGGGGAATGATCAAGCCAGGAGAGCTTTGAAATGAGTCAGATACACAGTGAGCTGGCTTTTGACAGGGAATAAAGAATTTAATGGAGAAAGGTTTTCAACAAATTGTATTGGAACACATTGGGCATCTGTGTGCAAAAAAGAAAAAAAATCCATGATGACAAACCTTCCACCTTTCCCAAAATTCCAATCCAATGGAGCACACACCTAAAAGTGGAACAGAACTTCTAGAAGAGCTGGATGTGGTGGCACACACTTTATTCCTAGCACTCAGGAGGCTGAGATTGGAGGATTGCTGAAAGTTCCAGGTCAGCCTGGGCTAAAGTGAGACCCTGCCTTGGAAGAAAAAGAAAAAGAAAAAAAAATTACTTCTAGGAGAAAGCAGACAAGAAAACCTAGAAAAATTGGCTTTGGTAATGAGTGTTTAGATACAACATTAAAAACACTATATGTGAAAGAAACACTTGATAAGTTAGGCTTTATTAAAATTAGACTTCCGGGAGTGGAGAGATGGCTCAGCGGTTAGGTGCTTGCCTGCCAAGCCTGGTGGCCCAAGTTCAATTCCCCAGTACCCATGTAAAGCCAGATGCACAAAGTGGCACATGCATCTGAAGTCTGTTTGCAGTGGCTGGAGGCCCTGGCACACCCATTCTCTCTATCTCTACTATCTCTCTCTGCTTATAAATAAATTTTAAAAAAATTAGACCACCATTAAAGAATGAAATCCAGCCGGGCATGGCAGCGCACGCCTTTAATCCCAGCACTCAGGAGGCAGAGGGAGGAGGATCACCGAGAGTTCCAGGCCACCCTGAGACTACGTAGTGAATTTCAGGTCAGTCTGGGCTAGAGCAAGACCCTAACTCAAAAAAACTTAAAAAAAAGTGAAGTCCACTCACCGAGAGGAAGTATGTACCAAACATTCTACTACTGGTGTCCATCACATATAAAGAAGTTAGAATTCAGCAGTAAGTAAGACTAGTTTTTTTGTTGGTTTTTTGTTTTGTTTTGTTTTTCGAGGTAGGGTCTCACTGTGGCCCATGCTGACCCGGAATTCACTATGTAGTCTCAGGATGGCCTCGAACTCATAGTGATCCTCCTACCTTTGCCTCCCAAGTGCTGGGATTAAAGATGTGTGCAATCATACCTGGAAAGAAAGCCTAGTTTGTTTGGTTTTTTTACTTTTTTTTTTTTAAATCAGTGACAGAAAATTGGTGTGCCAGGGCCTCAGCCACTGCAATCAAACTGCAGGCATGTGCATTAACTTGTGTGTGTGCGCAACCTTGTGCGCTTGCATCACCTTGTGCATCTGGCTTAGATAGGATCTGGAGAGTCGGACATGAGTACGTAGGCTTCGCAGGCAAGTGCCTTAACCACTAAGCCATCTTTCTAGTTCCCAGTTTTTATTCTCCCATAAAGTCACTTTACCCATTCCTCTGCTGGACGCCCAGGATAGTTCCATAATTTAATTATTGTGAATAGAGCTGTAGTAAACACAGATAAGCAAGGACATCTGTGACATAGTAGAGTCTTTTGGATAAATGCCCAGGAGTATAGAGCTGGTTATATAGAAGATCTATTTGTAGTTTTTTTCCTTTTTTTTTTTTAAGTCTTTTTAGTAATGTTTCAATAATTATTTTATTTTATTTTATTTTTTGGTTTTTCAAGGTAGGGTCTCACTGGAATTCACTATAGAGTCTCAGGGTGGCCTCGAACTCACGGCGATCCTCCTACCTCTGCCTCCTGAGTGCTGGGATTAAAGGCGTGTGCCACCACGCCCGGCTTTCAATAATTATTTTAAGAAATTATTGACTCAAATACATGTCAATATGACTAGTGTTTAAAACTATTTTTTATTTTTATTTATTTAGAGAGAGAGAGAGAGAATAGGCACACCAAGGCCTCCAGCTGCTGCAAACAAACTCCACATGCATGTGCCATCATGTGCATCTGGTTTACATGGGTCCTGGGGAATTGAACCTGAGTCCTTTGGCTTTGCTGGCAAGGGCCTTTAACCGCTAAGCCATCTCTCCAGCCCCTATTTGTAGTTTCTTGAGAAACTTTCATACTGACTTCCACAGTGGCTGGACCAGTTGATATTCCCATCAGCAACACCAGCGATGTGTAAGCGTCTCCTTTGGTCTACTTCCTCTGCAGCATTTGTTATCTGTTCCCTCATGTTTACTGGAGTGAGGTAGACTCTCATTATGTGTTTTTAAAATATAGTTTAAAAATGTATTTATTTGAGAGAGAGGGAGAAAGAGGCAGAGGCAGAGAAAGAGAGAGAAATGGGCATGCTAGGGGCTCTAGCACTGCAAATGAACTCCAGACATAAGCTCTACCTTGTGCATCTGGCTTATGTGGTACTGGGGAATTGAACCTGGGTCCTTAGGCTTCTCAGGCAAGAGCCTTAACTGCTAAGCCATCTCCCCAGCCCTCAGTGTGGTTTTGATGTACATTTGTCTGGCCACTAATGAGGTTGAGCAGTGTTTTATGTGTTTATTGGCCATTTGCATTTCATCTTTTGAGGACTGTCCGTTTGGTGCTTGGGTGCTTTGAGTTTGGGTCAGGCTTTCTGGTTCTTTGTAGCTAGGACTCCTCTGTCAGATACATGGCTGGCAAAGATCTTCACTCCTCGGTTCCCTTTGCTGTGCAGAACCTGGTTAGTCCCACTAGGTCCTGTTTGTCAATTTCTGTATTTCCTGAACACCTGGAGTCCAGTTGAGGAAGTCCTTGCATTGCCTACGTGTTGAAGTCTTTTCCCTGCTGTTTCCGCTTACCAGTTTTAGTTTCAGGTTTTGCCGTAAGACCTTTGGTCCATTTGGATTTTTGCATGGCTCTCTAGGGATCTACATGTGAATATCCAGTTTTCCCAGCACCTTTTGTGGAGCTCTCTTTTCTCCCATGGGTATTTTTGGCATCATCAAAATCAGGTGGCTGTAGCTATGTGGGCTTATATCTGGATCTTCCAGTCCATTGATGCTATTTGCCTATTCTTGTGCTAATCCTGTCCTGGAAAATCCAGTTTTCAGAATGGGCAAGAAATCTGAACAGAGCACTCACCAAAGAAGATAAGTAGATGGCAGATAATCATAGGAGAAGATAGCGAGTGTCACTGATAGCAGTGCCCACATGTTAGAATAGTTACATTTAAAATCTAACAATACAAAATCATGGCAAGATGGTGTTGTTCATTGCCGGTGGGTATATAGAGTATGACTCAGCTCCTGTGGTAGTTACTTAGGAAGTGAGACATCAGTTTATGCAATGTAGTAGTCACACTCATGCGTGTTTATCCACGAGGAGAAAACTTACATCTGTAGAGAATCCTGCAGAAATGTTTATAGCACCCTTACTCATAACAAATCAAGCTGTCAACATAAGGCTAACTTGTATATCCATATGGTGGAATATTGTTCAGGGATTAAAAAGTAATAATGTCATCATGCATGGGAGCATGTGGAAGGGCGTTCGGTGCGTGTTCCTTGGTAAGAGAAGCGCATCGGAGCTGCTGTCATGGTTCTTTAGGAGAAAGAAGGATGAACAGGTGAGGTGTGATGTTTAGTGTAGTAACCTCTTGCATGTCCTATTGTAATGGTAGGGACATCACATGCATTTGACAAAACCCACAGAGTAATTGTGCAGTAGAAAAGGTGTATCTTCATATGAGTTATGGACTTTAGTCAACAGTAATGTATAAATATTCATAACTTCTAGCAAATGTACCATATAATGCAATATGCTAATAATAGGGGAGCTGAAGGGTTTTATATGATAATGGCACTGCTCTTCTGATTTTTATTTAGTTTAGTTTTTTTTTTTTTTTTTTTTTTGAGGTAGAATCTCTCTCTAGCTCAGGCTGACCTAGAATTCACTATGTAGTCTCAGGATGACTTTGAACTCATGGCAATCCTCCTACCTCTGCCTTCCAAGTGCTGGGATTAAAGGTGTGCGCTACCATGCTAGGCTTAGTTTCTTTGTTCTTTTTTTTAGACAGGGTTTCACTGTGTAGCCCAAATTGCCTTCAAACTTAAGGTGATCCTCCTGCCTCAGCCTCTCAAATGCTGGTGTTACAAGCACGACCCACAATTCCCAACCTTGTTCTTATTATAAATGAAATCCTAAAATGACAGATAAAGGCATGTTAGAATCATGCATGTGCAAAATCAGTATTTTACGTAGTCTAACAATAGTAAAGCAGGAAGGAACTATAATCAGTGATTGAAGGGTGACAGGTTTTCCTCTGCGATGGCAGGAGGATTGCTGTCTTTCATCACTAGTCTGTTTGTCACTGTTCTATAGACAATCATAGCCACTGTAACAAATAAGCAAAAGAGGACACTAAGGATGTGGCTCAGTGGAAGAGCACTTGCCTAGCATGTACAAGAGCCTAGGTTTGATCCAAGTATTGCAAAAGTAGAACAGTTCAACTCCCCAGAACCTATGCAAAATCTAGGAGTGACTGGACATGGTGGCACATGCCTTTAATCTCAGCACTCAGGAGGCAGAGGTAGGAGGATCACGGTGAGTTCGAGGCTACCCTGAGTCTACATAGTGAATTCCAGGTCAGCCCTACCTTGAAAAAAAAGGAAAAAAAAAAAGCTAGGCGTGGCCGTGCATAGTTGTAACACCAGTGGGAGGGGTGGGGACAAGAATCTCGGGGCTCACTGGTAGACAGTGGCTCTGGGATGAGGATGAGAGCCTATCTCAAGGAAAGAAACATGGGGGTGATGTCTCCTCTGGCCTCTGCAGGCACATATATGGGGCATGAACATCCACACACATAGGTGTGTACACCGCACATCATACATACTCCACACACACACACACACACACACACACACACACACACAAATATAATAAGCAGGGTGTGGTGGTGCACGCCTTTAATCCCAGCACTTGGGAAGCAGAGGTAGGAGGATTGTTGTGAGTTCAAGGCCAGCCTGGGACTACAGGGTAAATTTCAGGTCAGCCTGAGCTAGAGTGAGACCCTACCTTGAAAAAAAAGCAGAATAGTAATAAACCTAAGTAGAAATTCAATAAATCAAGAAAAAAAATCACTTCTCAGCCTAAGATGAAGTGTCAGGGCTGGAGAGATGGCTCAGCGGTTAAGGAACTTGCCTGCAAAGTCTAATGACCCGGGTTAGATTCCCCAATACCCATGTGTTGCAGTCAGGTTCACATTGCTGGTAGAAATCACCCAACCAAGAGCAGCTTGTGGGAGAAAGAGGTTGATTTTGGCTTACTGGCTCAAGGGGAAGCTCCACGATGGCAGGGAAAACGATGGCATGAGCAGAGGGTGTACATCACCCCCTGACCCACATAAGGTGGACAACAGGAACAGGAGAGTGTGCCAAACACTGGCATGGGGAAACTGGCTATAACACCCATAAGCTCATCCCCAACAATACAGTGCCTCCTGAAGACATTAATTCCCAAATCTCCATCAGCTGGGAACCTAGCATTCAGAATACCTAAGTTTATGGGGGGGCACCTGAATCAAACCACCATATTCTACCCCTGGCCCTCATAAACTGATATCCATAAATGATGTAAAATACAATGCATTCAGTCCAACTTTAAAAGTCACCATAGTTTTTATCAATCCCAGTGATACTCAAACATCCCCAAAGTCCAAGATCTTTTAACTGAGCCATAATACCAAAAACTCCCCCCAAATCCCATAATGGCACAGAATAAACATTCACACTGCAAAAGATGGCATTGGACATAGCAAAGAAACATTCAACCAACACAAGATTTAAACAGGGAAAATATCAAACTCTGTAGCTCCAAGTCCAACAACTCTAGCCAGTGACAAGTCTCCAAGTCCAGTAATTCTAACCAGCAACAAGTCTGTAGAATTCCTATTCTGCCCCTCCAGCTAGGCTACTCGCAGTCCTGGAAAACTTCATCGGGGCCGGCAGCTTTCCTTAGCAGCCATCTCGTGGTCCTGGCATCTCCACTAGGTCTCCACTGCAACCCACGGTTCATCCTCACGGCCCCATGGGGTCTCCATTCAGGCATCCAGCAAACCTGCTTCATACTGCCCATGGCCATTTCCAAAACACAAGACCGTGTTGCAAACTCAATGACCCTCTCTTTCTGGCATTTCGTATACTCCACGATACCAGGTAGGGTGCCAATTTGTTAATCCAGGAGAGAATAAAGCAGACTTTGAAGAAGAGGACACTCCTTGAGCACTCAGTCCCCTTCAAAAGAGTCTACATTCTTCCTCAAAGGTTGTAATCTCTCAATTGCAGCTGAACAGGCAGCAGTTCACCCAAGGATTTTTTTTTTCTGTGCCATATCCCTCTGCTCACACCAGTACTGGGGAATTGGACCCAGGTGGTTAGGCTTGGCAGGCAAGCGCCTTCATCACGGAGCAATCTCTCCAGCCCTCATACCAGTTCATTTCTACACAAAGCAACCCTGCACAATTTCTCAGGACACAGGCATAATAGTAAGCTTCTCACATAAACTGCTAGCCCAGTCCAAGCAAAGCTCTTTCTCACCCTCATAAGCCAAACCTCACAGTCCATACATAGTTCTTATTGCATTCAGGTCTTTCAACTCTGACCAGAATAGTCCATCAAGTTGTACTTACAGCACTGCAAGGCGTCTCTTAGGCCAAGGTTTCAGATCCTTCCACATTCCTCTTGAAAGTCAGCTCCAAAAGGCCAAAGCCACACAGTCAGGTGTCTAGCAGCAGTCCCACTCCTCGGTCCCATTTTACTGTTGCAGTCAGGTTCGCATTGCTGGTAGAAATCACCCAACTAAGAGCAGCTTGTGGGAAAAAGAGGTTGGTTTTGGCTTACAGGCTCAAGGGGAAGCTCCACGATGGCAGGGAAAACGATGGCATGAGCAGAGGGTGGACATCACCCCCTGACCCACATAAAGTAGACAACAGGACTAGGAGAGTGTGCCGTACACTGACATGGGGAAACTGGCTACGCCCACCCCTGACAATACACTGCCGTTAATTCCCAAATCTCCATCAGCTGGGAACCTAGCATTTAGAACACCTAACTTTATGGGCGACACCTGAATCAAACCACCACACCATGTAAAACCAGATACACAAAGTGGTGCACGCATTTAGAAGTCGTTTGTAGCAGCTAGAGACCCTGGTGTGCCCATTCTCTCTCTCTTTCTTTCTCTGTCTCTCCTTGGGAAAAAAAGAAAAATGTTAAAAAAAATCAAGTGTCAGTAGATGGAAAATCAAGGCAGTCTTGATGGACAGCGAAGCTGCAGGGTTTACATTACCAGGCTTCAAAACTTGCTGCAAAGCAGTCGTGAAAAAGGGTCTTTGAGGGCTGGAGGGACGGCTTAGCAGTTAAGGTGTTTGCCTGCAAAGCCAAAGGACCCAGGTTTGATTTGCAGGACCCATATAAGCCAGATGCACAAGGTGACGCATGCGTCTGGAGTTTGTTTGCAGTGGCTAGAGGCCCTGGCATACCCATTCTCTCTCTCTCTCAATTTATTTATTTATTTATTTATTATTTTTATTATTATTTTTTTTTTCGAGGTAGGGTCTCACTCTGGTCCAGGCTGACCTGGAATTAACTCTGTCGTCTCAGGGTGGCCTTGAACTCATGGCGATCCTCCTACCTCTGTCTCCCGAGTGCTGGGATTAAAGGTGTGCGCTACCACGCCCAGCTGTTTGGGGTTTTTTTGAGGCAGTGTTTCACGCTAGCCCAGGCTGGCCTGGAATTCACTATGTAGTCTCAGGGTGGCCTCGAACTCACAGCAATCTGCCTACCTCAGTCTGGAATTAAAAGCATACCACATCCAGCTAATAAATAAATATATTTAAAAGGGCCTTAGGGCAGAAACACAGACCGACTAGTGGAATAGAACATGAGATCCAGGGGTCAATTGAGACACTGCTTCCTTTTGTGCGGTTTGTGTGTGTGTTTTGACAATTTGTATTTTGATGTATTATTTATTTATTTGATAGAGAGAAAGAGGCAGAGAGAGAGAATGGGCACACCAGACCTTCCAGCCACTGCAAACGAACTCCAGATGCATGCATCCCTTGTGGGTGCATGATGGTCTTGTGTAGTTAGTATCAGGCACTATGAGGGCATGGATTTCCAGGCTATTTTGTATCTGAGGAGTGCATTGTAATGAGTCCTATTCTTCCTTTGGCTCTTACATTCTTTCCACCACTTCTTCTGCAATGCACCCTGAGCCATGGAAGGTATGATTGAGATATTTCAGTGCTGAGCACTTCTGTCATTTCTTCTCAGCACCATGGTGCTTTCTGAGTCATCCCCAGGTCACTGCCATCTGAAAAGAGAAGCTTTTCTATCTAAAAGTGAGAGGAGCATTAATACGTGGTTATGAACATTAAGAGAAGTGCTTACTGGGCAGTTTGGTGAGCATAGTATATACATTTAGCCAGACAGCAGCAGATATTACACCCCTGGGGCTCATGACTACCCCTGTTGTAGGTTTTCAGTATCAGAGATACATTCCCTCTCATGGAGCAGACCTCCAGTCAAATTAGAGGGTGGTTGGTTCCCTCATAACAGACATGCCACTATTGCACCCATTGGTTCATTTGGTCTGGCTGGCCAAATATAAGGCTTGCAGTGTCCACTGTTGGGTATCTTCACTGGTGATTTCTCTCTCCCGTTGAACTGCATGCAACATAGTTTTTTCCAGCTTTCTGTCAGCTGGTCTATATGGAGGAGGTTTCCAGCTCAGCTCCAGCAGGATTTCTCAGTGACCTTGCAGCCCAAGTATGTGGAGTCTCAGCAATAGGGTCTTACCACCTATTCCTGGTGGGAAACCAAGGGCCTCAGCAATGGCCTGTAATGTTTTGGGGCATCAGGGATCTCCCTGGCCAAGAACTCACTGGAAGTACAGAACCTAGAAAAGAAGAATGAAGACACCCACATGGTGGGCCTGGAAAAGCCATGGGAAGAACAGAAAAGAGAGCCAAAGAGCCCCTGCCCTGTGGAGAAAGAGCCCATGTGGAAAGTAAGGCTTAGGCCTGGGCAGAGCCAAGAGGAAATTCTCCAGCAGCTGGAGGTTCCCAAGTGGTCAGGCAGCTCAGAGAGTATTTATAACCTTATGGTGGTGGGTCCTACCTCCTAGCTCAGGTGAACCAGAGTTAGGGGTGATTGGTCTAGGTTAGGGGCTGTCTCAGGAAGAGGATGGCCATGACACCAAGTTCTGGAGTCTAAGCTTGACCAACCACAATGTTAGGATTAGATTTAAGTCCTAGGAAAGACCTCCCTCCCAGGAGGGGCCCCAGTTTGTAGAAAAACAGGTCTAGGGAACTAAGCAAGAGACAAGAAGTCAGATCGTGCTTTGGTCTCTGGCAAGTGCAGACTGCAAGGGTAGGCCCACAGACCTTCCTGTTTCTTTTTTCCAGGGGACCAGCCTCCCATCTGCCTAAAAGAGCTACCTGACTCCCTCTCATAAGTATATATTGGAGTACACATTTCAGCCACCAGCATTTTTAATTAAATTTTTATTTATTTATGTGTGTGTATCATGGTCTCTTGTCACTGCAAGTGAATGCCTGTTTGGCTTTACATCAGTGGTTGGGGAATTGAACCTAGGCCAACAAGCTTTGCAAGCAAGTGTCTTTAACTGCTGAGCCATCTCTCCAGTCCCCAGCATTTTCATATGTACAAAGATCCACTAAATCTCTTCAGGTCAACACAACCCTTACTTTCAGAGCCGCTCTTGGTGAGTGGCACGTCTAGTCTCTAGTCCCAGGGTGCTGCTTGGGATGTGTCGTTATACCACTACCCTGGTCCTTTGGGATTCTACCTTTCATCTTTGAGCCCATGGGTTTTTTAAAGTCACCACTGACGGTTCCTTGAAGAATTTAAGGGACTTCATTGGTGGCTGTTTGCCGCCTCCCCTTCTCCCCCCGCCCCACGCAGGTACAGGCTCTCTACACAGCCTTGTCCCTGCTTGTACCCCACCCACACTTCCTGTTCATGGCAGAGGTGCTGTTTTGGGTTGTCACTCCACCACCAGCTCCTCTGTGCTAGAATGTCGGGCCTCCCTGAGACCCATCATGGCACGCTGGCAGCCACTGCTTCCTTCGGGAAGCATGACAGATGCCAGCTTTTCGTCCCTTCTCTGCTTTTCTTTGTCTCCTGCAGTTTCTTGGCTTTTGGCCAGGATAAACTGATGGCTTAGAGATGGTGCCGATGAATAGGCGTCATCTTTTTGCCAGGCAAGCAAATACAAACGGGGTTTTTCGTTGAGCCTCTGGGGCCATGTTATTTGAGGTTCACACATCAGAGCCTGTGGCTGTTTCTCCCACCTGGAGTTGGCGCTGCGTGTGAGGGACTTTAGTTATCCCAGCTCGGCACCTGGGAGATGAGAATGTGGTCTTTAGATAGAACTAGCTAGATCTACTCCCATGACGTCTTAGAACATGGGAAATAAAGTCTAATGAGTTCTGTTGGGAGAAAGTGTGCATAATGTGCCTAAAAGAGCTCATGAACATGCAGGCATTGATGTCTCACCACTGTGATGTGAGATTACTGTGCACGTGTGTGTTGTAGGATGTGGAATCAATTATATTATTTATATGAGAGAGAGAGAAAAAGAGGCAGACAGAGAGAATGGAGTTCCAGGGCCCTCAGCCTCTGCAAATGAACTCCAGATCCGTGTACCACCTGTGCTTCTGGCTTATGTGGGTCCTGGGAAATTGGACATAGGTCCTTTGGCTTTACAGGCAAGTGCCGTAACAATTTAGCAATCTCTCAGGCCTGAATGTTGGCCTTTTTACATCTTCAAATGACAGTTTATATTTTATTTTCCAAGTTGTCATCCTAAGATGCTAACACCATCTCATCTTTGTGCTTTTTCTTTCTTTCTAGAATATTTTCCTTCTTGGATATAGTAACTCTGTGCCGATGTGCACAGATTTCCAAGGTAGAGTATTTATTTGTTAATTTTTTAGTGAATATCAAGTTGTAGTAGAATAAGAATGGGTTTTAGTTCAAATGATCCATATGAATTGGAATTTTATAGTCTGGGCTGAGTGTGGTGGCGCACACTCTTAATCCCAACACTTGGGTGCAGCGTAAGGAGGATGCTGTACGTTAAGGCCAGCCTGGGGCTACAGAGTGCTAGGTTAGCCTGGGCTGGAGTGAGACCCTACTTTGAAAAACCAAAAATAAAAGTAAAAAATAAAAAAAAAAATAACTGCTGGGCATGGTGGCACACACCTTTAATCCCAGCACTCAGAAGGCAAAGGTAGGAGGATCACTGTGAGTTCAAGGCCACCCTGAAACTCCATAGTGAATTCCAGGTCAGCTTGGGCTAGAGTGACACCCTACCTCGAAAAACAAAACAAAATAATAACAATAATTAAAAAGTAATAAAATAAAATTTCATAGTCATGTCTAGTATAACTCAGTGTTATTGTAATTCAGCACTTGATTATGAACTCAAGGTGCACCAGGAATAAAAGTTTGAAACTGCAAAGATCGAGTCTGCATGTCTCTTTTACCCTCTTCATCCCTGTTCTTTCCCTCCACCTCCAGGCCTGGAACATTCTCGCCCTGGATGGAAGCAACTGGCAGAGAGTAGACCTGTTTAACTTTCAGACAGATGTCGAGGTAAGTTCGTGGACCAGTTGGCAGGTAAACAGTTCCCTCTTTTCTGTCTCCTGATTTTGCAGCATTTAGATACAGTATCAAATTACGAAGTGGAGCCGGCCGTGGTGGCGCACACCTCTAATCCCAGCACTCGGGAGGCAGTGGTAGGAGGATCGCTGTGAGTTCAAGGCCACCCTGAGACTGACTACAGAGTGAATTCCAGGTCAGCCTGGGCTAGAGTGAGATCCTACCTCGGAAAAAAAAAAAAATTGCAAAGTGGAGCAGAGGAAGAGAGGCACCCTGGGAGGTGTCTGCACACGCCGGTGCCTCACTCTCGCTCTGCATCCGCAGCACATGCTTGTGGTGCTGGCTCGTGTGCGACCAGAATTCTTAAAGCCTTGCCTGCCTGCACCATTAACAGCCGCTCCGCAGCCCGGGGAGGCCTGTCAGGTGCCTGGGACTGAAAGATCCTCTGGGGATTGAGATCTACAGCTTCACTGGGATGTTACCCAGACCACTGTCAGTCGGTCGGCCGCTCTCATAACCCTGAAGTCCACGTCCTAGTGACTCAGTGCATGCAGAGCAGTGCCAAGGTCACTGTTTGACAACCTCAAAGCCTCATTGTAAGCAAAACAAGTTCAGCTGTTTACTTTTCTGAGCCAGTCTCTGTGTGCAGCTCAGGTCAGCCTTGAACTTACAGTCCTCCTGCTTCAGTCTTCTAGGCTTGTGCCATCCTGTCAGGCTGAAATGGCCCTGCAGCATTTCCTTCTTGGTGGAGGTGGAGGTCCTGGGTGGTGTCGGCGATCCTCCTCTCCCTCACGCACCCTGCATTCCCCTTACCCTCAGCAAACACCTTATCTGCTCGTTGTTCTTTCCCTGTGGGCAGACCCCATCTCCCTTCATGGAGGGTCTGGTCTGCTGCTGGCCCGCTTAGATGGCTTCCTGTGGCGTGCTTTTGCTCTTTTGTGGCACAGTACTCCCAAGGGATGCTCTAAGGGGTCTCCTGGGTTCCAGCCGTGCCTCTCCTGTGCAGGAGCTCCTGTGAAGTCTTTGAGTACATTAACTGAGCTGGATCAGGTGCCAGAAGGTGAGAAGATTGTTGCTGGGAAAGGGAAGAGCTTTGCCAAGCTCCACCTTCTTGCCTCCTGTAGTCTCTGTAAAGTTCCTCTTCAAAGCAGATGAGTTTCAATAGAGACACACTAGAGGAGCGCTTCTCCAACACACTTCCACACATTCACAGGACTAGTGTGGAGCTCTTGTGGGATTCCCTGTGTCAGGGAGTCTTGTTTGAGATCTCGCTCAGCGGCCAGTGTTCCTGTGGCTAATGCCCGGGAGCCTCACTGTGAATGCTGGGTCAAGGACTAGACGTGGGGCAGCCCTGTGTGCACCGGGGTAGCACTGAGGTCCTGGAGGAGTGTCCCACAGCTTCTCCCACTGCACTTGGAAAACTATTCAGTCTTCACGTTTCAGATTTTGCTATGAGGTACGGAACATGAAAAAGTGATACTTTCCCCACTCTCTCCATTCTAGGGACGAGTGGTGGAAAACATCTCCAAGCGATGTGGCGGGTTCCTCCGGAAGCTCAGCCTGCGAGGCTGCATTGGTGTGGGGGATTCCTCCTTGAAGTGAGTGACAGCCACCGTGACCACAGAAAATCACACATAGTCCACCTTTGCTTCTGCTATGTTCTTCCTGTGGTGATCTGTATGATAACAGAATCTTGGAGTAACTGACACACTCCACTGTCCTTAGGGCTGTGACCTTAGGACAGAAGAATTCTTGTGGCCCAGAGTGACAGTGCATGCACAGAGGGGCCCAGCTGTCACATCTGATGGCTCTTGGGAGGTGCTTGGTGCATAGAACGTGAGCTCACCTCTCCATTTGCTTCTCCACCTTCTCCTCTTTCTCATTTCTTATAAACTTATACTTATGTGCAAAGTTCTTTCAAAAATGTGCTTCTTAGGTTGGGTGTGACGATGTACACCTTTAATCCCAGCAATTGGGAGGCAGAGGTAGGAGGATCACTGTGAAACTACATAGTGAATTCCAGGTCAGCCTGGGCTAGAGTGAAACCCTACTTAAAACAACAACAACAACAACAAAAAAAAAAAAACCACAAAAAATAGATGAACAAAAAAAGTGCTTTTAATAAGCTAGAATTTCTCTTACTCGTAATGAGATGGGATTATTAACATGAATTTTACTATGGCTGATGATATGATACAGCCTGCCCAGCTAAATGCATGTCTCCTTCCTGGATAACCACTGTGTTTTTGAAATGTTATCAGGCCACTATTAAAAGTATATTCTTGCTGGGAGAGGTGGCACACACCTATAATCCCAGCACTCGGGAGGCAGAGATAGGAGGATCGCTGTGAGTTGGAGGCCACCCTGAGACTCCATAGTTAATTCCAGGTCAGCCTGGACCAGAGTGTGACCCTACCTCGGAAATATGTGTATACATGCATGTAACTAAAACCATAGTCAAGAACATATCTGTGTCCTACACGTTTCCTGTTGTGTCTTTGTAATCCTCTTTTCCCTCCTCCCATTCCACCCTGAATTTGCATTCTGCCACTAACGATTAGTTAGCTGTTTCTTTTAGGATTTTTATTTATTTATTTATTTATTAGAGACAGAGAGAGAGACAGAGAGAGTGTGAGAATTGGTGCACCAGGGCCTCCAGCCACTGCAAACGAACTCCAGACGCATGTGCCACCTTGTGCATCTGGCTTACTGGGATATGGAGAATCAAACCTGGGTCCTTAGGCTTCATAGGCAAACACCTTAATGGCTAAGCCATCTCTCCAGCCCTGGTTTTTTTTTTTTTTTTTTTTTTTAAACAGGGTCTTACGTAGCCCAGGTCTTCTGATCCTCCTGCCTATTACAGATGGGATTACAGATGACCACCAACACAGCTGTTTGATACAATGATGGGCTAGAGCTCAGGGCTTCATACATGCTAGGCAGGCACTCTAACAACTGAGCTACATCCCCAGCCCTACTTTGCATTTTATAAAATTTTACAAATGGGATCATGCAGTGTATACAGTTAACTTTCCACGTATTTGGGTTCTACATCCATTTACCAGTCACAGCTCAGAAAAACTTAGGAGAAAAAAATATCTGGAGGACTGGGGAGATGGCTAGATCAGGACCCGGGTTCAATCCCCAGAGCCCACATTAAATGAATAAAAGGTGGGGCTGGAGGATAGTTCAGTGGTTAAGGCACTTGCCTGCAAAGCCTAACGACCCGGGTTCCATTCCCCAGTACCTACTTAAAGCCAGATGCACAAAGTGGCACATGCATCTGGAGTTCATTTTCAGTGGCTGGAAGTTCTGGCATATCCATTCTCTCTGTATCTCTTCTATCTATTTCTCTTTCTGCTTGCAAAAAAAAAAAAAGTTATGGGATTGGGGAGATGACTAAGCAGTTAAAGGTACTTGCTTGCAAAGCCTGCTGGGCCAGGTTCAGTTCCCCAGTACCCACATAAAGGCAGAGGTGCAAAGTGGCACATACACCTAGAGTTCGTTTGCAGTGCCAAAAGGTTCTGGTGTGCCCATGCTCTCGCTCTGAAATAAACTAACTAATGAATGAAAAAAGTTACGTCTGTACTAACACTGAGGGACTCCGCCCTTGCCATCATTACTCAAGTAGTGCAGGGAGGTCATTCCTAGCATTCAGCTTGTAGTAGATGTTATCAGTGAGCCAAAGATGGTCTAAATGGGGATGAAGTGCTTAAATGGGGCTTAGTGGTTAAGGCGCTTGCCTGCAAAACCAATGGACCCAGGTTCAATTCCCCAGTACCCACATAAGCCAGATGCACAAGGTGGCACATGCATGTGGAGTTTGTTTGCAGTGGCTGGAGGCCCTGGTGTACCCATTCCCTCTATTTCTCTGTCTCTTTTTAAAAATAAAAACAAAGATGGTTTAAGTGACCTGGGAAGGTACACAGGACATATGCAAACACTGTCATTTACTGTCAGGTACCCGATCATCACAGCCATGAGACCAGTGACCCCTGTGCCTCTGACAGACGCCCTGCTCCTGTTTGCCTGGTCACTTTCACTCAGCCCAATCCCCCTGCATCCATTCATGTGGTCATGTTTATTTGACATTTCTTTTTATTGTCAAGTAGTGCACTGTATGGAGTATAGGTGCCCTGCACTGATGGTGGGTTACATTCTGATAAACCTATTGTAAGTTGAGAATGTATTTAATACACCTAACACATACCAAGCTTCCAAGCGTAGCCTAGCCTTCAATGTGCTGAGGACACTTACATTATTACCATGTAGTTGGGCAGAATCACCCAGTGTAGCCTGTTCCATGACAAAGTTTTGAATGTCTTTTTTTAATATTTCATTTTTATTTATTTGAATGGGTGCTCCAGGGCCTCCAGCCACTGCAAATGAACTGCAGACGCCACCTTGTGCATCTGGCTTACCTGGGTCCTGGGGAATCGAACCTGGGTCCTTTGGCTTTACAGCCAAGCACCTTCAACACTAAGCCATTCCTCCAGCCCTTGAATGTCTTTTTAAAAAATATTTGAGAGAAAGAAAGAGGGAGGGATGGAGAGAGAGAGAGAGAGAGAGAGAGAGAGAGGAAGGAGCAGAGAGAGAGAATGGGCATATCAGGGCCTCCAGCCACAGCAAACGAACTCCAGACGCATGTGCCACCTTGTGCATCTGGCCTATGTGTATACTAGGACATCAAACCTGTGTCCTTAGGCTTTGCAGGCAAGTGCCTTAACCACTAAGCCATCTCTCTAGTCCTTGAATGTCTTATCCAGTGCATTGAACATCTGTGGCCCCCCAAAAATGCAGCACAGTCTTTGCACTCCAGGTTCAGCCATTACTCTTGTGATCACGTGGCCACTCCGGGAGCTGTGGCTGGCCGAGAGCGCCACACCTGCTGTTAGTTAGTCAGCTTTTGGTAACTGACCCACGTGCCTGACAAGAGCAACTTAAAGGAAATGTTCATTTTGGCTCCTGGTTGCAGAGGGATCAGGCCACAGTTGTTTGGCCCCAGGCACTTGAGCGGAGCCTTGTGGCTGCAAGAGAATATGGTAGAGGTTGTCTTCTCTTCTTGGTGTATGGGAAGCAGCAAGCAAGCGGAAGGAGCCAGGGACCAGCTCTTCCTGAGAACCCACCTCCAGTGACACTCTTCCTCCAGCCGCCTCCTAGTTTCCACAACCTCCCACGTCATACCACCAGCAGAAGACCAAGTGTCTGACACCTAACACTTGGGATTTAAGCAGGAAAACCAAATTCAAAGTATAACTTCTAAGTGTGCGTTGCATTCATGCCCGCATGAAATTAAGCAGCCCTAAATTTGGGCCATTGTAAATCAGGATGTCTACAAGCAGGGTGTTCGTTCACGTGATGATAGGCAGTCGGGTTCTTTCCAGTTGCATTGCTACAAATGAAGCTGCGATGTATGTCCTTGTGTGAGTGTGACCCGTGCTCTCCCCTGTCCTGGTGTGGGATGGGTGTGAGTGTGACACGTGCTCTCCCCTCTCCTGGAGTGGGATGGGTGTGAGTGTGACCCGTGCTCTCCCTCTCCTGGCGTGGGATGGGTGTGAGTGTGACCCGTGCTCTCCCTCTCCTGGCGTGGGATGGGTGTGAGTGTGACCCGTGCTCTCCCCTCTCCTGGAGTGGGATGGGTGTGAGTGTGACCCGTGCTCTCCCTCTCCTTGCGTGGGATGGGTGTGAGTGTGACCCGTGCTCTCCCTCTCCTGGAGTGGGATGGGTGTGAGTGTGACCCGTGCTCTCCCTCTCCTGGCGTGGGATGGTCAGATGACTTGATGGGCACACGTGTAGCTCTTCCCTCCTTCCTTTTCTTGAGACAGTCTGTGTAGCGGGGGTTCCCTGGGTGCACACTACCACGAGCGGCTTTACTTCCAGTCTGGGGGGGGGTCGCAGGTCCGAGCCACGGCCTTGCGCGTGCTCGGCCAGCTCTCCGGGTGCCGTGCCCTGGCCCCTGCGTGCATATTTGTACACGTTTAGGTGTTAACCAGTGGCAGACACAGCTAGGTTGTTTTGCTGAGGGCAGGGCATTTCCTCTTCCTGTAAGCATGCCTGTGCTTCGTTCTGGGACCCCATGGAGGTACTTGGGAATTGTTAGCCTTGAGGCTGGTGGGGCCAAAACTCAGTGGTAGAGGGCTTGCGTGGCATGGGTGAGGTCCTGGCATTGATCTCCAGCACCAGAAAAGCAAATAAGTGGATAGGATGGATGGACGGACGGACAGACGGACGGATGGACAGACAGACAGACAGATAGATAGATGATAGATTTGGCAAAGCAGTGTTTAGAGCTAATGGCTTCCCACTTTCGACCAACACCCTTCTACCCCTTACCCAGTCGTCATGAATCACGATGCTCCTCACTGTGGTCTGGTGGGAGTGGCCACTGCACCCCACAGGATCTCTGACGCTTGTTCCCTGGCATGACACAGTGCAAGAAGGGTCCTCCCCCTTCCTTCCTGTGGACTTTCTAGCACAAGAGCCATGCCTCGGCCCTCAGATGGGGTGGCTGGAGGAGGGTTGGCTGACGAGGAGCTTGGGACTTTGTTTCTCCACGTGTGGCCGAGAGTGGAAGCATCATGTGTGGGCTTCATAGGTTTCCATGCCTCACCTTAGCGTGCTGCGCGAATCTGCCTTTGCAGGTTTGTGGGCGCCCTAGTTACAAGTGGGAAAGGGCCCTTCGAAGATGAGTGCTGCCCTCTCGTGGCTGTACAGCAGCTTGCAGCCAGTAGAGCAACTTATTAAAACCGTTTTCTCATTTTAGGACCTTTGCACAGAATTGCCGAAACATTGAACATTTAAACCTCAATGGTTGCACAAAAATCACTGACAGGTAAGGAATGAGGATTTAGTTTTGGGACAAAGTGGCCGGGGGAGAGCAAGGGGAGAGAAACATGGTTGAAAATATCTTTAGTGCGTCTGCTTTTTTTCAGCACGTGTTACAGCCTTAGCAGGTTCTGTTCCAAGTTGAAACATCTGGATCTAACCTCTTGTGTGTCTATTACAAACAGCTCCTTAAAGGGCATCAGGTGAGAACGCTTGGTGTTTGGGGTTAAGAAAATACCCAACGGGCTGGAGAGACAGCTGTCAGAAAAGTACCTTGCAAACATGGAGGCTTGACTTTCATCCTCGGTACCTGTGTAAACATGTCAGGTGATGGGACTGGAGAGATGGCTCAGCAGTTAAAGGTGCTTGCTTGCAAAGCTTGATGGTCTGGGTTCAATTCCCCAGTACCCACCTAAAGCTGGATGCACCAAGTGGCATTTGTTTGTAGGAGTTGGTTTGCAGTGGCTGGAGGTCCTGAGGTGCCCATTCTGTCTCTTTGCTTGCAAACAAATAAATGAAAGTTTTTTTTTTTTTTAATGCCAGGTGTTGCCGGGTGTGGTGGCACACACCTTTAATCCCAGCACTTGGGAGGCAGAGGTAGGAGGATTGCCATGAATTTGAGACCACTCTGAGACTACATAGTGAATTCCAGGTCAGCCTGGACCAGAGTGAGACCCTACCTCGGGAAACCAAAAAAATAAAAAATAAATAAATAAAAATAAAAATAAAAATAAATAAAACAACAACAAAAAAGCCAGGTGTTGTTCCTGCCCATAATCCCAGTGCTAGGGAAACAGAGACAGGTGTATCCCTGAGTTTTGCTGCCCAGTCTAGCCCAATTGGTGAGATCCAGGTCAGTGAGAGACCCTGTCACAGAGAAGGTGAACAGTGTTCCTGAGAATGGCACCCAGGGTTGTCCTCTGGCCTCCACATACACATACCACATGCGTACCACACCTGTGCCCAGCACTGTGGACATCTGATGTGTCTAGGGCATTCCCAGTGGTCCCAGTGGATCAAGAAGGGGGTGGCCCAGCCAGGCCCTGGGCTTTCTCCTGTCTGCCTTGCTTGTGCTGTTCTTGGCCCAGCGCTGGCCGTCAGCTGTCTGCAGGAGAGGCTGCACTGGGGCTTCTGGTCCTTGTTCCCTCAGTGAGGGTTGCCGGAACCTGGAGTACCTGAACCTCTCCTGGTGTGACCAGATCACAAAGGATGGCATCGAGGCGCTGGTGCGGGGGTGCCGAGGCCTGAAAGCTCTGCTCCTGCGGGGCTGCACACAGGTACAGCGTGCCACGCGGTGAAGACACGGTGCCTTGCCGTAGCAGTCTTTTTACCTGTTAACTCACCTGCATTCCACCCTTCTGCTTTCTCTTCTGCTCAGTTAGAAGACGAAGCTCTCAGACACATTCAGAACTACTGCCGTGAGCTCGTGAGCCTCAACCTGCAGTCCTGCTCCGTAAGTAGCGCCCTGCCCTCCGCAGCCCTGCAGTCTGCGCTGTCCTTGGGGACTACGCACCCACAATGGCTGTGAGGTGGCCACATTGCCCCATCCTGATTTCTCATTCTCTGTCCTCCATGGAGCTCAGTCACAGGTTGAAAGAACAGTAAGGCATTGCATTCAACAAAGAGCCACTGACATCTCCAAAAATTATATAAGTTGAGTTGTGATTTTTTTTTCAATTTTTGTACCTTTTTATTTGAGATAGGGCCTCATTATGTAGCCCAGGCTAGGCAAGAATTTGTAATCCTGTGGCCTCGCATTCCAAAGGCTGAGCTTGCAGGTGTAGACTGCCATGGCTGCTGGATCTTGGTTATTTTCAAAGTTCTGAGGAATCTCATCGTGAATACTGTACCTCAGTCACTGACAAGTTGTTAGGCCTGAACAGTTCTTGATAAGGTCTCAGTGGCCTTGTAAAAAAAATTAGCCGGGCGTGCTGGCATGCACCATTAATCCCAGCACTCGGGAGGCAGAGGTAGGAGGATCACCGTGAGTTCGAGGCCACTCTGAGATTACATAGTGAATTCCAGGTCAGCCTGCGCTACCTTGGAAAACCAAAATTAAAAAGAAAATTATTAATTGGGGGTGCTAACACCTCTGATTTCATAGTGGGTGAAATAACAGATATGAAAATGCTTTGAAAGCACAGGGCAAGGCAGCATGCTCCTCAGAGCTTTAGCCTATGACATGCTCCCCCCTTCTGTATGACTTCTCTCGGTATTGATGGGCAGGGTGCATGCATGTGACAGCCTGCTGCCTTCCCTGAGGGGGCATGTTTGAGGAAGGTAAGAGAAAGACCTTGCGTTTGGACTGTAGTGAACAAATCCCAAGTCTTTAGAGTTTTTGAATTGAGAGACAAAGTCTTCTGGATACATCTTGACTTCATGGGCCTACACCTAAAAGTAGGACCTTCTGCATGTAGGCCAGCACTGGCTGATGGAGTGAAGGGAATGGAGACATGCATGTTTGTGTCTCCTTGAATTAGTGTGTCTAAGTGAAGATTTGTTTTGAATTGTAAGGCATTGATTAATTACCAATGAAATATTCTGTTCTCTGAATCATTTGATGAAATTTAAGTATACATATGCAGGATTGCATGATGACTGTATAAAGCATTCATCTGTAGATAGTTAGCTAAATTATTCATATGCTATTTGGTTAAGAAGTCCCTTCTGATGACTCCTAGGAGTAGAAATTTAGACTTGCTGTCTCCATTACTGATGTTTTATCTTAAGGCTCTGCGGAGACTGCCCTGTACTTTTCTGTTCACTTATTTATTGTATTTTGCCTTGTTTTTGTAGCAGTGGGTTTGAGCCCGGGCACTTCCAGCTGAGCTGTGTCTCCAGCCCTGTTTACTAATTATTTGTTACATCTGGTTTTTTGAGGTAGGGTCTCAGTCTAGCTCAGGCTGACCTGGAATTCACTATGTAGTCTCAGGACCCTGAAGTCATGGTGATCCTCCTCCGTCTGCCTCCCAAGTACTGGGATTAAAGGTGTGCGCCACCACGCCTGGCTACATTTTGGTTTTTTGAAGCAGGGTTTCACTGTCATGCAAGCTGACCTGGAGCTCACAGTCTTCCTGAGTGCCACTCTGCTGGCTTGCCTCTGCTTTAGGTGCTAAGAGAAAGTGTCAGTGCCTATCAGTGACATCAAGCGAGCAGCGGGTCTGTCCCCGCAGCCGTGTCAGTACTGCTGTCCTGACGTCCCTCCCTCTCTGCTCTTCTCAGCGCATCACCGACGACGGCGTGGTGCAGATATGCAGGGGCTGCCACCGGCTGCAGGCTCTGTGCCTGTCGGGCTGCAGCAACCTCACGGATGCGTCTCTCACAGCCCTGGGTCTGAACTGCCCGAGACTGCAGTGAGTAGGCACTGCCTTTTGCTCTGAGGCTGAATGAGGCTGGAATAAGGGAGAGAACTTGTGCCCGAGGGGAAGGCTTGCTGGCAGGTTGAGAGGCTGGGATGGAGGCAGGAGCTGTTGGGTGTATTGGGGTGGAACAGCATGTAACCCCATGCAGGATAGCATGGACTGTCTAGCACCAATGAACCTAATGTGTTATTTCCTGATGATTTAATTCATTTGCCCCCTAATTTGCCTCATGCTGTTACTACTTTGAACATTGGAATGATAGCTTTGCATCCAGATGTCTCCAAGATGTCCACGAAACCTGTCGCTAAATGGACAGAATGAGGGAAAAGTTCACAAAAAAGAACTTGCTTTAATTAATAATTGATTTTCCAACTCAATGTAGTATTTTATCATTATCAGCTATGTCTGTTAAATCTTCACATAACAGTATTAAAGCTGCATCTAGCTGGGTGCGGTGGCTCACAGCACTCAGGAGGCAGAGGTACAAGGATCGCCGTGAGTTTAAGGCTACCTTGAGAATACATAGTGAATTCTAGGTCAGCCTGGGCTAGAGTGAGAGCGCACCTCGAAAAAAAATAAAACAAAAACAATAAAATTGCAGCTAAATTTGAGCCTGCATACATGGCTGGCTCTGTTAGGTGCTGCTGTAAGCATTAACTCATTTCACCTCAACACATCTGTATGAGTAGACACTGTTATTTATTATTCCATGTATTTTGAAGAGGAGAAACTGAGATTCAGAAAAAAAAAATCAGTTTGTCCTGGGTCTAATGATAAATACCAAGCAAAGTGAGAATTTGAATTTATAGAGTTTGATTTGAAAACCAGAAACTTTAACTCCTTTAGAAAAGGCAGGAAAAATACTTTTAAAATGTCACATGCCATGAAACTTTCGTTCCTCATGGGAATTAGCTCGTGTTTTTCGTCACCTACAAAGTTTAAGCTTTGCGGGAGGCTGACAAGAGGTCTCCATGCACACAGCTTGCCGGGGCCCAACAGCAGAGGGCTCACCTGGTGGGTGAGGCGTGTGAGGTTGAGCCCCATCCCCAGCACCACACAATAAGTAGGAAAATAAAGAAATACCACGTATTTCTAGATGATTCTGTCTAGCAAAAGTCCACTTTGTGTAGAAGTCAGTGAATACTAGAACCTGTTTAAACACAGCAGTGGGGAGAGCTCTGATAAGGGTTATGGTGCGACTTAAGTCACAGTGCTCCCCGAGCTTCGTGCTTTCATCCACCTGGAGTGGCGCCTCTGTATCTACCACCCCAAGGATGGTACCTGAAGGAGTGTGTCACTGTGTGTCAGAAAGTATGTTCTGTTGTTAACTACGCGGTGCTCTTTTCTCCCTCGTACTCCCTCCCCAGAATTTTGGAGGCTGCCCGATGCTCCCATTTGACAGATGCAGGCTTTACACTTTTAGCTCGGGTAAGGCATAGAGCTTTTAAAACAAATCACACCATGATTCACCTCAGTCATTCAAGATGGGAGGGGTGATTTGGGGGAGTGCAGAAAACTAGCTTGCAGAAAAGCCAGATGCAAACTAGAATTAGAAGCCTTGGGATATGTTTTGCACTTTTTTTTTTCAGCTAGCCAGAACTATAGGGAGCTCCCATAAAAGATTCTGGAAAGAGTCTAGGCCTCATTGCCACTACTTGGTCAGGGGAAGCTGCCCCCACAGGAGGTGACCTTTCTGCATGGAGCCTAGCTTGGCCTCTGCACAGCTTTCCCTGCCTGAATGACCCATGCTCCACCCTCTTGTTACTGACCACTGGTCACTATGGAGCCTATGTCCTTCTGCCCCCCATGGGGCTGAGCGCCCACTCCTGGACCTATTCTATTGTGTGGAAAAGTGTGGGCAATTCTCTTTCCAGGTTGAGAGAGGGGGATGCAGCCTGGGGCAGCCTTTTGCCATGTCCAGAGTGACTGTGCCTGGAAGGACATCTACCCAGAAGGGTTGGTCTGGGATGGCTTGTAGGCACTTTGGGACAGGTGAGCCCGGGGCCACTCTCTGGCCTGCACAGCCGGGTGTCTCGTGGGCTCTTTCAGAATTGCCATGACCTGGAGAAGATGGACCTTGAAGAGTGTGTCCTGGTGAGTGAGCTGGCGGGCCCTCAGGGCAGGCTGCTATTAACCCACTCCTCTCTAGCATGTGGTGGGGTCTTGGACCCCAGTAGACCATGCTGTGGGATGTATAAGCATATGGCCAGAGCTGCACAAAGAAATTCAAGAGCACGCCATCTTTTCCCAAACGTGAAAGGTCTCCTGTTGTCATGCAACCCGAAGGAGAAATAAGCTTGCATGTCTTGAGATAGGTGGTTCTAAAGAGGAGTTTCTGGGGAACCCCCATGCCCCAAAGGCACGGCTGAAGAACAGTTTATCTAAGAGCAAAGGAATGTGGTCCTCAGCTGGAGTGGTCTCGGAAGGGTTCCTAACTCCCACTTTGCCTTCTGGTCCTCATGCTCGGGAGAAGCTGGGGTCAGGCCCTGAGCTCTGGGTTCACTAATCTTGGTGTGGGAGCCCTGGGGAGGACGCAGCCCTCAGCCTGACTCCATGGTCAGAAGCTGGGTCAGGGCCTCAGTCCTAGGGTGCACTAAGCCTGGCGTGGGAGCCACACTGACACAGCGTCTCTCTGCAGATTACCGATAGCACTCTCATCCAGCTCTCCATCCACTGTCCCAAGCTGCAGGCCCTGGTGAGTCAAGAGTTCTGTGTGACATTAATGACCTCTTAAAACTGAAGGAACCCTTCTCCCCATCCACATACATACAACAAAGTCATGTGGGACACCTTACTGGAAAGCCACCATCACCCTTGGGCTCAGAGATCTGCATGATGAGCTAACAGGAGGTGGGGAAGTAGATGCCACTGCTTCCGTACAGAATGTGGACTTGCCATTTCACTGTCGTGTTCCTCTTGCCAGGCATGGGGAAGGCATGGGGAAATGTCATAATGTAACACCCAGAGTCCAGGCTGTCCTTGTGTCCTGTTTGCCTTTGATATTGGCTCAGCTATAGGGAGAAGGGTATGCTGGGCAGGTGTCCCTGTGCACCCCTGCTCCTCAGGCAGGGTCCACCCGAGCATTGAGATGGTATTCTCCCCATGGCGTTGCTGGCCACTGAAATCCTCTCCATCTAGTTCTCTCTCCCCCCCCCCCCACTCCGGGGTAGGGTCTCGCTCTAGCCCAAGCTGACCTGGAATTCACTCTGCAGTCTCAGAGTGGCCTTGAACTCATGGTGATCCTCCTCCAGTGTGCTGGGATTAAAGGTGTGCATCACCATGCCCAGCTTAGTCCTCTGTTTTTGTAACACTACCTCCAGAATTTGGATTTAGAAATCTAGGCGTGGTGGCACACACCTTTAATCCCAGCACTCGAGAGGCAGAGTTAGGAGTTCGAGGCCACCCTGAGACTACATAGTGAATTCCAGGTCAGCCTGAGCTACCTCGAAAAACAAAAACAAAAAACCAAACCAAACAAACAAACAAAAAAAGAAATCGGACTTAGAGTAAAAAGTAAACTACAGTATAACCAGGAGTCAGCTGCCATCCTGCTCACAGGAGACAGAGCAGCGTGTGGATGTGGGCACTGTGATGGTGGGCATACCTGCAGCACCCCTGCCAGCCCTAACGAAGCAGTCAAGTGTGGGGTCCCTTTGAAGTGCATGTGTAGCGCAGTGGGTCACAAGTTCACAGGGACAGTCAGCTCAGTCTGAGGGAAGACAGCACAAGGACGGATCACGGCGGCCAGCGTGGCCCTGTCACAGTGCTTGTCTTCCCTGCAGCCCTCCGGCCTTGAAAGCGCGGCGGAGGGAAGTCAGCAGTGCTGGGCCTGACAGGCTCAGGCACAGGGTCTGCCTGCAGGTGTTGTCCACACAGGGCTTCTCCCCCAGCCTCCTGGGATCAGAGGAGGCAATACTTAATTATTGGAGGAAACTGTTCTGAATGTCAAAATAATGTGTTTTTGTTTTTTTTAAAGAAATATCTGCTAGGCGTGGTGGTGTACACCTTTAATCCCAGCACTTGAGAGGCAGAGGTAGGTGGATTGCCAGGAGTTCAAGGCCACTGAGACTACATAGAGAGTGAGACCCTACCTCGAAAAAACAAATAAAATAAAATAAATGGCCTGGAGAGATTGCTTAGCAGTTAAGGCGTGTGCCTGCAAAGCCAAAGAACCCCAGTTCAGTTCCCCAGGACCCACTAAGCCAGATGCACAAGGGGGCACATGAGTCTGGAGTTCGTTTGCAGTGGCTGGAGGCCCTGGCGCACCCATTCTCTCTTTCAAATAACTAAACTATATTAAAAAGGTTTAAAAATAAATAATATAGATCTGTAAGCAGGAAGAACTGAGAGAGGCGGCACCAGCACAAAGCCTGGCGACTTGCAGCCAGTTCATAAGGCTTTAGTTTCCAGGCCCCCCTCCACTGTGAGCTGCGGCGAGTGTGCGCACACCTCACCTGTTTGAGGAACACGCTGTGATCCCCAGCAGAGAAAGGGCATTGGGATCACACAAACAAAATCCAGAATGCTCTGCAGAGGGTAACCTGATTGTTTTACGGTATGTGAAAGACTGCAGCTGGCAGTCCCCATCAGAACATGAGGAGAGCCATGGAACTTGTTCAAAGGCCAGGGTCGGCCCTTGGGAATGTTTACTGGATACTTGTCTGTTTCTCGCTCCAGTGCTGTGTCTTCCAGTTGCCTAGTCACCCCTGTCACCCGCTTGATGTCTCCTTCCGCACCCAGCCTACGTTCTGTGGGCCGGTTGTCCACCTCTCCCCATTCCACAAGACTCACATTCTCCTGGGCAGAGCTGTCGGCTGCTTGTGACTCAGTGCACAGAGCCAGGCCTGCAAGCAGGAGCGAGCGCGAGGAGGAGGCTCTGCACATTGCATGTGAGGACTAGAGCAGTCTTGCTGGGCAGTTAGAGCTCCGGCTGGGGAGTTAGCGTGAGACAGGAGGCCGAAGGAGTCACGGTGCACAGCCCATGGGCTCTGCTGACGTACGAGACCCGTTTCTCTGGACTGTGTCCATGGGGCTTTCGAAGTGTAGATGTCTGTCTGTAGGGCCACTGTTCTCTAGCAGAACAGGAAAGTGGCCCAGTCCACATGTTGCTCCCAAAGTAAGTCCTGTGGCTTATTCAGGATGTTAGGAATCCCATCAGGCTGTTCTCGCAAGTCCACAGACACTCCTTCCCCGCGTGTACTGGCAGCGGGGCTGCACAGAGCCTCCTGGGCTGGGCCTTTACCTTTCCGCACTGGTGAAGGTGCTCACAGACTCGTGCTCACTGTCTTCTGA